>OY728136.1:348195880-350695880 GCA_963277665.1 Viscum album | reverse complement strand
GACTCATAAGATTGTTCTGGAATCTGATTCAAAGACATCTCCTCAACCTCAACGACGACTCAATCCTAATATCATGGAGGTAGTAGGTAAAGAACTTCTAAAATTGTTAAAAGCCGATATCATCTATCCCATAGCTGAGAGTGAGTGGGTGAGCCCAATCCAAGTGGTTCCCAAAAAGGCTGGAATCACAGTGATAACCAATGAGGATGGATAGATTCTTCCAACAAGGGTGAGTAGTGGATGGAGGTTCTGCTTTGACTATAGGATGCTAAACTCATTCACCAAGAAGGACAATTTCACCTTTCCATTCATTGACCAAGTCCTTGAGAGAGTGGCAGGTCATGCCTTCTACTGTTTCTTAGATGGGTACTCGGGGTACAATCAGATTGAGGTATCTCTAGAGGATCAAGGTAATACTACATTCACATGTCCATTTGGAACCTTTTCTTTCAAACGCATGCCCTTCGAGTTATGCAATGCCCCTGGAACCTTCCAGTGGTGCATGATGGGAATCTTCTTAGCCATGGTAGGGAATTTTCTATAGGTCTTAATGCATGACTTATCTGTGTTTGGGGATACTTTTGAGGGATGTCTGCAGAATGTGGAGAGAGTCTTGTCAAGATGTGAAGAAACAAATCTGGTCCTAAACTGGGAAAAATGCCATTTCATGGTTAAATATGGACTAGTTCTAGGCCATCTGGTCTCAGGTAGGGGGATGAAAGTCGATAAAGCCAAGGTTGACATCATTCGTCACCTTCCATCACCCAAAACTGTCAAGGAAGTGAGGTATTTATTAGGACATGCTGGTTTCTATAGAAGATTCATCAAGGACTTTAGTTCAATCTCCCGTCCCCTTTGTGCTCTCTAAGTAAAGGATGCTCCATTTGTTTGGATAGAAAGCTGTGAGGGTTCATTCTCAACCCTCAAATCCTCTCTCATCTCTCCTCACATTATGAAATCTCCAAATTGGAACCTTCCTTTCGAACTTATGTGTGATGCCAGTGACTTTGCTGTAGGAGGTGTGTTAGGACAACGTTGTGATAAAACTCTTTATGTCATTGCTTATGCAAGAAAATCCTTAAATGATGCCCAAATCAACTACACCACTACTGAAAAAGAGTTACTTGCTATTGTGTTTTCTTTAGAGAAGTTTAGGTCCTAACTCTTAGGATCCCCCATCACGGTGTTCACTGACCATTATGAACTAAAATACCTCTTCCAAAAACAAGATTCCAAGGCTAGACTGATTAGGTGGGTCCTTCTCTTACAAGAATTTGACCTCACAATAAAGGATAAAAAGGGTGTTGAAAATTTTGTAGCTGATCACCTCTCTAGGATGGAATTCAAGGACCACTCAAATCACCTTTCTGTGTCTGATTCATTTCTTGATGAACACCTATACTCTGTGAGTGACTGCCCTTGGTATGCCGACATAGCCAATTTCTTAGTTACAGGGGTCATTCCAAAATTCTTAGGGACTCTAGCTCAAAGTAAATTACTTTCTAATGTTAGAAATTATGTGTTTGATGATCCATACCTCTATAAGTTCTACCCTGACCAAGTCATTAAGAGGTGTGTTCCAGAATCTGAACAAGAGTCTATCCTTAAATTCTGTCACAGTGAGGCATGTGGAGGTCACTACTCCTCTAAGAGAACATCTGCTAAGATTCTTCAATGTGGTCTCTTCTCGCCCACCCTCTCAAGGGACTCCTACACATTTTTTCAAAGTTGTCCTAGGTGTCAACAAGTAGGGTCCATCACAAAAAGGAATCAAATGCCACTCACTCCCATCTTAGTGATTGAAATACTTGACTGTTGGGGAATCGATTTCATGGGTCCTTCCCCAAACTCTAGGGGATACCTCTACATTATCTTAGATATTGATTATGTCTCAAAATGAGTTGAGGCCATTCCCAAAAAATCCAATGATCATCAAACCGTGATTAGATTCTTAAAAGAAAATATATTCTCTAGATTTGGAATTCCTAGTGCTATAATCAGTGATCGAGGAACCCATTTCTGTAACCGTCCATTCTCTTCACTCATGTCTTTATATGGGATCTCTCACAAAGTGTCCACTGCTTACCACCCATAGACCAATGTTCAAGCTGAGTTAGCCAATCGTGAAATCAAACAAATTGTTAAGAAAAATATCAATCCTTCTAGAAAAGATTGGTCTGAGAAACTATTGGATGCTCTTTGGGCATATCGTACAACATTTAAAACCATCATAGGAATGTCACCATATAGGTTGGTTTATGGAAAATCATGCCATTTACCTGTTGAAATTGAGCATAAGGCCTTTTTGGAAATTAAGAAAATGGAATATGACCACTCATTGGATGAAACAAAAAGGAAATTAGATCTCAATCAACTGGAAGAACTAAAGATGGAGGAATATGAAAAATCAAGGATCAATAAAGCTAGAGTTCAAGCCTACCAATATAAGAATATCAAGGTCAAACATTTTGAACCGGTAAAACTTGTTCTATTGTACAGTTCAAAACTTCATTTACACCCGAGAAATTTAAGGTCTAGATGGTCAGGTCCTTTCATAGTGCATCATGTGTACCCCCATGGGGCAGTAGAGATTCAAGATCCCACTAGTGGTCACATTTTCAAGGTCAGTGGTAATAGTTAAAACCATTCATTGAATCATTAAATAAAATGTAAATAGAGGTTGAGTTAACTGAGCCAACCTATGAACCAAAAAAATGATAGATTTAGGATCCATGTCGGGCTAACGACGTTAAACAAAAGCCCTGCATGGGAGGCAACCCGTGGTTTTCATGTTAGTAATCTTTCTGAATCATATTTATTTTTCAAATAATATTAATTAATCATTTTGATATTTAAAAATAAAATAAAATAATAATAATAATAAAAAATAGACTTTTGACATGTTCTTTTATTATGAGTATGGATGGGTACAAAAGAGGAGCACCATATTCATTCGTGTCACGTGGTGTGATCGTTGAGTAATACCTTACCCAGAAATTTAAAAATAAGACAATGTATCATCAGTTTATTTTATATATATACTTATATTTTACATATATATATATATGCTGTTTTGTTTTGTTTGTTTGTTTTCCTTTTTCCACCAGGGAACTCTGCATGTGACATGGATATCAAAGGATTAAAAGGGAGCAGCAATAATTTCAACTTCAACCACCAGGTGACTTCATCCCATGATCCTCATAGTCAATTTCCTTTTTTAACTTTCATTCTCCACCTATACCACCTTTTAAATTTTCTTTTCTTTAAACACTGGGGATAGTGTTGTTTTAAGTTTGGGGGGAGATAAAATAAAAAAAATTCTTTTGTGTCAAAAAAATTGAATGATTTAAAAAAAATGTGTAAATGGAAGGAAAAATTCCTTTAACTTTGAACATGGTAATAAAAATTGCACACTTTGAAACTGAATATCAAATAATTTAGCATGCCCTGATTCTAATTTTAATCCTTGTATAATTTCATGAGCATAGATTTTGGAAAGTCTAGCTGTCCAATGTGATATTTCCTCGTTTATATTTTCATCCAAATAAAAAAAGATCACAATGCATGTCCTTTGGATAGTGGGGAATTATTTTGAGTTCATGGGGTCCCCCAAATAAATAGCATAGGTTTGGTGATAATTTTATTTTAATATGTGTATTTAAAAAAAATTAAAAAAAAATTGTGCATAGAGAAATGAAATGACCTAATGCGTGGCTTTCAGCACTTGGGGACCATGACTCCATAGTTGTCTGGCCCAGAGTTAGTAATTGTATCTCTATTTTTGGTAATTTGAATTTGTTTTTGACTGAGTTAACTCGAGATGATGCCTGAGTATGTGGGATTCACTTGGTTCCCTAAGGTATTTGATGGTGGGAGTCATCGGAAAAGTCTTGCTATAGGGGTTGAATCTTTTGAGTGCAACTTCAATTACCATGGAAAAATTGAAAAAACAAAAAAAACAAAAAAAAAAACAAAAAAAAACAATAAAAAAATTTGAATACTCATATTAATATTGAAATGTGATTCCACCTAGTGCTTCCGTCATTTCCCCCTTGAATATAGATGAACCCCCACGTCTATTGTGATGAACAACACATCCTCATACTTAATTGATATTGGATGAAATATGACAATGAATTTGAACAAAGGAATGGGCTTGGGATTGGGATCTGCTAATGAAACTATCTTGTATTAAAATATTTTGATGGGTTTCATGATTATTTTGTATTGGGTTTCTGGAGATCATTCTGTTTTAAAATGTTTTTGGAAAAGGGAATTCGAATTTTATATTGTTGAGATATATTTTGCTCGGGACTAGCAAAAATCAAGTTGGGGGGGGGTGTGATTAACCACTAAATGAGGATAATATTCATTGTTAATATACAAAATATTCATGTTCTTTTTTATTCATAAACACTATTTTAGGGCATTTTATACTTTGAACATCATTTCACATTATGATTGTAATACCTTCATAAAATGCACTATTATGTGGTACATTTTTGAACATCATTTGAAGTACCCAATGATTCATCTAATTTTAAGGAATCTAATTATACATATTTTAATTTTATATTCTTTTTAACTGGATATTAACTTCAATATAAACATTTTTAATTAAAGGATCAATGAAAGATTCATAAAGGATGATGGAGATATTTGGCAATGAAAGGAAGAAATTCTTGAAAAGGCAGAGTGGACACCAGCCCACTGATGAGAATGTGGGGCCAAAAATACAGTCCCAATGAATCCCCAATTTCGTGTGATGATATAAGATATGTATAGGAACAAATACCTCTTCAGGATCCAATGAAAATTTGGCTTAATGGTGTTCATTTAGTTGGCCCAAGTTAGAGATAAAATTATGGGCCAGATTCGGAGGCCCAGAAATATAGCCCACTAATATGATCATACCTCGAAATAAACAACTCCAAATGGGCCCAATTTTTACATAAGATTATAAGACATACGGATATCCATTTTCTTCTTCTATGTCCTACTCTGATTCGGCCATCTTGAAGGTCTTCCAAGCGCGTCCGTTCGGTGAAGGAAAGATGGCTGCCACCTCGGGTCAAGGGTGAAAAAATCAACTCTCCCTTTCTTTCCACCCACCTATGGACTACCACAATTAATTGAGGAGACTTGGACTGTTTGAGGCTCGACCCAAGGGCTCAAAAATTCCTATTTAAGGAAGTGGTGTTCGAGGATTGAGGGATATTTTGTGCTTTGTTCAATTTTAATGTTATGCTGCAATTTTGTTGTCTCAAATTTGTCTTTCAGATGTAAGTTGTTCAATTCACTTTAGTTTATTAATAAAAGTTCTTCTTATACTATTATTCTGTTGTTATTCATATCACTTTGATACCTTTGCCTCAAGGTGTGAATTTATTCACACCAAATCTTGTGAAATTATTCACACAACGATGGAGTGATCATTTTATTTTAGTTGTTTTATTTACTTCTCCATGTCCTCCCTCATGAGTCTACTTTCCGCTTCCATTGAAACCATAGAATCAATGGAGGTATAACCCACTTATGGGTTGATCCAAGGGAGTAGAAAGGGTCTGGATTGGATGTTATTTATCACCCCATTAATGTATAATCACTTTTTTAATTGAGATTTTTATTTGTTGATTTTTAAACTCCATCGTCCTTGTTGAAATTAAGGCCACACACTTCAAGTGATAATACGAACCTTTACCTTAAAGTGCTCAAAACATGATCCTTCAAGTGTATATGTGATTAGTATTAAAAGGTGTAGGCATTAAACTAGTAAGTGATGATGTTGTTTTATCTCCTTAAATGAACCCATCTCAAATATAAGAAATTGAAATCATTGAAAAGGAAATATGTCCAATCCACCCCAAGCGATAACTTAGGATAAACTAATTATTTTAAATTGAATTTACTTAAATCTGTTAGTGATCCTTTAAACCCATCTAAAATAAACCCATGTTGGCCACTTCATATCCAAAAAAAGTCCTTAGAATGTGCGTGTCTATAGGTTACTTCTTAGGTCTCTGTGGATTTGACAACCCAAGATAGACTACAAGGGTCGTTCTACCTTCATATCTTGGGTAAATTTGAGTGAGAATCAGTGAGATTAGAGTAAACATCAACCATAACACCCTCTCTGGGCCGCTAACCATGTGTAAGTCCCAAAACCATTTTTAGGTCGTTGCCCTCAAGAAAAACTTGATCACCAATTCATTCTTCAATTGAACTACGCAGACTTTGATCCTTGCCTTCTAGGCTGGGTACGTAGGCAACCTCCCGAGGTTCAAGCCCAAAACCAATCACTTCACATCGGTTCACCTCCGTCTCATACGATATTGATTCGTGAAGTCTCCCCCAGAGCAAATATTTTTTACATTGGTTCACCACCAGTCCATGCATATGACCTTAAACTATTTGCACTTACGTCCAACATGACTTTAAAATGTGTTATCCTAGCTACATGACACTAAACTGTGTAGCATCGATCCATGAATATGACTTTAAACAATTCTCACTTTCGTCCAACATGACGTTAAACTATGTTGTCCTTACTGCAAGACTTTAAACTACATAGTCCCTTATACGTCCAACATGACGTTAAACTATGACGTCCTAGATACATGACGCTCAACTGTACAGAAGTCCCTTACGTCCAGTAAGATGTTAAAATGCATAACCATAGCCCTAGCTATACAACATTAAACTATGCACCTCTTTGTCCCACATGACGTTAAACTGTGAAAAAGTCCCTAATACATCCTAGCTACATGACGCTAAATTGTACAACACTCCATCGTCCAACATGATGTTAAACTGTATTGTTCCCCTTTTGTACAACATGATGTTAAACTGTGTTGTCCTTACTGCATGACATTAAACTGAATAGTCCCCAAAGTCCTTACTATAGGACTTTAAACTGGATAATCTTCTCTTTTTTCCTAGCTATATGACGTTAAACTATACAACCTCCTCTTTTGTCCTTATTGCATGACATTAAACTGCATAGTTCCTTATACGTCCAACATGACATTAATCTGTGCATAATTAGGGATATTGATACCTCTTGTTTCTCACACCGAGTATGACTCACGTGATATTAGAGTAAACTTCAACCATAACACCCTCTCTAGGCCTCTAACCATGCGTAAGTCCCAACACCATTTTTTAGGTCGTTGTTCTAAAAAAAAAACTTGATCACCAATTCATTATTCAATTGAACTACACAGACTTTGATCCTTTCCTTCTAGGCTGGGTACGTAGGCAACCTCCCAAGGTTCAAGCCCAAAACCAATATCTTCACATCAGTTCACCTCCGTCTCATACAATGTTGATTCGTGAAACCGCCCCCAGAACCAATATTTTTTACATTGGTTCACCATCATCCTTGCTATATGATGTTAAACTATTCGAACTTTTTTCCTGTATGAAAATAAACTACAACATTCTTTGACACCCTCATCTGATAGGGAATCATTATTTACATTGATATCCAATCATGTTATATTCCAAAGACTATGTGTATACATGGAAATTCATGAACCTTAATCTTTGGTCAAACCATAATTACACTAAAGTCCCCTTCCACCCTTCATATGTACGAACCAAATCTTTATAGAGGGTATTTCAAGATCAATGTGTGGCTTGATTCCCATCCTTATGGGATACGTAGGAACGTTCGAGCATCCCTCGAATCCATCCCCATGTCTTTGTGCCTAACCCCAAATTTCACTTTCAGTCCCTTGGATGAAAAGTCCACCTGTGAAAACATGAATGTGGTATGAAAACCCTAGTTTTCATTCACAATCATGTTTATAAAACACACACCATGTATTCATTATTATGGTCCAAGCTCTATGACCCTACACTAAGATCTCCTACACTCTCATCCCACATGACGTTAAAGTGTATTCAAGAACTACGTATGGCTTGATTCTCATCCTTAAGGGTTACGTAGTGAATTCCAATACCTCAATTCAGGACCCAGCCACAATATGATTATGGTTAGCATTGTCCTGTGTATCTTTATATACATTGGAAAATGACCATTTTTATGTGTCATACTCTTAACCTTAAATAAATTCATATCTTGATAACCCTTTTCTTGACTTCTAGTGACAAAATTTTCAATACATGAGAGTTCTTTTGCCTGACTATTTATCACGTGCCCTAAGGCAGCCTTGCATAAATAGTCTACATAAGAGACCTGTCAGCCAAAATATGCTATTATTTGACTATGCAAAAAATTCCCTTAGGTTTCCTTGCATAATTCAACCCCCTAACGGTTTTTCAAATAGTGGTAACTTCATTATTGGGAAGAAAACCTCTTTTATCCTTAATTGTCTTAATGAAAATATGTAGGGACCCACAAAAAATATCCATCCATAACAAATTTGTTCCATACTCTTTTTCATGATCAAAAAGTTTTTAATTATATGGTTTATATTTCCCTTCCCAACGTCTGGGTCAGACCATCATAGGAGTGACATTCATCCAATTCTTTGACAATCTTGATTGGAAATATCTTCTTTGTATTCAAGTACCTCTCTCCATAAAGCAGAATCTATGCTTTGGAAATTTTGAATCTCCAAAAACATTCACTGGCTTTTTAGCAATAGAAAAGTAAAATTTCTGAGAGTTCTTTTTCCTGACTATGTAGCATGTTACCTTAGGTGGCCTTGCATAAAAAGTCTACATAATGGACCTGTCAGCCGAAAGATGCTATTATTTGACTATGCAGCCAATGCCCTTAGGTGGCCCGACATAATTCAACCCCCTAATAGGTTTGTTAAATAATGGTAACTTCAATCTTAGGAAATACTTCTTCTAATGCCTCTTAGTACTTTTTTCATATCATTACTCAGATTTGAAATTTCTCAAGTTATATTTTACATATTTTCCCTCATACTTGAGTGTAGTAATATGTCTTCAGATAAATTTTCAAGGAATTGAGTCAATTTTAATCCATTCAGTCAAAGATATTTAGACCTTAAATATTATCCATTTTATGTCCGATGTGAATGAATTTAAACTGCCCACAAAAGACAAGGGAACTCTGAAAAAATGCCAAGTCCCAACTCACTAAACATACATTTTGTATGATTTAGGTAATATTGGAAAATTAAAAGATTTAAACTTGTAGGTTTTTTTTTATAATCCTAGAAAAAATCAAACTATGCTTACTAATCCCATGGGCTTAGGTGAAAATTTTAAGCAAATAGAAAAAGAATGCATGCATAAATGATTGAAGATGAAAGTGTTTTTCATTGATGCACAAGAGTTAGATGGACATCCACTGATTGGATTATCTTCTCTTTTTCAAGAATTACAAGAGGCTTTTAACATAACTCTTCATTTGATTTATAGCATATCGAGCTTCATCAGCAACCACCTGGAATTCATTCATTCAACTGAATACAATAAGAGATGCAGTGATACCAGATCTTCTTGGAACAATTGTAAAAGAATATTCTTGTGTGTGGTTTGAGAAAATTTTCTGCAGATCAAACAGTGACTCTGTTTCTGTCCAAGAGACTTGGAATATGGATACATGGATTTGAGAATGGATCATTGGAAGTAAAGGGCCATTTGGACAGAGTACTCTTTTCAGATATGTTTTCTAATGTCATGATAGTTTTCTCTCCATCAACCGGCAACGGAAAACATATCAACCTATGGTTTTCCATTTTCATATCTTCAAGGAAATGGAATGAAGGAAAAATTTTAAATTTCACACCATTGTTGCTGCTCTAAATGCACATCATAACTGAAATAGAGGAGTAACAATGCAACGACATCTCGGGCTTATAATTCTTTGCATCTGGAACGTTGACTCCTTGAAAATGACCATGGCCATACAGAGGCAAGTAGATACTTTGTGGGAAATTTACATGATAATTCTTCAAGTACTTGAAAAAATCTGGGATAGTTATATTGCAGATATTATAATAGTCATGTCCAAGAACATTCATCATTTCATCAATCCGCTTGCTATACAGTTCATCAGTTGTTCTAATTCTTCTATGAGCCATTGAATCTGTACAAAGGTTGAATAATTAACTCTTAAGTAAGTTGATTTGTCATAAAATATGTGATCTAAAGTGAAAAAATGGACAAGGAATTATGGAACACAAGTCCAAATATTGGTGCACAAGTCTCATCAGGTCGCGCAAGTTTGGGCGCGCAGGTATCACCATGCAAGTCCAAATACCTCTACAGTAGCGTGACATGAACAGAAGTAATAAAACCATGGGAAATAAGAAACCTATGCGATGAGAGAAACTTGCACGGAGAGATCTTAGAAGCATTCAAATACGGGTTCTTTGTGTGAGAATCGAACACATATTTATAGGCAAGGCTACACCCCTACGCGACGAAGCCTGCGCGGCTCACCCTTGCGCGCCGCCATCTGCGTGCTCAAAACTTGTGTGTTGTTCTTCCTTGGTTTTCTCCTTTACCTCAGAGTCAAATCCTCCTTCCTTTTGGATCCAACTCTGAGGGGGGGGGGGACTTTTGTTGACGCTCCGTTCCATTATAGATTCTAACGAATGAAAATGGAAATACCTTATACACAAAGTGACTCATCCTTTTAAGAAACATAAAACATTGACAAAGGCATGAACAAGGATTTCTTTAGGCATGGGCCGAAAAAGTTCCAAGATGGTCGTGCAGGTATAACTGTGCGCCATTTGGGGGACGAGAAATTACAAAAGACATATTTGATCTCACGACGCCCTAGTCTCTTATTGAAGTCTTCCAAACACTTATAAGGTAATTTATTACCTAGAATGGAAGATTTAAAGAAGGGGAACAAGGCCTAAGTGTTGAAATTCACCAACACTTGCGTGCCTAAGTGTCTAACCCTTAAGGGAAATGGTCACACATGCACGCCACCTTATCCCTTCAATTGAACCTGCATGCCACTCATTTGGAAGTCTTTAGGTATAATACAAAGGGCTTGAGCCAAGCCTCGCTGAAGTATTACCCTATGGGTTGACCGAAGGCCAAGTTACCAAGTGTCGCGCAGGTATACATGCAAGACCAAGACCTGCGCACCCCAACAAGACATGTGCGCCTACATTTTTTTTGGGTGAATCTCCTGCCTATTCAACTCATTTCTTAAAAACCACCTGTCCTCTGCCAGATTTTTCCTTCAAAACCCTCTTCAAAGCCATTTTGGCATTGTTACTTTTTTGGCTTCCTTATCTGAATGGAATTCTATGGAACATCTCTCAAAACCTAGTGATTTACATATTTTTACGTCACTAAGGTTAGATATTTCATTCATTTAACCTCATCCTTTAAGGATGAGAGGATATTTAACTTTGGAATACTTATTAGGAGTAAGCCCCAAGTTCCCTAATTTGGTCATCCTTTTTAGGAGTAATCCCCAGTCCAAAGTTCCCTAACCTAGGCCTCCTTTTTAGGAGTAAGCCCTAGTCCAAAGTTTCCTAACCTAGGACTCCTTTTCAGGAGTAAGTCATAGTTTTAATTTCCTTAGCTTGGGCCCTCTTCTCAGGAGTAATCCTAAGTTTGAAGTTCCCTAAACTGGGCCTCCTTTTCAGAAGTAATCCCCAATTCAAATTCCCTTAATATTGGCATCCTCCTTAGGATTAAGCCCCAAGTTTCCTAATTTGGGCCTCCTTCTCAAGAATAATCCCAAGTCATAATTCCCTTTAACATGGGCCTCCTTCTTAGGAATAATCCCCAGTTCTCAAGTCCCTTTAACTTGGGCCTCCTTCACAAGAATAAGCCCATGTCATAATTTCTCTTAACCAGTCTTAATTTCTCTCGATCTAGGCTTCCTTCTCAGGAATAAAACCCAATCATAAGTCCCCTCTAATTTGGGAATCCTCCTCAGGATTAAGTTCTAAGATAAGTATCCAAATATCCATAAAGAACATATACCTTTATGGACCTTGTTCCTGTGATTCTTCTCCAAAGTAAGTCCCAATATTCATCTATCTAGGCAGTCATACACGCATAAGCCCCACATCATTTCTTATAATTGCATATTTTATAGAAAGATCATCAGTCTTTACTAACACCTATTGTTTCTCACACTGAGCATGAATCACGTGAGCTTAGAGTGTAAAAGTAATTATGAAATCATTCTTTGGACCATCATTCATGCATAAACCTCAAACTTCTTAACTCGAACTATGTGTGTTTTGATTCCTTTTTTAAATAAGGATATTTAGGTAGCCCATATGCGGGTACAATTCCAACTCTAAAATAATCCATGTCCTTCTGAACGACAATAAACTTCAAGTGCCCTGCTGAGTGGCTTTAAAACAAGTATGGTTATTATAATGAACAAGAGACATATATATAATGTATTTAAGTATTCCATTGACTAAGAATCTCTAAAAAATACAGATGATTCTCTATCGATGAAGAACCTCAAATACATATAAAATATTTTCTAAATCTCATACATATTAATCATTGATTTTCAGTTAAATGAAAGCTCATTTTCATACTTTGAATTTAATAGGGATTCACAAACATATATTAAATCTATAAAGAGAGTCCCGGAGTAGAAAATAATTCCCCCCAAAAAGGTGTGATGAGTCCGACCTCCCATGCTTTTGACCAATACAAATTCTTAAGCCTTATCAGTCCACAACTAATGAGCAACTAACTTTGGAAAGTAGGTCCAAATGGATATAGAATCATTGGATTTTTCTAGTTCTACGAACAAAACTGTTAGAAACTGATTGGAATGATTGGACCTTAATCAAATGAGGTTATCCCCACTTCTAGAGAAAAAAATGACTAGATACAATAAAATGGAAACATCTCATTATGGGAATGATTTCATTATTTTTAAAAATTCTTAAAAATGAATCTAATCAATAAATTATTTCATTTGAAACACATTATAGGTTGTAATGACATGAAAATATAACATAATGTTATAGAATCACAATGGGTGATTGTATCTTCCTTTTCCTATTTTTTGATGTGAAATGCAATGCCCTGGCTAGGGAAGAACTGTGGTAGGATTGTGACTCCTTCAACCAAATGGATTCTCTTTTGGTGGTGGGAGGATTTTAATATTTTTGAAAATTAAGAGGAAAAACATGTCAGAGGTGCTTTAACTTATAGATAAGTCCATTCCAATCTATCATTCAATGGTAGAAACAACTTATCGAATGTAGTATTTGTTGGGGAATGCTTCACTTAGTCCAATAATCAACATGAAAGATGTATAATTTTGTGTCTTCTAGACTAGTGTCTGGAAAATGGGTTCACAATATCTTTATTTTCATCCTTGATAGTATGTCATCTTGTATGATGTATTTCTGATCACTCTCCATTATGAATCTCCATGTCCATGGGGCTGAGTAGTGGTGAATGCTTTCAGTTCTATCAGTTGTGGATAGATGAACCTGGATTTCATGATTTCTTGAGGAAGTATTGGACTTAACACATATATGGGAACCCGTGGATATCAATTCACAAAATGAATAGGCAATAATAAGATAGACAATAAAAATTATGAAAAAACATCCCCATTGAGGATAGGGTATGAAAGATATCAGTAGAGACATTTAAAGTATGTAATTAATCCTAGAGAACAAGTGGGATGAGGATACTATTAATGATATACTGATAAAGAAAAATCTATTTCTTGAAATGTTACTAAGGTAAGAATGTCTAGAGAGGGATGCATGTAGAATTAAATGGCTTTGTGAAGGTGACTGTAGAACATGATTTTTCATGCTTGTATCAAGAAGAAATTCATGTTTTGGTGTTCAAATAATATCATTGAGGACGGAACATGCTCTAAAAACATGAATGTGGAAGGGGCCCTTATGGATGATCACATCAAAGCCCTACCGGTAGGACCCAATCCCCACATGATAGGAGGTTACCCTAGTGGCTCTATTAACCTGTTTGATTCTGTTTCTTCTTGGGTGAGTGCAACAGTTATTGAGTATCTTAAGAGTATACGAGATGTGGAGGATGTTCGTAAAGTAATCTAGGATTTAAACCTATAAATATATCTAGGGCCTAATGGCCATCCCAGCTCATTTTATAAATCTCCGTGGGACATTGTCAAGAGGGATCGTGTGCTAGTTGTCCATGTCTTTTTTCACTGGGGAAACCTTCATAAAACAATATGTTTTACAATGATTTTTTTGGTTCATAAATTTACAAACCCTCACAGTATGTATGAATACCATCCAACATGTATGTAAAAAATTTAGTACAATTTTTTTACAAGCATACTTAATAGAATACTGGCATCTTTCATGGCACACTAGATAACTATTAAGAAATATGGATTAATTAAAAGTTAAACTATTCATGGGACGGTGGGAGAGGTGTAAGAGGTTATCAATGAAATCAACCTCAAAACCTTTGGGAATAACCTGATCATAAATTTGGACATGATAAAAGCTTATCATAAGATGTAATAAAATTTTCTCTTAAGGGATATCTGTAGTGTGGGGCTCTTTTTTTGGGTTATTGATCTCATTTTATAGTGATTTAGTTTAGATTATCTTACCACATCCATTATGTGTATGAAATTCATTTTTTTTAAGTTTCCAGGGTCTCAGAAATGTTAAACCATAAAACCCCTTCACTATTCATTCAATTTCAGGACGTGATCAATTAGTATATTATCAGGTGTGAATGATCTAGTCGTATACTTCCCTACCACACAAAATAAGAAAACCGAGTCATCTCCCTTGTTATATTTATAGATGATACTATTCTGTTCATTAATGGAAGAATCAGATCAGTTCATAGTATGAACAAAAATATATAGTATTATTTCTAGTTGTGTGGGAATGTATTCATTCAGGAGAAAATATTTTTTATATAGTAAAGAAATTAACCCTCATGAGGTTAATGTATTTAAAAGATAGCCTCATCATGTGGAAATGTTCTGTCCTGATGGAATATCTCAATGCTCCGATTTTTTCAAATGATCCTTGTATTCACAGCATTGAGAAGATCTTAATCAAATTGTTTGGGAGAATTAATAAATAGAAGAATATTTTTTATCCTTCGGTGGAGAATCACACTCATGAACAATGTGCTAACCTCCATACCAATGCATGCACTCTCTATATAAAATGTTACCAAAAACTCATTACCATGTGGGAGAACTTGGTGATTTCATTCCTATATGATGGTCAAATGGAGGGTGATCATAATTGGGATTAATTGAAGAGGATTTTTAAGCCCACCATAGAAGGAGGGATTAATTTAAAGAGAATTGTTGGAAACATGCAGTGTTTGCATGATAAATTAGCCTAGGTGGATTTGGATGGGAAGTCCGTATGGGGAAATCATATTCAATACAAGTGTGGAGTAGAAGAGAGTATGTAGTGATCAAGGTATTCAACCATACGGCAAAAAATTCAACTTCAACTTGGGTCCCTATAGCCTTACACCAAATGGATCTTTGGGAGAGGGGAAATTAGATTCTGGAATGAGGATTAGGGTGGAGGAATCCTATGGTATCAAGGCTATCATGCCCTTGGAATCTCTTTTAGGGAGTCTTATTTTCACCCCATTTTTTTAAAGGAAATCTTAGAGGAGAACTAGTGTAGAATTTTGGACAACACAATGATCAATGAGGACATGGACAAATGCATTATCAGCATCTTAGCATTAAGAGCCTCTTAAAAATAGAGTAACCCTAAATGAAAAGTGAAACTAATAGAAGTAATGAGTGGGGGGACCCTATAGTGAAAATATATATTGTCAATGTTCAACTATCTACTTTTTCGTGTTATGAATACAACTTGGCCTACTAAGGACAATATTATTAGGATGGGTATTCAACTTGCATCCAAATTTTTTTGTTGTAGGGTGCATTAAATAGAAAATATAGTTCATTCCTTCTTTGAAGGCTACTAGTCTTGTTGTGTGTGGCATGATTTTGATTTTTTTTTCAGGCTGGTCAACCTAGGCATCGATGTAGGAGATTTTACTCAACAACTGGTTTCATGGCTCTCGAAACAATGGCCCATAAATGAAGCCCTGAGTGATTATATTCAATTTTGGCTATAGGATTTTATGGACCACATGGAATGATGTGTGGAACAAGAAAACAATAGTGAATTGAACATGAATTAAATTTAACATGAAGAAAACCATACTATATTTGAGCAGGATATGAAAAGGTTGTGGGACATCCCCCTTCATTAGCTCCCCTATGGTGCCCATACCACCCAACAACAATAATATAATAGTATAATGGAGGTGGGTGTATTGGAATCCACCTATTCAGGGCTATAAACTCTATACTATAGGTCATATTAGATTTTAAACATGTGAGGTGGAGGTGTGGTCAAGGATACGTGGTGATCAGTCATTGTGGATTTCACATCTTTCTATGGAATAGAAGATTCTATAAAAGTTGAGAAATTGAAAATTGTTATAAGATTATAGCTATAAATGCAGTTCAACATCACCATTAATGGTTGAAGACTGACTCATTAATCCTTTAAATGATCTTGCAGGTCATGACAATATCATACGTACAATTACATACAAAATTAGAAGGTGTTTATAGCTCTTTCACAGTCACATGATGAATACACACTCTTTGAATGAGGGGAACATGGTTGCCGTATTTATGGCATCTAAGGAGACTCTTAATGGGAGACTCATTAATTATTCCATCATTTGTTCCTTATCTATCTAGGGGATTAATTTTGTGAAATCGATCACTATGGGTCTTCAATAATTCAGACAGCCATGACGGGAGTCCTACTTGTATCTCCTTTCATATCTCTTTTTATACACACTATTTCTCTACATGAAAATAAAATTAAAACATTTTTATTGTATGAAGTGAAAAAGTGTGATTATTATGAATTATAGAAAACTAAATGGACTTTAGGATAATCACAAAATTCTTTTTTGATGAGTTTATATGGATTTTGATGTCGTGGATCTCATAACAAGAAGTTGTGTGTAGATTTGGTATTTTCATCAGAATTTTGTGGATCATACACTTGTGATAACTTCTAATGTTTAATAGGAAGAAATTTCAAGTATAAAAAATAGACAAATATTCATGGTGAATTATTTTGGTATGAAAGATGAACCTTATTATGTAATAATTTAATTATTTGAAAATGAGAAATAGAATTAATATTTCATCTCACCATAAAAGATATTTATTGAAGATATTTGTGTTGAATCTGAGAAATATAAAAGATATAATATTAATAAAAAAATAATATGAAGTAAAGTGTTTTTTTGATAAGACAGGATCCATGGTCATGTGTATAATTTTTTCTTCTTCACATGGGTATGCAATGATTGAGAAAAATTAAAGAAGAAAAATACTATAGAATATTTGAATGTAGTGACAAGTAAATGGAAATAACTATAATTATTGTTAACAATAGTATTATTTTTGGATCAAATCATTCACATTATATATGATCTATTTCGTTTGATCAAAAGATCAATCTCTATATATTACCAATGAAATATGGTTCCTGTTGTGATCTTTAATTTTTTGACACATTGGAACAAGATGGATGTAAAGTATAAAAACTATGATACAAATAATGAGAAATGAGTAGTTTTTTTAAGGTAGTAATTATATTCTATGAAAATTTATGTGAAGTGTCATTCTCCATGTTACAGTATATTGGAAACTATAATATATTGAAAAAATATAGGCAGAATATAAATTGTTTTTGTAAGGTGTAAGATTACTCATTGTGGATGAACCTTTTAAAATTTTTTGTTTTCCATGTTATCATTATTTTATACATTTTTATACATGGATGAGAGTAAATTTTATATTTTCTATAAGTGTACCATAATATGAGATATGTTTTTTTCATAAAAATATGAAATAATAAAAATAAAATTCTACACGAATTCACTCTTCCCCACTATGTGCAGACACAATATCCATTTAATATAATATTTACCTTTTATTTTATGATATATTATAACATACCCATGTGTAAAAGGATAATAAAAATAGAAATATTGATAGGAAATATATGTTTCCTTTAATTTAGTAATATATTAGGAAAAAATGTGTTAAAAGTGTATTCCATCTCCATTTTTATGGGTTTGACAACTTTATCTTATATATCCATACAATGGTTGATACATATATGATTACAACATGTGGGATGTTATTTTTTAACCCCTTTGATCATGTGGGATTCCATAATCATTCTTCCCATATCTTTATGATTTTTATTATTTACTATGTTGGAATAGATATAGTTTAAATCAATATTTGGTAAATCATATCAATGTTACCCTTCTTAATTCCTCAAGAGTAGATACTCCAAAACAAGAAATACTTGAATCATATGAATCCAATAAGAGGGGATTATAAAATTTATGTAAACTATATTCTATCCATGATTAATTCTTTCAATTTGACATGTGGGCTGAATTAGTATGACACAAAACTACCCAATTAAAATATTTTTTCACCTCTACACTAGTTAGAGTGAACAGTTCTCACACTCTACATCTTTCCCATGGTTTTCATGTATGAAAATTCAAATTTAAGTTAAAATATTTGGGATTTAAATTATTTATATGAATTACAAGAATTTTTTTTTATTTTTCAATGATGGGGGTTGGTTTTTATCTCACACTCACCAAGATGATATTTTAATATCATGAATCGATCATCTAAATGGTGGATTCCTTGAGGATATTTATCCCAAAAAAATAAAGTTATATAAAAAAAACCAAATCAATATGTTTCAATATAAATTTTTTCTATCTATTTGTTCACTTTTGTTACTCTTAAATGTTGGGGTCAAAAATATTGTTTTTGAGGAAAACATACACCAGAACATCATTTGTCCCACCCTTCTGATAACCATGTGAGATGGGTTTTGGGGGGATATTTGTGGTTTTAATGGATTTAGTATCATATATTAAACTAGTATAAGATCACAAAAAACCATTGGGATTGAACTTTGTAGATTCAATGTCTATCATACAGGTGTACCATGGATTTCTTAACACTGCAGGAAAAAATTGTAGATTTTCAATGTCACTATGAATATTCCTTTTTTGTATTTTGACATATGAGTGGTTTTGTTTTATAACTTCATATCTCTAACCCATAATGAAATTCTCCTTTTTTAAAAAATATAAATTTCTAACCTTTTTTTGGCTTCCTCTGATCATTATTTGTTTCGGTTTTGGTAATTTATTATGATAAATTTTTCATTGTGTTTTTCTATATTTTTCATTGTTATTGCAATTTAATGGATTTTTCAAACCCTAGATTATGTTCTTGATGAACCCTGATATTTTATGGGGTTTATATTTTGTTTATTTGTGGTTTAAGAGTGAGAACACCCATCCCAGAAAAATATAGTTTTTAACGTGGACAATGAAATGTTTTTAATTGATATGAGGTTGGTATCTCTATCAATTATTGTGTCTCTATAAATATTAATTCATTATATTTTTTTAATTTATCATTCTCATAAAATATCCATTGAAATGTTTTTTGTTGTTTTCTTACCAATGAATGATGACAATCATGGCTTAGATTTCAAAATTTGTGTGTTATGGCGTCATATTATAAATTGTGTCTATATTATCATGTCTTTAGATTGATAATAGTACTTAATGATTATTTCAGTGTTAAAAGGTGTGTTGAATGAGTTTTTTAATTGGTTTTACCATGATTATGTTGTTTTATTTTTATGGGTATGTTTTGATTTGTTAAATGGATTTCAAATGGCTTATATGATCAACACTTATTATATATTTTTATGATTATAATGGAGTTGCTCACGGGAGATCTTGGGTGTGCTCTCACATAGGTGGATGAATAACATACCTAGGTTGTAACTATATATAGACTATAAACCATGATTTCATGATTAAAAAATGGTATTAATTTCACCCATGGTATTGATGAATCCTAATAGGATGGATATTGGGTATGCGAGAAGACAGAGTAAGCTTCCGGGGAAGACTGAGTGAGCTTCCGAAAAATACTAAGGGTGATTCCATCATTTAATTGTATCCTAGAGTCCTTCAAGCATATGTTCAATCTAAGTAATGTTAGGACCCATTTTTTATTTCTAATGATGCTGTTTTTAATTTATAGTTTACTTATATACTTTAACAATCTATTTTTGTTCTACTATTGATTGATATATTTTGTGCAATTATAATTCTCATTTAATTATTTGAATGATGTTTCCTATTATTGTGTTCATTATTATTCTATATTGGGGTTAGTTTATAATTACTTTCCTTGTAAAATAATTTACCATATTTATGAGATACATTGACTCATGTATTAAATAATTATTTTTGTAAATACAACAAAAGAGTTTCAAAATTTAAAATGTGTTCCTATGGCCCTGTTTAAAAAGTAAATAGGGTAGGTAAAATTTGTTTCAATCATGATTTATTAGTTTTCAACGGTAAAATCCTCTAATATATTAATATATTTTCTCACTGGTCACTATACATAAAAACATGAATATTTTTTTGGAATATGTATTCATTTTCCTACAGGACATAGGTAATGAAAAGGGAAGCAAGAATCTCAATGGACATTCTTGATTAATTCCATCCATGGATATTATGATTGAGGATTAATGGAATCATGTTGATTAGTTCAAGTGGATATGTATTATGTTATAATACCCATTTTGAGTTTGGATATCATAATATGGATATCATGTTTGCATGACTTGTTATATATAGTCATGCATTGATTTTTATGATATTATACTTTAGGAATTACAATTTATATATATATTTCTTTATGCCCACTAATCATTATTATTTATATAATTTGTTTACCAATTAATTGGTTGTTCAAGAAGAATTTCCATGGGTGAAAACATTTTAGAAATGTTATTTTGGATTCACTGGTTCTTATCACTAGCCCAATGTGATTGGGAATTCACATAGGGGATTCTGGCATGTCTTGTTGACTAACGAGTCAGGTCTAACTGGGAAGTTTTTTTATGAAAAATGGATTTAATGATCTTTTATTATTACGGGCTCAATGTTATGATGAACCTACGAACATATTTATTAATATGTATGAGTATAGAAGTTCCATGAAAACTATTATTCATGTTAATATTTCATTTATCAAGCATAGTGTGGGATTGTGTTATTATTATTTTCCAAGTTATATGTTGTTTTATTAGGATTTGATGAATCTATCAACTTATTTTTAGTCAGGGGTGATCCTATGAGTTATGATGAGTTTTATAGTGAAAAGTGAGGAAAGTAGGAGGAGCATGGATTAAGTAGAAGGTTTTTAGTAATGGTTTCATGCATGAGTGACATTTTATATTACAATACAGTTTCACATGCATTGATGAAACATTGTTTTCATAATTATGTTTCCATACCATTAATAATTTTAAAATGTTTACAAATTTAATCTATTCAACAAATTTCAATTCGGAATTTTTGTTGTAGATATCTCTCATTATTTGAGCTTAATTGTGAGGGTTTTGTATTGTTAAATTAATTTTTCAAGATTAATTTGTGTATATAATGACCTACTATATTTTATTCTACACAATTCATCCCAAAAGGGCCACATATTGGCACATAGAAGGATTTATAAAGAATTAATTATAAGAGAATACTCTTTTTGAACAATCCTTAGTGGATTCAGTGATCTATACAATAATGTTCTTATGTAAAGAGAATAGTTGAGATTAGTTATGAGTGGTGGAGTAAGATTGGGAAATCGTTTATAAAAACCAACTTGTATTTATTTTTATTAACAGATCCAAGGTGAATGAGAAGTGACTTTAATGGATTTAACATATCATTCATCAATGAATTTATAATTACTTGTTGGATGATCCATGTATGAAATTATGGTAATCCATAATTCTAGTAAAATAGTATGATGACCACAAATTCATTAATGTTAAAACAAATTTTAATTAGTAGTTTTATATAAAGATATTTATAGGATTGTAGGATCATGAGTTTGCTATGACAGATAAAGGATACTTTTGGTTTTGGAGTCGGATTCTTGGTTTTCCTAGTTGGTTCATGTGTCTCTAAATCACTACATGAACTATTACATTAAATCTCTACATTTTTAATGGGCCTGAATGTTGATATTCAGTCAATTATTATCATTTTTTTTTTGAAAAAACGTGATAAGGTGATTGATAAGGAGATTATCGTTAAGGTGGACATGGTTGGGATTATATGACTTAGTGGTGAACCCTCAATTTGTTGTAGCTAGATCCTTTCATTTAGTATGAAGTGGATGCTTGGTAGACCTTATCAATGATGTGGTTATGGTTCCCAACATTCACTATGTTCAGTGGAGATGGTTTTCTATTGGTGTAAACTAGTATTCTATTATTATTATGGACATTCTATCAATATAATAAATTATTTCCCATAATATCCAATGATGTATCACCAGTGTGGGAATGTCAATCATCTTCAACACTTATGCCAGACTTCCCCATTTTGAAGAAGATTTGCATAATTATTATTTAAGGGTTATAATGCATTATTTTAATTTTCCCAAAGTGAAGGATCTCACTCTCAAGTTAAATTGGATCCCCACCTGATGATAATGGAATAAGAATATCTATAATCATATCATTGTTTTTTAACCTATATAGAATTGGATGATAATAAATATTGGATATTCACCATAATAGTTATGTTTCTAATTTCTTATTCTATAGTTTCTATTATATCTAATATGAGTGCTTCACTTCATTTATATAATTATTATTTATTAACCACTTTTGAATGTGACAATAGATGATTCACATTGTGAGTAATGTTATTAACCATTATATAAGATGGATAAGGGTTTTATGTCCCCAATAATTCATGTCTTTATATCAGACATGGGTGTGAACTAGGATTTCCTTATGTTAGAACAAACCATTTTCTACGAAGTTATCAGTATAGATTACTTTATTATATTTAAATATTAGATTGATTACAATCATTGTCGGATAAAATTTCTATATCCTAATGGTTGTATTCAAGTGTTATAGGTTTAGTGGTATTCATGATTAGGGAGGGTTTTGAAAATTATTATATGGATATGATTGATCTGATGTCAACATTTAATGTTGTTGTTTTTTAAATGGTGTAGAGATTAGTTGGATATGTTCTAGTGGTCATGGACCAGAACCTTTCTGGGTTTCAAGATTATGTCTCTTATAATTAACCCCAATGTTAGACCAATATCCACATTAGTCTTCTCTTCATGATGAGCCCCATTTAATTACTATATTATCATATCAATTCACTTTATTTGATAGAGAAAAAATTGCAGTTGGGTGAACTTGAGATAATGTTTTTATTCTTCATAACATGTCACAATGGACATCGCTAGATCTATTTTCGATGTAGTAATATGAGGTTCATTAAATTTCTAAAAAAATAGTAATATTTATTTTGTGATCATCAAAAAAAAAATATTTCCTAGAATTTATGATATCTCATTTCGTCTCAGAGGATTTTGTTGGTTTTATATGATTGTGTTTAGATTTGGGTACCAATGGTTTAGGGTAAAAGATGAAGATGTTTCCAAGTTATCATTTCGATGCAGTTATGTATATTTTCTGTATATGGTAATGTCTTCTTGTATCGCAAATACTCATGAGGTCATTATGGATTGATGTACTGAATCATTATACATTTTTTAGACTGTATCTTGGTCATGTCAATGGATGAAATCTGTGTATTTTCCATTATGGTGTAGGACAACGTGGACTATCATGAGGTTGAATCATGAATATTGAGAGGGAATCATGTATTTTCAATGTTGTTAAAATTTTATGTTTGGGTCAAATAGACGATTTTCAGGTGATATGATGTTTTTATGAATGTTTTTTGCATGGATCCAAACACAATTATAGTATTTTTGTCTTAGGAATGACAAAAGAATGTGCTTTTGATTCACATATTTTTTTATTAGTTGGGAATTATAGACGTTTTTTCTGGATTTTCCTAATATATATTATCCCCTAAAAGTAATTTCACTGAATGGGGTCAAATATTAGTCTGTTTAGATGTTATTTTATTATATTTAATTTTTTTTGTACATATGAATTCATCTACAGTCTTGATTCTTTATGAGCCTAATAATTATTAGGTAGTTTATTGTGTTCTTATAGGTGTGGGGTTGGGGTGTGTGATGATATAAGGTGACCATGTTGTTAATTATAGATCCTAGAATATATGAATACAATAATGAAATTACCCCCCTCATGACCTGGAGTTAGTATCTATGACGAATGTAATGATATTGCAGTTCTATTTCGAATTCAAGGAGAGTATTAGATATTACTCTAATCATAAAAGCATGATGTGTATCCTTACCCAAATAGACATGTACATTAATAAGAGGTATTTTGTAGTGTATCTCTACAATATTTATTTTCTAATTTCATATACCCCTAAAAATGGGAACTTGGTAGACTTTGATTCCATAAAATGATTCTGGTGATACTATTTGAGTATCTGTGAATGAGTAGAGTTTGATGAGATTGTTTTCTAATTTATGTATTTTTGTGTATTATGATTAAGTAACTATTTTGTGGTTAATTTATATGCAACACCATCTATTTTGGATATGGATTTTGTTGAGAATGAATCAAACTCTGACTTCATTTTGATTAGAAAAGATTAATATGGGTGGAAGACCTAGGCTGATTAGTCATTGTCTACTGATGGTTATCTCCATTTCTGGATACAACATGAGGATCCTTCGACCATAATGTTTGAGATGATGTGTGAGATTAATTATTCACTGTAGTTCATGCACACCAAGAATACTAATATATATTATATTCCGAGAGTAGTAGAAATTGGTGTCCTAGTTGAAGGTCACCAGTTATTGATTTTATTCCCAATGTTCTACCTATCAAAAGAACAATTTTGGAATTAGAGACAATCTAGAAAGTAGTAGCCTCTTACTATAATGTTATTGAAATGGAATAAAATATTTAATAATATAGTGATTTTCCTACATCATTAATGTAGTGGGAAAGATTACATATCAATTATTGTAAATCATTTGACCAAATAAAAACATTTTTCTTATCATTAAAGAATTCATGATGGTAGAGGAGCAGAGTCACCTATATGTCATAGATGTTGTCATGCATCACTGAATTCCTTCAGGGATATATTCTAGATGGATTCTTGTATTACATACATGGTTTGTAAGGTAATTCCAGATGTTAGGTTTATCATATTGAGGTTAATCTCAATAAGACTTCCATAGATGGATGGACAATCTAAGAATACCAAAAAGATACAAAAAAATATGTTTTGGGAATGTGTGATTGAATTTTTGGATTCGTGGGAGTGGAATATGTCATTTTATATTTTTTCATACGAGGACCGGTAGTATGTACTTATTAAGATGGTCCTCTATTATTAATTTTTTAGGTGGTCAATCAAATCCCTTCTGTGCTGGGATAAGGATGGAATAGAATCGTTGTTTGGAATGATTCACCTCCATGAGTCAATGGAGAATGTATGGTTAATTTGGATAATGTTATAAATATCCAAGAATCTCTAGAAACCATAGAATACTTTACATCATATTCCAATTGTGTTTTTAGTAGTGATAATTTTTTTCATTGATTATTCTTTTGAATGTGATACCATTTGTTGGGAAATCAGCTGAGGCTTCATCAATTTTATATTTTCACCATTTCGATTTGTGCATAATCATGTGAATTTGGACTATCTATTGGGGTTATATTATGAATTACCATGATTCAGAACTTCTCTCTTATATCATAGTTGAAAATATATCATTTCAACCCCTATCTAGTCAAAATTATTGATGATTAGGAGGTGAGCCTCATATAACCATTAAAATGTAGCATATTATGGTCATATATATTTATAATAATGTCATCCATTGAAGTTTAACTCCATTGGTTCATGTTATTTGTAATCATGGTGGATATAAATCGAGAGATGGGAGTTCAAATCTGTTGTGATTAAGCAATGATCTCTCCTATACTATTATGAGGATGTTTGATTTTCTTCTTGTGGAAGAAGGTGACAAGGTATTGTGGTTTATGACACCAGTCAGATCAATAGTTTTTCTTCTTTTAATTTTCATATTTGAACTTATTAATTCATATATTTTCAAGAACCTTATTGTTGGAAATCATATTATAAGAAAAAATGACACCGGAAAATGGTTGGTATATCTCAGTTTCTAATCATGTATTAGGGGTGTTTGGGGATCAATGATGGGTTTTTAGTACATTTGAGAAGTTTATATAACCATGTGAGGATTTTTAAAAAATATTTATGTTGAGTTTTTGAGACAAAATCGCACCTGTATAGTTTTATCATTGTTTGACAAACCCTGTTTCTAAACCATGATGCTTGTTGAGGCCATTCAAAACATCTATTCTTACCCTTTACCTTATGGGTATTTATACTTATCTCCCTCATTTATCCCCCTTTTTAGTATTAGTTTCTTTCATAAGACATAGATATTTCTCACCTTTAATTTATATAATTTCCTTATATACATTTGGGGAATTATCATTAGGTATTCTATTCTCTTCATGAATACTTCATTGGTTCCCATTATTCATACTTTTTCGTCAAATTTAATAGAGTTTTGAAATAATAGATAATATTTTAGTCTAACATATGGATTTTTATGTGGTTATTTTTATTTTTTTCTTGTATAGTTTATTGAGAACCCTTTAAACCTGAATCTATATTTTTTAATCAATGTAATCATTTTTTGAACTGATTTTTCTTATGTAGGTGTCTCCGTCAAATGGTTGTTTTCAAACAATTTATTTTTATCATTTATTTTCATTTTTATTTTAAATCAAATTTATTATGAACTAATTTACAATTTATTTAAAATAAAGTTTTAATGAAATTCATGGCCTATGATTGACATTCTATTTTTTATTTTGTCAGCTAAAAAAGATATTAATTTCATATCTTGATTTTTATAAAATTCCATATAATGGTTTTATGTTTTCTATGTGTTTTTAAATGGGTGTTTAAAGAGTTTTTACTAATAAAATGGAATTTAGTGCTATTGCAATGTTTTTTTTATAAAATGGATTTTAAATATATTAAGTAATTGACTCTTATTATGGATTTATGTGTTTGATATTGATTAATACATGGTATATGTTGGGTATATATGTGAGCTTGGTAGTTAAAGTCCTAATAATGTTTTTTTAAAAATATTGGTTGTGATAAAAATGTATTTTGAGTGACACTGTGGTATGAATGTAATCCTAGTGATCATGGAAGACCAATCATAATGATGAGGAATCCTTTTTAAGGGTGATTGTGATTTTGGGGAACCCCATTTGAGCTTTCGTGGAAGGTCTAGAGAGATTCCAAAAAAATCATTCCTAGTGTCTAGTAATCCAAGAGTATGTCTATAGAAGTTTTGATCCAATTTATATATACCCTATGATTCATGATTCTTATGATATTTTTTAATATGACTTTTTTATTATATTAGTTCCTTAATTGATAGAGATAAATTATAATAATTTTATACACATTATGTAGTTGGATGATGTTTAACAGTCATGCTTTGTTTTGTATGGAATATTGGGGTTCATTGATCATGTTTCTCCTTGTTTCATAATTTAATATATATTTTATCTGGGTTGAATATTGATTTTAGGGATGGTATGCTTTGAGAAGAAATTAATTTTTAAAAGGAAATATGTTTTCAAGTGATATTGTTTTAAAATCCCATGATCAATTTATAATATTTCTTCGAACCATATATATTATTTTGTATAAATAAATTCCTTACATAAATTCATAGTTGTATTTAAAAATTATATATTTCTCAGACCTGATATATGTATTTTAGAGTATGTAGACATTGTTTTTAGAACATAGGTAAATATAATAGAACCACCTAATTAAATTTCTGTTCTTTATTATCATTTTATGGGGTTGTTACGATAGTGGAGATGTGGTATCACAAATATTAGCTCAAGTGAATATGTATTGTGTTGTGATCACATCTTTATGATTTAAACTTTGACTATGAAATTATTTATATCGGGATATACTAATAAATATAATATTAGACATTAGACATTATGATGTTTTTATCAATATATATATATATATATATATATATATTGATCTTATTTATTTCTGTGGTGTGTTTATCCAATTCATTGATCATTGATGCATGACTTCCAATGGAGAACAATGCCCAATATGTTTTTTACTCCCTAGTTTTTTGTCAATCCCATATAAATCAATAACGAGCTTCAAAACATGTGTCTTACTAGCTTTAGTTATGGGATAAGTTGAACTGGGATGGTTCTTTATAGGTTACATTTGAATCACCAACAACAAAATAAATACCAAACATTAAATAATTCATACTCTTGTACAAATCCTGAATATCTATTAAAATAAAATATTTTCTACCCCATAAATTTATGGGTGGAAAGAATTATTTATTCCCCACTATTCTTAACAATTATTATATTTTGAAATTACATTAGAAAATATTTATGGCTAGCACTACTACCCGAAAACAATAATTTTTGTATGACGCATATTTATTCTTTATTATATAATGGAATCCAAGGGTAATTTTCATGATGTTATTTAATGACTATGGTATATATATGAAACAAAATTTACTCCTTAGTATATTCTCATGTTTTCAACATTTAATTAATTATTTTTATAATAGTATCATTGGTTCATTATTTATTTATCCTGTACATTTCTCAAAATTCAATGGGAAAAATACTATCTCTAAGACTCAATGAAAATGTGAAATTAAGAATAGAACACTGTTGGTCGATCACTATATTATTTTATTTTATAACTTCTAATTAATAATATTGTAATAAATATTCATTTTGGAAATATTATTATACTCAAAAAATATGAATATAAAAACTCAAAGATATTATTCCCCCTAATTTTCACACTCATATCACATTAATTATTATTTTTCAATGTCTCTAAGGTGGTCTTATTGTTATTGTCCATAAAAACCGGAAACAATTATTATTTAATCTTCGAGGATAGTCACATGTTTTTTTATTTTATGTTAAACGATTTCATATTTCATTAACATATGAATGATAATAGGTAGTGGTACTATTAGGGTGTGATGTGTTTTATCATGAAACAATCCTCTTCTAATTTTTTTTGGTTGTTTTCTGGAATATCAAATTCCATCATGAATTTATATTCTATCAACATATAGGGTTTTATAAAACATTAATTGAATATCCAAGTGATGTAATGAATTTAGATAAAAAAATCATAATCTAAAGAACAAACATTGAAATATTGAAATCTACTTAATTTTGTAATTAATTCCAACTTCATTAAGAATTTTCATCATTAGAATTATTTTTATTCAATCCTGACACACTTATAAAATAATAATTATATTTGTTACATTAATAATAACTATTAGTTTGTTTAATTCGAATCCCAATATTTGAAATTGGGCATGAATTGATCTAGTGTTTTCTTATATTATAAACATATTACATATCTATTGATTCATCTATGAGCACAATTTAATATAATATTCTATTTAAATGAATCATAATAACCATTAAAAATATTTGTTTAATCATAGTTTATGATTATATCAATCTTATATGAATTAGGATATATATTATGTGAGGCTTTATAGGTTAATATTTATTTGACAAAAATCGCATATATTACTGAATAAAAAAAATATATCGTGATTATTATCATGTTGCATCAATATTGGAGTCTATAAAATTGTTTAAATATTAAAAAATATTGTATTTATTTTAATATACCCCACCATACAAGGTTTTAATGACACATTGCTCATATTAAATGGATTTATTCACAAATAGATTGATAATTTTTCATTTAATCCTACACTAAGGGAGTTTATTATAAGTAACTGGTATATCTCAATTATATAATAATCAACAAATAAAAAAGTATAATTATATTATATCCATAAAAATCAATTACTAAACCTTATAACCTATATAAAATCATTTTAGAACCCTTTTAATAACATCAGAGGCATAAGAAACATCCTTATGGTCTATTATCTCAATTTGATATGAATTTGGAACATGTTAAACTTCCAATTTTTTTAAATGTGGGTCCCATGAACTCTACAAGGGGAATAATTTTTAATTACCATATCATATATATATATATAATGTTATGGATGATTTTATCATAATATAATAGGGATGTTACATCATCCTATACTATATACAAGGAAATGTCCAAGGATTATTAATCCCTTAAAAAGGATATAGATGTTCACAACTGTAATGAAATCCTTGAGATTATATGAATGCAATCCTAATCATAAGTCATGTGGTCAAGATAAATTGTATTGAAAGTATATACATGATGTAAAACTATCCATTTTGGGGGATTATATTTATTTCGACCTCCTCTGATAATAATTGTTCATAGTAATACGAATTATAAAATGTCATGAAGGATTACATAATAATATGATCACTACGTGTTACTAGTTTAAATGGTTTTTTCTATCTTCTATATAGTGTATTGATATCTTATATTAAGATAATTTTCAATGTATGTCATTTTATCACATTCTTTTATGGATGGTGATAACCAGTAATTTTTTTGAAGATATATCTTAGGATAGAAATATATAATAATATATATAATTTTATAAATAGTCAATAAAATATTTTCTTATTTCATGTCACATGGATATATAGATCCTAATTGATCTATATAGTAGTGCCTTTATTAAATTCTTGTACATGGTTGAGGATGGTCTATCCCTATGAAATAGTCATTAATATAGGTAAATTGTTATTTTCAGTCTGGTTAAACAAGTTTTTAATCATAATTTATGTGAAATTGTGAAACCTATAGATTATAATTCACAATTCATGTTTATTGAAGGCAATCATTTCAGTTCCTAATACTTATCTTCATAGAGACCATGATACTTTTCCCATTACAACTCTTTTTATATGGGTATAACTCACAATTATTATGATAAGGTCTTTGTGGGTCACACAGAATTCTAAATAAAAATATTTCCCTAGTCAATTGAATATGTGTTTTTGAAATTATGTTCTCCATGGTGTGGTCATGTAATTCCCATGTCTGAAAAATATCCAAATCAAATAAATTAATGATTCTTTTTTAATAATAATATTTTCATATAATGACATTGTGCATTGAAAAATTATTTTGTAAATACATGGAAATATATTTTATGAATCATCATATCATTTTCATGTATTATTGAATAATTATGATTGAAATAAATATATTTAATGGATCTTTAAACATGTTTGTTAAATGTATTTAATCTCGTGGAAAAAAATTGAATCTAAAATTATGATGTTATATAATCCCAAAATTTATTAAATGTTTTTTCTACCATTGGTCATGTTATTCGTAATTTATTTTATGGGAAACTTACATAAGTATCTAATTGATATTAATAGAAATATATCCAATCTATTTACATGAAAAATGATTATCAAATTATGAGTTCATGCATAAACTAATATTTTAGATAATTATTTTATACTCTCTTTCATCATGAATAGATGAATTGATGATGTAAACAACTCTATGTTATATTTTATTCTAGGATGAATGAATGGTTTGGGTGATCATCAATGTCACGACCCACTCTCTCTAAAGACAACCCTCTTAGGCTGGCAATGATGAAATGGATAAAATGACTACCACGTCCTACCTCCAGTCAGCCCTAGGTTGGCGATTAGAACCAAGGGTTCAAAGATCTCACAATATGGGAGGCATTACTATTTATAAGAAAATAAGATCAGGATATATGTTGAATCAACCACAAATAACTCCATTAAATATATAAAATTAATCCAAACTATCCAAAACTGAATGTATATTTAAAACCTGATAGATATAAAAGTATCCAAATGAAATCCCAAAAGTAATGAAGGCTAAAGAAATGAAACAACAACGAATGTAATGGTCTGAACTAGAAATGTATAGAACTATCCACAAAATCCTTCTAGAAACCTGAAAAAAATTTCATATACATATGGTGAGCCTTAAATTATACATTATAGGAAAACCAATATATCCCATCCAGTAGTGAAAAGAGCATACTAATGTACTCTCACAAAAGTAGTAGAACCAAAATGCACCTAAATAGGTATACTAACCATCTCAACATCACCAAGGAATTCTCACCAAATAATGAAAGTCATTTAATTTAATATAGTAAGAACATCAAGGATAGGGTTCCCCAAACAACTTTCCCAATAATTGTTCACCCTCAAAACCTAACATGAAAACATCCTGGTGATCCCATGTCACCCGAATATAACACATAACATCAAAAACACACACACCTAGTCCTCACAACACATCCTTCATGCACACACCTGGGACTCAAAATAAATCCATCCTGTAAACAGAAGGGACTCAAAACACATCTCGCTCACATACACCTCGACCTCACAACACATCCCACCCCCATTACACACACACACTTGGTCCTCACAACACATGCCACCCACATACTCATGGGAAACAAAACAAATCACATCTCATCTTGAAGACACCTGGGAATGAACAAAATATCTCATCCAGAATAAACATGAAAATGAAAAACGTATCTCATCTAGAACACACATGAGAAACAAACCACTTTTACAAAAGACACATGAGCTACAACATTGCACCACATCCTTCCTAGAGAAACAAGGGTTATCACATCCTAGAAGATTGAGAAAGGAAGAGCTGGCGGCCAACCATCATTCCTCCCACTGGGATATTTGGAAAAGAAAACATCCCATGTGATAATGAGGGTGTTCCAGACATAGCACTCAAATAGGGTGGGGTGTGTATATTAATCATAAGATCATAGAAGATATATATATATATATATATAATATTATATCAGAGAATCAAATCATTTGTGTTTACCAAAAAGGAACAAACAAACTCACAATGTTCAATACCTCCATTTCCAAAGATATTTGAAAAACACCATAATTGTAAAACCCAATCTAGAAGTCACATTATTATCTTAATCCAAAATTAGCTAAATAACATATTTCAATATTATTAAATGATCCCATATTGAAAGCATGATGGCTCATTATATTCCAAAATATTATAATTCATTCATTACATGATAAAAATCAACATTCCATTTCAAATAAATGGGTGTTTTATATTCTCCCAAGAAAGGATATTCCATTTTAGTTCCCTACATCCTAGGAAACTACACTTAAATAACACTATACAATTACAAACACACATCACATAGAACCACACAATAACACATTACAATCATTCTAATAATCTAACATCATCAACACTTTATATCCATATCAACTTTTTTGCATCCTTAATGCACATCCACACTATAACCATCATATAGCATAACGGTATAACCATATCTGTTGTATCCCCACTGTACAACCAAATTTAAACTACATCCCCCACAAACATAAAAATATTACAATTAAAAATTACATCAATCCCATACACACAAAGCCCAACCATTACAAAAATAACAACATATATCAAAATGCAGAACATTTCTAGATTTAGAAAGGAAAATGGAATTTATAAAATTATACTACTTTATTTAAGTTCGGTATCATAGAATCCACTGAACACTAGAGAATTCATTCTATTAACCAAATATATGTTCTTAACCAGTTCTTTATTTGTGATGATACCACTTAGTCACAAAAAGAGTGGATTTCAAATGAAATTTATTGCAGGAAAATCATGTCCCAAAATGTAATGGGTTTATTAAGGAATTGCACCCATAAAATCATTTTATCAATTCAATCCCAATAAATTGAAAAGTAAACTGTAACATCATATATCAAAATCCCCTTCCCTTTAAATAATATTTAATCTTGTTCGTTAAATTTGTAATTTTTATCGAACCATGTTCAATAGAGTTGATTATAATAAACCCATCCTTCATTACATACATAATGATAATTGAAGAAAAATACTACTTGGAAGAAAGATGATCGATATAACATTTTTTTCCAAGCATGCTGCACCAAAGTAGGGGGTGCGTATAAAAGGGAACTCTCTAAGGAAACACAAACCTTCCACACTAAGAAGGTTAAACAAATATTATAGGAATACAGATTCTAAACCTCTTTTATCAAGAGAAATGAGAAGTCATGAACTAACGTAAGGTCTCCAGATTAAAAGGATTAGATCTAAAACTCATGTAATTTGAAATTGATTAGAAGTTTCATTAAACGAGATCACATTAAACAATACGGGTTTACAAATTAATAGCCTCTTCACTCTTATGGGATTTATGATATGATTTATATCCTTTACAATGTACTAAAACCCATTAATTATATCATTAAACACACGTGTTTACAAAATTGAGGTAAAAAGGGAAAACTATAAAAACTGGAAAATGATGGAAAAAAGGAAAAATGTTGGAAATGAGAAACTACTAAGATGGGAAACCCCAAAATGAGACTCTACAAGGATGAAACACTATTTTGAATGATGCACATTTAGGATGAGACACTGATAAGATGTGACACCTTTAGGATGAGACACTACCTGGAATAACACACTGCTAGGATGAGAATCCTCTAGGATAGGGCACTACTAGAATGAGACACTTCTAGAATGAGATGTCATTAAAAAGCTATAAATTTGGGAAATTATGAGGTGCAATTATAATGAGACTAAATTGGAAAACTATAAATTTGGAAAATTATAAGACCCCCTATAATGAGATGGAATTAGAAAACTGTAAACTTGGAAATGGACGAGATGCATCCAGATTGAGATGCCATTGAAAAACTATAAATTTGGAACATTTGAGATTCCTCTTGAATGATATGCCAATGAAAACTATAAAATTGGAAATGGTTAAGATTCCTTCTTAATGAGATTCCATTAGAAAACTGGAAATTTGGTAATAGATGAGACCCCACATAATGATATTCCATTGGAAAACAAGAAATTTTACTAAGGATGAGACGCCTCCAGGATGAGAGATAGATAGACAACTCACTTTTCCCAAAACACCCTAAATACCCCCCTTGACAGCTCAAATATCAGACTTCCCACAAAATAATGGACCCAATGGTTTAGACATTTACATCAGATAACTCTCAAACTATTCTACCCTTAGTAATTCTTAACCTACCCTGCCTAATGATACATTTTTGGGATTTCATTACATCTGAAATACGACCATCAACTAAACTTTTTATCTAGATCCCCCACAAAAGATGAACAATGATATCATCCCCAAAAATTTGATTTATTAATAACACACTAAAATTATATGGAAGAATCAAAAATTAGCTGGACCTTCACATTTGATACCAATAAAACAATTATCCATTATTGAGAACCAAAACTAACCTTGAAGGAAATAGGGTGATGGTTTTAAAAACCATCCATTGATATTCCTGTCAAGGATCTGGACATGTTTGGGACACAAAAACCACTAAAAACCATCCCTCCTGTAACACGCCTCTCATACAAGTACAAAATCATGTAGATATATATATATATATAATGTAAAATATGAACAGTACGTCAATAAAACAATAACATTAACACCATGAAAGGGAAAACAATTTCGTCACATTACGATAAGGTGATTCCATTTTATTTTGACAAAACCATTTAGACATTACATTGCATGAATTTAATATACAAGAATTACTATAATTTTCTAATCCTTATAATATTAATTCCAAACAATTAAAAAATATCATTCTTAGCATATCACGAATAAAAAAGAATACAATTTTTGAGTAACAATTTAATTAATTTATTTAGGTGAATGAGTAATAAAGATAATCATGATTTTTCAAATAATCTATTATTTTCTATACATGTATCTCAAAATTTTGTTGAGGAAGATGATATGTTTTAAAAAAAATTCTTAAAAAATTCCATTGAAAATATCGTATTAAAATAATTCAGTGGGATAAGAAAACCACTTGGAATCAAACCCCATTTTTATCACTTATATATCATGCATTGTGGGATGATTTGGATTTATTTTATATATTTCATGGACTTATTTTAGGTTAGTTTATCATATTTCTAAATCTATTTTTCTTATAAACGGTAATTGTTGCCATATTGTGATATATTTGTAACCTTGGTGCTATCCACCAACCAGTGGCCTATTGGAAGTGGGAATCAAGGGTTGTTATCTCTTTTTCTTAATTTCCATCCCAACAAGGGTATCATTATAGGGAGGGGTCATGAAATAATGGTATTAGATTTTATGATTGAGAGATAAGGTGGAGTTCAATTTTAGGAATAGTTAGTAATTCAGGGGAAGGTAGGGCAGCAATGTTAGCCAATATTAGAGTTTGACAAAAGCCCATGAAGACTGAATAAGACACAATATTTTAGGGGCCCCTATGATATGATGTAAAGAATCTAATTCTACCAAATTACCGAGTGAGGTATTACCGATTTCCGGGTAAAGACCTAAGAGTGGTATATACATCATGATGAATTGTTTTCATATTTGTATTGTTTTAAGTTATGAAGTTAAAATAAATTAATTGAATCATTAAATTTCATGTGTGTCTATATGAAATTTCTAGTGCTTTTATTTCTTGTAAATTGTTATTATTTGCCGACAGATTCATATACAACAAAAAATAATGATTAAAATTATACTTAACTAGAATGTGTTGTTTGGTTAATACCTTCTTGACATTTGAATGTTCCATTTCCTTTCGTTTTATATCACGAAACATAATGAATTAAATCTTATTTCTTTTATTATAAATTTATACATTTCCATCTAGATTTCCTAACATTTGAATTTGTAATAGAAGATTCATTAGATGTATTCTAGATTACTTGTGAGCTAATATTATTTTTGCTTCCTTCCATTGGTAATTTATCTTAATCATGTGTGGTTGAGTTGTCATAAAATAAGGCTTTAAACATTTAAATTCCAAAATTCAAAAAAAAATTTCTATAATAATTATTGACAATTATTTTGAATATGGAATCTTTGACAAGAATAACATTAACTATGTTTTTCAGGACTTCATTTCTATAAAACTGATATAAATATATGTTTTAACAATGTGTTGTGGTAGAAACTATTGTGAAATTTATTTCCAAACTTTGGAAAAGGAAAAACATCCCTTATGGTGAGGTGTTGGAAACTAATATTATTTAAAAAATAAACTTATTATTATATGAATGTTGAGAATATTAGGCAGTGAAACAAAATTACCTAACATGAATAGTTTTGAGTATTTTTTAAAGGGTTTCATGGTTTAAAATTAAACTATTAGTGTGGTAATAGCGGAAATTCTATTATGACAGACCTAGAAATGTTACATGTTTAGTATGATACATTTAAATATGTGTGTAGGATCATGTTATCCTTATTTCAGTATATCATCATGATTTCTTGAGAAATTAAATGATTAAGGAATGTTTAACTTTAGCATGTTAAATAATTAAATCTATTGATTCAACATTTGTAGTATTAATTTTTTTTCAATAAAACATTTTTTTGAGCCATGAAATGATTAAATTATGTTTACTCAGATAATGATAAAGAATGAAACATAGTAATAAAATATGAGTAGTTTTTATTTTTTGTTAGAAATAATGTTTTACATTGATGATTAAGATATCATGTTGATTATGTAATGTGCTATTTTAATTTAACATAATAACATAACATGCATAATATTTTCAAATGAATTTTGAAGTGTATTTAATTAATAATCATATGAAACCAACATGTCTGGTTTCACCTTATTAATCATGGAGTGTGATATAACATATGTTTATTTTGGTCCTTACACATGGAAAGAAGTTATAGATATTTAAATTCAATAAATTCTGTTTCACAATAAATAACCATAAAATGTTTAGCTTTGTTTTTGGTTTCATTGTTATAATTTCCTTGATGTGTTGAGATGCCTTCCTGAATAAAAAAATTGTTGCAATCCTTTTATATTCTATGATAGATATAGATTATGAGACCCTTGTTATGGATTCTATGTTTAAATAACTATTTATTAAAGGGATAGTAACTTATATAATAATAATGAACTAATTTCCAATGGAAAATTAAAAATTGTGTGAAAGTACCCAAGAAAAATAGTGATATGAGATAATGTAATCCTCTAAACACTAATGTAAGAGGCTATGTGTTGTTGATATGTTTGATTGTTTTTATGTGATTACTTGAATGACGTATATCATAAAACATCAGGAATATGAAGATGGGGGAACCCGATCCTTAATAATGATATGGTATAATTTGGAATGATTGAAATCGTGCAGGCGAGATAGTGCCACCAAATGAGGATAATATCTCATCATGGGATATGGGATTCTTTGATTTGTGTGATCATGGATTTATGTGTACTGATATTAGTTATATTTGGTTGGGTAAAGGTGGAGTGTCAGATGGTGGAGGTGGCATTGTGAAAAAGGTGATTTTGTTTGGATGGTATAGTGGTGTGGTTATTTGGTTTTATTAAATATTTGTTGGACAGTTTCGTTGGATTGTATGTTTGGATAGTGGTTGTGTTGTCTAGTGGTGGAGATTTGTGGGTGAAGTGGTGTGTGTTTATTTTAGTATGATGGATTGTGTTGTGTAGTTTTGTGACATGATTTAATTGATATAATCCCTCATCTCACATTAAATGGATGACCAGTTAATGCTGGTAAAACAATAAATACTTCACTATAGAAATCATGAAATCTATAATGATGTTCTTTCCTCCAATGCCCTAATCCTTTTATAAAGGATTTTTATATAATGTTTGAATACTATAATGTTGGATTTTTTTGTTATGATTGATCTAATATTGATGGAACGTGTTTTGACCTCAAAAATTGGATGATAAGGAAACTCTTCCTCTCATGAAGATGTGTTATATTACGACCCATTTTAAAACTGTGCGAGCGAGTCATTGCCACCCATAGATGGAAATATGACAATATGTTGGATAAGTTTATTTTATTGTTATGCTTGTGGTAGCTCATTCAATATTAATATAAATTTTCATTTCAGTAAAAGAATGTTATTTGAAACTACTAGTAGTAATGAAATGCACCTATAATTTTTTTAAAAAGTTTGAACCTCTTTATATTTCTTCTTATGTATGTTTCTATAATTAATGTTTTGATAAAAAACTAGAAAAAATTTAAACATGGATAAGATGGTACATTTAAAACAAATTTAATAAATTTGATTCATTCCATTTGTTAATAATTTTTATCTAAATTTTATGTTGAATTATATTGATATTAACATTGTAAAGAGAATGATAGAGTTCTGATAGTAGAATATAATAAATTTTATGAGTTCTTAAACCCTTCCAATTTATGAATGTTTTCTAGAGAAACTTGTTGAAAAAATTGGTTTTATAAAATATGATCAATGTGTTTTCACAAAGATAATTTTTATAAATACCATGCAATAAAAAGGATTTATAATGGGTTCTAACATAAAGTGGTTTTCATAGCCTACTTAATCATTCTTGATATGAGATTTTTCATGGGATATTTTTTAAGAACCATGTTTTCAAATATATCATGTTCCAAAAAAAATTTTTGAAACACATTTCTGAATAATAAATGATTATTTTAACATTAATTCTTAGCTTTTAAACTCCATCACCAATATGAATTAATAAAATTGTTTCTCATGAATGGTAATCTTCTTTATTCATGATATGTTATACATGATTTTTTTAAGTGTTTTGAATTTAAATTTAATGGATTTGAAAATATGGGAAATTCATGTATAATAAATTTGTGAAATGTCATATCTAATTAGTTTTGTTGAATAATAAACGTATAAAAATGTTTTCCCTTATCCGAAATTAAATCCTTATGCTCAAAACAATGTGAAAAAATTGTTTTCCCTTCTGTGGTGTTAATATTGTTTCTTGATTATTATACATCACATAATGTACATTCTATACCTATATACATGATTGTATCCTTTATTGAGGGGTACCTTCCCCTTGGGATGGTTTTAGAGTGGATGGTGTCCCAAACATGTCTAGATCTTTGATAGGTATCTCATGCGATGTTAGTTCTAAACTATATCCTATTCTCATTTGGGTTTGAATTTTTTTCTCAAGGATGAATATTTGATTGAGAGGTATTTAATGTGAGTATTTGAATAATTTTTTATCCTTCCTTAACAATCAAGGGTTTTCTTACATGTTCCAATGTTTGGGTGGTTATGATTCTTCAGCTGTTGTGGGAGTTTAAGATAACATATTTATTTTATAAAGGTATTTCATGTATAATGTTGTCACCAAAGGGTCTCTTTAGTCAAGGTTGGTTTTGAATTATCGAGGGATAGAAAAGTTGGACAAGAATATGATGTAATGGACCATACAATTTGGTACATTAATTTGCATGAAAAATGATGTTTGAGGTGTCCGAGGGGAATTATAAGGTGTTTTTTAGGACTTGTGAGCTTTCCAATTGTGTCTCATCACGTCAACATCTCATCCTTTTCCAAATTTCTAGTTTTCCAATGGCATCTCATTCTGGTGGAATATTATCCTTTTCTAAATTTCTCATTTTCCCATAGTGTCTCATTATGGAGGAGTCTCATCCTTTTCTAAATATCAATATGTCAAATGATGTCTCATTCTAGAAACATTTAATCCATTTCCAAATTTCAATTTCTCCAATAATGTCTCATTATGGAAGCATATTAGCCATTGTCAAATTTCTAGACATCCAATAGCATATCATTCTGTTACTATCTATTCCTTTTACATATATCCAGTTTTCCAATGGCATCACATTCTGGACGCATCTCACCCCTTTCCAAATATCCAGTTTTTCATTGGCATCTCTTTTATTGTTGTCTCATTCTAGTGGTATCTCATCCCAGTAGAGTCTCATCCAGGTGGTGTGTTATTCCTAGAATTTTTTCATCATTACAGTGTCTCATTGTGGCAGTGTCTCATACTAGTAGTGTGTCATTCATGGTGGTGTTTCATCTATGTGTTGTCTCATCTGGGTAGTGTCTTATCCTAGCAGTGTCTCATTTCCAATAGTTTTCCACTTTTTCTATAATATTATACTTTTTTTATTTTTCCCTTTTTCTTTCCGTTTTGATGATAAATGAGATTAATGACATAAATAATGGTGTTTAAGGATGTTTTAAAGGGTATCAATCATATTATAAATTCCTTATGAGTGATGAGGATATTCATTGTCAAACCACATTCTTTAATGTTATCCTCTTTAATAAAAATTCTACGTCGTTTCAAATATCATTAGTTCAAGATCTAACCACTCAAATATAGAGAAATTCACTCAGTTCATTCTTTCTCCTTTATTGGGATATGGTAGGTTCTAAATCATTCTTCCAATTGGAGTCATATAACCTGGTTAGTGTGGCTAGTTCCTGATTCCATGGAGGGATTCTTCATTTATACACCCCCTGTATTGGTGTAGTAAAGCTCAGAAAGGGTTTTTTTGATCATATTTCTTCCAAGTCAGGTTTTCCATCATTTCTGGTTTAGTATTTTAAACTAGTATGAACATGGTGGCATCTAAATTAATAAAGATAATGAATTAGTTTAAATTGTATTAAACAGGATTGGGGAATATAAAATATATTGATACAATTTAATTTTGATTTGATTTGGTTTGACTAGATATATTATTGTATGGTGTAATTTCTTGATAAAAACATATCTATTTGGTTCATCATTCTATTGGAACAACTTCCTTTTGAAATCCTTTGTTTTTGTGATTTAATGGTATCATCATAAATAAAAAAGTGGTTAACCACATATAATTATTTAATATAATTGTTTCTTCTAGATTCAATGGATTTTTTTGATAAAAACCCTATATAAAAAAGTGTATTTGAATAAATGACCATTTCCCATATAAATCTGAAAATGTGTTGTGTTGTGATATAAGATGTGATGTGTGGTATGGTTTGGGTTTGTGTGTATGGGAATGATTTAATGTACAATATCTATATTATTATTTCTATGGGGAAGAGTCTTATATGGTTGTATAGTGGGGATATGAAGTGTATGGTTTTACAGTGGGTTTTTATGATTGTTATGGTGTAGATGTGTAGTATGGCTCTAAAAAGGGGATGGGGATGTAAATTTTTGATGATGTTGGCTTATTAGAAATATTGTATTGGGTAATTGTGTGGTGATATTTTATATTTTTTGGTTATTGTATTGTGTGAATTAATTCTAGTTTCATATAATGTACGGAACTACAATGGAATGACCTTTCCTATAAGAATTAGAAAAACTATTTATTAGACATGGATTGTTTAATGTGTAAAACTAATAAGTGAATAAAAACAAGATTTAATTTAACGAACCAAAAAATCTCAATATGGTATCACTCTATAATTGTGAAGTATATTAAGCACCTAAATATGGATTAAGAGCATGAGGTGACTCGTGTCTTGTGTTTTGCATCAAGGTTTTCTTGCAAATATCTTTGGCTATTGAGGTATCAGACCGTGTGAGATGGGTTGTTCCTTTTTGGTAAACCCATAGGATGAGATTCTGTGATTCAATACTATAAGTCTATAGATTTTACGTTATTTACATTTCAATATGGACTCCACCCTATTTGATCACTATTTCATGAACATCCACATAGTCACGATGGATTATGTCTTTCCAAATCATCTCAGTAGTATGAAGGATAGATGAAAACCTACTCTTCCTAAGCCCATCATCCAGGTGGTGATATACAAAGTTTAATCAGGCTGAAAGAGGTGAGATGTGGTATCCTAAGATTATGTAGGTAATGTGGTTCATTTCTTATGTGTCTTCAGGATGAGAGATTTTGGGTTTTCCCATATTCCTTCAATATGTGACATGATGTGCATTCTGAGGTATCTTTAAGAAGAGATTTTATTTTTTGTAATACCAAGATTTTTGTGGGCATGATATGTTTTGAGGCTTAGGTGTGTAAATGTGGGATGTGTTGTGAGGATTAGATGATTGTGGGAGTGATGTGTTGTGAGGCCCAGTTGTGTGCGGGCATGATGTGTTCTGAGTCTGAGTTTTGTGCGGGTGAGATTTGATGTGGTTTATTTGGAAGAGGTGGGAGCACTAGAACGTCTTTCGTTAGGGTGTGAAAGTAGGTAATCAGTGGTAAAGTGGTGTGGGGTACCTTATTATCGACGTGCTTACTATATTACATCACTGGAATAGAGTTATTTAGATATCATGACTTTTTGAGGTTGAGATAAGTAGTATACTTACTTAGGTGTTGTTTTGTTCAACTACTTTTACACTGGTGTTTTTTTATTCTATTTTCATTTTTTCATGAGAGTCTTTGTTTTCCCTACTTAGTATACTTGTATTCTCACCCTATGTGTACAAAAACTATTTTAAGGTATCTAGGGGGACTTAGTGGATTGTTCTGGATATTTCTAGTTCAGAACTTCGGAGCTATTGATGTGTCTCTTTTATATCCTTTTATTTCTTTTAGGGTTTTATTTTGAGACTTTTATATGTATCAGTTTTGATTTATACATGAATTTTGGGATGGTTTGGATTTATTTAATATATTTCATGTAGTTTTTTGCATTTGAATCATCCTATCTCAGGATATTGTTTTTTATAAATGGTAACTCCTCCCATATTGTAATATCTTCGTACCCTTGGTGGTAGTTGCTAACCCAAGGCCACCTGGAGGCAGGACGTGAGGGATACTATCTCACTTTCTTCATCTACAGCATCGTAGGGGTATCACAAGAAGGAGGGGTTGTGAAAATCCACATGTTTAATGCTTCATCGGTTCTCCATAAAAGAAACAGAAAAATGATGATCGATGCAATGAATGTATTTTGATGTGTCTATGGATTATCTTGATGGTTATAGTGTCAGATCCATCATGCATAGATCACTGACATCAAGAGGTCCATGGCGTATTTCAAATTTAATGGGGTACAATTTCAGTTTTATTTTTATTTTTTATGTATTAAATATAAGATTCATGATTTTATTATAGTGTGGTAACCATCTACAGGCGAGGTTATGATGTCAATGTAATGATATAAATTTAATTTTTATGAATTCTCACTTCATAATTATTTTTAACCAACATATGGTTTTGATATATCCTAGAATTAATAACTTTGATATTAAATAAAATTTTAATCAATTGATGTGAATTTTTTCTATATGTTATATAAAATTTTACAACACATTACATTTTTTAGAGTTGAACAAAAAATGAAAAAAAATATTTATCTCACTTTGCATGCACTAACTCAAAATGTGAATTCTCCTTTCATATAAATTCCAAAATATTTTTGAAAATATTTTTAAAAATATGGGATAAGAATAAAATATCCCAAAATTTATTTTAAAAGTAATTAAATATACATTTATAAAAAGTAATTTAATAACCCTTTAAAACCCTTTTTTGTAAAATATAAATATTTCGTATTAAAAAGACTTTAAAAAATTCAAAAATAATTTTTAAATAATTTTTGATTTTCTCCATAAAATTTCATTTGAATGAAATCATTGTTTTTATGTATTTAATTGATAATTGGATGAATATATGAGAACCATGTGTCCAAAATCAATGTCACTAGTTGGAAAATGTCCAAGGAGGTCATGGGTTCAACATTCATTTCAGATTAACTCATTTTATACTCATGTAACAAATTTGATTTTTACAAAAATGTTTTGATTGTACATCATTCTCCTTCACAACCCATTAAAAATACTTCCACAAAATCTTGAATTATTTTCAAACTAGAAAATAAATTTTAGAACATCTATATACTGATAAATGAATTTTTTCAAAATCTATAGAAGAAATCCATATTTTCAGTGTGATAATAAATAAAAAAACATGAAAAGAAATACATTAACATTAATACAATTACATTTATTGATGCAATTTCTTATGAAAATATTAAATATGGTCATTTATTCTAATATGAATTAAATTTAATGAAATAAAAAAACACAAATAAATCATTAATAAATCCAGTTTAAATTAAAATATAATTTAAAATAAAATATGTTCAAACAAAAATATATATTTTTTAAAATAACTAATAAATTCCATTGTAAATTTTTAATTAAAAAATTATAAATTTTTACAGTTTTATATATATAATTTTGAATTAGTACTAAATTTTCCAATAACTATATATTTAAAATAATAATATCATTAAAATATATACACAATTTGGATGAAATACATATATAAATAAAGAAAAAAATCCCTAAATATAAGAGTATTTATAAAAAATTAAAGAGAAATAAATAAATGTACGGTAATAAAATATTTTATAAAATATAAATTTTAAAATATTTAACATACTAATTTTATCACAAAATAAACCATCATATTATGTCTCTAGACATTAAGTAATCAAATAAAACATACCCTCTTTTTATTGTTCAAGTCACCCTCTCCATGAGGAACCTCTTCTCCACACTCGAACTTATTTATATCCACATAAAAATAAAAAGAAGTGAAAAGATATATATATATATATATATATATTACATCTATCATGGAAACTTGAGTAATATAGGAGGGATTATAAAATATGGAATTTTTAAATCAAAATCATTTAAATTGACAATTATAGTTGATTAATCAAAATTTATTCATATCGTTGTATGCAGCAGACGAAGAAAAACTACCAAATCAAAAAGTGTGATTTAAGTGTAATGTTTTTTGATAAATTTAATTGATATATAATTATTTAATTGAAGTTTTTGGTTGAATTAAATTTTGAATATTATAGATACCCCGTCCTTTTAAATATAACATAACATGATTTCATACATAATTGAACATCACAGTACAAACCATGGATCATAAAGTCTATTGACATGGATGACTTGGTACATAATAAAACATTATAAAAAAAACTTTTTATTTCTACTATATAATGAGATCCTATATTCTATTGTTCTCATACATCTTCATAGGATAATGTAGGGATAACATGAAAAAAGGGATGAGATAAAATCCCAGTAAGGGATTAACCATAAGAATAAAGCATTAACATAAGGGATAGAAGGCATGAAATGATGATAAAAAAAGACATGAAACAAATGGAATCATAATATATAAACATGGGATAATTCAAAAATATAATCATAGAAATGTGGATGAAACAAAAAACCGGAATTTAGTATGAGTCAAGGCTAACTGCCAAGACCGTTTCCCATAGTATCACAACCCAATTCTAACCGGAAAGACCATTGCATATAGTAGCACAAGCAAAGGGTAACCGCTAAGAATGTGTTACATAACATCTCTTGAGACAAAAGAATTACACAATTAATTGGAGAGTAATCTGGAAACACACATCTTAAATTTGATGAATATTTTTTTTTCACATAAATAATCATACTTAATCAATCTTACATAAACATAAGGGTTATAATTGGAAAGAATTGGGTACCATAATCATCACATAAAGCATAACCCATGGGCATATCATTAAAGTGTCTATAAAAGAAAGGAACTATAAAATAAATGGAATTTTATAAGGTAAAATATGAATATATCATGGTATGTGATGTTAAACATAAGTGACAACATTTAAGAAATGTATTTGAGAAATTTTAACATTAAAACATTTTGGTGCGGTTTTAAGGAAAATACTACAGATATTTTAATATAAAAAAGATAAAAATCATTTATATAAAACCAAAATTGAACCAATAATATTTTCATAATAAAATTAATTATTTTATAAAGCAAATTATGGCTAAAAATTGAGTATATAGTGCACTTGAAATTGGTTATAAAGTTGGGATGTTCCCTTAAAATGGGTTTTCTTATTGGGAAGTATCGCGGAGGGAATCACGTAAAATCATGTATATCCCCAATTGAGAATGGAGAATGGATCCCAAAATATGATTTTTTATAATATATAAATCATGTAGAAGTTTTACATAAAAGGAAAAGATAACTTCATTTGGCTAAAAATAACGATAGAGCAACCTGAATGAATAAAGGTAGTTCGGGTAGAATTCCATACGAATTATCGGCATGGTCTCAGGTCTACTTAAGAGGGATTATTGAGAGATAACAGTGTTTATAATCACTTCTAAATCAGGAGGGATATGTGGGAGGGGTTCTAAAAAAAACCCCATCATTAGGTATTACACATAAAATGGCATTGCATAATGGAAATTCTGGATTAAAAGTGAAATGGAGAGGATCCCTTACCATAACTCACTTGGTGTTCTCCACTTGTTATTAATGACCTTAATAAACAAATTATGTTTATTAATTAATAATTATGGAAACTTATTTATATTTAAATGATTTATTAAAATCTATTTATGTTCAATAATGGTACTTTTGATGGGTTAAGTGGTTCAGTTTCATTGTTTGGGTCCGTTTTTTTCATTGTTTTTATGATGGATTTACATATTTTCATGAACCAATAAAAATTTAAGATGAAAGTGGATGTCCATAATTGAATTGTTATGAAATTAGTGAAAATCTCATTTATTTCATTGTTGTAATTTAAATTTTATTACTTTTATTTATGTCGAATCATTAAGTAAAATAGTAATGACAAACGCTTGAATTAATTTTATCGATTTTTCTCACAATTAACATGTTTTTAATTTTTATTTAACATCAGAAGTGCATAAGGATTACATAATAATAAATAAGATAAATTAGACATATTATAGTCTAGTTCAACTATAAAAATGGTTTCATTAAATTAATTTAAGATAGTAATATACATTGTGAAAATGCCGTCCATGATTGTGCTAAATTAAGACATCTGAAATGGTACATGTAAGGTGCTAGAGTTGAAAATAACTTATTCTATTATCATAAAAAAATTCTATTAAATGTAATGTACTATATTTGTCATAAAATATTTACTATTAGGGTTAAATAAAGAAAAAAATGAACTTGAAAATAAAATAAAAGAATGGAAAGGGAGAATTTATCTCTTGAATCAATCTTCCATGAGATCCTCTTAACGGGATAGGATTTAATATTTTGAAGAGAGTAGGGGCTCTTGGATGTGAGGGAGGATCTTGGGGAGAAATTTGTGATGAATTTTGGCAAGGTAAAAGGAATGATATGAGTGAAGAGAAGTGTGTGGAATATTTTGAATTTGTAGTGGAGGGGAGAGGAATTTTTATAATACTATAATCATTAGTTTATTATTTTTCATTGATACAAGATATAGCGATGATTCCCAGACCAGGAGTTGTAATTAATGCATGTGAGTTCTATATTTCAGTTCTTACATGACTTGTGATGTCAGGAACAATGGATTTAGATTATAATGTATTTATATTGTAAATTAATGTATTTAACTATTCACCAAAAATTCAAGTATTTTAGAAAAATAACCAAAATAAACCCTAACAATTTTTCGACTAGTAGAACGAAAAAATGTAATTAGGTTTTCAAATGTAATTTTCTAAATATGATTAATTTAATATTTGATTAAAATGATTATTTACAAGAAAAATATAGTTTTTAAAACATTTATTTTATTATTCCTAGCTATAGGTATATCATACTTCCACTAGAATCTTATTTATATACCATCATGGGTGATGTTTTTATTCATCCGGGTACATCACTATTCACATGGGTAACATTAATATTCATATGGGTATGTTTCAATTCACCCCAAATTATGTCGGTCATATTAGTCATCAAATAACATAATGAATGCAACCGTGTATGTTAGATTTTAAATATTCAAATCAGAGAAGTGAAAATCATAGATTTAAAGGTCGCATAACACTTAGTAGTTCATTGGGTTGTGATTTAATGTGATTATATGACATATTTATAAGAAAGGGATTTACATTGAATTTTTTTGGTCATTACAAAGATGAAGAAGAATAAAGATTTTATCCAACAGACTAATTCGGTGAAAATGATGTAGAAATCATTGGGAGAAGAAAGAATTTAACATTTTTAATTAAACACGAATATCACATTTTGAACTCATTTTATAAAAATAATTTTTTATAATATCATAATTATAAAAATGAAAATATACAAATAAGATGAAAAAACAAGAACGACAACAAGATTCTGACACCCAAAATTAAATAAGAACCTACCTTTGATAGATCGGATAACGATGGGGTTTCGAATGTTATTTTCTAGAACCACATTTGAGCGTCCCTATGATCTTGAATTATTGTTCCCTAACTAATTATGTAGAGGTAAAACTGTAGTCATATCTCTCTCATCCAGTATTCGATTTTAACTTATGCCATAGAACATCCATGGATCTTCTCTCAAGACCTCTTCTCTGCATTTTCCATTTGACTAAAGAGCACTTGGATGAAGTTGGATACCCCAAAAAAGCATCAAACCCTCATCTCCTCAACCTACCTACACACAGACCCACAAAATGAAATCACGAGATGTCAATCCCTCTACCCTTATCCTATTTTTTTGATTCATCATTCTTTATTTCAATTTTTTAATATATTGATATTAATATTTTTCATATATATAATAAATATTTTTGAAAAAATTTTATATATCATATAAAATAATAATTTTCCTTCATTATCCATAAAATAATATTAATACTCATATTTTAATTTATTAATAAATTTATAATTCAAAATAATTATAAATTTTATTATTTCATTTTGTTATTAAAAATTCTGAAAAAAATCTTTAATAAAAAATATTTATTACATTTTTTAAAAAATAAAAAAATAATATTTTTTCATAATTAAATTATTATAAGATTTAAAAAAATTATTTTAATAAATTTTACAATTTTTATAATTCATATATATATTATATTCATAAAATTTATTAAAATTAATATTCCATGATATTATTGTTAATTATATCTAGCCTTAAAATTAGAATTGTTTAATTAATATACATATATATATATATTATAAACTTTCTTATTTATATATAATATGAATATTATATTTTTTAAACATAGATTACAATAATCATTATCAATGTCAAATAATAAATATATTTTATAATATTTAATATAAAGTTTTTATTAGATTATTTGCTAAAAGTACATTTTAAAATTAATTCATATGAATTGAATTATTTATAACTACTAAACATATCATTATAATTGGGTTAATATTTTTATTATTGGCTAAATTGTATAATATTTTTGTTTATTATATATCTAATATTTATTTTGATTGTAGAAAATCATAAAAAAATATTAAAACTCATCTGATTAGTTTTTTAGTAATAAATTAATCTATTTATTAAAATATATGTAAAATAAAAATAGGTTTATAATTTCGAAGATGTTAAATACCCCCCCCCCCCGAAATTTTTTGTTCCCTCATAATTTATTCATTAGACTTAAGAATATTCTGAATTTTCACCTTTAAAATTAAGAGAAACGTAAATTTATAAGGTTAATTAATTACCTTGGTGTTTTAATGAAAATTATATTGCATATATTTAATTTTTTTTTCAAATGAGGAAACAAACAATCTTTAATGTTTTCTAGATCATTCTTATAATACCAACTCTAAAGTCCCCAAACCCACGTTTCTAGATTTAGTGCCAAAAAAATGTGGTGTAAATTTTATTTTATTTTTTAAAAAAGATACTCAAAAATTAACTGTGTATTATTCGATGAAACATATTTTTCATTCAAGGTTCAATAAATTAGAAAACACTAAAAAATTTAAGTAGAGTTAAAAAAATGAAAAAATATCTATATCTCTGTGTGTTCACTAACACAAAAAGTGATGTCATCTATCATAGATCTTCCCAAATGACATTTGAAAATATTTTCAAAAAACATCCGATGAGAATAAAATTTCTCTATATAGGGATTTAAAACCTATTTAAAATATTTTAGTAAAATCAAATTTAAAAACAATTTTATACCATTTTATTTCAAAAATAGACATTTTATATAGAAAACCCAAATAAAAAAATTTCTAATATACCTATCATTTTAAAAATTCTCTTTAGAAAATGATTAGATGTCATATTTAAAATACATTTGAAAATAATAATTAGTTTTATGTGTAAAGACCCGGAATATTCGTTTAAATTTTCTTTTAAAATATATGGGAATTTTACGACACCGCAAAAAATTACGGCACGTAATTCCGAGGCCTGGAGTTCATGGAATGAATTTATGGACATTATTTCAGGTACGTTCAGTAAAAATGAGAGCATGTTTTTCTAAATTTTTAATCAGTTCTCAGAATTGAAATCTGAGGGAACTTTTGAACTCGAAGCACCAGTATACGCTTAACGAGACTTTCACTTCGACGACAGTGGGTCGAGAGTGGAAAACCATTTTTGGGTTTTAGGTGGAAATAATAAAATAAAATAAGATCATATTTTATTTTGTTGTAACCATCCTTGTGGGAGTTAAAGTGTGGGGAGTACCTGACCATAACCTCCCCTCAGAGGTTATGGTGGTGGGGCCCACATGAACCTAAACTCCCATGAGAGGTTATGGGGGTGGGGACCACCCGGGACTAAATCCCCCATTAAATCGAGAGAAACTCTCAACTACCCTCTTTAATGAGGGAGAGCCTCTTTACCCCCTCTACCTTTATTTGTGCCAACCCCTCCCTTAATGGTGCCACCACCTCCCTTAATTTATTACACCACCCATCAAAATTAATTAGGTTTTTTAATTCTTTCCAACAAAATAATAGATGGTTTAATCTATTATTTTGGCACACCTTTCTTATTGGGTGGAAATTTGGGAGAGGAGGAGCTCTTGGAAGAATGTTTCTCCAACGAAGAATGGAGAACTACCTCCACAAATAACGCCAACGAGGTGCGTCTCCAACTTCTTTATCAGAAGCACCTTGTGGAGGAAACAAAAGTGGGATTTATTCAAAGACTGACCTTCCTTCCTCATCACCATCAATGAAACGATGTACGAGCGAATGAAGACAAATCCATCTTTTTCCCCACGACTCCTTCGATGAACAACGAACAAGGTAATGGATTTTTTTGATTGATTTTATTTTCCCGTGATTATTTCCTTTTAAAACAAATAATGAGGATAAAATTTTAACTAGTTGATCCACATAAGTTTCCTTTTGTGGGTATTGGGATTAATCATTGCAGGAGGGTTTGTTATGATTCTTCCTTGTGAGCCTAATGCTACCACTCTAAACATGGAGGCTGCGGACCAAACCAAAAGTGCCCGAAACCTCCACCATTATCTTTTGTGGTGTTCTTTGAAATGGAGGAAGGCGACAACAACGAAGAAGGCGATGAAGGCAACAGTCACACCACCGGTGGCCTCCGTGACTTGCGCCAAACCCACGGTGTTCCAAACCGCCGCTTGCCGAACAGGCCGTGCCCCTTCATGGCACCCCATCTAAACTGCCCCCGCGCTCTCCTCCCTTCCCGCTGAGCCGCCCTAGGCCAGGCCGAGCCACCCTGGCCGCACCGTCGGCTGGCTGAACCGGCCCCGCCCACGCTGGCCCAATGGATGAATCATCTCCCAGCGACACCTACCTCCCAAGCCACCCCGACCATTCCGGCCCACCGGCCCTAGCCGAACTGGCCCCGGCCACGCCACCTCGGTCCTCCGGCTTCTTGAGCCCCAGGCTGAACTGGCCCTGGTTGCGCCACCCCAGCACCAGGCTGAGCTGCCCCGAGCCGCGCCCCGCGACCCTCTAGTCCAAATTAGTGCCTTGCGGTGCCCTTCCGGTCGATCCTCCCCTGCGGCACGCTCCGGGCCAAGCCACCCTCTTGGAACCCCCCGAGCTGATCCACCCTCATGCCAACCTGCAGTTGGTCTGCACCCTCGTGACCGGTCTGCGCCCTTGCGGACTTTTGGGCTGGGCCCCGTAGGCCAGGCCAAACCTAATGGTCTGTCCCGCCCAACGAGTCGGGCTAGACGAAACAGGTTAGGCCGGGTCGACCCGGACCGGGTTAGCCCAGACTCGGTCGGGCCAGGTCGGTCCGACCTGGTCGAACCAGACCCGAGCCCACTACGACCCTTTACTTTATTTTGGCCATATCATTGGCACTGGACATCTGTTTGAGGAACTGTAAATGGACCTGGAAATCATGGAGCATGAGGGTCCCTTTGAATATATCCCATTAGTGTTTAGTGTATAGTTGAGATATGGTCAGGTTGGATTGTGTATGAATCCAACCAAGCCCCAGGACTAAAAGGCTAATAACTCACAAACCGAGCATCTGATTGACGTGTCGTCTATTGCGTTGAGACCCCTATAATGTGATAGATCTTTGAGATATTTCTTCATGAGACTTCGTGATAGTTGGAGCATAAAATAATAGCTCATGGAGCGGAACCTTCCAGTGACGAATGAATAGAGTGAAGAGACCTAGTAGCTAGCTGGGTCCTGATGACTATAGACTATTTGACTCAGAGTGACTCTACTAGCACAATGGGGAGCACCTAAGTGTGGAGGTAGACCCACGGTGGAGGATCACACTTGGTGACGCGGCATTCCCACAGTACTCGACAGGAAGAGTACCTCAGTAGGCTACGAGGGGGAGCGCCTAGGGGTGGTGGCAGGTCCACGGTGGGGATCACCTCTGTGTGATGTAGCAGACTCACGGTACATGACAAGAGAAGTACTCCAGTAGTCCAAGGTTAGTGGAAAGTATTCTTGGTGTCGCGGTAGGCCCACTATACTCGATAGAGGAGGAGTTCACTAGAAGTGGAGGTTTCAATAATGTGTTGGGGATGTTACTTGATACTACCCCTAGAATAAAATCCTGGTAGAGCTGAGTCAGTAATTTTGTGTTTTTCTAAAAATTGAGACAGATTACATAATCACTTAGGTATATGTATGGGCATATACCTAAGTAGGTTTATCTATTTAATTCAAACTTTATGGTTTATACTTGTTGGATTTTGTGAGACATTGATGGTTTCGGGGTCCCTATTGAGTATCATTATACTCACCCTTGCACGGGCTATGCCCGCACCTTCTTGTGTTGGATGCAGATGACAGATAGTGCTAACTGAGGCTGAGAGTATCTAGACTTAATGGAACCCGGAGGTGGACCATATGACTTTTCAGTACACAGAGGATATAGACAGATGTGGAGTGCAGAGGAGACGATCTATACCAACCCTTCAGGTAGGATCCTTGGAAGACGATCTAGTAGCCGTATATTCTTTTTCTTCAGATGTATTGCATTTTAGTTGTACTTGTACTTTCCAGTTGGGCCTATATTCTGGCACCTTTCACATTCATCACTCTATTGTTATACAGTTTACATGGTATTTCGCATTGCTGTGTGCTTTCTTGTGTGAGTGTTACAGGTTATAAAGGAAATTACTTCCCAATTTTAGGGGTTTACACCTTTGGTGTTAGTCACTAGCCCCTGGCCTATGGAATCCGGGATTGGGGTAGTCACGAAATGGGCCGCGTGGGACAGGTCATGACAAATTGGTATTAGAGGAGTCGATTCTACCATAGAACATAGGACTCTGATATTTTCAGTGAATCAATAGTTTTAAGTGTAGTATGTATGTTTTTTAGTTCAGGGAGTCCAATGTTAGTGCGACAGCTGACATGTCCATACACCAGGACCCTGACTTATAATTTCCGACTTAGTGAAAGAAAACACTACTTGTGTGAGTGTTTTCAAAAGATTTCTTTAAGTCAGCTCACCAAGTCACCTCACCAGGTATACCTTTTTATTCTTTGCACACCTCTTCCTTTTCAGAATTCCTCCAGGCAATGATCCGGCTAGAGTTTCGAGAGTTGTACGCATTGATAGCCCACCGAGCGACGAGGTCCTGGTAGAGGGCCATATTCTAGTAGAGGCACGAGTGGAGGCATCTATAGTACCATTACCCATTGGGCCACCGATGCCACCAGCCCGAGCAGAAAACATTTCACAATGCTTGAGCATGTTTCACAAGTTCCAATGCTAGAGGCCACCCAGGTTCAGGGGTGAGACAGACCCAGAGGTGGCTAAGGACTGGTTGGAGGCTGTGGTGAGACTCTTCTAACTAGTAGGGACACCAACCGACCTCATGGTGATACTTGATACCAGTGTTCTATAGGAAACATCGGGTAGATGGAAGAGCATGATGCTCCAGGTCCACGATGAGGTGACGCTTCACTGGGCAGTCTTTGAGAGCCAGTTTTGGGCAGAGTTTGTACCTGCAAATCTTCGCACACTCCACATATAAGAGATACTTCATTTGCAGCAGGGAAACATGTCTGTATCACAGTACTCAGTGAGATTCACAGAACTCTCATTCTAGTCCACTGATATGGTGCAAGACCCATTATTCAGGGCCCAGACCTTCGAGCAAGGACTCGGGTGGGAGATCAGGGCATCAGCGATCTCACTCATCATCCTGACCAAGGCGGGGGCATTAGAGAGAGCCCTCCTAGTGGAGAGTTTCCATGCTGAGAAGTCTCTAGCAGTGAGATCCACCATTAGTCGACACATATATGATTATTTTGTAGATTTTAGAAGACATATTTCATATAGGTCCAAGAGGACGAGACCTATAGGTGGATGACCGCGTGACTCAGGATCGGTTGTGCGGGGCACCTGAAGCAGAGATAGACATTCCAGGAGTAGGAAGTGTTACACATGCGGTGGGCAAGGTCACATGGCTCGTGACTGCCTGACCAACCATTCAGATGATTAGCAGATGATTGAAGGATCACCCAGCTAGAGATAGATATTCGATAGAGGTGGTCCTTAGGGAGAAATAGGACATGAAAGATGAGCTGGTCGTGCAGTTGGAGGTGTATGATGATTCTAGGTGTTACCACCACCACCACCAAGAGGTCAACCCCAACCACAAGGAGCAGATGGAGAGGGGAGTGCTTAGCTCCAAGAAGCTGAGGAATATGATCATGACATTCCATAGATTATTCAAGGTACACTCTGTGTCTAGTATACCATAGCTTCAGTACTTATAAACACAGGTTCCAGTCACTCTTTCATTACCACTACCCTCATTTAGAGCTCGGAGATTCCGACGGAACTGTTAGATCAATCCTTACAGCTAGAGACTCCTATGGCAGAGGATTTGATGATTATGCACTGGTTCCATCAATTTGATCTTACTCTAGGAGGTGAGAGATTTGTTTGGGATCTCATAGTAGCGGCGTTGAGGCCTTACGACTTCATATCGGATATTGGCTGGTTATCTATAGTTCATACTTGATTTACTGTATTAGGAACAAATTATGATGTGTCCGCATGGATAGGACAAGGTTTACCTTCACCAGTGAGAAGGGAGACTTTTCAGTATAGGATGGATGTACTTAGAGGAGAGTGCAACCGATCACTCATCAGTTGGCTAGCTCTACCCTATGATCATTTGATGTGGAGAGTCTGAGATTTCCTGCAGTGGTGGACCTTTACTTGGATGTCTTCCCTGATGATGTTCCGGGTCTACCCCCTCACATAGAGGTAAAATTTTACATTGAATTGTACCCCGGGAGAGCACCGATATCTACACCAGTGTATCAGATGCCTCCCGCGGAGCATTGCGATCTGTGGGTACAGCTAGAGGACATGCAGGGGAGGGGATTCATCAGACCCAGTGTTTCTCTCTGGGCAGCCACGATTCTATTCTCCATGAAGGCGGATGGGAGCTCAAGGATTTGTGTTAACTATTGGTGCCTGAACTAGGTGAACGTGAAGAAAAAGTACCCAATCCCAAGGATTGATGACCACTATGATCAGTTGAAGGGTGCACAGTGGTTCTCGAAGATAGACCATAGATCAGGCTATCACCAGCTCAACGTTTGAGATGAGGATGTGAAGAAGACCACCTTCAGATGTCGGTACAACCACTATGAGTTCTTTGTTATTCCTTTTGGAATTACCAATGCTCCAGTAGTGTTCATGGGACTCATTAACATGATCTTCCCACCATACATTGATCGCTTTGTCGTAGTCTTCATCGATGACATTCTGATCTACTTGACTACTGAGGAGGATGAAGCCAATCATTTGTAGGTAGCACTTGAAAAAATCCAAGAGCACCATATTTATGGTAAGATCTTGATGTGCCATTTATGGATATAATAGGTTCACTTTCTAGGAAATGTAATATCGGAGGCTAGAGTTGTAGTGGATCCAGCAATGATTAAGGTGGTACTTTCTTGGGAGCCACCCAGGAGTGTGACAGAGGTACCTAGTTTCTTTGGATTAGTTGGATAATATTAGAGATTTGTGCCAGACTTCTCCAGAGTTGCAACACCACTATAATCCATGATGTAGAAGGGACAACCCTTTGTGTGGTCAGATAGATGACAACAGAGCTTTCAAAAGATAAGACAGAGGATAACTAGTGCCCCCCGTCTTGAGGCTTCCAGAGGAAGGTGTAGGGTACGTAGTCTACTACGATGCATCAGGGACTAGACTCAGATGTTTATAGATATAGGAGGGATCAGTGATCCCATATACCTCTCATCTGCTGAGACAACATGAGAAGAAATACACTATCCATGATAGGAGTTATCAGTAGTGGCATTCGCCTTGAAGATGTGGCAACACTATCTGATGGGTGAGCGTTTTACCGTGTAATCTGATCATAATAGTTTCCGGTATATCTTCTCTCAGAAGGACATGAACCTGAGACAACGATTTTGTTTTGAGTTATTCCAGGACTATGACTTTGAGATAGTCTATACTCCTGGGAATGAGACCATTGTGGCAGATGCACTCAGAATGAGATCTGGAATACAGATTCTAGGTGAAGTGACGAAGCAGCTAGAAAATTTTCAAATATACTTTATGGATAGAGATGGAGCATATTTTCTTCAGTATCTTACAGTCACTCCCCCACATCTTCACTGCATCAGGGATGTGCAACCTATGGACCCTGATTGCAAGACATGAAGTGCTTAAATATCCATAGGACATGAACCTGGTGTATTTTCTGAAGGTGGGGAGGATTTCATCATCTTTAGGTGACATACCATGGTACTAGTGTTACTTAAGGAGGAAGTGTTGAGGGAGTTCCACACATCCCCTCTAGCAGTACATCCAGGAGTGGCGAAGATGTACCATGACCTCCAACGACAACACGGGTGGTTGGGAATGAAGAATCCAGTAGCAGAGTTTGTCTGTCAATTCCTCACTTGTCAGCAAGTGAAGGAAGAGCATCATGTACCAGCAGGATTGGTTCAGCCTTTAGAGGTTCTAGAGTGGATGTGGCACGGGATATTGATGGACTTAATGATAGGACTTCCACGTACATCCAGTGGACATGAATCGATTTGGGTGATCGTCGACCGACTAACCAAGTCGGCTTACTTCCAACCGATCATAGAGAAGGGTTTAGTAGAGAACATGGGATGACTCTATGTGCATGAAATTGTGTGGCCTCATGGAGTACCTTTGACTATTATCTAGGATTGTGACGCACGATTTACTTCTCGGATATGGAAGGGGTTTTAGGAGGATTTCAGGACACTACTTCATTTGTGCACGACCTTCAATCCTCAGATGAATGGCCAGACTGAGCAGACCATTCAGACCTTCAAGGAAAAGCTGCGTGCTTGTGTCCTTGACTTCCATCAAAGCTGGGAGGATCACATTCCATTGGTGGAGTTTTCATACAACAACAGCTATCACTCCACCATTGGGATGGCTTCTTTTGAGGTGTCATACGGGTGACCTTGTAGATCACCATTGTGCTGGATTGTCCCCGTGGAGTCATCACTAGTGGGACCACAGATGGTACAGGCTATAACAGAGAAGGTTCAGATCATCTAAGAGCGGATAAATACTTCACAGAGTAGGAAGAATTCATATGCTGATAGGAGACAGATACCTCTAGAGTTTGAGGATAGTGACCACGTCTTTCTACGGGTCTCACCTCAACGAGGTTAGTAGAGATTTGGTTGAGGCAGAAAGTTATCTCTGAGGTTCATCGTGACTTTTTAGGTCCTCAGAAGAGTTGGCGAGGTTGAATACTACTTAGATATTCGATGAAAATTGCACTGGATGCACGAAGGCTTCCACGTATCCCAGCTGGGGAGATACGTGAATGACCCTTCTCAAATAATTGACCATGGCGAGCTGGACATTGATGATGGGGAGACTTTTATGGAGGTTCCAGTAGTGATTTAGGATCGACAGGAGTGAGTCCTTCATGGATGGTCGATACCTCAGGTGCGTGCTTGCTGTTAGCATGGGAACCTCCAAGAGAGAACATGGGAGGGGGAGGCTTAGATTCCTGCTTAGTACCCCCACTTATTTAGCAAGTTGAGTTGTGGATTACAGGGACTTAGAGCCCTGAGGTGGGGAGAATGTAATGAACCAAAATTTCTATGTAATTTTTTTTAAAAATATATTGGAATTTTATGAGTCCAAAAATATTTACGGCGCATAATTTCGAGGCCCAGAGTTCCTGAAATGAATTTCTGAACTTTATTTTGGGTACTTTCAGTAAATGTGATAGTGGATTTTTCTATATTTTCAACCGGTGCTCGGAATTGAAATCTGAGGGAATCGTTGAACTCACAGCGCCCGTATTTGATTAAGGAGACTTTCCCCTCGATGACAGTTGGTCGAGAGTGGACGTTAGTTTTTGGGTTTTACGTAGAAATAATAAAATAAAATAAGCTCATTTTTTATTTTATTTTGTTGTAACCACCCATGTGGGAGTTGAAGTTTGGGGACCACCTGAAATTAACCTCCCAAGAGTGGTTATGGTGGTCAGTCCCACCAGATCCTAACCTCCCATGAGAGGTTATGGTGGTGGGGACCACCCGGAACTAACCCCCCCCCCCCATTTAATTGAGAGAAACTTTCAACTCCCCTCATTAATGAGGGAGAGCCTCTTGACCTCTTCTACCATTATTTGTACCAACCCCTCCCTTAATGGTTCCACCACCTCCATTAATTTATTATGCCACCCACCATAATTAATTAAGATGTTTGAATTCTTTCCAACAAAATAATAGATGGTTTAGTCTATTATTTTGGCACACCTTTCATATTGGTTGGAATTTGGGGAGTGGAGGATCTCTTGGGATAATGTTTCTCCAACAAAGAACGAAGAACTTCCTTCATGAAGAATTTCATCAAAGAGAATATCCAACATCCTCCTTAGAAGCACCTTGCAGAGGAAACAAATGTGGGTTGTCTTTGATGACCGACCTTCCCTCCTCATCATCGTCAATAAACCAATGCACAAGCTCCTGATTGGAGGTGTCTGGAGGATGCGACAAATAATGACAACACAGTCTTTTTCCCCATGACTCCATTGATGAACAACGAACAAGGTAGAGTATTTTTGTGATTGATTTTATTTTCTCGTGATTATTTCCTTCTAAAATAAGGAATTTGGATCAACTTCTAACTAGTTGATCCACATATGTTTTCTTTTTGCAGGTTTTGGGACTAATCCTTGCGGGAGGGTTTGTTGGGCTTCGTTCTGGTAAGCCAAAAGCTAACACCCTAAACGTAGAGAATACAGACCATACCAATATGGATTGACCCCTTTGCTGTTCTCTTTTGAGGTGTTCTTCGAAACGGAGGAAGGCGATATTGGCGACGAAGGTAGTAGTCGTGCCGTCTACAGCCTCCGTGACCCACGCCGTCCTCGTGGAATTCTGTGCCTCTGCTGGACGAACCAACCACGCACCCTCACATCGCCCTGGCCGAATTGCCCCCACGGTCTCCACCCTTCTGGATGAACCTCCCTGAGTCGAGCCGAGCCACCCAGGTCATGCCGTCCGCTGGCCAAACTGGACCTCTCCACACCGACCGAACCGGCTCGTGACCACGCTGACCTCTTGAGCCTCCCTAGCCACGCTGGCCCTCCAGGCCCGCGCATCCACTGGACCCGGACACACCATGCCCCGACCGCCCCACCCCAACCCATAGGCTTCCCAAGCCCCCAGCTGAACCGGTCATGGCCGCGCCACCCCGTCCTCGGGCCGAACCGCCCAGAGTCGTGCCCTGTGACCCTCTAGGCCGAACTAGCCCCTCATGGTGCCCTCCGGGCTGTGCCGCCCTCGTGGCGCCCTATGGGTCGTGCAACCCTCATGCCGACCCGCAGTCGGTTCGCACCCTCACGACCGATTCGTGCCCTTGTGGCCCTCTGTGACCCCTCGTGGCCTACTGGGCTGGGCTGGGCTCAACCGGACATGCCGAACATAATAGGATCACCTGCCCAGCAGGCAGGGCCAGACACAACGGTTCAGGCCGGGTCGACCTATACCGGGTCGGTCTGACCGGGTCAGACCAGATCCTAGCCCACTACGACCCTTTACTTTCTTTTGTCCATATCATGGCACCATACATCCTTTTGACGAACCATTAGCATCCCTGGTAATCTCAGAGCATGATAGTTCCTTTGAGTATACCCCACTAGAGAATTGGGTATAGTTGAGAAACGGTCAGGTTGGATCCTGCACGAATCCAACAAGGCCCCCGTGACTAAAAGGCTAATAACTCACAGACCGGGCATCCGATTTACGCGCCGTCTGTTGAGTTGAGACCCCTATGACATGGTGGACTTTGAAATAATTATACATGGGAAGTTTTTTGTAGTTGGTGTATCGACCAGTACCTCATGGAGCAGATCCTTCTAGTGACGAGCGAGCAGCGTGTGGAGACCTAGTAGCTGGATTAGACCTAACGACTGTGGACCGTTTGACTTGGAGTGACTCAACTAGACCAGCGGGGAGTGCCTAGTTGTGGTAGAATAACAATAGTGGAGGAGAATGCTTGGTGACACGGAAGACCCTTGGTACTCGATAGGATGAGTACCTGAGCATGCTATGAGGGGTAGATTCTGGGTGTGGTGGCAGACCCACTGTGGGTAGCTCCTCTGTGTGACGCAGCAGACCCACGGTACTACACAGGAGGAGTACCTTAGCATTCAAGGATTGTGGGAATCACTCTTAGTTGTATTTCATCGGAACCACATTCAGTGTGAGTAAAATAATGTTCCGCTAATTTCATTTTTATTATTCTCCACCAATCACTAAGGTCTCTTGAAGTAGAACTGTACATTGTGTAATATATTTTATGTGTTTGTTGAGCTTGTAAAAATGGTTAATTTATGGATATAAGACTATTATATTTAATAATGAAGATTCCATGAATTATATGAACACGCAATCCTCTCTAAGTATCCAACCACCAAAATATAAACATTATTGTTTAATTTCTCCCTAGATAACAGAGTTCAATAATTCATTTTTGCTTTCCATAAAAGTAATCTTCAGTTTTTCTATGATGCAATCCTATCAACAAAACACCATTCATCATTGTTTTTTGATTCCCCATATGCACCTGTATGAAATTGAAAACCCTTCACGACATATTCATTATATGATTTAAACATTTTGGATGGTGGGTCACTCAATATATACAATCACATACCAATTTTATCATCATGTTGAGACAATTGAAAAGAATTTTTTTTGGCGTTTTTCAACAGCAGATGCAATAATTTGTGGAAGCATTTTCTTGATATGATTATCATATAACCTACAAATAAAATAAGTTTACTTAATATAATATAAAATATAGAATATGTGATAGAATCACTTATATTAAAAATGATTTTATTTCTTTATATTTGAGCAGAACATATGTATGAGCTATGTGATTTTCCTCATCTGAAAGCCATCATTCACGAACTCCAATGAAGCCATGCTATGGCTGATTAAAAATTGAAAATTGGTTTTCCATTTCATCAATAACATCCCCCTTTTTCTATCCCATGAGGTTGTGTTTTGAAGGATATTCAGATTTAATATTATGATAGCAGAAAAAACAATTTACTATTTCCAATAAGCATCAGAAATTGATCCTTCAACAGATTCATTGTTAAGTACTTTTTCATCAATTTCATCCTGCATATCATTAATGGGACATACATTGAAATTGTACTAGACCTCCACATTTAGTTTGATGTGGAAAATGTAATATCAGATGTTCCATTGTGTCATCAAAAGTTGGCAGCAAGATTTTTTTCTTGTTTAAATATAATTACAACATCTTCTTTCAGTCTGCTTAGTGCATCATAGACTACTGTCACCACAAAAATGACTCAAAAATATATGATATGTCTATTATAGAATACAAAATCATAGAATTCATAAATCCTTTAAATTCAATATACATATGTATTTCTCTTATAACATCACAATCCTTACTTTCTAATCTGGTAAAATGACCCTTTTTAACACATCTGCTGAAATTGGAAACATAGCCATCTAGAAGCCTCAAATCTAGAATCTATTGAAAAAATAATAAGTGACTCACTTTGGATAATGTATAAGCTACTTTTGGCTTCATTATCCTAAGTGATCTAACATATTGAAAGAGTTACAATTCCAATCATCTATAAATTTGGGAAAGATCTAATCATGCCTTTACATTATCTTTGGTCTTACATAGTGTATTAAAAACTATATGAAATAAATTATTAAAACTATTTTTCTCAATATGAATGAAATCCAACATGTGGCGGACAAAAAATTTTGACCAATATAGAAGATCCCAAAAAATGCTTTGTTTATCCAATTATGTTCTTTCCTAAAGCCATGAATTCTCGGTTGGTTTATTGTATGCCCAAATGTGATGGTAGGTAATAAAAATACAACTGATTTTAACTATGTACATGAGATCATTTTTGGTGGTTCATCTGTTTAAATTGTTCCTTTTTGGAAATGAGATTTGTTCATCCGAAAAGGATGATCAGTTAGAAGAAATATACGATGACAGTCAAAATAGAAAGGTTTTTTCCATTGAAGAGAATAAAGGCTTTTTTGTCTTTAATATAGTAAGGACATGATTTCAAACCATGTGTAATCTTGCAAGATAACATTCCATATGCCGGTAAGTCACTAATATTCCACATCAATGCAGATTTTAATATGATTTTTTTTCATAGAAACATCATATATACTAACACCATTACTCCACAATGCATTTAACTCATCAATCAATGGTTTCAAATAAACATCTATATTCTTTTTTGAATGTCTAGGGATTAATAAGGTCAAAATGATATTGGTCTCTTTAATCAACATTCATGGAGGTAAATTGTACAGAGTTATAAAGACAAACAAACATGAATTCTCACTACCATATGATCCAAACAGACAGAAACCATTAGTAAAAAGACCCAATCATTTGTTTTGGGATTCTTAAGTGAAAAATGGATGAAGTCAGTCAAAATGTTTCCATGAATCACCATCAGATCGATGATTCAATCTTGTATCGATTGATATTATGGTTTTGTGCCCTGAAATCATTGACGTTGTGTTGTGATACTTAAATAAATGTTGAAACATGGGTGTAAGGGAGAAATATCTCATATGTTTTACATGAATAAATCCAGACTTCCCCTGTTGAGCTTCTCTATACCTCGATTGTCCACATGTGGGAAAAGTATCAAATGATTCATTTTCAACATAATATAAGATTCAATCATTTTCACATACATGAATTATCTGATAACTAAGGCCCAAATTATGAACCAATATCTTTCTCTCATAGTAATTTGCAGGAAAAATATTTCCATTTGTTAACAGTGTTTTAACCAAAGAAAATATGTGATAAAAATAGTTTTTTGACATTTTATTATCTAATTTAATAGCCATAAATTTTCCTACTTCTTTTAATTTTCTTATATAGCAACTCGAACATAATGAATCTTTAGCTGACCTCAAAAACTCATAAAATTTATATGGTGCCAACTCAGGAGTAAAAATCAATATCATCTGGACATACAGTTAATTGAATAGATGAACCTAAAACATCATATACTAAATTTTGAAACCATGAAGGATCTAGAATCAAGTTACTTGTATCTTCTCTAGTACTCCATTCACCGTATTGATACCAGAAAACATAATCTAGTTGAAAACCAAATAGCAAGATATGTCCCCAACCTTTTCAAATGTGTCAAACATTCTCAGAGCAAATTTTTTAAAGGGACACTTAATTGTGCCTTCTAATTTTTTTTTGTTTTGATGATGAAAATGATATGAAATCTTCAAGACCCTTAATATATACAAGATTTAAACAAGAACCATTTGGATTTCTGTTCTGATATATCGAAGCACGATCATCTAATAAGTACTGTTGTCGACTTCCTTGTTCAATATTTTTCAAAAAAATATAAAATCATTAATTTTTTTGAATAATTTAAAATTACAAAAACACTATCCAGAAAAACAAGATAAATAATTTCAACTACTTCAAAATAATTACAATTAATTACGGGCGACACAATTTCCAGTGGATTGATGGATAATCTTTTTTATGACGGCTCATTTAATGCTAATTATTCCTTATTATTCCGAATTATTGATAATCAATTCTAATTATTTATAATTATTTATAATTAATCCAAATTATTAATAATTAATCCAAATTTTTGATAATTAATCCAAATTATTGACAATTAATCTTAATTAATGCTTATTATATTTAATTTATGTTAATTATTCCTAATTGATGCTAATAATTCCTAATTATTCCAAATTATTTCTAATTAATACTAATTATTACTAATTATTAATAATTATTTCTAATTACTACAAATTATTATTAATTACTAGTATTCATTGCTAATTGTTGCTATTTATTACTATATAATACTATTTATTAATATTTTGTTAGTATTGTTTACTATTTTTTACTAGTTATTACTAATTATTAATAATTATTACTAATTATTACTAATTATAAATAATTATTACTAATATTTTCTATTTATTAGTGTTTATTACTATTTAATACTATTTATTACTATATATTACTAATTATTACTATTAATTACTATTTATTTCTAATTATTACGATTTATTAATTTTTATTAATAATTATTACTAGTTATTTGTTTTTGTTACTCATTATTATTATTTATTACTAATTATTTGTATTTAATATAATTATTTATATTTATTAGTATTTATTAGTATTTATTAGTATTTATTAATATTTATTACTATTAATTTCTACTTATTACTATTTATTACTAATTATTACTAATTATTACTAAATATTACTAAATATTACTATTTATTACTAATTATTACTCTTTGAAACTAATTATTAGTATTTATTACTAATTATAACTAATAATTTCTAATTATTAGTATTTATAACTATTTATTAGTATTTATTAGTATTTATTATTAATTATTACTAATTATTAATAATTATGTCTAATTATTAATAAATTTTACCAATTATTACTAATTATTACTAATTATTACGGATTATTTCTAATTATTAATAATTATTACTAATTATTACTAATTAATACTAATTATTACTATTTATTACTATATATTACTTATTATTAGTATTTATTAGTATTTATTAGTATTTATTACTATTAATTAGTAATAAATACAAATAATTGTTATTTATTACATATATTAGTATTTATTACAAATTATTATTATTTATTTCTAATTGTTAATATTTATTACTAATTGTAAATATTTATTACATTTTTTCAAAATTATTCATATTTTTTCTAATTATTCTTAATTAGTTTTAATTAATATGTATTACTGCAAAATAAAACAACTAATTACTAATTACTGCTAATTATTTATATATATTACTAATTATTGTTAATAATTATTAATTATTAAAAATTAGTAATAATTAGTACTAATAATTTAATTTAATTATTATAAATAAAAACTCCTGACAAAACAATTTAAATCATACTTAATGACAACTAATTAACAATTGTTACAATTAATTTAAACAAATGAAATAAATACCAAATTAAATAAAACATACATACCTTTAAACACGGTCTCTTATAATTGTAGAGGGCTTCACAACTTCTTCATAAAAAAACTAACTTCGAAACATTATCACTCTAAAATTAGAGTTTAGAGATGTAGAGAAACAATGAATTGAGGAGGAATGAAAAAAATATATGGGGGGAATATATAGGTTAGATTATTTGTGATGAGACCCTTTGCAAATACCTTCTACCACATTAATTACTGTCAGCGGTTAAAAGGTTATTTGTGACGGGTCACATCCCAAAAAGTAACTTGCCGACACACTATTTGTGATGGGGCAACATCCCACCGCAAATAAGTTTTTACCGCTTTCGTTTTTGTGCGATGGGGGATCCCCTGTCGCAACTAGTGTTTACCGCCTCTCTGTATTTGCGACAGGCAGTCCCTACCCATCACAAATAAACTTTCGCGTGGTTTGTCACGCGAACAGTGCCAAACCACGCGTAGGTTTTTGTGACCGGGCTCCTAGACATATCGAAAATAATTAGTTATTTGTGATGGGTTGATTTTCTTATCATAAATGACCTATTGGATGGACCATTTGAGATAGTATTTATTTCTGTCGCAAATAAACTGTCACAAAAACCATTTTTTCCCACACTGATGTGACAAATATGTGTTTTTCTTCTAATGATGTATGCATTAATCATAAAAATCCTGATTCGATTGGGTTTTTTGAACCTTTGGACCTTATTTGTATTTCATATTATTGGAAGGATGAGTTATGAAATTAGATAATGAAGCTTGAGTAATGGTATAAGAATTAAACTAGAATAATAAAGTCTTTATGCTTTTGAATTCAAATATTATATTATATGAATTATGATATTTATAAGCATTTCAGTATATTTTTTCATTGAGTATTGAAAAGGATATTTTTAATGGTGATGATGAATTATTAAATTTATTTATTTTAATAGTGGAAGGGAACCCTTAATGTGATCATGATATTGAGAAAATTGTGTTTCACCGGAATGAAGAGGAGATTGTTTTGGATAAGGAATATAGGATATCACTTATTACCATGGATAAGAATATTGATATGGTTGAAAAAGTGGTATATGTCATCATGGATGAAGTTTAAAAATTCATAGATTAAAGGAATATGTCCAATAAACTTTGTAATAAGGAAGAAACAAGTTTTCCAAAAGGATTAAGGGTAATTAATGTAATTACCGTGTTTATGGGAATATAAGAATAGTATGTTCACATGATTGGAATGTGACAACCAAGTGGTAGATTAAGATATATGGGGGATCAATGTTAAGCATATTTCATGAAATCGTTTCAAAATATTTGAGTTTTAATCTTTCAGAAGGATTATACGGTTTACCATTTATGGATAATTTATGATAAACTTTAGATGAAATTAGTACGATTAATGTGTTATATCTTTACATGTGGATTTATGTACTTTGGATTACCTATTATAAAAACAGGGTTTTTATGATAACTGATGAAAAATGGGATGACATATCATGGACCTCCTGTTTTGTTAGTTCATCAAGAATGAAAAATTATCCTTCCTTTTTAGAGAACTAGGTGAAGTGGATTGATGAACAACAAAGGGTGAGGTTTTCCTAAAATCATTAATATATACCATATCTTGAAAATTATTTAACTTTATGAAAAAGTATCATGAAACCAAAAATGTTGTCTAATACATATGTTTTAGATTAATTGAAAGGCCCCTTAGGTCATCACATATTTTTAGCTTTGTGATTGCTAACTTTATCCTCACCTTGTTCTATATCACTCTCCATCAGAATATGATGGAATGATTTCCCTTCTATGTCCCATTTTTCACTTCCCACCTATGTTATCTTATTCAGGAATTTCGTTATGAGTTAATTTGGGTAACCTTTTTCGTTAAAACGTTCCATTTTGAAGTGAAGTATTATTATTCATTTTTTTGATATGGGTTCCTGTGAATGAAACTATCATGTATTAAGATTTTGAATACCCAAGAAAATTTCAATGGATAAATTAATTTAAGGAGCTAATAATGTAACACCATGATATTTTGAAAATTATTTTTTCAAATTAATTTTTTCTTTTTGATACATTTCATTTCACACAACACTAAAAGTAGTTTTTTAATATATATTAATTAAATACATTTGTAAATATGTATATGCAATTTCAAGGAAACCATACACTAGACATGACATAAATTAAACATGTGTCTACCCAGAACACTGAGGAAATCATGTGTTACATGAAAAAATAACATTCCCCTAAGAATTTCATAACACCCTAGACCAAGTGTTACTGAAAAATAATATATTATTTAAATAATATTAATAATAATATAATAATGTATAACCTAGATATTAAATTAGATTATTTGAATATAAATAACTAAATTATGTAAATATATTGTTTTCAAAAAATATAAGATGAATTAATTATTTATAAATTAATATAAGAATAAAATTTAATATAAAGGGAGTATTTTTATATAAAAATATTTTGATGCCCACAAAGATGTTTTTTTCCTAATAAATTAAATTAATTACAATTGTTTATTGATATTAATATAATATATACAATATATATTTAATTAAATATTTTAGATATTCATCCAATAGATTTTATTTAAATTAGATAAAACAAACCCAATTTTATGCTTAAAACCCTATATTTTTATGAAGGTAGTTTTATCACCTTTTAATAGAGATCCAATTTTAATCAATTTTTTTGAACTTTAATAGATTTAGTATTTAAAAATAAACTTATTATTCAAAATATAAACATTAGAATTAAGTTAAGATATTTTTTTTAAATTTTCAATAAGATTTAATTTTTAATGAATAGTTAAAAATACTGTTTTTTAATTCAAAACATATTTTTCATCTAAATAATTTATTAGGATAAAATATATTTTAAATTGGTTTTGAAGTTTAATTAGATTATATATTTTTATATTAATCCAATTTATGTCATTTGAACCACTTTCAAATTGAAATTGGATGTAAACACATAGAAACATTTTATCATTGTTACTTTAAAAACCTGTAGCGTCGTCCTATTATAGGGATTAAATTTAAATTAATTTATAACACATGAGGGTTTTGAATTTGAAAAAACGATTTCCATATCTGGAATCATCCTAATTTATAATGTCTAATAAAGTCAATATACCTTTTTACAAAAAATATTAGCGATTCCATTAAAATTAATTACAACAATTTATGTTAACATAAGTATAATAAAGGTATAAACCCTAACATTAAGGCCTAAAATGACCTACACACTTAACCTAAATCCATTGGATATCCATATTTGTACCATATAGTCCATTTTATATACTATTAACCACTAGTGAAATAAATTTAATACAAAAACACTGTTGGGCTTCCATTCCTTTAAAATAATACCAGAGTGATACCCTTCCTCTATTATAAAAGTCCTGTTATCCTCCAACTTAATCAAAACTATATAAGAACATTGTATTGAAAAAACCAAATATCCATGTAGCTCCCAATAATACACCCTTCCAAAATTTATTCCTCCTTTTGGTAGAAATCCTTCCAAGGAAACCCTTTGGTGAAAACCAGAAGGAGTTACCCGGTTAAGAGGTAACACCCTCCCTCAAACTCCTTATTTTATTTTATTTATCCACCCCATAAAATATTATTAATCCATGATAATATAAAAATATATTTTGATCAATATACAAGGATTTTTTATGTTATTATTTCATCCTACACTTACACATACATCAATCTAATGCTTAATGAACATGTTTTTACATATAGGCGGTGTACCACCTTTCTAAACAGTAATTATTCAATTTTCCTTTACCGCATCTCTTGGTGGCCTTTATAATGGATGATTTTTTTATATTATATATAATATTTATAATTTATTTACTCTTATTTAATTATATATCAACACCCATTTCTACACTTTCTATTTTCTTTTCATAGGTTAATTTAATTTGAGGGAGTGCATACTACTGCCCCCTCAGAGAAATGTAATTCGTTCATACACCACCTGGAATGTATTAAATATGGATTTAATGAATTTATATGATATATATAATATATGTTATATAATAAATATAATTTAATAATGATATATTTATATATTTCTTTTCCCTTCTCTCTTTCAACATGAAAATTAAACAGAAATCTAGTTCGTGCATACATACAACTTGTCATGTCCCTGAATAATAAATTTTGTTTCATACTTATAGATTCTATAGATTATTATAATAAACATATAATGGATATAAATTTTATTTATATCATGTATTAAATTCTATAATATTGATATATTTATAAAAACTAATGATATAACAAAGTAAGAGAAATGTGAAAAACAAAGAGAATATTATCAAATGTAAAACCATAATAATTGATGGTTAACAAGTGGGTAATATAAGGTCATAATAAAACCATATATTATATAAGATATAATAATATCATTCTTATAATGATGTATAATAATTTTATATTTATTATACAGGTGGTGATAATGAATACGATGAGAGTCAAGAAATAATGTAAGGGGATTCTGTCTCACTTTTTATTTTGATGAGATACTTTATTTGTTCCCCACTCTTCCCTTTTTTGTTGTGCATGTAAAGACCATGATGGTCTTCCATGTATATTATATTTTAAATTATTTGAGTTCACATGTCTATTTTATTATCTATATTTAATGTGGTTTATGTTTCAAATGTTACTAAATCAGTTAATTTTTCTCTCTCAATTTTCCCTCTTTGAAGGGGTGTATTGTTTTCCACCAAATTTTTTCTTAATGGTGTATATAATTCTATTTAACATATAATATCATGAATTTAATTTTTTGAATAATAGATTTTTCATTGATAAATTTAAATTTCTCACATGGATAGAATGATACCATGTTACCATGTGAGAAGAGTCTATGGGAACAATCTCATTGCTTTTTACATTTTTTTAGTATTGTGATTCAATTGATGAAATGTTATGATCAGTCTATAATGGAATTAATGAATTTTTTTCCAATGTAGTTATTAAACTTATTTTCATCTATTGGTACAATATTTCTACATTTTGCAACATAATAATGTTAATGAAGTGTTTTTATGAAATCCTGAAAGTTCCCTCTCTTCAGTCAAGAATATTTGTTTTGCAAAAAGGGTTCCATTTATATTATACCATTATATAATAATAATTAATATATTTTAACCAATTTTTTTTCTTTTAACAATATCTTTAAAGGAATATTCTTTTTTCTTTCAAAACAAGACCTTTTTAACATTTTTACCCTGGAAAAGAAATGTTTTTTACCTCATCTAACATGTATGGATTTACCCATCATAATTTCATTAAATATTAATTTAAATATTTAAAAGAATTATCCTTAATAATTTTTTTTAAAATAAAATTTTAATTAATTTTTTTAATTTTTTTACTGATTCTTATATAATTTTTCATGGAAGATTTGTTTCATAATGATTTCAAGCCTTAATTACATGTTTTCAAAATATTTTCAATGAAATGAATTTTTAATCATTTTCAGTCTTATTTCATATTATTTCATGTAAAAAGGTATTCAATTTTTTTTAAATATTTCTTGATATGTTTTCAATATTTTCAAAGAAAATGGTTTTTAAATTGTTTTGAAGTTAGGTTATATGTTTTCAAGGATACATGTTTTTAGAATCATTTCTTGTCTTCTTTATAATATTTCAAGGATTTTTATATTAAAAATATTTTTAAATGTTTTTATTTATTAAAAATTATTTTTCATTGGGGAAATGATAGTTTGCTTAAGAAAAATTTTTAAAATATCTTTAAAAAATATCTTCCATTTAAGATAACATCCATTGGTGTTACTCATGCCTTTACTGGGAAATTATTTAATATTTCCATTCATATTATTTATCTAAATGAATTATTTTTAGATGACATGATGTTTATCAAACCCATTTCTATTTCATGTGTTATATAAATTTGAAACCATATATTTTCATGGGTTATGTTTATGATGGAATATTTATAAAACCTACCTCATTATCCATGGGTAATGATATTATTACATATTTATGACACCCATTTCATTTAATGGGCTATGATATGATTGTTTATGATTTTTTGGAACATGTATGTATAATTTAATTATGGGAGGAGTGGGAATTATATCTCCCTCTAATGCATTCAGAAATTATTTATATCTCATGAGATAAACTATGTAGGTCTTGGGAGTGAAACTTGACTACTAAGATGACCCTGTGAGTGAACCATGATTTCCAAGATGGTATGAAGAGTGAGCTCATTATACTAAGATGGATATGGGAGTGAACCATGAATACCAAGATGGAATGATAAGTGAACTCATGCTATTAACATGGACTTTATATTGAAACATTACTACCAATATTGTTTGGGGAGTGAACCCATCCTACTATGATTTTCATGGAACTAATGTCTTGGCTACTATTGAAATCATCTTATATGTTTATGTGTATTCCAAAATTCGATGTTTTATTCCTATTTAATACTTTTAGGGATTATGTTTTTTATTTCCTTATGATTCAAGACATATAAACTTCAATGATTTTTAACATGATTCATGAATATGATCGTTTTTATGGAGGTATGATATTATATTTTTCATGATCATGTTCTCATACCCTTATGCTAATGACTGTTCTTACATATCTCCCTTATTTACCCTCAATAAACATTTGATCTCACCCCTTTTTATATATCCTTCCCCATGTTATGAATATATGGATTTATTTATGTTTCTATGAAGGGTGATAGTCAAGAATAACCTAGTGGGGAATAATTTAGATAACATATGTACTGGTGTTTATGTTTCCTACTTCCATAAATACAAGACTAATATTGTCATTAAGTATCTACTGGTATAATTTTTATACTTTTTCTCAAAATTGATGTAATTTTAATGTATATCAAGACTGATTTCTAATAAATATAATTTTTTTCTAGAACCATACTACTCAATACATAGCCACATCATCATCTCTTTCATCATCCAACTTGTGTAACTCCCCAAAATAGGTTCTATAAAATAAAAGAAAACTCTGTGCCATGGAATCTTCACCTATGGAATTATTTATGCAAGCATGCCACTAAAATTATTATGATTCTCTAGCAATGATTTTCAAATAAATCTAATGTTTTATTTTTATCCAACATCATTGATCTAGGTCGAGCTTGAATTTCATAAAACAGAAATCCAATTCCCACTGTACTCACATAATCTCAATTGAAAATCCATAAAATGGTTCTTAACTACGTGAATGTAACAGAAAAAGAGGAAATAAAGTTGATCTACACCTGACTGACTATTCTAAAAATTATGTTTATCATCTACTACTATTTGATAACCTTAAACAACACACCTTCTCCTGAGTCACCTAATGTTCACTTTGATCACATCCACTGTAGCCTGTAAGTGACTTCCAGTGAAGTCTCAATCTGGAAAATTCATTTATGTTGTCATCAGACAATGTAAAATAAAATGTTTAATCAATGAAGAACCCATGGATTTTGACTCTCAAAACATCCAATATATGATCGACTAAATTATGCGGTATCCTATGAATCACCAACTCGAGTCCCTGTTGCTTCTCCAAGGTAGTCTACACTTACAAGATATCATGTGAGTTATTGATACATATCATAAAATCCATGTATCAAAAATGATTACAATGACTAAAAATATTCAATTATATTATGATTCCGGTGTCTATGAGTCTATCTAAGGCATTTTAATGAGGGAATCCATGTATAACTCATGAAAAAGACACATAATTTACCAGGCTACAAAAGCATAAATCCCATGGAGTTTGTTTATCAAAAATATGTCATTTTATAATAGCTCCGTGTATAACAGATTATCTCTCAGTGAACCCAAGATGATTTTATGATAGATAACATCATCATAACGAAAAAAAGAGTTAACTAAGAGGATTTTAATGATTCAAGAAAATTATATGAGACACATCTCCTATAACAAAATTAATTGATCATTAAGGCTCTGAACAAAACAATAAAATTTATGCAAATGGAAGGACTATTGAACCAATATTGGATGACATTCCATAAAGATATCATCTACACTCACTGACGCACAATCATTTCCAACAATGATTCCATTCCCCCTAGAAACCTATGATAACTAATTAATAAACATGGATTTATATTATTAAATATCAACATTTCAAAGGATGAATATACAACCAACCACATAATAATCACTCTTCAATGAATGAACTGATATGTTCCGAATCACACCTACATTATAGGAATTTAAAAGCAGTACTGACCAAATTTATAAGGCCCTCTTGGTTGTTTTCATTATACATGTAAGGGATTGAATTAACTAGATTGATGCAATTATTCAAAACATATGAGTTTTCCTATTATTTTATTTACTGATGATGGAATTCCATCCCATGTAAAATTCCCTATTTACCACTAAACATGTTTCTTGTATGTGTGAAACACACATTAGAAAATTTTTAATTAAGAGAGTTGAAAACTATCCACAAGAAAGTTCACTATATTATACCCCTATTTAAAATTACATGTGACACACCTCTCAATTTTAGTCCATGTACACCATAGAATATGAAACATAATCCTAAACAGAAAAATAAGAGTGTTAAAAAACCTAATCAATTTATCACGTCATCCGTAGCATTTGGATGAGTCTGATAACCACTATTTTAGGTCAATATAATAATGAGATTACCCCTAGACATATCATAATATCTCATGACCATAATTTTTATCACTAAAATCATATTTTTCTTGTACTATCTAGAAACTAAACAGCTACTACGTGTATCAATGCATACTACCAAATGATATCTTGAGAAAAATAAATCCTCCTTGATACTATCCATAGTTTCTTCTCCCTTATACATCCCATAATTTGATTTATCATAAGAATAAATAGAATATATTATTAATACCCCATATGAAAATAAATGATGATGATAACCACTTGAGTCCTCCAACAGTGGAGAGAAATAAAAATAATGTTCACACTTCTTACAGAGCTTTCGATGAGGCCCTATTGATTCCTATCCTAATCAAACACAACATTAAATAATTCATTCACCCATAAAAATTGGGAAATTTTCATATTCAAAACTTTCAAGAAAAAAGAGTCATTTTTAAAACATTGAATTATATATAAGACAAACAACACCAGAATAGTACAATATGTTAGAAAGATCATATGAGTAATTAACAATGATTTAATTTTCTAACAGAACCATATATGTCATTTTATTCGAATTAGTGAAGCATAAATAATTTAATCTATGGGGGGGGGGGGGGGGGTTCATGCCTAAAAATTAACTAGATATAAGGGATAATCATTTAGGTTCAATATATGAATAAAGGATCATACGTTCAATGATCACATTACAATTAAAACACAAAACTCAAAAAAAGGTTTAACCAACTCTTACATGAGGGTTGAAGAAATGAACACCAGAGAAAGATTTTACATGATTTAATTCACTTATTTATATTTTATTTAGAACCATTTCGTGGAACAATTTAACATCATCTATTAGTTATAAGGAAAAAATTTCCTAAAAAAATTTATTTAACTTATCCCATAAAGAACACAAGAGCTGTTTATCAAACAACCTTTTACAAATTTATATTTAACTAAAATCTTGACATAATTATGGAATTTATCAGATAAGTTTCCTTTCATACATTCTATTTATCCATACAGTCCTCACAATTGGTCTTTGTTTAATAAAATGAAGATTCAATGATATAGTCAAAAACACACATATGGTAGTAATTGGAATGTTTATTTACTAACTCCTAAAATAATTATAAACAAAAACAATAAAACCTTGTTTTTATAAATTAATAAGTGGAATGGTTTTGTAAGATGAAACTATTCTTCTATATTTCAAACATAAATGTTGATGCAACCACTTTAGATAACTATTCCATAATATAATTAGTATAACCCACTATGGGCATATATTTTAAGGAATACAAAAACAATCGTAACAAAAAATGGTCTCGTGGTATATAACCTGGGTCCATAAACCAATGGAGTTGATTTAATTATTAATTTTTCAAATACCCTTTGTGGGTTATCTCATATGATAAAATCCCTAATAGAGCTACATGGGCCCTATTATGCATTTTAAAATTTCGTCATACTAGAAGCCATGACCAAGTTATGTAGGCACACGACTATATAAAGAAAACAACTTCCAGTTAGATTTTACATTTTAGTAATCTTATATAAGAACCATGGTATGATTTGATGAATTACAATTACCATGTTATAAAGTTACATTCCTGTATAAATTACAAATTTTATTCATATAACTGAAAACAGGTTTCAACTTTGATATCCAAATATAAAATTTTTGTATATAATGGTTTAATTATATGATTTACCTTTCCAAGTTTATAAGGCCCCATAATTTCTATAAATTAATATTTGTTCCACATTTTATCAAAACCATAAATGTTCTTTCCAAAGACACCTATTGGTCTTGGATCAATCATGTCCAAATTAGTTGGATAAGTAGAATTATAACATAAATATATGAGTTAAAACAAATCATAGATTGATGTTGAAATTTTATATAACAAACCATTTATTTCAATCTTAATAAGGTTTGAAATGGAATGTAGTAAATATAAGAAATTGTGTTAACTAAGTAAAATATCACAAAAAATAATCATGGAAACCTACTATGTATATTGGGATTCAACCACGCATGGTACACAAATATGAATTTTAAACATGGAATGATAATCACAATAACATGATTTACATTAATTAATGATAGATAAATCATAGATGCATAGAATCACACCCAAGGAATAGATCAATACTTCTGAAAGTCTAAGAATGAAACCTACATGGAATAGAAAATGCATTCCATGTGAATCATTATGTGCGTATAAGAATGTATGTAATGTTACATTCTTCTCATACCAGCAAACATGTAAAATGATGTAAATAATATAAATAAAATATTATTTGTAGTTTACTAATAAATCAAGGTGAAATATTAATCAATTGTAATAATGAACATTATAAAAAATATTCACATCATTTTCCACATTTTATATTCCCAGTGTTTTGGTTAATAACTCTGAATCTTGATATTTACATATCCCAAGAACGTTCCTAGTATCTTTTATAATAATTCCATAATAATAAGATAAAAAGAAAAAGAGGTTTGGATAAATAAGAATCACCAAATACTGGCTGGAGGCTTTAATCAATGTAAAACAAACCTAGAAGAACTTATAAAGATAATGGAAAAAAATTATAATTAATATTAAGAGCATATCAGGGAGGAATCATATATCCAGGTAAGTACACATCACTAGGAATTATAAATAGTGTTTAATTCAAATAATATTAGTCCTTATTTTTTTTATCAATTTTTGAATTATTTTTTAACCTTGTAGGATATTATTATATTGAATGTTGTCTCCCACTTATCTTGAAAATATATTCATAATAAATAAATTATATTTATATGGATGTATCATTTGTACCTATGAGACACATATATTGTTCACCGAGCCATTTGTTCCCTCGACATCAAGCATGCCTCCCTGTAAACCATAGACAACCGACTAGTAGTCAGGGTCAAATGAATGTATGGTGGAGATATTATACCATAATGATAAAAACTTCCCATAAGTATAATAATTAGTTAATAAATAAAATATTTAAGAAGGATAAAATAATTGTAGAGGAAGTTAATAATTACTTACAAAGTTCCCAACACTAAATAAAAAATTAGTCATGCATGTCCAGATAATTCTAAAATAAACAAGTAGCTAAATACACAATAGTATAATGGGTTGTATTAAATTAATAAAATATATACATGATATCTCTTTGGGTATTCGGATATTTAAATATGTCTTGTGATCCTATGATCCCTTGTACAATGCACCAAATAAGAAATAATCCAGGGAACTATGAACATGGGGTATGCACGGGTACTTTAGTGAAATGGTGGGTCAAGAAAGATGTGAGAAGTACTCAGTAATAGTACTATAATGGTTTCTGAAGCTAAATATAATATATGAATATAAAATATATCATTGTATATGAATATTAATAAATCATTAAATAAATAAGGGTAAAAATGTTTTATGAGTGTCTTAAGGGACACATAGCCGACTATACCAGCTTTGGCCTAATCCAGATTTCCTCTATTAAGAGACATATATATACTATAAAAACAAGAATATTTATATCATTATATACATATATAGTATTATCACTAATACTAGATTCATAAATTAGGATTCCATGAATAATACTACTCATAATAATAATATGAATCTCATAGTAATAGATAAGGGCCATCAACATGAGGATCATGTGTATCCAAAGGAGAAGGTACATGTCTATATATCATAATCAATATATGATTCTATATAATATTTCAGAAGTGATGAATGATTAAATTTTAAGTATCATAAATAACAACAAGTATGGTTGTACCCAACTTCATAATCAAGGGCGTTTGGAACATCACGCACAACAACAAAAGTGATGTGGTTTTCATGCCGACATCCTCGACCATGAGGGTGTTACATGTCATGAAAGATGACCCTACTGAGGACACTTTAGAAATCAAGGAAAATAATGAAATAAAATTTACCTATGAGCCCTTATTAAATGTTCAATAAAGTGGAAACCATCATTTCTCGAGGTTCACTTGATCCTTTTTCAAAATAAATCTTTTAACATTTACAAATTTTCCATTATTTCATCCACGCATTTAACCCAATTCCCTTATAAACGTTAATGTTACATTCCTATAATCCAAGAACATCACAGCTAAATTATAATATAATTAATTAGATCATATCCTTAACACAACATCATAATAGACCAAGAATAATGGAAGATGAACATGTACATTTGTAAGTTTAGTTAACACATTCAATTTCGAAATATTTTAAAGACATATAGAACACCTCATTTTATGAATTAATTAAAATAGTGGAAACGATATCATATTAAATTCATATATCACATTTTTGTTTAACCTCAAAAGAGGGATCACTCGATATTTCTCAAATATAAATTAATTAGAAAATAATTAATTTTTACTAGGATTATCTAAAAACACCAAATGAAGATTGATTAATTATATATATAAGAATATTGTTCAACGAATAAAAGATGGTCACCCAAATGGGGTGGTTTGATTTCATGTGTAAATTCCTGAACTGTTTCAAATTTTATCATAATTGAAATAACATAAGTAAATAAGTATTACAAAACTAATTTCACATTTTAATGGAAACACATGAATAATTTTTCTTCCAGAACCACTATGTAATTTTAATGATCAATACAATATGGAACAGTCATTATACCAGTTAATATATTTTAAGGTGAGTCCACATGTCAAATATTGAGTCTTGAATCTATCTGGTTGTATAGAAAATGAATAAAAAATATACAAACTTAATATGGGGAGAATTTACTATCAATATGACAGAGTATGATGTGTGGAGATATATAGAAAAAACAGAATGGTGGAGTTATAGAATCATAAAGGGCCCTCCATTTTTAGAGATGATGCTCAAAATGGATCAATAATGATAATGAACCCACTTTACCTATTAGGGCAGAGGAGGGTCTCCCTGGGAGGCCTATTGTGTGTGGGTTACAGGGGAAGAAAATGCACTACTAGAATACTGATCTATACAAATTCCCATATCCCAATGTTTTCATAATACCATTGGGATAGAGTCCAATTACCAATAGTTTGATCAGAACCATTTGTAATGGGTATTTTATACAATATGTTTTCCTATGGTTTTTTAATGGCATTGGGAATGTCCTGTCAAAATATGGTTTTACTAATTATTTTTGAAAACTGTTGATATACACTTGACTATGCCAATGGGTTTTAAAAAATTTTGGTATAGAATATATATACCAATGGTTCTTAAAACTATTGGTATAGGATCCCCCTAAATACAGTAATGACCCCCCTCCCCATTCCAGATATGAGTTAGTTTTCCCCTATAGCAGTGCTTTTATCTTCCCAGCTGACAACTCATAATTTTCATAGGCTATCCATACTCATTTAAATAATTCTGTTTCATCCACTAAAAATTGTTATGTTAATGTTATATCATCCCGATTCATTTATATTGGATTTTTATATACCATGTTTAGTTTATTTCACCCATTTGGATACAATTTCTATCATTTAGGGGATTCATTGTATTATTCTTGAATTTGAAATTAGCATTTTTAAAATACATATGCTTAGACATTGAGAATGAAGATTTCTTCCGGAACCACTACCACAATATCTAATTATTTCACAAACATTTCAAAATATTAGTGTTTTATAGGAAATATATTTTCCTCTATAGGTTATGTTCAAATTCATTTTTTGATGTATTTTACATTGAAATCTAATTTCATTCCTCAAAAAGGGTGTTCCAACAATTACTTATTGAAATTTTTATATAATGGTTCAATTTTTAAGGGATAAATTGAAAAATCATTTTTTACTAATATCATTGAATTTATTCTTAAATAATGAGGCATGCATGACATAAAAATGTGTAAAATGTTCTTAAAGGAAAAATTTCTAACATATTAATACCACATGGACATTTGGTATTGTATTGACACACATTTTTCATTTTCATTTTCATTAAACCCCACACATTGAAAAATATCATTAGTTCCCCTGATTCGGTTTCATATTACCAATATTCCCTATCTATTATGACTTTTTGACTTCTTTATTTTGAATTTTATCCATGTATATTTGATTTTTGGGCCACTATAATTTCTATAAATATGATGTATACTCGATGGTCTCGACATATCGATGCACTATTTTGGGTGAAGTAGATCCACTAATCTCATAAGTCATCAATAAATCCATTATATATGAATTCAAATGATTTATTTAACAATGGTGAGTGAGTTAAAAAGGAATTTTAGTTATGTGATATGTGTGAGTCACATGAGCTAGGTGACTTATGTGAGGCATGTTGGTGATATGACATAATGGATGCACTTGGGAGAATTGACCTGTGTGAGGCACATGGTGATAATTCATGACTATTCAAATTCATGTAGAAGGCTACACAACCAACTAGAGATATAATTAACCCAACATTGACCCTTGATATCCATTACTCAATGATAAATTAAAATAATTACATTGGTACAAATAAAATATTATATACCTACATCTATAATTCAAATTCCTTAGAAAAGTGTATATATTTTAGATGATGAGGTTGATGCATGAATAACTGAGATATTAGATATTTTTTCCATGATATTTCCTAATATATGACCCCACACTTCTGAACCTTGTAAATCATTTGAAGAAGTACAATTTTTTTACCGTAAGGGAGAACAATTACTATTATATTTCCACAGAGTTATAATGATGTTCTCAACCTAAAGTGGGTTTCCTTGGAAAATATTTTACTGTATTGGTTTAAGGTATATATAACATGTTAGGGTATACCATGAAGTCTGACAACCCTTCAATAACTCATCTTGTTGGATTTATATCATTTTTTCTGAGCGCAGCCATGTTTCTAGTTTAGGAAACCAATATGGATACCTTGTAAATAACACATCTTATAAAATATATCATTGCTCACTAATACTACAATGAAACCGTTTATTATAAATATATCATTAATTATGAAATTCAATTATATATATACATTTATACTCAATGACTAATATTTTCTCATAATTATTATAGTGTGATAATTCTTTATACAATTATTTTCCATCACATACACCTATATTCAATTATATATCATTGTTTTATATTTATAGTAATTTTTATGTATATAGTATTTTGTTTACTTTAGTATTATATTTCTAATATAGAGTAGTGTATTGGGTATGGTTTTATATAAAAATATAAACTCTCATTGACATAATTAATTTTTAATTGAACTTCAATCTTATTGAATTGCTTTTATGACATGACTTATTACCTTCGTTTTATAGAATTTATAGAAGTTGGATGTGTAAAACTAATCGGATCTCAAGAAATTTTTAAAATAATTTAGAGAGATTTTTATATTTTTCATTTTACTATGATTTAGATTGTGGTCACATAAACTTCCCATGTTATAATTGTATGGGAAGACCTTTGTTGAGCCATGAAAAGTTATCTACCATATAACCATATATGGTTAAAAAAATACTTTGTGTGGTATCATAATGGGGAGAAAATTGGATGTCAAATTGCTGATTATCCAAATGAAATACTATATCATAGAATTTGATATATTAATGGTTTCCATTTATTCATCATTATGAAAAAAAACGATGTCGACCCAAGAAGACATAAAGAAGAGACCACATGATGTTTCCAATCAAAAGGATGATGTTGAGAGGGTGAAGAAATTAAATGAGGTAATGATGACACCAATATATCAGCAATGTGGTAAAATGAATAAGATGTAATTTCTAATCAAATTGATTCATGAAGAAAACCATGTATATAATTTCTAATACTACCATATATTAAATTCTTACCTCCATTAATGAATTACTTCCAAGTGATGCAGATGATCCCTCAAACCACTATATGGCATGGATGTTAGTTGAAGAGCTTCGATTTTATTAAAAAGAATTACGCATTCCTTAACTATTTAATCTTATTCTAGGAGGAAACTACTAAAATAAATGATTTTATAAAACGTGGAAGAACATGATGGATGCCAAAAGATAATGGAACACCCTCTCATGTGCCAAAAAATTAATGTGCAATTTTCCATTAATCCCCAGACTATAATATTTTCATGTATGATTAAAAATTAATAAAAATGTGATGGAGAGATAGTGAGAGAAATAAGTATAATGAATGGATGGTTCACTCTATAGATGGATTTTCATGGAATAGATTTTATGTTCGATATCCTGATTTTGATTCTGACATGCATAATGTGAGGCTGGGTATTTTATATGACCGTTTTAATCCATCTAGGAATATGCTTATTTCATACCGCATATGGCCAGTTTTCATAAACATTTATATCATTCCCCCATGGTTTTGTATGTAAAAAAATTTCACTTTTATGAGAATATCCATATCTGGACCTTATAATCCCAGTAATGATATAGAAACATGAAATCATTAATAAAATAGTTGAAACTTCTTTGGGATGTGGGTGTGTGCACATATAATGCATGTTCAAAAGAGATATTTTAGATGTGTGATGCACTTATGTAGATGATCAATGAACTTCCTGCTTATGCAATGATGTATGGATGGAGCACAAAGGGAATATTATCATGTCTTATTTTTTGGAATAACAATCAATCTATAGTTATGAAATATCACAATAGTTTTTGTTTTATGGGACATGAATAATTATTTTCAATGGGCCATCCATATAGTAAAAATCATCGACGATTTAAAAATACTGTTGAGAACGATGATCCACGATAGTGTATGTTTGGATCTGATGTGGTTAAAGAATGTAAAGATTATAGTTTTACATCTGTGAAGGGTCAATTAAAATCTTGGATGAGGAAAAATTATTCCAATGATACCTATTACAATTGGAAGAAGATGAGTATCTTCATTGAGTTGCCTTATTGGCCAGCCAATTTTATACATCATTTCTTAGACATAATTCACATTGAAAATAATATTTGTGAAAGGTTGTTTACAATTATTCTAAATGTTAGGGGAAATAAAAAAGATGATTAATGATCTTAGCTTGACTTGGTGGATTGTGGGATCAGACCATAATTGTATCTAGTGTGTATCTGAGAAAATAAATGGCAGGTTCCATGTGCTTCTTACATGATAACACATGGAGAAAAAAACTAATTTCTCGAAGTACTAGAGACTATTAATGTTCCTAATGGATATTAATGAAATATATCGAAACAAGTTAACAAAAGAGAGTTAAATCAGATATCTTTGAAGACTTGTGATTATCAAATCCTTCTTCGTGATTTGATTCAAAGAGAAATCCATCATCTTTTTTCTAATAAATGAAGGGTGTTAGTTATTTCCATCATCTTTTGTCTAAAAAAGTAAACTACATGGGAACCTTTATTAATGATTGTGGATTTTTATTTTTTGATATGAGTCGTACTCTGGATACCAATGAACAATAAGTATTTTTATCAATGGTCAAATATGTTTTTTATGTCAAAAACCATCTTCAACATGAATTTGGTGTCATTATTGAAATAATCCCATGACATATTTTAGATGATGGTGATAATGGAATTTACACCATCCCTACTCCCATAGTCACCGATGCATTTATTACCTATGATGACTCTAATACGATAATTTTAAAAGATGATTGAAAAGATGATGTTGTGGTGGAAAATATATAGAAGCGCTAATTTGTTTTCCTAGTTCCTTCAATTCAGATCAACATTAGTTTTTTAGGATTATGCTATTAAAATTGATCTACTATTGATAAAAAAATCATCCAACAAGACCTCCTTGTTAATTTTCAACATTTATTGATTTTAGTTTTCATTCAGTTGCATATTATAATATTTAATTGAAATTTATTCAGAGCTACCAAATAAAACAAAAAATACGTAGTTAAATTGTAACCTAAATCTAGATGAATTGATGTGGACATATTTAGCAACATGATATGAAAATCAAAACCAATGAAAATAATTACATTACCCAAAAAATTGAAAAATTATCTAACCAAAAATATGAAACAAATGACATATGACAAATAATACATGTCTCAATGTTTTAGTTTTATTGGTTATAAAGTAGTTATCCTTTTCTAATTAATTCCATATTTATTTTTCAAATTAACAAATTGAAACTATATATAGAACAATTAAGGAAACATATGAAAGAAAATAATCATTGAATTACTGAGAGGATAATTCTTCCATTAGTGTATATTTTGAGTATTTTTTTCAATTATATATACATATATATATACACACACATATCAATAACATATAGTTTCATGTGACTATATTTGATTTAAACTTTGATAAAGGATCCGCCAATTTTTCTCCAGTTATTTTATGTGCAGCATAATAGTGCGCCCAATACTAAGGATAGTGGTACAAGGGGTGTGGTACGAGAGCCAGATGCTCCCATTGGCGTACCATTTTAGAAACATCCCCTCCCACTAACGCACCATTTTCAACACATTCTAATGTTTTTGTTTCATTATGGATGGATGGGATATTTAGGCCTCCCATGGTTTCTCCACACTTTTTATCTGATCCTCCTTACCCAAATTTACTATATCCTATAATGATTCACACACTTCATTGATATTATGTCGTTGGCCAAGAATCCATGACATATTCTTTACTATCTACTTATTTTTCATTGGGAATCTACATTCCATATTTTCCTTCTGCTCTGACACAGCCTATGCCTACAATTCATACATTGGTACCCACTCCACTAGTACATGGTGATATTCCTTTAGTGCCTATGTGAGATATTATATATTATAATTGTACGTTTTTTTTAAGTTTGGGTATGCACTATTCATTTTGTTTAGATGAGTGTTTCCCCATGTTCCTGGAAAAACCCGATGGTGTTCTTGGGGTTAGGGACACGAAAGAGGAAGAAAAGGGAGTTCATGAGCATGTAGCATTGTTTGCGTATGGTTAGTGCAAATCATGTGACAACTATGCATACATAGATAGAGGCTTACACATGGTTGGAGAACTGTAATGAAAACCCTACAGAATCCCTAGGAAACTATGTGATGGGGTTGATTTTTGGAATGTATCATCCGCACGTTTTTTGCATGGTTTGGAAAACCTTATTGGTAAACCATGCGGCCTAGAGACATTGGGAAAATTAGAAAAGTGCCACCCTTGGATTTTAAATCCCAACTCCGTATTTTCCTCCGTTCATCCCCTCTTAACCCTTGTGATGATCTTGGATGACCCAAGCTTCCAAGAGGTGTTTCCCTTTCGATTATTGGCGGTTTTGGAAGCTGTTGGTTGTGTATCAAACTCCGGGTAAGTCTAATCTTCTTCTTCCTTCACATTTCGGATTAGGTTTTGTGATCTCTTCCATATTATTCCAAAACCCTAAAACACCCTTTTTGCGGTGAAACCTAGGATGGGTCTTTAAGGATTGCTTTATTCCAGATCTATATCCATGATATATTGTGTGTTAAACATTGGATTTGAGGTAGGTTGCCTACAATTATTATCCCATAGTTTTATTTTGGATTTTTACATGGAAGTTGGTGTTATTTTTCCCAATTTATGTTCTTTGTTCCATTGAAGTGTTCTATAAAAATGTTTTTCTAAGTGACCAATTGAAACCCTCATGATCCCTGTGGGATGCGATGAGTATTACTTGACCATTTTAGGGCCACCCTTGGGTGCACTGGCAAACCCAGACCGAGAGTGTGTAGGGTTTAGTGGTGGGTTACTGAATAAGAATGTGAAACCCATGTAGAATGTCTCTTAATGATTAATTATGTTATAAATTTAATAATGATAAATCTTCCTTGGGAGATAAAGGATTAAGGTGTTGTAGCAATGAAATGAAAATGGGCAATTGGGTTGAAAGAGATTATGTTAATTGTTTCATGATTTTGGATATAAATTTCTATAGGGATTACGGTATGATAAATAGTGATCATTCAATTGGGAAATCGATTGGGAAATTTTGAATGTGTTAATGGGACATAATAAGGTAATGGTTGAAATTTTGGAATGGGTTAATACATGAAAATTATGTGGTACACCTAAATGATTGAATGTAATAAATGGATTGTGTTATGTCATATAAGAAATGTACATGAAATGCAAAAGTGGGTAAATTCTATTGAATAGATAAATGTGCTAAATAGGTTAATGAATTGACCATGATAAATTCGTCTAAGGAATATGGGATGTTGAACACACCTAATGGTTTAAGGCATGAGAATGGGAATTTGGCTAAATGGATATGAATTGTAAATGGTAAATTTATTAATCAGTTATGGCATAGTATTAATTCCAATGTTGTTGTTATGTGTTGTGATCTCTAATGGCATTGAATATGCTTGGTTGTGTTATTGTATGGATGTGGTGACTAGAAAAATAAGCTTGTGAACATGGCTTGGAGGATTGGTGTATTGACTTGTGGTTCTATGCCCATTGTTCGAGTTGGACAAAGGCTCTAAACTCGAACCCAAAATGCATAGTTTAGGGAAGGGGATAGAGGGTCAATTCCCCTAACGGTTTCATTCCACCTAGATTGGAGCTTTAAGGTAAGAATAATGTGTTGATGTGATATGTGGATACCTAGTTATATAAGGACTTGTTTTATTTAACCTATGAATTATGGTTGATTTCCTTATAACCTTATGATGATATTTATACCTAACACCTGGAACATGTGATCACTATGGCTTTTTTAATGAATATGGAATTAGAAATTGAATTCTGATAAATACTAGTCATGAATTAAATGAACCTTATTAACTAATGGAACCAAAATTGACCTTTCTTATTTACCATTTATTTTGTACCTTCTTGCACCATCTGTTAGACTGGATATTTTGTAGACGCCATTGGTGGTGGCCTTCTGAGTTTTGTACACACACCATACTCATGCCATTATTGGGTACCTGATAATATCTCTTGGTTGTTGATCAGGACAAGGGCAAATTCCTTACATGAATAAGTTTAGTTGGGATTAGGATGTTCATGGGGAAGGATCCAGACATACAATTAGGACCCATCTGGAGTTTAGTTTTTTTCCATTACCTTTATATTTCATTTACTTTTCACTTCTAGTATGGCATGAAATTATTTTATTTTATTGTTACCTCATTTTGGGAAATGAATGGTTATGCATGTTTATTGGTTATTCATATTGTTTCTGATATATATACTTTGTTATTGTGTGGTTGGCTCTGATAATAGGGTATATTATACCCACATGAATTTTTAGACCCTCACCTCTAGTCGGCAACCTATGGCGTATAGGGAGGCATGCTTGAGGTCATGCGATGACTCGACTCGAAACATCAGGTTAGTGGATTAATGTTCATGAACATTACAAAGTGGTTTCAAAGGAGTTATTTTCTCATTATTACTATTTGGGGATGGTTGAAATGATATTATGATGTGTTGGACCTTAGTAATGAGATCGTGCTTGGGAGTATCTAACCCATGTACGAGGAAAAAACCATGTCACTCTGGGGGGGATTGTTTTTCCTGATGTGTGTTTTTACTGTTGAATGGTATATCACTGTTGGTTGATGCACGTGTTGTGTGATTTTACTGATTAGTGATATTTTTCTCATGGCTATAATGTCATGAGGTTGTGCATTCATGCACTATTCTGGACACCTAAGGATATTGGTGTCATGCATCCTTATAGGAACACACACAAGATGTGTGTGTGGGGAATATATAGTATAATGCATTTTACTTTCCTAATAAATATAAAGAAAATGATTCCAAATAATGGATCAAAAAGTTGGTGAAGGAAAAAATGAAAATGAATAGGTAAGAAATGTTGTGTATATAGAAATTTTTTGACTGGGATAATGTATTGGGTTTTGATGAATCGTAAGGGTTGTTTTTGTGTCTAAGAGAAAAAGGGTTGCATAATGATAGTAATATTCTTCATGAATTTTACCTAATGAACTGTGTAATTGAGTAAAAATTATGATTTTAACAAGTTCTGAAATGTGAAATGTGCCTAAGAGGTAAAGAATTGTGTTGTAAAAGAAGAACTGATTTGAAGAGGTGTTGATAAAGGAATCGTGATTAAGTGAATTGGTTGCTCCATGTTGACCATGTCCCACCATATGAATGTTAAGGGGTAGTGTTCTATGTGTGATGAAGACTGTTGGGCAAGAGAATAAAGAATGATTTCTTTAATGTTGCTATCTAGAGACCTTTTCCATATTCAGTTAAGTCATGTTTTTCATTCTTCAATGTATTGGGTGAATGGTATGTTTAAAAGAATAAAAATTGAGTTCAATAGTGGGTATCCCTGGTGTGGTCGGTTTGATGCTTGTATGTGTTAGTTGGGCAGTGAGAGTTCCCTAGTGGAGACATTGGATTTGATTCATGAGGCATTACAAGTCCTGATGTAGCCTAAGTGGTTTGTTTTGGGATCCCTCATAGGGTTGTGGCTTTTGGGTTGTGGGAAATTGTTCAGTAATGTGATTAAGAGAACTCTTGTGGTTTGTGACCATATGGAGTACATGTCAGGCCCTAATAATGGTTCCTGGGTGTTCGTGACATTGTGAGTAGAGACCATTCATGTTGTGTCTTAAATCCCAGAGAGGATGTTTTCCTCATAACGTTAATGAATGTGTACACCTTTGGCGGGGAACATACAGTAGATGGTTGTTGGTGTGCAAGGCATAATGTGCATCAGAATGGGAGTGAGAGTTCCATTCTAGATCATTGTTTGTTCGTGTCATGATAATAATGGTTTGGAGATAGGACCAATGGATTCCCCTAGTTGTGACTCCAGTTTAGGGAGTGGGTATTGTTTAACATTCAAGGTGACCTTGGAGAGAGGTCAGATGTGGCTTCTAATGATTTTGGGTGTGTGTTACACATGTAGATGTTTTGGACATTAATAGTGGAACTCAGTATGTTTTATGGTGTGGATTTGTCCTGTAGGTCTATGTGGGATGGTTGGGGGTTCGTGGTGCTACTCGAGTTAGGGTTATGCGTTTATAGTTCTGAAAAAGAAAGGGTGGCCACATGAGAGGTTAGCCCAGTGGTTCAGGTACCTTAGAATATAAATCATGGGAGATAATTTAGAGCTGTTGTTAATGCGCATTGAGTACCGCCTTGTTTTATTAAATGGATTCATTATACATGGATCTTTCTTAAGGGTAGCTGAGTGCTCGTGATAGGATATAAGGTTTAATTTTAAGGGTTGTATCATATGGATTCCTAACTCTCCTATTTATATGATGATTAATAAAGGCTTGAGAGTTGTTTTTGATTGGAAGAGATGAAGGTTTCTAGAATGTGGTTTTATGATTTCACTCGATGATAACACCTGTGTAAGGTTTTTCATGTGGCTGAACGTTTTTGTATGAATGGTTTGGTTGTGGAGCGTTAGTTGATCCTATTTGGAGACCACAACTATGTTGAGAATGTTATGTGTTGAAGTGACACATTCAGAAGGGAATACCGAGATCCCTAGAAGGTCAAGGTGTCACATTGTGTGACATTAGAAATAGATAAGTTGGTGCTGGTGTTCTTTGAAGACTTCTTAGCATACCTCACCTAGTGATGAGCATTCCCAACATCTTGACATAATCCCAGGTATGTTGATAAGATCTATCTCATTCCAAGACACGTGAAGGTATTTGTTTGGATGAGGGACATCATGGAATTTACCCTCATGGAAACGGTGTGTGTGAAGCTTGAAGAGGGGATGTACAACCTCAATGGCTTTGGGTGGGGTCCTCTGGAGGGACCGAATGATGAAAAACGCCATGGGTGATGTTCAAGGATGCTGAGAACGAGAACGGGGTGATGTTCGTTTCCTAGTTATGGAAAAATCTTGATGACCATGTCTATGGTTGAGTTTTGTCTTTTGTTGACTGTAAGAAGCGGTGGTTAGAATCCCTCATGGTGAGAAATGTTTATGATACTCCTATAGTAGGGTGTGATGAGTTAGTAATAGATGTTGACAGGAGAACATAGAGTGATTTGGTGGCCTCAGAATGCCAATGAGGAATATGTGAGGTGCTCTTTAGGTTCCCCAGAGAGGCAGTTTATAACATGGATGTGATGACAGATAATCCACGTGTTAGCATCAGCCTCAAGGTGGTTCTCTGTGAAGCTTGTGATGATTGTGGTAAAGTATTATAAGGTTGTGGTTGAATATGAAATTAGGTTGTGGAAAGAGGGTTCGGGTTCTAAAACTCCAAAGAAGATTGGGGTTAGAATTGGGTAGTTATCCTTGGGTGGTTTTAGGATATCTCGATGTTGGGTTAAACTTATCCATGTGATGTGGTGTCATGCCAAGGGTGAAGTCAGTGACAACATAGAGGGAAGTAATACCTAGATAGTTTAATTATACTGGAAATCAAGGAACGTCCTTAGTGGGTGCATGGGATGATAATGATGGTCATCATGTTAGTAATCACATTGGGAAGGTGAGAAAGGGGTAATGTACCACTGGTGAAAGGTGGTTGTTCTAGGATAAGCCAGTCGGGGTGGTCCAACAAGATATGGTAAACTTGAATGGGTGTGGTGAGAATGACTGTCCTCTGAGTTAATGTTATGGAATAAAGTACCTTATTAGAAACGATGTGTATATGAGTGAGGTCTATTTGATCTTTAGTACATGATGGGATTGTGTATGAATCTTCTTTCATTTGATTCTGATGGTGTAACTAGAATTCAATATAGGGTAATTCCCATATGCATGCATGGGCATAGTGAGTTGCAAACTGATAAGTGAATTGAAAGTTGAGTAGTGTTCTGTTTGTCCTTCATCAATGCGGGAGCTTCTAAGTAACCAAGCATAGTGGTAAGAACCATATCAGATAAATGGTTGGATGAAAATGTGATTAGAGTTTTTGGATTGGAAGTACTCGAGTGGTCACCATTAGGATGAGTTGGCCCTCGTAGAGAGATTTGGAATGAGTTTAGTTGGTTGATTAACTGAGAGTTTTGGGAGAATTTTGGTTATATAGTTGCTGAATGAAATCTTCAGGAGAGATCATTGGAAGGATTGTGTGTTCTCCTCCGTGTGATATCAGTTTTCTCACCGTTGGTGTTTGAAAAACTGAGGAAAATGAAACCATTTGATTTGGGATATGTGTTGTATAGAGGATCAAGCATATGGGGTGACGATTGGTTCCTCTATAATTATTTTTATGTTTTTTATGTCTCTAGGTGTTGTGAGTTAGGTTTTGTCACCTATGATTTCCCTCATAGAGTTCTCGTGGTGGAAATGGTTGAAGATGATGAATCCTTGAGGAGTTTTTAGCTCGTGTCGTTGTTGTATTGAGGAAGGCCTGTGGGGAATGTCTGTTCCCTTGTTTCATGTTTGAGGGGACTTGTGATGTTCAACCAAAAATATTGGGTATGGGAATGGATACACAGACATATTTGAAATACCTTAGTTCGGGATGTTTAGTGATTCTTGGATGAGCGGCTCAATGATGATCCGTTATAAGGTGGGGAGGTTGTAAGATACTGAACCATCAAAACGTAGGTTTTTTTATGTTTTTTTTGGACTCATCTATTTGGATAGATGAGTGTTTCCCCATGTTCATGTAAATACTCAAGGGTGTTCTGGGGGTTCGAGACATGAAAGAGGAAGAAAAGAGAGTTCCTAAGCATGTTTCACGGTTTGTACAAGGTAAGTGAAAACCATGCTGGAACCATGCATCCATGGATAGAGGATTATGCACGGTTGGCACATGGTTAAGAAAACCATGTGAAATCCATAGGAAATCATTTGAAGGGGGTTATTTTTGGAAACTTGATTCTACCTATTTTTCGCACAGTTTGGAAAACTCTGCAGGTAATCCATGAGGACTAGCAACATTTAGAAAATTACAATTGTTCCACCCTGGGATTTTAATACCCAACACAATATTTTTCATACATACACCCCCTCTCAATTTATGTGACTAACACAGAGAACCAAAGCATCCAATAGGTATTTTCCCTTCGATTCTTGGCCATCTTGGACGTAGTTGGATGCAGATTGAGGATCTGGGAAAGTCTAATCCTCTTATTCGTTCTCAATTTCTGATTAGGGTTTGTAATACCTTTGATCTTCTTCAAATACCCAACCCCCCTTCAATTGTAACCTAGTTTGGAGAATCAAGGGATGTATGAGTCAAGATCTAAGTCAAATATGGAGAGTTCATTCATCATCAGATTCGAGGTAGGTGGTCTACAAGTATTATCCCAATTTTTTTTTCATATTTGAACATGGAAGTTGGTGAAATTGTTTTCCCCTTTTGTGACCATAGTTCTGTTGAAGTGTTTAATAAGAATATATATCTATGTGTCCAATTGAAGCTATCTATATCCCCATGGGATTAGTTGAGGATTGCTCGACCATTTTAAGGCCAACTGCGGGGTGCGCTGGAAAACCCAGACTGAGAGTGTCGTAGGGTTAAGTGGTGGGTTTCTGAATAAGAATGTGAAACCCATGTAGAATGCCTCTTAATGAATGATTATGTTATAAATGGAATAATGATAAATATTAATAGGATGATAAAGGCATAAGGTGTTGTTGGAATGAAATAAAAATTGGAAATTGGGTTGAAAGAGATTATATCGATTGTTTCGTGAATTTGGATAGAAATGTATAAGGAGATTAGGGTATGTTAAGTGGTGAACATGCAATTGGGTAATGGAATAAGAAAAGGGGATCTCGTGCATTCCAATTCAAACTATGGCATGTGGCCATCCATGAACTGTGGCAAGGAGATCCTAAAAAAGGTTAATTTCAACACCCGGTGTATCTGAAATAAAGCCCTCATAACAGAGGACAATATCCAAAGGAAAAAAGTTACCTTGGTGTCTCGGTGCCATTGTTGTGATAGCCCCAACACAGAGTTCATCATTCATCTTTTCATCCACATCACCTGGGCGCGCCTCCTTTGGTCCCTCTTCTTACCTCAGCCTCAGCTTGAGGATGCTCCAAACTCCACAAAGGAACCTCTGGAACCCTAGCTCAAAGAGAGCAACATGGGGGCACTAAAGACAAGACGTGATCCATCATCTTTACTGCACTCTTCTGGATGACCTGTGAGGCATGAATCAAGGAACATTTGGTTGTCATGAGATCACACTTTTTTCCCTTAAATAAAGCTTAAATATTTGATAGCCGAGTTCGGTATCCTTCTCATATAAAACCAATTATTAGAGACCTCAAGAAACCTGTTCAATAAACCATGCATGCCTAGTTAGATGGGGGGACACTAGGTAAAATGGGATCCTCCATGAGGTGTATTGAAGCTCAATGTGGATGAAATATTTAGGGTTGGGGTTTTGAGAGTTGGAGGGGCGCTTCACGACTCATGGGGATTGGTTATCTTGGCCTTCAGTTCTTACTACGAGCCTGGTTCCTCTCTTGGTGTCGTGGTCATTTTATTCTATATGGTGTTACACTATGTTGGGAATGTGAGTTCCATTTTCTTGAGGGGAAGTTAGATTCTAATGTCTTGGTGAGAGCATTGAAGGGTTTCCATGAGGTTTCATGGTACAATATCTACGTGGTTTGCATGGGCTCTACTACGACATGCGATGGGAGGGAGGTCCAACACACCTGGAGGGAACCCAATTTCACAGTAGACTCACTTGCCCGGTTGGGAAATGAGGCAGTGGAAATGATCATATATTATATTTTAGGTTCCCTCCCCCATGTTTGTACAATTATCATAGAAGAGGATGCTCTTGGGATTCACCATTTTCAGCATCCATGAGGAGGTCCTCCCAACCCAGTTTTTATTACAATAAAATAAAAAAAAGAAATTGTCGGTCACTAATAAAGGGACTGTGTTATGTGATAGGGAAAATGTACTAGAAATTCCTAATTGGGTAATTGCTTGTGAAATGATAAATGGGATAAATGGGTTATTAAATGGTCTATGATGAATTCAGCTAAGGCATAGAATATTGTTGAATACACCTAATGGGTTACGACACAGGATTGGGTATTTGGCTTAATGTATATGAATTATAAATGACAAATGTTTTAATGGGGCATGATATAGTATTAATTACCATGTTTTTTATGTTTTGTGATATAAAATGTCATTGAATATGCATGGTTGTGTTATGGTATGGTCCTGGTAACTTGAAAAATAATCATGCGCACAATGTTGGGAAGAGTGGTTTATTGACATCAGATTATATGCCCACGGGGTGAGTTGGATTGAGGATCTAAACTCCACCCCAAAATGCACGGGTTAGGGAAGGGGGAAGATGATATATTCCCCTAATGTTTTTATTCCACTTGGACAGAGGCTTCGAGGTGAAGATTATGTGTAGATGTGATATGTGGATCCCTAGTTTGATAGGGACATGACTTGTTCCCCTATGCATTGTGATTTATTTCCTTATACCCTTGTGTATATATTTATGCCTAACCCATTGAACCTATGTTCAATATTTATTATGTAATAGATATGGTATATGAAATGGAATGAGGATAAATAATACTCATGAATTAAATGATCCTTGTTAACTAATGGCACCCGAAATTCCTTTGCTTACATACCATTTATTTTGTAACTGCATGAACTATCTGTTAGATTGGATATTTTGTAGTCACCTTTGGTGGTGACCTTCTGTGTATTGTACTCACACCCTACTCAGGCCGCCATTTCATACCTGAGAAGATATCCTGGTTGCAGGTTTGGAAAAGGGAAAAGTCCCTACATGAAGAAGTTGAGTTGGGATCAGGATGTTCATGGGGAAGGATCCGAACATACAGTTGAGACCTGTTTGGAGTTTTGTTGTTCTTCTTAATTTTGGGTTGCATTCAATTTTCAATAATAGTATGACATGAAATTATTATATTTTATTTTTGGTTTGTATTAATTTTGGGATATTGTTGGTTATGCCTATTTTTTGGATATTTATACTTTTTCTACTATTTTTATTGGGTATTATGTGGAAGGATCTGATAAAGAGGGTATAGTCTCACCATGTGACTTATAAGACCCCCACAGGTAGTCGTCAACCTCTGGCACATGGGGAGGTGCACTTGAGGTTAAGTGATTAATCGAATTATAGCACAAGTATACTGGCTTCTAGGTCATGGATGTTACAGGCAGCGTATCTTGAGCCTCCCATTGAGCAGACTACCACTGGTATATTTTAGAACCCTAAAATTTTTTTACCATAATTTATTTTCATTATAACATGTGTTGATAAAATATTTATTTTTCTATAATAACAAATACATATATTAATAGGCAGTGGGTGAGTGGGCATACATGCATGAATTCAGTGTGGAACCACCACACATAGTCGATGGTGGACAATAGTGAAGACAAGAAAATGATCAAAAAACTAGGGTAGTAATGTTGGAGTTTTTTGGTGATGATTTTCAAATACTCCGACATCATTTCCATCGGCCCGATCTGATGGATATAGTTACCAAAAAATGTCAATGATATTTCTATGGCACAAATATAGGTTAAAAAATCTATTGGGTTTAATGTAATATTATTTTAATATTTATATGAATTAATATTTTAGTGTCAACTTTAGTCTAATTTTCCCGTTGGTGAGGGAGTAGGCCCAGTACCTCTAAAAGAATTAGGTGAGATTGGGAGAGCCTTTATGCATGAATTGTATATTAGATTGTGTGATATATTTGGCACTGTGTTAGAGGTGGTACCTATCTTGGATGATTTTCTGATAGAATAGTCTCAACAAATTATTACTAATTGGACGAATAACAACTTTATATTATTAATCATATTTAATGAATTTAAATGAAAATTTTCATTTCTTGAATTAATATTATCTTTTATATTGTTGAATTTTATTTTGGAATCATCTATAAAAAATAAAAAATATATTCTAAAATATACCCTTATAATTTGGGGCATACTATAATGTATGATCATGGGAGTAAGCATCTATGATTGTTTATAATTTTTCTTTAGGATTTTCACATTCTATTGTTTCCTTCATAATTTATTTTATTTATAATTTTTTCACATAATTTTAGTTATGAAATTAATAATTGGTAACCTATTTTAAATTATGGTATCCTATATTCAAATTCATTGTAAAAGTAGGCATTTAATATTGATGGACGTGTGCCTCGAGTCAAACTATTTATCTCGAGTACAAGGAATAAAGATAGAAGTGTGGTAAACCAACTAACACAACAGTAGATGTTATGTTTTACTTTCTTGGTTTCAAAATTTAACACATATTTTTTTAACTTAAGGGTCTATTTCTAATTTTTACATCATGCTTTAGAGGACCTTTATTCCAAGGAAACTGACAATTTTATGCCAAACGATATCTTTCATTAAGTGTTGGGAGATTAGCACCTTGGTAGAGTACACTACTGACCTGGGAAGGTTATTGTACCAACTAGTTATTAGACCTCTTCAGGTACCAGTTATAGTTCCAACATGTTTTATGAGGTAATTAAACCCGATAAAAAAACTAAAAAAGGGGCCACATAGGTGGAAGAATAGTATATTAGTGAAAACACTAAATTTATGAATCTGATAAAAGTATTATCTCCAAAACATCAACATGTTCTAAGACCATCTTGTTATGAATATATGTCACTGATGCATTCAATATATAGTGCACCAGGCAATAGTTATAGTGGTCATTGAGTCGATGTTGTTCTTGGTGAGGACGATGAAGAGGAAGATGCCGAGGGAGAGGCAGAGGCCGACGCAGTGGATGAGGGAAAGGATAGGATTGAGGATGAGTCCAAATATGAGGAAGAGGATGATTATGGGGATGACGACAGAGGAATGGAGTATTTAGAAGATGAGGATGAGGATAATTATGATGGGGATGATACTGATGGTGATGGTGATGATAGAAAAATTGATTTTTTACATTTTGACTGATATTATTGACATTTGATGTTTGCTGATTTGATGTGATTGAATATATGTGATATTAGGCAGGTAAAATAATGTTGGTCTAGGGTACCCTAAATACGATATAGTTTTAACCAGACCTACTTTTAACAATGTATTGTCACCTTTTTTTATAAAGTAATTATTGTATTTTTATATTTAATATATGATTCAACATTTAGAGTATTGATTAGGTCAGTGGTCATACTTGTATATTTATTTCTATATCTATAATTGGATTCTATGAAATCTATTTTTACATGGAATCAATGCTATTTCGCAACCATACCCATCCTTATCCATGACACCCTCCCCAATGCACCACCCTCCCTACCAAAACCACCAATGTCAATGGCCTCTCCTAGTATCCTCTTACAGGTTATATCATTATCACACTCTCATAGTTCCATGACATATTTTCAGAGACATGGGAGTGTATACTATTCTACTACTAATGGACTTTCCTATTAAAGTGGACATAGAGACATAATTTTACAACATTATGGAATAAAATTCCATCACATTGATGAATATTAGACTATTAATGGATTCCCAAAGGCCATTCAAACTACTTTGTTAGCCTTTGGTGAGTCATAATATCCATTATAGCATACAATAAAACTCTTGGATGAATAACCTAAACTTATTCGTTTTCATTATACCAGTTCTTAGTCATCTTACTATGTTTTGTTGACTTTTGAATCTATAAATTATAGGACACCATTTTGATCCAACCTCATCCCAATTTTCTAAAGTTTATTGGACTCTAACCATTTTGGTGATGATGGTGGATCCCTTAATTAATAAATTCATGGATGTTTTCTTTAATTTCTCATTGATTTAGTATTCTGCTCAATTACATTATAACCCTTCATTTAAATATGTCTATAAAAATCAGTACCTACCATAAAAAACCTATTAATAAAACAATAAGTGTTTTAAATACTAAATGCACCAATCAATAATTGAAACAGATCAAGGTTGTATAATGATCATATTGTAATTAAGATATATTTTCTACCCAATAAATGAACATTTTTATGTCATTTTATTAAAAAAATATTTTTTTATCTAGGTCATGGTGCAATACAGAATACATCATTAACTAGATGATAAAATATATGTGATCATTTGGAATGGGGTCAAAATTTGGAGATATTTACACAAAATATATTGACATCTATTATATGGAAGAGGGGATGACAATTGACGATTGAAATGTGGAATACTATGTTAGGGTACATTCCATGGATGAAATATTCTTCTATTTTTATGTGCTCTTGTAGGTGTTTTTTTGTTTTGTTTTATGTTTTGTGTTTAGGAATATGCAACAGAGGGGACTCTAGTTGGTTGATATGAATAATTCAAGGAAAACTCTATACCAATAGTTTGAAACTATTTGTATAGTGATGAAATGCATGTCCTTAAAAATAGTTTAGTAGAACCGCAGGTAAATGACTATACCAATGGTTTTAAAACTGTTTGTAGACTGCTAAATAATACTATATGTTGTACCCCTCTCTCTTGGATTTTAATGATCACAATCACTCTTATTTTGTTCTAACTTGTTTTCAAGTGTTTTTGTTGATAGGCAAAAGGTTGCTAAGGAGTTGGGCCAAGAAGGACTGAAAGTAGACTCTCTGAGTCTACCGGCCAACCGGTGAATTCCCACCGGCCAGCCGGTGGTCTCTGGCTGTAGCAATGGTTTCTGTCCAGAGCCACCGGTCAGCCGGTGTGAGCTCCCCGGCCAGCCGGTATTGTCACCAGCCAGCCGGTGGCTGACCACCGGCCAGCCGGTAGAACCTGGGCAAAGAGCTTGCTCTCTGTCTAGAGCACCGGCCAGCCGGTGGCTCAGGACCGGCCAGCCGCTGGACCACCGACCAGCTGGTGAGACACCACCGGCCAGCCGGTGTGCCCAGTCAAACTAGCCGTTGGGCTTTGACCAGACTTGTACTTTTGACTCCCAATGGCTCCGAAGGCCTCTCCAACGGCTCCAAAGACCCCCAACGGCCATTTGGGTGTTCCTCTCCTATAAATAGAGGACTAGGAAGCCCCGTAAAAATATAGTAGCCCACGGGAATATTTTTTGATCATTTGGCGAACCTCCGGCACATTCCTTCAAGGATCCCCACTTTCTCCAACTCACTTCCACAACCAAGGAGCACCACCATAGAAGCTTGGGAGGGATCTTCATCATCACCAATCAATCCATTGGCGCCCAAGACTTCTCCTCTTTATGGTTTTTATTGTTTTATCATTTTGAGCATTATTTTGTGTTTGTGCATACAAACCCTTATTTCTCTCATCCTCCCTTTGTTTGGGTTTTCACACCACCTTCAAGGTGTGAAGAGGTTAGTCAATTCTTCCTTGTAAAAGACTTGGGTCATAGGTGAGCTAGCCTTCACCTGTAAGAAGGCTAGTGGGTTTCTTACTACAACCAATAAAAAGAAAGCTGTAATAGGTTTCTAGGCTGCCTTAAAGTCTAGTGGGTTTCTTTCTACAACCATTAAAAAGCAAGCTGTCGTATAAATCTCTCAACAGTTGAGTTGGGAGTGGAGACGTAGGCTTGGGATTTAGGCCGAACTCCGTTATCAATTTTGTGTCTTGCCGCTTTTATTTCCGCTGTGCTTTAACTTTTTCTTAAATTGTTAAACTTTTTTAAAAGGCAATTCACCCCCCACCTCTTGCCATCACTCTCCGACCCAACAATTGGTATCAAAGGTAGTTTTTGTGTAAAACCTTAACCGATTTCAAATTCAAGATCCATTTTGATGGCTTCATCTTCTTTCGCCCCCGAAGTTTATTCATTGGGTCGTGCTCCTTTTTTTGATGGAACCGACTATATCTATTGGAAAACCCGCATGTCTACATTTCTTAGAAGTATAGGTTATCCTATTTATAGAATTGTCATGTATGGTTACTCTCTCTCTTATCCCGATGAATCCAAATGGACTCAAGCCGAAATTAAAAATTTCGAGCTTGATGGAAAACCCATGAACGCTCTTCATTGCGGCCTTGATCGTAATGAACTCAATCGAGTTTCCACATGCACTTCATCTCCTGAAATCTGGAAACTTTTGGAGGTTACCCATGAGGGGACCAACAAAGTTAAGGATACTCGATTGCATATGTACCATCAAGATTTTGAGTCTTTTACCATGCATCCATCTGAAAATATTACTGATATGTTTACTCACTTTACTGATGTTTGTAATGGGAGAAAGTCCCTTGGAGATGATGTTTCTGCAGAAATGATGGTCAAGAAGATCCTTTGTATCTTACCAAGTTCATGGGCACCGAAAGTCATGGCAATTCAAGAAGCGAAGAATTTAAAAGAAATGCCGGTCGAAGAGATCATCAGATCCCTCATGACCTACGAGATCACCATGAGGAGGCAAGCTGAAAAAGAAGGCAAACTTTTCGAAACTCCAAAGAACATCGCCTTCAAAGTTCAAAAAGAAGAAAGCTCCTCCTCCTCATCTTCTTCCTCTTCAAGCGGCGATTCAGAAATCGAGAACCTTTCCCGAAATATGCACAAATTCATGAAGAAGAACAAAAAGAAGAAATCTCGCAAGGCTCGAAAGGAAGAACTCGACGAAAAATCCGAGCCCGAGGTAATATGCTATGGGTGCGGCAAGAAAGGCCATTATAAGCCCGATTGCCCACTCCACAAGACAAGGGCCAAGAAAAAGGAAAAGAAAAAGGCATTCAAGGCCACTTGGAGTGATAGCTCCTCATCCTCCTCCTCCTAAAAAGACAACGGTAAAAAATGTCTAATGGCATTTCATGAGGTAACCTCTTCCGACTCATATTCCTCTTGTTCTTCCAATCCATTCAATCATTTATCTTACGAGGATCTCCAACATGCGAGAGATCAATTGGAGGAAGGTTTTCACGAACTTTCTTCCAAATTTATTGCTTCAAAAAATAAATTCAAAATTCTTTCTTCCGAAAAGGATCAACCTCTCAAAGAGAAGGAAGAATTGTCCCTCAAGATCCAAAACCTTCCCGATGTTGATTCTATGGAATCAACAATCAAGGATTTAAGGAAATCCCTAGCTAAGTTCACCGAAGGTGAACATAACGATTCGAAGCTCCTTGGTTCCCAATGCATATCTAGAACCACCCAAGGGCTTGGCTATTCTAAGCAAGCTTCCTCTTCCCATGCTCCTACTATTTTTGTAAGGGGGAGCTCCCAATATAAATTTTGCAACTATTGCAAAAATATCGGGCACTTAATTTACGAGTGCGACTGCAAAAATGCCCGGTATGGAAGGCCCAAAACCATTTCCTTTAACGATGAATTTCATAAAAGAAGACCTGCCACAAGACAAGTTTGGATTGAAAAATCCCTTTTAGCGAGTCTCTCCAGACCAAAATTTGTCTCGGTTCTAAAAACCTCTCCCCGGTGATTTGTTGTTTTTTATTTAGGGGGAGTTAGGATCGTTTAAGCTTTTTTGCGTTTTTCTTTCAAAACTTTCAATTCAAAACTTTAAATTCAAAACATTCAATTCAAAACTTTCAATTTAAAACTATCAATTGAAATTTCAAAAATTTCAATTGGTTTAAAATCTCTATCTTGTTTTTCAATCCTTTCCTTCAATCAAATTTTATTCCCCGTCCTATTTTGATAATCACAAAGGGGGAGATTTCCTTGGTTGATTGGGGGAGAAATATTTCTCTCATGCTTTTCTTTACTTTTCAATTTATCCTCTAAAGCATGCCTTTCATTTCAGTCTTTTACATTGCTTGTTTTGGTGATTGGGATCATCAAAATAGGGGGAGATTGTTGTACCCCTCTCTCTTGTATTTTAATGATCACAATCACTCTTATTTTGTTCTAACTTGTTTTCAAGTGTTTTTTTTGATAGGAAAAAGGTTTCCAAGGAGTTGGGCCAAGAAGGACTGAAAGTAGACTCTCTGAGTCTACCGGCCAACCGGTGAATTCCCACCGGCCAGCCGGTGGTCTCTGGCAGTAGCAATGGTTTCTGTCCAGAGCCACCGGTCAGCTGGTGTGAGCTCCCCGGCCAGCCGGTATTGTCACCAGCCAGCCGGTGGCTGCCACCATCCAGCCGGTAGAACCTGGGCAGAGAGCTTGCTCTCTGTCTGGAGCACCGGCCAGCTGGTGGCTCAGGACCGGCCAGCCGCTGGACCACCGGCTAGCTGGTGAGACAGCACCGACCATCCGGTGTGCCCAGTCAAACTAGCCGTTGGGCTTTGACCAGACTTGTACTTTTGACTCCCAACGGCTCCGAAGGCCTCTCCAACGGCTCCGAAGACCCCCAACGGCCATTTGGGTGTTCCTCTCCTATAAATAGAGGACTAGGAAGCCCCGAAAAAATATAGTATCCCACGGGAACATTTTTCGATCATTTGGAGAACCTCCGGCGCATTCCTTCAAGGATACCCACCTGCTCCAACTCACTTCCACAACCAAGGAGCACCACCATAGAAGCTTGGGAGTGCTCTTCATCATCACCAATCAATCCATTGGCGCCCAAGACTTCTCCTCTTTACGGTTTTTATTGTTTTATCATTTTGAGCATTATTTTGTGTTTGTGCATACAAACCCTTCTTTCTCTCATCCTCCCTTTGTTTGGGTTTTCACACCACCTTCAAGGTGTGAAAAGGTTAGTCAAGTCTTCCCTGTAAAAGACTTGAGTCATAGGTGAGCTAGCCTTTACCTGTAAGAAGGCTAGTGGGTTTCTTGCTACAACCAATAAAAAGCAAGCTGTAATAGGTTTCTAGTATGCCTTAAAGTCTAGTGGGTTTCTTGCTACAACCATTAAAAAGCAAGCTGTCGTATAAATCTCTCAACGGTTGAGTTGGGAGCAGAGACATAGGCTTGGGATTTAGGCCGAACTCCGTTATCAATTTTGTGTCTTGCCACTTTTATTTCCGCTGCGCTTTAACTTTTTCTTAAATTGTTAAACTTTTTTAAAAGGCAATTCACCCCCCCTCTTTCCATCACTCTCTGACCCAACACTATATACCAAGGGTGTAATGACCCAAAATTTCATTAATGGAAAATCCCTCTTGATCCAGTTAAATGTTTCTTTATGAAAAAAAAAATGTTTTTATAAGATGTCATCTTCTTTAGTTTAACGTTAAGATTTGTGAACATTACTTTTATAGCCGTTGAACAGTGATCATCTGGGTAGTTTAAATATAAGGCTTTAATGAACCAATTTTCTACTCAGACAAAGGAAGCGATGGCCTCATCCAGTAGAATTTCCCCTTACGAAGCCCATTTGTCGGAGCTCGGAAAGGAGGTGGCGTCTTTGGGCTTTTCCCTTGACCAAACCCAAGCTGAGCTTCATCAAGTCAAGCTCGAACGTGATCGTCTACGGGAATAATGGAAGTTGATAGAGATTACCACTCGAGCGATGTTATCCGAGAAACCCCAAGAGTCTGTCACCATCGCACACCTTACCCTTAGGTCTTATGCGGCTATTTTAAGGGGTTATGTAACAACTAAGTAGCACTATGTTCATGTACATTATTTTTTTATATAATAATGAATATAATTTCTAGTCATTTTTGATACATTGTAATTAGTTTTTAAAGTACAAACGGTGTTTTTAGTTATTATTTAATTAAGAATTATATTTTATTAAATTAAAGGATTTTTGAATTAAATAATATTTTCATAAAATATTATTATTAAATTAATTTTTATTAAATATAAATGATCTTATAATTTTATGAATGCAATTAAAATTTTTATTAAGGTTTGAAAGCCATTTCTGTCAAAACCCGTGAATTTTTTATAAATGTCAGTTTTTATTTTAAAAGTGAAAATTCAAATATTTAGAAAATTATTTAGATAAAATAAATATTATTTTTGGAATCAGGACGTCGAAATTATCCAACGGTGAATTTTTCATAATTTTCTGAGACAGTCAAATTTTTGGGTAAAAATTAAATACCATTTAAATATATAATGTGTTTTATGACATCATAAAGACCCAATGGTGATGTAATAAAATACCATAATCCTTATGTTCGGCCAATATATGTTTTATCATTAAAATAATGAGGTTTTGGGTTTGTTTGACTCACTTTTCAAAGCACTAATGGATCCCTTAAGACTTATTCAACACTTTGCCTTTTTAAATTAATTTCCATGGGAGTGTGAATCACCTCCACATAAGAAACCCTAATTTTTTAATAAGTTCGGACCTTGGACTTGTAAAATATTGTTTTCCTCTTTCCTTTTCCAGAAACCATGGGCAAATACCATGGGATGGTTTGTGGTTTGGATTATTTTAATATAAGGGGTCCCAAACCTAAATAATAAAGAATTCTCTCACCTTTCCTATATAAACCCACCCAAGCTCCCACTTCCTCCTCACTCAAAGCCCTTGAAGTTCGTCCAACCTCTTCCCTACTCTCTCTAGAATCCTCTCAAGGTGCCCCAAGCTCCCAAGAAGCCTCTCACAAGCCTCTCTCTAGCCTTTGGAAGCACACTTCCAAGTAAGGGTTTTTCTTCCTTTCTCTTTTTGTCAATTTTCTTTAAGTTGTATTGCCCTTTTAATTTCATTTATGAATGTTGGGGTATGGTTTCACACCTCTCCCATACTGCCCTATTATTGTTTGAATGATGGGAGACCCCTTTCTCTCTCATTAAATGCCTCCCATGTACACCCGTTACTATGCCGAAATTCTGAAAGGAACCTTTTTCTCCTCTTTTATATTCGAGCAATACATTTGTATCATGAATCTAAATTCCTTTTCAATTGTTGGGACATGTATCTATATGACCTTATTACATTCCATTACATGTAAATATGATGAGGAACCCCTTTCTCTCTCATCAGCCTTTTTATGAATTCTTATGTCACGATGTTACGCTGCCGAAATCACACCGATTTTCTAAGCCAATATCATTGTGTAGTGAATACCATGCCCATTTCTCCATCAAGGGTATTCACCTTTATGAACATTTACTTATTGATTGTAAAGTTTCATGTATGAATTCCACATTCCTTTATCTTGGAATAAATGATTATGTTTTATGAATCCATGTTTTATGATCCATGTGGCACACTTATGCATGAAATGAAATGTTTAAGAAGGGTGCGCCCTGATAGCACTCCAATGCATTGGGTAAAGTATAGTATCATGATAAGTCATGTGCAATGAGTGTTGACTCATGCTAATTCAAGTGCAATGAGGGTTTACTCGTTCTTCAAGTGCAATGAGGGTTTACTCATGCTCCATGTGCAATGAGCCTTGGCTCATGCTAATTCAATGTTAAGTGTTGTTGCCACATTTCCATGTTATGATTATCATGCTTTATCATGCCTTTATGTTCATGTCTCTCTTATGATCTATTGATATTCTTATTGCCTAACATGTATTGTACTCCTCATGTTATTCATTGTGTACTCCCTTACTGGGCTTTATAGCTCACCCTTTTCTTATGCATGTCCTCAGGTTATCCCATGCAATGCTAAGTACGAAGGAATGTAGTGGTCATGTAAAGGAAGTTTTCAATAAAGATGTTGTATTTCAAGTTTAAAGTTTTTATGTAATGATCCTAAGACCCAAAGACACTAAACCTCTCGATCTTCTTTGTTTTATCAAGTGAAGTTTTATGTAATAAAGCATGTTTAAGTTGTAATAAAAAGCAGGGTTTTCATAGTTGGTATCAGAGGATAGGTTTAGTTATTTTTGGGATTAGGAAACCCTAATAAAGCCTTATATACAAAGACTAATCATAATAAAAACATCCCTAAGTTTTGGTAAATACTAAGTAAGTGGTTTATCAAACAAATACATCCCTGTCTGGATACGAGCAGGTAGAGGCGGCTCTGGCACAGATGTATCCTAGGGGTAAAACCCGAAAACACCGCTTTGAGCTAGACTCGAACGGGAACTGGTGCACGAAAACGGGCCTTGCTGCACTCTTGGTTACGACACTCCCGGGGGATATGTTTTGATAAATTCACAATCTTAGTATGAACCCTTATTAAGGTAAAAATTCCCCTAAGGATATATGTTAGAAGGAAGATCATGAAAAGCCTGGATTGAATCCTATAGACTCATGAGTTAAAGAGATTAAAGTTTATTTATAAGTCATAAACTTTTGTATTTGGATTACCCTTTACGTGTTACACCTAACTTTCCTTTTATTCCAGCCAATGGCCAGTAATAGGAGAACTCGGGCTAACAACCGTTGTGAAGATCAGTGTGATGATTGTACTTATGAGATGCCCAATCCAATGGGAGCGGGAATCATGAACTTTGTCACGCTTCTCTCTCAGCTAACTCAAGTTTTGAATAGAAAAACTGGTCAAGAGGAACGTTCAACCCCCCCCCCCCCAAGAAAGAACAAGTCGCTATTGAAAGCTTCATGAGACAAAGGCCTCCTACTTTTAGTGGATCATCCGATCCCACGATTGCTGAACAATGGATCAACTCCATTGAAAAGATATTCTCCATCCTCCAATGCTCTGAAAAAGAGAAGGTTCTCCTGGCGGCTTATCGTATGGAGGGTGAAGCTGATCAATGGTGGACGTTGATCAAAAATACGAAGCCTGAGGAGGAGATCGAGGCTTTAGAATGGAAGGTATTCCGGAAGATGTTTTTCGATAAATATTTTCCACGCACCCTCCGTCTTAAGATGGAAAGGGACTTCCTTTCCCTAAAGCAGAAAGATGAGGAATCTGTGGGAGCGTACGAGGCAAACTTCACAAGGCTTGCACAATACGCTTCTGGCTTTGTCGTTACCCCCGAATGCAAGGTTGACCGCTTCTTTGGTGGGCTGAAGCCTAGCTTGCGGAAAGCATTAGCGATCCGTGACTTCGACAGCTATGAGGAAATTGTCCGATGTGCCCTCAAGGTTGAAATGGAGATCGGAGAATCACAGGGGTATCATGGGGACAAGAAGTGGAAGGTGGACTTCAATGCTGGTGGTCCGATGGATAAATCCAACGGCACTAAGAAATTCCAGCACCCCACTTGCCAAAAGTGTGGAAAGAATCACCCTGGAAATTGCCTTAGGGGGACAAGAAAATGCTTCAAGTGTGGAAGAGAAGGGAACCTAGCTGTTAACTGTCAGAAAGAAGGACCCACGACTGCGACGGAGGGGAGGAACGCCCCATTCGAACCTCAACGCGTTGTTCAATGCTTAAAATGCAAAGAACCGGGTCATTTTGCGAATCAGTGCCCTAATCCAAGGGTTATCGGAGGTAATCAACAACCTCCAAGACAGCAAGGAAGAGCTTTTGCCATCACTTCTGCCGAAGTGAACCCCGACAACGAAGTGGTGACAGGTACGCTAGTTATTCATTCAAGAATACCGAACGTACTTTTTGATTCAGGTTCTACGCATTCTTTTATATCTCAAAAGTTTAGTAGAACAATCCCTTCACCACCCCAAATCATGGAAGTAAAGATGTCGGTGAGTACGGCAAATGGGGAAATCATTGCATCCCATGAGTATAAGTCCTCCCCTGTTATAATCTGTGGATTGAATTTCCCGGCGAACCTCGTCATACTCCCTTTGGTGGAATTTGATGCAATTCTTGGCATGGATTGGCTTTCCTTATATAGAGCCAACATAAATTGTCGGGAGAGGGAAATCACACTCCATATGGAGAATCGACCCCCGATTCTTTACAAGTGTCAGGAGGAAGATGAATCTCATTTAGCTCCATCATCTCAAGAATGGATATTACTACCTTATGAGCACGCATATCTGGCTCAGATGATTGAGTCCAAGGAAGAAACCACCCTTGAAGAAATGCCTATTGTCAGGGAATTCGCTGAAGTATTTCCCGAGGAACTTCCTGGTCTTCCTCCAAGAAGAGATGTTGAGTTCTCAATTGAACTTATACCTGGGGCGCTACCAATATCCAAGAATCCATATAGAATGGCTGTGGTTGAGCTTGAAGAACTGAAGAAACAACTACAGGAGAATCTGGATAAAGGGTTTATACGCCCAAGTGCATCACCATGGGGTGCACCAGTCCTCTTCGTCAAGAAGAAGGATGGGTCAATGTGGCTTTGCATCGATTATCGTGAACTTAACAAAATCACGATAAAGAACAAGTATCCTCTCCCAAGAATCGATGACTTGTTTGATCAGCTGCGTGGAGCACAATACTTCTCCAAGGTCGACTTGCGGTCGAGATATTATCAAGTAAGGGTGAAGAAGGAAGATATCCCCAAGTCTGCTTTTCGTACAAGGTACGGGCACTATGAATTCATAGTAATGCCTTTTGGACTCACCAATGCTCCAGCAATATTCATGGACTTGATGAATAGAGTCTTTAGAGATTACCTAGATAAATTTGTGGTAGTCTTTATAGATGATATTCTAATATACTCCAAAACCAAGGAGGACCATGAGGAGCATTTAAGAACTGTACTGGAGACTTTGCGCAAGGAGAAGCTCTATGCCAAGTACAGCAAGTGTGAGTTCAGGTTGAAGGAGGTCTCATTCTTGGGCCATATCATCACAAGCAATGGGATATCTTTGGACCCCTCCAAAACAGATGCAATTGAGGGATGGCCGAGGCCAACATCGGTAACTGATATCCGTAGCTTCTTGGGGTTAGCTGGATATTATCGACGATTTGTGAGAAACTTCTCACGATTGTCCAACCCTCTTACCAAGCTAACTCGAAAGGGAGTAAAGTTTTCTTGGAGTGATGAATGCGAAGAAAACTTCAAGGAGTTGAAAAGGAGGCTTATCACTGCACCTGTTCTCACTTTACCCACAAGTGGGGAGCTTTTGTGGTATTCAGTGATGCTTCGAAGAAGGGCTTAGGATGTGTGCTGATGCAGAATGATAAAGTGATATCCTATGCCTCAAGACAGTTGAAAATCCATGAGCGAAACTATCCAACGCATGATCTGGAGTTGGCGGCGGTGATCTTTGCCTTGAAAATCTGGCGGCATTATCTCTATGGAGAGAAATGTGAGATATATATTGACCACAAGAGTCTTAAATATATATTCACACAGAAAGAGCTTAATATGCGCCAGAGAAGATGGATAGAGCTCATAAAGGATTATGACTGTTCAATACATTACCACCCTGGGAAGGCGAACAAGGTGGCAGATGCCCTAAGTAGAATGGATCCAGCAATTCTATCAATGATGAGAATTGAGAAGGATCCAATCTTCTTAGACTTGATGAAGATGGACGTGGGAATCATAAAGAAGGGAACATCATCAATCCTTTCAAAAATGATTGCTCAGCCATCTCTTTTGGAAAGGTTAAAGGATGCTCAAAAGGATGATGCGAGAATCCAAGAAAAAGTGGAAGCCATCAAAAAGGGAAAATCCTCAGAGTTTAATGTTAATGAAGAAGGAATTGTGCGGTTTGGGAAAAGACTATGTGTCCCATCAAGTTCGGAGCTGAAGAAGGAACTTTTGGATGATGCACATAGTTCAAATTTATCTATTCACCCAGGGAGCACAAAGATGTATCGAGATCTCCGAGAAAACTTTTGGTGGGATAATATGAAGAAGGAGATCGCTGAATATACATCAAAGTGCCTGGTGTGTCAGCAAGTGAAGGCAGAGAGGCAAAAGTCTAAGGGGATGATGCAACCATTTCCCATACCAGAATGGAAATGGGAGAACATCACCATGGACTTCGTCACTGGACTTCCAAGGACATCCAAAGGCAACAATGCAATCTGGGTTGTTGTGGATCGTCTTAAAAAGACTGCACACTTCATTGCTATTCGAGAGGATTTCTCTTTGGATCAACTGGCACGGATATATATCAGGGAAGTGGTACGGTTGCATGGAGTACCACTATCTATTGTGTCTGACCGAGATCCAAGATTTACCTCTAAGTTTTGGAAGAGTCTTCAACATGCTCTGAATACTAAACTGAACTTCAGTACGGCCTATCATCCTCAAACTGATGGCCAATCCGAGCGGACTATCCAAACACTTGAGGATATGTTGAGAGCGTGCTCAATGGACTTTAAAGGAGGATGGGATCAACATTTTCCTCTAGTTGAGTTCTCTTATAATAATAGTTTCCACTCGAGCATCCAAATGGCACCATCTGAAGCCCTATATGGGAAAAGGTGCAGAACACCGGCATGTTGGGATGAGGTCGGTGAACGTAAGCTGCTTGGACCAGAAATGGTGGAAGAAATGGTGGAGAAGGTGAAAACCATTCAGCAACATATCAAGGCAGCCCAAAGTCGACAGAAGAGTTATGCAGATAATCGTTGACGAGACCTTGAGTTTAAAGTCGGAGACATGGTGTTTTTACGCATATCTCCGTGGAAGAAGGACATGAGGTTTGGAAAGAAAGGGAAGTTAAGTCCAAGGTACATCGGCCCCTTCGAGATTCTTGATCGTGTTGGGGCTGTGGCCTATCGACTAGCACTTCCACCTACTATGGCCAAGGTGCATGATGTCTTCCATGTATCCCTCTTAAGGAAGTACATACCAGACCCTTCACATGTACTCTCTTCTGAGGTGGTACAATTAGAATATGATCTTTCTTATGAGGAGCAACCAGTGAAGATCATGGATCATAGAGAAAAAGCTCTACGAAATAAGACAATGCCCATCGTCAAGGTGTTGTGGAGAAACCACAAGTTTGAAGAAGCAACTTGGGAGTCGGAGGATATGATGAAGCTAAGTTACCCACATTTGTTTTAGTGTGGGAGAAGGAAAATTTCGAGGGCGAAATTTCTTAAGGGGGGAATGTTGTAACGACCCAAAATTTCATTAATGGAAAATCCCTCTTGATCCAGTTAAATGTTTCTTTATGAAAAAAAAATGTTTTTATAAGATGTCAACTTCTTTAGTTTAACGTTAAGATTTGTGACCGTTACTTTTATAGCCGTTGAACAGTGATCATCTGGGTAGTTTAAATATAAGGCTTTAACGAACCAATTTTCTACTCAGACAGAGAAAGCGATGGCCTCATCCAGTAGAATTTCCCCTTACGAAGCCCATTTGTCGGAGCTCGGAAAGGAGGTGGCGTCTTTGGGCTTTGCCCTTGACCAAACCCAAGCTGAGCTTCATCAAGTCAAGCTCTAACGTGATCGTCTATGGGAAAAATGGAAGTTGATAGAGATTACCACTCGAGCGATGTTATCCAAGCAACCCCAAGAGTCTGACACCATCGTACACCTTACCCTTAGGTCTTATGCGGCTATTTTAAGGGGTTATGTAACAAATAAGTAGCACCATGTTCATGTACATTATTTTTGTATATAATAATGAATATAATTTCTAGTCATTTTTGATACATTGTAATTAGTTTTTAAAGTACAAACGGTGTTTTTAGTTATTATTTAATTAAGAATTATAATTTATTAAATTAAAGGATTTTTGAATTAAATAATATTTTAATAAAATATTATTATTAAATTAATTTTTATTAAATATAAATGATCTTATAATTTTATGAATGCAATTAAATTTTTTATTAAGGTTTGAAAGCCATTTCTGTCAAAACCCGTGAATTTTTTATAAATGTAGGTTTTTATTTTAAAAGTGAAAATTCACATATTTAGAAAATTATTTAGATAAAATAAATATTATTTTTGGAATCAGGACGTTGAAATTATCCAACGGTGAATTTTTCATAATTTTCTGAGACATTCAAATGTTTGGGTAAAAATTAAATACCATTTAAATATATAATGTGTTTTATGACATCATAATGACCCAATGGTGATGTAATAAAATACCATAATCCTTATGTTCGGACAATATATGTTTTATCAATAAAATAATGAGGTTTTGGGTTTGTTTGACTCGCTTTTCAAAGCATTAATGGAGCCCTTAAGACTTATTCAACACATTGCCATTTTAAATTAATTTCCATGGGAGTGTGACTCACCTCCACATAAGCAACCCTAATTTTTTAATAAGTTCGGACCTTGGCCTTGTAAAATATTGTTTTCCTCTTTCCTTTTCCAGAAACCATGGGCAAATACCATGGGATGGTTTGTGGTTTGGATTATTTTAATATAAGGGGTCCCAAACCTAAATAATAAAGAATTCTCTCACCTTTCCTATATAAACCCACCCAAGCTCCCACTTCCTCCTCACTCAAAGCCCTTGAAGTTCGTCCAACCTCTGCCCTACTCTCTCTAGAATCCTCTCAAGGTGCCCCAAGCTCCCAAGAAGACTCTCACAAGCCTCTCTCTAGCCTTTGGAAGCACACTTCCAAGTAAGGGTTTTTCTTCCTTTCTCTTTTTGTCAATTTTCTTTAAGTTTTATTGCCCTTTTAATTTCATTTATGAATGTTGGGGTATGGTTTCGCACCTCTCCCATACTGCCCTATTATTGTTTGAATGATGGGAGACCCCTTTCTCTCTCATTAAATGCCTCCCATGTACACCCGTTACTATGCCGAAATTCCGAAAGGAACCTTTTTCTCCTCTTTTATATTCGAGCAATACTTTTGTATCATGAATCTAAATTCCTTTTCAATTGTTGGGACATGTATCTATATGACATTATTACTTTACATTACATGTAAATATGATGAGTAACCCCTTTCTCTCTCATCAGCCTTTTTATGAATTCTTATGTCACGATGTTACGCTGCCGAAATCACACCGATTTTCTAAGCCAATATCAATGTGTAGTGAATACCATGCCCATTTCTCCATCAAGGGTATTCACCTTTATGCACATTTACTTATTGATTGTAAAGTTTCATGTATGAATTCCACATTCCTTTATCTTGGAATAAATGATTATATTTTATGAATCCATGTTTTATGATCCATGTGGCATACTTATGCATGAAATGAAATGTTTAAGAAGGGTGCGCCCTGATAGCGCTCCAATGCATTGGGTAAAGTATAGTATCATGATACGTCATGTGCAATGAGTGTTGACTCATGCTAATTCAAGTGCAACGAGGGTTTACTCATGCTTCAAGTGCAATGAGGGTTTACTCATGCTCCATGTGCAATGAGCCTTGGCTCATGCTAATTCAATGTTAAGTGTTGTTGCCACATTTCCATGTTATGATTATCATGCTTTATCATGCCTTTATGTTCATGTCTCTCTTATGCTCTATTGATATTCCTATTTCCTAACATGTATTGTACTCCTCATGTTATTCATTGTGTACTCCCTTACTGGGCTTTATAGCTCACCCTTTTCTTATGCATGTCCTCAGGTTATCCCATGCAATGCTAAGTACGAAGGAATGTAGTGGTCATGTAAAGGAAGTTTTCAATAAAGATGTTGTATTTCAAGTTTAAAGTCTTTATGTAATGATCCTAAGACCCAAAGACACTAAACCTCTCGATCTTCTTTATTGTATCAAGTGAAGTTTTATGTAATAAAGCATGTTTAAGTTGTAATAAAAAGCAGGGTTGTCATAAAGGGTTAATAAACTATTGGTATAAATATATACCAATGTTTATTATGAAACCAATGGGATACTATCATTTATATAGCACTACACCAATTATTTAAGTTAATGATTTGGGATAGGTATATCCCAACACTTAACTAGACACCATTTTGGAAAATTGTTGGTACATGATATACTAAAGGTTCAAAACTATTGGTATATACTACCATTCAAGTAGTTATGGTGAAATGAAAATAATATAAAATAAAGGTAAAATGGTAAATTTAAACTTTTAAATTATTTCCATGGTTGGAATCATGGTAATAACAAATGTGATCCAAATTTTTAATGGAAACTTCATAATAATGGGGCTAACATAGTTTATTCGAATAGTTTGATAACATGTGTGAAAACCATGCATTTATCCTATACTAAAAACCTATAACATCAATACTATTTTGTGGAATTGTGTTAATACTAAGACCAAACTATGCACCAACCTGAACATCTGTAAACGTGCCACATGTTGTCTTTTGGTTGGTCGCATGTTTTCAGACCAACATATTTCCCTTACCAGCTTCTACCAGTTTTGTGATTTTAGATCCCTCCACTCCCAAAACTCAATGAATCTCTTTGGAAAATTATTTGGTCATAAAGGAAGACTAAATAACATATTTAACTATTCTATCTCTCTAAATCTTCTTCTATGACTTGGATTAATGAATGGAATATACATTTAATTATAAAATTCAAATTCCATTGGAAAAATTTCTAGGTCAAAAACACTTTTTTCTACAACATTTGAATTAATTTTTTATTACACCATATGACATGTTATTCCTTTTTATAATTATCTTGGGTAAAATTTATGATTTTATTAATATTAAAAAAACATGTGAAAAAATATGTATAATTTTTTTTTGGAATACTTTATCCATTAGAAATTTATTACTGATGATTTGTTGTGGAAAATTCATATTTAGTACTAATAGTTTGGAGAAAAAGTTGAGATTTTAGTGGAATATTATTAATTTATGAAATTAAAATTTTGATTTAAATATACATCCTTATGTTTTTAATCTTAATGGTATGAAAATCCAGAAATATTGGAAAAAGATCATGAAAATTAAAATATTATCATATTGACTTAATTTCCAACAAAACGATGGTCCTTTTCAAACCTCATGGATTTATGGTAGTTTAATTTCTCTAGATCATTATATTATTTATGATAAAGGTTCTAAACAAGTCACAATAATTATATAGACATTATTATTCTCTTTAATGTCCAAATTTTTACTTCCCATTAATGTTAACCTTTTTGGAAACATAGTATCTATCATTCCAGATGACCATTGAACATCCCATCATATTTTTTCATGTGGATGTTTTATTAACATATTTTATATTATAGAGTTTTTAAAAAAGGAATTTTATGTTTTAAAAAATTTTATTATTTAGTTAATTCACAAATTATGAGGTAAAATTTGATGAATGTGGGGGAAAATGTAGCACAATGAGATTATTTATTATAAACCATGTTTGATAGTGTATACGACCTGCAACACTTATCTGAAACGAACCATGAAATATTATTGTTTAAACATGATAATTATATCCTAGTTGTAAAATTATATTTTATGAATCAGAGAAAATAAATTATTATTATATATATATATATCTTAATAATTATTAATGTATTGAAAAATTGTTATTAAATAATCTCTTAATTATTATTAAATTTATTTTATTAATTAGAAATTGATTTTATTAATTTTTTGGTAGTGTATTTGAAATATTTTCCCAAAATTTTAAATTTTTTTTGATAATGGGGCATCATTTTTCAAATCATCTTTTAATTATTATCTTGATAAGATTATTCATAATTTTATAAACAATTTTATTTAAAAATAAATATTGAAAAATATTGATTTTTATTTAAATCTCTTTTTAAATGTGCAATGACATTACTTTTTTAATTTTAAATCATTATCTAATAACTAAAAATTTATTGAATAATAATAGATTATATATCTATATATTTTATTTTTATCCATTAATAATAATTAATATTCATATAGTCAATGTTAGATAATATTTTTCTTGAAATGTGAATTACTTTGAAGAAACATTTCTCAACATGTTTAGTGGGATTCCGCTTAAATTATATTCTTATACTTCTATATATTAAATCAGATAAAATAGATTCAATATTTTGTATAAGAAAAATTAATATAAAGTATAAGTTCAATGCTATTTTTTGTAATAATGAATTGCTTAAATAGTAAAAAAGTGTTGCAATGGTAATGGGAAAACATGCTTAACGGGTATTAAACTAAATAGATAAGGATTATAATGACCTAAAAAGACATCATATTTCAATTGGATATCTATATTTAGAAACAATATTAAAAAAATAGAAAAATTTCTCTAATATTCTCAATAATTCTTTGACTATGTCCATTTAATGTAAATAAAAGGATGAAATTTCACTCTACGACATTTAAAAATACTTTATTTGTTAACATAGAGATAAAATTAAATTATGGTCATTTTTAAATAATAATTACAAGGATAATTATATTTTATTAATCATTGTAAATTTATAATTATTTTTTTTATAAAATAATTACTGTAAATTCATATGCATTATTGATGTAGTATTTATTTATATAGATAGAAAACAATAAATGAATTTAAAATATTAAAATTATTATATTTTGAATTATTATTATATTTCATGAATTTTTATGATATATATAACATGTTAGTCATGTGTTATTGTAAAATAATTTAGTTCCATTAATTTCATATTATTATAAAAGTAACAATAATTGAATAATTCCAATAATTTAATTGCAGTTTTCTATTATAAAAAACAATTAAATAAATGATTTAAATTTCCATAAAATTATATATATATATTCATGTTATTATTATGCAGTTTAAAAGATAAATCTTGTTCAATTATGTTCTATGATTTAATTTATAATAACTCTCATTACCCATAAAGGAGTAAAAAAACTAATTACTGTGGTGAAAAGTAAAATGATAAAAGTCCTTAAAAATAGAGTTAAAAGGAATAAAATGTTTTAAAAATGTTTCTATTTATTGATTAGAGGAGTTTAAAAACCATAAATTTCCAAAACTTGATTATTTATCAATTTTTGATTCACCTAGGTTAAGAGAGACTTCCCATTTTATAATAGTTTAGGAATTTAGAAAAATATCACCCCTCCCCCATATAAAAGGGTAACACCTCTAATCTATTCATAAAAGATTAAAACGTTTAATTTTTAAATATAAAAATATTAATTAATTCTATACTTCACTTCCCATATACAAGAATTCTTTTTAGATAACAAATTTATAATATGAAGGAATTAGTCATAATTATAAACAATTTTTCCAAAGAAGAGGTATCATTTATAACTAAATGTTTTCATTTATTTTTTCATCTACATAATTAAAATATTATTCATCAATGATGAGATAATAACAATGTAATGACCTGATCATTTATGAATAAAATTCCATTTTTAATGACTTTTGGATATAGAAAACACATGCACTCTTTTGTTATTAGTCTTATGCCTAATTGACCATTAAATATCATAACCATTAATATTATAGCCATTGAACAATGATGACATAACTAATATAAATATAAGGTTTTTAACAAATCATTTCGACACAGAAAAAGGAGTTAATGGCCTCATCTAGTAGACCCGTGTAGTAAAAAGCTCATTTTTTGGTGATACAAAATGAGGTGTCATTACTAAGCTTTGATCTTGACCAATCCCAAGTTGTGATTCAACACATTAAGAATGAATGGAATCACCTATGGGAGAAGTTCATGTTAACAGAGATTACCACCTGGGAAATTTTATCAGAGCCACCCCAAGAGTCTTTCACCATTACACACCTTACCCTTAGGTCTTATATGGGTGTTATAAGGGGTCATGTGACAAGTTATTAGTTACTGTTTTTGTAATCCATTTTCATAAATAAAAATCTTGTTCTATTAATTCACTTTAATGAATAGTATTTCTTAAGAAAATGATGAATTTGATAAATTTATTATTTGGTTAAAAATGGTAATTTTGAGAAAAATATGCATTATTTTGTATTTATTAACAAATATTATAAAACAATTCTTATAAATGATGATTATATCAGTTCCTTATCTGTTAATTATTTTGTAATCTATTTGTAAAGAGTTATATTTTTATACAATAAAATGAAAAGTGAATTTTTTTTAAAGAATTTTTTTTAAGGAATTAATGATGTTTTCGAATAATTAATATTTTAATAAAATATTATCATCAATTTACTTTTATTATTAATAAATGAGTATATAATTTTTATGAAGTGAAATGTAATTTTTATTAAGGGTTAAAAAATATTTTTTTTTTCAAAAATCATCTTATTATAAAAAACTATCCGTTTTCATTTTAAAAGTTAAAATTCACATATTAAGAAAATTATTTAGATAAAATAAATATGATTTTTGGAATCCGGATGTCAAAATTATCCAACAGTGAATATTTCATTATTTTCTAAGCACCAAAATTTTGGGTAAAAATTAAATAATTTATAAATATATATTGTGTTTAATGACATCATAATGTCTTAATAGTGATGTAATTAATACCATAAAAGGGTCATTCGACAAAATCTATGTTTTAACTTTAAAATAATGTGATTTTATATTCAAATTACTTATTTTATAATTCCTTAGTGAATCCTCTAGAATGTATAGGATATTTTTATGATTTTATGTTCATTTACTTAACAATGTGACTCACCTCCCCAAAAAAAGTATAATATTTTAATATTATCATCCCACATCCATATAAAATACTATTTTACACTCTTAATTGGAAAAAAACCATGGAAAAACCCCATGGTAAGGTTTGTGGATTGAATATTTAATTATGTATATTCCAAAACCTAAGTTTGTGAAATATTAAAGAATCCCACTCTTATTTCCTATATAAACCAAACAAATGTACCACTTTTATTCAAAAAAATACTTTTATCACGTCCATAGAATGTAATACCATCTCTAGAATCTCCCCCATGGAATCCCAAGATCTTGTGAAGTCCTTCTTAACGATTTTGAAGTCACACAGTCAAGTAAGGGGTTCCTTACTTTCTTATTTTGGTCCAGGTTTCCTTATGTTGTTACACCCACTTATTTTCCATTAAAATGATGTGGTATGTTTTTTAACCTCCCCCATACATCCCTTATAACGTTTTAATTATTATATAGACCTCCATATTTAATTAATCCCTCCCATGTACACCTATTACCATTTCGATAGTTCGTAAGAGTTATTTCATTCATCCTCATTCATTTTTCGTTATTATGTTAGACCTTTAATTTAAAGATTAATCAGGTTGGAAAATGTATTGATATGATACCATAACTACCCACATCATGTATAAATGATTATATAACACCTTCTATCTCATTGAACCATTTTATGAATACCCGTGTATGTCGTTATGCCACCAAAACCGTACCACGATTTTCCATGAGAAAGTAATCACGTAGTGAATACCATTCCCATTTCTATATAATGGGTATTCAAAATTATTCATATATACTTATTTAATATATATATATATATATATTAATCATTCCATTATAGTGGAATAAATTACGATCTTTAATGAATCCATGTTAGATGATATATGTGGCACTCTTAATCATGAGCTTAAAATGTTCATGAAAGGTGCACAATGACTGCGCTCCAAATGATTGATAAATGTTTAGTATCATGATATGTCATGTTGGTAGAGTTGTTTACCTAATTACTTTATAGGAATTTTTTCATCATTTTATGATATGGGTTTACTTGATTCTATTATGTTAATGATGAAGTGTTTTATGTTATTTCCACATTTCCATGTTATAATGATCATGTTTCTATTAATCTCAATTTATATGTAAATTGCATAAAATTTATTTTATTCTTAATTTTATTCCTTATTTACGCCCTTACACGGATTTATAGCTCACCATATATTATGTATGTAAGTAAGTTATCTCATGCAATTCAAAGTTCAATGGAATTCTGTGGTCATATAAACAAAGTTTTCAATAAAGACGTTTTATTATACGTCTTATGTATTCTTCTAATGTTTATAGGCCCCAAAAAAACAAGACCTCTCGATCTTATGGGTTTTATCAAGTAATATTTTTTGGAATAAATCATGTTTATATATGAAATAAAGAGCATGGTTTTTATAGTCTGTATCAAAGGAGAAGTGTAGTTATTTTTGGGATTGAGATTAAAAACCCCGAGTGAATTCCTTAGGAATAAGAATATGTTTAATAGAAGAATCTACAATTTTCATGACCCGTCCCCCAGGGCCCGTTCCATAACTACCCCTAGCCCGCTTTCCATAAGCCATGGGCTGGAAGCTAGCACCGAAAGGCATATTCCCTAAAACCGGGAAGGAATTGCCTTTATAACCTATAAGCACATGCAACCAAACACACCAAGAGATACAAACACATGTAAAAATTTATAGAAAAAATATTTCTAAAAGTAAGTGGGGCCAGAATACAAGCCTAACCGTAAAGGTACCGGTACAACTGAAATACAATGCAACTAAAGAAAGGGAAAGACAGCTACACGGTCACCCTATGAGGTTCCTACCTAATGGGTAGGTACAGATCTCCTCCTTAGCACTCCACGTCTTCCTGTCTCCTCTGCGTACCGACATGCTGTATGGTCCACCTCCGGGCACCGTCTAATCTGGGTACCCTCATACTCAGTCAACGCTATCCGTCATCTACACCAAACACAACAAGGTGCGGTCATAGGCCATGCAGGGGTGAGTATAACGATACTCAGTAGGGAACCCAAGACCCTCAAGGTTTCACAAAATCCACAAAGGATAACCCAAAAAGCATGAAATTAATAGAAAACCCTACTTAGCTATATGCCCATACACATACCCGTGTTTTTGTGTATGCCCATCTCAATCATGAGTAAACATAGAGTCCAACTCAAAAGACCAAGCTCAACTGTTCCACAAATGAGGGAGTACCATGAAGTTAGGTGCCACACAGGTACGCCACATAGAAGAATACCACCAAGGTGTTACCACAATGGAATTTACCACACAGGTACAGACTCATCTCACACCAGGTATATCTGAGGTACAGTAGTAAAGATGATTAGATGTAACTACTGAATAATCTAAATATATTAATAGGAAGACCCACAAAGGATCCTAAAACATCATTGGACCAACAGAGGATCATAGTACATCATCAGGCCCACACAGGATCCTAGTACATCATCATTACGTCGTTAGACCCACATAGGATCCTAGTACATCGTCAGTACGTCGTCAGACCTGCATAGGATCCTAGTACAACGTCATTACGTTGTCAGACCCATAAAAAATCATATTACACCATCAGTACATCATCATACCCACACAAGATTCTAGTACACCATCAGTAAGTCGTCAGACACACACAAGATCCTAGTATATCGTCAGTACATCCTCAGACCCACATAAGATCCTAGTACATTGTCAGTACATTGTCAGACCCACTAAGGATCCTAGTACACCGTCAGTACTTCCTCAGACCCACATTGGATCCTAGTACACCGTCAGTATATCTTGAGACCCACACAAGATCCATGTACATCCTCAGTATGTCGTATGACCCAAGTAGGATCCTAGTACATTGTCACATCCAGCTACAAGGTTCTCTCACTAAGCTTACTTGTCTCTAGAAGGGTCTTCTCCTCAATCCACTAGTTAATAATCCAATGGTCACGAAGTACCATGATGAAGTATCCCAAAGGACCTCCACATATTATGGGTCTCAACGCAACTCACAGTGCGTCAATCGGACTCCCGGTCTGTATGTTATTGGCCTTTTAGTCTGACCTGAGGGCCCTGTTGGATTCGTGCTCGATCCAACCCAACCGTACCCCAACTTTATCCAAATCTCAAGTGGGGTATACCAAACGTTCTGTTTGGCTCCAAGGATTCTGGTTCTATAGACGGTTCATCAAACGAATGCCTGGTGCCAATGTTATGGCCAAAAGAATAGAAATGGGTTGAAGCTGGTCCGGGTCTGGTCCGACCCGGTCGGATCGACCCGACCCACTGGGTCCAGCCCGGCCCGCGCTGGCGACCCAGCCTGGGTAGCAACCTGTAGTGCGGAGGGGCGGCCGTGGTGAGGCGTGGGGGCTGCGGGGCAGTGCGCCGTGGAGTTGTGCAGGGGCCACGGGGTGGCGTGTGGGCCGAGGTGCGGCGTGAGGGCCGTGCGGAGGCGTGAGGGCCCTGGGATAGCCGCAGACCAGCGGGGAACTACGGTGTGGAAGGGAGACCGCATTGTTGCAGTCCTCCGTAACACGTAGGATGGACATCCGTTCTCTCCACACCACGCGGCCGCACACCACGCCTTCGCTGGCGTCCGACAACGAAGAAGACGCCCTTCCCTCTCTGCTGCGGCACAAGGTTGTGGTTATCTTCTTTCGGGAGGAATGGTCACATCGTCGCCTTAATCGTGAAGAACAAAAAAAATCACACGAATTGCATAGTGGTTGGGCCATGTTCGCTTGTCCCGCACTCTCCGCGTTAGAGTGGTAGTAACCGGCTATGATTCCTTCTTGAATTCTGAATATTTTTCATGAATGGAAAAGGGGAAAAATCAAAACAAAAATCCCTACCTCGTTCTTTCATTGGTTTTGGAGCAAGGAAGAAGTCTAAGAAGTCAATGTTCATTGTGCCCTCCACACGCCTCTGATCCCGAGTTCATTCTTCAGATAATCTCTCTTCAGAGGAGGTGGTTGCTCATTGGACAACTTTCTTCATTGGGAGGTGTTCTTCCATGGAGAAGCATAATCCTCCAAAATCTCTTCCCTTATCCTTTTCCAACCCAAAAGAATGAGGTTCCAATATAATTTAACCTAAGAAGATTAATTATGTTGGCACAAATAAAATTGCTCACACATTTCATTAAATGTTAGTTTTCTCCAACAATTTAATGGGGATTTGGCATAATTAAAGTAAAGGACACCAAAGGTCACCTCCTTCATTAAAGAGGGAGTTAAAGAGGTGTCTCCCATTATGAGGTTCAGGTGGTCCCCACCACCAAAACCCATTTTGTGGGGTTTCCAGAATAAAAATGTTAACCATTTTGATTTTGTTTTATTCTTTCATGAAAAACAAAAAAACTAACTTTCACCCTCGACCCACTGCGAACGAGGTGAAGGTCTCCTTAAGTGAATACCGACACTACGAGTTCAATGGTGCCCTAATATTTCAATTATTTGAACTTGTTTAAAATATACAAAAAACCCTGCTTTCAAGTTTACTAAACGTACCCAAAAAAGAGTTCAGAAATTCATTATGGGCACACCGGGCTTGAGAATAACGCGTCGTCAATTTTCACAGACTAAAAAAATTCCCAAATAATTAAAAACATTACTTGGAAATTATGGGTCGTTACAATAATGAACTTGCATTTTCATACATTTCTATTACATAATTATAAAGATAAAGATCATTATAATATTACTTATAGAGTATCCAGAGGATTAGTGTATTTGGAAAACTAAAACCACACCTATCATTTACAACATCAAACATAATAATTTAATTAATTAATTATTATCTAGGATTATATTTTAACATTAAATCTATTTAGTAAATGTAGTCACCTGAGGATATTCCTCAAAAAGGGGTGTGATAAAATATTAATAAGAGGATAGATTAGAACATTATAGCAAGGGGTGAGCATAATCATAACATCATCATCAAAATTATCAAAGGGAACATTATTAAAAAAATGAAATGTGGAAATTCATAAAAATGAAACATCATTTCATAGTGGTCATCTACCATACAATTTATGAACAAACCTATCACCAAGGTCACACATCATTTAACATTAAATCAGGCAGTTCATCACTTTACCCAATGCATTGGAGCGTTGTATAATTTTTGGCACACCCATCAGATCATAAGATTTTAATTATCATTATTTCTTTATAGAAAATATATAAATAATAACCATGGAATGAAATGGGATTCAACAAAAAATAACACATTCATACACTTTGGTTTTCCAAATGAATGAAGGAATAACAAAAATGTTACACGAACCGTCAACCTAAAGTGAGAAGTAAAAGGTGTGTTTTTGAAAGAATATTTCATTTGGAAAACATTGTGTTTGATATAAAATACATTATTGAAAATTTTTATCATAGAATAGGTATTATAATGATGAAAAAGGTATTTTTATGGAGAAACCATACCAAAAATGGAGTGAAAGAGGGAGAACCTGAAGAAAGAATGTTAGATTCGAGAATTTCCCATTACATTGTATCTGAACACTTTTGTCACATTAGTGTACTGTATAATCACATTATATTAATTAATTAAAAATTATATTACATTTTTTACATAAATATTGTTCATTATGGGTTTATTAAGTTATTTTATGGGCCTTTGGATGAGTTGTAGGGTATAAATCCATTGTTCAAGAATATTCGATTTTATGGTTTTCTTATACGGTTCACTTGTATTCTTAAATGGTAATTCATGTCAAAAATGGAAAATCAAAAAGAACTAATATTACATGTTATTAATGATATTAAATGATTTTAAATTATCTTATAATGAATTATGTTATAACCAATGTGGATGAATCATTAGTTAATATTTAATGATGATCTTTTTAGGTTAATTTGGGTGGTTTCTTGATCACAACAATCAAGTTTTAATTTACCATTAAGTCACATGCATATAAAATAGTTCTTGAAAATTAAATAGATTAAAATGAATATAACATAATATAGTTTGACCATAACTATGATTTCATGACTAGATCTGAAGGCAATAATGGGTATTGAAAACATGTCGTTCTTGAAGGTGATAAATTAAGATCTCACGAACTATGGTTTCCATTCTAAAATAAAATGAAGAAGAGAAGGTGTTGGATGATATAATATTACATTAGTATCATAATATTCCTTTATATATATTATAATGGTATTAAAATACCACGTAGATGAATATAGGTGGGGATATAATAAGAAAAGTACTTGAAATTGATGGGAAAATAAAGGAAAAGAGAGAGAGAGAGGAATTACCTCTTGAGTTATCCTCTTGAGATCCTCCTCAAGGAACCTTGGACATCACTTTTTATGAGACCATAAGATCTCATATGTCAGATATGGTTTAGGGAAGATGTTTGGGCTGAGTTTAGACATGTCTTGAAGTATTATTGCTATGGGGAAATGAGGGTGTGAAGGGTGGTATTTATAGTGGAGGGAGGAGGGTTTTCCATAATATTTCATTCATTAGTTTATTAATTGCCCCAAAGAAAATAAATAATGATGATTACATGACCCAGAATATTAATTTGGTCATGCGATTTTGAGAATTGGTTTCATTCATCACTTGTTTTTTCAAGAATAGTGGATTTAAATTATAATGTTTTTATATGGTAAATTAATGCATTTTATTATTCAGAAAAAATTCATGCATTTTAGAAAAATCCCCAAAATTCACCCTAACCATTTTTCAACATGTAGAATCCAAAAATGATGTTTATTTTTTAAAAATAAATTTTGAAATATATTTAATTTGGTTTTTTAATAAAATCAAAATTTTCTTGAAAAATATTGTTCTTGAAATTAATAAGGATTTTATAATGCTTTAAATAATTACATAAGGTCTTATAAAATATCTTAAAATAGGAAGGCATATAATTTTTTTATTAATGAACAAATTTTTAGAAAATAAAATTTCTTTTAAATCAATTAATTAATTATCATTATTTATTTATGACTTACAAAATACCAGTATATTTACTACGGTCAAATTTTCACTTATAAGATGCCTAAAGTTTATTTAATATTTTATGTCTATTTTTACTATTATTTAATATAATTTGCTACTATTAAGGGTTATATAACTATACATAAGTGTATGTTACTATTCATAAGGGTTGGTTACTATTCACTAAAAATTAATTGTGTCCTTTCAGACTCCAAACATGCTACTGATCGCAACAGTGTATGTCAGAATTTTGAAATTCAAAACATAGTAGTGGAAAAATTATGTTAAATGGTCACATAGTATTTTTAAAACATATATTTCATTGTTCTATCTAATAGGATTATACAATAATGCATAATTATCTGAAGGTAATTCTATTTATAAATCAAGGGGTTGTTACATTATCCCCCCCCCCAATAAAATTTCACCCTCAAAATTTCATTGTACATAAACAGGTGAGGGTAATTATCCTTAATTTCCTCTTATGGTTCCCATGTACTTCTTTAAACTTATGGTTCCTCCACAAAACTTCAACAAAGTGTGTTTTGTGGTTGTGTAGAACCTTATCCCTCCAGTCTAAAATCTCTACTAGCTACTCCCCACATGAGAGATCACCTTCCAGATGCACCACATCTATGTTTAGTACATGTGATGGATTAGTTATCTACTTCCTTAGGATTGGTATGTGAAACACATCATGAACATAAGCCATTTTCGGTTGAATTGAATGTCTATAGGCCACAACACTTATGTGGTCAAGGATATGAATGAGGCCAATGTACCTTAGGCAAAACATCCCATTTTTTCAAGAAAACATGACTCTCATCCATGGTGATATTCAAGGGAAGAAATTATCCCCAACATCGAACTCTGAGTCCCTTTGACGGTTGTCAGCATAGCACTTTTTCAGACTTTGAGATACATCCATGTGTTTTTCAATAACTTAAACCTTCTATGTCATCTCATTCACACGATCAGGTCCATGTACCACTCTTTTTCTAACATTATTCTCATAGGTTGGAGTTCTATATCACCTTCTATACAAAGAGTCATATGAATCCATATGAATACTCAAGTGGAAGATATTTTTTTATGATAACTCAACCTATTGGAGATGCTGATCCCATCCACCTTTGAATTTTAAGGAGAAGACTCTTAGCTTGCCTTCAAGAATCTGAATATTCCATTAACATTGGCCATCATTTTGGGGTTGTTAGGCCGTGCTGCAATTTAATTCATTACTCAAAGCATGTTTAAGGCACCTCCCGAATAAATATCTGAACCATGGGTCATGATCAGAGAAAGGTGAGACTGGGGCACTATACAGTCTCACCATTTCCTTCACATATATCACTGCAAGTTGTTCATGAAATATGTCTTCTCAAACAGTGATAAAATTGGAGGACTTGGTGAGTCAGTCAACTACAACTTATATCATATTACTTCCCTTCGATGACTTCAGGAGACCCATGAAAAAGTCTATAGTAACATTCTCCCATTTCCACATGGGTATATCCAATTCTTTCATCATAACTTTGTACTTTTATCACTCTACATTAACATTCTGGCATAATGTGAAACTTGATATATATTCCAAAATCTCCATCTTCATGTTATCCTACCAGAAGTGTTCTCGGTAATCATGGTACATCTTGGTACACCCCGGATGGATACATAATGTTGATTTATGTGCATTGTCAAAAACCTCCATCTTTATCCTAGGTGAATAAGGCACAAAAATCCATGTTCTAATCCAAATAAAACCATCATATTCACTATGGAACTCATGTATCTTCCCTTCTTTTACAACATTATCCTTATTTTGTTACTCAAGTTCATCCCTTTGGGCCTCCTTAATTTTCTATTGGATAGATGGTTGCTCAATAATTTGGGAAAGGTTTTATGTATCCCCTGCACTTATGATTTCCCAATCCATCCTTTTCATATCGAAGAAGATATGGGTTTTCTTAATCCAAAACATGGATAGAGTAGCAAGTTAATTTCTTCATAGAGTATCTGATACATTGTTCACCTTTTAGGATGATAGTGAATAGAGAAATCATAATCCTTGATCAGTTCTGATAATACCATTTGACACATGTTGAGCTCCTATTATGTGAATATATCCTTTAGGCTTTTTTGGTCAGTTTATATTTCACACTTCTCACCATAAAGTTAGTGACATCATATTTTCAAGGAAAAAATCACTGCTTCCAGCTCTAGATCATGTGTCGGGTAGTTCTGCTCATACATCTTCAACTTCCATGAGGCATAGGCTATCACATTATCATTTTTCATGTTTAAATAACCAAATCATTTCTTTTAAGAATCACTCAATATCACAAAACATTCTCCAACTTTTGGTAGTGTGAGTACAGGTGTAGTGATCAACCATCTCTTTAGCTCCTTGAATATTCCCTCACATTATTTCATCTAGACAAACATTATAGATTTCCATGTTAAATTGGTTAGCAGGAATGAAAATAATGAAAAATTTCTCACAAAACATTTTTTGTACCTAGATAATCTATGAAAAAATGGAATTAACTGACCCTAGAGGGCCTGGGCCATTCCATAATCACCTTTTTTGGAGGGTCCATATAAATTCTTCCACTTGTGATCACATGTCCCATGAATGTGACTCACATCATCCAAAAGTCACACTTGTTTTACATGGCGTACAACTTCTCCTTTCTTAATTTCACCAACACAAGTCCTAGTTACTATTCATGTTCATAATTTTACATGGAATATATGAGAATAACATCGATAAAAAGTACTAAAATATTTATTGAGGTATTGTATAAAAACTCAATTCATCAAATCCATGATGATTGAAGGGTCATTAGTAAGTCTGATGGCCATCACCAGATACTCATAGAGAACATAACGTGCACGAAAGGATGTCTTCTGAATATTTTCCTTCTTCACCTTTATCTGATTATGTATATAACTAATATCCATCGTTGAAAACTATTGATATATTCTTAACTAATATAACAAGTCACCTATCCTTGTAATATTATACTTGTTTTTTATGGAAATCTTGTTGAGTTCTCGATAGTCAATACACAACCACATTGTTCCATCCTTCTTCTTCACAAATAACACTAGCGCATCCCAAGGTGATGAACTATGGTAGATGAACACTTTGTCCAGATGCTCTTTTACCTGCTTCTTTAAATCCTCTATTTTGATAGGAGACATCCTATAGGGACACATTGATATAGGAGTAGCTCTAGGTATGAGTTCAATTTAGAACTATACCTCACGATCCGGGGGTTGTCCGAGTAACTCTTCACGAATTACCTCACCATATTCCCTCTTGATGGGAATTTATATAAGTTTGAAACTTTCCTTTAACTCAACTATTTTGGATAGGTATTCTTCTTCATAGAGAACCAACACACACATAGTTGAAGGATTTTTCAAATGATAGTCATGATTTTCCTTGAATTTGTTGAGGAGGATGAGATGGTTTAGAATATGAAAAGATATTTCCTTTTCGTGATAGTAGATATGTTCTCTATATAATGAGAGCCAATTCATTTTCATTATAGATTCAAATCCTACCAAGGGATGTATTACAAGATTCAATGGATGAATCATCCCTCATACGCCAATACTATAAGTGTCAAATACGTTGGTTGCAATTATTTCCCCACATGGTGTTTTTACAGATATATCTACTTCAAGGTTTCAGTTCTTCGATTCTATTGTTCTAGAAAATATGGAATATATTAAATAATGTGTAGAAATATAATCAAATTATTAGTTTTCTATTCTGGAGTGAATAGGATGTGTACCTTGTAAGATTTCGTTATCATTATCCACTTCTGCAGTAGTGATGGAATAAGCCTCCACTTGTTCCTTTGTATTTGGTGGCTTCTTACACTGATTAACCTCGAGGACTCAAGGTTTAGTGAGCTGGAATGCATAATGACCTTGCTCTATACAGTTATAGCTTTGAACCATGGGTGGTTCTTTACATTCTTCCACCTCATTCTCCTTCCTTGCCTTTTCTTTCCGACAATTCTGTGCATGGTGTCCTTATTTCCTACACATGAAGAATTTCTCCTCCACTTTGAGGCATTTCCCAGGATGAAACTTCCCACATTTTTGGCATGTTGGTCATTGAGTTTTCTTCCATCCTTTATGATTAGATCCACCAGCTTGAAAATACTTCTTTAGTTACATATCAACATAACCATCAGACCATTATTCCAAACACTATATCCACTTTGAGGGCACATTGAACTACATCTTCATAACTCCAGATGTCTCGAATTGAAAGAGCCTTTAGAAGGTGTGGTTTTAATACACTACGGAAACTATAAATTTTTATATCATTGATGATAAAAAAACTTGAATCATACCATTCATACCTTGTGAAATTAGTTTCATAGAATTTGACTGATTGTCCTTCATTATTCTTGAGCTTTCTTAGTTCTCTCTTCATCTTTTTAATAAGAGTTAATAGGGAAATACATTTTAAGAAACATGATCTTAATGTCTTCCCATACCATCTCTTCAGTTTCCTCTCTTCGATTGGTGTTTTTAATCAAAACCCACAAGTGTTCGACCTCCCCACATAGAAAATAAATGAAATTTGTAACCTTCTTCATATAAGAACATTGAAGCACATAATAGATATTTTCTGTGTAGTTGACCCATTTTTCAACAACTAGTGGATAAGAATATCCACTAAACTCGGTGGTCATTGTCGAACAAAAAAATGATAGATATTTTATCCCTACTTGGTGAAGGATGAAAGTTACCCATTATGATGGTTATTTTTAATCACATGAGATTGTTGGATAAGAACCATCATGAAGTTTTGAACATCACCACCCATGGAATTGGGGATGTCATTTGGGAAATTCATGCATTGGACCTCCCATGAGTTGTTGGACTGGTTTCTCGTGGTTCCCACCATTATAAGAAATTGGAAGGTTTGAAAAAAACATAAGTCGAATAGTCACAAATAACATATTTATTTGTTCAACTTACACTAAAATCCTATCTTATGGGATACTTAGGTAATGCTTCTTACGTGCATATTTCTACTTACTCTCATACTAGAGGTTTTCTCTAGGGTTCACTAATCCCAATTCCCTAATTAAATAAACCTTGCCTCTAATACCAGCTATAACAACCCTGACTTTTCCTACATTACTATTGTAATATCATAATGATAAAAACAGAACTGTATTTCACCCTGAGGATTCATAGGTTTAGTGTCTTTTCGAAACATGGACAAAACATAACATTTACACATCGAACATAATCATATATTGAATTCTTCCTTCCCAAAATTCATATTGGAACTTGACCTCTCTTAAGTACAATTATTTACATTAGAATATACATATAAGGTGTGGAGATTAAATCCCATTAAAAATATAGATAAAAACAATAAAGCATGGCCTGATCATTATCGTAACATCATTATCAAAATCGTTAGATGAAACATTATTAAAAACATGAAATGTTTCAATGCATAAAAACGAAACATAATGTATTAGTGTTCATCTACCTAATATTCTTTTTAAAAACTCTAGAAACATGTCTTCACATAACTTAATTTTAACTCATGTGGTTCATCACTTTGCCCAATGTATTGGAGTTTTGTATAATTCCGGGTGCACCTGTCACCTTCAAACAATTATATTGCACTATATAGAACATATATAAATTATAACCATGGGATGTAATAAATTTATACTCATAGGAACACATTAATAAACTTTGGGTTCCCAAAAGAAAGAGGGAATGTCATACATGCTACAAGAACCATCAACATTGTGTGATAAGAAAAAGATGAGTTCTTGATAGAACAGTTTATCTTGAAAACATTTTGTTTGATATAAAATCTAGTGGAGAACATTTATATCCTAGAATAGGTATTATAATGATGAAAAATGATTTTTAATGTCATGACCCACCTTCACCAAAAGGAGGGAAGGGTCAGCAGATTTTCAGGACCTTCCTTCTTTTTGTTGAAGGAGAGATAATGACCCCCAAAACCCGCCATCAATATGTCCCGGAGTGGAGACCAGCACCAAGGGTATTGAATACCTCACTAAAATGGAAGGCATTACCCTTTTTCTTCTAATAGGATCGAGAGATAAGATATTAAATCCCACAACACCAAAAATGAATGTGAAAATACGGCTGAAAATAAACCATTCCCATATGCATGTTCAAAGGTAAAAGATACAAGTCACAAAACTCCAAAGGTAAAAAGATACCAAGAAAAAGGGAAAAAACAATAGAAACTAACCCAAAGGTCCAAGCTAGTACAGTCCCACATGATCCATGAAGTCCTCCTGGAGACCTGAAAGCAGTTTTATATACGTTGGGTGAGCATACAAGTATACTCATTAGGGAAAAACCAAAGACTCTCGTGCACAAGTAGGGAGGCATACTAATTCCCTATGAGAAAAGAGATAACCAAACACCTAACAAGGTAAACTATCCACCCAAGCCTCACCAAGGAACACTCCCCAAATAACGCAAGTCAATTAAAGTATAGTAATAGCACATCGATTATTGGGTACCCCGCACCACTTTCCCACTAGTTATTGAAGACGTCCTACGCATCAGACCAATTTCGCCATTCTCATCGCAGTCCCACTGCCATACCCCACCCACACACACCTGGGCCACAACCTCACCGCAGTACCACTACCAAACCCTACCCGTAGACACCTGGGCCACAACCACTAACCCGCCCGTAGACACCTGGGCCACAACTGTCATACGTAACCATGCCTGCAAACACCTAGGCCAGAACAACCACTGCCATGCCCGAAGACACCTGGGCCTCATCCCAAAGATACATGGGAAACCAACTACCCGTACACACCTGGGACAACAACCAAACTACCATTCCTGAACATTCTTGGGCTTATAATGGACTTCAGGCCATCACAGCCTGCCCGCAGAGTCTTGGGCTATTCGGGAAAGGGAGTAGAAAGGAGATAATAACCATCCACTCATAGGAGTATTGGTAAAACACCCTCCCCCATGAAGTTGGGGGTGTTCGGCACTAAGTTCTCAACTTGGGCGGGGCGTGAATAAGAAACACAAAAACTAAAAGTATATGTATAGGTAACAAGCACTCACACAATCTAGGTTTTTCTTTAGCCAGCCTAATGAACCCTATCCTTACTATTCATTCATAAGAGAAGAGAACAACACCCATTACCATGTCACAACTCACACCAAAACAAATCCGCATTTTTTCCATACTTGTTTTCATGTTCTGTAATAATGTTTAAATAAGCTTCTGCACCTACTTGGGCAACTAGAAAGCATAAGAGCAAGCCGAGGAAAGAGTACACCCAACAAAAATCTAAAAATTCACACCCGGTTCTCTTGTAAAAACACATCAAGTAAGACCCCTCCATGTACTGGAACCAAAGAAAGTCAAGGTGAGATATAGTCCCAAGTTCCCAGAACTATGGATAAGAAGGTTTCACAACAGAAGAGGATCCCAACCCAATTCGTGATACAAATAGAGGATCCCATCCTCACACACATCACCCCAGAAAACTACGCCCCTATCAAACAATGGAGGAAAAAACCAAACCAATACTACCAACACAAGGTAGACTCAACAGGTATTTTCAGATTTGAAATATTTAACACATTCCATGATTTCAATTCCCACTGGGCTTAAACCAGGTTTATAATAGAAAAGGAGTTGATCCTGGTGCTTCCAATTTTTTTAGCTGAATATACATAATTTACCAATTTCCTTTACACAGCAAAAGGTTCACAACCAAAATACAATCCATTTAAACACCACAAGGGGTAAGGGTTTATTAGTTTACAGAGAAATACCACCAATGACCATGATTTTCAATAGGCGTAAGCCCGCACAATTCAGAAATCATTAACCATGAAAGAGGATAAAAACGGAGCAACATCATTGATCAAACCCCTCGTGTTCATTCTTTAGAATCAGTTTATTATCTTCATTAAAGATTGGTTCATCCAATTCTATAGAAGAATTAGTGTACCCACCCCACAAGATACTCAAAAAGGAGAGATGAAGGTGAAACCCCTACTTGACTGATCAAGGATCGACGTTAAGTCCCCGCATGATTAGTAGGAGCTCCACAAAACAAGATCAAGGAAACCATCACTGGGTTACAACTCGTCAGGAGAAACGGTAATCCGATGGCAGGGTGATTGGGAAAAATAAATGTTGGGATAAGCCTTTAGGTTATAAAGGCTGACAAGGGCTGAGATATAGCACGCCCGAGATGGTTAAGATATCCAAAGAAAAAGACTCGAAACCGAGTAAGTAGCGGGATCGTGGGTTGACCATGCGGAGGGAACACCCCACACCTGCAACCTAAAAGATCCCCACCCTTCGGGGTGGTTAAAACCAACGAAAACCTCACCAATATTTAATTAAAACCCATTAATGGCTTTTCAGGGGGTCAAAACGCGGCTTAAAAGCCAATTTGAACAAAAACATGCATTGGGAAAACCCATGAAGGTAGGTGCTACCGGTAGCCGAGAGCTACCAGTATGCGACAAATACCGGTAGCTGAGAGCTATCGGTCGGCGATAGCTACCGGTAGCTGAGAGATACTGGTATCCTAGAGATACCGGTAGCCGAGAGCTATCGGTATCCGAGAGCTACTGGTATCCTAGAGGTACTGGTCGCCAAGAGCTACCAGGAGCCGAGAGCTACCGGTAGCCGAGGGCCACCGGTACCCAAAGGTCACCGGTAGGCTAGGTCTACCGGTAGGCCGAGGTTACCGGTAGGAGTCACCGAGAAGCTGGGATGGCCTTCCAGACCACCCAGAACACCCTAACATCATATTTTTACCAAGTAATGGACCCCAAAAACCCTGGCCATTACATCAGATACTACTCAAACAATTCTCGTCCCCAAGAATATAAGAACAACCCAGAAGGATAGAAGTGGGGTCCAAAAAACCACCCTCTAAAGATACTTCTCATGGGAAAACCCCTTAGTTGTTCCAAATATGGAACAGAACCCCTCCTACACCTAGGAACACTCGCCCAAATTTCATCAACCACAACGTTCCCACAAGCACAAGGATCCCACTGCCCAACACCTGAGCCAGGGAGTCCCTTCCTACACGTCAGGATATTATCCACTTTAGGCGGCACTGACTCGCCCACACGGGTTTAATCGCATCTAATTTAATGCATCCCGATTAGCAGTCAGGTTTTCCCATCATCACACATTCACACACACACACACACACACAGAGGGACACAGAAAATGTCATTTCATAGATAAGAAAAACAAGCATTTCTCATACATTACAACACCAGGTAAAACATCTCAACAATGTCAGAACAAAACAACAAGGAAGTCAAAAAAATTCTGGGTAATGGGCACACATCTGCGCTACCCTCTCCGTGGTATTGTCCCCACGCCCACCATGTCTCCATATCTCACGAACTAAGGGAATGGTTCGCCCACGAAGCACCGTCTCCTCATGATCCTCGATCTTGATCGGTTGTTCTATGAAGGTCACATCCTATTCTACATTTAATTCTCCCCAATCAATGACGTGGGATTCGTAGTGTAGATATCGATGAAGCTGGGACACATGGAAGACGTCATGTATCCTTAGTAGCGGCGGTGGTAACACTAGCTGGTAAGCCACTTCACCGACCTGCCGCAATACTTCGAAGGGTCCGATGAACCTTGGAGAAAGCTTACATCCCCTATCGAACCTCCGATGTCCATGCCATGGAGATACCTTCAAGAACACATGGTCCCCGACCATGAACTCCAAGGGTCTCCTCTTATTATCAGAATATGTCTTCTGCCAGTCCTGAGCCTCCTTTATCCTTTCTTGTATAAGTTGAACCTTCTCTGTCGTGCTCTGCACCACCTCTGGGCCAAGGATGCCTGCCTCTCCGACTTCGGTCCAGCACACGGGTGGGCGGCATGGCCTCCCGTACAAGGCTTCGAACGGAGCCATACCAATGGTAGAGTGATAGCTATTATTGTAGGAAAACTATTTCAGAGGAAATTGTCGCACCCATGATCCTCTTGAGTTCGAACACATGCCCACAACATGTCCTCTTAGGTCTGGATGGTGTGCTCTGTTTTCCCATCTGTCTTGGGGTGGAAAGCAGTTCTAAGTCGTAGATGGGTGCAAAAATCATGCTTCAATCCCCTCCAGACTCGTGAGGTAAAACGTGCATCCCTATCCGAGACTATGGAACTCAGAACTCTATCCAACCACACTATCTCGTCCATATACTTCCGTGCTAGAGTGTCCACTGCACTCGACTCCATGATCGCCAGAAAGTGATCCAACTTGGTCAAGCGGTCCACGACTACCCAGATAGTGTCACAACCCCCATGTACCTTGGGTATCCCCGTGACAAAATCCATCGAGATGTCATCCCACTTCCACTCGGGGAAATCTAAAGGTGGCAACATCCCGCCTAGAACATGGTGTTCAGCCTTTACCTACGGACACACTAAGAACTTGGCCACAAACTATGCCACTGCTCTCTTTACTCCTGGCCACCAAACCTATCTTCTCATACCCTGGTACATATTAGAAACTCATGTGTATACCGCTACGGGTGAGTTTTGGAACACACTAAGAACCTTGCCACGCATAACCTCTGGAACAAACATCTTCCCCCGGAAGAGCATCCGATTTTGACCATCTTCTATCCACCCTTCTGGAGCATTTCCCTGGTCAACTTGGTCATGCATCACTTCAAACTCTGGGTCTCCCCACTAAGACTCCTCCACATGCCGCAACAGAGAAGATTGCACTGTCATCTGATACCGGCAACCTCTACCACTATCCATCTTCGCATCTAGGTGCAAGGAAGCCAACTCCTCCATTGATTTCTAGGCATCTGCCGAATCTCTCGACTACATCCTCCTATGACCTCCTTCTCAAATCATCGACCACTACATTCCATTTTCCCAAAGTGTTTGAAATAACGAAGTCATAATCCTGGAGGAACTCCATCCACCTTCGCTGCCGTAAGTTAAGGTCCCGCTGGGAGAAGACGTACCTCAAGATTTTGTGATCCGTGAAGACCACAATGCATTATCCGATGAGGTAATGAGTTTTCATAGAGTTCCGAGTTACATAGTCTCAGATAGGGATGCACATTTTACCTCACGAGTCTGGAGGGGATTGCAACATGCTTTTGGCACCCAGCTACGTCTTAGCACTGGTTTCCACCCCCAGACAGATGGGTAGACAGAGCGAACCATCTAGACCTTGGAGGACATGCTGTGGGCATGTGTTCTGGACTCAAGAAGATCATGGGTACGACACTTGACTCTGATAGAGTTTTCCTACAATAATAGATATCACTATACCATTGGTATAGCTCCATTCTAAGCCTTGTACGGGAGGCCATCCCGCTCACCCATGTACTGGACCGAAGTCAGAGAGGCGGGCATCGTTGGCCCAGAGGTGGTGAAGAGAATGACAGTGAAGGTTCAGCTTATACGAGAAAGGATGAAGAAGGCTCAATACCGAAGGAAGTCATAAGCCGATAATAGGAGGAGACCCTTGGAGTTCGAGGGCTGGGACCATGTGTTCTTGAAGGTCTCTCCTAGGCATGGATAGAGGAGGTTCGGTAGGGGAAGTAATCTTTCTCCCAGGTTCATCGGACCCTTCGAAGTGTTGCGGTGGGTCGACGAAGTGTCTTATCATATAGCTTTACCACCGCCGATACTGAGGAAACATGACGTCTTCCATGTGTCCCAACTTCGTCAATATCTACACGAAGACACCCACATCATCTATTGGGCAGAATTAGATGTGGAAGAAGATGCGACCTTCATAGGACGACTGATCAAGATCGAGGATCATGAGGATAAGGTGCTTTGTGGGCGAACCATTCCCTTGGTTCGTGTGTTATGGAGACATGGTGGGCTTGAGGAGAGTACATGGGAGAGGGAAGCCAAGATGCATGCCCAGTACCCGAGATGTTTTGACTTCATTGTTGTTTTGTACTGACCTTGTTGAGATGTTTTACCTTGTGCTATAATGTATGAGAAATTCTTGTTTTTCTTAGCTATGGAATGACCTGTTCCATGTACCTCTGTGCATGTGTCCGAATGTGTGATGATGGGAAGGCCTGAATGCTAATCAAGACACAATAATGTGGATGTGATTAAACCCGTGCAGGTGAGTCAGTGCTTCCCAAAGCGGATAATATCCTGAAGTGTAGGAAGGGACTCCCTGACTCAGGTGTTGGACAGTGTGATCCTTGTGCTCGTGGGAACATTGTGGTTGATGAAATTTGGGAGAGTGTTCCAGGGTGTAGGAGGGGTTTTGTTCTAGCTTTGGAACAACGCAGGGGATTTCCCCTGAGAAGTATCTTTATAGGGTTGTTTTTTGGACACCACTTCTCTCCTTCAGAGTTGTTCTTATATTCTTGGGGACAAGAATAGTTTGAGAAGAATCTGATGTAATGGCCCTGGTTTTTGGGGTCCATTACTTGGTAAAGATATGATGTTAAGGTGTTTTGGGTGTCCTGTAAGGCCATCCCATCTTCTCAGTGACTACTAGCGGTAGCCTTGGCCTAGTGGTAGCCTCAGCCTACAGGTAGACCTAGCCGACCGGTGGCCCTCGCCTACCGGTAGCTCTTGGCTACCGGTCCCTCTCAGCTACTTGTACTTCTAGGCTACCGGTAGCTCTCGGTTACCGGTACCTTTAGGATACTGTTAGCTCTCGGCTACCGGAATCTCTTGGCTATCGGTAACTCTAGGCTATCGGTAGCTCTCAACTATCGGTAGCTGTCACCGAGCGGTAGCTCTCAGCTATCGGTAGCTTTCACTGACGGGTAGCTCTCAGCTACCGGTAGGTATCACCGACCGGTAGCTATCGGCTACCGGTACCTATCGCCAATAGGTAGCTCTCAGCTACTAGTAGCGCCTACCCCCCACGGGTTTTCCCAGTGCCTCTTTTTGCGCAAATTGGATTTTAAGCTGCGTTTTGACCACCTGTAAAGCCATTAATGGGTTTTAATTAAATGTTGGTGAGGTGTGTGTCTATTTTAACTGCCCCGAAGGGCGGGGATCTTTTAAGTTGCGCGTGTGGGGTGTACCATCCGCATGGTTAACCCACGATCCCGCTCCTTACACAGTTTCGAGTCTTCTTCTCTGTATCTTTACCTTCCTGAGTGTGATGTATCTCAGCCCTTATCATCCTTTATAACCTAATGGCTTCTCCCTATGTTTCTGTTTCCCTATCACCCTGCCATCGGATTACCCTTCCTCCCGATGATTTGTAACCCGATGAAGTTTTCCTTGATTGTGTTTCGTGGTGCTCCTTCTAATCATGCGGGGACTTAACATTGATCCTTGATCAGTCAAGTAGGGGTTTCACCTTCGTCTCTCCTTTTTGTGTATCTTGCGGGGTGGGTACGCTACTGATTCTCTAGAATTGGATGAACCAAACTTTAATGAATATAATAAAATGATTCTAAAGAATGAAGGGGAGGGGTGTGGTCGATGATGCTGCTATGTTTTCATCCTCTTTCATGATTAATGATTTCTGAATTGTGCGGGCTTACGCCTACTGAAAATCATGGTCTTTGGTGGTCTTTCTCTGTGAACTAATAAACCCTTACCCCTTGTGATGTTTAAATGACTTGTATTTTGGTTTTTAACCTTTTGCTGTGTAAAGTAAATTGGTAAATTACATATATTCGGCTAAACAAATTGGAAGCACCAGGATCCACTCCTTTTCTATGATAACCCTGGTTTAAGCCCAGTTAGAATTGAAATCATGGAGTGTGTTAAATATTTTAAATATGAAAATACTTGTTGAGTCTGCCTCGTGTTGGTAGTATTGGTTTGGTTTTTTCCTCCACGGTTGGATAGGGTCTTAGATTGTTGGGGTGATGTGGGTGAGGATGGGATCCTCTGTTTGTATCACGAATTGGGGTGGGATCCTCTTCTATTGTGAAACCTTCTTATCCATAGTTCTGGGAACTTGGAACTGTATCTCACCTTGACTTGCTTTGGTTCCAATACATGGAGGGGTCTTACTTGATGTGTTTTTATAAGAGAACCAGGAGTGAATGTTTAGATTGTTGTTGGGTGTACTCTTTCCTTGGCTTGTGCTTATGCTTTCTAGTTTCCCAAGTTGGTGCAGAATATTGCTCTTAAAACTCCTTAGACTTCTTATCTATTTCAAATTCCCAAAACACCCCAGAAACACGATAACACAAGTCATATATGATGCATGTAACTTTTCTATGGTCTCTACCTTGCAATCAGCGTGGCCTCACTTGGTCATTAGGTAGGTCCATAGCCCTTGCATCGAATCCCGGGGGCCCTAAAATCCCATGTCCTAACCGGTCTTCCCTGGCCTAATTCACGCACCAAGGTCTCCCAACATTGTTTCCCTACCATCCCATGCAATCCTCACTATGCCTAACTCCAGACTCCATCCTATCTCTAAACCTTAGCATATAATACAATTCTTTCATGACCTGGCTTCAACAAAAAGAGGGAAGGGTCAATAGATTGCCAGGCCCTTCCATCTTTTTGTTGAAGGAGAGATAATGACCCTTGAAACCCACCTTCAATAGGTCCTAGAGTGGCGACCAACACCAAGGGAATAGAATCACACATTAAATGGAAGTCATTACCTTTTTTCTTTTAATAGGATCTAGAGATAAGACAGTAAATCCCACAACACCAAAATTGAAAGTGCAAATACGGCTGGAAATAAACCATTCCCATATGCATGTTCAACGGTTAAAGATACAAGTCACAAAACTACAAAGGTAAAAAGATAAAAAAAAAAGGGAAACAACAACAGTAACTGCCCGAAAGGTCTAAGCAAGTACGGTCCCGCATGATCCCTAAAGTACTCCTGGAAACCTAAAAGCAGTTTTATATACGTAGGGTGAGCATACAAGTATACTCAGTAGGGAAAAACCAAAGACTCTCATGCACAAGTAGGGAGGCATACTAATGCCCTATGAGAAAAGAGATTACCAATCACCTAACAAGGTAAACTATCCACCCAAGCCTCACCAAGGAACACTCCCCAAATAACGCAAGTCAATTAAAGTATAGTAATAGCACATCGATGGTTGGGTACCCCGTGCCACTTTCCCACTAGTTATTGAATACATCCTACGCATTGGACCAATTCTGCCATTCTCATCGCAGTCCCACTACAATACCTCGCCCGCACACACCTGGGCCGCAACCTCACTGCAGTCCCACTGCCAAACCCTACCCACAGACACCTGGGCCACAACCACTAACCCGCCCACAAACACTTGGGCCACAACTTTCATACGTAACCATGCCTACAAACACCTAGTCTAGAACAATCACTGCCACGCCTGAAGACACCTGGGCCTCATCCCGAAGATACTTGGGAAACCACCTGCCCACACACACCTTAGACCAAACACTTGGGCCACAACTTTCACACGTAACCACGCCTACAAACACCTAGTCTAGAACAATCACTTCCACGCCTGAAGACACCTGGGCCTCATTCCGAAGATACTTGGGAAACCACCTGCCCACACACACCTTAAACCAACACCACACTACCCTGCCTGAAGATTCTTGGGCTAATAATGGACTTCAGGACATCACAGCCTGCCCGTAGAGTCTTGGGCTATTCAGGAAAAGGAGAAGAAAGGAGCTAATAACCAGCCACTCATAGGAGTGTTGGGAAAAACACCATCCCCCATGAAGTGGGGGTGTTCATTACTATGTGCTCAACTTAGGTGGGGCGCGAATAAGAAACAAAAAAACTACAAGTATATGTATAGGTAACAAGCACTCAGCCAATTTAGGTTTTTCTTCAGCCAACCTAATGAACATTATCCTTACTACTCATTCATAAGAGAGGAGAACAACACCCATGCCCAAGTCACAACTCACACCAAACCAAATCCCCATTTGTCCCATCCTTGTTTTCATGTTCCGTAATAATTTTTAAATAAGATTTTGCACCTACGTGGGCAACTAGTAAGCATAAGCACAAGCTGAGGAATGAGTACACCCAACATCAATCTAAACATTCATACCCGGTTCTCTTGTAAAAACTCATCAAGTAAGACCCCTCCATGTATTGGAACCAAAGAAGGTCAAGGTGAGATACAATCCCAAGTTCCCCGAACTATGGATAAGAAGGTTTCACAACAGAAGAGGATCCCACCCCAATTCATGATACAAACAGAGGATCCCATCCTCACCAACATCACCCCATCAATCTAATCCCCTATCTAACTGTGGAGGAAACAACCAAACCAATACTACCAACACAAGGCAGACTCAACAGGTATTTTTAGATTTAAAAGATTTAACTCACTCCATGATTTCAATTCCCAGAGGGCTTAAACCGGGGTTATCATAGAAAAGGAGTTGATCCTGGTGATTCCAATTTGTTTAGATGAATATCCGTAATTTACCAATTTACGTTACACAGAAAAAGGTTCACAAAAAAATACAAGTCATTTAAACGTCACAAGGGGTAAGGGTTTATTAGTTCATAGATAAAGACCACCAACGACCATGATTTTTAGTAGTCCTAAGCCCGTACAATTTAGAAATCATTAATCATGAAAGAGGATAAAAACCGAGCAACATCATCGATCACACCCCTCCCCTTAATTCTTTAGAACCAGTTTATTATCTTCATTAATGTTTAGTTCATCCAATTCTACAGTAGCAGTAGCATACCCACCCCGCAAGATACATAGAAAGGAGAGATGAAGGTGAAACCCCTACTTGACTTGTCAAGGATTGACGTTGAGTCCCTGCGTGATTAGTAGGAGCTACATGAAACACGATCAAGGAAAACTTCACCGGGTTACAACTCGTCAGGAGGAAGGGTACTCCGATGGTAGGGTGATCGGGAGAAAGAAACATAGGGAGAATCCTTTAGGTTATAAAGGATGGTAAGGGCTGAGATACAGCACGACCTAAATGGTTAAGATACAGAGAAAAAGACTCAAAACCACGTAAGGAGCGGTATTGTGGGTTGACCATGCAGCTGGGACACCCCACACGCGCAACATAAAAGATCCCCACCCTTCTGGGTGGTTAAAACAGATGCAAACCTCACCAAAATTTAATTAAAACCCATTAATGGCTTTACAGTGGGTCAAAATGAGGATTAAAATCCAATTTTCACAAAAAAAGGCACTGGGAAAACTAGTGGGGGTAGGCACTACCAGTAGCCGACAGCTACCGGTCGGTGACAACTACCGGTAGGTGAGAGATACTGGTCGGTGATAGCTACCGATAGCTGAGAGCTACTGGTCGACAATAGCTACTGGGATCCGAGAGCTACCGGTAGCCTAGAGGTACCGGTAGCCGAGAGCTACCGGTAGCCTAGAGGTACCGGGAGCCGAGAGCTGCCGGGAGCCGATATCTATCGGGAGCCGAGAGCTACCGGTAGCCTAGAGCTACTGGTAGCCTAGAGCTTCCGGGAGTTGAGAGCTGCTGAGTGCCGAGAGCTACCGGGAGCTGAGAGCTGCTGTGAGCCAAGAGCTACCAGGAGCCGAGAGCTACTGGGAGCCTAGAGGTACCGAGATCCGAGAGCTCCCAGGAGCAGAGAGCTACCGGCAACCGAGAGCTACCAGAAGCCGAGAGATACCGGTCGCTGAGGGCCACCGTTAGCCGAGGGCCATCGATATCTGAGAGCTACCGGTAGCCGAGGGCCACCGGTACCCCAAGGACACCGCTATGCTAGGTCTACCGGTAGGCTGAGGCTACAGGTAGGCCAAGGCTACCGCCAGGAGTCACCGAGAAGAAGGGATAACCTTCCAGACCACCCAGAACACCTTAACATCTGATTTTTACCAAGTAATAGACCCCAAAAACCCGGGCCATTACATTTAATGAGTAACCATACCAAAAATTTAGTGAAAGAGGAAGAACCCGATGAATGAAAATTGGGTTCGAGAATTTCCCCTCGCTTTGTATTTGAATTATTCTGTCACATTAATGTCCTATATAATCACATTATATTAATTAATAGAAAATTAAAGAACCCTTTATACATAAATATGGTCCATTATGATATTATTAAGTAATATTATGGTCCTTTGGATGATTTATAGGGTTTAAATCTATTGTACAAGAATGATCGTTTTTATAGTCTTTTTGAACGTTTCACTTTTATTCATAAATGGATGTTCTTGATTAAAATGGATAAAAATCCAGAACATATATATCATGTTATTAATGATATTCGATGATTTTAAATAATCATATAATGATTTATGTTATAAACCATGTAGATGATTAATTAATTAATATTTAATGATGATCATTTTAGGTTAATTTGGGTGGTTTTGGATAACAAAGAAAATGTTTTGATTTTTCATTTAGTCATATGTATTTAATTTAGTTCTAGAACCTAAAATATTATATAATATATATAACTTAATTTGGTTCAACCATAAAAATAGTTTCATTACCAGATCCGAAGGCGGCAATGGAAATTGAAAACAAGTCACTCTTAAAAGAGATAAATTAACACCTCACGAACAACGTTTTCCATTGTAAAATAAAAGGAAATGGAGAAGGGGGTTGTATGATATAATATCCCATTAGTATAATAAAATTATAGTACATGTATTATAATACATTTTCCATACCATGTGAACGATGATTGGTGGGGATAGAAAACGAAAAGAACTTCAAATTGAAGGGAAATTAATGAAAAAGAGAGAGAGGAATTACCTCTTTGAGTTATCATCTTGAGATCCTCCTCAAGGCACTTGGGATTGGACATTTAATGAGACAAGAATATCTTATAAATAATGGAGGGTATATGAAATATGTTTAGTTAGTGTTTTGACATGTCTAAAATCTTTAGAGGTGTGGGAAAATGAGGTTGTGAAGGGTGGTATTTATAGTGGAGGGAGGAGGGTTTTCCATAATATTTAATTCAGTAGTATATTAATTTCCCCAAGACAAGAAATAGTAATGATTACATGTCCAAGAGTAGTAATTTTGGAATTTTAGTAAGATATTTGGGTCCTTACATCACTTTTTATTATAGTAATAGTGGTTTTAAATTAAAATTTATTGAAATAGTAAATTAATGCATTTTACTATTGAACAAAAATTCATGTATTTTAGAAAAATCCAAAAAACACACCATAACTATTTTCTGACATGACTAATCCAAAAATTATGTAAAATTAAAAAAAATAATTTTCTACATGTGATTAATTTAATTTTTAATTAAAATTTGAATTTTGTTGAAAATAACATTTTTAAAATTTAAAACAGATCTTATAATGCTTTAAAAAATTATATAAGGACTTATAAAGTTATCTTAAACCAGAAGATATTTAGTATTTAATTTAAGAAATAATTTTAGGAAAATAAATTTTATTTTAAATAAAATTATTAATTAAAATTATTAATTTATTACATACAAATTACGAATATTTTTACTAAGGTCAAATTGTCACTTATAAGATTCCTAAAGTTTATTTAATCTTTCACGGGAAAGGATAAATTTTTTTGGATGATTTATTATTCATAAGGGATATAATACTATTTATAAGGGTATGTTACTATTCATAAGGGTAGGTTACAATTAACCAAAAAAATAAGTTTGCCCAATCAGACTCCCAACATCTTACTGACCACAACCGTGTATGTGAGATTTCGAAATTCAAAACATAGAAGTGGAAAAAATAGGTTTAATGATCACATAGTATTTACTATAATCATTTGATATTGTTTTTCCTAATTTTATAATACAATAAGGCATAATTATAATAAGGGAATTCCATTGATAAAACATTGTGTCGTTACAGAATATTTAAATTTTGGTCAGTATAGAGTGAGTGGTTTATTAAGAAAATATATCCCTCTATAGATATGAATAATTGTAGGTAGATCTGACCCATATGTATCTAGGGTTAAACCACAAAAACACCAATTTGAGCAAGACTTGAACGGGAACTGGTGCACGAAAATGGGTCTTGGTGAAGTCATTGTTTGAAATTCATTGGGGATATTATTCAGTAAATTCATAAGCTTAGTACGAACAATTTTTAAGGGAACATAAAAAATGGACCTAAGAATATATGATAGGAAGTAAATCATGAATAATGTAGATTGAAAATTAGAAATTCATAAGTTAATGATACAAATTTAATTTATATGTTATCCATTTTAATCATTGGATTCCCCTTTATGTGTTTAATATTTCAAAATACTTACAACTAATTTCCCTTTTATTTTAGCCGATGGCTGGTAATTGGAGAACTCGAGCTAACAATCGATGTGAGGATCAATGTAATGACTGTTCTAATGAGATTCCCAATCCAAAAGGAGAGGGAATCACAAATATTTTCATGATACACTCTTATTAAATGATAGTTTATAATAAAAACTAAGGTAAATAGAAACATCCAACCCCCTAAGAATGGACAACGTGCAATTGATAGCTTTAAGACACAAATGCTTCATACATTCAATAGATCATCTGATCCCCCAATCATCTAAAAAATGATCAACTCCACTGATTTTTTTTCCCTATCCATCAATGTTCCGAAAAAAGGTTATTATGGCTTCTTATCGCATGGAGGGTGTAGTTTATCAATGTTGGAAATTGATGAAAAATATGAAGCTTGGGGAAAAGATCAATGCGACGAGACATAAGTATTTTCAGAAAATGATTTTAATTAAATATTTTCCTAGAACTATTCTTTATTTATGGAAAGTTATTTCCTTGTACTAAATTAGTGTCCACATTCTTCTTCTTATTCCCATGATACCTCTAATATTTGCTGATCTCCAACTCAATGTTCAGGGAACATCAGACAATATCCTCATGTTTTACAATGTTGCAGATAAATCCAATGGTGTTAAGAAATTATAGCATCCCAGTTTCCAAAGGTGTGGAAATATGCACCCAAAAAATTTACATAAGGGGATGAGAAAATTATATTGGTTTGGGAAGGATGGACACCTAGCCAGTGATTGGCGGTATGAAAACCTCACTACTGTTATAGAGGAAAGAAATGATACGTTTGATCCTCATCACATTTTTTATTTCTATAACAACAATAATCTAGGACACTTTGAGAAACAATTCCCTAAGCCAAGGGTTTTCAAAAGAAACCAACAACCTCCAAGGAAGAAGTTCATAGCTTTTGTCATCACCACCACTAATGAAAATCCCAACAACAAATTGGTGACTGGTACACCAATTATTCATTCAATAGTAGAAAATAAATTTTTTTATTCACATTATATGAATTATTTTATATTCTGAATGGTTAGTAGAACAATCCAAACAACATCCCAAAGAATGGAAATAGTGATGTGGGTGAAAACCAAAAACGTGGTAATTATTTTTTCCCATGAATATAAATCATCGCCAATCACAATTTGTAGATTCAAATTCCTAGTGAACCTCTTCATACTTCCCTTGGATGAATTTTTTTAAATTCTTATAATGAACTAACATTCCCTATATATATCCAACATAAATTTTTAGGAGATGAAAATCACTCTCCATATGGTGAATCAACCGCCAATTCCTTACAAGTGCAAGAAAAAGGATGAATCTTCCTTAGCACCATCGTCTCAAGAAATGATTTTAGTTCCCTATGAGAAAGCATATCATTAATATATAATTGAGTCTAAGGAATGAACCATCCCTGAGGAAAATATGATTTTGAGGGAATTCGATGATTTTTTTTTCATGAGAAATTTCCTAGTATTCCTCCTAGAATAGATGTTGAATTCTCAATTGATCTTATACCTGGGGTGTTTCCATTATCCAAGTATCTATATAGAATATTAGTTATATAGACTGAGGAGATAAATAAATAGCTACATGATAATCTAGATTAAGGGTTTTTAAACATATGTGCTTCACCATGGGGTGGCACCAGTCCTCTTCATCAAGAAGAAGGATGGTCCAATGCACCTTTTCTTTTATTATTGTGGTCTAAAAAATCACGATTTAGAACAAGTATCCATTTCAAAAAATTTATGACTTGTTCGATCAGCAATGTAGATCACAATAATTCTACAATGTGGATCTACAGTTCAGATATTACTATGTAAGTGTGAAGATAGAGAATATCCCCAAGACATCTTTTTGTAGAAGGAATGGGCACAATGAATTCAAAGTAATGCCTTTTAGACTCGCTAATGCACCAACAACCATCATGGACATGATGACTAAAGTATTTAGAGATTACATCAATGAATTTGTGGTAGTCCTTATAGATGATGTTATAATATACTGTAAAACTATGTAGGGGCATGAGTAGCATCTAAGCACTACACTAGAGCCCTTGCCAAAGGATAAGATGTATGAAAAGTATAAAAAATGTGAGTTCTGGTTGAAGTACATTTCATTAATGGGGAATATCAATAAAATAAATGGGATATATATGGATCCATACTAAAACAATAGAAATTAAAGGATGGTCAAGGCGGAAATATTTGATAGTTATCCATAGATTTCTGGGGATAAATGAATATTATCGCCAATTTGTGAGAAATTTATCACGATTTTAAAACCCTCTTACCAACATAACATGGGAGAGAATAAAGTATTATAGGAATTATTAAAGTGAATAAATATTCCTAAAGTTGATGAATATGATTATCACTACCCTAGTGCTCATACTAACCACAAGGGGGGAGTTTCTCGTAATCATCATCCATGATTCAAAGAAGGGAATGGTATTTGTGTTGAGTTAGAATGAAAAACTCAACAACTATACCACAAGGCTTTTGAATAATCAAGAGGAAAACAATCCCATGCATGATGTGGAGTTGGAATTTATTATCATTGCATTGAAAATATGGGACAATTACCTATTTTTGGAATTGTTTGAAATATATACATAAAAAAAGTCTCAAATATATATTCACACAGAAAGAGCTGAACATGAACTAATGAATATGGGTTGATATCATCATGGATTATGAGTGATCAATCCATTACCACCCTGGGAATGTGAACAAGGTGGAATATTCTCTATGTAGAAAGGACCCAGTGATTCTTTCATTGATGATAATTGAAGAGGACCCAATCTTATTTGCTTTGTTGGAGATGGACATGGTAGTTATAAAGAAGGTATCATCAACAATGATTTCAAAAATGATTTCTTAAACATATCTTTTGGAATTGTTAAAGGATGATAAAACTGATGATGTTACAATTCAGAAGAAAGTGGAATCTATCAAATGAGGGAAATCCTTAGTGTTAATTGTTAATGAAAATGGAATTGTGTGATTTGGGTCAACACTATGTCTTTAATAAAATTTGAATTTAAAGAAATAACTTTTGGATGATTCACATAGTTCAAATTTCTCCATTCAAACATGATACACAATGATGAATCGAGATCTCTAAGTCTATTGTTAGTGGGATAACATGAAGAATGTGATTTCCAAATATATATCTATGTAAATGGTATGTCATCATGTGAAGTTTGAGAGGAAGATGTTGAAGGGGATGATGAAACCATTATCCATACTAATATGGAAATGGGAGAAGATTACTATGGGATTTGTCACCGAATATCTGAAGACATCCTAACGAAACAATCCCTTATGTGCTGTGGTGGATTTTATAACAAATACTACACACTTCATTATGATTCATTAGGATTTATCATTGGATAAACTGGTATAGATATACATTAGAGAATTGGTAAGGTTAAATGGTGTACCACTATTGATTGTATCTGATCGAGATACAAGATTCACCCCTAAGTTTTGGATGAGTCACCAACACACTCTGATTACTGAGTTAAACTGCATTACAAAATATTATCCCCAATCTAAATTCCAATCTGATCATACTATCTAAAACACCCCAGGGTTTTGAAAATAAATATATAATTCAATTTTATAATCTAACCATTAAACAAAACTTTTCCTCTTCTGTGTTTTGAATTTTGAAAAAATGGTCATCTAGAATTGTTTTCAGTAAGTCATTTCGAGTCTGATAGAACAAACTTGATTTTTGGTGAATAGGAACATACCCTTATGAATAGTAATTTGAATAGTAATATGACCCTTATTGTAACGCCCCGACCCCAGTTACCCAGAGTCGGTGCATTATTGCGTAACATTGGCATGATCACAAAGGTCAGGTCTCGAAAGACCGATTAGTTTAGTAGCCTTGGAAACACTAGATACATTCATAAGTTTCACATTACATAATAAATTAATACAAAACTACAACAACATCTTGTCTTCATATCCCCTCATATTATCCTTTAAGGTCATTTATAAAATACTTCTTTGCATCTTGGAGAAATTAAAACATTGAAAGGGGTGAGCTCAGATGCTCAGTAAGGATAACAATATAGCGACAACCTTCAAAAATAAACATAAACATTTAAGGAAATGTATAACTAAACAAAATCCTTTTAAACATGAATGTCAGCATAATATGGAAAAAGTAAAATGAAATAATTCCATTTACTTATTCACATGGTTATTCAACTGGTCGAATAATCACATGCAATATCAATAACCACTTTCATAATGATGGAATGCCTAATGCCAGACTATCATAACCACGTATCAAAGGCCTTGTGCCAAGACTAAAAATAATATTTTTTCAAGGCCTCATGCCAAGAGACTAGTTTTTCTCATGAGACCTACCGATTTATTGAGGAGCTATAGCAGGCTCCACCCGTCACTTATTAAGTCCAATGCATTCCTCATATGAACAGGTTTAAACATATCATAAACCATAACATAATCGTATCACGTAAAACATGCATAAAAGAAACAGAAAATTTCCACATTTCAATCACAAGATATCAATAAAACACATTGATATAATAAAAACATTATCAAAACCATTTTAAATACCAAAATAAAATAAAATTAAATCATGGTATTTATTTTTCATTTAAAAAACGTTATGACTTGTAGAGGAAGCCGAAACTCAAATAATGGTCACGGAGGTGGAGAAGTCATTTTCACCACGTATGTAAGACAAAAAAACATTCCTTTTTGTCTTTTAGTAAAACACTTCATATAAAAAAATTCCTTTTGAATAAATGTAAAAGTCAAAGGGGTTTATACACCCTATAAAAGAAAGTTGTGTATAAAACAAAATATGCCTCAATGAAAGGAGATTGAGACGGAGTCCCTTAAAAAGAACATTTTTTTAAATAAAATAGTTATATTATGTGTATTCACTATAGTTACACATTATGAAAGTAAAAATAAAAGATAGTACATAATAATATCATTACATAATTTGAAAGTTGGAGATTAACCCAAAGAATAGAAATTGGGTTAAGAAGTTCCCTTACCTCGTGTCCGACTTCACTCGACCATTCTTTATTCTCTTGAATAATAAACTAGAGTTAATTTATATTTTCTTAAGAACCTTTCTCATGTTCATTATTACTTTTATATCACTTATTACCATGTTATGAACATTATGTAATTATTTAAGTTAATAACCGTCATTTTGTCGATCTTTGGTACATGAGTCAAAAATAAACTTCTTATAATTACAAGTTGTTCATGTGGTAAAATATCAATTATATCCAGAATTATATTCATGATTTGGATATCATATATATCATATAAATCCAGTATATACATGCATTTAAAATATTACGTATCATTTAGAGGTAAGAAATGAAATGCACCATTCATGGAGACGGTAAGCCGTACGTACGCATGAACGCTACTTTCATTTGTATTTCGTATTTAATGGAATGAAATTATAATTATATAAAGGTATACTATAATTCCAGTATAATATAATGTATACTACCATTTAATACATCCTTTATACATCAAACATATGGCATTAACGATTCAAATCACTTTGAGGGGGCGGTAGTCCGCACTTCCTAAAATGAAATTATCGCGTTTAACCATAATGGAAATCATAAAGTTATGCCAAAAATGAGAAATACATAAGAATAAGGAAACAAAACATAATATATATCATATATAAAAATAGTTTCATCATAATGGCCATCATGAGAGGTGTTAAAATAAGATTTAACAATCATCGTTTCGTGAGGCAAAAATTCGCCAACTACAGAAACAGTATGTTCTTTAACCATTAGATGAAGGTGTGTGTAAGTTTAAATCAAATACTTCTCATAAAAACATCCTAGTATGTTTAATATACTTATTTTGTTACAAAATAAAGAAATAAAAAGAGTTTAAGGTGTTGGAGAAGCAAAATAAAATAAAATAACCTAAGAGAAGACATTACCTTAAATCGGGTCACTCTTTTTTTATTTGAGCCAAAGGCTTCCTTGGGAAGAATTATGCCCAAAGTGAGGATTATATGAGTAAGAGAGGAAGTTTATAGAGTATCTGGGCAGAGGATAGCCGAGTCAAAAGTCATTGAAGGTGTGAATAAGGTGGTAGTGGCGGAGGCCTTTTATAAGAGGAGAGGAGGGGCACTCTTGGAAAGTCATGAAATGTTACTTTATTATATAATGAGTTTCGGATTTTAAAGGTACCACACTTATATATTTCTAGGATAAGGTGATAAGGGTTAGAAATATACTCATCCAATAGGTTTTTGACAAGTGTAAGTCTTAGATTTCACATTATCTTTTCATTTTTTTTAAATCGTTAATTAATGAGGTAATCGATGCATCATCATGGTGTCATAAAATATTTAATTTAGTTAATGTCTAAAAATAATAAAAAATATATAATTATTTAGGAAATATTTTTTCCTTTCCAATTAATATTTTTAGTCTAAAAGTTACCTTTTATAACCCCATGTAATAATTGTTTTAGTAAAACAACACATGTTTGTGACAATTTTATTTTTACTTTAAATAAAAAGTTATTAATGTCATTTTATTACACAAGTGGCTCCATGGGGTCCCCAAGTTGACCCATGGATTGTCTTGGTCGGCCATGACTCATACAATAAGGGTAGTACAAGTTTCAAGATATTTTCATATTTTTATAATATCATTTTTACCTTAAATTTTACTAATTACCTTTAATCACGATTTATTAAACTTAAATGTTACTATTCATCAAAAATTATTTTAATCCCATTGAACCAAATTTTACTTCCTAATGACAACCATGTATGTCAGATTTTTCAAAATAAAATCAAAGAAGTGGTAACGTTTCATTTAAAAGAAAAATCAGTTTTTTAACTACCACTTAGTGGTTTCACTATTCATCAAAAATTGAAGTTTTGCAGAACAATGCCAAAATTTCACCCTAAGATATAATTGATATTCTTAATTAAAAAATGATTTCTGTTTTACAATATTCCAAACATATAAGTTTCATTAATTAATTTTGTAATTAATTCTCACTGTCACAATAAATAGCGTGTTTTAATGAAACAATATATATCAAAATATTGACAGTTGTTTATGTCAAATTTCAATGTTAAATTAATTCTAATGACCACCATTGGATAAAATGGTAAAAATATATTCTAATTATACTTTAAAACCACTCAATATTATAATTTATCACTATAAATTGTTTTTATTAAAAAAGTTGTTTTAAGTATTTTCACTATTCATAAAAAAATTGGAAGATCTCAGAAAATTACAAAAAATTCAACTTAGGATAATTTCTATATTCCAAATAAAAAAATGAAGTCCATTTAGAAAGATAAAATTTATAAAATTTCAAAAAGTAGGTATTACTATTCATAACGGCTACTTTTATTAGTTGTGGTGTGTGTTAGAACTTGAAGTTGCGTACAACACACGCTACTGTATTATTCAAAGAGAGGTGTACCGTGGAAGCTTAGAGTGTTACACTTATGAATAGTAAATAATATTATTATTTTATTTTCATAAGGAAATATGATAATGGGATCTTAATTATTTGGTCAATGTCACATAAAACTAATTGAACTTCAAGATTGTTATTTTTAGAATTAACAATGACCTTATTTAAAAATTAAATTAATAGTATTTAGAAACTTATTTATGAAAAATAGATTTCACTTTTGAATTATACATGTCGAAGAATGGTCGGGGTGAATATTTGGGATTTTTCTGAAAATCTAGATTTTTTATGAATAGTGGAATACGGTAAAATACCGTATATTCAATTTATCAGTAAAATACACTATTCAAGACATCCCAAGTGATGCAAGGACACTTGGTTTGAACTCACATTCACTTATTACTATTAGGGGTCACATGAAACAATACTATTGGTTGTCTTGAGGGAAATAATAAAATAATTAATTAAATATTAAAAAATTACTCATCTCCCCCACTATAAAAACCCATCACCACTCCCTCTTCTCTTCACTACTCTAAGCCTTGAAGCTCCTAAATTTTCTTCCCAATTTCACTTCCATAGTCATTCCCCACGACCAGGAACCTCTTAGTCTTTCCTAAAGACCAAAACCCCTTCCCTTAGAGTGTTTCTCAAGGAGGTTATATCAAGAGGTAAATCACCCTTCTTTCTCATTTGGTTTTATTTCAATTTATCTACTTTTGTTATCCTCTCCTCACCTCCTCTATCCAAATGATCATGATAACTCCAGTAAAATCTATATACTTTATTTATATCATGTTAATGGAATAACTATCATAAATATTCTTACTCCCTCCCTTTTATTTTATAAATGAAATCGACATCCAAGAGGTTCTGATTTATAACCTTCGTGGACGATGAAGTGTATTTCTTCAATTTCATCTTCATTTCTGGTCATAAAACCATATTCATGGTTGTAAAAGACTATAATATATTTTTTATAACCTAATTATTATTCATGAACCAGAATATGTACATATAATTATGTTATATGACAAAACTAGTTCATAATATTCCAAATAATGTCGAATAATCAAAGTGGTGGTCATCTAATGGTTCATCCTTGTTCAATGTAAAAAAATGATAGAAATGACCATTATCAATTATTTATGTTTATTAATAGTATATAATTCCAATCCTAGAGATTTATAACCATTCCACATGAGCTTCATTACATAAAAACAAGTGAACCGAATATGAAAATAAAGGAAATGAACACTCGAGAATGAAGGAATTTAATACAATAACTTGTCAATAAAAACATAAATGAACTAACCATAATTATGGTAAAAAATAAATGTATAATAGGTTATTAAATAAGTTATTAATGAGTATAATTTCATATTCTAGGAGCTTAAGTACAAGAGAGGAACACGTTTGGAGTTAAGGTAAGGGTTTTTTCACCCGAACTTCCATTTTCTTTCGGGATACAATCATTGTCTAAATACCTCAATGAAATTATTATGTATTGTTATATATTCATCATATATTCTGTTTGAGGATCATATATATGTGTACAAACCAGAACCCTTCCTTATTATATGGATAGTTACACAATTTTAATGAAACTTTCAAATTTGTTTCCAAAATACAAGCCTGATCCAAGGGAATTTCTCAAATTATTTCCTATTTTCAAGGGCACTCTATGATATGTTTTTGTAAACCGTTATCTTTATAAAATAACTCATTTTATTATGAAAATATTATCTTTCCTCAATTATGGCTTTATACAAATATTTTTCCAAAATAACTCTTATTTTCAAAATAAAAGAGTATTTTTCTCAAGAAATGATTAATGTTTTTATAAGAGTGTTTTCATATAATTAAACACTCTTGTTGATTCCAGGGTATTATTGGGTTTAACAATCTATGAAGTCCTCTAGCATATTTTATTTAATGGTTTATGACTAACTCTATTGTGGATGACTTGTGCTAAAACCATTCACCATATTATTCTGAATGGTTAGTGTTTATGTTCAATAATTGGGGAAAGTTTGTTACATTTCATATGATAGATTCAATATGAATGTATATGTTGTTTATGTTTATCCCCTCTCATATGAGGAAAGCATTGGACTTATTATGTGTCGGGTGGGGACCGCTATATCCCCTCGATGCATCGGTAGGTCTTATGAGACAACTAGACGTGGAATTGGCCGAGGCCTTTCCTAATGTGATATGGATTTTGGCCAAGGCCTTAATCACTAGAAATCTTGGCCAAGGCCAAGACAAAATGTTTCAGAATGTTCGACATATGCCCTTCCATCATTATGAAGCTAGTAATTGAATGATCATGTGTTTATTCAACTCGTAGAATACCCATGATTATGTTTTATTATGGTATTATATACTCATCTCATTTTCCTACCATAATGTGTTCATGTTTATTATTAAAGCCATGTTTATTCAATTATTCACCATATCTAATGTTTATAGTATCTTCAGCTGTATTGATTACTCTTATTGAGCGTTTGACCTCACCCCTTTCTTATGTTTCATTTTTTGAGGATATGAAGAAGTTATTTATGAATCACTTGCAAGCATAATCTTGGAGACATGCTGTTTCTAGTGGAATAAAATAGTGTTTTTGATTCCATTCATGTTGTAATGATAAAATTTTGTATGTAACTTGTTTCTAATAATACTAGACTACTCGGTCTTTTGAGATTCTTATTCCTTGTTTGTATGCCAATGTAATCAAATAAGGCACCGACTTTGGGAAACTGGGGTCAGGTCCTTACAGTTGGTATCAGAGGAAGTTTAGTAGAATACTTGGAAACTAGATTTAGAAAATGTAGAATTAGGGAAGAGTCCCTAAGTTAGTCTTTGTTGATAAACATACAAGAACTTCTTGGTATTTTTGTAAGGAATATATTATGTGGATCATTCAAGCAAAACATCCATGTCTGGATACTAGCAGGTAGAGGAAGCTCTGGCACAGATGTATCTTGGGGTAAAACCCGAAAACACAGCTTTGAACTAGAATCAAATGAGAATTGGTGCACGAAAACAGGCCTTGCTGCAATCATGGTTACGAAACTCCTGGGGGATATGCATAGGATAATTCTCATTTTATTTATAAGACATTATGTTGGAGTTTAATGTAAATATTCCTCAATGAAACCATTTTTGTTAATATGGGATTATCTATGCATAGGATCTCAATTTTTTTGAGTATTTTATAGTTAAGATTATACATTATGATTCCTAACCTAATATAGTCTATACCATTATCTAGATATGGCGCCTAGTGGAAGGAATGGAAATCGCACGAATGCACGTGTCCCCTGTAGGGATTTTCCTCCGATGCAAGATAATGATGTTGGATCTAGTGCTTTGACTGATGCTGAGAAACTCATAACTATACTGGGACAACTTACATAGGTTATAAATAATAACCTTACCTATATGGAGCATCCGGATCCACCACGTGGAGGAGAAATTCTGGATTGCTTTATGCGACAACAACCTCCATCATTCAATGGGACTACAAACCCATTTGTAGCTGAGTAGTGGATAAGTTCCCCCGAGAAGATATTTCTTGCTCTGGGATGTAATGAAAGATAGAAGGTTGTCATGGAAGTATATCATCTATCAAGAGATGCAGATCAGTGGTGGTCATTAATCCAAAACACAAAGTAGGAGTAAGAGATAGAAGAGATGGAATGTAGGTATTTTTAGGAAATTTTGTTAGAAAAATATTTCCCTCGTGAGCAGCGAGCAGATATGGAGAGACAATTCTTGAATCTGAGGTAGAAGGATGATGAAAATGTTTCCAAGTACGAATCTAACTTCACAAGGTTAGCAAGACATGTTGTGGACTATATACAAAATCCAAGGAGCAAAATTGATCGATTCTTTGATGTCCTAAAGCCATTCCTATGGCGGGCACTGGTCTCCCAAAGTTTTTCATCATATGAGGATATAATTTACTGTGCCATCAAGATAGAAAAAAAATTCTCTATGTCTTATGACTTTAAGGGAAATCAAGAAAATAAGAGGGCTGCTGAAAACCCGGGGAAAGGAAATAAGGAAACGGGGAAGAAGGGAAGAGTGGAATTTACACCATGTGAAAATTGTGGAAAGAAACACACTGGTGCAAGCTTACAAGAAAAAGCAGTATGCTACAAATGTGGTTAGAAAGGACATCATGCTGGTGATTGCAAAGGGAAGAATGAAGCCAGTGATGTTCAATGCTATAGTTGTTTAGAGATGGGAAACTATGCTAATGATTGTCCAAAACTTCAAAGAAATATGCAATAAAAAAGGCCAAGGGATCAGGGACAAGCTTATGCAATTAAAAATGTAGAGGTTGAAGTTCTTAATGACATGGTGGCAAGTACTTTAATTGTTTCATCAAGTTTATCCAATTCATTATTTGATTCTGGATCATCACATTGTTTCATATCTTTACTATTTTCTAATAAAATTAGATATTTCCAATTTGATTTAACAAGGGTGTTTCCAGTTGAAACTTCTAAGGGAAGTATCATTGCTACAAAGTTCTATGAATCAGTTCCCATTAGGTCATAAAAATGTTCTTTATCTTCTGATATCATCATCATACCCATGATTGAATTTGATATAAGACTTGGTATGGATTGGATTTTGGACCAAGATGCAAAAAATGATTTTAAGAAGAAGAAGGTTAAAATTTCTTATGACGATGATAAAGAACACCTTATCATTAGAGCATAATCATCACAAACTGATTCTTATCTAGATCCACCCCCAGTAGCTCAACTAAATTCAATTATTCTGGAGGAATAGAATGAAATACGTGTTGGTGAGGAAAGTAATGTTCAAATAGAGGATGTACATATTGTGAGAGAATATGTTGATCTGTTTCCAGAAGATTTACCTAGACATCATCTAGAATGAGAAATTGAGTTTTCCATTGATTTAATTTCTGGTTCAAGGCCCATATCGAACACCCCTTATAGAATGGCCACTGTGGAACTAGTGGAACTAAATAAACAACTAGAGTAATTATGTAATAAGGGATTTATTCTCCCTTGTGTTTCTCCATGGGGAGCCCCTGTCCTTTTTGTTAAGAAGAAAGATGGATCTATGGGGTTATGTATCGACTACAGGGAGATCAATGCTCTAAAAATAATGAACAAGTATCCCCTACCTTGCATTGATGATTTATTTGAAAAACTCCATGGAGCTCAATACTTTTCATAGATTGACCTTCGATCTGGATATCATGAGTTGTGTGTGAAGATGGAAGACATTCCAAAAATTGCATTTCGAACCAGGTACGGGCATTATGAGTTTACAGTGATACCTTTTGGATTGACTAATGCACCCTCTATCTTCATGGATATAATAAACATAGTTTTCAAGGAATATATCGATGATTTTGTAGTGTTATTTATTGATGATATCTTGGTATACTTCAAAATCTGTGAATAACATGAAAATCACTTGCACATTATTCTTAAGACTCTTAGAATACATTAATTATATGGGAATTTTAGCAACTGTGAATTCTGGATTTGAGAGATTTATTTTCTTTTCCATATTGTTTCTAAGGATGGAATACTAGTTGATCCTACAAAGACAAAGGAAAAACAAGATTGGCCCATGCCAATAAACACAACTGAGGTACGAAGTTTTATTGAATTAGCAGGTTATTATTGGTGTTTCGTGCAGAATTCTCCCAGACTGGCTAACCTGCTAACGAAGCTCACACATAAAGGGGTTAGTCAATGCTCTTATATTGAATATAATATAGGGGAATGAAGGGTTTTTTATTTATAGTAATGCTTCAAATGAAGGACTTAGTTGTGTCATTATGCAAAATGATAGGGTTATTGCTAATGCATCACGACAGCTAAAAATTCATGATTAGAACTATCCAACTCATGATCTTGAGTTTTCTGTGGTAATATTTCGTCGAAGATATGAAGACATTATCTATATGGTGAAAAATGTGAGATTTATACTGATCACAAGAGTTTGAAGTATATTTTCTCATAGAAATAACTCAACACGAGGCAAATGAGATGGCTTGAACTACTCAAGGATTATGATTACATGATACAGTACCACCTAGGGAAGGACAATAAGGTGGAAGATGCTTTGAGCAGAAAGCATCATGGAGTTTTGAACAACATGAGAGTTGAAAGGGATACTATTTTCATTGATCTAGTAAAGATGGATATTGGAATAACCATGAAAAGTGAAACATCAATGCTTTTTTCAAATGGTTTCCAAACCATCAATACTAGAAAGGATAAAAATTTCTCAGGCTGATGATAAGGAGTTTCAAAAGAAGATTAAAGCTGTGAATGATGGGAGATTGAGTGACTTCGTATATGAATATGAAATTTTGAAATTTGGGAAAAGAATTTGTGTTCTCGATATACCTGATCTAAAAAGGGAATTGTTGGATGATGCTCATAGTTCCAATTTCTCTATACACATTGGTAGCACTAAAATGTATAGAGATTTGAAGGAACCTTTTTTGTGGGACAATATGAGGAGAGAGATTGCTGATTTTGTGTCAAGATGTATGATTTGTTATCAAGTGAAAACTGGAAGGCAACAACCTGGAGGAGTATTACATCCTCTTCACATACCTGAGTGGAAATAGGAAAATATCACGATGGACTTTGTCATGGAACTAACAAAGAATCCTAGAAGGAATAATGCAATATGGGTCATTGTTGATCGTCTTACCAAGCCAGCACATTTTCTTTCTATAAGAGAAGATATACCACTTGAATGTCTAGAAAGACTATATATTAATGAAGTTGTGAGACTTCATGGAGTACCCCTATCGATTGTTTCTGATCGTGATAAATGTTTTACATTAGGATTCTGGAAAAGTCTTCTGAAGGCCCTAGATACTGATCTTCGTTTGAGAACGGCCTACCACCCACAAACTGATGGACAATCAGAATGGACTATTCAAAAATTGGAAGACATGTTGAGGTATTGTTCACATGATTTTCAAGGCATGTGGGATCAGTATTTAGCTCTCTTAGAATTTTCCTACTATAATATCTTCCATTCTAGTATTCATATGGAACCATATGAAGCATTATATGGGAGGCGATGTCATACACGAACTTGCTAGGATGATCTTGGTGAAAGAATGCTCGTGGGCCCAGAACTTTTTGAAGAAACAATGGAAAAGGTAAAGATTATCTAGAACCATATCAAAATAGCACAAAGTAGGCAAAAGAGCTATGAAGATAACTGAAGGAAGGATTTGGAGTTTCAATAAGGTGATCACATTTTCTTAAATGTATATCCATGGAAGGGTATTATACGATTCGGTAAGAAGGGAAAATTAAGTCCCAGGTACATCAGAACATTTGAAATTATGGACCGAGTTGGAGCCATAACAAACCGTTTGGCAATGCCGCCAAGTCTCTCCAAGGTTTACAATGTGTTGCATGTGTCAATGTTAAGAAATAACATGCCAGACCCAACACATGTACTCACTTATGAAGAAGTGGAACTTGAAAATGATCTATCTTACTGTGAAGAGCCTATCAAGATTCTTGATACCTGAGAACAAGTATTGAGAAATCCGATGACTCGTCTGGTGAAGGTTTTATGGATGAGCCATAAGATGGAGGAAGCAACATGGGAGCCTGAGGAGATTATGTTAAAGACATACTCGAATCGTTTTAGGTAATATTCTGTGAATTTCGAGGATGAAATTTTTGTAAGGAGGGGAGAATGTAACACCCCAAGGTTTTGAAAATAAATATAGAATTCAATTTTATAATCTAACCATTAATCACAACTTTGCCTCTTCTATGTTTTGAATTTTGAAAAAATGGTCATCTAGAGTTGTGTTCAGTAAGTCATTTGGAGTCTGATAGAAAAAACTTGATTTTTGGTGAATAGTAACATACCCTTATAAATAGTAATATGACCCTTATGAATAGTAAATAATATTATTATTTTATTTTCTTAAGGAAATATGATAATGGGATCTTAATAAATTTTTTAATGTCACATAAAACTAATTGAACTTCAAGATTGTTATTTTTCGAATTAACTATGACCTTATTTAAACATTAAATTAATAATATTTAGAAAATAATTTTTGAAAAATTTATTTCACTTTTGAATTCTACATGTTGAGAAATGGTAGGGGTGAATTTTTGGGATTTTTCTGAAAATCTAGAATTTTTGATGAATAGTGAAATACAGAAAAATACTGTATATTCAATCTATCAGTAAAATGCACTATTCATGACATCACAAGTGATTGAAGGACACTTAGTTAAAAATAAAATTCACTTCTTACTATTAGGGGTCACATGAAATAATACTATTGGTTTTCTTGACGGAAATAATAAAATAATTAATTAAATATTCAAAAATTACTCCTCTCCTCCACTATAAAAACCCGTAACCACTCCCTCTTCTATTCCCTACTCTAAGCCCTTAAGCTCCTCAATGTTCTTCCCAATTTCTCTTCCCTAGTCACTCCCCACGACCAGGAAGCTCTGAGTCTTTCCAAAAGTCCAAAACCCCTTCTCTTAGGGAGTTTCTCAAGGAGGTTATATCAAGAGGTAAAGCACCCTTGTTTCTCATTTGGTTTTATTTCAATTTGTCTACTTTTATTATCCTCTCCTCACCACCTCTATCAAAATGATCATGATAACTCTAGTAACATCTATATACTGGATTTATATCATGTTAATGGAATAACTATCATAAATATTCTTACTCCCTCCCTTTTATTTTATAAAGGAAATCGACGTCCAAGAGGTTACAATTTATAACCTTCGGGGATGCCGAATTTTCGTTCTCTAATTTCTTCTTCATTTCTGGTCATGAAAACATATTCATGGATTAAACAGAATATAATATATGTGTTATAACCTAATTAATATTCAGGAACCAGAATATGTACATATAATTACGTTATACGACAAAACTAGTACATAATATTCCAAATATCGCCGAATAATCGAAGTGGTGGTCATCTAATGGTTCATCCTTATTCCATGTAACCAAATGATAGAAATTACCATTATTAGTTATTTATATTCATTAATAATATATAATTCCAATCCTAGATATTTATAACCATTCCACATGAACTTCATTACAAAAAAACAATTGAACCGAATATGAAAATAATGGAAATGAACACTCCAGAATGACAAAATTCAATACAATAACTTGTCAATAAAAACATAAATGAACAAACCAGAATTATGGTAAAATAAATACATGTATAATAGGTTCTTAAATAAGTTATTAACAAGTATAATTTCATATTCCAAGAGCTTAAGTACAATAGAGGAACACGTTTGGAGTTAAGGTAGGGGTTTTCCACTAGAACATCCATTTTCGTTTAGGATACATTCATTGTCTAAATACCTCAATTAAATTATTATTTATTGTTATATACTCATCATATATTCTTTTTGAGTACCATATATATGTTTAAAAACCATAATCCTTCCTTATGTTATGGATAGTTTCACATTTTTAAAGAAACATTCAATGTTGTTTCCAAAATACAAGCCCAATCCAAGGAAATTTCTCAAATTCTTTCCTATTTTCAAGGGCACTCTATGATCTGTTTTTTGAAATCTTTATCTTTATAAAATCAATCATTTTATTATGAAAATACTACCTTACCACACTTATGGTTTTATACAAATATTTCTCCAAAAGAACTCTTCTTTAAAAAATAAAAGATTATTTATCTCAAGATTTGCTTAATGATTTTATAAGACTGTTTTCATCTAATTCATCAGTCTTGTTGATTCCATGGTATTATTGGGTTTACTAATTTATTAAGTCATCTACCATATTTTATTTAATATTTTATTAATATCTCTGTTTTGGATGATCTATGCTAAAACAATTTACAATACTATTCAGAATGGTTAGTGTTTATGTTCAATAATCGGGGAAAGTTTGTTACATTTCATATGATAGTTTCAATATGAATGTATATGTTGTTTATGTTTATACCCGCTCATATGAGGAATGCATTGAACTTATTATGTGACATATGGGGCCCAATATTTCCCCTCGATGCATCGGTAGGTATCACGAGACAACTAGACATGGAATTGGCCGAGGCCTTTCCCAATGTGATATGGATTTTAGCTAAGGCCTTAATCACTAGACGTCTTGGCTGAGGCCAGGAAAAAATGTTTTAGAATGTCTAGAAAATTCTCTTCCGTCATTATGATGCTAATAATTAAATGATCATGTGGTTATTCAACTAGTATAATTCCCATGATTATGTTTTATTATGGCATTATTTACTCATCTTATTTTCCTGCCATATTGTGTTCATGTTTATTATTAAGGGCATGTGTATTAAAATATTCACCTTGTCTAATGTTTATATTATCATCTATTGTATTTATAACTCTTAATGTGTGTTTGAGATCACCCCTTTTTTATGTTTCATTTTCTCAGGATATGAAGAAGTTATTTATGAATAACTTGCAAGCATAATCTAGGAGACGTGATATTTCTAGTGGAATAAAATAGTGTTTTTGATTCCCTTCATGTTGTAATGATAAAATTATATATGTAACTTGTTTACAATAATAGTAAACTACTCAGTAATTCGAGATTCGTATTCCTCGTATGTATGCTAGTGTAATCAAATAGGGCACTGGCTCTAGGCAACTGGGGTCGGGTCCTTACACTATAAAAACACTCAAGTACATATTGAGAGCATACTCAATGTACTTAAAATGAGTATGGGATAAACATATTCCTCTGGTTGAGTTATATTACCAAAATAGTTTCCACTCAATATAAAAATGTATCCTTATAATTCCCTTTTTAATAAGAAGTTTACTAAACCAGCATGTTGGGTTGATGTTGGGGAATGAAAAATTATTTTTCCCGAAACTGTTGAAGAAATGATGGAAGAAGGTCAAGACCATCCAGTAGCTCATCAATACTGCACAATGTTGAAAAAAATATATGTTGAAACCTTCAATGAGACCTAGATTTTGATGTTAGAGATATGGTTTTACTCCACATATCTCCATAGGAGAGAGTGATGAGATTTCAGAAGAAGGGAAATCTTATTTCATGGTACATCGACCCTTCTCATATTATCAATGGTAATGATACATAAATGTTTTTTAAACCCAATAATAATAAAAAATAGTGCATCTGTTTTCTATCAATAGGCCCCTTTATAAGGTTTTGAAGTCACACACTCATGTAAGTGTTTCCTTCCTTTTTCATTTTTATCCATGATTCTTTATATTGTATCACCATTTCATTTTCAAGTAAAAATTATGGGGTATGTTTTATAACCTCCCTAATACATCTCCTATCATGATTTATTGATGATAGAACCTTTTATATCTTATTAATCCCTCCCATGTACACTTGTTACAATAAGGTAATTTCATAAGAGTTATTTCATTTTTCATCCTTCATCAGGTTTTATTATTTTGTTACGCCTTTTATTTACAAATTTTTCATGTTGGAACAATTATTTATGAATTCCCATCCGATGTTGTTATGCTGTTGAAATTGCACTGTGATTTTCTTTGCCAACATCATTGTGTAGTGAATACCATTCCCATTTCCCTATAAAGTATTATCCCCTTTATGAAAATATAATTATTGATTATAGTCTGTCATATATGTATTCGAAATTCCTCTATTGTTAAATAAATGATGATGTTGAATAAATCTATGTAATATGATCTATGTGTCACACTTAAGAATGATATTAAAATATTCATGAAGGGTGCACCTTGTTAGAACTCCAATAAATTGGGTAAATTTTATAATCATGATACATTATGTTGAGACATAGATTTACCATATTCCTTTAGAGAACTTTTTTACCATCATTTAGGGATATTGGTTTAGCTAAATTTTATATGATAATTATGAAGTGTTTTAAGTTGATTCCACATTTCCATGTTATGATTATCTTGTTATATCATTACATTATGTTCATTTTCCTCTTAGGCCCTATTGATTTTTCTACTCCCTAAAAAGTATTGTATTCTTCGTGTTATGACTTATTTACTCCCATAATGTGATTTATTTTTCCATGTTTCCTTATATATGTCCTCAGGTTAACCCATTAAATTCTAAGCATGAAAGAATGATGTGGGAATTTAAAATAAATTTTTAATATGTATGTTTTATTTTACGTATTAATATGTCATGTAATGTTCATAATCCCCAAAGACACAAGTCATCTCGATCATCTAGGTTGTATTAAGTGCATGTTTTTGTAATAAATCATGTCTAAATATGATATAGTTAAATGTGTAGTTATAAATAACTATATATATATATCATATAGTAAGATGAAATAATGTTAATATAATAACATATATCAAACTCCACTTCTATAAAATGGGAAACAATACTATCAATCATGTGTACAAAGGAATATCACCTCACTAATTGATGTAATTAATTTTCCATCACCTTCTTTCCCTGAGGGATATAATGATTGATAAAATATTTATATATATGATATTTATTAAATGATAATAATTATACCATTATAAAATCATATATACATTCTTATAATACAATTCGTTATAAAATGATATCATTTCTCTTGTGTGGGTGTGGATGAACATCTCAACGATGAATTGTGATTCATTTTCAATGAAATTTTGACATGGATGTTAATAAATACTTATTTAATGAATATTTAGCACATAATTTTCATAAAAATTATCTTTAATGATCAAATAATATTATAATATTTTACATTCAATACATTAAAAAAATTAAAACAACATTCATGCGTACGTCCGTCTTACCATTTCCATGAACGACATAATTAATTTTTCTATCTGTAGATATAATTGATGAATTTGAATAAATAGATATATATAAATTATATTTATTATAAATATATAATGATTAACATTATTGAGATAATGTAACCATAGTAAATGTATATTGTACAAAATCATTATTCCAAACATATATAAAAACAAAGCAATTATCACCCAGAATAGTGATTTTATTAAGGAATTGTTAATTAATGGGAGGTAAAAGGTAATAAATAATATATTTTATTATATATATATCTGTGTGAATATGGTTCTCAAATAAATGTATAATAATACTATATTTATTATACCGTATTTTTGAACATGTATAGAGTAGATTGGTTGTGAGTTAAGGGTTAAATGCCTCAAATCATCTTGTTTAGGTCATATGTTATATTATGTACCTATATTGAATTATGAGGTGTATATTACACCTCATTGAAATGTTAAATCATTATTATACTTATTTTAGTGATATTTAATGTCTCAAATGTTTTTTATACTTTTATTGTTCTTACAATTCAATTGTTACCAATGGTGTAAGGGTTTATTTCAAAATATCATTTTAACTTAGATTTTTTATGATTTAATCTAAATTAAAGGAAAATATTTTATAAATGTATAATAAAACCATAAAAAATTATTATAATATTTTTTTTATTTAAACTGAACATTTAACATTTATTTCACACTCTTGAATAACTCAAAATATCGAAATCCTGACTTTATACAAACCCAAATTTAATTCTCTCTTCAGCTAAAAACCCTATATATTACATGTCCATGTTTTATTAAAAATGTTATCATTGATAATTATTTTATTATTAAATGATTATTTAAATATATTTTTAAAATTTAAATATTTTTAAAATATGTCTATTTTTTAATATGATTTTCAATTTATGAATGATGTACCTTTTTTTACTAATGTGTAAAATGAATGTTTTCCTTTAACATGTAATTCATAAAAAGAATTTACCATACTATAAATATTGAATTAATTAAGATTGAAATTATTTTTTTTCAACTTATTTTTAATGGAAAATTATTTTCACATAATTATATTGAATTTTATTTTAAAAAAATGATTTTTAAAGTGTAATTATTATTTTACTCATGAATGTTTTTAGTATTCTTACTATATTTATTTTATTCAATAAAAATGGACAATGATTTTATAGATTTCATATAAATTATGATTATATTTCTATCACATAAATTTCAATACCAGTCTCTCTTATATTAAAAAGATAATTCATGCCTTATAAATATTTATTTAATTCATTGTTTAATATATTTCTTTTAGTTGTGATATGATGAATGATTATGTATGTAAAGACCCGTAAAATTCAAGGGAAATTTTTTCTTAATTTTCTTTGGAATTTTACAAGAGCGCGGTTTCTAACGGCACCTGATTCCGAGGCCCGGAGTGCCCAGAATCAATTTCCGAAGTTTGGCTCGGGTACGTTCAGTGAACGAACGAGCGGGAATTTCTAACTTTTGATCCGGTGCTCAGAATTGAATTCTGAGGGCACCGATGAACGCGCAGCGCCGATATTCGCTTAAGAAGACCTTTTCCGAAGTTGCGTTTTCCTAGGAGGAGTTGTTTAATTTTTCTGGATGAAATGAAGAGTAAAATAAATTTGTGATACAATATTTATTTTATATCTTTTAAGTGGTTAAAATCTTTTGTTGGAAGTTGGGTGGTATAACCACCTAAGAGAGGATTAAGGTGTGGAGGGGCCCACCCGAGCCTCACCTTTTCAAATCCCCTAACTCCCCTCTCTCCCTCTTTAAAACTTGACAACTTAACTTGACACTTAATTAATTACACAACTCATGTATAATTAATTAAGTGTTTTGTTTTTGAAATTTAAGTTTTTGAAAAGCTTGGCTTAGTAAATAAAATAAGAAGGGACCTTATTTTATTTGGATTGTTGGGTGAGGTGTGGAAGAGCTTTGGAGAGAAGCTAAAGAAATCCTCCACCATCTTCATCTCCTTCGTGGAAGAACGCGAAGAACGTCCGCCTCCCACGAAGAACACCGACGTTGTCATCTTGACTCGTCTTCTCCTATTGCTTCCTCCTCGACTTCTTCGTCTTCTAACCGACGTCAACGAAACGACGACCGCTTCCCACGACTACGTCAACGTGCGACTATCGAGGTAGGGGTTTACTTCAATTTGATTATCACTTTCCATGATTTTCCCTTCTAAATCTATTGTGGGATTGGGAAAAGTGTTTGATGAGGATTGTAGGGAATTTTATCTAATTAACGTGAGAATCGTTTGAAACAAGGTTCAATTTTAATTAATTAAAATTGTTCCATTTTGGGTGTTAGTTATTCCCGATTGTTAGCATCTAATGCGGAGGGCGTGGGCCGAACGAACACGGCCCGACAACCCTCTGTAATTTTGTTTTTGGTGCATGGATTTGACAGTGATGAGGAATCGAATCCGAAATGGGAAAATGAGGTATCCATTCCGAAGATCTCGATCCGAGAAAAGCGCCGGCGAAGACCGCAAGAGGAATGGACCACCGGAGTACGTCCGGTGGTCCACGGAAGACGGCGGCCGCGCGCCGCTCCGGCGCGGCGGCGCCGGCGACCCGCGGCGGAGGCGCGCCGTCGGAGTAACACACCGCGGCTAAGCCGCGTTGGTCAGCAGGCGGCCGGCAAAGCCGGCCGCGACGGTCCAAGGGCGGGACCCTTTAGGGTCCCGCGTTTCATTCTTCGGCCGGCCAAGCGGCCGGCCGTTTCCTGGATTTCCGGGGGTTTAAACCCCCGGATGGTAGCGGAGCGGGCCCCCCACATGGAGGGGGGCCGTTGTTTTGCAAAGCACGGGGGGGGGGGGGGGGGGGGGCTGCGCCCCCCGTTTCCTCGACCTGCGCTCGGCCAACCGGCCGAGCTGAGCGGCCGGGCCGCGCTGCCGGCCGGGCCGGGTCCAGCAGACCGGGTCGGGCCGACCCGGTTCGGGCCGACCCGGGGGGGGGGGGGGGGTCGGCCCGGGTCGGCCCGGACCCGGATCCCCCGTTTCGAGTCAGTTTCAGTCTTTTGGCCATAACTTGATCCACGGATCTCCGATTGACGAACCGTCTGCGGCAACGCGATCCTTGGATCGAGACGGTCTTTTCGGTATATTACACTCAGGGTTTCGGAACACTTTGTGTTCGGCTGGGTTGATTCGTATACGAAACCAACCGGGCCTTCGGAGCGGAAACGCTCATATCTTGATCTACGGACGTCCGTTTGATGTGCCGTTAGCTTTGTTGAGTTCCTCTTAGTGAGAAGGATCTTTTGGCATACTCCGCTCGAGGTTTGGACGCAGGTGGAGTACGGTCAGGTTGGTTTTTCCTTAAAAACCAACTCGGACCCGGGGACGAAAATGCCAATAACTCTCAGACCGGGCGTCCGATCGACGCGCCGTCTGTTGCGTTGAGTTCCTGTTGACGATACGGAACTTTTGGATACATCAACTCTGGACTTTGTGACAATTGATGTATCAGCCTCTCGGCTCGTGGAGCGGATCCTCCGAATGAGCTTCCTGTGTGCGGGAACCCTAGAGCTGGCTGCGACTGTGACTATTACTGCTACTGCGACTGTGACTACTACTGCTACTGCGACTGTGACTACTACTGCTACTGTGACTGTGACTACTACTGCTACTGCTACTGTGACTGCGACGACGACAATACAGAGATCCTGTGTGGATTCGACGACGATGACTACAACACTCAGCGATCCTATGTGGATCAGTGCTACCGGTCCTGTGTGGGCCCGATCCTGTGTGGGTCCGATCCTGTGTGGGTCTTTGCGCTCAGCGGTCCTGCGTGAACCAGCGCCTACAGGTCCTATGTGGGCCCGATCATGTGTGGGTCTTTTGCGGGGGTTAGTTACCTATCGATCCTTCGTGGGTCCGACGACTTAGATGGATCAGAGATCTTCTTTATCGTCCTTTGAAGAAGTATACCTGTGTGAGCTGAATCCTGTTGCTTTCCTGTGTGGATTGTGTTGTGCTATCCTGTGTGGATTACGTTTTGCTTTCCTGTGTGGAATACGTTTACTTTCCTGTGTGGACTGAGTTGTACTTGGGCTCGGAGGATGGAGCGTATTTGAAATTGATGACTTAGGTATATGTATGGGCATATACCTAAGCAGTGTCGGTTGTTATTTCGTGATTGTACCTTTCTTTGTGGTTTATCCTTTGTGGATTTTGAGAGACCTTCAGGGGTCTCGGGGTCCCTACTGAGTAGCTTATACTCACCCCTGCACGGGCTTTGCCCGCACTACGTTGTGTTGGTTGCAGACGACGGACAGCGTTGATCTTAGCTGAGGCTTGCAGAGCAGGACGGTACCTGGAGGTGGACCACTGGGCGGGACGTGCTCGGAGCGGACGGTGGAACCCGTGGAGCAGTGGAGCTATCTGTACCCACCCTTCAGGTGGGATTTCTAGTGGACAGCTCGGTGTAGCGGCATTTACTTTTCAGTTTCTGTTTTCCCATTCGAGTTTTACTTTACTTTCAGTTTGGGTTTGTATACTGGCCCATTTACTTTTCCGCACTTTCAGTTGTACTCTGCTTTTGCTTAGTGTTTACTTTCCGCTTTCTTACTCTGTGGTGTTTGTTTACTTTACAAAGGCAATACCTTCCCTTTTTACCGGGATTTACGCCTTGGTGCTAGTCGCCAGCCCCTGGCCTATGGAAGGCGGGCTTGGGGTAGTCACGGCACGGACCCCGAGGGCGGGTCGTGACAAATTGGTATCAGAGGAGTTTGGTTCTACCGTGAACTCTGATCTTTTCTATGTGAAGCAATAATGTTTAGCGTATTGAGTGTGGTTATCAGTCCAGGGAGTCCAGTGTTGGTGCGGTGGCCGACGTATCCGTACACTAGGACCCTGACTTCTGATTTCCGACTTAATGCACGAAAACATTAATTGCGTGTGTGTTTCAAGCTTTCTTTGTGATTACTTATATCAGCTCACCTGGTATACTGTTCTGACCGTGGCGCACCTGTTTCCTTTTCAGGATGGCCCCACCACGACAGCCAGCTAGGGTTCCGAGAGTCGAGTGTGACGACAGCCCACCGAGCGACGAGGCCTCGGTGCAGGGCCCTTTGTCAGCAGTGGCACCGGCGGTAGCTCTACCCGTCGAGCCACCGATACTCCCAGCACCAGCCGCTGACGATGCACGTCGCCTCAGCGCACTGCATGAGTTTCAGCGCCAGCGACCACCCAGGTTTCGTGGAGAGACGGACCCCCAGGCAGTAGAGGACTGGCTGGAGGCAGTGGTACGTGTGTTTAGGCTAGTGAGGACACCAGCAGACCTAATGGTGATCCTCGCTGCGAGCCTACTACACGCAGCAGCAGGACGATGGTGGAGCTTGATGCTCCAGGTGCACGATGAGGCATCTATACTTTGGACGGAATTTGAGATCCTCTTCCGCTCAGAGTTCGTCCCGGCCACCCTCCGCGCGGTGTGCATTCAGGAGCTTCTTCAGCTGCGGCAGGGCAGCATGACGGTCACTCAGTACTCGGCGAGACTTACTGATCTCTCACGCTACTCGACTAACATGGTACGGGACCCATTCTTCCGGGCCCGGACCTTCGAGCAGGGTTTGAGACACGAGATCAGGGCATCACTGATCTCCCTCAGCATACCGACTCAGACAGGAGTACTGGAGCGGGCCCTTCTGATCGAGAGCTTCCTTGCTGAGTCTACACCAGCACAACGACCCACCGCAGGGCGACACGTGGAAGAGTCATCTGCAGCAGGCAGTCGACGGATGACTCAGGGGTCCATGCAGGCCAGACCTTCGGGCAGACGACCTCAGGACACTGGCTCAGCAGTGCAGAGCACACAGCGCGGAGCCAGTCATTGGAGAGGCAGACAGTGCTACTCGTGCGGCGGGCAGGGCCACATGGCTCGTGACTGCCCGACCCGCCGTGCTGAGGAGCAGCAGTCAGTTGAGGGACCACCGAGGCAGAGGTAGAGGGTCGACAGTGGAGGTCCGTAGGGAGGAGGCGGACGAGGCATAGGAGTTGGACGAGCAGCCGGTGGTGGGAGACACTTTGAGGCTCTACCACCACCACCACCAGGAGGTCCACCCCGACCACAAGGAGCTGGCAGGCAGAGATAGGCACAGCTCCAGGCAGCAGAGGCCTACGACCACGGCGCACCCGAGATGATTCGAGGTACTATCTGTGTCTATACCACCCTTGCTGCAGTTCTTATAGACACAGGAGCGAGTCACTCTTTCATATCCGCTACTCTTGTTCGGAGCTCGGAGATTCCGAAAGAGTCATTGGCTCGATCCTTACGGCTAGAGACTCCTACGGGAGCAGACACGACGATTACGCACTAGTGCCGACAGTGTGAGATTACTCTAGGAGGCGAGAGCTTTGGCTGGGATCTTCTTGTAGCAGCGTCGAGGCCTTACGACATCATCTTGGGCATGGATTGGCTATCTACGGTCCATGCACAGATTGACTGTTTTAGGCGCAAGGTGCGATGTGTACGCACCGACGGGAGCAGGTTTACCTTCACCGGCGAGAAGGGAGCCTTTTCAGCACAGGATGGACTTCCGCGGAGGAGAGGACAACCCATCACTCATCAGTTGGCTAGCCTCATCCTTGGAGTAGTTGACGTGCGGAGTCCTGGTTTTCCTGCAGTGGTGGATCAGTTTGTGGACGTTTTTCCCGACGACGTTCCAGGGCTACCTCCTCGTAGAGAGGTAGACTTTTATATTGACTTGTACCCCGGGACAGCCCCGATATCCACTCCAGCATATCAGATGGCCCCCGCCGAGTTTCGAGAGGTACGGGTACAGTTGGAGGACTTGCAGGGCAAGGGGTTCATCCGACCCAGTGTTTCACCCTGGGCATCCCCGATTTTGTTCGCCAAGAAGGCGGACGGGAGCCTGCGGCTTTGTGTTGACTATCGTCGCCTGATCCAGGTGACAGTGAGGAACAAGTATCCGCTACCGAGGATTGATGACCTCTTTGATCAGCTCAAGGGAGCACGGTGGTTCTCAAAGATAGACCTCAGGTCAGGCTATCATCAGCTCAGAGTCAGAGACGAGGATGTGTAGAAGACGGCCTTCAGATGTCGGTATGGTCACTATGAGTTCTTGGTTATGCCTTTCGGTGTAACCAATGCTCCAGCAGTGTTCATGGCTCTCATGAACAGGATCTTTCAGCCATACCTCGATCGGTTTGTCGTGGTCTTCATCGACGACATTCTGATTTACTCTACGACTGAGGAGGAGCACGCTTATCACTTGCGAGCTGTACTAGACACACTCTGAGAGCACCGGCTTTATGGTAAGCTCTCGAAGTGCCAGTTCTGGATACGTGAGGTCCACTTCTTGGGACACGTTATCTCTGAGGCGGGAGTTGCAGTGGATCCTGCGAAGATTGAGGCTGTGTTAGCATGGGAGCCACCCAGGAGCGTGACTGAGGTTCAGAGTTTCTTGGGACTAGCTGGATACTATCGGAGATTCGTGCCAGACTTCTCTAGAGTTGCGGCACCACTCACAGCTTTGAAGAAGAAGGGAAAACCCTTTGTGTGGTCAGACAGATGTCATCAGAACTTCCAGGAGTTGAGACAGAGATTGACCAGCGCACCTATCTTGAGGTTTCTTGATGAGGAAGTAGGGTACGTAGTCTACTGCGATGCATCGGGGACCGGACTCGGATGTGTTCTGATGCAGGAGCGGGCAGTGATCGCCTATGGATCACGTCAGTTGAGGCCGCATGAGCAGAACTACGCTACCCATGACCTGGAGTTAGCAGTAGTGGTCTTCGCTCTGAAGACATGGCGACACTATCTGATGGGCGAGCGCTGTACAGTCTTTTCCGATCATCAGAGTCTTAGGTATATCTTCTCGCAGAAGGACCTGAACCTGAGACAACGGCGATGGCTTGAGTTCCTCCAGGACTATGACTTTGAGATAGTCTATACTCATGGGAAGGGGAACGTAGTAGCCGATGCCCTCAGAAGGAGGACGGGCATTCAGCTACTTGAGGAGGCGACTGAGCAGCTAGCCTCTTTGCAGATATCCTTCGTGGATAAAGATGGAGCAGCCTTCCTCCAGTCTCTCATAGTCACCCCTTCACTACTGCAGCGGGTTAGAGAGGCGCAGTGTGAGGACGCTGACTGTGAGACACGGCATGCACAGATATCCTCGGGACAGGCACCTGATGGTATCTCCCTTGGAGCAGAGCACGACATCCTTTTCAGAGGACGTACCATGGCACCAGTCGCTTTGAGAGAGGAAGTGATGAGTGAGTTTCACACTTCTCCTTTGGCGGTACATCCTGGAGTGGCGAAGATGTACCAGGACCTCAGACGACAGCACTGGTGGCCGGGCATGAAGAAGGCAGTAGCAGAGTTCGTTTCTCGATGCCTCACCTACCAGCAGGTGAAGGCAGAGCATCAGGTACCAGCAGGTTTGGTACAGCCCTTGGAGGTTCCGGAGTGGAAGTGGGACGGCATATCTATGGACTTCGTGACTGGACTTCCACGCACTTCTAGAGGTCACGACTCCATCTGGGTGATAGTTGACCGACTCACCAAGTCGGCACACTTTTTATCCATCAGAGACCAGGGATCAGTGGAGAGCTTGGGACGTCTCTACGTTCAGGAGATTGTGCGGCTCCACGGTGTGCCATCATCTATTGTCTCTGATCGAGATGCTCGCTTTACATCCCGGCTTTGGAAGGGGTTACAGGAGGCGTTCGGGACGCAGCTACGTCTGAGCACAACCTTTCACCCTCAGACGGATGGTCAGACAGAGAGGACCATTCAGACTCTCGAGGACATGCTCCGTGCATGTGTCCTCGACTTTGGTCGTAGCTGGGAGGACCACCTACCCTTGGTGGAGTTTGCGTACAACAACAGCTACCACTCCACCATCAGGATGGCACCGTACGAGGCGTTGTACGACCGACCTTGTAGATCTCCTTTGTGCTGGACAGACCCCGGGGAGTCAGCACTGGTGGGACCGGAGATGGTCCAGGCCACGACAGAGAAGGTCCAGGTCATCCAGGAGCGGATGAGGACAACACCGAGCTGGCAGAAGTCATACGCTGACAGGAGGCGGAGGCCACTAGTGTTCGAGGATGGCGACCACGTCTTCTTGCGGGTCTCACCTCGACGTGGTATTCGGAGATTTGGCCGAGGCGGCAAGTTATCTTCGCGCTTCATCGGACCCTTCCAGGTCCTCAGCAGGGTTGGTGAGGTGGCTTATCGCCTGGCTCTACCACCTCAGTTGCACCGGGTGCACGACGTCTTCCACGTGTCTCAGCTGAGGAGATACGTGCATGACCCGACACACATCATTGACCATGGGGAGCTTGACGTTGATGATGGGGCGACTTTTACGGAGGTACCAGTGGAGATAGAGGATCGACAAGAGCGGGTCCTACGTGGGCGATCGATTCCTCTTGTGCGCGTCAGATGGCAGCACAGGAATCTCCAGGAGAGCACCTGGGAGCGGGAGGATCAGATGCGTGCTCAGTACCCTCATTTGTTTCCCTAGTTTTTGATGTATCTTTACGGGGACGTAAAGCCCTGAGATGGGAGTAATGTAAAGACCCGTAAAATTGAAGGGAAATTTTTTCTTAATTTTCTTTGGAATTTTACAAGAGCGCGGTTTCTGACGGCACTTGATTCTGAGGCCCGGAGTGCCCAGAATCAATTTCCGAAGTTTGGCTCGGGTACGTTCAGTGAACGAACGAGCGGGAATTTCTAACTTATGATCCGGTGCTCGGGATTGAATTCCGAGGGCACCGATGAACTCGTAGCGCCGATATTCGCTTAAGAAGACCTTTTCCGAAGTTGCGTTTGCCTAGGAGGAGTTGTTTAATTTTTCTGGATGAAATGAAGAGTAAAATAAATTTGTGATACAATATTTATTTTATATCTTTTAAGTGGTTAAAATCTTTTGTTGGAAGTTGGGCGGTATAACCACCTAAGAGAGGATTAAGGTGAGGAGGGGCCCACCCGAGCCTCACCTTTTCAAATCCCCTAACTCCCCTCTCTCCCTCTTTAAAACTTGACAACTTAACTTGACACTTAATTAATTACACAACTCATGTATAATTAATTAAGTGTTTTGTTTTTGAAATTTATGTTTTTGAAAAGCTTGGCTTAGTAAATAAAATAAGGAGGGACCTTATTTTATTTGGATTGTTGGGTGAGGTGTGGAAGAGCTTTGGAGAGAAGCTAAAGAAATCCTCCACCATCTTCATCTCCTTCATGGAAAAACGCGAAGAAAGTCCACCACCCACGAAGAACACCGACGTTGACATCTTGACTCGTCTTCTCCGATTGCTTCCTCCTCGACTTCTTCGTCTTCTAACTGACGTCAACGAAATGACGACCGCTTCCCACGACTACGTCAACGTGCGACTATCGAGGTAGGGGTTTACTACAATTTGATTATCACATTCCATGTTTTTCCCTTCTAAATCTATTGTGGGATTGGGAAAAGTGTTTGATGAGGATTGTAGGGAATTTTATCTAATTTACGTGAGAATCGTTTGAAACAAGGTTCAATTTTAATTAATTAAAATTGTGCCATTTTGGGTGTTGTTTATTCCCGATTGTAAGCATCTAATGCGGAGGGCGCGGGCCGAACGAACACGGCCCGACAACCCTCCGTAATTTTGTTTTTGGTGCATGGATTTGACAGTGATGAGGAATCGAATCCGAAATGGGAAAATGAGGTATCCGTTCCGAAGATCTCGATCCGAGAAAATCGCCGGTGAAGACCGCAAGAGGAACGGACCACCGGAGTACGTCCGGTGGTCCGCGGAAGATGGCGGCCGCGCGCCGCCGGAGTAACCCACCGCGGCTAAGCCGCGGTGGTCAGCAGGCGGCCGGCAAAGCCGGCCGTGACGGTCCAAGGGTGGGACCCTTTAGGGTCCCTCGTTTCATTCTTCGGCCGGCCAAGCGGCCGAACGTTTCCTGGATTTCCGGGGGATTAAACCCCCAGATGGTAGCGGAGCGCCCCCCACGTGGAGGGGGACCGTTGTTTTGCAAAGCACGGGGGGGGGGGGGCTGCCCCCCCGTTTCCACGATCTGCGCTCGGCCAACTGGCCGAGCTGAGCGGCCGGGCCGCGCTGCCGGCTGGGCCGGGTCCAGCGGACCGGGTCGGGCCGACCCGGTTCGGGTTGGATCCGGGTCGAGTCGACCCGGTTCGGGTCGACCCAGGGGGGGTCGGGCCGGGTCGGCCCGGACCCGGACCCCCCCCGTTTCGATTCGGTTTCGGTCTTTTGGCCATAACATGAGCCACGGACCTCCGATTGACGAAACGTCTGCGGAAACGCGATCCTTGGATCGAGACGGTCGTTTCGGTATATTACAATCAGGGTTTCGGAACACTTTGAGTTCGGCCGGGTTGATTCGTATACGAAACCGACCAGGCCTTCGGAGCGGAAACACTCATATCTTGAGCTACGGACGTCCGTTTGACGTGCCGTCAGCTTTTTTGAGTTCCTCTTAGTGAGACGGATCTTTTGGCATACTCCGCCCGAGGTTTGGACGCAGGTGGAGTACGGTCGGGTTGGTTTTGCCTTAAAAACCAACCGGGACCCGGGGATGAAAATGCCAATAACTCTTAGACCGGACGTCCGATCGACGCGCCGTCTGTTGCGTTGAGTTCCTATTGACGATACAGAACTTTTGGATACATCAACTCTGGACTTTGTGACAGTTGATGTATCAGCCTCTCGGCTCGTTGAGCGGATCCTCCGAACGAGATTCCTGTGTGCGGGAACCATAGAGCTGGCTGCGACTGTGACTACTACTGCTACTGCGACTGTGACTACTACTGCTACTGCGACTGTGACTACTACTGCTACTGCGACTGTGACTACTACTTCTACTGCTACTGTGACTGCGACGATGACAGTACAGAGATCCTGTGTGGATTCGACGACGACGACTACAACACTCAGCGATCCTATGTGGATCAGTGCTACAGGTCCTGTGTGGGCCCGATCCTGTGTGGGTCCGATCCTGTGTGGGTCTTTGCGCTCATCGGTCCTGCGTGAACCAGCGCCTACAGGTCCTATGTGGGCCCGATCCTGTGTGGGTATTTTGCGGGGGTTAGTTACCTATCGATCCTTCGTGGGTACGACGACTTAGATGGATCAGAGATCATCTTTATCGTCCTTTGAAGAAGTATACCTGTGTGAGCTGAATCCTGTTGCTTTCCTGTGTGGATTGTGTTGTGCTATCCTGTGTGGATTACATTTTGCTTTCCTGTGCGGAATACGTTTACTTTCCTGTGTGGACTGAGTTGTACTTGGGTTCGGAGGATGGAGCATATTTGAAATTGATGACTTAGGTATATGTATGGGCATATACCTAAGCAGTGTCGGTTGTTACTTCGTGATTGTACCTTTCTTTGTGGTTTATCCTTTGTGGATTTTGAGAGACCTTCAGGTGTCTCGGGGTCCCTACTGAGTAGCTTATACTCACCCCTGCACGGGATTTGCCCGCACTACGTTGTGTTGATTGCAGACGACGGACAACATTGATCTTAGCTGAGGCTTGCAGAGCAGGACGGTACCTGGAGGTGGACCACTGGGCGGGACGTGCTCGAAGCGGACGGCGGAACCCGTGGAGCAGTGGAGCTATATGTACCCACCCTTCAGGTGGGATTTCCAGTGGACAGCTCGGTGTAGCGGCTTTTACTTTTGAGTTTCTGTTTTCCCTTTCGAGTTGTACTTTACTTTCAGTTTGGGTTTGTATACTGGCCCATTTACTTTTCCGCACTTTCAGTTGTACTCTGCTTTTTCTTAGTGTTTACTTTTCGCTTTCTTACTCTGTGGTGTTTGTTTACTTTACAAAGGAAATGCCTTCCCTTTTTACCGGGATTTTCGCCTTGGTGCTAGTCGCCAGCCCCTAGCCTATGGAAGGCGGGCTTGGGGTAGTAACAACACGGACCCCGAGGGCGGGTCGTGACAATGTAGCCCATATCATTAGATGGGTTATTATTATATTTACCACTTATGATTGGTTTTATGTTTATACAAAACATAATCCTAAAAATTTAATGGTTAGTATTACCATATAGTTATCCAAATCGTTGAGTATTATTTTAAAATCATGCGATGTTATGTTTGGTTGAGGGAGTAAACCAAATTGATTAGGGTAATCTACCAACCATGTTACATTATCATATATGTTAGTATTTTATTAGGTTTATGTCATGTTATATGTTTCTTCCACATTCCGTATGTTCCCATGATAATGGGATACTAGGTACTTTTTGTAATTATCCCTTATGATTACTCATGAGCCTTCTCTTTTTTGATATCATATTATACATTTGACTCTAGTCTTATGTAAAATACTTATGCCATAATTGATGATCAAGGTATTTATGGGTATGAATTAACATATATTATAATAATAATACTTGATTATCTCATTATATGATTATTATAATTTATTCTCACAAATTTAATTGAATTAATAATGCTTATTTTTACTGTTACAGATAATTATAGCTCACCCTTCTTACGTTTTCCTTCTACCTTGTTGTGATGAAAAAATTTCGGTATGTTTAGCCAATGTATTTCACTAGGATTTATGATCTTAGTGGGTTATAATAGAAACCATTTTGAACTTTTTTTTTGTTTCTATGTTGTAAAATAACAATTATTATGAATTATATATTAATCTAGCCCAAAAATGTTCATGGGTATGTGTTTGATCCAATGATTCATATTGATTTTGTAATTTTTGGATTGTTTATATTTTGTATCAATGAATAAAATGTAATTATTATATTTTATCAAAGGATACAGATGTTCATATTTAGTTCTATAACTTAATTTTATTTAACATTTGTGGAAAATAAAGAAAACACAGAATGATATTTCATGGAATAGTTTCAAATGAATAAAGATAAAAATGGTTATCTAGGATGCCTTAATTTTTATATATTTTCCCTCATTTATTAAGGGGTAATTTGATCACCATAAAAGGTATGTTATTTTTGAAAATAAAAATTTATAGAGGTTTTTCTTTTTGCCATACCTCCCACTATCGAGTGTGTATTGTGAGGTTTGCACAGATAAATTACCCACCCTTCCTCGAGGACCAAGCCTACCACGAGGGTCTGTGAAAAATAAACTAAAATAACCATATTTGGGGGGTAAAAATACTAAGAATCACACAAATTTAAAATTAATCCTAATATTATTTTAAAATATATATAATTATTTAAAAATTTTAAATGTGATTATTAAACAATCACCCTATGAATTAAAGTTATTTTATATTCTTTAAAATCCAAATCAATTAACTGGAATATATTAACTTTAATATTTAATTTATTCATAAAATTTATTTAACATTGTAGGATCATATTTGTGATAGAACAATTTATGTATGATAATATTTCTTATTTATTTAATTATTAAATGTTATTCTTTCATATGTAGTAATTAATTAATTAATAAAAATATATGTACCACCCATTAACCCTATTTATATATATTGATCATGTATGTACATTAGTGGTGGAATTTTTCTATATCCTAGAATCCTAGGAACCATTCACATCTGAGTGAGTATTTGAGTATAATGACATTAATGAAAAGTGAAAAAAAAATATTTGTTAGACATAGCATAACAAGCGATTTTAACTAGATAAATTATATGAGGTGGGAATTAAAAATCATGTTGGTCGCAACTCAGGAATTATCTACAGGGCCCTTTTTGGTCCATTTCTACTTAAAAGACCAAAATTTAGGAATATTATCAATAACAAATAATTTAAATTTATTTAGGAATGTTTTATTATTTCTTTTAAATGATTTATATTTCCATGATATGATAGAATTACAATCATGAATGATTATATAAAACTGAATTAATCTATGGTTAATGTTTCTATGTAATAAATCATTATATTTTGAGTGATATTATTCTGTACAATCATATTAAATAAAATAATAATTCATTCATTTAGATGAAATAAATATCCCTTATTGAAAATATTAATCCATTATTTCCTTCATTCTCTTATTTCAAAATATTTTACACGGACCTCATAAGATATTTATTATGGTGAATCTTCAAATTTTAGGGCTCTAAAAATATTGATGGTTCAACATAATAAAAAAATAGAATCTAAGAAAAATTTACAGCCATTATAGAGAGATTTTTAAGGTAATCATTTATTAATGAAATGTTTCAATTTTAGGAAGATTAGATTTCACTCAACATATAGAAGAGTATCAAGTTAATGTGGATCATAAGCCAAAATCAAATATTGAAAATATACAGGTAGTGGAAAAACAATTCTTGGGATATGAGGATTTTGTTTATAAATCTATTCCAAAGGAGTAAATAAGAAACTAATAATTATAAATAATGAAATTATGGATTACAATGTTATGAAAAAATATTTTTAGGAATTTAATATTCATATGAAAAAAATTCAATCTATTTTTAAAAAAGAATAAATTTCTAATCTATTAAACAAAAGTCATAGAAACTTTATTGTAATACCAAACCAAAAATATGAGCAATGCTTGGAAATAAACATATCCAACCCAGCATTAATTTAAATGAGTGATATATGTTCCTAAACATACACACAATATATTAAATTAAATTGTATATATGGGGGTCCCCACTTCCTGTTGTTCCACCTTAATATGAGGTGGTGAAATTGAAGATCACTTGAGACACATGAATGTTTTTTTGGATATTCATATCATAATATTATCACAAATAACTAGATAATATTGATATAAGTATGATGAAATATATGGTTTTACCATGTTATCACATATTCAAGATGTTTTTGGGAGAGATATTTAAGGAATAATTGAGTGAGGATATGATTACCCTAAATTATTGTAATTTGAAATAATGATCCTTATCTTCTGGTAGAGATTTTTATTCTTTACCATTCAATAAGTTACTTTAGTTTTATTTGTATTATATAAAAAAATTCCTAATAAACATCATAATTTTTTTTGGGAATGTTTAGTAAATTGATAAGAACATAGTGAATGTAAAATATTTAGTTTTGTTCCAACCAGATGAATTAAAATGTTAATTAACCACTTAATAATTCTATTTAAATGGATATTTTACAACATAATCCTATAAATTTAAAAGTAAAAATGGATCAATAAAAAATTATAATATTTTTTTCAAATATAATAGTAAATCATAATATGATATAAACAATAATTAATTAATATTATAATTAATTATAATATTGAACATGTTGTGGACTCATCATCTTATGTGAAAAATCTTTTTTTAATTCATAAATATTACAAAACACATGTGTTTTATAAATTTGTATACAAATATTGTTATATTAATTGTTTAAAATCATTATAATAAGTTAATTAAATTCTATATGTATCTAATTAATGTTGATTACTTTGATAGTCAAAAAAAACATGATCTATATTATTCCATGTTTATTAATTATAGTCAATGAAATATTTTTTATTTAGTATAACTAAAATGGTTATCTATTGTGTCCCTTAGAAACATTGAGTTATTATAAAATGGTGTGATGCATTTTTTTTTTGATTTCTCATAATACATAAATAGTTATCCGATACAAAAATCATATAAAACAAATGAAGAATATAAATTTTAGAGTAAATAATACATTGTGTGGGAAATGTAATAAATGTTCTTGTAAATCTATCACCAAATGGAAATGGAACACATATAAGATTGTTTGTACTCTATGTGAGAAAAAACTTTTAGGTTTCTTATATGATCTATAAAAAGGTATATACATGAAAATAAATTACATTTTAATAAGGTAACACCAATACGTTTCTTGAATTACTGCAACATGATACTCATTGGATATTTAATGTTTCATCTAGAGGTATAGTTTTTTTACATTGGAATTTCATTAAGAAATATTAAAAATGTAACTGTTGTGAAGAAACTATTCATTGAATGAATAGAAAGGATTCATCAAGCTTATCCACATAACAATATATTAAACAATATTTCAAAAATTACTAAAAATATAGTGAATTTATTCATAAACATCCATATTTGTATACACAATGGGCCTATTATAACAAAAAAGGATATATCAATATTTAGATATACATGAATTCATTAATCAATAAAATTTCGGGTCGATTGAATCATAAACATTCATTTCCCTACATACATCATATCCATGATGTGTACACATTGAGGATAAAAGATTATACTTCAATACTATGTAATGCATTCCATTACATTTTTAATAATTTTTTCATAATTTGAGTTATTATTACAAAACAATATTCCAACTATATTGAAAAATCTATATAATATGAGTTATAATATTAAATAAAACTATAATTTCACAAAAAATGTTTTTATATGTAATGTAGTTGTTATGTATAATTCAATAAAAAACATTGATAAAGAAAAAAAGAATGTAAAATATCTGAATTTTCTCTAATCTCTATATAGGATAATAGATAAATTCTTAAGATAGAATAATCATAGTCCTATGATATTATATATTTCAATAATATTTTTCACATCATTGTATGAGATAGTAAGAGATTGATTGACTTGAAAAAAAAGTCATTTCATGCTTAATTAGCTGTAATTGGAATAGGATCTACATGGGACGGTGGAGGATGAGTTTTTTAGTGAAATACACTTGTTAGGAAAGGTAAATCGTCTGTGAGATAGTTTTATGATCACTAATGAAGGTAATATAAAAATCATTTATAACAATGAATCATTATAATATGAAGTAGTAGTAAATAGAAATGAACTAAAATTAAAAGTGAATATGTATCATAAAAAAATATCCATTTACCAAATATTGTGACTATATATTTTTAATTTCGCCAATTCAAGGAATGTAGTTGGTTGGTTTTGGAGATAAATTATAAATGGATGGTACAAATATATTACCAATAAGGATTGAATATTTATGAAAAGTAATAATGATTATATCTATTTGGTTTTTTATTATCGTAATAACATTTTATGAACATTATTTAGGGAATTGGATTTAACAACTACATTCAATTGATTTTTTTGTATGAAACAACCCAAAATGTTTTATAAATTGAAAAAAATGTAATATGGAATGAAAAAATGTACATATATATCTTGGTTATCGAATATTGAGATATAATGTTTATTTTTCATGTGTCTATATGTTGTTAGTGGGATCCACATTATTTTTAAAATAAAATATATTCCTATCATATATAAAATAATTATTAGTGTTATATATATTTACTTCAATATTAGACGTAACTATCCAAATAATATTGTAATGTAATAACCTATGTTATTTGGAAAATTTTATTTTGAGGTATATCAAATTTGTAACAAGGACCAAGTTAATGTAAATATATTGAAAAGCTATTTAAAACAGTAACTTATATAAATTAGGGAGAAATTATTTTTTCTTTGTCAAAATAATTAAGTCTCTCAACGAATACATATATAATATATACCATCCAATAATAATTATGATTATTACTCTATACGCTATAGTAATGAATCCAATACATGTGGGATGACATGTTCTAGATATATTATATTTAATACACACATTATGGTAGGAAAATATCAGATAAATCTAAAATAACTAACTAGTAACTATTACAACTGTCCAATAATACATTATCAAATACAAGAAAAATTTACATTTCATATGGAGTGAAAGGAAAACAACATACAATGAGGATATATAAAAATTAATTCAATATATATTCTTGTTGTTTTATAATAGTTAGTCTAAGAAAATTATCATGTGAGGATAATTATATAAATTGTTGGATATATATATATAATTGTATATTATATTTCATCTTTTGATGTATAGAAACAATGATTATGAAATATAAAAGAATTTTTCAATGTTCTTGGAATAAATTCAAAAATATAATGTATTAACAAAATATAAACAATTAAAAAATTTAAAAATGATACTTCCTATGATGTGAAGGATATGATAGATGAAAAATTGATATACTATAAGATATTATATTACGAAATGTTTTACTCAAATAGGTGAATTACCAGAAAGTATAGTAGTTGTGTGTACATACAATAGAAGAACAATGTCAAAATACATATCTCAAAAGAGGAGCTATTAAATGATGTGAGATCTACTTGGGTGATAGTTATAATTTTCGATCTAGTTAATGTGGGGTTATTTTAAAAATATGTACCACAAATGTCACATTATTTTTACATTTATATTAAAATATAATGTAAAAAAAGTGTTATTCATGATATTATTTTACTATAAAAGTTATTTAACTTTTATAAACACTATTTATATTGTTTTTTATCATATACAATGGTTGTAGTTGTTTCTATATATAAGGTAAACCTTAGGAAGTCAATATTTTAATGTTAATAATATTTCATATGCTCTAGAAACGTCATACCGTTGGTACAAATATGACAAAAAACATTAAGGGGATTGGGTAACATTAGCATTGGTATGTCTAATAATTAAATCTTGACATGTTGATCATGATTAGAGGAAATCATATATACTGGTTCACCAATGAAAACACTATAATATATAGGTTTCATTGAGTTTTCATACACAACCTCATGAGTATTTCTCACATAACATGAGAATATTACCAATTTTCATCCCATGATCAGGTATATTAATTTATTATAAAACTATTAAAATTATTTTTTTGGAGAGATAGAATGTCTCAGTATGATCATTGGTGTTATAGAATTGATTTAATGGCTATGAAAGGATTTCCTCTTTGAAAAGTATGATATATATAGATCACAATTATCCAAGATATTATTACCAATATTTAATCAATGAAAATTTTAAAAGAATGTAAATACTTATTGAATTTTTATTAACATAATAAATAAATAATGTAATCTTGGAGAAAAATATAATTCATACGTTGTGTTGAGATAACATGAGAAAAAGAGACTATATTAAAAAACATATAATCCTAGAATATTTTTGTTTCTATGAATAATCCTTATAGACATGAGGGACGTGATGTGTTTCAATGGATTTTTATTTCTCATTATATATATCTCTCTAATAGGATGATATGTTCCATGAAGGTAACATTTAATGGATATTCATAAGAATTCTCAATTCTAATGAATTGTAGTTAAATAAATAGTGGTCCATACTATTAGGGTTGTGTAAATACCATATTTTTATAACTGTAAAAACCAAATAATGTCATTATTATTCATGATTATAATAACAATATTTTTTGTAATTAAATTAGTATAATTATTATTTATTAATCTTGCTTAGGGAGAAATATTTTACAGTTCAATATTTTATATTCAATGACTTTTTATAATTTTTAGTATAAATGAGTTGAGTTGAACACACATAAGTCCAATTAATAAATGTTTATTTAATTATTATTCATTTATTTGTTAGTAAAATTATGTGACAAAATATTTCTCACATTTATATGGAGGTTTATGTGTTTATAGTGATGTTTTTGGTTGATGTTAATGGTTATCATTGATATATAACTATGTATAATTTTATGTATGTGTATCTGAGCTATTTAAACGAAAATTGATTCACAAAATAGGAAAATTATTAACTCACTATAATTATAGATCTATTCACTATACTCTCCCATGTCAAAGGGGGAGTAAATGAAGATATAAGCACATTGATCAAATATTTCATTCAAATATTTATATAATGACATTATGTTGATTAATGTTGGGTTGGATAATTTTTCAAATCACCAATTTAGACACCAAAAATAAATGATATATGTAACAACGCAATATTTTAAAATTAATTTATAATATTTATACATTCTTTTTTTACTTCATGCAATGATCACTGACCTTGATAGGGTCACTCATTTAGTTAAATTTATACTTGGCACTACTTCAATATTAATTTTAATTCATCATTAAATCACATGAAATCATAAAAAATAATTATAGTGTAGTGAATTCCTCAATAATATGTTACAACATTAATATAGTGGGAAAATTATTATTTCTAATGTATTAAATATTTCATTTCATTCATGGTAGTAACATGATAAAAAAATTATCATATAATTTTTTTAGACAAATGATTCTTTTTATTAATTTATTTCCTTGTTTTTTTAAAATCACCCATATAAATGAGATTAAATTAAATAAAGGAATATTAATTTTATCATTTCAAATAGACTCACATTTGGAATAAATACATGTAATGATAATTCTAGATTTTTAATGGGTGTAAGAGTAGTTTTGAGATAAAGGGTGAGACTCCAGTGGTTTTTATATGTGTTTGGTAGGGTAAAATTGGATTCAGGTAATGATTTTTTAAATTTTTTGTTTCATGGAAAGGGTACATGGTTGTGTGTTCATCATGAAAGAGAAATCATATGACTCCATAATGTATTAGAGTTTATCAGTTCATTTTGAACTACGCATAATTGTGACACACAGTTATCTCCTGCTTACAGAAAAACTTTATCATGTTTAAGGAAAAACTATATACAAATGAGGGGGGTATGGGATATGGATAATATCCTATGTATAGTTATAGTGAAATAATGTGATGTGAATAATAGATAGAAATTTATGATAGAAAGGTTGGACTATGGATTTTTAAATTTGTGACTAACCAATGAGGAGTATTAATATTAGAGAGTATGGGGTTCATGTTAAGAATGTTGTTTAGTATTCCATATGTCCAACCCGCACGACTACACATATTTAATTAAAAAGGTGGATATGGTAAAAATACCCCATAGTATTTTTATCCACTGTGCACTCGTCTCCACTATTCAGTATCCATGAACCTAGGGGTTCCCAACCCTTTATGTCCTTCTACCATTAGATTAATTGTCCAATCATGGTGTTTTTCTATGTTTCTGAAAATATTTCTATTCCTACTCCTCTATTTCCCTATTTCAATATTTTCCCCTAATATTAGATTTATAGATTTATGGTTCTAGTATTACATCCACTTCTAAATGGTAGATTTATTCATGGATAGTGGTTTTTATGGTTACATTGGTTATTGTTGGTCCTAAGGGAATTAATGTATATCATATCGTCATGTTTTGTTATGTTATGTGGATAATGTGAATTTATATAGTTCTTTAATGAAGGATTAATTTAATTATATATTTTTGTGGCATCTCTTCTTATGTGTTTTCTATGAATATTTCATGGATTCATTTTTAGATATTTTCTATAGGGTATAAGTATTTTCCATAAGATATGATTGACATGGAGAGATTTTGTAATTATTCCATGGTGTGATATTATTTATCAATTAAATATTTTAGTTATGAATTTTATTTTTTTGATTTTTGGTGTAATGATAGGGAAAAATTGTTTGTGGGGAGATTGTTTGAATTCAAAATATATTGAATGGACTTGGATAATCCTTGTAAAGGCCTATGTAGTATTGAAAATTTTTAGATTTTTTTTGATAAGTTAGTTAGTCTAAGTTAAGTATTTATATGATTGTTAATTGATATGAATTTGAATGTGTTAGGGTCTTTAAATACGATTTTTATTGTGTATTCTTATTTATATTACCTTATTTGTTTTTTGTCCTTGAAATTATACGGTATACCTTACATGGATCATGTTGGATCCATGGTTTCTTATAATATTGAACAAATTATTACACATGGGGTTCATTGTTTCATGTAAAGGGTAATGTGGGTTTTAGAATTGATAAAGGTACTAGGTTTTATATGTAACATGATATAGCTTATTATTTTCAATAATTTAATAGTCAAGGTCTACATTGATATAATTTGAGATCATCGATTTATAAATTCAATGAATTGATGATTTTGAATGATTTTAAGTAATAAAATTTTACAAAATTTTCAATGGGTGTTTGCATATTCTTTTAATTGTTTTCACTTATTTTTGATATGTTTTTGGGTTTCAAAATGGGAAATAATTGTTTAGAAATAGTTCTTGTTTAAAATGTGGTATTAACAAACACGCATCTTATGGAATGAGGTGTATAAATTGATTCAAATGTTGATTTGAAATGAATGTGTGGTTACCCATTTGATCAAATGACTTGACAGATGTTTTAATGGGTTTTCAGAAGGGATGTCATGAATTTTATATTGTGTGAATAAAATTAATGACCGTAGTTATTTAAAATGGATTAGAAGCGGTTTTTTTGTTTTTGGGTTTATTGTATGGTCATGTTTTTTAACCATGAAAAGTGGTTTTTTGTGTAATGATTAATATAGTGGTCATGGAGTTCCACACATAAAGAAAAAAATATAGCCATATAGTTTGACATCAATTTTGTGTTTTTGGCCATGGAAGTACATTTCTATTGTTTAAGATGTTGGTTATGGTGATCAAGTTCATTATTAGGTTGTTAGTCATTGTTGTATATACTCGAGGCTTAGGATATTGGTCATGGAGGTCAACATTATTGATTCAAATTGATGAACATTGAATTATACATCAATGGATGGTTCCATTTACTGAAGCTCTATACAATACAATTTAATTATATATGATGTTGTTGGATTGATTATGGATGCTCTATTAGATGGTGATATGAATATACTAATGGGTATGATGCTTTGAATAATTACCTATGGTTTTTCTATGAATTTGGTGATAGACTAAGGCTCCAGGCCTAGTTTATACTAATGTTTTTGTCTCCCAAAGAAGAATGATAATTTAAAATACATTTATTTTATTCACAGTTTGTATCACCAAATATTATTAATTTTTATGGACACATTTGGATGATGCATGTTGGTTTGACTATGTGTCACCTTTGAACCATTAGATCCACTTGGATACTAGATAAACCTATGTATCTTTTGATATTCGTTTACATTCTTTCACTCATAAATTATTTGACTATTTACCTACAAATAATGCTATTTAAACTGGTATTTTCATTAGAAAAAATTTTAGTGGCCTACTGAGTCATAATCCCACATGGGTACTTGAAAAGCATTCATATATTTTATAATGTAATAGGTTTGTGTTAAACCCCATGTAGACTATTTTTCGATCAGGCAGGTTAGTTCAGATGGTACTATAATTCTAAAAACCTAGTATATTTCATGGAATAGAGTTAGTTGTAGGGACTAATGAACCTATTTGGTAATTTATTTTGAATATGTGTGGTCATCCACATGGGATATCATTGTTTTATTTTATGAATAAGGTTTTTGGTCCTCATTGTATTTCAATTTTTTATAGCATGCTTATATTTTTACTTCTCCATACTATAATGTCTATTATGTAGGTTACTTAATTGTTTTGTGAACTCGGATGTAGGGTGTATAGTCACCTCACAGTTCAACCCTATATCCCCTCCATTAGTAATTAGAATCTGGCACATGTGGAGGAATGCTTTAGGGCTTGTCATGTAACAACCCAAGATTTTATGAGAATTATTATTTTTTAATTTCATTGATGTCTTGTGTTTTATGCAACACCAAAATTAGATTATTCTATACACAACACCGTATTATCTTGCAGTATACACAACACTAATCTTGGATCGTGTTGCACACAATTACATGTTCGTTTGATAGTAGTTATTCTACGCAACATTGTGTTTATATATATATATATATATGTTCAATGTATAAATGAAATATGGTTGGATTCTGTTATACGCAACAAAAAAGGAGTCTTTCACTACACACAACCCTGACTTGGCTTATATTACATTAAATACCAACCTTCCTTGATGGCCTGTGTTGTACGCAATACCGAGTAGCACTAAACAACGATATGTTATTAAAATATTATATAAACTAGCAGTTATGAATAGTAATACCCACTTTTTTAAATTTTATGAATTTCACCTTTCAAAATGGACTTCATTTTTAGATTCAGAATATTGAAATTAGCCTAGGGTGATTTTTTTGTATTTTTATGAAAACCATCAATTTTTGATGAATAGTGAAAACACTGGGTTACTATTTAAAAACCGAATTTTTATTTAAATAATTATTTATTTTATTTAAATTTATTTTAGATAAAAATTGATACATAATACCTATATAAGTTCAATGTAATTCATTGGAGTCATTTAATAATAATTTTAGATATATAAAAATTTTATTGAACTTTTCTCCATCTTTTACCTACCTCTTAAGTGTTTTTTGAAAACTTACATGCCTCTTCTTTGAGTAGAATTTCAAAAATCCGAGAGACATAGTTAATATCAAAGTGTAAAATGTGGTTCAATAAGAAAAAAATAATTTTTGGGGAATAGTAACTTTTTACTTTTATTTACCATGGTTAAAAGTAAATAGGGTAATTAGGGTCAAAATGATATTATTATTACCCTAACACATGTAACAATTCAATTGGATAAGTATAATTTGACCAAAAACAACCTTAGGAAAATAATATTATCATTTAGGTCCACTTGGATTAGATTAGGACAATTATTATTATTTTATTTAAAAAAGAGTTAAAATAGTTAAAATCAATGTTTAATAAGTAAAACATTTTTAATATAGGGTTGTACATAAGATAAATTAGACAATAAATATTAATTAGAAATATAACAATATTTCATACATAATGATATTTTATTTATATTTTTTAGACATTAAATAAGTTAATTTATTTATGACACAATGATGATGCATTAATTACCTTATTAATAAAATATTAAAATAATTGATGTTATAAATACCCAAATAAATGTAATATTAGACTTTTTATGAATTCAAATACTTTTATAGGTTAATATTTAATTTTATTATTGATTTAATTAACCTTTTCCTAACTAACCATTCTGTTATGATTTTCACAAAAATCAAATACCAAATCGTGTCAAAATTGACATAAAATAGTTTTTAAAACAAATGTTATATTAATAATTGTCATTTTATTCCTAAAAATATAACGTTCAGCCAAATGACTTATATAAGGATATATATATTAATAATGAACCACTTGGGGTTAGTTTGGCTTATTATTGTATGTTTATTAACCATATAGTGTAATAAAACAAAAAGACATAAAAAAGTTAAATTAATTAACTTAGAGTTAAATCTAAATGATAAGGATAAAATAGGAACCTAAACTTGTATAAAACCTATTTTTTAGAGTATTTCAACCCCTAACCACCTTATCTTCGAAATAAATCAATTTTGAGCTATTAAAACCCGAATATGACTTTTTTACAAAATAAGATTTTATGTTTTTCCATAGGTGCCCCTCTCCTCCCTTATAAAAAGGGAACCCCTTCCCTCTTATCTTCACACCCTTTTGAGCCTTGAAGCTCAGACAAACCCTGACCATTTATCTTCTACAATTCACTAGAAAAATTTTGGAGGTTCTAGTCTTCTCAAAAGACCAACTATACTTCCTTAAGAGGAATCTTAAACGAGGTGCGTCGAAGAAGAGGTAATCTCTTCTTCCGATTCTCTCAAGTTTCTTTCTTCTTCTACTTATTCTTATTTATTTGTATCATTATAAAGTAATAACATAAGTATTAATTATATACTTATATATTATTATAAATACGAAAAAAACCTATTTCATCCTCTATCCATCCTACAGAAAACAAAATCACCGCGCGTGCGTACATACGGAATACCGTATCCACGCTGTGGTGTAATCTGTTTTCGACCACCACTTTACTTAGATGGGTATAATGGATTAAATAAATAACTATATATGATTATTGTAAAGTGATATTGATTCTTAAATATTATACATACACTTCAATACAATTCCATGATCATGAGAATGATATCATCACTCGTGCGTACGTACGGACTACCGTCTCAACGATGCGATGCGATTCATTATCCATGTTAACCATTCATGAATGATTATAAACTATATATAATGAATAATAATGAAATATGTGACATAATAATGATACTTTATTTATGTATATATATTTTTATGTCATCTACTTAATTCCATTCAATTCAATAAGGAAACAAAAACAACGTTCATGCATACGTACGGCCTACCGTCTCCATGAACAGTGTATTTCATTCCATTTATCGATCTGTCATATATATATGTATATTCTGAATATATATTATATATTAATCATGTTTTACATTCTGGAATTACGTAAGTCAGGATATAAGTAATAATATCAAGAAAAACAAGTCGAAACACGTACAATAAATGAAACGATTTTACCCAAATCGCTGCTTTTACCCAAATCGCTGCTTTTACATCGAATTTACAAAAGAATGGGTAATATAAAGTCATAAGTAAACTATATATGATATCATAACAATGAATATGATTCTGTAATAAGTCAATGAAAATTTTAAAATCATTATATAGGAGGTTCAGATACATATAAAGAATATTGGACATAAGGTAAGGGATAACTATTCGAATCTCATTCTTATCCGAGATTGTTATTCAAAAGTATTTACTGGGCTTATTGGCATCATCCATGCCCATTTTTTCTAAAAATGTTTTCCTGTATTTTTAAAGTCATTTTTACCCATTTTTGAAATTTACCACATGTTATGAAAGGAATCATACTTTTGTTTACCACACGGAGAACTTTTTGACATTTCCTACAAAAGTACGAGAAAAATGTTATTTTTAACTTATACAGTGTGAACGGATTTTTACTGTTTCATAACCCCTAATTTTTATAAATATTACTATAGAATATTTAATGACTATTTTAAACAAAATAATTTTTTTTAAATTATCTGGCATTTTGTGAAAAGAAAATGATTTTGAAGAAGAAAGGATATTTTCCTCAAGAATTCATTTCAAGTGTTTTATCAAAAACTGTTTCCTTCTAAGATGACATTATTTAATATGTGTATGTTTCAAGTATAATGTCTCTATGATTTATGTGGTTTCAATTTTCTTATTATGAAATGATATCCATTTGTTTTATATGTATTATGTTATGATGGAATGATGCTTATGAAACCCAATTTATTCTTTGGGTTATGATGAATGTTTTAAGTTTATTTTGTGGCACACATAAGAAGGATTTAAATATGAGATGGGTGGGACCTATATCTACCTCTAATGCATTGGGTAAATATTTATATCTCATGATATAGACATGGTTGGAATTATAAGTTAATCCAGTTCAGTGTTATAGGAATGAAACGAGGAGTGACCTCGATTCAGAAACGAACATTGTCCACTAAGATGGTCATGACAACAATGCCTTGGCGACTATGGAAATCATAACATGTGATTAATGGTTGCCACAATTACATGCTTTATTCCCATGATATTTTATCATGATTGATGATCCATTATGATATATGCCTTACGTACTTACAAGATTTATGTCTTTGCTCATGATTTTGATGTTTAGATTTTATGTTCAAGTTTTTTCATTCAAATGTTTATGGATTGTTTTATGTTCTTTATGTTTACCCTTACTGAGCATTTGAGCTCACCCTTTTTATGTTTTAGTTTCCACAGGATATAAAGAAAGGATTTAGGTAAGAAAACCAAAATGGGAAGATCTTTATGGGAGACATTGAAGATTTTTCACCATGATTAGAAGATTACATTCTGAGTTTCCAAAGACACTAAACTAATACGATCTTTGGGCATCTGTTTTTGTCATGTAATAAGTATTCCAAAAAAGTAATGTAATTTCCATGTACATCAAGATTTGGGTCTCTATAGTTGGTATCAGAGCGAAGGTTTAGTTAACCTTTAGAATCTAGGATGCAAAAACATTAGTGAAATCCCTAGATATATTTCTAAGGTATGTCTAGGGATGTCCCTAAGGTTAAGTATACATATAGGCTAGAGTCCTAGAATTATGTTGACGATCATGAATAACCTACGGTGAACCTATGGTATCATGGATTAAAGAATTTTTGATAAGTTAGAAATCCCATAAGCGACTTTTTATGATTATGTGGTTCCTCGTTTTTTGAACTATTTCTTACACTATGGGTTCTGGTCTTAGGAAATGGATGGAACAAGAAGGAATTCAGTTAACATTGATTCCAATGGACAAAATGTTGACTATTATCAGCGAAATTATGTAACTCCTGGAGAAAAAGATATTGTGATTATGCTGAATCAGTCATCTCAATATATGATTAACAAGGTGAACTTTATTTGTATTCCTAAGTCATCAAATAAAAGGAAGATGGAATTTTATGCATGTTCACATGGTGAGGAGCATAGATAAAGAAAGAGTGAGATTTCTAAAGAAGGGAATAAGAACCTTGAGGAATACCTCAAATGGAGGGGAAGATGTTATCTATGTGGAGAAAAGGGTTATAGAGTGACAGACTGTTATGGAGTCCAATGTCTGATCTGCGGAGAACATGGGCATTACCCAACTCAATGCCCTGACCTAAGAAGTTACTTATAAATCAAGGAAGGACCTATTCCATGCCAATCATTAAAGAGTATGGATTGAAGGGCTTATGTATTGGAATTAAATAATAATTTTGTTGAGGTACTTTTATAGATTATCGAAATATATGTGTATTGGTCCATTGTGGTTTTCTATAAGAATATGGTACTGGTAACCATGAAAAGTAATTCAAATATTTTGGAAAGTAGATGATATGCACATAATGAAGGGATAATGAGAAAATAAATTGTTTGATAGTATTCATGAGCTCATGATTGATATAAGGACTAAGTGATATCATGGTTTGAGTATATAGAATTTTAGGGATTTCGGAATGTGGAAGGAGTTAACTTTTGACAACACTCATGTTTTCACTAAGGTTCTATGGTAATTCATGTTTCAAAAGAATATATGATTACAAAATTCACATGTTTATAATGTGACCAAAAAGATATGTCTTATGATATATGGGGGATAAACGATGGTATCCACGTGCTTGTTATGTGACCTTTTCAGTAATTGTTGTCTTTATACTATGAGATTGGACAGATGTATTTTGGATAAGCCTAAATATTGTAACGGATTATGTTAGACATCATATAGTATTGTTTAAGGATAGAACTTGTTTTTCGATATTATTTCTAGAATGTTATAATAGTATAGTTTTAGAAAAAGGAAAACCCATAGGACAAGAGACAACCCGCCGCGTCAGACAAGGCTGAGGGAATCGAACCCACAACCTAAGTGCGACATGCCTTTATCACCTACCACTGGCCTAAATGAATTTCTTGGTTAGTAGAAACTAGTTTTATTCTATTAAGCAGTATGACAGATGAAGTATAAGTCCATTTTTGGAATCATATACAATTAAACTCATCATAGATGGACTTATGTATATAAATTTTGATAAATTTATGATTGAGACAGATGGAATGACCTATCATTCTATCAAATGATCTGCTAACACTTCACAAAGGACAAATTTAACTTCATTTATTTAAGAGATGAAGTAGAAATTGTACAAGGCACAAACAACAGTGAGATTGTACCAAAATCATGAAAGTATTTATTCTAATTCAAAATTTTAAACTTTAGGGAAATGATATTGAAAACCAAAAATGTTGTCCTAGTGCTCTCATATACAATGAATCAGATGGTACCTTAGATCATCAAAAATTTATGGCTTTGTGATTGTTGGCTTTTTCATAGCCATGTTCTCTACCACTCTCCATCTGAACTTAATGGTTAGATTTCTCTTCCATATCCATATTTTCACCTATGTTCTCCTATGTGGAAACCCATTGATTAGTTAATTTGGGTAACCATTACGTTTCATACTTTAGTTTTTGAAGTTATGTTTTGGTATTCCATTTTACGATTTTGGTTTCAATTAATGAAACTTTCATGTAGAAAACTATTTATAACCCCGACGAATTTCGAGGGAGAAATTCTTTTTAAGGGGGGTAGAATGTAACAACCTGAGATTTTATGGGAATTATTATTTTCTAATTTCATTGATGTCTTGTGTTGTACACGACACCAAAATTAGCTTCTTATATATGCAACACCATATTAGCTTGCAGTATACACAACACTAATCTTGGATCGTGTTACACACAATTTCAAGTTCGTTTGATAGTAGTTATTCTATGCAACATTGAGTGTATATATATATATATATATTCAATGTACAAATGAAATATGGCCGGATTCTGTTATACGCAACATCAAAAGAGTCTTGCACTACACGCAACACTGACTTGGCTTACATTACACGAAATCACAATCTTCCACAATAGCGTGTGTTGTATGCAATACCGAGTTTCACTAAACAACGATATGTTATTAAAATATTATATTAACTAGCCGTTATGAATAATAATACCCACTTTTAGAAATTTTATGAATTTTATCATTCAAAACGGACTTAATTTTTAGATTCTGAATATTGAAATTAGCCTAGGGTGAATTTTTGGTATTTTTCTGAAAACTTTGAATTTTTGATGAATAGTGAAAACACTAGGTTACTATTTAAAAACCGACTTTTTTATTTAAATAGTTATTTATTTTATTTAAATTTATTTTAGGTAAAAATTGATACATAATACCTATATAAGTTCAATGTAATTAATTGGATCCATTTTATAATAATTTTATATATAAAAATTTTTTATTGAACTTTTAACCGTCTTTTACCGACCACCTAGTAGTTTTTTGAAAACATACATAAAACATAATTTTACCACTTCTGTGAGTGGAATTTTAAAAATCCAAAAGACACAGTTAATATCAAGGAGTAAAATGTGGTTCAATAAGAAAAAAATAATTTTTGGTGAATAGTAACTTTTTACTTTTATTTACCACGATTAAAAGTAAATAGGGTAATTAAGGGTAAAAATGATATTATTATTACCCTAAAAATGACGTAATTCTATTGGATAAGTATAATTCTACGAAAAAAACCTTAGGAATATGATATTATCAATTAGGTTCACTTGGATTAGATTAGGACATTTATTATTATTTTATTTAAAAAAGAGTTAAAATAGTTAAAATCAAAGTTTAATAAGTAAAGCATTTTTAATATAGGGTTATACATGAGATCAATTCGACTATAAATATTAATTGGAAATATAAAAAGATTTCCTACATAAGGATATTTTATTTATAATTTTTAGACATTAAATAATTTAATTTATTTATGACACAATGATAATGCAGTAATTACCTTATTAATGAAATATTAACATAATTGATGTTATAAATACCCAAATAAATGTAATTTTAGAATTTTTATGAATTAGAACCAATTTTATAGGTTAATATGACATGTTATTATTCATTTAATTAACTTTTTACGAACTAACCATGCTTTTATGATTTTAACAAAAATCAAATACCAAATAGTGTCAAAATTGACATAAAATAGTTTTTTTAAAAATGTTATATTATTAATTGTTACTTTATTCCTAAAAATCTATGGTTTGGAAAAATGACTTATCTAAGGATATATATATTAATAATGAACCACTTGGGGGTCTGTTGTCTTGTTATAGTATGTTTATTAACCATATAGTGTAAGAAAACAAAAGGACACAGTAAAAGTTAAATTATTTAACTCAGAGTTAAATCTAAATGATAAGGATAAAATATTAACCTAAACTTGTCTAAAACATATTGGTTGAGAGAATTTATACCCAAACCCACCTTATATTTTAAATAAATCAATTTTGATCTATGAAAAATTGAATATTAATTTATTATAAAATAATATTTTACGTTTTTTCAAAGGTGCCCCTCTCCTCCCTTATAAAAAGGTCCCCCCTTCCCTCTTCTCTTCACTCCCTTTTGAGCCTTGGAGCTCGGCCAAACCCTAACCATTTATCTTCTCCACTTCCCTAGAAACATTCTGTATGATCTGGTCTTCTCAAAAGTCCAACTCTACTTCTTTAATAGGAAGCTTAAAGGAGGTACGTTGAAGAAGAGGTAATCTTTTCTTCCGATTATATCAAGTTTCTTTCTTCTTCTACTTCTTCTTCTTTTTTGTATCATTATCAAGTAATAAAATCAGTATTAATTATATACTGATATGTTATTATAAATATTCAAAAACCCTATTTCACCTTCATATCCATCATACAGAAAACAAAATCACCGCGCGTGCGTACGTATGGAATACCGTCTCCACGCCGTGGTGTAATCGGTTTTCGACCACCACCTTACTTGGATGGGTATAATGGTATAAATAAATTAATATATATGATTATTGTAAAGTGATATTGATTCTGAAATATCATACATACACTTCAATACAATTCCTCGATCATGAGAATGATATCATTGCTCGTGCGTACGTACAGACTACCGTCTCCAGGACGCGATGAGATTCATTCTCCATGTTAACCATTAATGAATGATTATAAAGTATATATAATAAATAATAATGAAATATATGACATAATACTGAAACTGGATTTATGTATATATATATATGTATTTCATCTACTTAATTCCATTCAATTCAATAAGGAAACGAAAACAGCGTTCATGCGTACGTACGACCTACCGTCTCCATGAACGGTGTATTTCATTCCATTTATCTATATATCATATATATATGCATATGCTGAATATATATTATATATAAATCATGTTTTACATTCTAGATTTAATTAAATCACGATATAAGTAATAATATCATGAAAAACAAGTTGAAACATGTACAATAAATGAAACGATTTTTCCCAAATCGCTGCTTTATATCGAATTTACAAAAGAACGGGTAATATAATGTAATAAGTAAACTATATATGATATCATAACAATGAATCTGATTCTGTAAAAAGTCAATTACATTATTTAAATCATTATACAAGAGGTTATTGATACATACAAAGCATATCAGACATAAGGTAAGGGATAACTATTCCAATCTCGTTCTTATCCGAGATTGTTATTAGTAAGTATTTATTGGGGTTATTGTTATCATCCATGACAATGTTTTCTAAAAATGTTTTCATGTATTATTAATGTCCATTTTACCAATTTTTTAAATTTACCACATGTTATGAAGGTAATCTTACTTTTGTTTACCACACATGGAACTTTTTAACTTTTCTTACAAAAGTACGAGAAGAATGTTATTTTTAACTTATACGGCGTGAACGGATTTTTACGGTTTCATAATGCCTCATTTTCATGAAGATTACACTACAAAATTTAATGAATATTTTCAAAATAATAATTTTTTGAAATTTCATGGCATTTTGTGAAAATAAAATGATTTTGAAGAAGAAAAGATATTTTCCTCAAGAATTCATTTGAAGTGTTTTGTCACAACCATTTTCCATCTAAGATGACATTATTTCATATGTATATGTTTCAAGTATAATGTCTCTATGATTTATATGATTTCACTTTTTTATTATGAAATTATATCCATTTTTTTATATGTGTTATGTTATGATGGAATGATGTTTATGAAACCCAATTTATTTTTTGGGTTATGATGAATGTTTTAAGTTTATTTTGTGGCACATGTCAGAATGTTTTAAATATAAGATGGGTGGGAACTATATATCCCTCAAATACATTGTGTAAGGATTTATATCTCATGAGATAGACATGGATGGAATGGTAAGTTAATATGGTTCATTTTTACAGTACTGAAACGAGGAGTGAACTAGATTCATAAAGGGAATTTTTCCACTAAGATGGTCATGGAAGCAATGCCTTGGATACTTTGGAAATCATAACATGTGATTAATGGTTTCCATAATTACATGCTTTATTTCCATGCTATTTTATCATGATTCATGTTCCATTATGATACATGCCTTACATACTTCAAAGATTTATGTCTTTGCTCATGATTTTGATGTTTAGATTTTATGTTCAAGTTTTTGCATTCAAATGTTTATGGATTGTTTTATGTTCTCTATGTTTACCCTTACTGAGAATTTGAGATCACCTTTTTTATGTTTTCTTTTCTCTAGGATATAAAGAAAGGTTTTATGTAAGAAAACCAATAGGGGAAGATCATTATGGGAGATGTTGAAGATCTTTTACCATGATTAAAAGATTATGTTCCGAGTTTCCAAAGACACTAAAATAATATGATGTTTGGGTGTCTGTTTTTGTCATGTATTAAGCATTCCACAAAAGTAATCTAATTTCCAAGTATGTCAATATTTGGGTCTCTACATGTCGTGGAAAAGATCAGGGAACTAGTTCAGTGGGATTCTAGAAGGGACAACGCAAAGTTTGAAAATTGAAGTTACGTTATTATTGGTTTACTATTTATGGATTGGAATACTACAGATATAAGTTTGTTTTGGGGATTTTGATGTATATACTTCTAGTGTATCAAAGATCCCACTTTTTATATGAAGTCTATTTATTAGAGTACATTATTTCTATTCTAGAATTTATGTATAGTTGAATATTATTTCAACTTCAAGAGAGGTTCATTTTATTCTTCTTGAAGATGTAGTATGTATTTATAGATCTTGTACCATTATTAAGATGCATCTAGTTTGGTTATTACTTGTGGAAAATAGATACAATAGTTAAAACACAATTCGATATAGGAATAATGAATCCACACGTTATAATACTTCTGTTTGAGTTTATGGATTTATATTTTATTGCATGTTCTATGGATTAATGGTGAGGTGATCATCATTGAGGATGATGGTGTAGTCCATGTGGACAGTTGGTTCAGTTACCCTAGTTTCACGTAATGTTCAATTTATAGGTATGTTATACCCTATATTGTATTTTTATATAGGGTATCAATTTCATTTTCATGTACTATAGGGAGAGGTCTGATGTGAAGATTCCCAGAGGGGATGATAAGCCTTGTTTTGTATAGTTAGTTGTTATATGATTGATTCATGGTAAATGATAAAAGATGATAGTTTTTTTACATTATAATGTCATATGATGATTTGGTTGGTCAGTATTTTATTCCACATGAGTTTTAGCCTTATGTGATAAGGTGTATACATTGGGTGGTTGGAACTATTGAGCATTTTACATTACACCAATTTTGTGATTGGTTCCATGTGTATTACAAGGGTGAACAATCTAAGTGGTCAGTGAGGTTCTATGTGATTTTGGGAAGTGATGTAAATATATATGTTTTGGAAATTTTATAATAGTAAAAGATGGGTGTAGTCTAATACAATCTTCTAGAAAAAAGGATGCAGTTGGTTTATGAACTAGTAATTGAGTGATAATGTTTTTTCCATATGGTATCATTTACGTGGGGCATGTTTTTTGGGTACCATGCCCAATTTTCAGTTTATTAGGAATAATGTTCCCAGTTTAATTGATCTAAATAGTAAGTGGATTTGTTCTTCACGTGATTAATTTATACTTGAGATAGTGTAGGGATATTTATAATGTGAGACAAAAAAAATATTTTGGATTCCTTAGTGTTGAATGCACTTTTAAAACGGATGAATTGGTATCAGATGTGGTTTTAGAGGGAAGTTATATTGAGGGTCTTGGCTCGGTCATCTTTAAATGAATTTTCATGAATTCAATGAATATATCAATGATCTTAGTTTAAATTTAAATTATTCATTGGTTTTTAGGGTTCGAGTAAGAGGTTTTGGCTCATGATTTTCTTTTGGTTTTTGGAAGAACACTGGGTTCCATTATTTGGTTAAAAAGATAATAGTAGAAGAATGGATAGTGGATAGGGATCATGATTTGAGGATTCATAATTATTGAGTAATTAAAGACATAATTAATTTATTTATAGGGAATATATGTTGGTGTTTGTGAATTTTATTTTTTAACGGGATCTTGGAGTAATTACTTTATGATGACACACTGTGCCATTTTGTTTTTGGATCGAACATTATGAAAATTTGCAACAAAGATGACTTAGTTGTTTAGGGATGCATGAATTAGCTAATAATTGATGTGAATTTTTATAGTATAATTGCATGTGGTAATCTCGGAGATATTTTATTTGTTTCACATGTCCCTAAATGAAGAGGTAGCCTAAAAATGGTTGATTTTCAGGGGTTTTAATCGACTAAATAATAGTGTAATATTAGTTTAGAGATGATCATTCACCCTATTTTTACACCATCCCGAGTTCACTGAGATAGAAATGGATAAATAACATGATAACTAACAATATGTTGGTTTGATGGAGTGTATTTAATGGGAATTAACTCATATAATGGTGGATGAGAATCTGTATAAGGGGGGAAACATCTACCGCTAAGAGTATATCCCCATATTGGACCATATGTCGTCGAATGTTATGGGTGCACTTTTTTGAAGCTAAAAACTTGTGATAAATGATGTTTTGTTTTGTTACATTTGTTATAGAGAGATAAAACCATCCAATTCATGGCTTGATAGTGGGTGGATGATGGTTCATGGTGGTTGTAGTCTCATGACAGAGTCGGGGAAGAAGACACTCATATGGTGGGGAGTTACATGTTGATCACAATGGTGCACCCTCATGTTGGCAGGCTCACTGGTTTATAGAACTGACCGTGAATTGGTCATGGTTCCACTAAGATCATAGTGAGTACATAATGCGGTGAATTCATAATATTTTTTAGGAAATTATAATTGAAAATAAATTTCTAAATATAATCGATCCGAAAACATTACTCATGCTCATGGTGGATAAAAATGTAATTCAAGGTGATTTTATTAGAGGTGATTTTGTGTACTATAGGGAACGTTGATGGATTGAGTCAGTAGAAGATCATACTAGGGTATCTCACAAATAGTCGTGTATGAAATCTACTTGTATTTTTTTGTTGTTTGGGGAATTCTTCTTGGTATGAAGGCATTAAGATCAGGTTATATGGCTAGGTGCTTGTTGTTGGAGTTAGGTGTGTTTTTGGTAAGAGTCATTAAAGGATGGTGTGACCATTGATACTATATAAAGTAGGTATATAGAGTTATAAATAATAGTTTTCATGTGTTTTTTCAATTTACTGATGAAATTTAGGTTTGAGTTTTTTTATTTAGGAAAAGAGCATATGTTCATATATCGATCCTGGATGGTTGATTTACATCTTCTTGAGTTACATTATAAAAATGAGGATTTCTGAAAATGCGTGTTGGTGTTCATATGGGTGTTTGGGAATAGTGTGTTCAAAATTGTGTCAATCATATTGGGGAGTCAAATTTTATGTTCATTGGTATTTTTTTTATGGTTTATGCACGAAGAATCTAATGTAGGTGGATTTAAGATAAATATTTTGGTGGTGAGAACCAATGCTCCATTGAGTTGTGAACAAATGACATATAATTTTTTTGGTTGGATTGGATTGGGTATGTGCCATCATGGTATTTAAATTTTTCAAATGGACATTTTCTCTAGATTTTTTCAATTGAATTCTATAGGTTTAAGGTTGTGTTTTGTCTGCGTTATTCATTCTAAAATGACATTAAAAAATATGGTGATAAATTGAATTTGTAATAGGTTGGGTGTTGTATATTGATGACCACCAGGACATTATAGAGATGAGAAGTTTTATGGTGTGGGAGAATACATGATCATATCCCCATAAGACAAGGTACATATTGAATAAATTTTAATTTCAATATTATATGTTAGGTAAAAACTGGTATCATGGATAAAAAAGGAATTATATGATTTGTAATTCATTAAAGAAAAATATAGATGAGAAATGATTATTGAGAGGTTTTTTGGGGTTTAATATTATTATCAATGGATTCAAGTTATTTTTTATGGATTTTAAGATTTTTCTTTCAATCATTGATAGTTTTCTATGCACTGTTTAGGAGAAACTGTGTGACACCATGTTGATCAGGATGTTTTTAGTTCATGTTGCTCTGATCAGGGATGTGTTTTTATTTAATACATTGATAAGGGAAAACCAAACGATGTTCATGTAGAAATATTTTTAGGATGATGAATTTCTGGGACAAGGATCTTGCCCTATGAATATTTTCATAAAACACATCTTTAAAGCCATAGATGAGTGGTAGGGCTGGCAGCAAGGTTGGTGGATGGTTTGATTAACCATGCTACTTAAACAAGAATGATTGATTATGGGACAATAGGGAGAATAATATTATTCAACCCTTTAGAAAATAATGTGGTGAAACTACATGGCTTCATAGATTTCATTTAAAGTGGGTAAATGGCCAAAATAACAAAATGGGGATTTTTAGCCACTACACCCTCTTCCTCAACCATATTTTACACTAACCATGGCCTTTTCAAAACCCCTTCCTCTCATTTTTTTTATTAATTTAGTTTGATTTCATGGTGTTTCCATAGTATTTTAGGTGACATTATTCTTTTTCATCATCCCATTTCCGCCATTCTACGGTTCCTTTTTATCCTAGTGGTCTGGAATTAGGGATTCATTTACGATTCTAGAAAATCATTGTGGAATAATCCAAGGATGATGGAATATTTTTTTCTTACATGGAGGAAATCCAAGGATGATTTTAATATTTTATGTCATTTCATTTTGTTATGGTATAAATTAATGGTTAATGTAATTAATTTTTTCTTAATGGAATAATTTAATTAATTGTGTTTGTAATTTTTCATGTTTTCTAGTGCAGTAGAATCATGGTTGGGACAGAACCCAACATTGATTTTTAACATGACCAATGATTATTATAGGATAAACATGATGATGAATGCCTGTCTCCATATAATATAATCAAATATTTTGATAAAGAAGGAAGTTACTCTAAACCATTAGAGATGATCTTGCACATAATGTTTATAATTAATTTAATTAATTTCATAATGAAAATAATACATGGATCTTTGGTATTTTCTTCATTGATGATATTGATCTTCCAGAAAGAGCATTCTAGTTTATATTTTTGTGAATACAAGGATCCAAACAATAATCCCTGTAACAGTGATCCACATGCAATCTGATGGCCTCTAATCAACATCGCTCATTCTTTGGGTCCTAGAACGATGAAGTGAGTGTCTTATGTCGATCATTCTTGATCGCTTGGTCATCAGACTTGAATAACATCTCTTGTTTTTTTGAGGGGCCAAAAGAGGAATTGAGAGAGAAATTATTCAGCTCAACGATTCTCAATTCAATGGATGTTTAGTTTGTTACATCTCAACATAGACGTATGTTTCTATTTATTAACATGGGGATTCAGTAAAAATATTTAATTGCATAACATCAATTAAATAGATTCAAAAACATATAGAAAACCCATGCTCTTAATAATAATACCACGTCAATATTTATGTTTCTCCAACTTGCACAAAATCGAATTATAAATAACATTCCACATCACGAAATAATAGCAACATTATTTTAATTTGTGACAACTAGTTAAATAATTATTTATTATCTGTAAAGTAATTATTTTACTACAGAACCATCCTTGGTCTTCTCAAACTCCACTTCTATTTATTGAACACCTGAAAAAATAAGTAAATAATTTATTCTCTTAAATAAATATTTTATTTATGAACTTGTAAATAAATATTTATCAAATTTTCAATAAAAAATATATATATATTTTACCCAGAATCCAGTGATTAAATATTTATTTAATTTATTCAATCATTTTAACTTGAATTAAATTATTCCATTGTCTTGAGAATAATATTTATTAATTAAATTCAAATATAATTTTACCGAGACCTCCAGAAAAACTTATTGTGTGACCCTCAATGATTCTCTCTAATTGGCATATGGTAACCTTACATAAAGTCCAAAAGTACTATCTAGCAACGGGTCAAGCCATCCAAGAGAAATAACATAAATTAAAAAAAACAAAATCCATATAAAATGATCACTATGTATTATAATCCATTTGCTGCAATATCTAATCAAGTTTGTTTCGTGATAGTGACATTAACTATTATGCTTGATACTCCATTCTTTGAAAACCTAAAATAAACTCATCGTTACACCATGGCCATGGAATTTCATGCGACTGTTATAATTCAATCAATGGAACGAGATATAAACTTTCATAAATGTAAGGGAAAAATCCTTCCTTAACTTATCCATTAATAACATGCCAGTCATGATGCACCCAATGTACCCAACATCCCTCCAACTATCTATGTGATGGTTTTTTATAAGTATATAAAATCGCCTGAGTCGTAACACTTATTAATGAAAATCATAATGTATATGGATCATTACTTAAACACGCAGATTGAAACATCTGATGACACCAAAATATGCAGAATTCATACTTGTGGGATTGTTCCCATGATCTTCTGTCTTGGAGACTATTAAGTGTGAAAATAATGGGAGGAAGTCTCATATGATTATGAGTAATCACACCTGATAGTCTGTATGCTATGTGTCCCATCATTGTATGTCATCCAACCGTAGAACTATATTTAATAATATTGTTATTTCATTTCAAGGTTCTCATCATAGTGGGGAACTTCTATGACCTTATCAATGAAAAAAATACACTAGGAAATTATTACAACATAGTAAAAAAATTGATGAACAATATGTAATAAAATGTTTAACATTTAAATACATTAAATGACCATGTAATCAAAGTAAAACCAGTTTGTTCTAGAACACCAACTTTTACAATATTGTATCTTAAATATTTTTTAGGTAATGGTTTAGGGAGTCCACTGTGGAAAAATTATGGAATGCTCTTGGAGGTTTGATAAGATTTCGTCAACCTGATTATTTTTTGTGCATTATTCAACATTGTGGTTTATTTTTCAGATTATTTATTTTTGTTATAATTAATTAATTTTTGTTATTTTGTGTGATACTAGTACATTGTTAGTAGGGTAGAGCTCTACTAGCTTTAAAATATTTTTTATTTTACTTAGTTGAACCCATAAAATTATGACTCTAATGGGAAATATTTTGGAATGTATTGTTAATGAATTAGGTGATTCAATATATTTAACCACTGGAATGTTAATTTATTTTTATTTTTATTTAATTTTTTATTGAAATCCCATGTTTTATGGGATTCATTTATTAGAATATTTAATTTTGTTTTGGTCATTGGATTGATACTATAGACCTTCCATTAATCATGTTGGATCTTTGGGGTTCTGTAAGAAAGATATGATGGGGGCTCATGTGGGGTTACATTCCATGGAATTGATAAAGGGGGGTTTAAAGGGATAAAGAGTGTTTGTTAAAGGATTAAAAAAGTTTATTAAAATTGTTATATTTATTGAATGGTTAAGGTATACAATGTAGGTCTTATGGATTTATGATTTATACATAAGATAAATGGTTGATTTTTATTGATATTATGTGTTATGATTTATTTTAAAGATTTTATAAGGATTTATAAATTGTTTTAAATGTTTAAATTGAGTTTTCACCAGGTATTGGTCATTAATGGTGGAAATAAATGATTTTAAATTGATGTTATTTTAAAACGAGGAGTTGAAATTCATTTGGTTTAGAGAAAGGGGTATGTAAATGGAAGAAAATATTAACTTTAAATAAGTATGTATTTAATAATTTAGAAATTTTATTTTATTTTCCTTTTAATTATTTTAATGAAAGTTATGACATTGGATTCTATTGGGTGTGAATTGTGTAATACCCCATGATTTTACGAAATATATTTTTTCAAATAATTTTTTTTATAAAGGTATTTAATTAATATACGTTAAAAATTCATATCACATGACACTAACTTGTCTTGAGGTATATGCAACACTAACTTGGAGTACGCCACATGTAACACCAACTAGACGTATGTTAAACACCACTCCGATTGGGCATATATTACAAAAAAAACATTATTTTATTATTATAATTATTTCAATGAGATGGTTGTAACCTAACCATTAAACATAGTAATATTAATAGTAATATATAATTTTAAAATATTTTTTATATTGGTTTTATAAAAATAAAATATTATATAAATAGAAAATATAATTTTTGGTAATTACTTATATGTTAGAAAAATACTATTTTCCCAAATGAACTGCTTGTTGTGTTTATTTATAAAAATAATGAAATTAATATTAGAAACATTTAGAAATTGAATTTGAAAAAAAAAATTATTTTTTAATTTATAATTTCAGAATCATATTAAGGTTAATTTTTTTTATTTTTTGGGAAACACATCATCATTGGATGAATAGTAAAAAATTCTAAATTTTAATTATAAAGTTATTTTACATATAATTTATTTTTATTATAAAATTATAATTAAATTTTGATATAAAGTATAAATATATAAAATATCTATCAATAAATCCAATGCTCGATAGTGGAAATAATTTCAAATAGAAAATGATATAAAACCTTAGAAAACATTAGATTTTTTACATTAAAAACTTATTGTGTCATCCCGTATAAAAGAATTAAATTTAAATTAATTTATAACACTTCTATATTGGGAATTTGGAAAATATTATTACATATTTACAATCATAATAATATATAATTTATAATAAATAATTCAGTTTTTGACCAAAAACATTAGGTGAAGTAACTTAAATTTATTACATTGATTAAAGAAAAATCAAGCATAACAATGTACAAAACCTTAATATTAAGGGACCATATGACCCAACCACATATCCAACACTCATTGGATGACCATTAATCAGCCATGAATGTTCCATTAATATTTGTTTATGACTTTAATTATGTATGAACATTGTTAAACCTAACTTGTTTTAAAAAATACCATGTCAATTATTTCTATCCTCGATAAATGGCCACCACCCATCCATCTTCGTCAAACTAATAAAACAAATTAGTTTTGTCCATAATCCATCCAATTAATTATATAAAATTATTCCTTCCTCTATTGTGTATATATTTTTTTCATAATGATATACAAGGAAGCCTTTGGTTAAATCCAAAAGTAATTACCTAAAGAAGAGGTTATATCCTTCTTGATGTACTTTTATTTTATGTTCATTAACCACCCCCTAAACTCTTCTGATTAACATATTATACAAAAAATAAAAAAGTTCAAATATAAGGATATTTTATTATTCAAATGGTTTAACCTACTCATATAGAAACTTTTATCTAATGGGTAATGAACATTTTGTTTATGGGTACGACAAGATACCATCACACGAAACGCTGATTCTTCCCCTTTTTCCTTTAAGGTATTTCATAGTTGGGAATTATGAGGGTCATGTTGATTATATATAATATTAGTTATTTTTATTATGAATTTATTCTTCATTAATTATTATATATCACATACATTTATACATTCTATCTTTTTTAAATATGATTACATCATTTGTGGGCATGTGGACTACTGCCTCCTCCAAGCGATGTGATTCATTCACATTCTACATGGAATGAATATTGGTTGGTATCTGAAAGATAATATGATATATATATATAATAATCCTAATTATAATATATTAATTATATATATAAGTAAATATACATATATTTAATTTATTTTATTTCAAAACATTGATAAACCGAAAACATTTTTCATGTATTTGTTCAACTTACTGTCTCCAAGAATGGAGTATTCCATTAAATTATTCTATAATATATATATATATATATTATTATAATAAAAATATATTTAATATGCATGAAATTTATATCATTTTTAAAATTCTTATGATCGTGATATATATATGTACTAAATACATTAAAAACAATGATATATGAGAAAAAAATACTACCCTATGCGTAATCTTAACATGGAATTATTGACAAGAGAGTAATACATATTCAAAAACTAATTATATATTGAATTATATATAATAATATGATTATATAAAATATTTATAATAAACATGTATTAATTATACCAAAATATTGAACCAGTACAATGAGATTCAAGACACAATATAAGGGATTTCATAAAACATTTAATTTCTGTAAGATACATACCTTATTCACCACTAAATTATTTTGTGTGGGGTGTATAATGAATAAGATTTTATTATATACATATTATACATATATTTATTAGTATTTAAATGATGTTTTTTTATATTTCCTTCTTTGGGTTTAGGTTTCAAAATTTACAAAATTAGTAATGTAATTTTCTTGTCAGGATGCCTTCATTTTGAAAAATTCCATGTTACCCACTTATATGTTTATATTAGGTGTATATACTACCATTGAAATTTTATATCATTAATGTAAATATATTAAAGATATATAATAATTATTTTATGTTATTATTTCCATAACATTTTTATTCAATTTTACCAAAGTAATTTTTTTTAGCGTTATAATGTCATCATTTATCGAGATTATTTCGAATTATCCTTCCATTGATGAAATATTACGATCAATCTCTCGAAAAATCACATGAACTTTAGTACCCAATGATTATTAATTTTATATACATGTAATGGTATCAATTTCCCACTCTTTGACTATAATTTCCTTTAATCTTTCTTTACAAAATTATAATGTAATTTTTGTAAATAAAATAATTTCAAATATTTTGTAAATTCGTTGTTTAAATGTGCATTTATATTTAAATGGTTATCAAAAAATAATTTATTATTTAAATTATTTTCTAATTATCTAAAAATATTTCCAAATTATATTCAATGAAACTACATTCAAAACAGTTTCAGGTTTTCTTTATATGTTTTCTTTTCCTTTTTTATGAAACGGTTTTTAGAACGTTTCAAATAATTCTATATAATTTTTAAAATTAATAATATGAATATAGTTTCCAAAATGTATTCAATGTTCATTTTTTTCTTACAAATAATGATTTTCCAAAAAAATTCAAGCTTCATTTATATGTTTTCAATGAAAATATTTTTCAAAATATTATCGTGCTTCTTTAATAAAGATTAATGTAAAATAGTTGTATATTTGTTTTCATGATTATTTTATATGTTTTCAAGGAAAATGGTTTTGAAAATGAATTCAAAATTCATTTTTAATTATTTAGTGAATAATTTTTCGAAATTATTTCAATTCATATATATGAATATCGTAAAGTCATTTTAAATGAAAATAGTTTCCTAATGCTTTTATTCTTTAAAAAGTCTTTAATAGAAGAAAAGATATTTTTCTTAAGATTTTTTTTAAATTTCCTCTGAATTTTTTATCCATAAATGATGATATCCATTAGTGTCACTCATTACCTTATAGAAAATGATCCCAAGGTACCATTCATAATCTTTATTGAATATTTTATGTTTTGAGGGAATAATGATTATCAAACTTGTTTCATTTCCACAAGTTATATTATTTTGAAACCCTCTTCTTTTAATATTTTATACATTGATGATGTGATTACAAAACTGAAATATTTGCCAAAGGATGTGATGAGATGAAATGATAATTATACCCATTTAATTTCATGGTTTATGATTAGATGTTTATAGAACCTATCTCTTTTCATGTTTTATTATATGATAAATTTTTTATGGCAAGTTCATGTATGGTTTAGTTTTGTGACATTTGGGACAAATATCTCCATCCAATGAATTAGGTAAAAATGGTTGAATCATGAGTATAAATTTTATGTGTGAACCCGTTTTAAAGTTCACACTGTCATGTGTGGTCCATGATGCATGTACATACATTTTTACATGAACCCTACTACGTGCTCTCAATGTTATGACTGATCCTTTGTATGTGTTCATAATGTTATGCGTGAACCAGATTAAATGTTCTAAATGTTATGAATGGTCCTAGATTCATGTCCATTAGTTTACAAATAAACCTTAATCCATGATCACAATGTACTTCTTGAAACTAATTTCATGTTCTCAATTTTATATGTGGACATAGTTTCATGTCCATTAGTATATATGCGGGGATGATTTGATGTTCGTAACATAATGTGTGAACCTATTTCTACTTATACATGTTCATGATGTTATATTTTGATGTGTATACAAAAATTATATGTCACATTCATATTTTATTCAGTAATTTCTTTTATTCCCAACTATCTTATGATTTATTTTTTAGGAACTAATAATATTTATTACAAGATTCATTTTTACGATCCTTGGTATATAGGGTATGACATTATAATGATACAATCATGTTTACTAGTACCATTATGTTTATCTTATTCATATGATATTATTTTATTTACCATTTATATCTATTAAAGCTTTCTTCTTTATTATGTTTCCTATCCTCTGGTTATGAAGAAATGTTTTTATGTATAATTAATATCAGGGAAATATTTTTTAGAAACATTGATTATATTTCACTGAGTTCGATGATTTATTCCCATGTTCTCAAATTCACTAAACTAATATTGTATTTGGGTGTCCTTTTTAAATGTTTTAATTATTTTCCTAATGTGATTTAATTTCTATGTACGTTAAGAGAATATAATTATAATATCTATCAGAGTGAAGGTTTAGTCAACATGTTGAATCTCTGATGATTTTTTTTCGAGATTCCAAGGTATTTTTCTAAAGATATGTTTAGGGATATCTCAACGGATATGTATAAGGATGAGTTAACATTTATTCAAATGTTCTATAATTTTATTGTAACGTTGAGATAGTAGTACCCTTGAAATACATCCCTTTATCGATATTACTATTAGATGATATTATATCTTAGATATTCCTATGTTTAACAGATCTGATAGGGTGTGGGAGGAAGAACTTGTTGTATCCTTATACATGAAAATATTCCTTACTTCACCCCTTGTTTTACACTCTTAGGGGATATAAGTTTAGAATTCACAAAAATCTTATGAACCTACAAGATGCAGTTATGTAGAAGATGACTTTGAATTAAACAGGTTAAACCTAAGGATTCATATCTTAAAGACTTAAAACCCATGATTTAGACATCTAATATATATTTTTTCATGATTATATGGTTTCCATTATGGGAACTGATTAAAACTCTAGGAATTTTTATTTAATTCTATATATATAACTAAAGGGAACTTGATTAACATTTATTGTTTCATATGTGGATTGTATGGGAATTTTGTGGATAAATTTACCACGTGGAAATCTCAACAAGAAAATTATAAAGGAGGTATGAGTATTGGTTTTACATTTGAAGATAAAGATACCACAAATGACACGTGAAAAGTATGCCATGTTCTACCAGTATTGGTTACATTAATCATAAAGAAGAATGATAAGATTAAATTTTATAACCCTTCTAAAATGATTCAAATTTTATATTATAATAAATGAGTATTATGGAATTAGATGATAAATCATGTATAATGGTTTATGAATAATGTTGGTTGATTTTAGTGTATATGTTTTGGAATTCAATGATTATATTATATAAATCATGAAGTATAGAAGTAGTTTTTAAATGTTTTTCTTTATGGATTTTTGAGAATGTGTGAAATGATAATGATTAGCTATAAAAAAATTTAATGGAAATGATTTCATTAAGGGAAGAAAAACCTTAACCTGATCTGTTGGAAGAGAAAATGATATATTATATGGATTATGAGATGCTAAAATAGATTAAGTAAATTGGATATTATTTATGACACCATAACCGATAAGTGATTTTTTTGACAATTTTATATATGCTATTATGTATGAAGTTTAAAATTTGTTAGATTCAATAAAAAATATCCAAAAGTCCTAGGAATAAGGAATCATGAACATATGTGAAAATGTTTTATTTTAATTCAGTTTTTTTACATTGTTTTAGGAGAATATATGATGGAGATATTAAAATATTTCGAATTTGAAAACCATGAAATGCTTTTTGATATATGAGGGAACAATGATAAACTAATTTAATATCTTTCTTCTGAATGATTTTGAATTTCAACAATAGGTAGTGTTATTTGTTTAAAATTTATATAAATATAATGTGAAGTTTTGAATTATTTTTTTAAGATTAACACATTATCTCAACACAAGAGAATTTATCCCGATTGGATAACCTATTCTAACAACATTGTGTAGCTAATAATTGATCACAAATAGGATATGATATCTTGTATACAATGATATGATAGTACTTAATGAATGACAAATTCAACATCCTTTTAGATAATGTGGTGAAGTTAATCAAGGATCAAAAAAGGTTGAGGTTTTCTAGAAATTAATCTAGTTATCTTTTCATGAAAATTATTCATCTTTAAGAGAATGATCTACCAACAAAATGTTTTCCTAATAAATTAACATAAGTTGTACTAGTGTAAATTTTAATCGTCACATATTTATGACATTGAAACCAAAGATATTCAATTAATCAATCAATTAATTTCTTATTCATGACCTAATTCAGTCCATTAAAATATTTATGTTTTCCCACCATTTCCAATCCTCACTGCCATCCTATGTTCTCTTATGTGGAATCCTTGTTGAGATCTACATTGGATAATCGTTATCTTTACAACTTTATTTTTTATGGAATGTTTTAATATTAATTTTCATGATGTGGGATTCAGTGAAAGAATCTTTTAATCATTAATCATTTTAACCAAAAAAACATTTGACAGACAAATTCAATTTAATCGGGGTTGAATGTTATATCATGATATTTTGTGAAATATTAGTTTTCAAATAAATTCATTTCCATTGAGGTCTTTTATTGAAGTAATCACAAATTCCTTACACATTAAGAAGTATTTTCTTGTTCTTCATGAATCACCGACTTTATATATATCACACACAACACTTACTTGGTGTATATTACATGCAATAGTGACTTCAAATTTGTTACACACACCACCGAGTTTCTACAAAAAATTATTTTATTATTATAATTATTTTAAAAATCTAGTTATAACCTAGCAATTAATTTTATTACTATTAATAGTAATGAAAACTTTTAAAATATATTTTATATTGTGCTGAAATAAATAAAACAAATTTATAATGAGATATATTATTTTTGTTAAAGACATAATATGATAAAAAATATTATTTTCTGAAATGAAATACTTATCATGTTCTTCAATGAAAACACTAAAATTAATTTCAAAAAATTTTAAAAATATTTTTTAAAAGGTAAATTTTAGTTTTGAATTTATGATGTCTAAACTGTCCTATAGTGTCTTTTTGAGAATATTTTGAGAAACATCATCTTGGGTTAAATATTGAATGATTCTGAATTTTTATTCAAAAAAGATTTTTCATCAAATTTATTTATACTGTTAAATTATTTTTTAATTCTTTTTAAAAGTATAATTATATACAATATAAATTATTTAATATAATATTGGTCAATGGAACAAATTTAACATTGAAATTGGACATAAATGCTTATTAAACTTTTGTTCATATTACTTTTTAAGCCTACCATGTCGTATTGTCTACAAGATTAGATTTAAATTAATTTCTGCCCCATCACTGATTAGAATTTCTAAAAATGGATTTCAAATTTTGATTCATAATAATTTATAATATCTAATAAGTACAACTTTGTTTTTTTAAAAATTGATTATAAATTTTAATTTATTTTAATTCCAACAATTAAACAAAAATTAAGCTTACCAATGGACTGAACCTTCATCTTAAGGGACCAAATTGCATACCACATCTCCAAAACCAACATTGTAAATATATTTAAGCTATAATCCTTTTATAGTTGTTTTGGTTTGTCATTTATGAATTTTTTTTGGTAAATATGTGGTACACCTAACATGTTTTCAAAAATTACAATTGAGTCCATTCCCTCCCTTATAAAAGGTCACAACTCCTCACACTTCATAAAACCTCTAAAACTATATAGGCTATTACTAGATCATTTGAATTTATCCCCCAAATTTTCTCCCTTTATTCTTTAATCATATATTTTTAATTAAATTAATCAAATTACATTATTAGGAGAAAACCAAAAGGAGTTTCCCAATGAAGAGGTAAAATCTGTCCTCATGATCGTTAATTTTATTTTCATTCCTCACCCCATCAACTCTCGTTGTTCCATTCATATACAACTGAAACAGTATTCTATATATAATGATATTTTTTTATAATATGTTTTTGACTATAAATTACAAAAACATTCGTATAATTGGTGGAAATGATAATTTTTATGTTCATGATGAGTTATTGCCTCATGAAACAGTGATTGTTCATTTTTTACCTTACCACATTTATTGGTATGATATGAAGATGGAATCAAGGTTCATTTTTGATATAAATTATTTTTATTATGAATTTATTACTATTTAATTCTGTTATATAAAATAATTTTATGGTTTTCATCTTTGTGGGAATATAATAACATTATTTGTGGACTAGTGGAATACTGTCTCCTCAGAGCGATATGATTCATTCAAACTCTACATGGATTGTATTAAGGATTGATTTGGAGAAATTATTATAAAATTCACCAATCCCAGAACCCCATATGTAGTGTATTATTATATAACATTACAAGGATTAAAAGTAATCTAATCCCAATGGACTAATCTGTTTAGAAGTATTTGAAATCCAAATTAAATACTTGATGTCCACAACACATTGGGAAATACCAAATGAAATCATGATAAATAATAAAATGAAATAAATATCATCCATGAATTCTTATTCAAATACTTATTTTTCATATCATAGGTAATGGAATACACAATAAGGGTGAGATAAAATTATTATTGTGTGTAAGTAATGAAAATGTAATAACGATTCAATGGAAATAAACCAACTTGTTAAGGTAAATAACTAATAACCCATTATTTTCAGTAACTTGATATAGAAAAATCATCATAGAAGGGAAAATAATGGAAACACATTACATTTAATCAATGAAAAGAAAATTAAATGTTTCCATATATATATATTGATGAATGATATCATGGAAAAATAATAATTGAATCAATATGAGTTATCTGAGGAACGTAGAAACCTTTATAGTTAAGACATTTCACAAGATGGTTTTAACTATTCTAATTTGGCTAAATTATTTGTCTAACAAGAATATGTCGATTCAATAAGGGGAAACATAATGTCCAGACCCACTAATCATTCCATGATAGAATAATTCCCCATATATAATAATCAGAATAAATAATATTCCATATCCAAAATCAATGTTGAAAACCGAATATGGTTTTATAAATATTTCCAAAATGAATCGAATAACAGTCAAAGTGAACATTGTATGAAAAATGATATATTGTTAAGGACATAATAATATCACATATATGTGAATATGAATATTAATTTATATATCCAATTAAAAATTATTAAAATAAAATGATAATTTTATGAAGATGTTAACAATCACAAAAGTAAGTGATATTGTAATGACAAGTATTTAGATCATTGTGGAGGAAAATATCCAATTTATTTTTTATAACTTTTTTTAAATCATCTTTTATGAATATTAATTTTGTAAAAAAAATCATCGAAAATTAACCTTTTAAACATGAATTGGAGTCTTTAATTAAATGAGGGTTAGTAAATCCTTAATTTCAGTATATGTTAAAAAGAACATTCAATTTTCATGATAAAATGTTTAGAAAAATTCTTGTTCATAATGTGACAAGAAGATTTCATAGAAAATATTGTAAAAGACTAAATAGTAAAAATGTCTTCAATAAATTATTTCTAAAGGTCAAAAAAAATTATAAAACATTTTCAGAAAATGGGGTTTTGATAAGAAAATAGGTTCTCTAACAAGAGAGATAAATTAAGTTAGGATTTCTTAAAAACATCTTCTAAAACATTTGATGTTACACGTAGTGGAAAAATGGTACTATTTATTGATAAATGACATGAATAAATAAATATGAGAAAAATTAAAGGGTTTATGAAAAAATGGTTATATAAATTTGTCGAATAAAATAAAATTTAAATGGTATTTTGATTTATTTTTAGGAAATTAATTTTTAACCTTTAAAATGTTTTGCATAGTACTTTGAAACATTTTAAATTATAAGCCTAATTAATGAATAAAAATAAATAATTATATTAAATACCAATAATATAAATTTATTTATTATATAATATATCAAAATTGGTAGTATATTCACTACATAAAAGATGTATGTGGTGAACATGACATTTATCCTAAGGATGAAAAAAGTGAGATGAAAATCCCATAACATAGCCTTAGTTTTTTTCTGTTGTCATTATCATCATTTTTAGTTGTTTAAAATATCATTATAACTTATAACAGAACAATAATCAGGTTTTTAATGTAACATATAGTCTCATTATAATTTATTATTACCCTTTTTAAACAAACATTCATTGTTTTGACTTCTTCGGTAGTTAATTTCCTAGTTTTCTCAGGTATGATTTTGCCTCATATGAGTTGTTACAATTAAATAGACCATGGTTTTATCCTCTTTAGAAAATAATACATGAATTATTTATCATATATATTCATTAAATATGTATTTATAATAATAAATAATATTTTTAGATGAGAAATGAAGTGCACCATTCAAGGAGATGGTAGGATGCACTTAAGTATGTCCACTACAATAATTTCATTATTGTTTTAATATGACGAAAACCAAATGATATATATTTATATTATAATTGTATTAAAATATATATTTAATATATTTTATAGAGTATTATAAAAATAATCTTTAATATGTTCTATATATAGCATGAACGAATCACTTCACTTTATAGAGTTAGTAGTCCACAGTTCCAATAACGATGTTATCACATTCACATAAGATAGAAATAATATATGTATGTTCTATATAAAAATTATCAAAAAAGTATTACATTATAAATATCATCTAAATCATATATGAATGTATTTTCTATCATAATGACGACCATTACAGGATGTAATGGAATAATGAACATTCATTGTTTTATAAGGCGGTAGTTCTCCATTCACATAAGCATTATGTTCATTGACAATTAGAGGGATTTGTGTATTAGATTGCGAATAAATATTATCATAATAATATTATAATATATTTATTATATTACAATTGTTATATATTATTGTAATAATAGTATTTTAGAGGGTTGAGAATGGAGATAATTTAAAAGAACATTAGGAAGAATGTTACCTCTTATTCTGGTAACCAATTTGGATCTCACCAAAGGGATTCATTGGATTAATTTACACACAATGGGATAATTATAGTATTATTGGATAGATATTTAGGAGATATATTTTTAGATAATTATGAAGAAAATTTTTCTTGATAGGTGTGAATATGTGGGAGGATTTGAGGCCTTTTTATAGTGGAGGAGAAGTGGCACTCTGGTAAATTTTGCGAATGGAAAATTCCACCAATGTTTTTCTCAAGGGATGTTACACCCATAATAGGAAACATTAGTTACAGGTGTGTATAAGGTTTATATAATCCTTTAAAATAGATTTTGGACACGTTTCATGGTAATTAGTCCTCTTTTTATTAATGATTAGTCCCTCATAAATCATAATTTTACCTTAATCATTGTAATAAATTTTAATAAATTTTACTAATCATTTTGGTAGAAAATATAATAATACCATATTATATATTAATAATTAATTTGACTTCAAAAATGGAATCCATTTTCTAGATCTGAATAATAGATGTGACAGAAATTAATTTACGTTTATTCCTACAGAAGGGAAGACAATGCCTGTTTTTAAAGTAAAAATCACTGAAAGATTTCAATATTTTTTAGTTAATTTCAGAGTGAAATTTATTCTAATGACATAAATTTTGATTAATTAAATAAAATTACTTATAATATTTATTTAATATAAATATAAAATTAAATTTATCTTTATAAATAATATAGATAAAAATAGTTTTAAACTAAAATTCATCATTTTTAACTATTTTTTAAAACATGAAACATTAAAGAATAAGACCAAAAATTTAGCCTCGAATAATTGTACTATTTATATTTCAAATATAATTAATTTTTACTAAAATTAATTATAAAATTTCCAAAATATAGATTAAAAATTTGTTCTCCATTAAAAGGCAGTAAGAGTGAACTAATAAAATTATAGGTTTTTATGCATGAAATTTAATTTATTCACATATTATTCCTATAAAAACTCTTGGATGAATATAAAAAATATTTGATGGAATACATCATATATATATTACATTAGTATCATTCAATAAAAATAATTATTTTAATTTATTAAGATAAAGCTACTCTATGAGAATGAAAATATTTTTCAATTAATATATACCATCTAAATTCAGTTGTTTCTTATATTAATTTCTTACTAAATTATAACCCTTGAATAATATTCATAATTATTTGTTTATATATTATAATATTTTAATAATATAATTGTGTATGGTAAAAACATTTCTTCAATGTAACACATTCTATGAAGAAATTAAATATTGCAAGCAATGCAAATTAACTCGTTGTAACAAGAACTACAATATATATAAATAATGATTATTTTTAAAATAGTAAATATATAATAAACATATCTATATTATATTAACAGAAGAAATTGTTGATTCATGTCATGCATGATTTAAAATACAAGTCTGATTCTTCAAAAATTTTGGGTGTTACATTTTCCCCACCATAATTAAATATTATCCAGGTTATTTAAACTCAATCATGGTAATATATATTTTTAACATTCTGATGTATGAAACCCTACATCATGATATGGATTCATAAAACATACTCTGAAAAATAGAGAATGGGAAGTACAAAATTTTCATGGATTAAAATATAACTAGTTATCTTAGGAGGAGAACATTTGTGGCATTTAGATAAACGTACTAGGAGGAAATGAAAAAATATTTATATGGAGTGATTTAAGTGATAAATAAAATAAGTGAATGATTAATTTAAATTTTATGGCTGGAATGCCATAAATAAGAAATGATTTATAATACCAATGGTTCATAAAAATTTAATGTATTAGAAAAAAATATAAAATCTATTTGGGGAATTCATTCACTCTCTATGAATATAAGTAAATATAAGTTTGTAAAAACGTAATATGTTCCATTGATTATGCCTTCAACTATTTCTACACCTTCTATTAGATAAAGAATCATTATATAATGATGTAATATATTAATCTGTATAATCATACCAAAATTTAAACTTAATCCTTTTCATAAATGGTTATGATTTTTGAAATATTATTTTCCAACAATTTGTAAAGAAAGACACTAAATTATCAAAATGAACTCATCATTAACCTTTACTCATCATGACACATCTCTAAATTTTTACATGCCAAACATGTGAGAAACTTCATCATGTATCTTATTGAAATATAGTAATAATTACAATCACCATAAATTCTTATTGTAAACATGCATTATTCTTTATTCCATAATTAATATTCATGTTATTGGATATATTCCATAAATACAAAAGTGTTGCAAACTCCATCAATGAAAACATAGAAAACTTTAGGAAAAGTCTTTAATAAATTCCATGGTAGTAATAAAATTTCCAAATCAACCAATTATTTTTTTATTATGTCATCATCTAGACCATATTAAGGGTTTCTCTTCCCCCAACCAAGTGTTTTATGAAAAAATTTGACATTATACTGAATAAATTATCTTATTACCATTTAGTATATGATATCAAATCCTAAATAAATGCATTTAAGTATAATAGTTATTTATTTATCCATACTTAAAACTTGTACAACCTTGATAAAATACTGAAATGATATAATAAATGAATAGTCAAGTTATTCATTCCACTTTATCTAAGGTAGTTTCGTAACCTGGACAATATCCAATAACATCATTTGCAATATATTCTTTTGACCCTTGAGATGTTTTTTATAGTGTCCTGTCTCTTTTATGTTGAATAATTTTACCCTTGAAACCATTTACATGCCCCTAAAATTATAAGGATGGTGTCCTTTTTTCCAAACATCTAGTAAACTCAAATTCCTTCAAAGAAAGTAGTAGGGTGTTTATTTTAACATTTATCACATACGGTAATGTATTTTTTCACTTATTATCTTCACCAACCTTTTTCTTTGCCATCCTGTTATTCTATTGATTCCATTAAAAGCTATAGGACCTGATAAATTTTTTACCATTCCATTAGCACATGACACTATTTCCTCATATGATTAAAATACATGGTAGAATCATTCCCATTGAAGATTTCTCTTAGGATCATAAAATATATGATCCCTCATACTGTTTAGATCACATAAGTTGGGGGAGTTCACATTTTTTCTACTAGGTGGCACTTAGAAGCAATGAAATATAATTAATTAATTAATTACATAACTTCTAATCCCAAATTTGTGAAACAATTATCATAAATTGAAATATTTATGCATATGTTATCTCATAATCAGAAACATGGTTTTTTTGGGGGGATATTTTTATTTTAAATCCTACAAAATGGTCTGATAAAAAATGGGAATTATCTTAAATGTATCCCTTGGGAGTGTCAAACCAGGTATGCAGTACCACACATTTTCATATTCCAGGTTACATAAAGTCAGGCATGTCTCCACTTTTTAGAGATACTACTGTTTGGTAAATATATTCCAGAACCATGTCCAATTGTATTTTCTAGAAGGAGATGTATTCCTAGAAATAATGATGGTGTATCTAACATTTACAAATTATATAATATTGTTATAAATAGATCCACAATGTATAATAAAGTGTCCTTTCCCCTAATATATGTTTTATTTATCTAGTTTCTATTGTCAGTGGTAATCATCTTTTGAAACCAACTATAAAGCCCCGAACCCAAAATCCCCGAGCTGATACCATATTTTATTACATTAGAGTGATTACAAGGAATAAAATACCTAAGGACCTATCAGTTTACCAATTATGGAAATCCTTATTGATTTTATGTTAATAGTAATACACTGGGAAATAGAAAATGAAAACATGATACGTAATTAAATGAAATAAATCTCAACCATGAACCCTTATTTAATGTTTTTATAGCAAAAACTATAGAAATTAACATAATAATGATGTGATCTAATTATTAGTAATGGAAATTAAAGTGAAGTCTATAATTAATTACTTTATATTAACAAAAAACTCATGTTAAATAACTAATAACACATTACATTCAATACTTTGATAAGGATAAATCAATGTGTATACGAGAAAAACTGAAATACATTCCATTTAATTAAGGAAATAATAATAAAATGTATCCACATATATTTAAATGTTATATATCATAGATGAATAATAAATGATTCTAAATTATGGAATTTTTTAATTATTATAACTATTTTCTAAAGCACATGACAACCAATATCATCACCACCATTCAAAAGAGAATTTAAACTCATTTGATTTCTCCAACATATTTTTCTAATGAGAACCTATCAATATATAAATGGGATATATAAATTTTTAGACCCCACCCATAATTTCTATTCCCTGTTATTATCCATGTTTAATAATAACAATTAATAATTTTCCTAATCAAATATTCGTATTAAATAAAGTATATAATTTTATCAACATTTCCATATTGAATTTAAAAACCATCAAAGTGAAAACTATATATAAAATGATACATAGTTTAAGAAATAATAATATCTATAGTATAATAATATGTATATTCACGTAAATTTAATTTCAAAATTATTAAAGTAAAGTGATTTTTACAAGTACATTAACAATCACAAAAGGATGTGAGAATGATAAGATAATCATTAAAAAAATTCTTAAGGAAAGCACTTGCCTTTTTAAATTTTGAAAAAACCATTCATTGATGAGATAATATGAATATATTTCCATAAAAAGTAACCATTTAAATAAGAAAATTAAAGTTCAAATAAATTATGGTGATTAAATCTATACTTCCCATATGAGGTTAAAAGAACATTACTATTTCAGGGTAAAAAGGATAGAAAAATTCTTGTTTGGAAAGGTTAAAGAATATCCCCTTAAAAACATTGGTAAATAAAAAAAGGATAATAATGACATGAATAAATATATTTTTAATGTTTAAAAACATTGCTGAAATACATTTTATAAAAGGGGGTTTTTAGAAGAAAAACTTTTCGCTGATTGAATAGAGAACTAATGATAGGTTTTATAAAAAAACATATTCCAAAACATTTTAGGTACCAAAAAGTGGGAAAATCGAATTATTTGATGATAAAGTTCATTAATAAAAATTGATGAGGTGAATTCAAGGTATTATGATACAATGGAAATATAATTAACTCAAACAGAAATGCCATTAACTGATCATTATCTTTATTCTTGAGGGAAATAGTATTTAATCTTTCCAGTATGTCTAATACCAAATTGAAACATTTTAAATCATAAGAAATATTAAAAAATAATAATAAATTAAAGTTTTATATTCAATTAAAATATATTTATTCGTTATATTATATGTAAAAAGGTTCATTTTATACACCACACCTAATATATATTTGGTTAATAAGACATTTATCTCACATATGTAAAAAGTTAGAAGAAAATATCTTAAATTAAAGTTTATTTTAGTTTGTAATCATAATTCTCATGTATAGTCATTTAAAATAATGTAATAACTTATAAAAAACCATTATAATATTTATAATATCATTTATCTTCTTCTTATAATATCTTATTACTCGTTTGTTCACAATAATTAATTATTTTCACTATTTTGGGTGTTAATTTCCTAGTTTTCTATAGTATTTTTTGGCCTGTTAATTGTTATTCTATTTCATAGATCACTATTTAATCATATTAATAATTTATACCGTGATTTAATTATAGTATATATTCATTAAATATGTATTTATAATAGTCTTAAATATTTGGATTTGAAAAATGAATTTCACTGTTCTTGGAGATGGTTGGTCGTACATATGCATGGATGCTACATTAATTTATTTGTGTTGTTAGAATGACTAAAAGTAAATGGTACATATGTATATTATAATTCTAGACTCATAAATATGTAATTTATGTTACATATTATTTTTAAAATACCTCTTAATATATTCCATGTATTGCATGAACGAATCATATTGCTTAAAGGAGATATTAATCTACAGATCTCAATATGATTTATTTCCACTAGATGGAAACCATAAATATATATTATTTATAAAAATTAAATAATAACAAATACATTATTAATATCATATATTTCATTTATAAATGTAGTTAACATCATAATTTTCACCATGATAAGCAGTAAAAGATAAATGAACAATAATCATTTCGTGAGGTGGTAGTTCACCATTCACATAGAAATTAAAATTGTTACACATTAAATGGATGTTTTTGAGATTTAAAGTATAAACTTCAAAATAAAAACATCCAATTATATTTAGTATAAATTTATTTTTATAAAATAATTTTGAAATAATATTTTAGGTTTTGGATAATAATTTTAATGATCTATTTTGGGTATATCAGGGCTAATACAAAGATTCTTAATATGTTTGGGGAAGTGGTAGTAGATAAGGATTTTTTATATTGTAGGAGGAGCGATACTCTTGTAAAATGACAGGAATGGGAATTCCACCCATGTTATCCCCAAGTAATATGACTCCGATAATAGTAAAAATTATATAAAAGTAGAAATAGGGTTTATATATTTTAATATAATAGCTCTCATACATGTGTCTAGGTCACCTTGGATTTTATTTCTATAGTTTAGTCTCTTATTAAAGTTAATTTTACACTATTCCTTTTAATTAATTTTGATTACACAATCTATTACACAATGAAAAAACTAAGTGGGGCATATTATACATTAAAAATTATTCTGATTAAGAATAAGGAATACATATTTGTATATTTCAATTATATATTTGGAAGAAATTAAATTATGTTTAATCCCACGGATGGGGAGACAATGTAGTGTTTTGAGGAAAAACTATTAGAAATATTTATATTTTTTATAGTAAATTTAAAATTGAAATTTTTTAAAATAGAATCGGTTATATTAAATAATAAAATTATATTTAATTAATCATTGAAACCAATTTAAAATTTAACATAACTTTATAAATATATTAGATGAAAAGGAAATTTTCATATAAAATTTAGTTTTTTTAACTATTCATTAAAAATAATATTTTATAGAAAGACACAATAAATTCACCAAAACCTTTTTTATGTTTTCCATTAATATATTATGATTATTTTGAAATATACTATATATAAATGTAATTTTTTTAAATAGGTTTTCTATTAAATGGCTTCAAAAGTGACTTAATAAAAATATAGGTATAATGCATAAATTTGGATTTATTATTATATCATGCCTACCAAATATATTTCTCGAATATCAAAACTATTTGACTAGTTCATTAATATATATATATATATATTAAATTAATAACATTCAATAATTGAAATAAATTTAATTATGAAAAAATAACTCTGCGAGTAAAAAAACTGTTTTCTAAAAAATGTATTTTTATATTATATTCGCTCTTATATTCATTTTGAGTAAATTTGAAACCAATTACTACTATTCATAATAGATAATTGAAATCTTATAATATTATAATAATATATATTTTTTGGTTTAACTTAGGCATGTGTGTAACACAAGTCTTTGAATAAGGTCGTTCTTCCGTGTAACACACAGTAACTTGGTGTTGTATGAATTACACTATATAAAATATATTGAATCTATTTAAAATTGAAATTATATTATAAAGTCTCAGTATTATATATTAACTTACATGCATAGTGTTGAGTGCCACACACTCTATTGAATACAATGTTATTACATTATAATTTTATGGTGTTACATATATGATATATATGATATAATCATTGTAATTTAATAATGAATTAAAAAAAATAAATATACATATAAATTCATTTATATTGTTTCTATGAATTTTACAATAAAATAGAATGTATTTTTAAGAGTATATTCTACCTACCAGGTCCATGAACATTGTATTAAATTTCATAATTATATATTCTCTAGATTATTTTAATACATATTTGCTAAATAAGAATGAAATTTAAAACATTGTTCAAATTATGGAAGTCCTAAAATAATTATACGGATTAAAGATATAATAAATTAAGACACATTTGAAAAAAATAAGTATTACACAAAGCATAACCTCAACATGGATTTTTTTACATGAAGGTAATATTAAGTCATTGCCAAACAACATATGTAATTATAAATAATAATATGATTTTATAAAAGAATATAATGAACATAAATTTATTATACACTGTCATGATCTATCCCATGTAACAAGGTAACCTGATAACAGAGCTGGCCAAGACATATCCCGAAGTTCATTCTTGATCCCCATGGGATAGTGATTAGAACCTGGAAACATAAAACGTGCATGTGGGAACAATTTTTCTTCAAAAAACATAGAGGAAGTAAGACATGGAAGGAAATATACATATAATAGAAACTCAACTACGTGTAATTTTAAAGAATAAAACAAGAAATAAGAAGATGAATGTACTAAAACCAATATAAAAAAAACTGGGAAATTATAACCAGGATCTGTAAGGACATGATTCACCAAGTCCCCAGCTCAAAATACAGATGTACATCCAAGAGATCCCTTTTCTCAACTCGATCATATAATGGGAAAGTCTACCAACACCTGAAGGAAAAATTATAGTGCGAGCCTATTCCCATGATTGTACCACCAAATATTCCATAACATATTCCTTATATAGACTATTTAAAGAAAATATTTCAATTCTCAACATAAAAAGGTTTGGAAATTCGAGATCAAATTTAAACAAAACATGATATCTTTTTTCAAAATGATGAAAAATACTTTTAATTCTCATGATTTAAATTACAATAGATATAATGTTACTAAAAATGGAATAAATAAAATAGTTTCCTAAAACTATTTATTTAAATCTATAAGATTCATGGATACTTTATTTACATCATTGGTATACATTTATACCACAGATAAAAATAAATAAAAGAGCATAATTGTCATCTTCAATGTATGTACAACAATATTAACCAACTATAAGATTCCACACTCTCTAAGAGATCTCATCAAAATTTTTATACTCACAACACCCTTACACTGGCCAGAATTGACTCATCAACCTCCCGCGAGTAATATAACCCGTTGTAAGTATGTTTTAGAACATTATAACAACTTATATTGTATCCAAATAACTCACCAACTATATAAGGATTAAATGGGATCTTACATGAGGAGAAATTTATTTTAAGAATACTTAAAATAAAATTAAATCCAATTATTCCATTATAAAATTCCAATTTATACACTTAAAAGAAAAAAATGAGTTTTAATAAAAAACACACCCTTTTCACAAGACCAAACCACTGGGTTCCAATCAAATAATTTTTATCCATTTTCATATGTTTGAAATCCCTTAAAATTCAATTCCATCCTTTTTAAAATTAAATTTCCACAATTAAATTCATAAAATTAATTGAAACCAATTCAATTAAATTTAAAATTTAAATTCAATAATTTAAATCAAACAACTTTCATAAACACACCTCAATTCAATGGAATTGGGGGTGTTCCAAATTGTTGTGAATAATCCATTTCAAATATCATGATTCAGGGGAATCCGGGATTTTAAATTTAATTGAAATCAAATCTGAGAAATTAAATTAAAATCATAAATTGAAATAAATATTGAATTTTTAAAAAAATCAATTTGGCTAATTGTGACAGAACCACATACCTCTTCCCGAAACTCAAAAATCGCAATGAAAACCATCAACAAGAACAAAGGTTAAGAAGACCTCATAAATTTATCTTGAAACATGATCCCACCCCCTATAAAAATATCTGTCAATTTGAAGATGATCTATAGACAAAAGAAGAGAAGAGAAGAAGAGAATCATAAAGAACAAGGGGGAACAATTACTTGGAAAACACACCACAAGTGTTACAATGATCGACTGCCAAAATAAAGGATTTAGAAGGGCCAAACATGTTCTATATCATTTGGGAAATGACTTAGGTCATGGATGTTGAGTCTAGAGTAGAGGGAATATAAATAAACAGACGCACAATATGTTTATAAAAATGAAGTTGGGGTATTACATGATGTGAAATCCCAATAACCATCGTAAACCATTTAAATTTCATATTTGAGGTATACATGTGACCTCTAAGAAAACATAGTTACTATGAATTATAAAAGATCAATAATTCCATTATGTTATGTAGTGACTACTCATGACCTATACCGATCATGTGTGAAGTTGATAACGGACTATTAAAAGGTCCATTACATAGTGTGAAAGCCTATTAAACTATGTGTAACCCTTTGCAAGTCGGCATGAAAAGTCAATTTGATGGTGAGAATACAAAAAATTTCTAACTTAACCATTATATGTGTCCTCCCAATCAAAATTCCACCCTACTAGGAATAAATAAGACTAGTTTTATGATCTAAATAATAAAATTCTAACATAATGTTACAACCACTCCAAAATAAGATCATTTTTTCCATATAAATCCTTTGAATAAGATTCTATGAAAAAAATATGAGGCCAATTCTCTCTATTTAATAAGTATTTTTCCAATATATCATGGTTATCAGAATCGTAATTCCGTATAACATAAACCAATGTTATCATCCTCCCATATAGTACATTTTTCTCAAAATAATTATCTTGACTGTTTGTTCAGACAATGAAAAATAATGTTTAATCTCAAGATCACTCTATATAAAAACATAATATGTATCTGAGAGATAATTTCTAACCTATGATACATGGAACATGTTATGTATGGAATTTATCTATGATGGTAGTTCCAAATGGTAATAAACATTCTGTATCTTCTCAATACACTTGTAATGTCCCACAAAACAAAGAGTAAGCTTCCCAAGCCTCCCAATCTGTTGATGACCCAACTGGGGTAAAATGTTCATGAATACATTATCACCAACTAAAAACTCAGATGGTATATGATTTTTATCAGAATAAGACTATATCATATTTGTGTTATCAATATTCTATATTTAATAATCTGAATCTTAGATTTTGTATCCTGCACCAAGGTTGTTCTAGCCAATGAATTTCAATGAACCTCTGACAAACACAACAATGATTTACAAGGTCATCTATACAAGGCCTCAAAAGGATCCATCTAAATCACAAAAAAGTAACTATTCTTATAAGAGAACACAACCATCCCCAATTGATAATCCCAAGGCCCACCAAAGTTGATAACAAATGTGCGAAGCATATACTCAAGAATATATGTAACTATATCTATTTTTCTATCTTCATGTAGATGGCAGGCCATGCTCAAATGAACCTACGATCCTAATTCCTCCTAATTTACTATCCAAAAGCGATATGTACATTGAGGATCTCTATCAGATAATATAACATATGGAACTATGTGAAAATGAATAGTCTCTATCACATCGAGACATTCATACTCCTCAACTCCAAATATCTAATGTATGGGTTTAATCTGAGATGACATGGTCATTCTTAAAATCAGATACCATAACACGTTTATATTTCTTTGGGTGTGAGGCAACCCAACCACAAATTTCGTATATATCTCATCCCCCTTCCATGTAGAGTTTGGATGTGGATGAAAGAAAATTGATGTTTTTTGTTGGATGAGCGTAACCCTCTTGAACCTATATCAACGAGAGAAAAAATAATAAATGTATCAACTCATCCCTAGAAACTCAGACTATTGCAGCATATCATAGATCTTTTTGTTGTTCCTGGGTACACTGACCAATGGGAATTATGAAAATCCTACATCACATCCTTGCATGATGCTAAAGGCTTAAATGAATTGATTATGATAGTAGAGAACACCCTATTAGGAGAACAAACATTGGGTAATTTTCTCCCCACCATAATGATAGTACCTAATACTATGGAATTCATCATCTTGTTGTTGATCATTATGAATAATCTTCAGTAGATAGGGTGATAATTTAATACTAGCTAAAAAACATCAGCCACATTCTCTTGAACTTCAATATGTAATCATTTGAAGAGATCTATCAAATTCGACTCTTCTGAATATTATTTCACTCCATGGGTTGGATGTAGCCTATATAATACATCTTTCATGATAGTCCCTTTCCACAGGGTATAGGAAAATTCATAGTCCAATGAAACCAAGTAATACCCCAAACTCCTCTTGAAAAGATTCAAATATTTATTAGAGAATATATAAAATAAATATTTTGTTGTCTGAAAACATGGAACACCTTTCAAGATAAAGATAATTTTTCCAACTCTTAAGTGCATGAATTAAATCTGTATGTTTGAGTTCTTGGGGAGGGAAATTCTTCTTAGGTAGTATAAATTGGTGAGATCAACATGAATCTACATGGTATCCCTACATAAGAAAACAACCCAAAATTGATGTTGATGCATAAAACAATACCACATTGCCCATCCCAACCTCTATAATAGTCATCACCAGTGCTGTAGTCAAAATATTTTTCATCTCAATAATAGACTTCTACAATTTATCATCACAATCAAATATAACCCCCTTCTGATTTATATGAGTCATTTGATAGTCCAACATTGATAAGTCCTTCATGAACTTGTAGTAAAATATTTAAAATCACAAGAAACATTGGATCTCAATACATTCCATTTTCTCTCCCAAGTGATAATTTCCTTCACCTTCTTAGATTCAACTGATATTCCATATTCAGAAACAATGTGCCCCATGAATTTATCTTCATAAATACATAAATCAGATTGTGAGATATTGGAGTAGGGTCGATGAATTCATAGTAGAATCATAAATATTCACATATAACGCACATGTTCTTGATCATATTTAGAGTAAACAAGGATGACATCATCATAGACAAAGAAAATGAAACTTGTTACTCATAGAAGAAATTTTTCATCAAATCCATGAAAACTATAGTATAATTTTCAGACCAATGGGTATTAAAACGTATTCATAATGGACAAGAATGCTCAGAAAGAAAGTTTTCTAAATACTAGATTCATTTATCCACTACAGATTATAACCATATTGAAAATCGATCTTTAAAAATCACTTTTCACCTTTTATATTATCGAAAAAATCATCAATACATGGAAATAGATACCTATTATATATTGTGACTTGATTTTGTTTTTGATAATCAACACAGAGTTGAAGATATCCATCAACCTTATTAGTGAAGAGAACTGGTGCCTCCCTAGGTGATACACTCAGGAATATAAATCCTTTCTGAAGAAGACCTTCCAACATTTAATTCTTCCTCTTCTGTTCAAATGATGTCATGTAGTATGAGGGAATTATAATTGTTTGAGTAATATGAATTAATTCTATTGAGAACTAAAAATCCATTACTAGTGGAAGACTAGGGAAATCTGAAGGAAAAAAGATGGGAAACACAAAAATGATGGGAGGGAGACCATTTCACAAGGAATCTCACTTCAGATTAACAGAAAACATTTATATCACATTCCACAACTCCGAATAAAACGGTTTGGATCTGCTCAACCCTGGGTTAAAATCTCATTAAATGAAAATAGACACACTAGTGGTTGTAGTAAATTAGACACATTGAAGATAACAATCAATCCAGGATTTATTGTAAATGTGCCAATCCATCTCCAATATGATGTCTCGGGTTCACATGTCAAGCGCCATAAAACTCCAAGAATGATCAACATCCGATGAGGGAAGACACAAGAGGTAATATGAAGACCCTTCTTTTCCTTCATAGCAAGGGGTGTTGTAATATCCATTTCACAAAATTGTTTCTACATAGAATTATTAAGAATATAAATAATATGCTTTGAAAAAATGAATGAAATTCACAAGTATCCAATAGAGTAGTCACTATTGATTATTAAATAGTAAAGGTATGTCTTATGGTTATTGGACATGTTTCTACTTCTATCATATAATATTCCACTACATGAAGAAGCTTCATTTCAAATACCTATGGGTGGAACACTTTTTATATGATGAATATTTGTTTCCTATAGTCTCAGGTGGTGATGATGATCTTGTTCCACTATGTGGAGTAGATAAATGATGGAAAAATCTATGTGATTTTTCTAAACATTTGGATAAGATATAATTCTTGGGTGCCTTAGTGCAATCACTCTTAGAATTTCATTTCCTTCCATATTGATATCAAGTCAAATAACATCCATTTTGTGCTATAAAATGTCTGGAACGTATATTCTATTGAGAAATGTCATGAGAATCGTCATGCATCATTTTCCTTTGAAGGAACCAAAACTACTACTGAAAAAGAAACCCTCAATAACCATGACTTTAAATCCAAGACAATTTCAACCATTATGACCCAATAAAACACATAATTATAAGTGTTTATCTTCAGAATGAGAACCCTAGAATGGATATCTGATTGAATATTCAACTCTAAATGTCGAGCCATAATCCCCTCATTTGATACAACATCATGAGTAATATTCACCAGCACAACAATGTAATTTGAATACAACTTCACGGTTTTGTTAGGTAGTTCAAGCATGAATACTCCACATCCTAATCTAACAATATTGAAACAAGATAGAACTGGTCTGTGAAATGAACCTTGAAGTCATTACTCTCTAAGCCCTCATGCTTCTTTACCATGACCATCATGTCCCACCGTCTCCTGCTTGGTCCTTACAACACAATGTTTTCCAACATTACCTTCATCAGATCAATTGTTTCTAAGAACTCAAATATATGTTCAACCTTTCTCAACCATTCCTCCGCTTGTTGGGGAAAACTGGAGCCTGTGAAAACTATTGGATTCAGGTGAAGGAACTATTTATAATGAGTTTGATGAACATCCCCTAGAGGATCCAATGTGGGAGCCTAAATGAGAATTATCGGTGGATTCTATCCCAAAGCAATGACATTGTGCACAATCACCTCAACAAAATTTTGGGTACTCTAGAGGATTCACTCGATGTGGTTCAGTAGAAGTATCCTCCTATATCCTATTTTTACATCTTCGTAGATTCATGATGCTACCCAACATTAGAAGATAGATGGAAGACTTTAGATTAACAATCAAACATAGGAATAAGTAAAATTATTTCCAACATATAGAACAACAATATTTTGATTCCAATCTATCTAAATTAGAATAGGGAATAGACTTGTTCTAATTTATAAGATGTCCTTACCTTACAACCACTAGTGACTTATGGTTCATTGTAGTGAGAGATATTTAGGAAATCATTGACAACTACCTCCTACATTCACAAAATATTTTAAAAATGAATACCGACTTCATGAAAAAAGCCCAATAGCCTCTTTTGATAACACATTTTCATTAACCAACATGGTAAACACAATAACCTGATAACTGATGCATCCATAACATAGCCCAAAGGGAATTCATGATCCCCATAGGTCTGCTACTAGAACATAGACATGAATGTGGGAATAACTTTTGTAACACCCCATGCTTCCATGATATGCTTCTCATTTAATAAAAAAATAGCTTGTGTTGTACACAGATCTGAGTTCTAGACCACCACGACCAAAAAATCAACCAATTTAAAATTTTTTATGAATTGTAATACCCACTTTTTGAAATTTTATAAATTTTATTTTTCAAAATGGGCATCATTTTTGGATTCAGAATATCAAAATTAGCTTAGGGTGAAGTTTGGTATTTTTCTAAAAACATTCAACTTTTTATGTAGAGTGAAATCCATTGTATTATTGCTTAAAACTGAATTTTGATTTAAATAATTAATTTAAATTTAAATTTAATTTAAATCCAATATAGTTACATTATACATATATTAGTGAATTTTATTTTATTGGATTCATTTTATAATAAGATTAGATATATAATATATTATTGAAATTTTTAACGTCTTTTACCCACCTTTTAGAAAAATTTTCCAATTTGCATGAAACAAAATTTTACCACTTATATAATCTTACCTATTTCATTAATTAATTAACTTTATTTTATCTTGGAATTTTATAGTATCTATATTATCCATGTAGTAAAAAATTATATGAATACATGGTAAAAGTTTAACTATTTAACTAAGGGTTAAATCTAAAATATATGAATAATATGGTGACCTAAACATGTCAAAAACCTATTGATTGAAAATTATTTGACCAATACCTATATTATCCTCAAAATAAATTCATTTGGAGCCATTAAAAACCGAGAATTATTTTATAATAAATTAATATTTCATGATTTTTTTCTAAGTGACCTCACCGCTCTTATAAAAGGGATCTTTCCATTATATTAAATTAAAACCTCCAAATCCATTTGGCTCTACCAACCCCTTCTGTAATCACTTCCCAACTATTCTAAGTTCAACCAAGAGGCCTTTTTTTGATCATAAATTCAATCTATGGGGCCCTTTTGATCAAATAAAAAGGATGAATCTTTATAAGAGATAATTAATTTATCATCTCCTTCAATGTTCTTTTCTTCTACCACTTCCACTTATTGTTTAAATGTTGGGGCCAATGCCTCATTTATTATTAATGAGAAGTAATGACCGATTTAACTAGGTAGATGGAGACCCATTACATAGACCAAAGGCCTAGTAGGAATTTAGCACATTACATGGCCTGTAAACCCAATGTTTTTGGAAGAAGTCCCATTCTGTGAATTGTATAGATACAATACCTGTATTGCTATAGTACTACACAGTAACCACCGCTACTACCATACCCTGCTACCGCTGTAGTGTGCACAATTGCTATAGTGCAGTCGCTACTACATTACCCTACAGTACTGCTACAGTACCTGCGCCTACTAGGTTTTGAACCCCAATTTCTACTACAATCTCTTTCTATGTTGATTCCATACAAAAAAAGTCACTCATGTACCTTGTACATAATGATATTTTATTATTAATATGGTAATACCATATTTTTTATTCTATCCATCATATGAATGACCATATCACCATACATGCATACGTATGGTTTACTATCTCCACATTGTGGGGTATTTTGTTATTCAACAATTCATTATTTTGATGAGGATAATAATGAGTATAATTGATTTAATAAATAAATATAAAATTTTATTTATTATATATATATAATATACCATCAAATTATATATGATTTCACCATCAATAAAATGATATTATAGCTTGTGTGTACGTACGGCTTACCATCCCCATGACGCGACCAGATCTCATTCCCCATCATAACCATTCTAGAATAATTTTAATTTGAGTATTAAAAACAATGTTTAAGAACATAATATATTTCAAGATATGAATCAAATAAATCCTATCCATAAAAAACATGACTTATATAACAAATCACATAAGGGAAAATGGATCAGTTAATCACAGAAAGAATGATACCACTGAAAATTGTTAACAAAGAACATTATATGATCATATATGATATAATATTTATGTATGTGGTTATTTTAAAATTTAATAACAATGATTTTTACCATCATACAAGAGGTTAACCTACCATCGACTGAGTAAAGTACATGGTAAGTGTTAATTTTTAAATCTCTTTATTATCCGAGGTTGTTTATACGTAAGTATCTACAGAAATATATTGATCATCCACATCCATGATTCATAAAAATATATTTCAAAACATTTTTATTATTTCTTAGTCTATGGGTTAATTTCATTAATACCCTAATTTATCTTTTTATAATTTTTTTTGAAATGAATCATTCCATCATTTTCAAAACATGGTACATTATGACCTTTTCGACAAATTATGTTACGAATGTTTTTTAACTTATATGGACGGTGGGACTATTTTCCTCCATTATAAATCATTCAATGATTCCCTTACTCACATATAAGAATATTTTAAAAATAAATGTTTTCTTTTATAATTATGTTACTTTTAAATGATTACAATGTAGAAAGAGATATTTATCTCAAATATTTTATGGATTGGTTTCAGCAGTGTCAACATATATTGTTTGATTTTATGTTTAACTGATGTTGATTTATTATGATATAATATTACATATTGTATTGATAATTTTATGATATGTTTGACTGTGGATATTCTCTTTTTATATCATTCATATTTTATAGTTAAAGTATTAATATTTTTTATGCTATTTTAATATGCATGTTTATGTTATGTTTCACCCTTTTCATATGAGGAACGAATTGGATGTAGTATGTTATGGGAAGGGCATGCTATAACCCCTTGATGAATTTGTACATGTCATGAGAAAATATAGTGTCTTGGCACAAGGCCTTGCAATTTTTTATATTTTTAGTCTTGGCATGAGGCCTTAACTATGTGGTTACAATTTCTGTCATTATGTATTCCTTCATTATGAGATTAGCTATTTATAGTTCATGTGAATATTCAACCAGTAGAATATCCATGTGAATATGTAAATGGAATTAATTGATATATATTTCCCATTTTATGTTGAATATTATTTCTAAACAACTTGTGTTTTAGTATTATAAAATGCAGTAAATGATTATGATTGTTTATGATTGTTTCCACTTTATTTTTATCCTTATTGAGCATCATAAATCACCCATTTATGATGTTTTCTTTTCCCAAGATGCAAAGAAGTATATTAAGACTGTCCAACAGTGATAATCTAGGTGATATTAGTGTGTTCAAAGGAGACACAACGTTACATTTTCATTTCATAATATAATGTAAATCTTATGTATGTATCTATTACTTATAAGGAAACTAAACAGACCTGTCTTTCATGACATGATCTATCGTGATAATTCAATGTTATGTAATAATGAACCACCTTTGTGTAACTTGTTCTGGGTGGTACCATTGGTATTAGATGTTTTTTAGTAAAAACATTTGAAACTGGATTTAGAAAAACACTGATTAAAAAATATCACACTAATATAGACTTTGGGTATTCGTATAGACGAGCATCCAAAAAATTTGGTAATGTTGATATTATTTTTTGTTTTCCATGAAATACATACCTCTCTTGATATAGAATGTGGACGTGGTTTGAGAATAGTTGTATCATGGAGTGAAAACTCTGACAAAAAGTTTCATGCTTGACCTGGGGTATCCTGGTACACGATAAAGGGCCAATTTATACACATAGTTTGAAACTCCCAAGGTATATTCTTAGTAAAATTCACATTTCCATTAAAACCATTAAGATAGATTTATGATTAAATACATCCCCAAATACTTTTTTTATGATTATGGTTTATATGGATAAACTATTCCATTAATGTTATATATTTTACATGTTTGTAATTATGAATTGTGATTTAAAAACTAATATTGTGTATGCCATTGTTTAGAAATGGTACTGAGTGGAATGAATGGAAATTGTATCATTGGATGTAATCTGTGTTGGAATTTCCTTCCTATTCAAGATAACTATAGTGCAGCTGGTGATGCAATTAGTACGGAACAACTTATAACCATACTAGGGGAACTCACTCAGGTTATGAATAAAAACCTTACCCATATGAGGCACCTTGATCCACAGTGGGGAGGTTCAATGTTAGACCGCTTAATGAGGAAACAACAACAAACATTCCATTGGACTAAAAATGCATTTGTAGCTGAGATATGGATAAATTCTTTAGATAAAATATTTCATGCTTTTGGGAGTTGTGAAATGGAAAATGTTTTCATGAAAGTTTATCACCACTCAGGTGATAAAGATCAATGGGGGTCATTAATTCAAAACTCAAAGGAAGATGAAGAACTATGAAATATGGAGTAGATGGAGTTTAAAGAGATATAAATTGAAAAATACATACATTATGAACATCGAGTTTATATGGGAATGTAATTTCTATGTCTAAAGAAAAACGGAAAAATGGAATGTCGCAATGTATGAGCCTAACTTTTCAAGGTTATCAAGGCCTACTAAAAATTATATATGTGACCCAATAAGTAAGTTTTGTCAATTATATTATATGTTAATACCATTTCACTTTCAAGCATTATTCTCACAATCCTTCTCATCGTACAGATATATAGTCTCGTGTGCAATCAAGACACAAAAGTAATTCTTTAAGACTTATTATTTTAAAGTGAAGCAAGAGAAGATGAGATCAGCTGGCCGCTCTAGAAAAGGAAAAAAAGGGGAAGAAGATAAAATTTGAATTTCCATCCTGCAGAAATTTTTGGATGAAACACCATGGTACATTCCTAAAGTGAAATGGAGTTTGTTAAAAATATGGTGAACAAGTCCACTAAGCTTGGGATTTCAAGGGGAATAAAGAGTCTGTAAATTCTTAATGATACAATTATAATGAAATGGGGAATTATGCAGATGAGTTTCCTAAGCATTAAGGAAACTTGCCACAGAAAACGAAAATGAACAAAGTCCAAGCTTATGAGACAATAAATGTTGAGCTTTAATTTCCAAATGACATGGTTACTGGTATATTAATCATATCTTCAAAATTTGATAAAGCTATATTTGATTCTGGATCATTGAATTCTTTCATATCTTCCCAGTTTTTCCAGAAAATGAAAAATATTTGAAATTTGACTTAATAAGGGTTTTTCAGTCAAAACTTAAATGGGAAGTATCACTTTACATAATATTTGTCAATCTATTACCATTATGGCATATAAACATGCATTATATGCTAATTCTATTATCATACCCATTATTTAATTTTATATAATCCATGGTAAGGATTGTCTTTTGTACCATTATGCGAAAATTTATTGTAAGAAGAATTAGGTTACAATTTTTGATGATGGTAAAGAATCCCTTATCATTAGAGAAAAAACATCACCATATAATTCTCATATATATCGACCGAAAATAGCTTTAATAAATTCAATTATTGGTGAGGAAGGGAGTGAAATACCTATGCAAAAGGAATGGAATGTTCAGATAGAGGGTGTACCTATTTTGTAATAATATGTTGATCTATTTCCATAGGATTTTCCTGAAATCCTCCAGAATGCGAAATTGAGTTTTCCATTAACTTAATTTCTGGTTCATGGCCTATATCTAAGACCCATTATAGAATGGAAACCATGAAATAAGTGGAACTAAAGAAAAAATAAAATCAATTGCATAATAAAGGATTTATTTTCCTTAGTGTTAATTCATACGAAGCCCATGGTCATTTTGTTATGAAAAAATATGGATCTATGAGGTTGTGGATTGACTAAAAGAAGAAAAATTCTATAATAATAAAGAACATGTAACTCCAACCATGTATTGATTTATTATTAAATAATGTTCATGGAGATAAATAAATTTCAATGATTGATCTACTATCAAGATATCATCAGTTGAGTGTGAGGAAAGAATACATTCCAAACACTGCATTTCGAACCAGGTATGGGAATTACGAGTTTACAATAATTCATAATGGACTGACTAAATAAACCTATGTTTTCATGGATATAATTAATAGACTTTTAAGGAATATCATGATAAAGTTCTAGTGGTATTTATCAATTATATCTTGGAAAACTCCAAAAGCTACGATGATCATGAAAATAACTTGTGAACTATTCTAATGATTCTTATAAGAATTGAATTATATGGGAAGTTTAGCAAGTGTGAATTTTGGCTTCAAGAGAATTTTTTTATTCATGGCCATATTGTCTCTAAGGATAGAATCTCAATTTTTCCATCAATGACAAGGGAAATCCAAGAATTTCCAGCACCAATGAGTATTACTGAGGTACATAGTTTTATTGGTTTAGCAGGTTACAATCGCCATTTTTTCCAAAATTCTGCCCAATTGGCTAACCCATTAACAAAGATCATATGTAAAGGGGTTAAATTTGTTTGAAAAAAAGAGTGTGAATAATATATTGATGAATTTAAGAGAAGATTATCTAATGGTCTTATATTAATTCCTCCAACAGGAAATGATGGGTTTGTTATTTATAGTTATTCATCAAATAATGGACTTTGTTTTGTCATCATACATAATAATTGAGTTATTTTCCAAGCATCACAATAGCTAAAAGTTCATGAAGAACTCATGATATTGAGTTATAAATCGTAATATTTTCTCTGATGATACAAAGACACTATCTCTATGATAAAAAATCCGAGATATATAATGATCACAAGAGTTTGAAGTAAATTTTCTAACAGAAATAACTCAACATAAAAAAAGAGATGTCTTGAACTACTCAAGGATTATGATTGCAGAATACACTACCACCTGAGAAAGGAAAATAATGTGGAATATGCTTTGAGCTTGAAAGATCATGGTGTTCTAAAAAATATTTTAGTCAAAATGGATCATATGTTCATGGATCTAGCAATGATGGATATGAGAATAATCATGGAAGGTGAAACATCAATAGTTTTTCAAATGGTTTCCAAACCATCATTACTAAAAAGGATAAAATGTTCTCGGACTAATGAAGTGGTGTTTCAAAAGAAAATTATTGTTTTTAATGATGGGATATTTATTGACTTCTTATATAAAGGATGAATTTTGAAATCTGATAAGAGGGTTTGTGTTCCCGATATACCTGACATAAAAAGATAATTGTTGGATGATGCTCATAACTCCAATTAACCTATACACCCAGGTGGCACTAAGATGTATAGATATTTGAAGGAATGTTTTTTTGGGACTACAAGAAGAGGGATATTGCTAATTATGTGTTCATATGTAAGGTTTTTCAACAGGTGAAGGATATAAGAAAACATCATAGAGGAATGATGAAACCTCTTCCCATACTTGAGTGCAAATGGGATGATATTATGGTGGAAGTTTTCATGGGGATAAAAAAGACTCCTAGAGGGAATGATGTAATATCGGTCATTATTGATCATCTTAACAAGCCATCACATTTTCCTGATATAAGAGAAGATTTAACACTTGAATGTTTAACAATACTATATATTAATGAAGTCGCATGACTTCATGGTGTACCCCAATCAATTGTTTCTGACCGTGATCCCCCATTTTCATTATTAATTTGGATAATATTTCACAAATCCCTATATATTTAACATCATATAAGCACCTCCTACCACCCTCAAACTGATATAGAATCAGAATGGAGTATTCAAACCATACAAGACATGTAGATATCTCGATAACATTACATTTAGGGTATGTGGGATCAATATTAACCTCTGGTATAACTTTTTTACAATAATAGATCCCATTCTAGTATTTATATGGCACCATATGAAGCATTATATAGAAAGAGATGTCGCAAAACAACTTCATGGGATGATTTTGGTGATAGAAAACTCGTAGGCCCATAAGATGTTGAGTTAAAAATAGAAATGGTGAAGATTACCCAAACCCACATCAAAGAAGATCAATATAGGGAATGTGGATATTCCTACATCCAAAAAAAGGATTTAAAATTTCATGTAAGAGACCATTTTTTCTTAAAATTATCTCCATTGTAGGTGTTATATGATTTGTTAATAAGTAAAATTAAGACCTAGGTACAATGAACCATTCTAAATTCTAGAACGAATTCGGGTTGTTTCTTATCATTTGGATGTGCTACCGTGTATCTAAAATGATCATGACGTATTCCATGTATCAATGTTCTGAAAATACAAGCCAGAACCAATGCGTGTACTCAACTATGAAGAAATAGAACTAGTACCGGATCTGTCTTATTTTGAAGATCCTATAAAGATTCATGATACTAGGGAACAAGTGTTGAGAAATAGGATGACTTTCAGTGTAAAATATCTTTTTAGAAACCATAAAATGGAAGAGGCAACATGGGAGCTTATGGAACATATGATTAACAACAAACAGAATCATTTAATGATGTAATATTTTAGAAATTCTGAGGAAGAAATTATATTAAGTAGGGAAACACATCATGCTTCCACGGTACACGTCTCTTTGAATAATACAATAGTTTGCGATGTACGTAGAAATGAGTTCTAGAACACCACGACCAATTAAACTTGCAATTTAAAAAGATTTTATGTATATTAATACAAACTTTTTTAAATTATATTTGATTTATATTAATAAATGGTCATCATTTTTTGTATTTAGCATAAAACAATTATCTTTGGGTAAATGTCTGTTAATTTTCTTAAAACATTACATTTTTGAAGAATAGTTAAAACACAACTTTATTGTTTAAACTAGAATTTTTGTTTAATTTTTTTAATTTAAATTTATTTTAAACTCATATTATATGCATAATACCTATATTATTCCAGTTTATTTCATTAGAGTCATTTTATAATAATATTATATATATAAAATTTTATTGAACTTTGTAACGTCTTTTACCAGCATTCACGGGTCATTTGAAAATTTGCATAAAACATAATTTTACCACATATGTGAATCAAATTTCAAAAATCATATAGACAAAATTGTCATCAGTATGTGAAATTCGGTTGAATATGATTACCATAATTTTTGGTGAATAACAGCCTTTTGAATTTTATTTTCCACGGCTAAATGAAAATAGGGTAATCAAAGGTAAAAATAATATTATAATAATATATAATTTCCCCAAGAATTCCATCATTCTATTGGAAAAATGTATTTCGACCGGAATCAATATTCGGAAAAAAATATGATGTTTTTTGATCCCCTATGATAATATTAATACATTTATTATATTTTATTTGAAAAAGTTAAAAGTGTTAAATTAAAAATTTTAATAACTAAACCATTTTTAATATTGTGTTATACCTAAGAAAAATTCAACAATAAATATTCATTTTAACGATAAAAATAATTCATATATCATATTATATTAAATATATTATTTGAAATTAAACTATTAGATAAATTAATGAAACAATAATGATGGAGTAATTACATTATTAATGAATGATTACAATAATTGGTATTATAAATATAAGATAATTGTAAATTGAATCTTTTGATTCTATCCACAAATTTTCTTGATGAATATGACATTTTAGGGTTTATTAAATGTATTTGTTTTGAAGGAATGTTGTTATTATGACTTTCACAATAACTTAATACTAAATAGAGTCAAAAAGGAACATAAATGAATTTTTAAAACCAAAACTATTTTATTGGATTATATAATAGTACTAAAAATATAAGATTTGTCCAAATGACTTATTTAATGTTATAATATTTATTAATTAACCACATTAATTTCACATGGAAATTATTAGTAACTATATTAACCATGTAGTGTAAAATTACTAGAAGACATGTTAAAAGCTAAACTATTTAACTAAGGGTTAAATCTAAAAGATAAGGTTAATATGCTGACAAAAACCAATTTAAAACCTATTGGTTGCGATGATTTCATCCAATCCAATTTTATTTTTTAAATAAATCTATTTGGATATATTATAAACAAAAAATAATTTTATAACAAATTAATAATTTAAACTTATCCTAAAGTGCCCTTCACCTCTCTTATAAAAAAGAACACCCCTTACCTTAAATTGACACCTCCAATGACATTTGGATCGGCCAAAACCTTCTCAAATATCCTCCCAACAACCCTCACATCACCATAGGGGCCTTAATTTAATCATAAAGCCAACCTATGGTGCCATTTTGTTCAAATAAATAGAAATAACCCAAAGAAGATTTAATTATTTTATCACCTCTATCAAAGTTCTTTTCTTCTTCTACTTCATCTTTCTATGTTGCTTCCATACTAAAATAGTAGATCTAGTACATTATACATACTAATATGTTATTATAAATATTGTAAAGCCATATTCATTATTATATCTATCATATGAATGAAAAGTAACCATATGTGCATACGTACGACTTACTATATCCAAGTTGTGGTGTACATTGTTCTTCGACAATTCATTATTTGGTTGTGTATAATAATTAGTATAATTGATGTAAATAATAAATATAACATGTTAATTATTCATTATATATAATATACAATCCAATTATATAATATTTCACCATCAATAGAAAGATATTGTCACTTGTGGGTACGTACGACTTAGAACATCCATGACACGATGATATTTCATTCCCCATTGTAACCATTCAAGAATAATTTTCCTTTGATAAATAAAAATAATTTTTATAAACATAATATAATTATAGATTGGAATAAAATACACCACATCCAAAAAAATCATTATTTATTTATCAAAAAATATAATGGAAAACAAATCAGTTAACACCTGAAACAATGATGCTTTTGAAATATTATTAACTGATAATACTATAGGATCGTAAATGATAACATATTTATGTGTGTGGTTCTTATATAATTTAATTACAATGTTTAAATAATTATAGAAGAGGTTATCATATATTGACCCTAATTTTTCATACATAAATATTACATCATTATAAAGATAAACAACATAATAGTATAACACCACAAGGATCCATAGGATTAATGTCTTAGGAAAACTAGGAACAAATATTACATTTTAAAAATGAATCAAAAACTCTTATTTGATTCTTTATTCTATAGATTCTTATTTTCACTTTACCTCTCCTTAGTACATGTAGTCACCAAAGGATATAAATCAAAAATGGTGAGATGAAAGCCCAGTAAGTGGGTATATAGGATCAATATAGCATGGGTGAGCATAATCAAAACATCATCATCAGAATCATGATAGGAAACTTTCCTAAAATACTTGACGTGTGGCAATGAATAAATATGAAACATCATATATTAGTTGTTAAAAACCACAGCTAGTTTTGAACAAAGATATAATCTTGTTCAGACATAATTTCACATAAACTGAAGGGATTCATTATTTTACCCAAAGCATTATAGAATTATATAATTACAGGCGCACCCATAAGATTGAAACATTCATATTGCCTAATTTAATTCCGGGCACAACAGTCACATCATAATTTTATCATTTATCATCCATTCCTCAAAGAAAATATATAAAAAATGACCATACAAACCTATGTAATGGAATGATTTTGAACTCATAATAACACATTCATAAACATTGGGATCATAAAATTAAGTGCGAATAAAATACTAGATACGATATGCATTAACCTTGAGTGAGAGGTAAAAACTGTTTTTTTTAATGAAGAGTTATTTAGAATAAATTTTATTGAAATTAAAAATAGTAGAAAGCATTTATATCCTAGAAATGGTATGATAATAATTAAAAATTGATTTTTTAATGAGTGACTATACCCAAAATGGAGTAAAAAAGGGAGAACCAGAAGAAAGAATGTTCGGTTCGAAACATTCCCCTTACCTCGTATCCAAATGCTTTCATCACATTAATGTCCTATATAACAACATTATATTCATTAATTAAAAACTTCATAAAATTGTGTACATGAATATTGTTTATTATGGTTTTATTATATTATTTTACTATCCTTTGGATGAGTTTGAGTGTTTAAAGTCCTTATTTGAGAATATTCGTTTTTATGGTTTTCTTGAACGGTTCACTTGTATTAAAAAAATGGAAGTTCATGTAGAACATGTGTAAACATACATAAATGAACTTTCATGTTATTAATAATATTAAAAGATATTAAAATATCTAATAATGGTTTTTTATGTACCATTAGGATGAATCATTATATAAATTTTAATGATGATCATTTTTGGTTATTTTGGGTGGTTTTTAATCACAATGTACTTGTTTTACTCATACCATAGTGTCATGTAAATATGTTATATCTAGAACATAAAAGGGGATTGGACATATAATTTCTAATCAGTTTTCAAAAATTTTATGGTTTTATTGGTAGCCTTGAATTATTTTATGGAAAAAGAAGTTCATCACCCATGATTTAGGTAAATTTACACATCATGGGAAATGATTTAATTTTATTTACAAGGAGAGGGAGGGAGGAGTATAAGGATTAAGCTTCCATTAACATTATATAATACCATTATATCAGTAATACTAGAGTTATCATGAAATTTGGATAATATAAGATGAGGATAAGAGAAGGAATGAAAATAAATATAAATGGAAAAAATGAAATAAAAGAGAGAGAGAGAGGAATTACCTCTATATTCCCCCACTTGAGATCCTCTTTAAAGAATCTAGGCTTGGAAATTTTATGAGACCATAAAATCATGGACGTGAGGTAGGGGACAAGGATGATTCTTGGGAAGTGTTTAGAGAATGATATAATCTTGAGAGGTGTGAGGAAATGATGGTGTGAAGGGTGGTGGTATTTATAGGGGAGGGAAGAGGAGTTTTCTTAATATAATATTAATTAATTTATTAATTTCCACTAAATAAGAAATATTGAATATTCCATGACCAAGAATAGTAATAAGGGAATGCGAGTTCATGATTTGGGTGATTACATAACCTATGATGTTAGGAATAGTGGGTTTAAATTATTTTGTAATATTACAGGAAATTAATTTTTGTTACTATTCCCCAAAAATTCATGTAATTTAGAAAAATCCCAAAAAATCACCCTAACCATTTTCTTTGTGTTGAATAAAAAAATGATGTCCATTTTTCAAAAATAATTTATTAAATATGATTAATTCGTTTTTTATTTAAAATCATAATTTACAGGAAAAATACAGTATTTAAAACATTATTTACTTATTCCAAAACATATGTACATCCTTTTTTCACATAAATCCTACATATATAACATCATATGTGAGGATTATATTCTAAGGTTATATTAACATTCATAAGGGTAATATTACTATTCATAGGGAAATTTTACTATTCACTAGAAATTATGTTTGATCTATTAGACTCAAAAAATCCTCATGAACGAAACTGTGTATGTCAGAAATCTGAAATTCATAACATATGAGTGAAAAAAGTATGTTTAATGATAACATAGTATTTAGTATGAGTGTGTATCATAATTTTATTATACTATTATTCATAATTTTAACAAGGTAATTCCATTGATAAAACGTTGGGTTGTAACATTCTTCCCTCCTTATCAAATTTCTCCCTCAAAATTTTGTTTTACGCAAATAGGTCAGGGTAATTCTCCTTCATCGTGTCATCAAGTTCCCAAGTATCTTCTTCAAAGATATGCTTCCTCCACAATAATTTGACAAGGCGGGTTGTCTTGTTGCGTTAGAACCGTATCTCTTGAGTCTAGAATCTCTATTGGCTACTCCTCATAGGAGAGATAATTTTCTAGTTGTCATGTAAGGAACCAACCCAATTTTCCCAGAGTTGGTTCCTTATTTGATAACGTTGGCATACATACAAGTAATATGAATCCCAAAGGACCAATTAGTTTAGTATTATTTGATACAAGATACATACATAATTTCAACTTTACATAAGGAAAAGAAAAAAACAACACTATTTTATTCCACTAGAGTCATCACATCTCCTAGATTATGCTTGCAAGTCATTCATAAAATAATTCTTCATGTCCTGAGAAAAATGAAACATAAGAAAGGGGTGAGATAAAATTATCAGTAAGAGTATGAAATACAGCAGAAGATAATATAAACATTGTACAAGGTGAATAATTTAAAACACATGCCATTAATAATATACTTGAACACATTATGGCAGGAATATGAGCTGAGTAAATAATGACATAATAAAACATAATCATGGGTATTATACTAATCGAATAAACACATGATATATCAATAGATGAACTCATAATTAGGTAATGCATAATTCATACATTCTGAAAAATTTCTTCAAGGCCTCAGCAAAGATATCTAATGATTAAGGAATCTGGCCAAATCCATATATCACATTGGGAAAGGCCTTGGCCAATTCCTCGTCTAGTTGTCTCATGAGACCTACCGATGCATCAAGGGGATATAGCGGGCCCCAACTGTCACAAAATAAGTCCAATATATTCCTCCTATGAGCATAGATAAACATAAACATCAAATACATTCATATTGAAACTATCATATGAAATGTAACTATCTTTCCCAATTCATTAAACATAAAATACTAACATTCAGAATAATATGGTGAATGGTTTTAGGATATATCATCCATAATAGAGTTATTCATAAACTATTAAATCAAATATGGTAGATGAATTCATAAATTATTAAACCTAATAATACTATGGAATCAACAAGAGTGTTGAATTAGATGAAAGCACTCTTATAAAGTCATTAAGCAATTCTGGAGATAAATACTCTTTTATTTTGAAAAGAAGATTTCTTTTTGGAAAAATAATTATATAAAAACAAAAGTGTAATAAGATATTATTTTCATAGTAAAATGAGTTATTTTATAATGACAATGGTTTCCAAAAACAAATTATAGAGTTCCCTTGAAAAATACATAATAATTTGAAAACTTCCATTGAATTAGGCTTGTATTTTGGAAACAATTCGAATGTTTCTTTTAAAATGTGTAACTATAAATAAAATAAAGAATGTTCCTGGATTTTAGACATATATATGATACTCACACATAATATATGATGAGTATATAACAATACATAATAATTTCATTGAGGTATTTAGACAATGAAAGTATCACGAATAAAAATGGAAGTTCGGGTGAAAAAAACCCATACGTTTACTCCGAACGTGTTCCTTTCCTAAAATTAGTCTCCTGGAATATGAAATTATACTTTTTGATAACATATTTCAGAACCTATTAGATATTTATTTATTTTACCATAATTATGGTTAGTTCATTTATGTCTTTATAGACAAGTTATTGTATTGAATTTCGTTATTCTAGAGTGTTCGTTTCCTTTATTTTCATATTCGATTCACTTGCTTCTAAGTAATGAAGTGAAATGGATGTAAATCTACAGAATTGAAATTAAATATTATTTATGAACATCCAGAATTTTTAATTTCCATTTATATCATTTGGTTACATTGAATGAGGATGAATCATTAGATGACCACCACTTCGATTATTCGGCGGTATTTGGAATATTATGAACTAGTTTTGTCATATAACTTAATTATATGTACATATTATGGTTCCTAAATATTAATTAGGTTAAAAAATATATATTATAGTTTGTTTAAACCATGAATATGGTTTCTTGACCAGTAATAAAGAATAAACTAGAGAAGGAAACTTCATCATCCATGAAGGTTATAAATCGGAACCTCATGAATGATGATTTCGTTTATAAAATAAATGGTATGGAGTAAGAATATTTATTATGGATAATCCATTCAAATGATATAAATCCAGTATATAGATGTTACTGTAGTTATCATGATCATTTGGAAATAGGAGGTGAGGAGAGGTAACAAAAGAAGATAAATTTAAATGAAACCAAGTGAAAAAGAAGGGTACTTTACTTCTTGAAATAACCTCCCTGAGAAACTTTTTAAGGGAAGGGTTTTTGGTCTTTTGGAAAGACAAAAATCTTCTTGGACGTGGGGAGAGACTAGGGAAGGGTAATTGGGAAGAACATTGAGGATCTTCAAGGCATAGAGGAGTAAAGAGAAGAGGTAGTGGTGGGGGGGTTTTAAAGTGGAGGAGAGGAGTAAATTTTGAATATTTAATTCATTACTTTATTATTTCCCACAAGACAACCAATAGTGTGGTTTCATGTGACCCCTAATAGTAATAAGTGCATGTGAGTTCGAAACAAGTTGCCTTTTATCACTTGTGGTGTCATGAATAGTAATTAACTGATAATTTGTATATACGTTATTTTATCGTATTTCACTATTCATAAAAAATTCTAGAATTTTAGAAAAATCCAAAAATTCACCCCTAAAAATATTCAACATGTAGAATTAAAAAGTGAAATCCATTTTTAAAAAATAATTTTCTAAATATTATTAACTTAATTTTTAAATAAGCTCATAGTTAATTTGAAAAATAACAATCTTGAGCTGCTATTATTTTTTTGTGACATTGAAAAATTAATTAAGATCCCATTATCATATTGCCTTAAGAAAATAAAATATTATTATTATTTACTATTCAAAAGGGTCATATTACTATTAATATTACTATTCATAAGTGTATGTTACTATTCACAAAAAAATCATGTTTGTCCTATCAGACTCCAAATAACTTACTGAACACAACTCTAAATGACCATTTTTGAAAATTCAAAACATAGAAGAGGAAAAGTTGAATTCTATATTTATTTTCAAAACCTTGGCGTGTTACATTCTCTCCTCCTTAAAAAAATTTTGTCCTAGAAATTTATAGAATATTACCTAAAAATATTTGGGTATGTATTTAACATAAGCTCCTCAGGCTCCCATGTTGCTTCCTCCGTCTTATAGTTCCTCTATAGAACCTTCACCAGAAGAGTCATCTGATTTCTCAATACTTGTTCTCTAGTATCAAGAATATTGATAGGCTCTTCACAATAAGATAGATCGGGCTCAAGTTCCACTTCTTCATAAGCGAGTACATGCATTGGTTCTGTCATGTACTTTCTTAACATTGACACATGGAACACATTGTGAACCTTGGAGATACTTGGTGGCATTGCCAAACGGTAAGCTATGGCTCCAATTCGGTCCAGAATTTCAAAAGGTCCAATGTACCTGGGACTTAATTTTCCCTTCTTACCGAATCATATAATACCCATCCATGGAGATACCATTATGAAAACATGATAACCTTCTTGAAACTCCAAATACTTCCTTCGGTTATATGCATATCTCTTTTGAATACTTTGAGCAATTTCGATATGGTTCTGAATAATCTTCACCTTTTCCATTTTGTCTTCAACAAGTTCTTGGCCCATAAGTTTGCTGTCACCAGCATCATCCCAAAAAGCTGGGGTATGACATCACCTCCCATATAATGCTTCATAGGGTTCCATCTGTATACTTGAATGAAAGCTATTATTGTAAGAAAATTCTACGAGAGGTAAATACTGATCCCACATGCCTTGAAAATAAAGTGAACAAGACCTCAACATGTCCTCTAATGTTTGAATTGTCTGTTCTGATTGTCCATCAGTTTGTGGGTGGTAGGAAGTGCTTAAACGAACATCAATATATAGGGCCTTCTAAATACTTATCCAGAATCATGATGTAAAATGTGGATCATGATCAGAAAAAATCTATAGGGGTACTCCATGAAGTCTCACAACTTCATTAACATATAGTCTTTCTAGACGTTCAAGTGGTAGATCTTCTCTTATAGCAAGAAAATGTGCTGAATTGGTAAGACGATCATCAATGACCCATATTGCATTGATCCTTCTAAGAGTATTTGTAGTCCTATAACAAATTCTATCATGATATTATCCCATTTCTTCTCAGGTATAGGAAGAGGTTGCAATACTCCTCCATGTTTTTGCCTTATATATTTCACTTGTTGACAAACCATACATTTTGAGACAAAATCAGTAATATCCCTCTTCATGTTGTCACACCAAAGATGTTCTTTCAAATCTCTATACATCATATTACTGCTATGGTGTATAGAGAAATTGGAACTATGAGCATCATTCAATAATTCCCTTTTTAGATCAGGTATCTCAGGAACACAAAGTCTCATCCCAAATTTCAAAATTCCATCTTCATATACGAAGTCACTCAATCTCCCATCATTCAAAGATTTAATCTTCTTTTGAAACTCCTCATAATTATCATGAAAATTTTTAATCCTTTTTAGTAAAGATGGTTTGGAAACCAATTGAAAAAGCATTGATTTTTCACCTTCCATGGTTATTCCCATATCCATATTTACTTGATCCATAAAAATAGGATCCCTTTCAACTCTCATTTCGCTCAAAATTCCATGATCCTTTCTGATCAAGGCATCTTGCACCTTATTTTCCTTCCCAGGGTGGTAGTGTATCGTGCAATCATAATCTTTGAGTAATTCAAGCCATCTCATTTGCCTCATGTTGATATATTTCTATGAGAAAATAAACTTCAAACTCTTGTGATCAGTATAAATCTCAAATTTTTCACCATAATGTCTCCATATCTTCAAAGAAATGATTACAGCATCTAACTCAAGATCATGAGTAGAATAGTTTATCTCATGAATTTTTCGTTGCCGTGATGCATAAGCAATTACCCTATTATTTTGCATAAGGACACAACCGAGTCCTTTCTTTGAATCATCACTATAAATAACAAACCTGTCATTCCCCGATGGTAGAGTCAATATAAGAGCATTGACTAATATTCTCTTAAGTTATTCAAAAAATTATTTGCAATCCTTTGTCCAAACAAATTTAACCCCTTTACGTATGAGCTTCGTTAGCGGGTTAGCCAGTCAGAAAAAATTACGCACAAAACACTGATAATAACCTGCTAAGCCAATGAAATTGCACACCTCATTTATGTTTTTTGGTGTGGGACAATCTTGGATTGCCTTTGTCTGCACAGGATCAACTAGGATTCCATCCTTAGAGACAATATGGCCATGAAAAGAAATCTCCTGAATCCAGAATTCACACTTCCTAAACTTCCCATATAATTCATGTCTTCTAAGTGTATTCAGGATAATGTGCAAGTGATTTTCATGATCTTAATAGATCTTGGAGTATACCAAGGTATCATCAATAAATACCACTACAAAGTCATCGAGATATTCCTTGAAAACATATTTCATTAGATCCATGGAGACAGAGGGTGCATTAGTCAATCCAAAAGGCATTACTGTATACTCATAATGCCCATACCTGGTCTGAAATGCTGTCATTGGAATATCTTCCTTCATCACACGCAACTGATGATATCCGGATTGAAGATAAATCTTCGAAAAGTATTGAGCTCCATATAGGTCGTCAAATAAATCATCAACGCGAGGTAGAGGATACTTGTTCTTTATTGTTATAGCATTGATCTCCCTGTAGTCGATACATAACCTCATTGATCCGTCTTTCTTCTTAACAAAAAGGAAAGGGGCTCCACATGGAGAAAAACTAGGTTGAATAAATCCCTTATTACACAATTCCTCTAGTTGTTGATTTAGTTCCACTAATTCCAAAGTGGCCATTCTATAAGGGGTATTCGATATGGGCCTTGAACCAGGAATTAAATCAATGGAAAACTCAATTTCTCATTCTGGAGGATGTCGAGGTAAATCTTTTGGAAACACATCATCATATTATCTCACAATATATACAACCACTATTTGAACATTCCTTTCCTCACCCACAGTTATTTCATTCTCTTCCTCGCCAATAATTAAATTTAGTTGAGCTACTGGGGGTAGATCTAGATAAGAATTAGGTGATGATGATTCTACTCTAAAGATAAGGTGTTCTTTATCTTCGTCATAAAAAATCATAACCTCCTTCTTCTTACAATAAATTTTCGCATCATGGTCCGAAAGCCTATCAATACCGAGGATTATATCAAACTCAATCATGGGTATAACAATGAGATTAGCACATAAAGAACATTTTTATGCCTTAATGGGAACTAATTCATAAAAATTTGTAGCAATGATACTTAACTTAGGAGTTTTTACAGACAACTCCCTTGTTAAATAAAATTGTAAATATCTAATTTTGTTAGCAAACTAGGAAGATATAAAACAATGCAATGATCCAGAATCAAATAATGCATTGCCTAAAATTGAGGAAACAATTAAAGTACCTACCATCACATAATTAGGAACATCCACCTCCGCTGTTGTGATTACATAAGCTTGTCCCTGATCCCTTGGCATTCTATGTTGGATATTTCCTTGGAATTTTGGACAATCATTAGCATAGTGTCCCATATCATGACAATTAAAGCATCAAACATCATTGGATTCCTTCTTTCCTTTGCAATAACTAGCAAGATGGATTTTCTGACCACATTTGTAGCATTCTCATTTTTCTTTTAAGAACATAATGAGGTGTTTCCTTCCACAATTTTCACATGGTGGAAATTCAACTCTTCCCTTCTTACCTATTTCCATTATTTCCTTTCCCCGGTTTTTCAGAAGCCCTCTTCTTTTATTGCTTTTCCTTAAAGTTGTAACACTTAGAGAATTGTTTTTTGGTTATTATGGCACATGAATCTATGTCCTTATATAATGAAAATTTTTTGGAGACCAGTGCCCACCGGAGGAATGTATTTAGGCCATCAAAAAAATTATCGATTTTTCTCCTTGGATTTTGTATGTAGTCCACAACATGTCTTTCCATCCTTGTAAAGTTGGATTCATACTTGGTAACATTTTAATCCTCCTTTTTCCTTAGATACATGAATTTTCTCCCAATATCCGCTCTTTGTTCATGAGAGGAATATTTTTCTAAGATGATTTCCTTGAAATCCCTCCATTCTATCTCTTCCATTTATTCCTCCTCCTTTGTGTTTTGGATTAATGGCCACTACTGATTCGCATCTCCCGATAGACGATATTCATCCATGAAAACCTTCTCTCTTTCATTACATCCCAAGGTGAGAAATATCTTTTTAAGGGAACATGTCCACTGCTCTGCTACAAACGGGTTTGTAGTCCCGTTGAATGATGGAGGTTGTTATCGCATGAAGCGATCTAGCATGGCTCCTCCACGTGGTGGATCCGGATGCTCCATACGGGTAAGGTTATTATTAATAACCTGAGTAAGTTGTCCCAGTATAGTAATGAGTTTCTCAACACTAGTCATAGCACCAGAGCCAACATCATTATCTTGCTACGGAGGAAAATCCCTACCGGGAACACGTGCATTCATGCGATTTCCATTCCTTCCACTAGGCACCATATCTAGATAATGGCATACACTAGATTAGGTTATGAAAATAATGTACAATATTAACTTAAAAATACTTAGAAAAATTGAGATCCTACGCATGTATAATCCCATATTCACAAAAGTAGTTTCTTTGAGGAATATTTTACATTTCAATCCTTCACAATGGATTGTATAGAAAATGTGAATTATCCTAAACATATCCCCTAGGAATGTCATAACCAAGAGTGAAGCAAGGCCTGTTTTTGTTCACCATTTCCCATTTGAGTATAGTTTAAAACGGTGTTTTCGGGTTTTACCCCTAGATACATATGTGCCGGGGCCACCTCTACTTGCTCATATCCAGACATGGATATATTGCTTGAAAGATTCCCATAATATATTCCTTACCAAAATACCATGACTTTATTGTATTTATATTCTAAAAGACAAACGTATGTACTCTTACCTAATTCTACGTTTTCTAAATCTAGTTTCCAAGTATTCTACTAAACTTGCTCTGATACCAACTATAAGAACCCGACCCCAGTTGCCCAGAGTTGGTGCCTTATCTGATTACGTTGGAATGCATACAAGGAATATGAATCTTAAAGTACCAATTAGTTTAGTATTATTGGAAACAATATACATACATAAGTTCAAAATTACATATGGAAAAGAAAAAATCAACACTAATTTATTCCACTAGAGTCATCACATCTCATAGATTATGCCTTCAAGTCATTCAGAAAATACTTCTTCATGTACTGTGAAAAATAAAACATAAGAAAGGGGTGAGATCAAATGCTTAGTAGGAGTAAGAAATATAGCAGAAGATAATATAAACATTAGATATGCTGAATAATTGAAAACACATGCCTTTAATAATAAACTTGAACACATTTTGACAGGAATATGAGTTGAGTAAATAATTACATAATAAAACATAATCATGGGTATTATACTAGTAGAATAACGAAATGATATATCAATAGTTGAACTCATAATCATTGAAGTCATAATTCCGGAAATTCTAAAACATTTTTTCAAGGCCTCTTCCTAGATTTCTAATGATTAAGCCCTCAGCCAAAATCCACATATCACATTGGGAAAGGCCTCACCTAATTCCTAGTCTAGTTATCTCGTGAGACCTACCGATGCATCGAGGGGATATAGCGGGCCCCACCCATCACATACTTTGTCCAATGCATTCCTCATATGAGCGGGGATAAACATAAACCACAAATACATTCATATTGAAACTATTATATGAAATATAACTATCTTTCCTTAATCATTAAACATAAAACACTAACCATTCGGAATAATATGGTGAATGGAATTAGGATAGATCATCCACAATAGAGTTAGTCATAAACCATTAAATAAAATATGTTAGATGAAATTGTAAATTATTAAACCCAATAATACAATGGAATCAACAAGTGTGTTGAATTAGATGAAAACACACTTATGAAGTCATTAAATAATTCTAGAGATAAATAATATTGTATTTTGAAAAGAATACTTCTTTTGGAAAAATCTTTATATAAATCCAGAAGTGTAGTAAGATATTATTTTCATAATAAAATGAGTGATTTTATAAAGACAATGGTTTCCAAATAAATATTATAGAGTTCCCTTGAGAAATAGATAAGAATTTTAGAACATCCCTCGAATCAGGCTTGTATTTTGAAAATAATTTGAAAGTTTCTTTTAAAATGTTTAACTATCAATAAAATAAAGAAGGTTTATCTATTTTATACATATATATTATGCTCACACATAATATATGAGGAGTAAATAACAATACATAATAATTTCATTGTGTTATTTAGACAATGAAAATATCCCGGATGAAAATGGATGTTCGGGTGGAAAAACCCTTACCTTTACTCTGAACGTGTTCCCATCTTGAAATTAAGCTCCTAGAATATGAAATATACTTATTAATAACTTATTTCAGAACCTATTCAATATTTATTTAGTTTACCGTAATTCTGGTTAGTTCATTTATGTCTTTATTGACAAGTTATTATATTGAATTTCGTCGTTCCAGAGTGTTCGTTTCCTTTATTTTCATATTCTGTTCACTTGATTTTAAGTAATGAAGTGGAATGGATGTAAATCTCTAGAATTGAAATTAAATATTATTTATGAACATCCAGAATTGTTAATTTCCATTTCTATCATTCGGTTACATGGAATGAGAATGAATCATTTGATGACCACCACTTCGATTATTCAGCGGTATTTGGAATATTATGAACTGGTTTTTTCATATAACTTAATTATATGTACATATTATTGTTCCTAAATATTAATTTGGTTATAAAACATATATTATAGTCTGGTTAAACCTTGAATATTGTTTAATGACCAGTAATGAAGAAGAAATTTAAGAATGAAACTTCATCGTCCACGAAGGTTATAAATCGGAACCTCATGGATGACGATTTCGTTTATAAAATAAAATGGAGGGAGTAAGAATATTTATGATTGTTATTCCATTCACATTATATAAATCCAGTATATAGATGTTAATGGAGTTATCATGATCATTTATATAGAGGAGGTGCGGAGAGGATAAAAAAAGAATATAAATTTAAATGAAACCAAATGAAAAAGAAGGGCACTTTACCTCTTGAAATAACCTCCTTGAGAAACTCCTTAAGGGAAGGGGTTTTGATATTTTTTAAAACCCAAAAGCTTCTTGTACGTGGGTAGAGACTTGGGAAGGGTAATTGGGCAGAACATTGAGAAGATTCAAGGCTTAGAGGAGTGAATATAAGAGGTAGTGGTGGGGGGGTTTTATAGCAGAGGAGATGAGTAAATTTTAAATATTTAATTAATTATTTCATTATTTACCTCAAGACAACCAATAGTGTGGTTTCATGTTACCCCCAATAGTAATAAGTTCCTATGGGTTCAAACCATGTGGCCTTTCATCACTTATGATGTAATGAATAGTGTATTTAACTGATAAATTGTATATACAGTATTTTATCATATTTCTCTATTCATAAAAAATTCTAGAATTTCAGAAAAATCCAAAAAATTCACCCCTACCATTTTTCAACGTGTAAAATTTAAAAGTGAAATCATTTTTTCAAAACAAAATTCTAAATATTATTAATTTAATTTTTAAATAAGGTCATCGTTAATTCGAAAAATAACAATCTTGAATTGATATTTGTTTTATGTGAAATTGAAAAATCAATTAAGATCCCATTATCATATTGCCTTAGGAAAATAAAATATTATTATTATTTACTCTTCATAAGGTTCATATTACTATTCATATTACTATTCATAAGGGTATGTTACTATTCACGAAAATTAATGTTTTTTTCTATCAAAATCCAAATGACTTACTAAACACAACTCTAGATGACCATTTTTTGAAATTCAAAACATAGAAGAGGCAAAGTTGAATTATATATTTATTTTCAAAACCTTGGGGTGTTACATGTCCCACCTCTGAGTTCAGTACATGTGGGATATCTCGTATGTACTTCATCAAGAGTGATACATGAATCAAATCATGAACTTGAGCCATATTTTGTGGAAGTGGAAGCCTATAGGATAGGAATCATATGCGGTCAAGGATCTCAAAAGGGAAAATGTACCTTAGGCTTAGATTCCCTTTATATCAAAATCACAAGACTCTCTTCCATGGTGATATTATGGATGACTTGAACATTTTATATCAATTCTTGCACAAGATCAGGTCCATGTAGCTTTATTTATCGAACATAATCCCCATAGGTTGGATTTATACATCACTTTCCATAGAGAGATTCATACGGAGCCATCTAAATACATGAATGGAAGCCATTTTTCTGTGAGAACTAATTAAATGGGATATGCTAACCCCATACACCTTTGAACTATAGAGAGTAAGCTCTTAGAATATATTCATGCATATGAATAGTCCTTTCAGATTAGCCATCAGTTTGGGCATGATAGGCCATACTGAAATTTTATTCAGTACTCAAAGAATGTTGAAGTCTCTTGAAAACATTAGATGTGAACAATTAATCATGGTCAGAGACAATATAGAGTGGAAGACCATGCAGTCTCACCACTTCCTTAAAATATATCTTTTCATTTTGTTCAAGAGAGAGGTCTTCCCAGATAGCGATAAAATGGGACGCTTTGGTGCGTCATTCAATGCCAACCCATATCACATTATTCCCTTCATCCTCTTTGGGAGACCCACAAAAATGTACATAGTGAGATTATCCTATTTCCACTTGGGTATAATAAATGGATTCATCAATGTTTTGGACTTATTTTGCTCTGAATAACTTGCTTACATACTAAGCACCTTGAGATATATTTCGCAATCTCATTTTCCATGTTATCTCACCAGAAGTGTTCACTGATACCTCAGTGAATCTTGGAACTACAAGGATAGATAGATAATGTTAAGCTATGTGAATTTTCCAATAGCTCCTTCTTTATACTGGGTGATGAAGGAACACAAATTTACATTCCAAACCAAATCACCCCATCATTGTTGATATTTAACTCAAGCATCTTCCCTTCCTTTAATGCATTCACCATCTTTTGTAACTCTAGATCAACCCACTGTGCCTCCTAAATATTCTCCTAGATAGATGGTTGTAGAACCATTTGGGAAATGTAAGATGTATCCAGTATCCTTATGATTTAAAAATCCATATTTTTCATATCCATGAAGATTGAGTCTTTCTTAATTCATAGGATGGATAGATTAGCCGATTAATTTCTGCTTAGATCATCAATTACCTTGTTCAACTATCCATGATGATAGTGAATAGAACAATTATGATCATTGATTAGTTGTAACCATTATTTTTGACACATTATGAGATCATTCTATTTTAATATATACTTTAATCTATTGTGGTTGGAGTATATGTCACACTTCTCACCATAAAGGTAGTGGCACTATATTTTCATTGAAAAAATCAAGGCTGCTTGCTCTAAATCATACATCGCGTAGTTCTGTTCATGGATCATCAACTACTGTGAGGTTTAAGATATCACGTTATCATTTTTAATGAGTACACAACCCAAGATGTTCTTTAATTCATCACAATATACCAAAAAAAATTCTCCACTTTTTGGTTGTGTGAGTACATGTGCAGTGATCAGCCGTCTATTTATATCCATGATGCTTCCCTCACATTCTTCCATCTGGAAAAACTATACCCCTTTCCATGTTAAAATAGTTAGTGGGCTTGACAATCATGAGAAATTTCTCACAAAAAATTTTCAGTACCCATATAATACAAGAAAACTATATATTTATCTGACACTAGATGGCCTAGGCCATTCCTCAAATTCCATTGATTTGGAAGGGTCTATAGAAATTCCCTCACATATAATCACATGTCCCAAGAACGGGAATTGCGTCATTTAAAGTCACACATGGTGAACATAGAATACATCTTCTCCGTCCTCAATGTTACCAACACAAGTATTATATGTTCTTCATGTTTCTCATTGCACTTGGAGTAGATTAGAATATCATCAATAAACACTACCAAAATTTTTCAAGGTAATGTATAAACACTCAATTCATCATATCCATGATGATTTCAAGGGAATTAATATGTCTGATGGGAATCACTAGATACTCACAGTGCTCATACCTTGTATAGAAGGCAGTCTTATAAATATCATCCAACTTCACCATTAGCTGATGATATCCAGAACAAAGACCCACCTTTAAAATGTATTGATATCCTCTAAACTGATCGAACAAGTCCTCATTCTTTGGAAGTGTATACTTTTTTATGGTTATATTTTATAGTTCCCAATAATTAATAAACAAAATCATTGTTACATCATTATTCTTCACAATGAGCACTGGCGCACCCATGGTGATGCACTAGGGTGTATGAACCCTTTGTCCAGATGCTCTTGCAGCTGCTTCATTAACTCTTCCAGTTCGATAGAAGAAATCCTATAGGTAAACTTTGAAATAGGTGTATCTCGGGGTATGATTTCTATTGAAAATATTACCTCATGATCTTGGGGATGGCTGTGTAACTCTTTTAGAAATACATCATCATATTCCCTCTTGATTGACATTTTCGAAAGGTTTTCACTGTCATCATCCCAACTATTTGAGAGAAGTATGCTTCTTCATAGGGTATCAACACCCACAAAATTAAATGATTTTCCAAAGGAGTTTCTGGATCTTCCCTATAGTTACAGTGGAGTATGGGATAGTTTGTAATATGAAAAGATATTTCCTTTTTTCGACAGTTGAAACGTTCTCTATAAATCGAGAGTCAATCCATTCCCATTATAGCGTCAAATACCTCCAAGTGATGTATTATGAGATTCGATGGAATAATCTTCCCACATATGACAACATGATGAGATTCAAACACTTACGATGTAATTATTTTACCACTTGGTGTTTTCATAGATATGTTTACTTCAAGGTTTTGATGCGTCGATTTTATAGTTCTAGAAAACATGCATGATATAAAGGAATACATAGAACCAGAATCAAATAAGACTTTCTATTACTAAGTGAATAAGATGTGTACGTTGTACAACTTAATTATCTTGCTCCACATCCTTAGTAGTGATGGATTAATCCTTCCCTTGTTCATTTTTCTTTGGTGGCTGATGACACTGATTTCCCTCGAGAACTCAAGGTTTAGTACACTGGCTTGCATAGATCTCTTAACCCATATAGTTGTAGCATTGAACTATGAGTGGTTCACTCCTTTCTTCTGATAAATTCTCCTACCTAATAATGTCTTTTAGACACTCTTATTCATGGTGACCTACCCACAAGTGATTAATTTCCCCTTCTCATTGAGGTAGTTCCCATGATAAAACTTCCCACATTTTTTTCATGTGGGTCATTGAGATTTATTCCCACAATTTTCATTACATCCACCATCTTGAAACTCCATATTTCATTTCGTATCACTATATCCAAAAAAACATTCCCCAATATCCATATCCTCTTTGAGAGTACACCTAACAACATCTTCATAACTCCCAAATACTCGAATTAAAAGATCCTTTTGAAGGTGTAATTTTAATACACTAAATAATTTATCAATTTTTCTATCATGGATGATAACAAAACTCGAAGCATACCTTTCATGCTTTATAAAATTCTCTTTATAGGTTCAGATAGATTCTGCTTATTTATTCTTGAGATCTATGATTAATCCCTCCATCATTATACAAGGAGTTATGAGTAAATACATATTAAAAATTATGATATTAATGTATTCCCATTCCATCTTCTCAATTTCATCCCTTGGCTTATTGTAGTTAAAAAAATCCAACCATTTATCAGCCTCTCCATCAAGATGGTATATCTCTAGTGTCACCTTCTCCATCTCAGAATAGTGATGCACCAAAAATTTCTTCTATATGGAATTGAGCCAATGCTCCAAAACAAGTAGATCAGAAGATCCCTTAATCTTCAGTGGTCATTGCCTTACAAAAAACTCGATATCCAGTTGCTCACTCTCTGGTGAAGGAGGATGTTCCCGATTATTATGGTTATTGCTCAAAAACTGAGATATTTAGGTAAGAATATCCAGGATGTTTTGATCTCCCCCTCCCAATAATTGGGGATGTCATTCGGGTAATCTAGCATTGGCCATCACACGAGTTGTTGGCCTGGTTTCCACCATTTTCTAAAATTGAAATGTTTAGAACAAAACATAAGTAAAAAACTAATTAATAACTAATTCAGTTAAATAAAATTTAATAAACTCATAACTTATGGGATCCCTATATAATTCTTCTTTTGAGCATATTTGTACTTAGTCTCATGGTAGAGGTTTTCTCTTTGGTTTACTAATCATAATCCTCAAAATAACTAAAACATTCCTTTGATGCCAACTATAGAGAACCTTTTTTTTCATAGACTACTATTACATTGTTATAAAGATAAACAAAATAATAATATTACACCATTATGATCCAAAAGATAAGTGTTTTCAGAAAATGAGGACCAAACACTACATTTAAAACTTCAAGTATAAATATTTATTTAATTCCTTCTTCTCTAGATTCTTATTTGAACTTGACCTCTCCTTATTTCATGTAGTCAAATGATGATATACATAAAAATGGGCAAGATAAAAGTCCATTAATAGTTTATATATGATCAATATATAATTGGGTAGCATAATTATAACATCATCATCAAAATCATGAGAGGAAACTTTAATAAAAGACTTGATGTGTGGCAATGAAAAAAATGGAACATCATGTATTAGTGGTTAACATCCACACATAGTTGTTAAAAAATATACAATATTCCTCACACATCATTTCACTTAAACTCATGAGATTCATTACTTTATCCAATGCATTGGATATTTGTATAATTTCAGGTGCACCAGTCACATTGAAACATTCATATTGTGCAATATAATTCTGAGTGCACCCATCACATCATAACATTATCATTTATCATGCATTCCACAATGAATAGATAAAAATATGATCATAACAAAACCATGGAAATAAAAGGGTTTCATATCATAAGATCACATTCATAAACACTAGGTTCCCAAAATTAATCCGGAATAACATACTTGATTCGATTACCATCAACCATGAGTGAGTAGTAAAAGGTGTGTCTTTGAATGAATATTTCTTTTGTAATTTTTTTTTGACAAAAACATTAGTAGAAAACATCTATATCCCATAAAAGGTAAGATAATGACGAAAAAATTAATTTTAATTAGTGACCATACAAAAAATGGAGTGAAAGTGGGATAACCTGAAGAAAGAAAGTTGGGTTTGAGAATTTCCCTCTTACCTCGTATCCAAATGATTTCTTCATATTACTATACTGTATAACCACATTATATTCATTAATTAAAAACTACATAACTGGGTGTGCATAAATATGGTTCATTATGGTTTAATTAATTTATTTTATGTTCCTTTTAAAGAGATATATAGTTTAAAAACATTGTTTGGAAAAGTACTTTTTTATGGTTTTCTTGAATGGTTCACTTGTATTCATAAGTAGAAGTTCGTGTAGAACTTGGGTAAATATATAAGAATGATATTTAATGTTATTGTTGATATTAGAGTTGTTTAAATTATATTACAATGAATTTGGTAATTTACCATGTGTATGAATCATTAGATAAACTTTAATAATGATCATTTTTGGTTATTTTGCCTAGTTTTTTAATCTCATTGAATTTTTTTTACTTCATCACATTATTTCATGTAAATAAGCTAGTTAAAGAACATAAAAGGGGATAATACATACCCATTACAATCTATATTCAACCATTTTATTGTTTTATTAGCATAATTTGAATTATTTTAAGGAAAAGGAAGTGCATCGTCCATGATTTAGGTAAATAAACACATCATGGGCAATAATTTCATTTTATTTACAAAGATTGGGTGGGAGGAGTGTAATCAGTAATCGTCATTTAACAAGATATAATACCATTATTTCAATTATATTAGAGTTATCATGTTATTTTTATAATATAATATGATTATAATAGAATGGAAGAAAAGAAATATGAACGAAAAAATGGAAAGAAAATAGAGAGATGTAATACATCTGGATTCCTCATCTTGATATCCTTCTTAAAAAAGATAGGATTGGTATTTGGATGATACATGAAGCTCTTGGAAGTGGGTTAGGGCTATAGTAGATTCTTTGGAAGAGTTTAGACAAAGACTGAGGCTTGGGAGGTGTGCGGAAATGTGGGTGTGAAGGGTGGTATTTATAGAGGATGGGTGAGGGATTTTATTAATATAATATTCACTAATTTATTAATTTCCCAAAAGACTATAAATATAGATGAATCCTTGAAAAATAATAGTAAATAGTGCATTATAGTTTGAGATTTGGGTGCTTACAACACTTTTGATGTCAGAAATAGTGGGTTTAAATTATATTGTATTTATACGGTAAATTAGTATATTTTACTATTGATAGAAAATTCATGTGTTTCAGAAAAATCCCAAATATTCACCCTAACAATTTTTTGACATATAAAATCATAAAATGAAGTCCATATTTCATCAATAATTATCTAAATATGATTAATTTAATTTTTTTATTAAAATCACAAATTACATAAAAAATACAGTTTTTTATAAAAAATTACTTATTCAAAAACATAGGTACATCCTGAATTCACTTTAATCCTATATATATACTATCATAATCAAGGATATAATTCATAATGGTATATTAATATTCATAATGGAAACATTAATATTTTTAAGGGTGTGATACTATTCATCAAAAATTAGGTTTATTCTATTAGACTCCAAAAATCATCCTGAACACAACTATGTATGTCAGATTTTCAAAATTCAAAACATAACAGAGGAAACATTATGTGTAATGATAACATAGTATTTAGTTTTATTTTTCTTCATAATTTTATTTTAATATAAATCATAATTTTGTGAATTTAATTCCATTGATAAAACGTTGGGTCGTTATATAACATACCCTCATCTAAGAAAACTTACAAGGTAATGGTTAATTTTATATTCTCTTTATTATATGTGGTTTTTTTACATATGTATCTTCTGGGAATTCATTATAATCCACATACATGTTTCATACAATGTATTTCTAAAAAAATTTACTGTTTAATAGACTATTGGTTAATGTCATTTATACCCTTGTTTGACTTTTTATAATTGTTTTTGAAAGGAAACCTTCTGTCATTTTCCTAAGAATGTACTTTATGACATTTTCAAAAAATAAATGAATGATTGTTTTTTAAACATATACGGTGGTTTCAGCTATTTTACACCATTATAAAACATTCAAATCTTCCCTTGCAAAATTATAAAAATATTTTAAAAAAATGTTTTATTTTATTATTGTGCTTCTTTTGAATGATTTTAATGTAGAAAAAGATCTTTCTATCCAATATTTTTTGGATTGATTTCATCTGTCTAAACATATATTATATGATTTTCTTCTTAATTGAAATGGATTTAATATGATACAATATTCAATATATTATTGATAGTTTTATGATATGTTTTACTATTGATGTGCTATTTTTATATAATCCATAATTTATTATTAAAGTATTAACATTTTTATGACAATTTAATATGAAAGTTTGTGTTATGTTTTCAACCATTTAATATGAGGAATGAATTGGATTTAGCAAGTGACGTCTGAGATGCGCTATAGACCCTCGACGAATCAGTTGGTCTACTGAGATAATCTAGTGTGTTGGCACAAGGCGTTGACAATATTTTTTAGTCTTTTCACGAGGCCTTGACTATATGGTTACGATGTCTAGAATTTTTCATTCCATCATTATGTGATTATAAATTAATATTACATGTTATTATTCGACTTGTAGAATATCCATGTGATTAATAGAATTGAAATATTTGATTTATCTTTTCTATATTATACCGATGTTTAGGTTTATAAGGCTTCTGTATTAGTCTTATGCATTTCCTTAAATGATGATTCTTATTTATGATGGTTTCCACTATATTATTATCCTTACTAAGAATCTAATCTCACCCCTTTCTGATGTTTTATTTTTCCTAGGATGAAAAGATATATATTATGACTAGCGTGGAGGGATAGGCTATGTGATATGAGTGGTTTCAATGGAGTCACAATGTAACATTATCATTTTATAATGTAATGTAAAACATATTTATAAATATAGTACATCCAAGGCTACTAAATTGATCGGTCTTTTGGGACTAGATCTCTTATGATTATTCCAATGTTATGTAATAATGAACCAATTTTGGGTAACTGAGGTTGGGATGTTATAATTTTTCTAGAAGACATAGTGGAAGTAAGACATATAATTTAGTATGCCTAAAAAAGAACATCCAATGGTATTAATGTACCATAATACAATATGTCATAAAAATAAAAAAGTACTACAACCCAAGTACCAAAAATTGTGAAAATATCCCCATGGTCCTTAATGACCCAACTCACCATGTCCCAATCTCAATACCTAGATACACCACTTAGAGATCCCTTCAATAACCTCATTCCAATAATGAGGAAGTCTACAGAAACCTGAAGAAAAAAATTAGGGTGTGAGCCTAATCCCATTTGGATACCACCAAGGATTAAAAAACATATTCCAAATTATGTTATCCAAATTAAATCTCTCAATTTTCAAAACAAAGAGTTTTGGAAATTCAGGATCATTTTTAAATAATATGCTACACAATTTCAAAATTATGGAAAATATGTTTATGTCATTAGATTTACTTTAAAATTGAAGGAATATTTCTCAAACAATGGATTAAATAAAAAACTTATACAAAAAGGATTATGTAAATCTAGAAAAGGCATGTAAATCTATTTTTCAACATTTGAATTCATTTAAATATCACGTATAAATAAATAGGTGAGAGACATAGAAATTTTTCAAGTAGGTACGATAGTATTAACCAATTATAGGATTCTACACTCTCTAAGTGATCATAGAAAAAATAGTACACTCACATCCCCTTGAAACTAGATAGAGGTGACTCGTCACCCTTAGATTAAGGATGTGACCCACTACAGGTATGTTTAATAATGGAGTAATAGTGTAGAGTGTATCCAAATAAATCAAAAACACCCTAAGACTGGGATATTCTCTTACATGAGAGAAAATTTATTTCTAGAATGCTTAAAATACAGTTAAATGCCATTATTAAATATCAAAATTACATTTTTCCATTAAAAATAAAATTTGGTTTTAATAAATAAACATGCCCTTTTCATTATATAAATCCATTCGGTTTCTTTAAAATCATTTTATACCATTTCCATAAGTTTGATATCCATTAAAAACCAATTACAAACTTTTCAAAATTAATTTTCCACACTTAAAATAAAAAATATAATTGAAATTATTTCTATCAAATCCATAGTTTATATTCAACAATTTAAATCATCAAAAATCCGTAAACATACTCTAATTCAGTGGATATGAGAGTTTTCCAAATTTTCGTCCAAAACCATTTCAAATCCCCCAATATAATAAAATCAGATTTTACCAATTTAATTTTAATTATATATGATAAATTTAATTGAAATAAAAATAAGAAACCCATAAATAAATTTTGGAATAAAAAATTTGGCTAATCAATATGAAACCACATACGTCTTCTTGAAACTGAAAACCCACGACATTCGTCAATGACAATAAAGGTGAAAAAGCCTCAAAACTCAACATAGAAGTAAGATCCAACACAATAGGTCAGAGATACATCGATTGAAAGATTAAAAATTGAAAAAACAAGAGAGGAGAATAAGATAAATATAATTAACTTGGGAGAACAGTTTCCCGGAAAACACACTGCAAGCGTAACCACTATCCAATGTAAAAACAATGGACTCAAACATAATAGAAAGAATCGAGATCACTTGAGGAATGAATTTGGATTAGGAAGTAAAGTTTGTAATAGAGTTAAAATAAATAACAATCCACCCTTACTATTTTAAAAATCTCAGTCCGGGGTATTACATGATGTGAAATCCTAATACACATCGTGAACCCTTAAAATTTCATAACAGCCGAAAAAATCGTCACATAGACATCAATTTCGATGCTCCGAATTAAAAGTTGATCATAAATTCCATCAAGCCGTGTAGTGAAAACTCATTAAATGTACCCATCATATCATGAAGCTGATTAACACATATTTTCAGGAAAAATACATTATGTGTAAGCCTGTTACATGACATGTAACCCTATTATAGTCTCTATGAAATGTTGATTTGAAGGAAAAAATCCAACAAATATAAGACTTCACCATTATAGGTATAATTCCAATCCAAACACCACCCTACCCCATCGATGAAAAAGGAAAAATAATACAATTTTTAAGGCTTACCTGTCAAAACATAAACACAATGTTTCATACAAGAAGATTGAATGAGTATAATGAGAATCAAGGCATAATTTATGGTATTTCGAATCACATCTTATTTCCATGAGATAAATTTATTATTCAACACTCACATATTTTCTATGGTGTATATACTATCATTCAATGTATTATAGGCACATTATACTTATTCTTATGTGATATTACATATTCATTTTATGATCTTTCTTTCCGGGGTTTTTCGTTTCAATAGTTACCAAAGTTGTAAAGTAATTTCTGTCACAATTTTTCTTCGTTGAGACACATACCATGATATGCACTTATATGTTTATATGAGGTGTCTTTATAACCTTTGACATGTTATATCATGATTTAACCTCCTTTCATAATATTTATTGTTTATTTAATGTTATTATTTCCATTATATTAAGATTCAATGTTACCAAAGTAGTAATGAATAATTTCCAAAATCTCATTATCAATGAAGATTGATTACAATTATACATCAATTAATGTAATATTATTATCCATATCTCAATAAATATCATGAATTTTCTTAATATCTTGTCATATATATTATATCAATGTAATTGTAAAATATTTCCACTATTTGGTACATAAGAGGGTAAAAATAAGTTTTTATGAATGTCTGACTTTACCTATATAAAGAGTTAGAAATATGTGTTCCATCAAAATCATGTTTTATAAGATGTTGCCAAAAAATATTATATTATTTTCGTATGTTTTTTGAAAATAATGTTTTTTAAAGTTGGTGGTTCCGAGGTCAAAAAAACAAGGAAAATTTAATAAATAAAATTAAATAAGGGTTACTAAATTATGAAAGATGGGATATTTTTATATATATTTTTCATGAAGGGGTGTAAAATATAAATTGAGGCCATTCAAACATGTGGATGTCATTGAACGTATTACCAATTATTTACATTTACAGAAAGGGTTCCTAAAATGGAATCATCTTGTCTTTTTCTAGTAATGTAACTTTTCTAATTTTTTTTCTGTGAAAAAGGAATGTCTAGTATGTACGGATTTACCCTCCATCAAGATGGTCATTCCATTAAAGGTTCCATTACAGGATTACAATGTTATTTTTAGACTAATATGTTTTCCTAATATTATGTAAATTCCCTATTTAAAAGTGATTTTCTATGATTTTTATCACAAATCATTTATTGTATTAAATGATTTTTGAAGTTTCATTTAAAATATTTAAACGTATTCTCAATGAAATTGTTTTCAATAACTTCTCAATGTATCTATAAACTATTTACAATTAATTTCAATGATATGGGTTAAAAAAATAAAGCCTTTGTTATTTTTTTAAAATGTATTTCCAATTAAATGGATTTCAAAACATTTAAAAACTTCATTTATAATTATTCAAGGAAAATGAATATCATGATGTTTTCAGGATTATTTTATGAGGCTTAAAAGAAAACATATTTCGAAATTATTTCAAGCTAATTATATTGTTTTTTCAGGGGAAATGGTTTTCAATATAATTTAAAGCTTTGTTTATAAGTTATTAAGGAAAATGGATTTCTAAATGTTTCAAGGATTCATTTATAATGTGTCAAAGAAAAGTGATTTGAAAATATATTCAATCATCTTTTAGAAGGCTTAAAAAAATAAAAATGTTTTTAAGCCCCATTTAATGGTTTTTAGGGAATATATTTTTCAATATAATTTTACTTATTCTTTATATTTTTTAAATGCATTTTCAAGTAAAATGGTTTCCTAACAGTCTTAGGTATTAAGGCGTCGTCGAAAAAAATTTGTAAATTTTCCAAATGATTTTTTTTAAAATAATATTTCTATGTTATTTTATATCTATGATGACATTATGTGATGTTACTCATGACCACAAATGAAATTTTCCAAATGTTACATTAATTTTATTTCTTGAAGGGATTATGTTATTATGGAATGATTCTTATGACACTTTCTTTCTCATCGACAGGTTATATTATTTTGAAACCCACTTAATATAGTGTTTTAGACTTTAATGAAATGATTAAAAATACTATGTCTATTACATAGGTCATGATGTGTTTAAATGTTAATTATAACCATTTCATTTCTTAGGTTAAGATTTTTTATTATTAAAACCCTTCTATTTTTAGGGGTCATGATATGATAAATGTTGTGTGGAACATGTATGTATAGTTTTATTATGTTATAGGCAGGACCAATATTTCCCTCCATTTCATTGCATAGTGTTGTATTAATCATTAGAATAAATGTTATGTATAAACTTGATTACATATTTATTATGTTATACATAGACCTGGTTGCATTTCTATTAGTTTATGTGTGAACTTGATTAAATGATATCAATGTTATGAGTGAAAATTATTATCTTTTTATTCTATACGCACCGATTATCTTATGATTCATGTCCTATGAACTGATAATATTTATTCTATGATTCATTTTTATGATCATTAATATGGTGTGTACAATCATATAATGATATGATCATTTTTTATAACATTATCTTCATGTAGTTAATAAATATTTATTTTATTTAGACTTACTAAGGAATATATCTCAACCATTTGTTAGGGTTCCTTTCCCCTTATGATGAAGATATAATATTATATAGAATAAATAAAGGGGGATATTAGTGTGGGAAACATTCATGATATTTCCTTATGTTAGATGATTTTTTTCTATGTTTCCAAAGGCACCAACGTAATACAGTCTTTGGGTGTCCATTTTTTTAATGCATTATTTATTCCACAATAGTGATGTAATGTTTATGCACACTAAGAATACTTTGTTTTAAAAGGATCCTTGGGAACATGGTAAATGGAAATGGTTTAGAAATGATATCTTTGTTGTTTTTAAATTTATTGTTCGTTCATGATGTTCATACTTCAAAATTGAGTGTTGTAGTAATAGTTAAATGTGTTTTAATTTAGTTACAAAACCATGGATTTTTATTTTGGTGACGACAGTCCACATTGAGGCCTTATTGTTAGTCTTGGAGGTCCTAACAAATTATTTTGGATATTTATTAGGGAATTCCATATAATTGATAGGCCTATCTCCATGGATTCCTATAAACAATGTATAGGATGTTGTTCTGGGGGGGTCCATGTAGTTGATTTGGATTATAAAAAATGGAATTCCATATCCACAGTTGGTTTCATGGATCAATTATCTAATATCTTTTATCTAAATATATATGTAGATGTTGGATTAACTCTTCAAGAAATGTCACTTCATTATATGGTTTGTTTGATAGAAATTATTCACTTAACCAGTAATGATGGTCTTTTATATAGTTTAGGTGTGGGGTATGGTTTTGTGCCTAGTTTAAATTATACGTTATGTTTCCTTCGTATGGATGAAAAAATTTAATCCATTTTTTTATTCATAGCACATAACTATCTATTACATGATATAAGATGAAAGGTTAGGGTTAATTTATGTTAGTTGGTTCTAGTGTCACATTAGAATCCAAAAGCCACTGGTTTACTAGATAAAACATTATTACTTTTAGGATGTATTCTCCTTTATTTTACATATTATTATATTTTAAATGTACCCCAATACAATGTTAGTTAGATTTATATTTTTATCAGACACCATTGGTGGCTTGAAACTGAGTTAAACTCAAAACCTACATGGGTCTCCAACACACATGGATACCTTAGCTGCTCAGATATACTTACTATATGAAAATTTGTTGGATGAGGCCCGTGTTGTGTTCATCCTGATTAAAAAGGATTGATTTTATTGAATTATTATTCAAGAGACATGGTATATGTCATGAATCAATGTTTTTTTATATTTTTTATGTATTTAATTTTCAAATTATATTTTATATTTGTGATCATCCTAGTGTGCAGGTATTGTTGAATGTGTGGAAGGATGGTTGGGGCAATCAATATAATGAATTTTTATTACACCACTATTATTTTTCTCCTTAATCATACTCTTATGTGTAATTTTTTTAATTTACATATGTTTGCAGAGTCTAATATGTGTGTATAGTCTCCTCACATTTCTACCTTAGAAACCTCCTACTAGTCGAAAACCTCTTGAATATAAGGAAGTGTTCTTGAGGTCATCTATCAAACTTCTATAAGGTGCTAGTTTAGTGTAATCAAATATGAGATGTCACAATATATATTTCTTCTAAAAAATATTTATTTACATACTGATTAATATACAAAAAATAAATTAATTTTTTTAGTAAAATAAATGTTTCATTGATTCATCAAAATAATTCATTAAAAATTAAAACTCATATTTTATCTGGATTAATATTTCTTCAATCATTATCAACCACAAATAACATCCATACAAAAAGTATCAAATATTTTTCTTAAAAATATTTATTGTTTCCATAATATTCTTCACTCTTATTCAATGAGACATTTCATTTAGAAATATCTGTAATCCATTGAATTATTCCTAATGAAAATATCATTCCCATTAAAAAATTGATATGTTATATCAATGTGATAATAATTCAAAGTCTCTAATTATACAAAACATAATTTCTCAAAGTCCAATAATGATCAATGATATACACAAAATAGTCTCTTTTCTTAGGGGAACTTCATGAATTAATTATTCATGTTCCTCTTCGATTATCATCAGATATAACTAACTCATCATATAATCACATCCATTCTAGAGTCTTATCTAAAAATATTATCATTAAAGTTTTTTACAGGTAAAGCCTTCTTGAAAAATCATATTAGTATATGTGGACAATATAAAAGATTTTGGAGTTCATACCCAATGAGTTTATATATAAATTAACCATATCTATATCAATATAATAAATTATTTGGGTATAAAATGAGTCGGACTAATCAACCTAAAAATTACAAAAAACTCATACACATGTATTCCTAAAATTCTTCCACTAACATGACCTCGATTAATCCATTCCACCCTCCCCCTTAAAATTGGATTTTATGATTATATGACAATAATGAGAGAATAAAAAAATAATTATTCCTAATGAAATTCTCATGAGATTTGAAGGAAATATAGTTTCACCCGAAGTGATAAATTCTAGTATCATTCTCATATATTAACTTCATTAATATGTACACTCTATAACTACATCATTGTTTTTTTAAATAAGACCAATGAGAAAAAATATAGGATCAATATAAATTGGATGTATTTAATCTTAATTTTAGATTTTAAATTATTTTAATCGCATCATTTATCCCCTTAATAATATATATGACCTTAAATTACATAAAAAAACAATGAAAAAAAAATATTTCAGTATTACGATTGATCTACATAACATATTACAAATAAAAACATAGTTTCATGTTTCTTCTGAAACAATATACTCATTTTTATTTATCTCCATCAATAAGAGGGGCCCTTATCTATGATTTTACAAATGTTCAATAATTATTCTTCCTTACAATCATGTTTTTAATCTCTATTTGATATATATCCTCCTCTATTACCTTATTGATTTCACTAGAAACAAATGAACATTAAATTCAGGTTTCTGAAATTGTATTCTTCAACATCTCCTCATATAGATGTAGTATGATCTTACATCATCCTGAAATATGTCTAGTTGGATCTTACTATATAATGTGATCCTCTTGAATCCTTATTTCACAATTTATTTCAAACTTATTAAAAAAATATTATTCATCTTATGGAATATATTTTATCATGAGATCATGGTTATTCAATTTTTCTTCTTTTATATTTCATTCCATCTCTATGTGTGGGATTGAAATAATCATCGACACGTCAAAAAAATTCTTATATTTCTGATATATTACACAATGTAACAAATATGGTCCCATAAATTGGAAAAACCTTGTATTTATTACAATGAATAATTTTGTTAATTTTTTTAGGATTTCCATCATTATGAATAACAATTAGAAATTTTGAAAAAAATTACATGACATATACATTTTCAAACAATAGAAGTATATTAAAAACTATTTCCTAGCTTTATTCATAGCCTTATTTTTTTATCTTGCTTTCAAATATTTTTTTTCAAAGACTTCAAGATAACCACATCTTTGTTAATTTTATATGTAGTTATGAAATGTTTTGATCGTATTTAAAAAATCTATATTTTAACATTCATTGATGTTTTAGAATTGAGACTACATTAATTTTTCCATATTTAATTATAATTTCAATTATATTCACAAGGAATACAATATTGTTAAGGAAAAGGAATATTATATTTATATTTCATTAACAAAATATTTATCCCTCCTAGTATGTGTTTCCTTTTCAATCCATGAAATGATATATTAGACTAATAATTTTATGGGTTTTATCCAAATATTTCACAACGCTAATACTCAAAATAAATAATTTTCATCATCATTTAAAACCATTATTAGTAGTACTAAATTATTTTTTCCACTATTTAGACTCAAATTTGGAATATTTATATCAATATGATTTTATAAACCAGTGATGTGGTGGTGTTATTATCAACTATTAAAATTTCATATATTGTTCAATAGAATTAATTAAAACCTTAAATAATAATGAGATTAGATATTGTTCCTGAAATATTATCAAAAATTGTGGCAAATTTTTATTTTAGACTACAAAAGGTTTATCATCGTATGATTTCATGTTATTTGATTATTATGAATGATACCTTTTTTAATTATTATTCCCCTATATATTTTTTTACAAAACATCACCTGTCAAATTTTTTTAATGTCTCATCTTCAATAGTTCATGTATTTATTTAAATTTACATAAACTTCAGGGAACCTGAAATTGTGGATATTTTTATCTACCTCATCTAAATATTATTATTCCCTGTATATTTGTATTACCTATCTTGTTTTATTCAAATTATTAATATGAATTTTAAAACTCACATGGAGGTTATTTTTTAATTTTGTAATAATTTTTTCTTTTACATCCATTTGGGCATTCATGACATCTATAGAATTTCTTGGTCTCAAATACCTAAAACATATGTTAATAATTTTTCATAGGGTCACCAATATCCGTTATTTTATCAAATGAATAGTCCATTATTATAGATAAATTTTAGATAAAAATTATATAATTTTGGAATTTAATTTCAGTGATGATATTATTATAATCCACATACTTTCGTGCTAAGGCTATCTCAATTATTTCATATTCTTCTTCAATGTTGTTGATCTATCTAATAATTTCATTATGTGAGATAAAAATAAAATTTAATAAGTAATAGGGAAATTCTTTTTATTCTTCGTTAATATTATAAAAATAATTTTAATTCTAATAATTACCTAATTAAGGAGTTGTGTAATCATCGAGCCTGATCAGAAGTAAATCATTACAAGGAATATTTGTTACATAATTATCAAGAAATGATATTTAATGAAAAAGGTAAAAATTTTATCCATCACATTACTCATGGTGTTAACTGTATTATTTTGTCCATACATTACAGGTTTGATATCTCTATTATTATAACAACTGCCCTCAGTTTTTTATTCTTATTTTATAAATAGGGATTCTTTATTCATTACTATATTCTCATTTATCAACATGTATTTTAGTATATTGGAATAAATATAGTTTAGGTCAGTGGTTGATGAATTTTTTCAAACTTTATACATCATTATTTAATTAAAATTGAAAATAAATTCATCATATAATACAATTTTCAAAAAACAATCATACATTTCTCTTATCTATTATGTTAACTCTTTATCCATCAGGATCAATAAATTAATCCAAAGATGGGAATTAAATTGTCACAACAAACTTCTACCAAATTAAATCTACTTTTAACCTCTAGACCTATTATGTTGAATGGATCTCACATTCCTATTCTCTATGTTAGATTTATGAACAGAAATAATTAATAATATAGAATATAATAATGTAGAGAAAGATTTATGACATTAATTTATATTATTTGTGATAGTCCTTATAACATTGAAGTTTTTATCCCATATAAAAATTGAAATTTTTTATTATCAAAAATTTTCAATGTTAAATGGGATGGAATTAAATCATTATAACCTTTTATAATAGAGGTTAAAATTTACAAACCATTTCAAATATAAATATTACACTTATAATTAGTTATATTTTTGAAACCCAAATTTTTTCCTCTAAGAATATATGATTAGGAATAACATATATGATTTATTTTTTTTAAGAGGGCACATGCATCTAAAGGACTGGATGATTATAATATATTTATTCTTTCATGAAGTAATATTTATAGTTTCCACTTATATTAAACAATTTTATCTCATTCTTTATTGGTTAGTTTGATATTTAGAAATCATAATATTGTATGTTAATTTTTTTGATTGTTGAGATTCCCATTAAACATAGTATCAAACCCATACATTCACTCACTCTAGATCAATGATAATGGAATTTCTTCAACTATATTAGTGTTATTGTATTTATTTAATTACACGTTATATATATATAAGTCATAAGTCTATAATCATTTCACATCATCTCAATGATAATAGAATATTAGGAATAACATATTAAAAGTCTATCACAATCTCATTTTCTTCTTAACTTTTTTCTTTCTCTCAATATTCAAAGAATAATACTGAGATCAATATTCTTATATATATATGTGTGTGTGTGTAAACATAAATATAACTAATATATTTGAAATAATTAATTTCTCTATAAAATTAGTTTCTTATTACCGGTCAATATGTCAAATGAAATATTTAATGAGATTTTTTTGGATATATTTTTCCTCACAATATTCTCTTCATCATTATTGTCATTGATTCATAATGGTATGTCTTTATATGGTGTGAGTCACATTTCAATTACCCTTAATTGTTGTTACAAACATTCATGATAGATTATTGTGGTATATATCATTCTAGTTACATATATAAAATATCTAGACCAACTCCCTCAAGACATTTCATTATTCATTGTGGAGAAATAATTTCTCGAATACTCTTCATTCATTTTTACTAAAATATTTTGTAATGAATATATTATTCCATAGAGAAGAATAATGATAATTAATGAATTTATTTTATAAATTATTTAATTACATTATAATTTAATTTTAAAAAAGTAGTTTTAAATATGTTATACATTTAATTTTTATGGACAATTTATTTGTCTTAAGATTCATTTGGAAACTCAATTTAGTGTTATGCAGCATTTTGTGATGTCTATCAAACCCTTAGAGATCTTCATGTTTTTATAATATGACACTCATAATAATATAGTTTTATTTTATGTATATCATACTTTAGTCTCAGTTGCTTTTCATTAATCTAATTTTGAACTAATCTATTGTTACATATCGTAGATGAATCTAGAGTTAGTAACAAGTAAGACAAATTTATTCTTACAAATCCTTATTTTAGACATAAATTATTGAATTTTTAATGTTATATAACCTGTAATTTTTTTTAATTATATGTACCCCTAGTTACAAGGATTTATACTTACATAGATTTTATATTTTGGCATTATTAGTATGTAATATTTGAGTTAATCAAATGACACTATTAATATTAAATTTCTCTAAAATAAACAACTCCAAACCCCCTAAATTAAAATCATTCCTTATGAAAAAATTTCTAAACATATGTAGTTACATTAAATAATCATGAAAACCTTAAAATAAAATTTATAAATTATTATATATCCCTACTCATTGTTTTCTAATTCTCACCCCACAGGGTATATTTATAAATTAAAAATATCGAAACTTATCTCCAATAATCATTTAATTTAATTGATTTAATCATTAGCATTTAATTACATTAAACCTTTCTAACAAAATGTGGTTTTAAAATGCATTAAATTGTATAATAACTCTCAATATAAGCCAATTATTTAATTATTCTTGTAGATAATTTATCAAATTTGTTTGTTAGTTATTTATAGTCAAGATAAAATTCATCTTGAATCATCATTCATGTACAGATTTTAGATGAAACAATAGCAATAAAACAATATAATAAAATGGATATTTCTAACAATATTTCTCATTATTCATAATATTTGTAATATATTATAACAAGATGTATAATCCATAGAACCCAAAAAATTATAATATTTTCTCTAAATCATGAAAATATTAGCAATCTCAATGAAAGAAAAATTCACACCCCATAATTGTGTAAAAACACATTTTCGAAATATTCAAAGATCTAAACTAATACATCCACCATCCAAATATAATAGAGATATATAAAAGAAATAAGAAGTTATTCCAAAAACCTTCTTTAATATACAAAACTAAATATATTTATAAAATCATTATTTGGTTCTTCATTAATTATCTTCTAATCATATGTAAATAATTACTAAATAAATCATATATGAATAATTTTTTAAAAAATATTAATCTAGCTACATAATTACAAAAAATAAATCACTTCCGTATTGGGTTCATTATGTAAAAATGAACCATTTTTATAAAACATCGAATCATAAATATAACTTAGGGCCCATTACATGTACATTAAAATTAATTTTTTTTCCTAAATGCCCATAAAAATTGCATAGTTTCTCATGAGATTGTAAAATTGGCCAATAAAATCGGGTTTTAATTTATAATATTTGAAATCTTATAAATTTATTATCTGATTATGTGTTCCATTAAAAAAATATTCATTTTCCAATAAAACTTATAAATATATCAATGTTATTTAAAAAAATTATATTTTTATCTAAAGGAAAGTTGAATTTATTTTAATTGAAATACCTAAATATATATATGGAAATTCAATATGTTTAATATTTAATGGTAATGATAATTAGACCATAAATGGGCATAGTCAATGAGGATGTAATATACCGATCCTGTGTGTAGGTATGTCTCAGATAATATTTTTCAAAAATTTACTTTTCGTGTATAATGTAGTGGTTCCTGGGTCCATGAGAAGTTTTAGAGGGTGTCCTGGGGGTAAAAGAAATGAAAATAGAAGAAAATAGTACAAACATAGTGCATTGTATGTTTGGGGAATAGTTAGTACAAACCATACATCAGGCCTAGAAAACCATGTCTCTTGGGGACCCTCTCGGATAGAGGTAGGTGCATGGTCAAAACACGGTTTTCTAAACCATGCACCTAATTCAAGAAAATCATGCGGATTTTCCCTTCTTGTATAGGGGGATTCACACGGTTGGCACTCAATTTGGATAAATATGAGGTCAAATCATCTGGCCCTCAAAAAGTGTGAAATTATAGTTATTCCCCCTCAAGAATTAATGGTTGTAACCTGAATTTCATCAGTATTTCAACTCTAGGAGCATGGGTGACAAACCAAACCCTACAAGACATTCAAGATATGTTTCTCCATCGATTCTCAAGCATTTAGAGTGCATTTGACTGCGAATCGATGATCATATTGAGTCTAACTCTCCAATATAATTATTTTTCTTGATTAGGGATTGTAGAATCATTCTACATCTTTAGAATAACTAAAACAAAAATTTTTATTGATGATTTATATTCAGGATTTAAAGGGTGTTTGAGTTCGAATCAAGGGTATAGATTAACGAACAGTTCATATAAAGACATGATGTACATGGTCTTAAATAATATTCATGTTGTTTTTCTATTTTATAAGTGTCTGTGGTTGTAACATTGTGTTTTTATTTTTTAATATCCCTAAATATGGAAATATATTGGGGCCATTTATTTTCGGGTTCGACCCTTCACACACCCAGTTGGGATTGTTCAAGATATAAGAGAAAAACTAGGGTCACCCATGGGGTATTCCAAACCACTTATTAGGGTGAAAGGAGTTGGAAAACTATGATATAAAAAAATTATGAAAATGAATGGGTTGTGAATAATGATTTGTTACATGAAGTTTTCTTAAAAGGATAATTGAACTAATTATACATTTTATTTGTGAAAATACTATGATGCATGAATGGTATAAATGTGTTATTTTTTAATTTGAACCAGGTATGGTATGTAATTGATTAAAATGATTTTTGAAAGTGGTAAATGTTTTCAAAAGTGGTGTTGACTAAAATTTTATTAAAAATGGGGTTGTCTGTGACATTTAAAATGATTATTCTAAATGATCGTTGTGGCCCCTTTCTTTCGAAAATGAAATATTATTTTTTGGTTGAAATATAAATTAATTCCTTGGTGCTTGTCATAGTTGTCAATGTGGAAGAACTGTTTTTCATAGTATGGTTTCAAGATTATTTTAAATATTTAATTTAATTTTGATATTAATTTTTTCAAAGTCACGTTATAACCATAGTAATTGGTTGGATGTATGAATTAATTTGAGAGGACATAAGACAATTATGTTGGAATAATTAATTGCATATTAAAAAACTAAATTATGAATGTTAAATATTGATAAACTGACACATTGGGGAGTTTTTCATAATGAGACAAGTTAACGAGTTTTGTATTGTAAGTGGGTTATGTGTTATGAGATATGATTATACATGCTAAATGTGTTTAAAAGTTATGGTTGTTGTTGGTAAACTCTATATGGTTAAAGATGATTGTGCATATGGATTAATGGTTTTATGGGGTATGGGAATGAGGATCCTCCCATGCGTTGGAAGAAATAATTAACTAGGTCTAGTGATTTATATAATGGGTTAGGGATTATGAATAAGGATTTATATACCTAGATAATCCTATTAGTAATTCACCCAGACTATAGCTCCAAGATCTGGTAATGCACTTTCAATGATTCTCCACTGTGAGGTAATGCACCTAGACTGAGTCTCCATGTGAGAAAATGTATATAGATAGAGGTTCCTATGTATTTTACTGACTTTTTTTTGGGATCGTTGTCCTTGTGATTTATGGAAACGTGACCCTTTATAAATAATCTAAATGATCGGGGTAAGATATTGTGATATTTATTAATATAGATCACCCAAGGAACTAATGATTAATGAGAAAAATGTAAACCCAGTTAATAAATTAAAAAAGTTTTACATTTCTTTTATATTTTTTTCATTACTATTCATGAATATAAAATATGTAGTACACAATATCATTAGATTTAGAAATTTTTTTTGTTGTCCTATAGAGTTTTAATCACACCCTTTTTGGTCCCCCATATATCTTCATCTACTGAGAAGTTGCTAATTGTTTTTAAGATTATAGAAATGACCTTGTGTATGTTTCATGGTTGGGATGTCTAGGTTGGAACATGGGATTTCAGGACCAGGCTTGGACCCAAGATTATAATAGGGATATTATTGTGGTGTCACGACCCATCCACTGGGGCTCACACCGTGACTACCCCAAGCATGCCTTCCATTGGCCAGGGGTTGGCGACTAGCACCAAAAAGGTATATCCCTATAATGGGAAATCAGTGCATTTAAACCTATGAAAAAACACAATCCAAGAAGACACCAAGAAACATTCACAAAGTAAATTTCTCTAGTAAAATGTGTACTAAAAGTAAATAGGGAAGGAATACAAGCCCAATAGAAAAGTACAATTACAACTGAATAGAGAAACTAGATCCTGGATCATCTACTAAGGATCATACCTAAAGGGAAGGTACAGATCGTCTCCACAAAACTCAACAGAAACCCATCTCCTCTGTGTACAACCTGGTCCTGGATCCCTTAAGTCCCAGCCTAGCTTCTCATTGTCTGCACAAGACACAACAAGGTGTGGGTGAATCCTGTGAAAGGTTGAATATTGAAACACTATGTAGGGACCCCGAGACCCCAAAGATCTTCCATATTTCCAAAAAGGAAATACCACAAAGAAAGGCCTCATTCACAAATCACGAAGCTATAATCAAATCCACTTATATATGTGCACATACATATACCTATGTTATCAAAATATACTTGTCTCTTACATGAGGAAATTGAAGGCCCCAAAATTTAATCCATTTTCAAAATTGATCCACAAGGGAAGTATAACACAAAGGTAACACCACGAAGGTAAAATTACCTTAAAGGTAACACCCCAAAGGTAACAACATGAAGGTAAAAGTATCAGAAGGGAAAAACCACAAAGGTAACACCATGAAGGTAAAGTACCGCAAAGGTAACACTATAAAGGTAATATCAGGAAGGTAAAAGTACGCAAAGGTAACACCATGAATGAAACCACGAAAATAATGTACCATAAAGGTAATACCAAGAATGTAACACCACGAATGTAAAAGTACCCCAAATGTAAGGACTCATCTCACACTATGTATATAACTCAAATACAAAATTATAGATGATTATTTTAAATCTTCATCATATTATTATGTTGAGAGGCTCTGCTGGTGACTGACACATGATTGGTATCTGCTGAACCACACAAGATTATTGAGTGTTGACCCACACATGATTGGTATGCGCTGACCCCCACAAAAGAACGATAGGTACTGACCCACACATGATTAAAATTAATTCATCACGTCACAGCTAGCCACGAGATTCCCACAATAAGAACACTTCATTCCAGGGGGATCTTCTCCTAAAGATACCGATCATACCTACCTGCACGATGTTCCATGATATATTATCCCAAAGGACTACCATCTCGTAAGGTTTCTGACACGACAGAACATGTGTCGATTAGACGCCTGGTTTGTGAGATATGGGCACTTTTGTAAAAGGGGATAGGTGAGATTCAAGTTTGATCCAACCTTGGATTCATGTAAAACTCTAAAAAACCCCACATAGAGTATATCAAGAGGAACCCCTTGTCAATGGGGTTCGTATTCCATAGACCACGAGTCAATAGGATGCTCGGTCTGTTAGTTACATTAATTTCACTGAAATTGGGGGTGATCGCACCTTGGTCCGGGCCACGTCAGTCTGGCCTGCTGGAATATGAAAAAGGGACCACTTCCTAAACAGGGTCCCAACAACACCGACGTCGTGTCAACCGAACAACCGATTCATCAGTTACATGCATTTCTTTATTTGGGTACAAGTTAGGTCTGGCATTGGTCAAACTTTGTCAGACCGACCTGACACAATGGGTCTGGGGGTCTACCTGACCTCGCTCAGGTACAGACCGCTACATGTTGGCACGATTCAATGGGCCCAACCCATCGGGGTTGCCCCGGTTCGGTTCACGGTCCTTGGTCGTGGTTGGCCTAGCCTGCCAGTTGGGGCTGAGCCCTCCCACACTGTCCCACCTAGCCACGGGTTCGGCCCGTGGCGACTTGGTCTGCCAAAAGGCGGACCACCTCTTTTTTTTCCCCCATAGTTGCATGGTTATTTCACCAAACTGGTTGGGCACTACCCCACCACATTAACCGGTTGGTCATTCGACCGACCAAGTGCTACAAATACGGCACGACGCGGACTACGCCCCACCCTCCTATCGCAGCCTTCTTGCAGAACCCACTTCCGATGGCAACCCCTGCTGGCGCCGCTCTTATCCGCCATGGCCGGCATGGGCTGACCGACCTTGGCCCTGTCGATGCTCCATCTTGCGCCCCCTTCCACTGCTCGGAGCTAGTAGCTTTGGGTCCCATCTAGCCCCTGTTGGTCGCTGTAGAAATGGAGTTCCAATGGTTTCTTATGTGGGTCACCAGACGCGCTCCCATGTCCGTTCTTAGTGTTTCCTATGCCTAAGTCATTACCACACTGCCGCCGACATAGCATGACCCCATATTTCATGTTGTTTTCGATTTGGAAATGTTATATTACGTTCACATCATGAACGAATAGGAGGAGGGTCCGAGCCTTTTTCATTTGGACCGTGCCCTCTGTGTTAAGCTGATAGCAAGCGAGAGATGATTTAATTTATCAAAAATAATTTCAAAATAAACCCACTACCACAAGATCATTTCACAATTGCATTGTTTGAGGATGTGTGGGTGTTCATCATTTTGGGGTGCTCGTCACCGCCCACTGGAACCAGTTCTGTCCTCCATGTGGTTTGAGTCGTGGTACATTTCTAGAGCTTCGTCACATGGTGAGGACATGCCAATAATCCTTCCCAAACACCATATAAATAGATGGGGGAGGGTGAGTAATCCACGTGAAATTAATGGGGTTCAATTTATTAAGGAACCTTCTTAATTCAAACAGTGCTATTACAAATAATTGGAGGAGTCACCCATTTAATGGCTTGACACACAATTGGCCCCACCACAGCTACTTGTCTATTGGAGGAAAAGAAATAAATGAAATAAAATAACATTGTTATTTAATTATACTTTTAAATATCCAAAATATAAATTTTTGTCCTGAGCATCTGTGGTCGAAGTGAAGCCTCCCATAAATGAATCCCGGCACTGCGGATTCAATGGTGCCCTCAGATTTTTTATCCGAGCACTGGTTCAAAATTTTGAAAATGATGCTCTAACATTTACTAACTTACTTTAAAAAAATTACAATAAATTATTAACATACACCCTTGACCCACACTAGTCGATGTTAGGATCCACCTAAGGGGAAAACGCCCCATTGAACACAAGGTTACACATGGATTTTCAATCCATGTTACCGTTTATATGTTATGGATTTTAATAATAAAATAACTGGTACATAATTATTTTATTTACGACCAAATACTTAGTTCAATATTTTAATGGAACCAGCCAATGTTAGTATCTGCCTAAAGAAAGCATACCCTCATGAGTTCAATGGTGGTATCTGATTATTAATCCGATTCACCATTCGTGAGTAATAAGAATTTGAAAAATAAAATAACATTATTTAATTATTTTATTTATGGTTGAGCCATTTTTGTGTTTTCTAAGAGGAGGCATGCCACGAATAAACTGAAGTCACGCCTAGGGAAAAGTTGCTATCTTAAATGAAAATATGCCCTTAGATTTATAATCTAAGAACCTGTTTAAGTGTTATTCTACTTTTTTAGGAAAAATTATCATCCGCACTAATAAATGCTTAACAAAAATTTTGACGGCGCATTCTGGGTACTCCAGGCCTCGAAATCGTGTAACATCATATATCGCAACCTTGAAATTATAGGAAATAATTTAAAATAAAAATATAGAGATTTAGGGTCTTTAAATTTTCCCCAAAATAGTTCCTTTTGTCTTTAAAAGCCAAAACAATGACAAATCCAGAAAATGAGGGTATTGAGTACAAATCTAAGCCTCCTGCTCCCATGTGCTCTCTAAGAGGTTCTCGTGCTACACCGAACATGGACCAGATAGATCAACCATCCAAAAAGGACTTTCTCATGTAGATCCTATATATCTACTAGAAACTCATTAAAATTCACCCCATCATCGATGCCCAACTCGCCTCATTCAATAACATGTGATGGATCATGCACGTTCCTCCTTATCAATGACTCATGGAAAAAATTATGTACCTAGTGAATCTGTAGGGGAAGATATAGAGGGTACACCACCTTACGTACTCTATTGGGGATTTGGAAGGGTATGATGAACCTAAGAGATAGATTTCCACCCCGGCCGATCCTCCACAATCCACATCGGGGCGAGACCCGTAGGAAGACATGGCCTACCTCCTCGATCTCCAAGGGTCTCAGTATCATGTTGGCATAAGAATTGTTCCTACTCTGTGCAGTAATCACTTGATAACAAGTGAGGCACTGTGATAAAAATTGTTCCACTACCTTCTTCATCCCTGTCCACCAGTACTAACGTCGGAGGTTGATGTACATATTCACCACTATCGAATGTACATTTAAAGAGGATGTATAAAACTCCCTCAATAGCTCCCCTAAAAGAGTCACTGGTACCATGGTGAATCCTCTGAAGAGAACGACGTACTCCCCACCATTAGAAAAACTTTCAGGATACTATCATGAGGATATCTGAGCACATTGGGCCTCATTGTCAACGTCACCATGTTGTGACTCCCGAACTCACTAAAGAACTAGGGAATTTATAGTAATAGACTGGTGGTAATATGATCCATAATTATCCACAAAGGATAACCATAGTGTGCCTAGCTGCTCTGACACCTCACTCAACAGCTTTAGACCAGACATCTAGCTGAGTGATTCTGCTACCACGTTCCCCATCCCAGGAGTATAGACTACCTGAAAGTCATAGTACAAGAGGATATATATCCATCTTTGCTATCATACATTTATATCCTCCTGAGGGAAGTTATTCCTGAGTCTCTTGAGATAAGAGTAATAATTAAACTATTCACCCATCATGAACTGCTGATACATCTTTAGTGCAAATACCACTGCTGCTAACTCCAGGTCATGGGAAGCGTTGTTCTGCTTGTGCTGTCTCAACTTTCCTGAGCCATAGGGAATAACTACCCAATCCTACATTAGGAAACAACCTAGTCTATACCCTAATTCATCATAGTAGACTACATACCCAACACCCTCTTCTGGTTGACTCAAGATGGGGAACTTTTCAGTCTCTATATCAGCTCCTCAAAGCTCATCTGACACTTCCCCATCCATAGGAAAGGCTTCCCTTCTTTGTCAAAGTTGAAAAGGGTGCCTCTACCCTAGATAAGTTAGGTACAAATCTCATGTAGTACTCAGCCAAAGCAGAAGTCCCTCTCCCTTTGAAAAGTTATACCTAGAAACATGTTTTTAATGATTTCCCCACACACTTCCACTACTATTTGGAACTAAAAACTAAAGGCTCCTACTAACATGAGTGAAAGTATGAAAAAATCACGATTTATTTCCTTCAGCCTCCTATGCATATGTCTATCATTTGTTTCATGTTTTTCCTTTTTCTCCAAGAAAGGAAAATCCTATTCCAATTCTATAGATATACTACATCCTTTTTACCTAAAACTGTCAATCTATGTATGAAGTATGGATGTCCAGGCCATCCCCAAACTAATTTCGTAAGGCCTCCTTGCTGCCACCAAAAAGTTCCAACTAAAACTACCACCACAAGGGTTAGATAACACAATCATCATAAGCGTGATTATCGAGTCTCCTCTCAAAGGTATCTCCAAATGTAAGGGTCATGTAATCATTTTAACCGGAAACTCTATGAGAGTAATAAGATTCATGGAAAGAATGAATAATTGGTTCCTACGTCTATTAATAAGACAACTAGTAGTATATGTAGACCATTCCTCAAATAATTCATGGATCCCTTGGGTCCCACTACCTGACTGCTTGAAGCTGCTCCCTTCCCCTGTCCTCCAGCTCTCGAAGCATAATGGGGACCACATTAGGGTGGTGGTCATAACATGTCAAAATGTATATCTCCTAATTTTGCTCCTCTAGATCAACATCCACATCTACTACCCCACAGATTCATCTGTCCCTATCAATTCCCCTTGTTGAAACATTTAAAACTCCCATGTTTGTGAGAATGTCATTTGTTTCCTTCTTTTCCACTACTAATAATCACTTGTTGTATCCACTTAGCCAAAAAATATTTAACCAAAAATGTTCTATCTAGCACCATAACATAAATAGGAATGCATAGAGGCATAGTGCTGGATTAGATGTCCCTAAAAGCACCTCTTTCATAGGTCCAAGCCCTGATGCACTGACCATACTATATTCATCGAGTACATGGGATGGTGGGTATACCTAAATGAATACTCAGCTACTAACATGTCATCCTACTGAAACTATTGAAGATCTTGGGAACACTCACCCCTTATCTTTTTATGGAAATATACCCCCTTCTCTATAAATGGTTCTCATGCTTTTACACATAAAAGTAACCTCTTTGCAAGATCAAGGTAATCTGAACTATGTCATCATCCTGTTGTTCCATGTAAAAGTCTCTATACCGGGACCACCATTGGATCGAAAGGTACCCCATCTAGACGGAAAATTGACCACCTCTACATGGCAGTCAATAGAAACCTTTGAGTCAGGCTTTCCTCGGAACCTAAGGGATATTTGATGTTGAAACACATCTAAGTCACTAAGCATAAATTTACCCTATACTGGTACTTCTGGTTGTTAATACAGACCAACATACAATGATATAGCTGGTACACTACTTGAAGGTACCATCTCGAGCAATGATCCATGTACTAATGCCTCCTCACCATGCGTACCATCCTCATGGTAATGAAATGATGATGAATAGTAGCTAAAATCACCATATGATATTCTAGTGTTCCAACTAGGCATAAAACATGGGTCACAACCTCCAACCAGTACTCAGATACCTAGGGTTCTGTCTTGCCTCAAATCCTTGGAGTCGTCTACCACAGGATGTCGTGAAATGCGGTCAGTCATCATGAATGGTCCACTGGTAGCATCAGTTGCTCATCCAAACATGATCGCTAGAATGATGATCCACACAAGATCGCTCGGGGGGCAGTCATTGTGTACTCTCCTGGGAATCCTAGCTGGCTGTATATGTGTTGGAATCCTGATATGGAATAGGTGATCCATGGTAATTAAGTTATAACTGGAGAGATAACTCCAAGAAAACCCAGGAAAACCATTTCCCAAACACATGCAATATCTGTTTTCATGCATTGAGTTTGAAATAAAAATTCAGCATCCTAGTGTATAGATACGCCATCCACTGCCCCAACACATGATTTCCCAAACTAAAAACCACACTCATAACACATATCATTATTTCCATATTAATTAGATAATAATCCTAGTTCTTCTATTGAACCAACTCCTCTGATACCACTTTGTCAAGACCCATCCCCTGGGGCCCAGGCCATGACTACCCCAATCCTACCTTCCATAGTCCAGGGTTTGGCAACTAGAACAAAAAAGGAGTATCCATATAATGGCAAGGAATTTCATTTAAACCTATGAAAACACACATTCCAATAACACAACAAAAAGAATCCATGAAGTAAAATGTAGTAGTAAATAGTGTACTGAAAGTATAGGGGGCCGGAATAAAAGCCCAAATGAAATGTATAAGTACAACTGAAATGAGATAACAACTCATGTTTCATACACCAAGGATCCTACCTGAAGGGTAGCTACAAATCATCTCCACAACACTCTATGCCAGCCCGTCTCCTCCATGTACCACCTGGTTCAAGCTCCATCAAGTCTCATACCAACTATGCGTCGTCTTCAAAAGACAAAACAATGTGTGAGAAATGACCGTGTATGGGTGAGTATAATAATATGTTCTAGGGATCTCGAGACCCCCGATGGTCTCCTAGATTTCCAAAAAGGAAATACCAGAAAGAAAGATATAAATCAGAAAACATGACGCACTCTTCAACTCTTATTAGGTATATCCCCATACATACACCTATATTATCAAAATATACACTTCTCTTACCAGATGATGCACAAGGCCCCAACCATTTAGCCATTTTCACAGTTGATCAATGAGAGAAGTATACAACAAAGGTAACACTGGGAAGGTATCACTACGAAGGTAAAACTACCACAAAGGTAACCCCACAAAGGTAAATATACCACATGAGTAACACCATGAAGGTAACACCATGAAGGTAACACCATGAAGGTAATGTACCATAAAGGTAACACGAAGAAGGTAAAACCAAGAAGGTAAAAGTAACGCAAAGGTAACTCCATGATGGTTACACCACGAAGGTAAAGTACCACAAAAGTAACACCACGAAGGTAAATTTACCAAAAAGGTAAGGACTCAAAGCACACCATGTATATAACATAAGTACAGAAGTACATATGATTAATACTAAAACAATATCGTCTTATTTTGTGGAGAGACTTTGCTGGTGACCCCCACGAGATCGGTATGTGCTGACTCACAAAGGATCACTGAGCAATGACCCACATATGATTTAACTCACACATGATCGGTATGTGCTGACCCAAACAGGATTACTGAGTACTGACCCAAACATGATCCATAGGTACTGACCCACACATGATCACTATTCATGTTTCACATCACATCCAGGAAAGAGATTCTTGCGCTAAACATTCTTGATTTTGGGAGGATACAAACCTTATGAAATTGGTCATACCTCAACCACCATTAAGATCCAAGAAGAATTATCCCAAAGGACCATCATGTCATATCGGTTCTAACTCGATAGAGGGAACGTCAATAACATGCTCGGTCTGTGAGATATGGGAACCTTAATAAAAAGGGGCCTAGTAGGATTAATATCTGATCCAACCCTGGTCACATGTCAAACATTGAGAAAAACCACATAGAGTATCTCAAAAGTACCACCTTCTCAATAGGGTCTTTATGAAATAGACGATGCGTCAATTAGAAGTCTGGTCTGATAGTTACATCCCTTTCTGTGTAATTTGAATTGATCGCACCTCACTACAGCTCGTCTTGGTTGGGCCCGCTAGAATATTCCAAAGGGACCGCTTCCCAAACGGAGTCCCAACTCCACTAATGGTATGTCAACTGGACACCCATTTCGTCTGTTACATGCATTTAATTTTTCAGATAATGGTTGGGTCAGGCCCCGGTCTGACCAGCCTGATGCAATGGGTCCCATGGTCTACCTGACGCTGCTCGGGTCCGGTACACTAAGGGTTGGCCCAGTACATTGGGTATGGCCCATCGGGGTCAGACTGGTTCAGTTCATAGGCCTGAGTAATGGTTTGAATGACAGGTAAGGTGGGGCTCGACCCACTAGTGCTGGCCTGGCCAACTTGAGAGGTCTGGCCCACCAGGCGGGTCGAGCTCGTGTCGGATCAGTCTACCAGAAGGCAGAACGCCTCCTTCATTGGGCCCTGGATTGTGGGGCCGTTTTGTCTAACCAATGGGGTGCTGCCCCACCGCATTAACTGGTTGTCCATATGGATGGCTGGGTTCTGAAAACACGACATGACACAGGATGCACCACCCCTCCTGTCACAGCGTGTAGGCCATGGCAGCTTCCGACGACGGTGCCCACTGATGTCGTACATTTCCTGCGGGGCCGGCTCGAACTGGCCGCTATGGAATGCTATCATGCATCACCTTCAACTACCTATGACCAGTTGTCGCGAGTCTCCTCCGGACTCCACTGACAGTTTCTTCTATGGGTCACTGAACACGATCCAATGTCTGTTCATGGTGTCATCTGTGACTACGGCTCTTCTGCACTACCACTGACATAGTGTGACCCGCTATTTGATGTTTCCATTGATTTGGAAATTTTTCCCCAATGTTAACATCATGAAAAAATCTGCAGAGGCTCCGGTCATTTTTTGTTTGGCCAGCACCATCCACTTTAAAGTGATAGTAAGCGGGAGAGGATTTAATTCATCATTGACAACTTCAAAATAAACCCCCTACCTAAAATCACTAGAGAAAATCTATGTTCAAGGAAGAGTCAGTGTTCGTCATTTGGTGGCACTCGTCACTGCCTTCTAGAACTAGTTCAATCCTCCAACTAGTTGGCATCACAGTGCATTTCCAGATCTTCGTCAGTTGTGAAGTTGTTCCAATGTTCCTCCATAAGCTCCTTATAAATAGGATAGTGGGAGGGTGAGTAACTCATGTGTAATTATTGGGGTTCAATTAAGTAACAATCCTTATAAATTTTAATGGTATTGTTACAATTAATTTGAGGAGGCAAGACATTTAATGGCATGACATGTTGTTGGCCCGCAACTTCCACTTGTCTGGTGGGAGGAAAAGAATGAAAAGAAGTAAATGAGCTTTGTTATATTATTATTATTTTAAATTTACAAAATCTAAAATTTTCTCCCGACCTTCTATAGTCGACGTGATACCCCCTATAGTGCATCATGGAATTGAGGATTCAAAAGTGAAATCATATTTTTAATTCGAGCACTGGTTCAAATGTTATAAAACTCAACTCGCACGTTTATTGATTGTAACATAAAAAAGATCAATAAATTATTAAACTTCACCCTCGACCCACACCAGTCAATGTTAGGCTACGCCTAAGGGTAACATTCCCCAATGAATAAAACGGTATTCTCAAATTTTTAATCTGATTTACCATTTAGATGTTATGGATTTTAACAATAAAATAATTGTAACTTAATTATTTTATTAAATCCAATTACTAACTTCCATAGTTGGCCTGTACTGGCCAATGTTAGTATATTCCTAAAGAAATCATACCCTCATGAGATCAGCAGTGGTCTTAGATTTTTAATTTGACTCAATGTTCATCATTTATAAGTATTTGAAAAATAAAATAACTTTATTTAATTATATTATTTACGGTTAAAAAATTATTAGGTTTTGTCACCGGATGGCTGTGCCGACAATTATTAAGTCGCGCTTAGGGAAATCCCACTCCCTATGAATGAAATGGTGCCCTCATATTCCTGATCTGGGAACCCATTTAAGAGTTACTCCACTTTTTCATGATAACATCTCACACATGATAATTAAAGCTTGACAAAAAATTTGACGGATCATTTCAGGAACATCGGGACACAGAATCGCATGCGATCAGATTTCACAACCTCCAAATAAATTGTATTAATTCTAGTCATGAAACATATTATTCATATTGTTACGACTTGTGTTACTCAGTTACATTTTTGACATTGGTTGTATGGATTCATTTTTATTCATTCTTTATAATTAATATATAGGTTAATATTTTATCATCTTTGGTTTTACATTTATATGTAGGTATATTCCTTAAAAACCTTCTCTTTATACATGTAATATTTGTCAGCAACCTCTAGAAAATGGGAGGTGAGCAATACTTCATGTGATTACCCAGCTCAGGGCACCTAGTAAAGTGGCCTCCAGGATGAGTATCTTATAATGTGGTATGAGAGTGTTTATTTGTTCTTAATTATTGGGGAATTGTAGAGCTAAATACATGCACTTTTTGGGGCCTAGTAATGAGATAATTCATTGGTTCCTGCTTCCCCACATATAAGGGACAATCCAAATTACCATGGGTGGGAACTGATGTTTAATTTTTTTCTTTTATAGTCAACCATTATTTACACATTGAGTGGAACTTATTTTTGTGATTTTTTAATTTTATATGGTTTTATCTCAAGGAAATGAATGGAATTATTGGGGTTTGTGAGTTCATTCTTAATGAATGTCACATAGTATTGATAGGTCATCAATTTGTTTCATGTAATTGATAGTTCCTAAATATTAATGTACTAGTAGTTTATAATTATTTGATGAATTATGGATGTTGATATCCCCAAAAAAATGTTTGATAATGAAAAAAGTGTTTGGAAAAATTAATTTTAATATATCATGATTTTAGAAATGATGGATTAAAGAAATTATTTTTCTAATGTGTAAATCCTTTGGGTTGTTAAATTGGGTAAAACATCGACTATGAAAAAATGGGTTTTAAATTGAAAAGTATAATTAAGAAACTAAATGGGAAATGGTAGAATATTAGGGAACTTGGTAGTGGTTATACCCTGTAAGGGTTGGGGACCCAGTGTATGCGTTGTTTGGGCAGTGAGATTACCTTAGTTCAGAGATGTTTGGTGGCAGGATGTGAGACCATTATGGGTTGGATGTTATGATTAATAAACCATTGTTTTTTTGTCTCCATAGTTAGGTTGTTATTGTGAGGTTGTGAAATGACTCGTGTTATTGTTGGTGTAGTGACTCTGGTGGGCTGAGACCATGTGGGTTATGTTTCGGACCCGTGAATGGGTGTTTGACTCATAGTACTAAGGTATGTGTGTGGGTGTCCTTAGTGTGATCCCATGATTAAGTGGTTGCTTGGTGTGTTATATGCATTGTGTATTGGATTTGGGGTAGGTTCACCACTCATGAGCAGTGAGTTGATTGAGGCATAACATGTGGGGATTAAATTGAGATACAATAGATATTTCTTACATAACTCCATTTGGGAGTTTTTATTGTTGACCTTCGAGGTGACCTCTGATAGAGTCTAGTCAGGGTTGTTAGTTCCTTCAAGTGTGTGTGGAACAACTAGATTCTTTGGATCTTGAATCTGGAATTTGGACAGCGTTTCTTATTGCATGTTTAGTATACCGGGATATGCGAGATAGCTAATGGTTTTCAAAACAGAACAAAAATAGTGTTTATGAGTTTATTGTTTGGGATAATTGAGGTTAAAATCATGAGAATATGGACCAGTGATGATGGTGACATAGGAATGAAGCACTAGGGGTTTCTTAATGGCATAATACATGTATGGTTGGTTCCATAGAGTGTAGTAAACGTGAATTTTTATGTCTTAGTTTAGTTATAATTTTGGAAAGAAGTTATTGTGTGTGGTTTTAAGGTTGGTTTGGGATAAGGATATGTACTTAAGAGCCATTCCCCATGGCCTGGATGCGGTTTGATATGGCAACCAATGTTGATTTTGGGTTGACAAGACGACGATGAAGAATTTCGGGATTCACGTGTTTGTTATAGAAGTGACACATGTGGGAGGTGGAAACATAATCAACCATTCATGCATGGGTGGATGGTCTTACAGATAAAAATTTCAGAAACTCCTCATGTCTAATGAGGTTGAGGGTCTTAGAAGAATGTTTACATGAGTTATTTGGTTTTGGGCTTAGCTTTGGTGATATACAACTTCTTTGGTCTTGATCCAGGTTTAGTTATTGGTCATATGATTGTATGAGAACTCAATGGATTTGGGGATGTCCTATTGTGGGTTGGTTATGGAAAGGCATAATGTTGTTAGTGTGGATGAACATGTGTACATGGATAATCTCATTTTATAATTCTCTATGATAATATAAGGAATCATATGTTATGCATGAGGTAGTTGGTATGGGGTCAATTTGGTGGTCATTTTTTTCCAATGTAAATATCCAATGTCATACTGGAGAAATATGAGTGGTGTAATGAAATTGGAACCAAATGAAAAGTTGGTTCCCGATCATTTGACCAAGGTTTTTATAGTGGTAGCGAGTTTTGGTAGGAAGCCCATTTGAGTTGTGGGGTTAGAGTGGTGAAGATACATTGGAGGTAAGGGAAGCATGATACATTCAATTTGATAAGATTTCCTCAAAGTGTGAGGTGAAAAAATGGATGTGTAGTTTGTGGTGGTGTTTGTCAATGAAATCATGGAATGGATTTATCCACTGATGATCATGTAAAATATCTTCATGTCCTCTTAGGAACACTAAGAGATATACTTCATTACACCAAGCTTACCAAAATGTGTTTTGGATGGAAATGGATCCTCTAATAGGATACTCACTTGAAGAGAAATATGTGGAACCATATGGTGGGTAGTACACCATCGAACGATTATGAGATAGTTCCTCAGGATTGACCAAATGTTGAAAATTTATATAGGTGTTTTTCTGAGAAGCCGATAATCGGTGTTGGTTGATGTGGGTTTTTTTGGGTAAAGGATAGAAAACCATTTCTAGAAGATGATTCTCAGACTATGTTCTAAGCATGACTCACTGTGGATGAAATTTATTGAGAATGGGGAGAAAATTATGGATGAATGGAGAAGACCATTGAGTAGATTTAGTAAAATCAGTATTCTAATGAGAAGCATGTAGGGTGCGTGATTGGATTCATTTGTAAGGGAATATTGGGACTCAAATGTATTGGTATAATTATTTGAGTGATTTTTTCATATGATATTTGGTTTTAGTGGTGATCATAGTGCTTTCATTAAATATTCATTGTTGGTCATTGTGGATCCCAACAACAGCTAATAGAGTAGTGAATTCTATGGTGATGAATTTTCACCAGTGTTCATAAATAAACATTAGTTGGATTGAGAAAATCATTGGATATACCTTTATTTAGAAGGAATTATTTTCATGAAGAGAGGGGTCATGGAAATACAGGATATTGGATTAGAACAAAGTGTGTCGGTCGAGATTGCTCAAATTGGTTTGATAAAAGGGAACAGATGTGGTGCCCTGTAATCTAGCTACAATAAATGTCAACATGTAAGGTCTTCACTAGTAATGGGAATTTATTTTATGTAAGAAATAAGTATTTATTTGTATGGAGATATAAATTAAATAATTGTAACAAATCTAGGTTTTCCTGACAACTTGGTTGGTCATCAATGTTGAGGGAGATTTCCATCGATGTTCTGGCCAATGAGTTGGAAAAGGCATTAGGAAGGTTGTGAAGGTCTATTATACTTTCAGTTAGAATAAATTTCGATGATGGAGGTTCTAAAAATAGGAAACGGTTATTGAGACATAATTTTTATAGTTGGGATCACCATAGTGAGCAAGTAGTCAGATGATGAAGTGAGTGGTAGTATGGGTTGGATGGGATCATTTGAGAATTTTGTAGTTGTTTTATTTTTTTAATAAACAACAACTCATGTTTTGATCATTGAGTACCTCCATAGGATGGTTATTTATAGGTTGTTTCTTTCAGATGATCATAGATTAACTAAGGCTATTTATCCTCGAATTAAAATCATTGGTACTTCGAGAGATATAGTTCAATTATGGGTGGTCCCTTGGGTGATGTTGTGGATTGGGTCACCCTTATAGCTTTGATGTGACATTGTGGTATGGTACGAAGTGATTTATCCAATGAGTTATGGGGATGGCCTGACTAGGGGTGTTCCTATTTGGATATTCCAGGGTACTATAGTGCCTCATCGAAATTATTTTACATGTTTTTTCAGTTGTGTAACCCAGACCTTCCTCCTGTGTCTCATCTTAATTATGATGATCTAAGATGGCTATTTCCTTAAGTAGAATCAGTTTGTTGTTATGGATTTATAGTGGGGAATGATTATTCAAGGTAGGAGTATTTACTTGGTTCACGTGTGGAAAAAACATGGTCATGTAAAAGCAGATGTTTGGGAAACAATAGAAGATAGTCAGGCCCCAGGGCCAATCATTTTGTTATTTGATGCCCAGTAAGGAAAATTTGTACCACTCGAGGGAGAGTAGTTATAATGGGGGTAGTTTGTAACATTCCTACCAAGTGTGGACATATTCCCCAGTTAAAAGCTTATTGAAACGTCTTTTTTGGTGTAATTATGCTGTTTCTAGAAGCATGAGAAGTTTTTGGGGTGTTCCGGGTGTGCGGGACATGAGTTGATGGGAACAATGGCCAAATAGTGTGCAACGCTCTGTTGGCCTAAGGATAGTACAGACTGTGCAGCTAGCCTAGGAAACAATGCGGATTAGATAGCCTCATGCACATAGGACGGATAACAACCACCTCACAATTTTCCAAGCCATGTAGGCTTTTTAGGAAGTTTTGAATCTTAGAACTTATTGTAAAAAGACAATCGTATGGTTTTCAGACAATTTAGTTATTGTGTCATTAAACCATGAATCCCTTAAAATGTGTGCACTTTCAGTTATGCCATCATGGGATTTAAAGGTTCTAATCCATGTTCATTCCATATTACTCCTAATCAAACATGGTTAAAGAACAAAACCCTCCAAGACTTTATGAGATGTTAATCCTTTGAATCATCAGAATTTGTACTTCATTTGACTGGGAAGCTAAGATCCATGTGAGTTTAACACTCCTCACCATTTATTTTCATTTATTCATTAGGGCTTTCATAATCATTCTACTTCTACTGAATTGATAAAAACATCAAATTTCTATAAGATTCTATGATGGGGATTTAATTTGTGTTTGAATTCGAATCAATGACATTGGTTAAGAAATCAGTATTCAACAATCATTAGGTAGGTGGTCTTAAATATTTTTTCCAAATAACTATATGCTTTGTAATAGTATATTGTATTCCAATGTGAATTATTTTTACATTTCAATATCCATTACTATGGAAAGTGATATGTGCCTTAGATTTAGGTGTGGGACCCTTCAAGGACCCCATTGGACTTGTCGAAGATCTTAATTTAATTTGAGGCATACCCTAATGGTCATTGAATTACATATAATAGTGGATTGGTATGTGAACATTACATAATGGGGTAATTGAGTTAATTATAAGTTTAATTTGTATAATACATATGTGGCATGAATGGTTTAAATATGGTGTTTTTTATTATGACATGTTCCAGATTTTTAATTGATGAAAATTTTGTTTAAAAGTGGGATGCTTTTTTAAAAGAGTTGTTAACCTCCATGAGATCTATAAATTCATCATCCTATGTTATTTCAATGTATTATTTGAATTTTTTGATGTGGAACTGTTGTTTTGAAAATACATAAGGATTTTTCTAAAAGGTTGAAATCAAGAAAATCCTAAGGTCATGTGGTAGTTTTTAATGCAAAGACCCGTGCTTTTAAGGGAAACATCCAGATGATATAAAATTTGTATTTGAAATCTGTTATTCCATGATTTGGTTTACAAGTGTGTTCACAAACATAGTAAATGGTTTGATGTGTGGGTAAATTATAGAGGAACCATGACAATTATCTTGGCATGGTGACAAGAATATTAATAGAACTAAATTTCAAATGCTCATAGTTGATGACACAGAATAAGGGGGTGTTTAGAATAATGATATGTGTTGATGGGTTATGTATTCTATTTTGGGTGTGTATATATTTTTTTTCCTGTGAATCATAAATGTGTTTTAGAGATATGATGTATGTAGATAAATGTTATATGGTTAATGAAGCATACACACATGACATAATGGTAGTGTGGGGTATTGAACTGAGGTTCCTCCCACCAATTGACATGAAATATTCTCTAGGTCCACTGATGAATTGAATGTGTTGTGGGGTGATATTGAAACCCCATGCCCTTAACTAATGAATTTGGTAATGCACATAGACTAAGGCTCCAATATGAGGTAATACAGTTAGAAGAAGTTCCATGGTGTGGTAATCAACCTAGACTGAGGATCTATGGTTAAGTAATGTACAAAAAATTGGATCCTATATATATTAATTATTTTTTTGGAATAATTGTACTTGTTTTTTATGGAAACATTACCTTATATTCAATATTTATTTGACCATTCTAGGCCACAGTGAAGTTGATGAATATAGATAACCTTCTGAACTAAGGATGAATGTGATTAAAGTGACCCATATTAATAAATGGAACTTGTAATACATTTTATTCATCTTTTGTTCATAAATATAGAATCATACAATACATATAGAATATAAAAGATATATATTTTGACACCATTAGTGGTGGTCTAATGATTTGTACTCACACACTACTTTGGCTGCAATGGAACTTGGGAATCCGAGCAGATATTATTTTTTTGAGCCCAGGACATGGGCTTGGTATATATTTCATGAATGGGATATTCTGGTTGGACCATGGAATTTCAAGATAGCATTTGGACTTGGCCCATATTCAAGATCTTTTGGTTGTATTTTTAAAACTACTTGTATGACGACCTGGAATGTAGTGTATCCATCACATTGTATCGAAATGTGTTACATAGTTACTTGTTGAAATTGGTTGAATGCATTCCTTGTAATTTCATTAGTGTGATTATTTTTTCTATTGATATTAATTTTGTTATGGTATTTCACAGATAAGCTTGTATAATATCATCAAAGCGTCTTCTTAGACCCATGCTGCTAGTCAGAAGCCTCTGACATAGGTGATGAATTTATGAGGTTATCAGATGACTCAAATAATGGCATTGGGTATAGAGGCCTTAGAGATAAGAATTTTTGAGAGGATATGCATTATGTATCTGGAAATAACATAAGTATACATAATATTGGGAATAAGAAATGTTATAACATCTATTTTGTACTTCATGGCATTTAACTATGTTAAATAAATCTGTAAAAATGAACTATATAATAAAAAATAAGTTAAATTGAGTATGGATTAAATAAATATAGTATATCTAGTGGAATAGAGACATAAAGAGATAATGAGACAACAATTTAAATAAATATACGTGGTTTCAATGTTTCTTTACATTGAGTTATGACTCCCTTGGATGTTAATATAATATCCTATGTAGTTTAATAACATTTTTTTATTCCATAACATATATCATCTATAAGGATTATATCTTCATTGATAATCTATTTTTTATTCGGTTTTATTTATTTAATTTAATTATGTAGATTTTAATAATTATATGTCGTTATTGGTTAATTTCAATAAAAATAATTTGAAATATATTTAATGTAAGTTGTATTTAAAATTACTTCAACAATCATTGAGGTTAAATAATCATTTAATTTATCATTATAGTGAAATTTAAGTCATAAATCCCTTTGGATACATAGAATGTAATAGACCCATGGGATCAAAACTATATTATTATTTTTAACTTTTTATTATGTTTTGGTGTTTCCTAGAGTTTGAGGTTAAAATATTTAAAAATTTAATATATCTAATCAACCAAAATGATAGTGCACAACAACTGATAATCTTGAACCTATATGATCTCGAAATGAGATGGATTATTCTGGGGTTTTGAATGTCTAGAAAAGGGTACGTTAAATCATGTGAGATTTAGAGGAAACCATGAATCATGGTTTTTTATATAAGGATGACCATTATAGTTATTACATTTTTAGTGAAAAACATAATTCCAAAAAATGAAATATCTCAAGGTATATCCAATGGTTTCCACACGGTTAGCACTGTGCATGCCTAACCAGGCCACCAAACTAGGTGTCCTTCCTTGTTTATTTATGAATATAAATATTTACCATTAAACAATTATAAAACGTATGTATAACCCCCTTATAATTATCCCTATTCAAATAAACCAACCATTCTATTTTCATTCCCCATGGTTCACCATTATTTACGTTCTAGTTTTAGTGTATCTCCTTGAATTAAGTCTTATATTCCTTTGATTTTCATCTCACCTACACTAGTTCTACTATATCATTCTATATTCTAAGGAATTAGATTACTAAAATAATATGGGGATAAATCCAGGTTTAGTGATTGGTTTTTAGTGAGATATAATATATGTTTATCATCATGAATGTCCATTTTTCCTAATTTGGGTGGTCATAAAAAATGTTTAAATGTTTATATCCCTTTTAAGGTATGTGTATCAATCTAATTAGTCTTTTTGATGGAACACCTAATGTTTATGGTTATACTATTTATTAAATAACTTATTGTGTTTTATTTTTAATTTCACGTGGTTTGATATAATGTTTGAGATTTTTCATTTTCCGTGTTAGTAGAAATAGTTATTTAATATTGTTTTTCTAATGAAAAACGTTTTTGGTACACAAAGTGTCTTTTGATATATTTAATCAATGTATTTTATTCTAAAAAATATTTCAATGCGTTATTAAAAAATTAACTGATCAAAGGATTTATTATTTACTACTAATTAAATGATGATAATTTTTGTATTTATATTTTCAGATTTATAACCCATGGGAGATTTTTCTTGAGTTGGTGACATGGTTTATTAAAACCCAATTTTAAATTGTTTGTCATTGAGGGAATGTTTTTTGAATTGATAAAGTTAATTAATGGGAAGGATTATTACCGTGGTGGGACCCCATGAATTCCTAGAATTGTTTGCTTTGTCCATATCAGCTAGTATTTATTGAGGGTGTTCATGTTTTCTTAGACCCATAATGTTTATCCCTTGATATATGATTTATAATTTAATGTTATAGGATTGTACTTATTTACCAAAACAAACATTTTATTTTAAAATGACCCAATCTATGATTCCCCATTTTACATTATCATTACCATTACCATTTTGATTAAAATATTTTATTATATTAATGAAATAAATCGATTTATGAATATTTTTCTATAATGTAAATTATTATATTATTTTTAAACAAAAATAAATGGTTATCTATTTATAAGAGAGTATATATTCATGATGGTATAATACTTGGATTTCCAATAAATTTTAATATACCCAAAGGGTGTAAAAATAATTCATTTCACTGAATACAATTAATAGAATGGATTCTTGGTAGTATGGTGGCTTCCCTGACATTAGTTTTCTAGTTTTAGTGGTTAAAAAAAGGTTCATTAGTTATATAGTATATTTTTTAGTATTTTTTCACTAGTGGAATTGGGGGATTATTATCATTTTCCACTTCAACCATGATTATATTATAGCTTATTGGTATATGGATATCAATTTTCACATTATATATAATCATTTTATAATATTTTTGTTTATTTTATTTTTATTTTTCTCTTGTGTGTTTCTTTTTTATTTTCATATGAGGGATATAATTATTAATAGCATGGGAATCCCTCATAAATACAGTTTATGTTGGATTATCTAGTGGGATTCATGTTATGGTTTTAGGATTATAATAGTTAAATCATTCTCAATTATCATATTTTGATACCCTAGTTCTTGTCACTATCCCATGGATCTCCAAAAATAATTTAATCCTAATGAAATCTATATTTTGTGATGTGTTGGTTTAATTAAGGTTAATTCATTAAAAATTGAATCATAATCATTTTTTATTTGAGTAAATTTATAATAGATACAGGACTATCAATGCTTGATAGGTAGATGTGGGGATATTCACTGAAGAGACCTCTAAAAATTTAAACTCAATTTTATATCGAAGGTAATAAATTTTATATTCTTTTACAACATTATTTGAAAATTATCATGATGAGATATGATGTTTCATTCTATCTATTATTATTTTTCTAATTACTCATGAATTATTTTGGGAAATTCTTGTTTCAGGGTAAAAAGGAGATGGAACAAAGTGGTTTAAAAATTAGAATCAATACCTTTTAAACATTTTAATAACTATGTTTCCATTTTTAACACCTTCTAGTAAAACTTGGACTCTTAGTTATTAGTTTTCAAGAGTGTGTTTCCAAACATAACATATAAAAGCAATATTTAAATATTCATTATGACAACCCCGATGCTAGTTTCCACGAGAAATCACTTTACCTTATTACATTTCCATAGATACAAGATTCAAATACCAAAGAATAGTTTGGTTTACTGGTCATGAAGAACTAGATATTTACATGGTTCTCTTATTACATTGGTAATTAAAAATAAAACATAAAAAAGGAAAATAACTCACATATTTGAACTCATTCAATATTTTCATATTAATAAACTGGGGAAGATATAACAAATAAAAATTATCAGATCGTATACCTAGTAATAGTCACATACAGAGAACACTATCAATAATACATAATCCACATGGGAATGTAATATAAATGAACCGAAATTACATTTAATGAATAAATTCTACACAATATAAATCTTGGGATACTATAATGGTGAAAATAACATTGATAAACAATAATTGAGTTATTAGAAAAATAAAGGTAATATTCCATGATCTTAAGCATCATGTTGTTTATTCATTAAAATCCATTAACATGACATTTTAACCATAACATGTAAAACACATGTACTTTGGGTAACATATTCTCTACATGAGACAACCGTTGAATTGAGGATCCATTTATAAATAGGACCTACCAATGTTAGCATGTCCATAGAATGTAGCAAATATCAAAATGATCAATTTAATTCATGAATTAATACCCCTTATCAACTAATATCTTTAGTGATTAAATGATTCTCATTTAACATTATTTCACCATTTAATAAAATAACTTACAATTAAAGCACCGTATATATGAATAGTATATTGACAAGAAAATAAAAATATCCATCATACATAACTGTTTTACATTTTAGAGAAATGTAATTTTCAAGGATTTATTATCATAGATAAAACAATGGTGTATTATATACACCATAAAAAACAAATTAAATTCCTAATTTTAACATATTCCTCAATGACGTTAAATAGACACAATGTCCCTTCAAAATATCATATCATTAATCAAATGAATCGATTATGTCTATCATCTATAAATCCATATACAATAATTGTAAATACAACATAAGATAATCATGTGTCAATTCAGACATAAAAGTATTATGAAATAATAAATTAAATATATGTTAAACTCAATGAATAAATATTGTGTTAATATATCAATTCCGACTTTTTAATCAGTTGAATCATATACCCCATGAATAAAAAAACATTAAATATCAAATAAATCAATATATTAATTATATAATATAAAACTGTTTCTGTATATACATAACATAGTGGAAATAATTGATGAACATGACATATTCCCCCTTAGAAAATAAAGTGAGAAGAAAATCATATACCTTTTGGTTTTATTTTACTAAATGAGCTTTGAAGTCATTCATAATAGAAGAAATATTATTATTAATTTATAATAGAGAAATTTTTATTTTTATTTTGTCATATTTTATCATCTTATATAGAATTACCACATGTTCTATTTATAATATATCTTTATTACCCATGGTTTAGGAGTTAATTTCCCTGTTTTCATATGCATGTTTATCCATCAATGTCCTGGTTATTTTGGATACGATATAAATACCTAAAATATAGAATTACATTAATGATATAAATTGAATATTTAATAATTATATATTTATTTATAACCATTTCTTAATGATCAAAATGTAAAATTAATCACACTACGTCACAGAGATGGTACGTCGTACATACACACAAGTAATGATATAATTTTAATAAAGGGTGAAATGATAAAGAATTTAATGATCTTTTAATTTTAATAGTATCAATATAATTTCATTGTTATCATAATTCTCTATTATTTACATTATTATAACTATCTAGTTAAAATGACAGTGAAAAGAAATTACACCACGTCATAGACATGGTAAGTTGTACATACAAACGTGCAACGATTCTATTTTTCATTTGATGAATAAAAAGAAGAATATGGTTAATTAATAATTAAAATAGCATAATAGTAAATTTATTATACTATATTAATTAATTTTGGATGGATAAAATAGATGATGTTTATGGGGAATAAGGAGAAAACATGAAATGGTCAATAAAGACATTTTCTTACTCAGCGGTGAACATTATTTAGATATCTTCTTAGGGGATATAGCGTAGGTATTATGGAAGAACCGAAACTAGTAAAACATAAACAAGGATGTCTTTAAGGTAAATTAGAAGAATTTGGACAAGATAATAATCTTTATATGTTGTATATAATTCAAGTAATGAGTTCCGTTTTATAAATAAGGTAAGGGGTTCTTTTGGAAGTTAAAAAATATTAAATTATAACAAATTAAATTTCCATTATGATTTTTTCATGTTTGATTTATTTAAAAAATAAGATTATTGGGGATCATCATAGTATCATTAAATAATTATTATTTTAGTTTACATCACATCATTGCACATACAATTTAGTTTTAACCTTTATTTAACTCTTTTATTTCTTATCGTGAAAATGTGGATTTTTCTCATACGGGCCAATATTGTTACTATAAATACCTAACAGCCCATAAAAGTATCATTACTATTATTTTAAATTTTATTAAATTCAATTGGTCTAATATAATATTTTTATAAATTTTATATCATTTATCAAAATATTATTGATTTTTAAATATCATTATTGCAAATTATGACACTATTCAATTTTTTACCTCATAAAATATCACTATAATTCTAGAATTTACAAACAAATATATTAAAAAATCTTTAACATATCAATTTAATCTATTACATTCATGGATTAAAATAATGGTCGCATTTTATATTTGTTTTATTATTTTAAATATTATTTCGTTGATTTTCCATTAATTTAATAATTAATTCCAATGAGTTTTCTCATACTTTATAGGAATTTTTTCATTAATAAAATTTATATATAAATTATTATTATGTAGAAAAGAAATATTAATTTTAAATTAAAATTATTATTTGAATATATCTTCTTAATAATTCTATATTATAAATGAACCCTTTATTAGTAATATGAGTATGAGATCTTTGACTTTTATTTGAATAATATTTTTTAAATGTCCTACTCTCATCCAAGTGGAATCCAATGGTAATAGTTTTGATATTTTTATTATTATGCTCAATTTTAACTTTTATATGAAATCAGGGTCAGTGTTGGTATCAATTTCTAATCCTCATAATTTTATTTTTACCATTAATTACATGATTTAACCTTTTTCATGGTAATAAAAATTACTAATGTAACAATTCATAATGAAAAAAATAAAACAAAATATTTTATTATATAGGGATTTTATGAATCCCAATATGGTGTAATTTTTTTAAATGTTCAAATCCTAGAGGATGTATAATTTCATTTAAATTATTCCTGAAAAACATAATAAAAAAAAGTTGCTTGGAAAAATTATTTTTGTATCAATAAAATGTACATAAACAAAAATAAGGTTTAAATATTAAGAAATTAAAATTATTTATATTATTTATAACAAAATAGTATTAATTTTACTTAATAATGAACATTAAACTTTAATTTTTAATCATTGAAATAAAAATACAGTATATTAAAAATCATTATTGTTCACTATTCACATGATAATAAATAATTTTAAAAAATTGCCAAAAAAATGTCCTTAATAATTTTTACATTCAGATTTTAAAAATTAACTATAATTCACTAAAATTAATTTATATATTTGTTGAATTTTTTTTATATAATTTATCATTTAACGGGATGCCAAACCGCCTTTAAAAAATATAGCTTTTTATACATTAAAATAGATTTATCCTTTTATTATGCCTATCAGATCTATTAGATTATTGTATAAAATCATTTTATTGATTATGTAATATATATATATATATCATTAATATTATTCCTTAATATTATATAATTACTATATCATGAATGGGTTGGGCAATGATATGTTTCATAATTATTTTAATAGTATTCGTTTCATCCAATTTAATGATTACAAATTTACATTCTCATAATAATATTTCACTATTCACTTTAGATGAGTTTTTCATGAAATATATGCTCTTTAAGATGTTAAAATTATTAATATACATGTCGTCAAATCTTGTGGTGTTACATTCTCTCTATATTCAATAAATTGCATCCTCATAACATGAAATTTCACTTTGAAAATAAAATACTTTTTATTGAAGATTATTTTTTGGGAAACCCACTTCATAAATTTGGTAAATATAATGTACACTTAAGAAGAAGGAAATATAGATGTCAAGGACACAACAAAATTATTCTTTTGAATATTAAAACATTAAGATTATCTGAATATAAGGGAAAGTATGAAAAGTATGACAATGAAGTTCTGATGGAGAGTGATAGAGTATATGGTCATTAGAATGTTTACTAAAAAAGTATACATATATGATCGGTTAAAATTCCATTGATTTATCAAAAATATATATATACTGATATCTCCTTTTCAAAATCATTTTATTATGGTTGAGCTATTACTTTACTATATAGATAAGTATGTGTGTGAATTCATTTCATTTCATAAGCATAATCTCGTCTTGTGGTTGTGCTATAATCTATTTTCTAATAATCTCTTTTGATAATGAATGGATATTAAAGATGAATATTTTAATCTTCATAAACATTATATATTTCTAAGATCTACAGGTCTTTCATTCGCCATTGAAATATTTTCTAAAACAAAAATGAATTGAACGTGTTATCAATAGACAATGATATGAAAATTTCTGTTGATTCTATTATATAAGTAGTTAATCAAAAGAATCATCGAAAATATATCAGTCAAAATTCTATATCAAAATGTAGTGTGAGAATAATACTAAATTTATAAAAAAATCATCATTTTAGGTTTCCCGAACAATATATAGTAGCTCTTTTTTACACGTATCAAAAATAATAGTAACTTCATCACCATCAAAAAAATGACAACTTAAATTAATACAAAAATAAAATATAAGGTTATTGAAATATATTTCATAGAACCAAACATATATTAAACTCCATAAGAAATAAAATTACTATCCAAATAGATTTTCCCCATTACTATCCCATAATAATTTATTTATCATTTAGAATAATAGAATCACTTCTCCTGGTTACTAGTACTATTAATAACATTCTTCCAAACCCCTAAAAAAGTACTGTTATACAATCCATTAATATCACATTATTCACATTGATAATTTATTTCAAAAATAATTTTATGAATCAAAAGAAAGTAGAAAATAAATCATTTAACTTAAAATTCCATCTTATTCCATAATAGCTACTTAATTTCATATATGATTTCTAGTCTCTTCATTAACATCAATATAAAAAATAGATATAAAATATATATGAATAACTTAAAAAAATTTTCCTCCTAGTATATCATTTTGAATAGTTTTTATACCATTTACATTTTATACATTCAACTATTTAGGATAAATTAGAGAGAACATTATTCTCATCCATTTCATTTAACAAATAATTTATTTTTTCCTCGAAATTAAATACATTGTGTCCTTCTTTTCAATAAGAAAGAAAACTTCTCATTAATCTAACACATTCACATGGTTGTGTCTCCTCACATTCATGAAATATATGGAACATAATATGATTTACTCTACAGTCTCCACCACCTGACATATCAATGAACTACATGATTATCTTCTTTGGTTAATCTAATAGACAGTTATGTTTTATGTTGTTAATCATATATTGTGGTGACTAGAAGTCATAATTACAATATTATTACATTAGTCATTATACCCATATATTTTTCATCAAAACATTATCTATCACATTTATCTTTAAAACTATTCATTATGGTTGTATCCATTGACTAAAAATATAATATTGTGATAAATAATTATCATAGTGAGAAATAAAATAGTCATGAAGAATCAATTATACGATTTATAAATCATGGAACTTTAATAATATATGAATCCTTTGGTTTTTCCTATGATATCCATTTAAATTAAAAAATATATATATGCTGCTATCTTGAAAATATAAATATCCTCAAATTCGGTTATATGGTAATATTCACTAATGTATATTTTATTAAATCTTTCTCCCAAGGTTTTGAATAATGAATCTATGATACCAACTATAATATCCATGACCCGAATACACTGGATCTTGTGCCTTACTTTATTACATTGGAATTGATACATGATTCAAATACAAAAAGACCGATCAGTTTATTAGTCTTGAAAAACAAGGTATGTATATGGTACACTTATTACAATGATAATAAAAAATAATACATAAAACATAGTTCAATTTGTATCAATTAACTCTATCAAACATTATATCTTCATAAACTAAGGAATTGAGTACTCACAGAAAGGTTGATCATATAATCTCATTGAGTGCTATATATAGTGTATTATTTAAATACTTCATAATCACTATGGATATGTAAAATAACCAATCACACATTCCATTTAACTAATAACGTTGCTCAATCTAAACCTATGGAAAATATCATAGTAAAAATCACATGAATAAAAAATAAGAGAGTTATTAATGAAATATGTTATTTCAATTAGTCACACATATCTCAATCATCATAGTATTTATACTATCGGGACATTTTAGATGAAATTTTAGTCGTTTTGGATAAAAATATTATTTTGGAAAAATTATGCATCTCATGATAATATCAATACATCATGAATCTATCTATAATAGACTCCACCTTTTCTAACATGTCAATAGAATTAATAATATACCAAAAATAGTGATTTATTTCATGAATCTATATCCATTATCAATAAATAACTATAATTAGTAAAAGGTAATGAATTAACATTTTCCCCAGTTAATCCAATTACTTTTATTGTTAAAAACCATATATAAAAATGGTATATAGATTAAGAAAAATTAATATAAATATTAAAAGTAATATGGAAATTTATGAGAAATTAAATTTTCAATGGTTGATAACAACAAATTAAAAATGGGAATTATATACACTGTAGATAATATATTAGGATCATTAAATTAAAATATGGCTCAATGAAGTGGAATTGATAAGATTTCCAACATAAATATCATGTCATTATTAAAATGAATCACGTATGGGTTTCATCTATAAATTCACAAAAATAGTGGAATTCCAACCTAATATAATCAAGAATACATTCACACATAACAATAGCATGACATAATCAATGAAATAGATGTTTATCCCAATTAATGAATGTTGAGTTCATAGATCCCACACAACTTTGTAATAAGTCGAATCCATTGCCCCATATAAGAATAAAAAATGTCAAATTCCATGAAAATAAATTGATTCATTAATATATTATAACAATGGGTAATTAAATTCATCTCAAAATGGAAATATTTGGTTAATATGAGATATTTACAACCAAAAAAGGTTAGATGAAAATCACTTACCTTCATAATTCCTTTATTTAAATGTCATTTTACCTCCTGTATAAAGGTTTAAGAATATAATTAATTTTTACCTTATAGATATTCAAATTTATGTTATCGTATATTATCTTATTATATCATCTTATCACAAATATGTTAATAATATTTAATTATCACCCATGTTTCTGGTATAAATTGCCTTGTTTTCCTTATGCATGTTTTGTTACAAATGCTCGGGTTCATTTTAGTATGTTATTAAATCATAATCTATAGTATGATATTATATTTAAAGATATCAAATTTATTCACAAAGTGTTGTTTTATATCTTTGCCTTAATTTTGAACATGTAAAATGAATCACATCATGTTGTCGAGATGGTAGGCCGTATGTCAGCACGAGTGATGATATAATTCCATTTATGGGTGAAAATATAAATTTTTAAATGATATATTTAATTTTTAAAATTAGTAATTATGTTATAATTCACATATATTTTTATTACTTCCATCATTATATCAATACAATTAATGTTCTAGTGAAAACAATTTCATCACATCGTGGATAAAGTAAGATGTCCGTACACAAGCACAATGCTTTTATTTTTCCTAGGTTAGATTAAAGGATTAATATGGTTATTTAATAATAATAATAATAACATTTCCATAAATTTAAAATATTTTACAAATTAATTTTTAATGGAAATAACATATGAAGGGGATGTTAAAGAAGAACTAAACATAAAACAATTGACAAAAACAATTACCTCTCCTTCAGTATTATATATTTAGATCTCTTCTCTAGGGATACAACGTTGGTATTTTAAAATGGTAAACAACAAAATAAATGAAATAAGTATTTTTAAAAGACAAATTTCAAGTTTTTAGTTTATATATATTGACCATTATGGTGTTAATAAGTGAATAAAGAGTTCAAAAAAATAATTTATGTGGGGGGGGGCTTCTAAAAATTCAAAAAATATTAAATTAATATAAATTAATTTTCAATTCCAAATGAATCAAAAGTAATATAATTATAATATAATATGTTTATGGGTATCCATAATCTCATAAAATAATTTTTATACAAGTTTAGTTTACCTTATTATACTTGTCATTTTGATCAAACCCTTATTTAACTCTTTCAACTCATACCATGGCAACATTTTTTTACTGCTTTTGGGTATATATAGTTACTATAAATTATAAAAAGACCCATAAATGGATAATTAATGAAATTTAAACATTATTCCAATAATTTTACCAAATAAATTATTTTGATGAATTTTATAACTTTTAATGAAATATTATTTATTTTAACATATCATTAATTCCAATTTTGACACAATCCAATACATTATCTTGTAAAAATATTAACACAACATGAAAACATATAATTAAATATTTTAATAAATTCCTTAAAAATAAAAAAATATAATATAATTTACTTAAGTTAATAATAATACAATTTTTTTTATTGTAATATTTATAATATCATATTGTTTATTTTCCTTTTATTTTAATAATTAGATCATAATCATTGTTTTAGAATCGAAGGAAATTATTTCATCACATAAATTTTTAAATAAATTATTATTATGTAGATAAATACATTATCATTCAAATTAATATTTTTTTCCAAATATATCTTATGAATTTTGATATTTTAAAAATGATATATTTATTAAAAATATGAGTGTGAAATCTTAGAAATTCATTATATAAAACATTATAAATGTCATACTCCGATCCATGCATATTTGAAAGGATATTGTTTCTATCCTTGAATTTATATTTTAGAAAATAAATCCAAAAATAATATTTATCAAGCTTTATGGTCATTTTCTAGTCCTTATCAAATTGTTTTTACCAATAGTTACATGAAATACAATTTACAATGGAAAAATATTATTGGTGTTAATATTCATATTGTTTTAATGTAAAAGTAAAATTTTTAATTAAATTTTCAAATATTAATGACAATATATTATAAATTTTTAAAAATTTAAAACACATATGTTTCAGTGATTAATTTAAATTAATCCCATAAAAAATAATGGAAAATATTTTTCATGAAAATTGAATTTGTAGGTCTTAAAATGTACATGAACCAAAATATTTTATAAGGATGATTAAAATGAAATTAATTTGATATTTTATTATAAAATATAACTAATTTTATATTCAATAATAACAAAACATATCTTTAAAATGGTTGAAGTAAAAATAGTGTTTCTTACAAAAAATTATATTATTCCTTAATCATTGCAAAAAATATATTTTATGATGGAAACCCCGCTATGTTTATTTAATGATTAAAATATGAAAATTAAGTTTATTCTTTCAAATATAATTTATATAATTGTAAAAACATATTTCCGAACAATTTCACCATAATATATGTTAAAAATACGTTTAAAAATATATATTTTTATGTGTAAAACCAGATTTGTTCTTATGTTATGCCTATCAAGTCGACTAGATGAAAGTAAAAAAATTTGATTGAATATTTACGATTCAAATTCCATTATGTAATTCACTAATATTTATTAATTATTTTGTTATAAATTATTTGGACAATAACCTAACTCATAATTTTGTAAATAATATTCATTCATTCCAATTTAATAGCTATGTTATAAAATTCAAAAAATAGTATTTAATTGTTAATTTAAGATGTGTGTTGCATGATATGTAAGTTATCTAAGAAGTTAAATTTAATAATATACATTCCATAAAATTTTAATTTGATTCATTCATTTATTTCATACCTTTTAAAATTTTAATTATTCTGACTATTGTATTCTATTGAATAAATTTTTTTAGGGACTATTCATGATTAAATGTTTAATTTTTTTTAAAAATTTATGAATTTTATTTTATAATGTTTTACAGATAATGACTCACATAAATTCTCTAATAACTAAATATAACGTATTGAATAGATTGTAATACATGATAAACCTCCCATAGAATCTTTTACTATTGATCCAGTTATCTAGACCATTTAGTATTTTGGGAAAGAGTTTGGGAGAGAGTAATCAAAATCGTGGTAAAATAAAAAAAATTAATAACCAAAAATAACTTTTAGATCATGTCAATAAAGGGAATCACAATCCTCGGGCACAGATATAAAAAATGATTATATCTTCTATTTTTAATACCTCTAATACTTTTTTTGGTTGGATTAACTATCTATATTTTTAAATTGTCTAGAAATAAGTTGTTTAAATCTAATTTCGAAGCCAATTTTCAAGTGGAGGACAACTATTATATGTTAAAAATGATATTTAATACATAATTTTACCTAGAAGCATTTGGGGTTTTCATATATTCGTAATTTATGACCACCAATAATTCATGTAAATATATAATGTATAATATTATTTTTTATTAGGAATTGGTTAATTTAACTCTCAATATAACGAGGAATGAAAATATTAAAGAAAAACACTTTGATATGGGGTTAAATCTGGATAATAGACATAGGATCATCCCCACATGATTACTAACCTATACAAAGGTAGTTGAAAAGTTTTGGATGGTAAGGACTGATATAAAAGAAGTAAAAAGATTTAGATATTCCCTTTTACTATAAGCGATATCTAGTATAATTCATCTAGGGATAATAGAAGGTATATGATATTTTGATACAGTTTTGGTGGTGGATCTCATAATTCCCGAGTTTATTTCAAGTATAACCTCTATTTTTATATAGGTGACTTATTTTTGTTGGGGGATATCATGTCACACTAAGCCAGAATAAAAATATATTCCCTTTACAAGACACCACTAAGGACTCTTAGACAAGACTTTGAAATGATTTATAATTCACTCACATGATAGAAGAGTTCAAACTTGTTTTACCTAAATCTCTCAATCTTGTTCGAGAAATTTAAGGTTGCGTGACCCCTATCATATTAATTGTGATTCAAAACAAGGAATGATGATATAAATAAGATCCATGTTTGGTTAATTGTTTATTATCAAGAATTTTCCAAGGGATTCTAATGATAACCTAGTACATGTGAGTTGAATGGTATATATTTATTCTTCAATATTTTTAGATATTTTTTAAATAATTCACCAATTTAATTCATTTCACTCTTTTTATTAATTCCGTTTCATTGGTATTTATGATTGGTAATTCCACTTTAGTGAGAAACAAGATATACCAAGGCTTGATATATCTTCAAATATGAGTTTTCAGTAATGATTTAGTGACTATTTGGGTTTTTTTGGAATATAAAATTTATTTTTTTTATAAACAGTTGAAAATACTTGACAAATTATTGGCTTCTAACAATGTATTGTTTTGTCAATCAATTGTAATAGAAAATATAATATTTTCTTGAGCAGATAGAATCACAGATCATGGAAATATAGACTAGTTCATCATTTTTTATACTGATCTCATATATATTTTATCTATTTTAATCATTAATGTGGTTGAGAAAATTTTAGTTGGGAATCTTCTAATAGTGGTCAATTGGTTTCCCAAAAGAGAATAATTATTATTTTTCTAGGTTTTCACCAACAAATGTAATCTTGTTTTCTATTGATCTTCTTCATGGTATAAGCCTCATCACCCTCTAATTGTATTTGATACATTCCAATAGTCGGTTGCAATTGAATTTCGAGATAAAATAACATATTTTTATTGGATTTATTTGGTTGAGTTTTTAATCATGGGAATCATCGATTCTCATTGAAAACCTGGAATTTATAAGAAAATAAATTTAAAATGATAATAAGAATATCAAATTGGTGACCATCGAGATTAAATGACTATTTCAAAATACTGGTGATGTCTTTGTTATGTCAAGGGCATCATGGTGGGTGTTGATATAGATTTTAAAATGGGATAATATCAATTCAAATTATAAGAAATAAATATTATGAAGACCTATTTCAGGTGAACGAATGGGATCTATGAGTATATGGGTATGTCCTTTGGCCCTATTTATTTTACAGAATTTTTTTAATAATTGAATTATAATATTTTCAATTATTATGTTAATAATTTAATTTTGTTTTATTAAATTATATCATAGTGAACCAAGTAGTTATAAGGATCATAATGACTACTAGGGCAATATTTTATAAAATATTTAACAACATGACCTATAAAATAATTTTTCAAAATGTTAGTTCTGAATCTAGAATATTAAATTTTGGATGTATGTATTATTAGGGAAAGACATATTTGTTTCACTAATTAAAATCCCACCATTTGTGTCTTCATAGACTACATAGAATTTTTATAAGGTCATAAGATTAATATGTTAAGATTACTGTTTCTAGTGATTCAATCAGGACATCTCTATTCTTGAATCACCTATGAATATTTAAAAATTAAATAGGCATATTATTTTTTATTCCTAATAATTAAATATATTCTATTTTAGGATCAATGAAATATCAAAATAATATGTATTATTTTCTATTAAAAAATGATGGAGTAGAATTTCCCCATAATGATCAAGTGGGTAGGTTTTTTATATCATGTTACCCTTAAGAAAAAACATGACACAATTACCCTAGGAACATTACAACGTTGGATTATGTGTTTTGTGTTATGTAATAATGTTGAAATTAATCACATTATGGAATCCATCAAATCAAAAAAAATCACCATCAGATAGCCAATATCATCATGTAAAGACCATCTAAAAATGTATATTGATTATATGTACCAATGCTACATTAGTTGTTTTTAATCGTTAAACATGTCAAGAGTTAATAAATTCACAATCCCCTAACATCCATTGTAAAATAAAAAATGGAAAATGAGGAAGCACTGTGTGATTGATGTTTCATATATTTTCATCTGTAGGGAATATCCATCTCATTTGATATATGAAATGATCACATGTGAACCCTTATCACATGTCATCCATGGACTGTGGAGTCCTTTTGGTATGTCACCTTCATCGTGAGAAGGTCTTCATAAATTTATATTAAATCATGCCAGTTTTAATAATTTTTTTTGGAAAATGTAAAAATATTATTTAAATAAATAATAAATGGTGGAAATCAATGTACCCTCATGTGAGGAAATATTAAAATTTATTTCATTTGAAGGTGTTGAGAACCACATATGACCTTCTATTTGTACATGATAAGAACCATATAATTTTTATATAGGTCTATTTAGGACCTTTAATAGGACAAATTGTTCTCATAAAGGACACCAATAATGTCTTTTTCAATCTTGTGAAAATTATGTATAATAGTCACCCTAGTCCCAAAACAATTCCCTATAATATTAGTCTTACATTGGAAAGAACATTTCTGAATTCAAAAGGACATATATCACAATCTTTTTTCAAGCCACATGTTCAATAAATATGAAATATATGTAATGATAATACATTCCATTTTTAGCTTAAGATGCGAGGATTTTATCATTAATAACCTATGGTAGGATCATGTGAAAGGATTGATATGAAACTCACTCCACCGACTCAATTTCATATATGGAATATATGAACCCTAAAAATCAGTGTACAAATGGAGGTGATGCCTAAATATTCTACCCTTTTAAAATAGAAACCTATCAAATGAGAGTGTAAATGAATGTTTTCACTTCATTGAGTTGAGTGAAATGAAATAACATGTGTCATCCTTCCATTAATACATTGGGACTAACATAAGGGATTAAACAGCTTTTAAATAGGATTAGTGTGATAGCTATATTGATCACATGGAGGAATTACACTGTGGTGGATAGATTATGTAATGTAGATTCAATGTGTGAAACTAATCACCCAATACCTCAATAGTTCATTGACTAATAATCATCAAAGATATTATGTGATAAAGGGTGAGAAAGGAAAAATCCATACATGATTAATTATATCATGATTTTCATCTGATGGGGTCATGTGCTTCTCATGAAATTTAATTATTAGTGTGAAAGAACATCAACATGTCATCTAGATCATGGGGAAGTGCCATGAAATGATTGTTATGTGACACAATGTCCTCTTGACATTTTATATAGGATACTCAAAATCCACTTGACATATGATCCATGACACATGATTTCATCTAGAAATATCATACATATCAAGTGTCATCTCTTCATTATTCCATCATTGATCAAATAACATTGTTTGTTGTGTCCTCATCCACAACAAGAGAATTATATATACATGTTAGTTTGATCATGGTAACAACATCATTAATGTATAGTAGATGCCCCAGATAAGTATACACATTCTAATATTGGTCATAAAGATGACTAGGGAAAGTATAATAGGTATCCCAAACATGATTTCGATGTATGGAATAAACACTCTTATATGTCAAGAATTTAAATCAAACATTCTGAGACCCATCGACTTTATCTAATGGTTACACTTAGACATACACCATATAAACTATTGGCCATGGCCCTTCATCCACCCACCCCATTTAAAAGTGGATTATCCATAATGGGATATTATTATGATATCTTGTTACCATATTTTTTTCATTCTCTCAAATGGTTCATTATTCCATAAAAAAATTTCTTACTGAACTGTCATGGTAAATATTTCTCTTTATCCATTAGAGGATAAAATAATTAATGTGTAACATGAGAAACTTCCATAGTGTAATTCCATAAATATTCTAATTACCTCGAATAATATAATCTAAATTCTCATATGATTCTATCATAAATCCCCATCTATCAAAATTTGTGGTAGGTTTTTTTGTGCTAATTAACATATGTATAATCCCTACCATAGACCCCCAAGTACATTAATCACATCACATAGTTTGTATCAGAAAAAACTACATGGAATTTGATTGACACTATAATCACGATCCATTGGTTTCTATCCGTAGGCCCATGATCTTTATCAAACACACTGAAATGGATTTCGTAGTGCATTAGTCTTGAAAACATATATGTTGAATTTGATCACATTTTGTCCATTGTTTCTCACACCATGCATGAATCTCATCCGTATAGGCATCTTTAACGATTGGGTCACTAAAATAATAAGATTATATTTAAGTAATGTAATATTACCGTGGGATCCCCACTAAACTAAATATTTTTTGTTCATTTATAAATTAATTTCTACCTATGTATAAGTCTCAAAGGCATTCAAATGTTGAAAAACCCAAGGTAAACAACCCTTATACGTATCAAGCATCAATATGTTCTCATGAGCCGGATATGTTTAGAACAAATATAGAAGAATCTAATTCCCCTTATAATAATTTCAAATAAGATTCCTTCATAATGCATGATCTCTAAGAATGGTTTCAATGTTCCCTCATATACGTACCTTATATTTGATGTAAAATTGCAAAATATAGAATTAAATGAACTACATGTGGTTTGATTCATATTATAAATATGATACGTTTGACTCCCCATGATGGTTTATTCCTATTATCAAAACACATATATCCTCCCTAGACAACATTATATATATAGTTAGTGGTTATATAATATCAATATATAAGAATCTAAAAAATTCAATGAAACAATGGGAAACCAATGGAGATCTTGGGATTTGTATAGGTGGCCTTATTAATTTAACCCCATTATATATAGAATAATTAAACCATTGGTAATTTTATTAATGTATCCAATCACCTATTTTGGTTTTGAAGAAACTAAAAAACAAGTCATAAATTAATATGACAATCCTAGGGTAGGAAATTATTCCCCTCAAAATGGTTTTAAGATCCAAACTTCCCATTCTCTCATCCAATATGAGTTCCTAATTTTTTGTTCTTCCTAGTATAAAAAAATATCATCTTACTTTGAAAATTAGGTATATGCTATGTCATGAATGTGGAAGAAGTTGGGATTTACCAATAGAGATTAAAATGTTTCATAATATATGAATGATTCATAAACCATACCTAAACCACCTTATAGTCATTCATCAACACATATTATTAAAATAGAAATCATAAATTATGAACCCATCATGAATGAATTTAATGAAAGAATTTCTGAATCATTATAGGCGTCCAAAACCATGTTTAATCATTACAGGGAACCTTTTCATTCCAAATTAATAAAAAATAATTACACTAACATTAAAATAATAGTTATAAAACAACATAGGATTATGAATTTCATAATATTTTTTCCCACTTTCCTATGGAACAAAAAAATATTGAACCTCAAATTAATCATATAGTTTCAAATGAAAAAATATTTACCTATTTTAGTATAAATATTTCCCACCACCATAAGGGAAAAAGAGTGAAACTTATGTAATCCTCATAGATAGAAAATAATTCAGGTTTAAACAAGTTAGGATATTTGGTTCCCACCTTCTGAAGGACTTAATGAAGGTAAACATGATGTAAAGAACTCAAATAAGTGAAATGATCGATCTAACATGCGGTGGGATAGTGGTTCTTGAGTCCCCTATGAAAATGAAAATTTTATGCCTAAAAAGAAATATTTTAATATTATAAAATAATTAGGGTTACTATGAAATAGGAAATTCAAATTGTAAAAAATAACCTTTTGAATAATTTCCACACCGAGAACCAGAAAAAAATATCATTACTTGAACAAGCCGATTGAGAATGTTTCACACTTGCATAAATACTCTGATCTATGAAATTCCCCCTTGTTTTCTTTGTGAATTTATAAACATCTATCACAAACATCTTGACATGAGATCATGTCTTCATCAAGTCAATGTTCCGCAACCACATCTATGTAAGTATATTGTACGGTTTGTAAGACACCATCATAAAGACCATTCCATTGGAACCAAAAGGAGAATTTATAGTTGGGAAATACCAATAACATTGTAAAATCCTGACAATTATGGATTAATATAGATATACCTTTGTTCTGAAGAAAATTTCAAAGTATTGTCCATGGAATGATGTAATGAAACCAGTGGTACAGGTCACCACCACTAATCACATCATAAGAACATCCCCATAGCTTATAAAACAACATATATCTTACTATATGAAGGTGGTACAATGATTTATCTATGTCTCTATACCAAATCAGAATATTCTATAGTGGGATATGGTCAACTACCATCACCAGTGTCATCCCACTACTGCCCCTAAACCGATTGTTGAGAGAACCATGCAACAAGTTTCTACCAAAGACACTTGTGCATGGGTACTAAGGACGTATCGTTGATCAATGAATTATGAGGATAAATGTTAGTGGGATCATATCCATTCTATAATCGATGAAACCTTTTAGAATAAAATGGTGGTGACCAGAGAGTAGGCTAATATCCATGCTCATTCAATTCACATCTACATGCATATTTCTACATAAATCATTTTGGATACACATATACCTTCCCAAATGCATGAATCACATAACCATATTCTAATTGAACATGGAGGAAAAGTTTGGAATTATATAACCACTTCAAAAAATAAAACTTCTATTATATCGTTTAGACAAATATCGTGTAGGCCAACATTCCTTCACAGATATTTATAATGTTTTACTACATTTTAGGAACAATAGAAGATCTCCATTGGCATATTGTAGAATGTTTATAGATGAAGGGATATGCACATATTCATATTTCAATAGCCATAGAAGCATATAACCCTGATTCGTATGAACAGGTGGATACTCTATATGACTCACATATTATTTATCCCATCTTGGATCATTATCAGTATATCACATTAACAGATGAGCTATAGGACTCGGTGCATATCCACATTCTAATCGGATCTCATCATCATAATTCGAAACAAGCCTTGGGAAAAGCACAAATTCATGTAGAAATGTCGTGTGGTATACTCCAAAAACACAAAAAAGTCTCATATCCACACTCCAAATGATGTTTTCATATAAAATATATAAATCATCTTATTATAGGCTCGTATAGACATATAAAAACAATCTCATTATATTAAAACAACTAATGAAAGTCAGGATATAATGACCTAATGTTTTATCAAGGGAAAATCCCTTCTTATAATTATGTCATATAATCATATGAAATCATAACACAATGAACCAGTAAATACTATGTGACCATTAAAAATAATTTTGACACTTCTATGTTTTAAATTTCAAAAATATGACATGCATGGTTGCGATTAGTAAGATGTATGGAGTCTAACAAGGCAATCTTTTTTGGTACATAGTATCCGACCCTGATTATAGTAACATACCCTTATGAATATTAATATGACCCTTATAAATAGTACATCATCAAAAAGTATGGTATCCTCACCATTTATTGTATAGATTAAATTTTGGCATCTTAGAAATGATAATATGATCATTATAAATGTATTGGTATTTTTGTAGGTCATTAATAAATAATTAAAAATAATTAATTAATTTAAATATATATATATTTTCCTAAAATTTTATCAAAAATTAAAAATTCTATGTCTCATATTAATAAGATAATTTTATAATACATTATGTTTTTTTTGAAAGCACTATGCAATCAGTTATACTATAAAAATCATTATTTTTTAGGTAAATTATGATTTTAATTAAAAATTAAATTAATCATATTTAGATAATTATTTTTGAAAAATTTATTTCAATTTTGGAATCTACACATAGAAAAATGGATAGGGTGAATGATTTATATTTTTCTAAATTACACTAATTTGTTATTAATAGTAAAATAAAATAATTCACAATAAATTCTAAATCCTAAATTTCTGCATCAGGATTGAGTCATGGATGATTTAAATGACCATTAATTAGAACTAACAATAACATATCACTATTTTTTGTCACACTAATCATTAATATTGATTATAATATGAAAAAATAACCAATTAATTATTAAAATATTAAGAAAAAACACCTCCCCTCTACTATAAAAACTACTCACACTCCCCTCTTCTTTTCACACCTCTCAGGCCTTTATCCTTCCTTAAATTATCCCCAAATCACACTCCAAACTCCTACGACATGTCCAGAAGCCCTTGGTCTCCTAAAAAGTCCAAATCCTCTCCCATTAATAGTTTCTCAAAAGATATAAACATAAAATGAAAATTTCTCTATCATAATCATTTATATTTCTATCTAGTTCATTTCATTTCTTCTTTATTTCATCACCTAACTTCACCCTAATGGTATAATTACTCCAGTAAAATATATTTACTGGAATATTTTTATGATATTGGTATAATGAATTATCATATCTATTTTATGTTTATTTTATATGAATAAAAAGAATACACCACTTGAGATGTGTTAATTTATTACATTCATGGATGACCGATTATCAATATCTATTATCGTCTCACAGTCTAGTCATGAAATAATTTTTATGGTTGAAAAAAACTATTAATTATTTATTATATAATATGTCTTGTTCTCAAATACATTATCTATAACACCATAAGTAAATAAAGAATATGACATTTTCACATTTATCCATATTTGTGAATAAAATATTAATATTACTTTAAAGGGGACACTATGCTCGATGGTGTACCCAATATGCAACAATGAGTTTCTTGGGAATCATACATTGCACTCTAATAATAAAATAATATTATTTTAAATGGTAGTTAACACCTAATTGTGGTAATGGCAGGAATGAACAGAACTAACTACAAAATGACTATATATGTTTGTCAAATATTTTTACTTTTTACAATAAATGTTGGAGGATTAAAAATGAGAATGAATCCAATTTTAAGCGTAAACATTATAATATTCTTTAAAAGGTCGATTAACAGCCTTTTGATGGATAACCTCTTTTAAAACCACTTTTTTGACAATTTTATGTGTTATATTTGACAAAATAAAATTCTGCTTTAGAATCGGGACATCAAAATTTATTTTGTGTAAATTTTTGGTATTTTTCCGATAAAGTTCATTTTTTAATGAATAGTGAAAATGTTGTATTTTAATTCAAAACCACTTTTTAATATAATTTATTTATATGATTATATTATCTTTTGAATTGGTTTTAAAGTAAAATTAGAATATATTTTACTATTTAATCCAATAGTGGTCGTTGGAATTAATTTCATCTTGAAAATGGACTTAAACTAGTGTCAATCTTTCGATACTTATTGTTTCATAAAAACACGATATTTGCTCTGACAGCAAGAATTAATTATTAAACTAATTAATGAAACTTATATGTTTTTAATTTTGTAAAATATACATCTTTTTTGAATTTGGAATATCAAATATATCTTAGGGTGCATTTTTGGTATTTCTCTGGAAAACTTCAATTTTTAATGAATAGTGAAACCACTAAGGGGTACTTAAAAAACTGATTTTTCATTTAAATGAAAATTTACCACCTCTATGTTTTGAATTTCAAAAATCCGAAATACATGGTTGTCATTAAGAAGTAAAATATGGTTCAATGGGATTAAAATAATTTTTTTGGTGAATATTAACTTTTAAGTTTTAATCGCGATTAGAGGTAATTATTTTAATTTAAGGTAAAAATAATGTTTTAATAATATTAAATGACCTAGAAACATGTCCTACCCTCATTGGATGTGTCATGTCCGACCACGAAAATACATGCATCAACTTGGGGACCCCATGGAGCCTCATTGGTTGGAAAATGACATAAATAACTTTTTATTTAATGTTAAAATAAAAATGTCACAAACATGAGTTGTTTTACTAAAACAATTTTTAAATGGCTTTATAAAAGTCATATTTTTTACTATAAATATTAATTAGAAAGCTAAAATGATTTCCTACATCATGATATTTTTTTTAATTTTTAGACATTAAATAAATTAAATTATGTATGACATCATGATGATGCAACGATTACCTCATTTATAAAGGATTTAAATAAAATGAAAATATAATGTTAAAACTATAACTTAAACTTGTCAAAGACCTATTGTATGAGTATATTTTGAACCCTTACCACCTTATCCTCGAAATACATCAATGAAGGACCTTTAAAATCTGAAACTCATTTGAAAATAAAGTAACATTTTGTAACTTTCCAAGAGTGCCCCTCCTCTCCTCTTATAAAAGGCCCTCACCTATACAACATTACACACACCTCTCAAGCCTTTGGCTCGGCCAAACCCTGCCCATTTCATCTCTCCACATCTCTCTCTTAATCATTGATGCCTCACTTTGGGCAGAATCATTTCCAAGGAAGCCTTTGAGCTCAAATCAAAGAGAGTTACCCGATTTAAAGGTAATGTCTTCCCTTGTGTTCTTTTGTTTTATTTTGATTTTCCAACCACCTAAACTCTTTTTATTAATTTATATTGTAACAAATACAGTATCTTCAATATACTAGGATGTTGTTATAATAAGGATTCGAGCTACACATACACACAAATACATCTAATGGTTAAAGAACATACTGTTTCTGTGGATGGTGAATTTCTGCCTCACGAAACGATGATTGTTCAATATTCTTTTAACACCATCAAAGGTGGCCATTATTATGTCACTATATTTATATATGATATATTATATGTTTATTTTTTACTTAAGCTTCTTCATTTTTCATTTATGGCATACCTTTATGGTTTCCATTAGGGTTAAATGTGATATCTTCATTTTAGGAAGTGCGGACTACCGCCCCCTAAAAGTGATTTGATTCGTTAATACCATATGTGTTACATATAAAGGATAGATTTAATGATATTCTATATGATACCATACATTAATTATAATACTATTATGTATCATTATGTTTTAATTCCATTAAAACAGAAATGGAAGTAGCGTTCATGCGTACGTACGGCTTACTGTCTCCAGGAACGGTGCATTTCATTTCTTACCACGAAAAGCTATGTAATATTATAAATGAATGTATATAATGGATATATATTATATATATGATATCTACATAATGAATATAATTTTGGATATAATATATATTTTACCACATGAACAACTTGTAATTATAAAGAGTTTATTTTTGAGTCAAGTAGCAATGATCTACAAAACGGCCATTATTAACTTAAATAATTACATAGTGTTCATAGCATGGTAGTATGTGATATAAAAGGAATAATTAACTTGAAAAAGATTCTTAATCAAGTTGAAATTAACACAAGTTTATTATTCAGGAGGTTAAAGAACGATCGAGTCAAGTCGGACCCGAGGTACGAGATCTTACCCCTCTCTTTCTTTTTAAGTACACTCTTTTATGTCATTCCTTTAAAGCTCATCTTTCTTATGATTGGGATGTTATTTTATATTACTCGTAATGTAATTTTTATATTTATATGATGAGATACCCTATTTTCTCTCATCAATCCATTTTGGATGTTTTAATTGGCACCGTTTGGCTGCCGAAATTTCGTAAAGGGATTTTTATATCACTTTGAGTTTTCGTGAGATTAATGCTACATTTGCCAATATTTCATTTTGAGTGGTGTATGTACTGTCCATTATTCTACTCCTTGTGTAACATACTTTCGTTTATGAGTATTTACATCAATGTTGTATAGTCCTTCTTTCATGGGGTGTATGTTTCGAAAGTTACCCTAATCGGTAAGGGAACCTTTCACCATCCTCTTTTTAAAAAACTTATTTTGTTATGTCTTTTAATTTTAATCTTATTATGTGGGGATATGTTCTTATAAATCCTTATTGCCATAAATTTTATGTCCAAGTGATTAGATACCCTTTTTATCTCTCATCAACTCTTTTTCTAAATTTTGAAGTGACGCCGTTAGGCTGTCGAATTTTTGCAAGGGAACTTCTTAACCCAATTTTGATTCTTTAGGATAATCTTCTACTCCTTGAATATGTCATTATATGAATATCTGTGAATGTCCTATGATTGTTTTACACTTAATATCAACTTATTTATGATGTATTCATTTGTCATACATAATTATGTAATTGATTTATCCTTAATCCAAGGATATCGTCTTTGTAAGGCACATCGTCTCAATCTCCTTTCATTGAGGCATATTTTGTTTTATACACAGATTTCTTTTATACGGTGTATAAACCCCTTTGACTTTTACATTTATTCATAAGGAATATTTTTTATACGAAGCGTTTTCTAAATGAAAAAAGGGAATGTTTTTTTGTCGTACGTATGCGGCGACACCGACTTCTTCGCCTCCGTGACCATTATTTGAGTTTCAGCTTCCTCTACAAGCCATACCTTTTTATTAAAATGAAAAATAAATACCATGTTTTACTTTTATTTTATTTTGATATTGAAAATGGTTTTCATTATATTTTTATTATATCAATTTGTTTTATTGATATCTTGTGATTGAAATGTGGAAACGTTATGTTTCCTTTACGTATGTTTTATGTGATATGATTATGTTATGGTTCTTGGGAATTGTTATGAAGATGGGTGGTTCCATGATAAACTTAGGGCGGGTGAGCCTGATATAGCTCTCCAATGCATTGGGTAACGCAAAGGGGTTAAACGTTGAGGTTTCTCCGAAGAGATTTAGGGAATATACTGTGATGGGTATTCCAAACATAACCAAGAGGGTTACTCCTTACGTAAGAATGTTATGAATGGCTCAAGTTACCTTTATTCCTTATGATTTCTATGATTTATTCAAGATTTGATGAGGTATGTTAAAATGCTTATGTTTTATAAGTAATGTATGATTTCATACATGGACTAATGTTTTCTTTTCATACTTTTATATCCTTTACTGAGCTTTTTATGCTCATCCCTTGTTTTTGAAATGTTTTTCACAGGTCAAGGGAAAGGTGCATGATATGATAATAGTGTCAAGGAAGTGTCAATAAAGAATCCATGTTTTATTTTAAATATGTTTCTGTTCATGGGAAAAAAACGAATTATATCTTTTATGTAACTACTTTGTTTAAATGTGGAATGTAATTCATGATTTATGATCTAATTCTCTAAAAATATAAACCTGAAAAGATCCTCAATGTGAATTATTCATTTAATTCAATATTAAGTAAGTTTTAAGGCTGAGGCCTTATAGTTGGTATCAGAGGTCGGTTTAGATAACTTTAGAGGTTAGGGTATTCTCTAGTCATAAGTGACCATACAATAATGGTTAGGATTTCAGAACGAGTCATAGTATTAGATAAAGTGAATAAGTAAGTATATATTATTGTTTATCTTCCTATTTAGTACATGATGGTTTTGTTGATATACTCACACTAACATTTCTATTTCTAGTGAATGGATGGATCTAGCAGGCACCAAAGTGACAATAGGTTTGAAGGAAACTGTGGTGGTTCTCTGATTAAGAGACTAGATGAAATGGGGGATTCAATGAGGAAACTCGTGGTTGTTCTAAACCAACTGTTAAGGAGTCATGATCAACAACTTGTACCTTGGTATGTTCTGTAATGCATCATGTAAGAGATGAACAATTGATGTGTAAGTTTAGGTAATAATTATAAAGGTAACCATTAGGGTTTATATGACCCTTACTTTTGAGGTAATTATGGGTTATTATATATTATGATGAAAAATGAAATGCATGAGATAAACGTGATGTTAAAATATGTTATGATTATTTTTGAAGATTTTATCTCGTTTTGGGGAATGTTTTAAGAATTATATAATTTTGGAAAAAGGACAACACGCAGACCGTGTGACAACCCGTCGCGTCGGACAAAGCTACGACAATCGAACCGCCATCCAAAGTGCGACTGGTATTTATTGCCTACCACTGGACTACATGAAGTCCCTGGTTAGAATGACTAATTCTTTTTAGTTAGATGATTTTAGGAATCAAGAGTAAGATTATTTTGGGTTATCTATGGAAATGATTAACCTATCATCGAGGATATGTCATTAGGTTAATTACTTTTCAATATGAGAATTTAAGGAAAACTAATGTTATTTGGAGATAAAAGTTAATTTGTACCTTGGAAGACTATGTGATTAAATCCTTCAAATATTTGGGTTTCAATCTTAGTTTGATTTACTTTGAATAATTTTATGGAGAATCGTTTATCGAATGGTCTTCGTTGAACTTTAGCGTTTTTTTGGAAATATTTTGGAGATTAAGAATTGATTTTATTTTTATAAAGGATTATACTTTTGTGGATTATCTGATCTCATAATAACAATTTTGGTTTTTGATTTTGTCTAAATATATGAGAAATATATATTTCTCTTTTGTGGATTAGGTGATTCTCAAGAAGTTCATTGTAATACTCTTAATGGGAACATGTTTTCCTAAATACTCGTCTTTTGGATAAAATATGACTTTGATTAAGGAATCTAGGAAAAGTTGAAAGTCTTTGTGATAGGTAAGTATGTTTCATTATGATTTAGTTAAGCTAAAAATAAATTCCTCAATGAAGAGTAACTTAAAACAAATTTTTTTTCTATTATCTATTCCTTCTAGGGAATCTAATACCGTTTAACCCATCACAAGTTTGTGATTTTCATATGGTTAACTTTCTCCTAGACATGTTTACCATCACTCTCTATCAGAATATGACCCTTTTTTTTCTTCTATGCCCATATTTTCATACTTGGAATACTAGTATGGGTTAACTCGGGTGACCTTTGTAATTATCTTTCTTTATATTAAAGTGATTGTTTTACTGACTCTTGTTCCGATGTGGGATTTTCAATGAAGTTTCCAAGCCCAATTTTAAAATTGCGAGGACGCAATTCCCAAAAGGATTGAAGGATGTAACACCCCTGGAAAATAAAGAATATGACATTTTCACATTTATCCATACTTCTGAATAAAATTTTAATATTACTTTAAAGGGGACGCAATGCTCGATGGCGTACCCAATACGCAAGAACGAGTTTATTAGGAATCTTACATTGCACTCTAATAATAAAATAATATTATTTTAAATGGTAGTTAATGCCTAACTGTTGTAATGGCAGGAATGAAAAGAACTAAGTACAAAATGATTATATATGTTTGTCAAATATTTTTACTTTTTTCAATAAATGTTAGAGGATTAAAAATGCAAATGAATCAAATTTTAAGCGTAAACATTCTAATATTCTTTAAAAGGTCGAGTAACCGCCTTTTGATGGAGAACCTCTTTTAAATCCAATTTTTGACAATTTAATGTTTTATATTTGAAAAAATAAAATTCTGATTTAGAATTGGGACATCAAAATGGACATTGTGTAAATTTTTGGTATTTTTCTAATAAAGTTCATTTTTTAATGAATAGTGAAAAATGTTATATTTTAATTCAAAACCTATTTTTAATATAATATATTTATATGATTAGGTTATCTTTTGAATTGGTTTTAAATTGAAATTAGAATTTATTTTTACCATTTAATCCAATAGTTGTCATTGGAATTAATTTCATCTTGAAATTGGACTTATACTAGTGTCAATCTTTTGATACTTATTGTTTCATAAAAACACGCTATTTGCTCTGACAGCGGGAATAAATTATTAAATTAATTAATGTAACTTATATGTTTGGAATTTTTTAAAATAGACATCATTTTTGAATTTGGAATATCAAATATAGCTTAGGCTTAATTTTTGGCATTTTTCTGGAAAACTTCAATTTTTGATGAATAGTGAAACCACTAAGTGGTACTTAAAAAACTGATTTTTCGTTTAAATGAAATTTTACCACCTCTATGTTTTAAATTTCAAAAATCTGACATACATGTTTGTTATTAAGAAGTAAAATGTGGTTCAATGGGATTAAAATAATTTTTTTGGTGAATAGTATCTTTTAAGTTTTAATCGTGGTTAGAGGTAATTAGTGTAATTTAAGGAAAAAATAATGTTTTAATAATATGAAATGACTTAGAAAAATGTCCTACCCTCATTGGATGTTTCATGGCCGACCAAGAAAATCCATGGGTCAACTTGGGGACCCCATGGAGCCACTTTGGTTGGAAAATGACATAAATAACATTTTAATTAATGTTAAAATAAAAATGTCACAAGCATGAGTTGTTTTACTAAAACAATTTTTAAATGGGGTTATACAAGTCATATTTTTTACTATAAATATTCATAATAAATCTAAAATTATTTTCTACATCATGATTTTTTTTTAATTTTTTGACATTAAATAAATTATATTATTTATGACATCATGATGATGCAACGATGACCTCATTAATAAAATATTGAAATAAAATGAAAAGATAATGTTAAAAATATAACTTACACTTGTCATAGACCTATTGGATAAGTATATTTCGAACCCTTAACACCTTATCCTCTAAATACATCAATGTGGGACCTTTAAAATCCGAAACTCATTTGAAAATAAAGTAACATTTTGTAACATTCCAAGAGGGCCACTCCTCTCCTCTTATAAAAGGCCCACACCTCTACCACCTTACACACACATCTCAAGCCTTTGTCACGTCCAAACCCTACCCATTTAATCTCTCGACATCCCTATCTTTATCATTGTAGCCTCAGTTTTGGTAGAGTCCTTTCCAAGGAAGCCTTTGAGCTCAAATCAAAGAGAGTTACCCGATTTAAAGGCAATGTATTCCCTTGTGTTCTTTTGTTTTATTTTGCTTCTCCAACAACCTAAAATCTTTTTATTAATTTCTTTTGTAACAACTCTAGTATCTTCAATATACTAGGATTTTTTTATAAGAAGGATTCGAGCTAATCTTACAGAAAACTACATCTAATTGTTAAAGAACAAACTGTTTCTGTGCATGGTGAATTTCTGCCTCACGAAACGATGATTGTTCAATATTCTTTTAACACCCTCAAATGTGGCCATTAAGATGTCACTATGTTTATATATGATATATTATATGTTTATGTTTTACTTAATCTTCTGTATTTTTCATTTATGGCATACCTTTATGGTTTCCATTATGGTTAAACATGATATCTTCATTTTAGGAAGTGCGGACTACCGCCCCCTCAAAGTGATTTGATTCATTAATACCATATGTGGTACGTATAAAGTATAGATTTAATGATATTATATATTATACCATACTGGAATTATAATACTATTATGTGTCATTATGTTTTAATTCAATTAAAATAGAAATGAAAGTAGGGTTCATGCGTACGTACGGCTTACCGTCTCCATGAATGGTTCATTTCATTTCTTACCACTAAATGCTATGTAATATTATATATGCATGTATATAATGGATATATATGATATATATGATATATACGTAATTAATATAATTCTGGATATAATATATATTTTACCACATGAACAACTTGTAATTATAAAGAGTTTATTTTTGACTCAAGTAGCAATGATCTACAAAACGACCATTATTAACTTAAATAATTAAATAGTGTTCATAGCATGGTAGTAAGTGATATAAAAGGAATAATGAACTTGAAAAAGGTTCTTAAACATGTATAAATTAACTCAAGTTTATTATTCAGGAGGTTAAAGAACGATCGAGTCAAGTCGGACCCGAGGTAAGGGATCATATCCCTCTCTTTATTTTTAAGTACACTCTTTTATGTCATTCCTTTTAAGCTCATTGTTCTTATGATTGGGATGTACTTTTATATTACTCTTACTGTAATTTTTATGTTTATATGATGAGAGACCCTATTTTCTCTCATCAATCCATTTTGGATGTTTTAATTGGCGCCGTTAGGGTGCCGAAATTTCGTAAGGGGCTTTTTATATCACTTCGCGTTTTCGTGAGATTCATGATACATTTGCCAATATTTAATTTTGAGTGGTGTATGTACTGTCCATTGTTATACTATTTATGTAACATAATTTCGTTTATGAGTATTTACATCAATGTTGTATAGTCCTTCTTTCATGGGGTGTACGTTTCAAAAGTAACCCAAATCGGTAAGGGAACCTTTCACCCTCCTCTTTTTAAAAGACTTCTTTTGTTATGTCTTTTAATTTTCATCTTATTATGTGCAGATATGTTCTTATATATCCGTTTTTCCATAAAATTTTATGTCCAAGTGATGAGATACCCTTTTTATCTCTAATCAACTCTTTTTCTGAATTTTGAAGTGACGCCGTTAGGCTGTCGAATTTTTGCAAGGGAACTTCTTAACCCAATTTTGATTCTTTGGGATAAACTTATACTCCTTTAATATGTCATTCTATGAATATGTGTTAATGTACTATGATTGTTTTACACTCAATATCCACTTATATTTGGTGTATTCGTTTGTCACACATAATTATGTAATTGATTTATCCTTAATCCAAGGATACCGTCTTTGTAAGGGACATCGGCTCAATCTCCTTTCATTGAGGCATATTTTGTTTTATACACAAATTTCATTTAAATGGTGTATAAACCCCTTTAACTTTTATGTATATTCAAAAGGAATCTTTTTTATATGAAGAGTTTAATAAATGACAAAAGGGAATGTTTTTTTTTGTCGTACGTATGCGGCGACACCGACTTCTTCGCTGCCGTGACCATTATTTGAGTTTTGGCTTCCTCCTCAAGCCATACCTTTTTCTAAAAATGACAAATAAATATGATGTTTTACTTTTATTTTATTTTTGTATTGAAAATGGTTTTCATAATGTTTTTATTATATCAATGTGTTTTATTGATATGTTGTGATTGAAATGTGGAAATGTTATGTTTTCTTTACGTATGTTTTATGTGATACGATTATGTTATGGTTCGTGGGAATTGTTATGAATATGGGTGGTTACATGATAAACTAAGGGTGGGTGAGCCTGATATAGATCTCCAATGGATTGGGTAACGCGAAGGGGTTAAACGTTGAGGTTTCCCCGAAGGGATTTAGGGAATATACTGTGATGGGTATTCCAAATGTAACCAAGAGGGTTACTCCCTACTTAAGAATGTTATTAATGCCTCAAGTTACCATTATTCCTTATGATTTCTATGATTTATTCATGATTTGATGAGGTATGTTAAAATTCTTATGATTTATGAGTAAATTATGATTTCATACATGGACTAATGTTTTCTTTTCATACTTTTATATCCCTTACTGAGCTTTTTATGCTCATCCCATGTTTTTGAAATGTTTTTCACAGGTCAAGGGGAAGGTGCATGATATGATTATAGTGTCAAGGAAGTGTTAATAAAGAATCCATGTTTTATTTTAAATATGTTTCCATTGATGGGAAGAAACAAATTCTATCTTTTATGTAACCACTTTGTTTAAATGTTGAATGTACTTCATGATTTATGATCTAATTCTCTAAAACTCTAAACCTGAAAAGATCATCAATGTGAATTATTCATTTAATTCAATATTAAGTAAGGATTAAGGTCGGGGCCCTATATTATCACACTTGATGCCAAATAATAATACAAAATATGTTAAGGGGAAAATCTCCAAATTAATTTGAGTGTCTATCATTAATGTTTTTTATAATGATTCACCATCACTAACAGTAACCAAAAACTTTTTACTACCATGTAACAATATAGATGTTCAATAAAAAAATATAACTTCAATTATTGACAATCACTACCATCAAACACAAGTATCTGAAGATGAATATATGTGAACCAATCATTAAAACTAAGGAAACAAATAGACTCTTACAATGAAATTGAACCTTATAACTAATCAAAACGGTTTTGAATGAAATAAAAAATGTTATAATAAATCCATTAAATGTAAAATAGCCCTTTTTATTATTATATTATGAACCTAATTTTATTATTTTGTTCATTAATATCAATGGGAGAACAATATCATACTTAAGGTAAGGGATCCTCTCTTTCTCACTTTAATTTAAGAATATATTATATGTTATACCCTTTTACGTATAATCCTAATGATAAGGAATAATTTTTATCCTCTCCCATAAACCCCTCATGATTAATAAATTTTATAAACCCCTTTCTCTCACCTTAATCCCTCCATAATACACATGACACTATGCTGATATTCTGTATGAGATTCTACCCGAACATCCTTTATTCCTTCGAGCTGCCTTGTCTTCCTTTTACCAAAATAAAGATTATAAATATTTCTATGTGAACATTATAAATTACCTGTAAATGTTCCAAATTAATTTATCAATACCCCTTCATCGTTCTCTTTTGAGGATATATATGTTTTTCAGTGATTCCTTCCTCAATACTTCTCGATAAGAAAACCATTTTTTAGGGAACATACCAAATTATTACCTGATTTCACGTGCACTATATATTTTGTTTTAAGTCACCATTGTATTTTTAAATTATGAAATATTTTATAATAAAAACCTTCTTGGATCACTTATGGTTTTATATAATGGATTTTTCCCTATTCATTTTTAAAGGCTCTATAGTATTTTCCATAAAACATCACATAAATGTTTTATGGAAAAAAATTATTAAATACTTTTCATAAAAGTTGAACCTTATGCAAGAAACCATATACCATGATAGATGCATATTTTCCCTTATGAATTTACTTGTATATTTCAGTTCATGTCCTTCATGGAAAATTTTGTGATACATCCATTTTATATTCTTTATGACATGATTATTGTACACAATTGTTTCCATCAGAAACTCATATGTTTATGTATGATTGACTATATATGATTATATATGTAGAAAACATATTCATAAATAGTTAATATGGGTGAACCCAGATAGTTCCCCAATTCATTGGGTAATGTTGAGAATGTCGAGATGTTATGTGCGATGTTCTTGGCAGTTAGCATTGGCTTGTTCTACCATATGTAACTATGATGGCGGTTAGCCATGGAATGTGCCACAATGTGCAACGGTCTTGGCAGTTATCATTGAGTAGTGATAAATTCATGTTTTAAATTGAAGAAACATTATTATAACTCTATGTTTATATGATTCCATGTTTATATGTTATGATTCAATATGTAAATGGATTTTAATATCACCATGTCATGCCTTATATCCCACGTGCTAATGCTATGTTCTTATAATTATTACCATACTATTATTTTAGCTTATACCTCTGTTCATGTGATCCCCTAAGTATCTTATTAAGATTTATGGGTTGAAATGAAGTTAGGACCTCGTTATGAAGATTAAATAATGAGATGTTATTTATCGCATGTTTTTAGTTTTATGTACTTAGTCTTCCGCACCACAAGACATTACGGTCCTTGGATTTAACTCTAATGTATAATTATGTTTAAAATCAAGAAATTTTATATATAAATTATTAGGGTCTTTATAGTTTGTATTAGAGTATTCTGTAGTTACTTTTGCAGATTAGAATTAGAGAACTTTAGTAAGAACCATAAGGATGCGACTAAGTATAATAAAACATACATATATTTTTATATGTATAGAGTAAGTGGTTTATCAAGAAAATTAATCCATATATGGATACTAACAGGTAGTGGAGGCTCTAGAATAGATGTATCATTGGGTAAAACCCCAAAACACTGAATTGAGCTAGACTCGAATGAGAACAGGTGTAGGAAAATTGGCCTTTCTACACTCTTGGTTTTTTTTCTCCAAGGGGATATGATTTGGTAAATTCATGAGTTTAGTAAACACCATTATAAAGTTAATAATAAAACCTATAAGAATACATGTTATGAAATATATTGAGGATAACCTAGATTGAAACACATGGAATCACAAGTTTGGATATACATCTCCTTTAAAATATTATCCTCATAAATTTAAAGGATCTTTTTTATGATCAATGGAGAATTATTCAATCCCTCATATTGTATGATATTGTCATTAGATAATGGAGGAAAATATAAGAACACATGCCAAAAATCAATGTGATTGGGAATGTGAAGACTACCATAATGATATGATGGGTATGATGGGAATGGGTGATCAAAACATCATGATAGTACTTGCTCAGCTAGATCATGTTATGAATAATAACATGAATCTTGTGGAACACCGTCCTACTCCAAGGAAAAAGCATGTTTCCATTGAATCCTCCATGCGGCAGAGGCCTCCCATGTTTAGTAGATATTTTGATGCACTCCTTACAGAAAAATGTACTAACTCCATTGAAAAGATATTCTATGTATTTTAGTCCTCAAAAAAAGATAATGTTTTGGTGCTGTTCTATCATTTTGATGGGGTATCTGATCTGTGGGGGACATACCAAGAATAAAAATACCCATGCGGAAATATATTCCATTCTAAGAGATGAATTTAAGATAATGTTTTTCAGTAAATATTATCCCCTAAGCCTCTGTCTCAAGATGGAAAGAGAGTCCCTCATAGTCAAGAAGAAGGATGATGGATAAATTGGGGGGTATGAAGAAAACATAATATGGCTTGAATGGTATGCCTTTGACTTTTTCATGAACACTGAAGGAAAGGAGTATCACATTTTTAGTGGACTAAATCCAATTCTATAAAAATCCTCGGTGATTTGAGTCACCAAAAACTATGAGTAGATTTTCTGTTGTTCCCCAATGTTTGAAATGGAGATAGAAGACTCTCTCTGGTATCATGGGCCTGAAGAAAAATAGATGAAAATGAAATATAATGTGGGAGGTTCTGAAAATAAATTCAATGTGGTAAATAATCCGGAGCATCCATCGTGTTAAAATTATGGTAAGAATCACTTTGGGAACTGTCCAAAGGGAACTCTAAATTGATTCAAATGTTGAAATTCGGGACATCTGGATAACAAATACAGACATGATATGAATAATATTGATAATGTGGAAGAATAAAGGGATGATCAGATCATCACTCATCCTATAGTGCAGTGATACAACAACGTGATAAATGGAAATTATGTGAACAATTTTCCAAAGTCCAGGGTTGTCAGAGGCAATCAACAACAACCTCCAAGGCAACAAGGAAAAGTTTATGCGATCATTATTGTTGATGTGGTTCTATGAAATGATGTGGTGACATGTATTCTAGTTATCACTTCTTGAATAGTGAATATAGTATTTGATTGTAGTTCTACACATTCATTCATATCCTGCATGTTCAGGCGAACTATTCAAGCCCCACCTCAAAATTTAGAGGATACCGTATCTGTGAGAACATCCAAAGGAGAAATCATTTAATCCATGGTTTATAACACCTCTCCAGTTAACATTTTTGGACTGACCATCCCAAAAAATCATATCATACTATCTTTATTGGAGTTTGATGCTTTCTTAGGGTTATATTGGCTATCTTTATTCAAAGAAATCATCAACTTTAGGTAAAGGGAGATCACTCTTCACATCCAAATTAATCCACCATTTCTTTACAATTGTAAGGAGGAAAATGAATTTACTTCATAATATCCATCTCAAGTGTGAATAATAATTTTTTATGAGAAAGAATGTCTAGATCAAATGATTGACACGAATGAGAGAATGGATATCATAGATATTCCCATCAAGATGAATTACACTGATTTATTCAATGATGGGTTTCCTGGTCTTCATTTTGATTGAGAGGCTGAGTTATGAATTGAACTTATTTTTGAATATATTCTTATATCAAAGACACCTTATTAAAAGGCCACCGTAGATCTTGAAGGGTTGAAAAAGTAGCTACATGAGAATATAGAGAAGGGTTTTATATGCCCAAGTGCATCACCATGTGGTGCACCAGTCCAATTTTTCTGGAAGAAGGATGAATCAATGAGACTATGAATTGATTATCATGAGAACACTAATGTAACAATAAAGAAAATGTATCCCATTAAATGGATACAGACAAGTTCGATCAGCTTCAGGGGGCTAGTTATTTCCCTTAGGTAGGCTTTATATTGGGATATCACAAACTAAAGGTGAGAAAGGATGATGTTTCCAAGACTACATTTCTAATGAGTTATGGAAAATATGAGTTCATAGTGATGAACTTCGGACTCCCTAATGCTCTATAAATATTCAGGTACTCAATTAATATTGCCTTTATATATTAACAAGTCAAATTTTAGGTAGTAATTATCAATGATATTCTAGTATACTCAAAGAACAAGGATGGACATGAATATCATTTGAATACTATATTAAAAATATTTAGAAGGGAGACTCAGTATGAAAAGTACAGAAAATGGGAGTCATGTTTGGAAGAAGTATCATTTATGGGTAAATGATATCACCAGTAAACAGATATCTATGGACTCTTCCAAGAAAAAGATGATTAATGTGTACCCAGGACAACATCTATAACGGAGATCTGTAGTATATGGGTCTAGATAGGTATTACCAATTATTTGTGAAAAAAATTTCATGATTTTCAAACCCAATGACCAAGATGACTTCTAAGGGTGTGAAGTTTTTCGGGACTCGGGAAGGTGGAGACTCTTTTGAGGAGTTAAAAAAGCGGCTAATCACTTTAGAAATACTCACACAACCAACAAGTGGAGAAATCATTGAGTTGTAAAATGATTCTTATAATTAGTTACTAGGTTTTGTGATGATTTAAAATGATAAAGTGATAGACTACCCCTCAAGGAAGCTGAAAATCCACAAGAAAAACTATCATACGCATGATCTGGAGTGGGAAGCTGTGATATGTGCGTTAAAAATCAAGTGTCATTATATCTATATTATAAACTGTGAGATATTTACCAATCAAGAGAGTTTCAAATATATATTCACACAATAAAAGAATAATATGATCCAGAAAAGATGGGTATAGCTCATCAAGGATTAAAATTTATCAATCCACTACTATACATGTAAGGAAAACAAGGTGGAATATGCACTAAGTAGAAAAGATCATGAATATTTACCAATTAATAGAATTGAAAAGTATCTAATATTCATATATTTATAGAATATATACATGGGAATAATTTAGGGAGGAAAATCATCAATCCTTTATCAAATTATTTCTCAAACTTCATGTCATTGGTCGTATTTCTGATGGCATGAAGCCCCATGATGATGTACCCCAATGAACCGTCATGTCATAAGGGTTCCAACCCAAAAGACGACGCATTAATCGTACTCATAGTATTAGAGTTATAATAATTTTATTGTTGATGGCTAGGTTGGATTCGAGTATGATCAAACCCGATCATCTTCCAAATTTCTCTAAAACTCATGTTGAGTAACCCCAAATGACTTTGTAATTCCATGGATTCCAACGCCATATACGGCTTGTCAAATGGATGTCTGGTTTGTAAGATACTGCATATTTAGCAAAAAATGGCCATAATGGGTCCGGGTCTGGTCTAAATAGGTCAGACCATCACAGATTTACCTAGCCTAGGCCGAACTGGCTAAGCCATGGACCGGCCCGGCCAGAACATGATAGAATATGGTAGGCTCATCCCATTGGGTCACTGACCGACCCCAGCCCAAACCGGCTGGACTGGGCCGCAGTGGGCTCGACTTGCTGGGCAGAAGACCATCCTAGCCCACCAACTAGGCACGACCCAAACGAGGGGTCAGGAGGCCCCTCCACCATAAATGGTTCAAAAATCTATTCGACTCTTCAACTGGTGGTTCCACATGGTGCCTCCTCGCTGTCTGCAGAACCCACAGGGAGCCGGTCCCTTTCTGACCTAGATTCGAAGCCACAATCTCCACCTGCGACACCCGACAGTGTGCCTCCCATCCGCTAATGTGGCCGACCAAGGGTCTACCACCCTCTACAGTGGATATGACATGATGTTGTGACTCCCCTTCACGGATTATGATGGCCCACTGCCTGCTGCTGTCATTGCTAGCCGATGCTGGCATTGGTCACTGGTGTTGTGCTAGCAGATCTTCCACGGGCCACTGAGTGAGTTCAAGTGGTCCGTTTTCCCTTCGGAACATTCCTACATGCCACCTGGGGTGCTTTCGTCACTGTGTGGCTCTCAGATTCATATTATCATCGAGGTAGATATTTTTCATCATAGAACGAGTCAATTACCAAAGGGGTGGACGGTCCAGGCCTGGTTTGTTTGGCCCACACCCAACACATTAGAATTATATCAAGATGTTAATAATAAATTCATCACAATGTCAAATTTAATCCAATTCATAACTTCCATGATTCATCATGATTTTCAAGAATGCGAAAAAGAAATAATTCTCATTAATTTATAAATTAAAAACCCCTACATTATTATTGGAGGTGACATCACATTTGTGGCAAGATAAGAGGCATCGTTGGTTGAGGTTGCCGATCTTATTCTATCCAATTTTGTTGCTTCCAAATATTCTATCCTCATTAGGTGAAAGATACCATAGTATATCTCTCGATTTTCTTCCCAACCGTCTTAATAACAAGATCCTAACCTCCATTTAAATATATGAGGGAACCAACTGTGTTACAAAACATTAATACGGTTCATTTATGAACCACATTTAATGTTCCATCGTAGATGTTATGAAACCCATGGTACATGACCTTGAATGACCCATTTAACTCATTTTTCCCACCACATCACTCAACAGTTACATAAAAGAAATAAAATACCTTTTCAATTTAATTTATTATTTTTTTGTAATGCTAGAAATTAACTTTTCTATTCTAATTTTTAAAACAACGTAAATATTACCTTAAGAAAATCTTGGTACTGCATGTTCATCATTACCCTCATATTTCAATTGCAGGCACTGATTCAAATGTCAGAAAAATCTGCCTGTATGTTTACTGAACATACCTTAAAAATGTTCAAAATCCATTCTATGAACAGCAGGCCATAGATTCAAATTCCATCAAATTTCATAGAGACATAATAAACCTAAATAATTTAAAAACTATATAAATGTAATTTTCAAAACATTACATTCTCCCCCCATATGGATTTTGGTACCCAAAAGCTACAACAAAACTAGGGGATCATTGGGATACTGAGAACATATCTGAGCCTCTATCCCCCATGTGACCTCCTAGAGGTTCTCATTCTTTGAACGAAATTGCACCAGAGGGATTGAACGCCCATAAAGGACCCACTCCGGTCAATCCTCTATCTCCGCTGGGAACTCTGCAAACATCACCCCCATCATCGATGTCCAGATCTCCCTAGTCAATAACATGCCATGGATCATACACCTACCTCCTCAACTGCGACACATGAAAATGATTATGCACCTTGTTCATTTGTGGGGGAAGATCTAGATGGTACACTACATCGCCTACTCTGATGAGGATCAAGAAATCTTCGATGAACCTAGTAGATAACCTGTCGCCCCGGCCAAACCTCTGTAATCCTCATCGAGGTTAGACCTGTAAGAAGACATGGTTTCCCTCCTCATACTAATTGGGTCTCCATCTCCAATCAGCATAAAAAAATCTGTCGGCTATGTGCAGTCTTCATCCCCTACTGGAGGATATTCACCTTCTTTGTGGCAGCTTGTACCAACTCTGGACCCATGTGTGTTGATTCCCCTGTGTCTGTCCATCATAGTGGGGATCTACGAGGTCATTGTACAGGGCCTCAAATGGGTCAATGCCGATGGTGGAGTGATAAATTTTGTTGTAATATAACTCTACCAATGGTAGTTGGTCCTCCCATCTATGGCTGAAATCGAGGACATAAGCACGAAGAAAGTCCTCGAGTGTCTGTATTGTCTGCTCCATCTAACCATCTTTCTAAGGGTGAAAGGCAGTGCTCATGCATCATTCAGTCCCAAATGCATCCTTCAATGTCTTCAACAAGCAGGATGTAATCGTGTGTCATGATCTAAGAAGATTTACGATGGAATCCCAAGAATCTGCACAATATCGAATATGTAAAGGCGTCTCGAGCCATCTAATGATCCCTACTCTAGGATGGGTTGGAAGTGGATCAACTTGGTGATTCAGTCAACAAACAACTAGATGATATCATGGCCCCAAGATGTATGTGGTAGCTCTGTCATGATGTTCATGGATATACCATCCCACATCCACTCCATTACCTCATGTGGATGAGCTAAGTCTACCGGTACATGATGCTCAGCCTTCACTTGCCCAAAAGTGAGGCATCGACAAAAAAACTCTACCACTACATTCTTCATCCTTGGCCACCAATACCGTTTCCAGAGGTCCTGGTACGTCTTCTCCACTCTAGGATGTATTACAAAAGGGGTTGTGTGGAACTCCGTAAACACCTACTCTTGTAATGTCACTAGTACCGTGGTGCATCTCCTAAAGTGTATGAGCTGCTCCTCACCTTCATGAAATCCATCAGGAGCCTATTCTGAGGATATATAAGAACTTCAAGCCTCATAGCCTATGTCCCCATGTTGTGCCTCCCTAAGTCACTGAAGGAGTGGGTGAGTAACTATCATAGACTGGATGTAAGCTTCTCCATCACTATCCACGAATGATAACTACAATGCGGCTCACTGATTTGGCGTCTCACTCAACAACTGTAGACCAAACATCCTACTGACTGTGTATACTACTACATTCCCCTTACCAAGAGTGAAAACAATCATAATTTCATTGTCTTGGAAAAAATATATCCATCATCATTGCCTCAAGTTTATGTCCTTCTATGAGAATATATACCTAAGACACATGTGATCAGAGTAGATGATAAAATGTTCGCCTATCAAGTTGTCTTTCCACTTATTCCACACAAGGACAACTACTGCTAACTCCCAGACATGGGTAGCATACTTTTGCTTGTTTTGTCTCATCTGTCATGAGACTATAGGAAATCACTACTCAATACTACATCCAGACAGAACATAGTCTAGTCCCTGATGTGTCGTAGTGGACTACATACCCAACGCCCATTTCTGATAGCCTATAAAGTGGGGAACTTGTGAGCTTCTGCATCAACGTTTAAAAACTCTACTAGTAGCTGTCTGTCCAGAAAAACTACTGATGCTTCATTGTCAAATCTGAAAAGGGTGTCAGATCTATGGAAAATTTGGGTATGAATTTCTTGTATTACATAGTCAATCCCAAGAAACTCCGAACCTCGGACACACTTTTAGGTGGCTCCCAAGGAAGTAATTAATCTATCTTCACTAGATCCACTGGAGCCAAAAACTCTAAGATAAAGTGTCCTAGTAAGTGGACTTCCCGTATCTAGAACTTTCACTTCAAGAGAATTCCATAAAGTTGGTGCACTCAGAGTGTATCCATAACTATCTGAAGCGGCGTGGCGTGCACCTCCTCCGACGCCGAGTACACAAAGATGTTTTCAACAAAGGAAAATAGGATGCAATCAAGGTAAGGATGGAGGATCTTGTTTATGAGTCCTAAAAACACTTCTGCAACATCAGTTATATCGAATGGAATCACCAATAACTCATATTGGTCACACCGACATTTTGATGATATATTCAGTACGTCATTATATCGTAGCCTAAGAAAATGATATCTTGGTCTGAGGTCTATCTTCCAAAACCATTGTGCACCCTTCAGCTTGTCAAAGAGATCAGTAATCCTTATAATTAGATATATGTTCTTCACAGTCACCTGGTTCATGTGCCGATAGTCTACGCAAAAGCTTAGAACCCAATATGCCTTTTTGACGAAAAAAATCATGGATGCGCATGGAGAAGCAGTGGGCCCTATGATCCCTTTCTTATAAAAGTCCCCCAAATGTACCTGTAACTCACGAAGCTCTGCGGGATCCATATGATATGATAGTGTAGATATTAGTGTCTTCTTGTGGTATTGCTCGATGTAGAAATCAACCACTCTTCCATGATGTATTCCCAAAACCTCATCAGGAAAGACATTAGCGTATTGGTCCACCACTACAAGATACCTCAAACTCCTCTCATCAACGACTGTAAGGGAAAGGCTGCCCAAGTGAAGTGTGATCAGCTGCACACTACTCCAAGTAAGTCCATCATGTGCGATACAGGTTCCCTTCTCACTGTTGAATGAAAACATGGTCCCATCCTCGTGGAAACACAATTTTTTTGCATAAAATAGTCAATCTGAGCATGGAATGTGGATAACCAGTCTATACACAAGATGACATCGTAAGGCATAGGCGCTACTACTAAAAGATCATAGTTGAATCTCTCGCCACCTAGAGCGAGATCAAACTATCTGAACCAGTGTGTATTCACTTAATCTTCCCCCGTAATAATATATAATCATAAGGATCGAGGAAAATTCTTTGTCAGAATCTCTGAACTCCGTACAAGTGTCTTTGAAATAAAATAGTGATCGACACATGTGTCGATATAAACTGCATCTAGGGTAGAGTAGACACAGATCATACCTCCATACATCTCTAGAGCAATGTGGTCATTTTCCTTTTCCACATACAGCCGAGCTCACCTCTATCCACTTACTCTCTATGGTCGGGTTGGATCACCAGGGGGTGGTGGTGGTAAAACCTCAAATCATTTTCCCAAACCTACTACATGACCTGGTCCTCTACCACATCTATAACCCTATATACCCCTTTCTTGAACCTTGACCACTACCTCAACGGTCACTCAGTCATTAGTTGATCATTTATATGGGGCGTTCTAGGGTCTAGAGCCATGTGTCTCTATCCACCCCAAGAGTAAAAGCCTTTAGTCCTCAGAAGATCTCTTATGCCTTGCATGATCTGCACCATCTACCCTAAGTCATGGGGTTTTCCACCAGAAGGTCTGGTTTGCTTGGTCATCTGTCTCATCTTCCTACTGCCTACTATAGATAACTTGGATACATGTCATCTGGTGGGGCTATCACCATCAGTTCTTGCTCAGAAAAGAAACTCACCACCAATAATGCTCATTCGAGCACTCCAGCATGTGTCAGGATATTGAGTGATGTCATTGACACTCTGAACTCCTGTTGATACCATGTCGGTGGAGTAGCGTGATTGGTCAGTGAATCTCATCGAGTACTAGGCCAGTGATAGGCTTCCCTCATATAAGTTCAGCAACACCTAGATACACACTGATGTCACTCGTACAAACTTTGCCCTAAATTTGGTATTGAAGTCCAACTTGGAGAGTGTCTCATTCTCAAGAATCTAGAGTGTTATACTCCACCATCACCATACTATTCCCTGGAAAAGGCTAGAAGCTAGAATAACCATTTGATCTGTTGGCATCTCATATAAGAGAAAAACCTATGCCACAGCCTCCAATCAGTCCTTAGCTACATTAGGATTAGTATCGCCTCAAAACCTTGAATTCCTCTATCTCTAGAACTCGTGAAACTTTCTATATCAGTGTGCACGGTCTGCTATTTGGGCTAGTGGAAACTACTTCCCTCTGATTAGTGTTGTTGTTGGTAGTCCACCCTAAGGTGCCAACACAGTATGACAGCATGAATCGAAGCCTCATCACTTTATGGGCCATCATCGTGTACTCTATCTGGAATCCTGGCGGACTGTCTATGTGGAGATATCCTAAAAATAAACAGGTGTTCTATGTTCAATATGTTATACCTGGTGATCTGAATCAAATGAGATCAAAAGTAAAATATTTCCGAAACACACACAATCTGTGTTTTCATGCACCGAATTAGAACTCTGAATTCAGGGTCCTGGTGTATGGATACATTGGCTACGACACCAACACACGACTCCTCAAACTGAAAACCACACTCAAAACACATAACACTATTTCTCCATTGGAAAGATCAGAGTCCATGTTATTCAGTTGAACTGACTCAACTGATACCACTTTTTCATGACCCGTTTCCCAAGGCCCGTGCCGTGACTACCCAAATCCCACCTTCCATAGGCCTAGGGTTTGCAACTACCACCAGAAAGGAACATCCATAAAATTATAAGGAATTTTATTAAACCTGAACAAACACATCGTCCAAGAACACCCATGATGCAACAACGAAGAAAATATGCATTAGTAAAAGTGTGTATTGAATGTAAAGGGGCTAGAACACAATCCCAAATGAAAATATATAACTATAATAGAAATAAGAAAACAAATCAGGAGATCGTCAACCAAGGATCCTACCTGAATGGTAGGTACAACTCGCCTCCACAACTCTCCACTTCTGCCAATCACCTCCATGTACCGACTAGTCCTGGTTCCTAAAGTCTCAGCAAAACTGCTCATTGTTTGCAGAAGACACAAAAATGTGTGTGCGAAGCCCATGCTGGGTGAGTATAACAATACTCAGTAGGGAACCTAATACCCCTAATGGTATCATAGAATACTAAAAAGGAAAGCCACAAAACATTATCTCAATCCCATATCAAGAAGATAATGATACATCTTAAACAAGGTATAACTTCTATATAGAAGTACATAGTATTAGTCGTAAATCTAGATATTCTTATTATTTCCAGGGTTCTAATGCTGATCCAAATAGGATCGCTTGGTGTGGATCCACATAGGATCGTTAGGTACTGATCCACAAAGGATCTCTAGGTGATGATCCACACATGATCTTTAGGTTATGATCTACAGAAGATCCCTAGGTTTTTATCAACACAAGATTGCTATTCATATTCAGATTTCATCCAGCCACTGTATTCCTATTCATAGCACACTTGATTCTGGGAGTATCCGCCCCTAAAACCATCATTCGTATTTCAACATCCATGAAGCCCCAAAAAGATTTAACACAATGAACTGTCTTGTGATAAGTGATCTAACACAATAGACTATGAGTCAATCAGACTCTCGCTCTATGAGTAATATGCATTTTAGTGTTGATGGACCAGTTGGATTCAGGTACGATCCAACCCCTCCTCACTCCGACATTCTATAAAACTCATCTAGAGTATCTCAAAAGGACTTTACCATCCCAATGATTCTAATTCCATATAATTATTTCCAAAAAATTATTGGTTTGTATGATACAACCTTTTTTTAGCAAAAATTTTCCATAAAGGGTCTGAGTCCGGTCAGACCTAGTCGGATCGACCAGCCACGAACCGGCCTGGGCCGAACCGGCTGTGCTGCAGATTGGCCTGGACCAAACTAGTTGGGTTGGGCCAGGGTAGGCTCGGCTTGCTGGGCTACGGACTGGCCTTGCCAGCCTACTGGGCATGACCCGAGCGAGGGGTCGCACATCCCCTCTTTCCAATATGGCTCAAAGTGCCTTTCGGTTCTTTAAAGGGTGGAGCCATGTCGCACCGCCTTGCTGTATGCGGTACCCGAAAGGAGAAGTTACATCTTTTCCACATATTTGAATCCCCGTCTTCCACCTTGTGTGCGCGATAGTACCCCCACCCTTCTACCAATGTGGCCGACTGATGGTCAGCCACCCTATGGAGCCGTTGCTGCTCCCCTCTGCGGTGCGCGACCGAATGCCACCTGCTGTCGCCATGGTCAACCGAGGCCAGCCGACGCTGGTGTCGGGCCGTAGTATCTTCTGCAGGCCACTGGGTGAGCTCCAATGGACATTTTCCCCTTCTGAACGTGCCTACATGCCTTCCAAGTTGCTTCCATCACTATCTGGCTTTTGGATTCAAATTATCTTCAATTTAGAAATTCAACTCTATAGAACGAGTCAAATATCGAATTTAAATAGACAATATAACCAATCATGTTGCATAACATTAATGTGGTTCACATATAAACCGAATTTAATGTTCTATCATCGAGGTTATGCAACCCAAGGGTCATTCCCTTGAGTGAACCATTTTAATCTATGGTCCCACCACATCTCCCAATGTTTTCAAAAAAGAAATAATATAACTTGTGAAGTTATTATATTGATTTTTTGAGAATATTGAAAATATCTTTTTTTTATGAATTTTTTCGAACAATGATAAGCTTCCTTTAAGACAATCCCGACACTACGAGTTCAACAGTTCCCTCATACTTCAATTATAGTTACCAGTTCAAATGTTAGAAAACACCGCCATATGATTAGTAAACACACATTATAAAAAATTCAAAAATCCATTCCAAGCACACCATTCCTCAGAATTAAATGTCGTCAATATTCACAGTCTATTAATAATCCCAAATAATTTAAAAAAATTATGGAATTTAAGGGTCTTTACATACCATTTCCAAAAATACATTATGTCTTCCATTTTTTCAACTTAAGGAAGTACATACTAGACCCTTCACATGTACTGTCATAAGAGGTGGTACAGTTTGAGAATGATCTTTATTACGAGGAGTGGCCAGTGAAGATCTTGGATTGTAGATACAATGTAATACATAACCAGAAAACTCTCAAGGTCAATGTACAATGGTGGAACCATATGTTCAAATTATAAACAAAGGAATTGCAGGAGGGAATGATGGAAAAGAATAATACATTTTTATGTCTTCGAATGTAAAAAATAAAATTTCGAGAGAGAAATTTCCTAATGGTGGGATAATGTAACGACCAAATTTTTTATCAATGGAAAATATATTCTTATAATTATATCTTATAATCACATGAAATAAATACACAATGAACAATTATGTACTATGTGACCTTTAAACATAATTTCAACAATTTGGTGTTTTGAATTTCCAAAATCTGAAATACATAGTCACAATATGTAAGATGTTTGGAGTTTGATAAGAATTTTTTTTGGGTCAATAGTAACATACCCATAGGAATTTTAATATGACCCTTATGAAATGTCCGTCATCTACATGAATAGTAACCTCAACCATGATTGTATAAATAAAATTTAGGTATCTTATATTTGATAATATGACCATAGTAAAAGTATTTGTATTTTTTATGTCTTAAATAATTACTTAAAATTAATTAATTTCATTAAAAGAAAATATATTTTCCAAAAAAGTGTTCATAAATTATTAATTTTATGTCTTCTAGTTTTATAAGACCGTATTTAATTTTGGATGGCATTATAAATTCAGTTATAGTATTAAATTCTATAATCTTAAAGTAAAATATGATTTTAATTAAAAATTAAATTTATCATATTTAGAAAATTATTTTTTAATAATTGATTTCATTTTTGGAGTCTAGACATCCAAAAATGGTTAGGGTGAATCATTGATATATTTATAAAATTCATTAATATTTTCGTGAATAGTAAAATAAGATAATTCACAATAAATGCTAAAACATGAATTTCTAAATCATTCTTGAGTCATGGATGATGTAAATGGCCATTAGTTCGAACTGACATGCAAATATAATTATTTTAGTCACAAGATTCATTGTAATTTCTTGTCTTATGAAAAAAAATTAATTATTAAAATGTTAATAAAACCATCCTCCCCTACAATATAAAAACCACCAACACTCCTCACTTCTATTCACCCCTCCAATGCCTTGGGAATTAGCTAAATTATTCAAAATTCGCTCCCCATGATCTCCCAATATGTCCAATAGCCATTTGTCTCCTCTAGAGACCATATCTTTAAACCATAAGAGGTTCTCAATAGAGATAAACTCTTGAGTTAAATTCCTAATTCCAATTAATTTATTTTCCTTCACGTTCTTTTCATTACGATTTTCATTCATAAATTCCCTTAAAAAATTGGTATGATAACTCTAGTAACATACATGTACTAGAATATTTTAATGCTAATGGTATAATTCATTATCATCTCTAATTTCCCATTATTTTATATGAATGGAATGAAAACATCGTCCGATATGTGTTAAATTATCACATTAAAGGGTGACAATTTATCTATTTCTAATATAATCTTCTGTTATGGTCATGAAAACAATTTTGTTACTGAAACATGATATTAAATATTTATTTTTTCTCATTTGTTTTTATGGAATCATTTTTTACACTTTATGTAAATAAATAATACAAATCTAGTTAATTATGAGAAAACACGCAAAATTTATCCAATTGTTTATCATCAATGTTTAAAATAATGATTCACTTTCACTACAAAAAATAAAATCTATTTTAAAACAGTGTAACCTTATAGATGTTAAATAATAAAATACAAATACAATCATGTGAAACTACCCTAATCATAAATGGGTATCCGAACATGAATATAAGTGAACCAATCATTAAAACCAATGAAACAAATGGTCCTGAACAATGAAATTGATCCCCATAAACAATAAAAAAGGTTATGAATAAACTCAAAAAGGTTATAATAAATCATTTAAATTTAAAATAGGTTCTGGAATTATTAATTAATTAACCTACTTTTAATATTCAGGTCATTAATATCAAGTGGAGAACACCATCCGACATAATTTATGGAATCCACTCTTTCTCACATTTATTAAAGAATATCCATCGTGTTATTCCCTATTACATATAATTATTAATAATGGGGTAAGATTTAGAATTCCCCCCATTCGGACGACATTATTTATAAAATATTATAAACCCTTTTCTCTCTCATTAATTACTCTTATGTACACTTGATACCATGTAGATATTTTGTAATGGATTATTCCTAAACCTCACTTATTCTTCGGGTTTACTTATATTACATTTACCAAAATGATGTTATATTATAATTTTATATTCATATTCTAAATTTTGTCTAAATTTACCATATTCATTTATCAATACCCTTTCACCATTATATTTTAGTGATGTACATGTTTTTATGTGAGTCCCTCCTCAATACATTCGGGTAAGCAATCCTATTTTGAAGGTACTTCCCAAATTCTTACTCAATTAAAGGTGAACTATATCATCTATTCTAACTCACCATTATAATTATAAAAAAAAATATATTTTTATAATGCAAACAATCATGTTTAACTTCTATTTTTATATAAAATATTGTTCACTTCTTTATTTAGAAGGCTCTCTATTATTTTTCGTAAAACCGCACAAAAATTTCTTAATGCTAAAATTTGTTAAATACTATTCATACATGTTTTAACTTTTACATGACATAAAAAACCATGATACATGACTATTTAATGTTTTTAATTGAAATTTATATTATTTTTCATTTTTTCATTGACACTTTTTCGATACACCAATTTTTTATGCTTTGTAACATGATTATGGTACCTAATTTCTTGCATGGATATCCCTTATATTTATGTAAGATTGATTACGTATGATTTTAATGTGGAAAAAATATTCATGAAAATTTATGATGGTTGTCCATAGATGGAACTCTAATGCATTTGTTAAAGTAGAGTCTCATGAGATGTTCTGTGCAACGATATTAGTGGTTATCCTTGGATGGTGATACCATTTGTAACGGTCAAGGATGTTAGCCTTGGATTGTGCTACCATGTGAAATGTTCTTGGATGTTTTCCATGACTAATGATAATGTCATTTTTATATTACTTCCACATTATTATGACTCCATGTATATACGATTACATTTTTATTTGTTAATATTCAATACGTACATGGTTTTGTATATCATCATGTCGAGTGTTCTATCCCATGTGCTAATGATTTATTCTTATGTTTAGTCCATTACTAGATTTTAGCTCATCCCTTTTTCATGTGTTCTGAGGGTACCCTATGAAAGTGGAAGGCAACAATTGAAATTAGGTTGTATTTATGAAGATTAAATAAAGAAGTGTTTTTTTGGTCCCATATTTTCTTTTTTATGTACATAGTTTTCAAAGACTGTAGACTTCATAATCCTTGGTTTGTAATATAATGTATAATTATTCTTAAAATTATGTAATGTTATATATAAAGTGTTTGGGTTGTAATATTGAATCATATCTTAAACACTTTTAATGAAAAACCACAGTAGCATACATCAAAGTATATACACTAGTAGGATCATATACCTTATCAAATATTATGGACCTTCAACATAATTTGGAAGGGAATTATTATCTGAAATAGAATCATGTCACTATTTCAATATGATTGACAATCATATTATGAAAACCACCTGATGTCAGGTTTATATTCCTACCGATGATACCAAATACCACCATAATACTCTAGAGGGTTCTCAGTAGTGGGATGATATCCCTACAAACACAAAAATAATATCAATTTATTATAGAAACTATCACATTGCAGGATTATATAACATCTAAACCCAAAAAATATATGGGAATAAATTCTGGCTAAGATGATGAATTAGGGTCATATCACTGATCTATTCCATTCTAATGTACTTGGGGATGTACAATACTTATTAGAAACACTATAATGGTCCTTTGAGTCTTCAATAAATCTATTAGGAGATAACAATATCTATATTCCACCTCATAATAATTAAGATACATATCATAGGCACAATGAACCTGATATCTTTCATATACAACCACACTATGTTAATATATATCGAGGAAATGGAAATGAACCTATTTCTTAGAAACCTTTATATATAGTGGTTATTAAGACCATGAAACCATGACATATAGAGGATCTTGAACCAAGTGGGATAATTTTATATAGATCCCCATCAACTATCATCATCACTTCTCCATGTTCTTTAAGAGATCCAGAGAAGAAACTCCATGTTCTATGTTGGTGGAGGCTAATAATTCTAATGAATAAGCGAATATCATAACTATATTGAGAGATTTAGTCATAATCATAAAAACAACCATGTACTTTCCCATTATCATTTTAGAAATGGAGATCCAAATTATCTGTGGGAGTGTATTACACACCTATTTCTGAACACATAAGTGACTCCACTATGGTTAATGACTAGAAGCCTCCGATATCCATGTTAAGATGGTTACCTTCACACCATATGAATATTGTTTTGTCAAATTTTCCTAGAAAATATATATATTTCCCTAGACCCATGATTATAAAAATACTATTGAAACAATAATTTTTTTACCACCATTAAACCAAAAATCATTAACAATTTATCCTTAAAGCGCTGTCAAATTGATGTATCCTGAACAGGGTAATGTATGGAGAATTTCACAATATCACATCCCTAGAATAGAATAAATCCTTATGTATTGAATCATATAAAATCATATATTTATATATATAGTTGTGATCAATGGACTTGTTAATACATAGGTTATTTTGTAAATTCAGTGGGATTACCCACTATTGTATTTTCGAACATGTCATAATTGGAGGGAGAGGTCCACTAAGTGACTCATAACTCAGTCTGAAAAAAATATTACGAAAATATTTTATTCATGTTAATAGATGTTGTGGACTACATGAGATCATACCACTTAAAATGCCTCACATAAATTGTATCAGTTTATACTAACTTGTACACATGTACCATTGCGCAAAATCAAATTCATCACAATTGTATCAATCATTGAATTCAACAATGAGTGAACCAAAAAAATAGTTTCACTGCGATTTTTAGCCCCATATACACACCATGGGGCATAAATCCCATATAGAGTCCAATAAATATCTATGTTGAGAAAAACAAACCAAATACCAAAGGGATGGGAACTTATTATCGCAATCTCTATGACTACTTTCATGACACCATAAGTGGGTCCTATAGAAAAAAAAAATCATGTTCAACCCCATCCTGTAGGAATAGGTGAATTTATATATCAATTTTACACAAAATATATATTACATCATTGATTGTATGACTAAATAATCGATAATATGTTCATAAAGATCCAATAATATCCCCAAATCAACACCATTTGATAGGGATAAGAGAAATTTACCATTATCACCACCCTAAATGAAATTAATGCACTCATGTTTTTGGGGAAGATATCTATGTTATGTATCCCATATGTCCCTACAAAAATGGGAAATGCCTTTTCTATTTTTATCCCCTATGGCATGCATGATGGATAACACATTATGGTCCCATTCATAGACTGAGACATGAAGAACATGAGACAACTCAAATTAAAAACCATATGGTTCATATGAAAAATAGATTCAATATGTTTAGTGGAGAGAGATATTAATTTTATATAAACCTTATTGTTGGAGTATGTGGTGGAGAGTCACCCTATTGGGTATTGAGTAATGCGATAACTACCATTTCCCGTCACAATACTGTGAGTGTCATAATTGTCAATTGAACAAATGATGTGTACCAAGATAGAAATGTTTAGGGTCATAAAACAAAATTTGTACCTCAAGAGGTATCAATTTGGATGCAGAAACTTTGGATATGCATAGATAGAAATGAAAAAAAACCAATAACCAAGAACCTCTGAAGGATGAATTTCCTCCTCCATACTGAGACATTTTCAATGATAATGTGATTGATTTTCACCATCCCAAGCACTAGTGAGAAAATAAAAAATATCAATTATGTGGAATGATTATAACACCATCATAATGAGATATAAAAAATTATATAGCATAATGAGGTGATCCATAGGGTAGATATTCATTTTTACTATCATCTTCAAATATAAATGAATACCTCTCTCCCCACAGCTCATGAGACTGTTGATTCGCCTTAAAAGATGATGTTCATCATTTGGGAATTTCTGAAGTTGGCTACTAGTCTCTATAAGTGATAAATTTTATGACGATCAAGAAATTATTATAATGTGAAGACGTCCACTTCTTCATTTTACAAACAATTATATCCAATTATAAATATATAATAAGTGGTAAATAAATTGGGGGGAACATAATCAAACATATACTTCTCCCTATAGATGGGAATTAGTCAATATAGTGATATATCTAGAGAGACGAGACCAAAAAATTGACATGTTTTTCCTTTATCTCCTTGAAATATAATTCTGAGGTTAGGGTCCAAATATCCTACCATAGTTTTCACAACATAATTTAATAAAGTCTAATGAAATTTGAGCATCATTATAATCGAAATGAGGGAATATAAAATTATTTTATGACAAACTCACAATGTGAGGGAATTGTAATAAAAAATTTTGATTAGTTTGGTATATATGTTTCCCCCACATTAGTTAATTTTCTTGGGGGAAATAATAATGAAGATGGTAACTATAATAATTAAATATGATGTGAACGTATTACAATGAGAGAAAAAAAGGAATATAAATATGAATTTGAAAAATATTATGTTTTTAGATAGTCAATAATCCTGATAAATGAATGAAACGTTCTATTCTCGGTTGCATCACATGAAATGAATGTTTCCATAAAACCATCAGTAGGGGAATAAGTTACCCCATCATGGGAAAACATAATTATTTATAATACCAATTTTTCATCAATGTTTTTTTGAATTCCACCTATACGTGATATGAGATAAAATAAATGCTAAGAGACATAGTAAAAAATTTGGTAATATTCATTGTCTTTTAAGAAAAGATCACCTTCTCCCAATGAAACCCCATCAAGGCTATATCATAATAGGAATAACTACCCATATAAGAATCCATCAAAATATTCATTAAATTTATTTTTTATAATTTTAAAAATAATGTTCCACGAGTGGTGGTAATCAAGTATGAATACTCTAGAAACTCAGTTATGTCCACTTATTAGGATTCTAGGTCCAACTATAGAGGGAACTCAAATATTTACACATCATGATGGACCACAAAAAATGAAAAAAATTCTACTAGAATTACATAAATCCCACCCATATCCTAATTAATATATGTATATTCCATTAGGTGGTCATGGTAAGGACCTTAATATATTCTGAAAAACCCAAATGATTTACTAAAATAGTATATAAATTGAAAAGGTTAATGGGTAATACCTATTGAAAAATTATTGGAATGTGAGAAATAAAACATTGGAGTTCCTATATTTTTTCTGTTAATTCCAACGATGGTCCACTAGATAGTGACGATGCAGAATGAATTGAGGAAGGAGACAATAGAAGTGTTCATTATGATGCCTTGGGAATGGTAGTCTCCACAAGTAAAATTACTATTTAATCTATCGATATATCATCATTGATTACATGGTCACCTATCATGTCAAATCCAACATCCGTACCCTAGGGAGAATATACCGTGTATGTATATATAGAGAGAAAGTGTGTTAGAGATCCCCCCTTTATATTCCTAACATGGTAATAGAAATATGATATACATTTGAACATTTTAAATGGATTCATATTCATTTTAATATGGTAGATGTTATTCTTACTACTTCCTCAATGATAGGTTGACTCTTTTCATAGGAGAAAGCCTCCCTCATAACATGAACCAAAATCCCCAAAACATGGGGAGTGTAATGGATATGGTCGTTACTTTTCATCATTACCACATTTTGTTGATGAATGATAAAATATATCTAAATTTTATTTTTTAAGGAGAATCATACAATATATGTAAAATTTGAAATGAATTCCATGAATTTCTACACCTACATCACAATCCCATGTCGTTTAATATAAAATTTATCTTCCCACCAGTTTCTCCATTTCTAAAGTGAACTATGTAATTTTTTTAAAGACTTGGATTCCATTAAAAGTATATCATAGACATTGACCAGGCCATTTAGAAAAAAAATATTACTAATGAAATTGATGTCAGATTCCTCACTGACTTATGAATAATCAATGAGGTTTTCAATTTCAAAGAACCGTGATTAATGCAACATAATATATTGGATTCAATAGTCTATAGAAACATTGAATACATACATACTAAAGTGGATAATTTCCCCTTCGTATTTAAAAGAATCCATAATTCGGAATAATGTTGAGGTAAACCACTATAAGATTGATAAGTAAGAAACCATTTTTGAATCTGAGTATCCTCTATAGTAAAAAAATTATCAGAACTAACAATTCACCATTTTTGGACTTTATAAATAAATATGAAGTGGGGAAGAGAATGTTTTTAGAATTCATCAAAACTGATGATTAAAATGTAAAGGCACACAATGATCATAGATATTAATAAAATGAATATTTTTATAAAGTATTCCCTCATGAACTGACATCATATAGTTATGAGCCATAGAGATTCCTTTTATATTACCTGTTATACTACTAATGGGATTTTTAGATGGTTTGGAAAAGTAATTATATTTTTGGGCTGTAGGATGACCTTATTTATTAGTCCATTATTTTGGGGAGACTCAACCAAATAATTCACATATAAATAAATATAAATGGAGTCCAGAGAAGTTTTAGTTGAGTAGGTATTCATTTCTACTAATGCGGGACCTTATCCAACCACATTCCACATGGAATGGACCCAAGATTATATATAGTGAAATTTTGTTATAATTATGGCCTAGGTGATAGTATTTTCAAGCCAAAAATTGAATATCCTACCTAATGTGCATCCCTCCTATAAATGTCGCCATCATAACGTTGGATACTATTACTCCACAATTCAACCAGGTTAAGAGTATGTACTACTTTTGGTAAATATAAAAATATTCAACCAATTGAAAAGCTCATTTGAGTTTGGGGAATTCTTCCCACAACCATTCATTGAATGAGAACACTAATACTATTGGCCAATACGTACCATCAAAACTACAAGTATATTGGGTTTGAAGTGCCTTCAAATTCTTGGAAATGGATTCAGAACATGCATTATTAATAAAATATCCCACCCACTACCTATATGGGATGACTATCAAAAGATGTAGGGCCTTCCCAATGGCATTTTAAGACTCCCTAATCAACTCCATATAAATGGATAGGGTACTCTCTTTGTAATACAAAATAATATTTAGGGGTAGAAATTTATCATGTTTTTCTTGTAATATCAAAATGCCAAAATATATCTCCAAATATAAAAGAAATTTTCCTACTTCACAATGCATAATTTGAATTGTGTGTATATATTGAGTCCATTGATAGACCATGTCCATCATTAAATCCTTATTAAAATAGTCAAGGTATTTGGATATCCAATCATTTCTATACATTCTAATGTATTTGAAATCAATAAAAAAATCAGAAATACTATACTGTGTCAAGATGGGTATGCCCACATCCATCACAAAGATCTATCTTTTACAAAGGTCCCATCTTGGACTCAATCCAATCCTCTAGTTCATGGAAGAGTTCTTCATTGGTCATCAGTACATATGAATTTCAAAATCTGATTTATGATTATTCCCTAATGTGTGTCGGCATAAAATTATCCATATACCTACCTGATCATTTGTTTCATAGGAAATATAGTTGAAAATATTGTATATATCACTATTGAAGATGTTATGTGTCATTAGGACCCCAAAATAGGGAATTACTGGTTAAAATTGATGGACGATAAGAGTATATTATTTTAGGCCAGACCAATAAAGGGGTCTGTTGTCTAAATAGGTATATATCCTATGAATTATCCCAATCATATATTATAGATACATATGGGGAGATAAGATTGTAGATCAATGACTTAAGTCACACATTCGACAAGAGAATTCTAATGATCCATCACTATTGTGGCCTTAGTTTTTGAAAGCTATTATGAACTACCAACCATATATACTAGAGTATGAAGAATAATTGAGAAGTATTAAATTACTGAAATTGGGATTAGTTAAACAACCTATTGAGAGTGGGAAGCATCATATGAACATGTGTTCCTTAGAAGGGTTGGTCATCTCATGATCAATCCAAGGTATTATGGGTCATGAGACCCATATAACATGTCACAATCTTATGGTTTTTAATTAATTCTTATTATCATGTGACCATAAGAGGGTCATATGAGTCACATAATGATTTTGTGATCACACTACAATGCATTGTTGGAAAAAATGAAGAACATGAGATCTCCCCATAGTAAACTATGTGATGAATTTATTGAGAAAACTACAATTGTTTTATTAGTGGTATGAATATATATGTCATTGACATGGGGAGGTTGCATGAGTGAGACTCATGAATGTTTCAATTTATGGGGTTATGTGTTGAGATCATGTGAAGCAGTCACTTGGGAGATGAAATCCTATAAATACTAGAGGTCTGGTTCTAAAATGGAATGAATGAACCCATGATCCCATATTTTGATGTATTCCCAAGGTTGTAAGTCCAAAATATACCCAAAAACCAGACTAATAGAATCCTTTGGCCCAAAGAGGGATTTTTATTCCAAATAACATAATCCGTGTCCATCCGAAATTAAATTCTTTGGGGGAGGGTGAGTGAAATTTATGACACCTTCCAAATGGGAATAAGTATTTTTAAGATTGATGAAATTCATGAATACAATGTATTATTTTAAATAATAAATAAGGCAAATAATTGATACATAGATATCAAATGGAAAATATGCACTGATCACATGATCCATTAGAAGACATGTGATCACATTACCATTATAATGTATCATGGCCATATTATGCATTATGTGTGATCTGATAATGAACAAATAGATTCCTTTTATAGATTATATCTAATCATACAATTACACATTATAAATCCCACATCATCAAGAAATTATATTCTAAAAAGTCTTCATGATTATACAAACCATTTTCATATGAGTTCCTCTAATCATGAATCATGTCAAATGAAACGTGACTGATTATAACATAAATCATGTTGAAAAATAAAATATGTAAAAGGATGATGATTCATGTGATTTATGTAACATTTATTTATACGATAGAGTCTTAAATTGGTCACTCAATCTATTCAATGATCACACGATATACCTAAAGAGATGTCATCCATATTGTACCAATGCCTTTGGTCATTTCACCTTTATCATAAGAAGGACCTAAGAAACATAAATTATACCTTGTAATTTTCAGATTGAATATCAATTTTAAAAATTTATTATGTTTAATGAAATAAAATAAAAAATATAAAAAAGGTACCATATTGTGACGAAATGTTAAAAATCATATTCATGTGATTGGGTTATGTGCCTACTACGATTAGAAAGTTGATCATGATATGTCATTTTTACATTAAAGAACTACCTCATGACGATTCTATTACTCGAATGTTTTATATCATGAAGGACAACATACATGTCTTCCTTGATAATGTGAAAATCCTCTTCTACAGGTGTCCTATTCTCGTGAAGTTTCAATAACATATCAACCTCATACATCAATGGTTTTTTTACATTTCAAATCTAATATTTAATTCCATTTATCAAACCATGTGTCCAATAAATACTAAAAAGATGAAAATTTCATGGTGTTTCTATTTATAATGCCACCTAAGGATACATTCATTAGTAACACATCGTATGATCATGTGAAATGAGTGATAAACTCTCCATCAAAAAACTAAATCCCATATATATGAAATAAAGACCAAGTGAACTAGAGAATATCCGAGATGGAGATTCATATACAATCCAACCTTTCAACGTATAAAACACACTCACACACGATATTATATTGGTGATGGAAGACTTATCTGAGTGGATATCCATGAAGTCACAATAATGGTATGTTAGGTAAAACATATAGGATGACTTAGGAGAATACACAACATGTACACAGGATTTTGATCATCAGTCGATTGATTTTGTGAAAGAAATATAATGTGATAGCTAGATTATGAAAAGGTGATTTTATTGTGCTGTCTTAGTAACATCAGTTTTTCAAAGGCCAATCAATGTCAAAAATGGTGTCAATTTTGAGATAAATTATCAATAATATAGAATATGTACAAGAAGCCGAATAAACTAATTATCATGAGAAGAGTTTATGCACATTGATTGGACCATTTATTTTTCTGTTCACGACATCTAGAAATGTCAAAAAGATCATGTGATAGTGGTATGGAATGTCATCCAAGTCATGTGAAGTCCTTTTTATATGTTATCCAATCCACACAATTTACTATAGAAATATCAACCAAGCCACCTAAATTCAACTACACATGACAGGAATAACATGAGGTATCTCTCTCACATGTCATCCAAGATCACGTGAATCCCTTTGTTATGTATGTATTAATGAAATTAAGTGTATGTAAAAAAGTCAACTAGATCATGTGACCACCCAAATATATGTCGGAAAGATGGCCAATATGTATCTATGAACTATCATAAATGTCAAGTAGACTAGAATGGCATGTATGTAAGATATCCATGACTTATCAACCATGTTAGGAATAGACATTATGACATGTCAATAATGTTTGAGAAACACCATGGGGAAGGTAAACAACAACTAATAGGCACACATGGACATACACTATTTAATCTCATGGCTATGTTCCTTTATCTAAGTACCCCATTTTTGTGGAGAGTGTCCATAATGGGGTAAGATTACCCACTTAAGAAAACATATTCATTTCAGGATATAAAATTATTCTTTTATCCATAAAAATATATCTGATAAACCACTCATTTTAACTAATTATATATTTCCATTACAAGATAAAATAATCAATATGTGACATGGTCATCCATCCTGGTGTAATTACTTCTGTACACAATTTACATTAAATCATAGAACCCAAAATCTATGATAAGTCTATCACCATTCCATGGATATATTTTAATGAGGAGGGTTTATATGGTGAAATCCCCTAATGTGTGATAATTTTCAAAACCCCCTAAGTACCATAAACCCATCAGTGGGACATGGAAATATTTAAAAATTTAGAATATGAATCCTCTTATAAGTAGGATACATAATATGTATTTATATATAATGATCTCAATATCACACAACCCATTACGGATGCCCCATTACACAAGTTCTGTAACCACAAATATTGTATATGAACAATTAATATCCCTTATATATGACAATGATCATGACTAATGTGGGATTTTGGATTCACAATGATCATATCACAATAATATTAATACCCCGAACCCAATCAAGGAATGTTTAATGTATAATCCCAATTCAATAAAATGATGAAATTTCATTTAGATAAATGCTTCCACCTTGTTATATATCTTGAAGGCATTACATTGTTGACAAAACCTGGGGCAATAAACATAGAGGTACAAATCTTCTATCACATACCAAATATGGTATATTGGTAGGTATATCTATTATAAATATGATTATTTTTATTATAAATATACACATGGATCCTTCCTATGGATCATGTTCCATACATGGTGCCTATGTTTACTCATATATGTTCATTATGCATGATGTTAAAAATAACATATTTGAATTATATGAAATATATGGGTTTTGATTCTTATTAAAATATTGATATACTGATACCTCATTAAGGTTCAATACCAATATGAAAAGACAAATATTCCCTATAAATAAATATATCCACAAAAGTTCCTTGTTATTTACTAGAAAATATAATAAGCTACCCATTGATAATCTGTAATTTGAAACTGATGGAGAACCTAAGATATATAAATTTGGTCCCATCAACATAACCCCATTTATAAACTTAAGGATTGAAGAAACAAATAATTTTATTATTTTAACCAATATTATGTATATATTATGAATATATTCATGATCGCATCATAAATATATATGAAATAGATAGAGTTAAAAATAATCCCCCCAAAGGGTGTGATTTTCCCACACTCCCATCCAATCAAAAAATGGTATTTCTTATGTGTTTTTGGGTCTGAAACCCCAAATAATTCCTTCTTATGGAAACAAAGTATATACCTTAATATGGATATGGGATCTGTTTAGAGTATCCATGATTGATGGAATTGGTAAAATCTACATTTATGAGTTTGGAAAAAAATTTAACTCCATGGAAATATTCTTAGATCACAAAATAAAAATAGGAAACAAAAATGATGAAAATAGCACAAATGCATGTAACGACAGAATATGTAAGTAATTATTAGGATCAAGAATATTATTTTATAAATAGGGGTAATTGTACCACTAAAATGGAAGCCTAATTTTTTACTCTCAAGAGAATGACATTTTTACAAATGAAAACATTTTTACTCATGTTGGGACATTTTTATCACACATTCCCAATGAATAAAAAAAGATTAATCTAACATGAACCTCACAAATAAAAACTGAAATAATATTATACACATTGTTCCATTTTTTTACACCATCCCAATGAAATAAAAAAAGTAAATAAAACTTGATCTTCACATTTAAAAAAGGTAACAAGTTTATGTACATCGATCAATTTCATTCCAACTATTTAAAAGACATAATGCTAAATTAGAATGTTGAATTTTAGAGATCATTTATGGAATTTAGTGAGAGGATTAATTTATCCCCAATTCTGGTTCTTCCAAAAAGAATCAAATGTATTTTTGTATATTTATATTACTCATGTATGTTTTTGGGGTGTTTATTTATACATGGAGATCATGTAGTGGTTTATGGATCTCTCCAAATATTAAATTAGTAAAATAATTACCACATTCTCGATCATGAGTAAGTAGTTTTAATGAATTATTTTAAAATATGTATCCATTGTCTCATTGAGGATTAATTGATATTGTATTTTGATCATAAAATCATGTATAATATATTCAAATAATGGGGTTTCGATCATTAGTATAGATGATGGGGGTTTTTAGTAGATTTTTTGTACGACATACAAATCTATAAATAGAAATGTTGTGTCCAATGATATGAGTAAAATATTACTGTGCCAAGTAGTTGGGTATCATATGCTCACTGGATACTTATGGATTTATTTTATTATATTTTTTTGAATGAGAAAAAGAAGGGGGAGTGAGTGTTTTTTGATTCTTAAAAGCCATTCCCTTGCATGATAATCAGACCCAGCATGAGAAGACCACAGATGATGATGTTTAGTATATCATTGTACCTATATATTGTAGGGAGACCTCCTGTGACAAACCTAAATTCTCCAATCCTATTATTTCTTTCAGGGGAGGTTATTTGTCCTCTTGGCACTACCAAAAGGTATGGGGGAATGAGGCATCGATTCTAATTAGTCATTTATCTCTAGGTATAATGAACATTCTATATATAAATACATTTTTATTTGATGGTTTATATCAGGTGAATTATTACAGATTGTATTTCTATGTTTCTCCTCTATCATGGTATTCAAACAAAGCATTAATAACTTTTGGGGTTATTTCATCCCCATCCTATTTATTTAGGAGACTATGAAAAGTATTTATATAATTCATTATAAACGTTCCTTAGAATCCAAGTTGTAAGGATGAAATCTAGCTAGTTAATTATCTGTTAATAAAATAATCTCACCTCCATTCCATTTTGGGTTCCACCAAATTGGATGGGTTGAGGAACCAATATTTTTGAGTCATTATGAGACTATATGAAATGAAATTGGATTTTATATCTCATAGGGGCCTATGATTCACTTATATGTTCTATTGAAGTCTTTATTATGTGATGGGATATCAAATGAGGTTGATAATGGTGTATCATCTATAGGTGGTTTCTAATATTAACAGATACATCCAAATTTTTTATGATATTCCTTGAATACGTGTAATTAACATCAGTGGTTCAGAGGAGAAAAATAATACATTTTCAAATTTTAATATAAAACATGAAATTATGGTTTAGATAAGATTTATACATTTGAATCATTCTATGAATTACCATGGTGTTATCACTTATATACTTTAATAATTGGGTGAGAATATCTTATTGAGGTCAATCCTGATATATGAGACAACATTGAGTGATTATTTATCCAAAAATATATTCAAAATGTCATAGAATCAGTAAAAAAATTATAATTATTATTATCATAAATCGATGGAAATTTCGGTCATGGTTTTGTAACTTCTAAGGGCTCTTCCCGACGTATGAAATCATACATTAGGAAGGAATGGTATGATTATGGAATAACATTTGAATAAATTTTATATGAATGACCTCATTTGGAAAATAGAACATAAAATATCCTCACCTTCATTGATGATATCTATTCATGATGTATTCATTACATTATTGTTGAAGAATTACAACATTTACTCATCTCAAGTTATTGAATAATATAATATTCAGCTTCAGAATGATACCTCTACTATAAATAAGAACATTAAAATAATTAATTATCAAATAAATGTGTTTAATGTTTTATTGATTCCATTTACCTATGTTTAATGATAGTGTGCCTAATATGAATTAACACTTGGTAGCTTGAGGCATTATCATAGGTGAAATGGCCTCAACTTGTAATTTATTCAGAACCTAGAGTACTATTTATAAATATAATATCATAAGGTGTGAATAATTATCCATTTATTTTGGTCCCATGTACATATTTAAGTTGATATTGTTTTTATACATCGTTAAATTAAGGAGTTTATATAAATAGAGGATGAAATTTTTTAAATAGGAAAATGGGTTTTAACAAATGTTTTGTGAATTTTTTGTGTTACCCATTCACCCAAACCTTGTGAATGGGAGAGGAGATACCCATTATGTTTTTAATAGTTTGTTAATGTAATGTTAAACACTTCTAGATCTCCAGTTAACTAATTATATTTATTTTATATGTTGGAGTTATTTGATGGATGGAACATGGTTAATGGACACACTGTGGAAAAACCATCTAAAATCTCCATGTAAATAAATTCTATCTTTCATGGTTGATATTTGGTTATCCTGAATATATGGCCTAAGCATTCACCATTTCTAGTTTTTTAATACAAAAATTTAGATTTTATTATGTATTAAAATTAAATTATAACATCTCCCTTTTTCTCTAGAATCATGTGTCCCAATCATAGATCCATAATTCCCCTTATTATTAGTTATTTGCTTAAGATTTCTCATTTATTCCCTTGAAACAGATCATGATTTCATTCTAAAACATTCATCACTCATGTTTTTCTACATATTTATCTAATTTCATTGTGTATTAGAACACTAAAATTCAAGGGGGTTGTACCTACTGATGTGGATTGAGTAGTAGGTGGATTTCTAGAGTTATTTTATTAGAAGGATCTAAATTTCTTGTTTCATATGATCATTAATGATAGAAAAGTGTTTATATGTACTTCACTGAAGGCTTCTATACTTATTTATTATTTTAGTTAGCCTGAATAATGTTCATGGTTATTATTTTCCAATGTAGTATTATTTGTATTGTTAAACTCTATTGGTTAATTTTGAAGATGTTTTTATATTATTTTTATAATGAAATGTTTTACAAAAACTTGCGTTATATAAAAATATTTATTATTTTTTGCTGTAAATAATAATTTTAATTCCTTTTTCTGAAAAAATATACAATAAAAATTTGATTAATTCCTTTTGATATTATATGAATTGATTATAAATTTTAAGATTAATTTAATTGACATTAGAGACCTTTAATGTGTTTGTTACATAGAATATTATAGCCCAAGAGTAATTTTTTGGATACATAGGGATTTTCCAAAATTATACATTGTAAATTATTTGGATGGATTAGTTCCATAGTGATACCTCAGGAGATCCTGAAATTGTTAGGTCTACGTATTCTAGTTAGTGTTCACTGAGTGAATGAAATTTTATAGGACCCAGAAGTTGGTTCCCATCAAGTATATACTATGTAACACCCCAGGTAAATAAATAATATGACAGTTTCTCATTTATCCATATTTTTGAATAAAATATTAATATTACTTTAAAGGGGACACTATGCGTGATGGCGTACCCAATACGCAACAACGAGTTTCTTGGGAATCTTACGTTGCAATCTAATAATAAAATAATATTGTTTTAAATGGTAGTTAACGCCTAGCCGTTGTAATGGCGAGAATGAACAGAACTAATACAAAAATGATTATATATGTTTGTAAAATATTTTTACTCTTTACAATAAATGTTAGAGGATTAAAAATGTGAATGAATCCAATTTTAAGCGTAAACATTCTAATATTCTTTAAAAGGCCGAAAAACCACCTTTTTATGGAGAACCTCTTTTAAATACACTTTTTGACAATTTTATGTGTTATATTGGACAAAATAAAATTCTTCTTTGGAATTGGGACATCAAAATTTACTTTGTGTAAATTTTTGGTATTTTTCCGATAAAGTTCATTTTTTAATGAATAGTGAAAAATGTTGTATTTTAATTCAAAACCAATTTTTAATCTAATTTATTTATATGATTAGATTATATTTTGAATTGGTTTTAAAGTGAAATTAGAATATATTTTTACCATTTAATCCAATAGTGGTCATTGGAATTAATTTCACTTTGAAATTGGACTTAAACTACTGTCAATCTTTTGATATATATTTTTTCATAAAAACACGCTATTTGTCATGACAGCGGAAATTAATTATTAAATTAATTAATGTAACTTATACCATTTGAATTTTTTAAAATAGACATAATTTTTGAATTCGGAATAACAAATATAGCTTAGGGTGAAGTTTTGGTATTATTCTGAAAAACTTCAATTTTTGATGAATAGTGAAACCACTAAGTGGTACTTAAAAAACTGATTTTTTGTTTAAATGAAACTTTACCACTTCTGTGTTTTGAATTTCAAAAATCCGACAAACATGGTTGTCATCGGGAAGTAAAATGTGGTTCAATGGGATTAAAATAATGTTTTGGTGAATAGTAACTTTTATGTTTTTAATCGCGATTAGAGGTAATTAGTGTAATTTAAGGTAAACATAATATTTTAATAATATAAAATGAACTTCACACATGTCCTACCATCATTGGATGTGTCATGGATGACCAAGAAAATCCATGGGTCAACATGGGGACCCCATGGAGCCACTTTGGTTGGAAATTGACATAAATACCTTTTTATTTAAAGTTAAAATTAAAATGTCACAATTATGAGATGTTTTACTAAAATAATTTTTAAATGGGGTTATAAAAGTCATATTTTTAACTATAAGTATTAATTAGAAATATAAGAAGATTTAATACATCATGATATTTTTTCATAATTTTTAGACATTAAATAAATTAAATTATCTATGACATCATGATGATGCAACAATTACAAAGATTTAAATAAAATGAAAAGATAATTTTAAAAATATAACATACACTTGTCACAAACCTATTGTATGGGTGGATTTTGAAATCTTTTCAACTTATCCTAGAAATATGTCCTTTTGGGACCTTTTAAATCCGAAAATCATTTTATAATAAAGTAATATTTTATATCTTTCCAAGAGTGCCCTCCTCTCCTCTTATAAAAGGCCCCCACCTCTACCACCATACACACACCTCTCAAGACATTGACTCAGCCAAACATACCCATTTCATCTCTCCACATCCATTTCTTCATCATTGAAGCCTCACTTTCAGAAGAATCCTTTCCAAGGAAGCCTTTGAGCTCAAATCAAAGGAAGTTACCTGATTTAAAGTTAATGTCTTCCCTTGTGTTCTTTTGTTTTATTTTGCTTCTCCAACCCCGTAATCACTTTTTATTTTTTTCTTTTGTAACAAAAACAGCATCTTCAATATAATAGGATTTTTATGTGAAGTATTCTAGCTACACTTACACACACCTTCGTCTAATGGTTAAAGAACATACAGTTTCTGTGGATGGCGAATTACTGCCTCACGAAACGATGAATGTACAATATTCTTTTAACACCTTCAAATGTGGACATTAAGATGTCAATATATTTATATATGATATATAATATGTTTATTTTTTCTTAATATTCTGTATTTTACATTTATGGCATACCTTTATGGTTTCCATTATGGGTAAACGTGATATCTTCATTTTAGGAAGTGCGGACTACCGCCCCCTCAAAGTGATTTGATTCATTAATGCCATATGTGGGATGTATAAAGATGGAATTAATGGTATTACATATGTTATCCTACTGGAATTATAATATACCTTTAAATCATTATTATTTCATTCCATTAAATACAAAAAAAAAAGAAATGAAAGTAGCGTTCATGCGTAGGTACGGCTTACCGTCTCCATGAACGGTACATTTCATTTCTTATCTCCAAATGTTATGAACTATTATATGGACAAATATATAATGGATATATATGTAATATATTACTTATAAATTATGGATATAATTATGTAATTATAATATATATATATTTCATTTTGTTTTAATTCCATTAATATGACAAAAAATGAAAGTTGCGTTCATGCGTACGTACGACCTACCGTCTCCATGAACGGTGCTTTTAATTTTTTATCTCCAAATGATATGGAATAGTATAAAATGAATATATACTGGATATATATGATATTTAAAACAAAAATACTATTCTTGAGATGATTTACCTATAACTACATGGAAAATTCTTTTCCAACAAGTTTAATTTTTACTCATGTACTGAACATCGACAAAAACGTCTGATATGAACTCACTTTATTAAACAATTACTATATCATTATAATATGTGATATGAACTGAATAATAATATTTTAATGAGGTACTTTAGAAATTATAAATTGACCTAATTTTATTATTCAGGAGATTAAATAATGATCGAGTCATGTCGGACACGAGGTAAGGGATTCAACCCCTCTCTTTCTTTTAATGTACACACTTTTATGTCATTCCTTTTAAGCTAATATTTCATATGATTGTGATGTTATATTATATTAATATTACTGTACTTTTTATGTTCATATTATGAGAGACCCAATTTTCTCTCATCAATCCATTTTTGATGTTTTGATTGGCGCCGTTAGGCTGCCGAATTTTCGAAAGAGATACAACCTCTCTCTTTCTTTTTAAGTACTCTCTTTTATGTCACTTCTTTTAATCTCCTATTTATTATGTTGGGAGATGTTATTTTATATTCCTATTGATTTAAATTTTATGTTAATATGGTGAGAGACCCTATTTGATCCCATCAATCCATTTTTTGAAGTTTTAAGTGGCGACGTTAGGCTGCCGAGTTTTCGGAAGGGATTTTTCATCTCACTTTTATTCCCGTGAGATTCATGCTACATTTGCCAATACTTCCTTTTGAGTGGTGTATATACTCTCTATTATTCTACTATTTTTGTAACATACTTTAGTTTATGATTATTTACATCAATGTTTTATTGTCCTTCTTTCATGGGGTGTACGTTTTGAAAGTTACCCAAATCGGTAAGGGAACCTTTCACCCTCCTCTTTTTAAAAGACTTCTTCTGTTATGTCTTTTAATTTTCATCTTATTATGTGGGGATATGTTATTATATATCCTTATTGCCGTAAATTTTATGTCCAAGTGATGAGATACCCTTTATCTCTATCATCAACTCTTTTTATAAAATTTGATGTGGCGTCGTTAGGCTGTCAAGGGAACTTCTTAACCCAATTTCGATTTCTTTGGGTTCAACATGTAGTTATTGAATATGTCATCCTTTGAATATGTGTGAATGAACTTTGATTGTTTTACACTTAATATCAACTTATATTGGGCGTATTTATATTCGTCACACATAATTATGAGATTGATTTATCCTTAATTTAAGGATAACTTCTTTACAGGGGATTTCATCTCATTTTACATTTCTATTGAGACTTCATTGTTGTTATGCACCAATTCACTCTTATATGGTGTATATAATATCCTTTGGAATATTATATCATGAATTAATTTATTCTCATGATATTATAATGTTTTAAATAAATTTTATTCCTCAATTATTGTATTCAAGTGTCTGTCATTTTGTTAAAAACCCTTTAACTAAAATATGGTTTTAAATGTTTTAATGATTTATTATTATAAATATTTCTCGTTAATATCCATGTTTTAAAAATGGTTTTACGGATTTATTTATATGGATATTAATGGTTTAAAATGATAAAACCTTCAATGTGGTATGGGAAACTTTGATTCAAAGATCTCTTTATTAAATGTTTTAAATGGTTTTGAAAATGGGTTTTAGAATGTATTTATTGTTTCAATATCTTAAGATGTTATATTGTTATTGCAATAATGGAATGTTATATTTACTTTATGCTTAAGTTATGTTCTATGATTATGTTATGGTTCCTGGGCATTGTTTATGAAGACAGGTGGTTCTATGATAAACTAAGGGCGGGTGAGCCCGATATAGCTCTACAATACATTGGGTAACACGAAGGGGTTAAACGTTAAGGTTTCTCCAAAAGGATTTAGGGAATATATTGTGATGGGTATTCCAAACGTAACCAAGAGGGTTACTCCCAACGTAAGAATGTTATGAATGCCTCAAGTTACCTTTATGTCTTATGATTTCTATGATTTATTAATTATTTTATGAGGTATGTTAAAGTGATTATGCTTTATGGGTAAAGTATGATTTCATTCTTAGGTATATATGTACTCATGTTTCCTTTACATACGTTTTATAACCCTTACTGAGCTTTTTATGCTCATCCCATGTTTTTGAAATGTTTTTCACAGGTCAAGGGAAAGGTACATGATGTGATGATAGTGTCAAGGAAGTGTCAAGAAAGAATCCATGTTTTATTTTAATTATGTTTTCGTTGATGGGAAAAAATGAATTCTATCTTTTATGTAACCACTTTGTTTAAATGTGGAATGTAATGCAAGTTTCATGATCTAATTCTCTAAAACTTTAAACCTGAAAATATCCTCAATGTGTAATCTTGTAATAACTCAATATTAAGTAAGGTTTAAGGCTGGGGCCTTATATATTATTTCTCATTGTGGTATATTAATATTTATTTTTAATTTCAATCATTAGATATTGATATTTCTCATTCCATGATTCCTTTTATGGTATTTTATGACTAACTTGATAATTTTTTCTATGAAACATGACACATATTATAAAAACCAAAGGTTCAATGAACATGTTTATAGAAAAACAATAATTTTCATCTAACTATAACTAATGGATTAAATTTTCATAGACAAAATATATTTATATATATATCGGTATCCAAATGGGCACTCTTCAAACCTTTGATATAAACATGTTATGTATGTCGACTAGGATTTGACAGATATACACAATGAAAAGGGTTGTATTACGGTTGAAATATCTAATTTTATTTTCAACCTTTGTCGATGATTGTTATCATAGTACATTTTTTTAAGACTAATGTGATGTATTTTGGGAACATAGGTGACATTATGGGATGATTTTTATTTTACTATTTGGCCATAAACAAATTTTGTAATTTTTATGCCAATGTTAATTATCGCTTTATATACATTCATGATATATTATATATTATTTATTAATTGATGATTTTTATGTGTTTTATGTTTCCCTATTTCTATATTTTTAACTGACTATTTATTATCAAGAGCATCCCATATATTTTAGTGATCCAAGAAAAAATTTATGGGGAAATCCACATTTTTTTAACTTAATTCTATGGTTAAAGTGTAAATACCTTTACCATTTTAACCAATAATTAGTGGTTATATTATTATATTGGAATAATATTCAAGGAGCCACATCAAAAACGACCTTATAGTTTATTAGTACTCGAAAAATAGATATATTAAATGATTACCATATTACATTTTAATACAAAATTTTTAACATAATATCTGGAAGAATATTATTAATCCCTTTAAAATATCATTTCATATCCATTATTTTACTCTTCTAATATTGATTCGATATGAAATTAATAATGGTGATATAAAATTCCAGATATAAGATATGTAAAAATGAGGCTATCATTAGTTAATCAATAATAATCAGTAATGATTAATCAATATGGAAAGGTAAATTTCATAACACTCATTACATTTATTCATTATAAAAATGAAATGAATCTAGAGATAATACAATTGAAAAAATATCATGGATAATAATGACTAAAAACATAATTAAATTAATTCTTATTTATTAGACCTCATGATCTTAGGCTTCATGATAACACAAAAGTCAAGAACATTCAAAAGACTATTTAAAAAAAATTTGTAGGTATACACCATTAAACCTATTTAAAAAAGATATCCATTTGATTCTCCCCTAATATCACTAATGCATCTAGGGGTTATCTATAACAATGAAACACATGTATAATCATTTCCATATATTTCCTCATATTGTGAAAATTCTATTTCATTAAAGAATAATATTCCATATGATACAATTAGTTCTTTATAATGGAATACATTTTAATAATAATTTTCCTAGTCAATCATATTAATTTTATTATAAAATAAAAAATGTGGAAATGATTAATGGTTATGTAATAAATATATAAATCATAAAAAATATTGATCTTTAGGTGAAATGAAATGTAAAATTGTGACAAGAAAGTAAATATTTCAACTTAATGTTGATGATTACAAAAATTTGTGAAGAATGAAAATTTCATAACAATCCAATCATAAAAATATAATGTAACATAATTTTCTGTGTTGTTTTATTTAATTATATAGAATTATTTCAAGACCACACTCTTTGATGACACATGATTCTATGTCCTGGAGATCCCGGAATGGAATTTTGACATTTCATTAAGTTTGTTTATGTAAACGTGCAAGAATATTCGTTATCTTTTAAACTGGTGCTCAGATAAAAAATATGAAGTCACCATTGAACTTGAAAAGATGGGATTCACCTAGGAAGGACCTAACTTTGACCTGCAAGTGTCGTACAAAAAATTTAATTTTCAGACTTTTCAGAGAAAAATATAATAACATAAAAACATATTTTGTTTTGTTTTTCAAAATCGTTGTGCGGTGGAAAACAACATTGAGGTGCAGAGATGTGTGGAATTAAATAAAACTCATTAATAGATTTTATTTTTGGAACATAATGACTCTTTATGTGAATCCTAATAGATATAATGTTTTATAAATGAAACAGCGTAACAACGCGACGTCACAACATAATAGAAACACTATGATGTGTTTTCATTTAATGAGATAATGCATTGGAGAGTTTTGAATAAAATGGTGGATTTTTCTCTAACAAACCTACAATAAAGATTCCCTCCAACCACAAATGATGAATTTCAACAGATCGCTAGAAATGTCGACACTTTACATAGAAGAAGTCAGAGACAGAAAAATCTCAACAGAGATTGAATCCTCGAGGGTGAAGCACTTCAATGACAAATGTTGATTAAGGTACGGGTTCGTTTTCGTTTAACTCTTCCCTGTTCTTATTTCGAAAATACAAAAAAATATCAACCCATGAATAGGTTGATCCACATATTGTTAATTCGGGTGGGAGGGTATTCATATTGGGTTTTATATACAAGGATTAAATTACAGAAGATTGGGTTGGGATCCCGAGTCACTGACACCTTTTTAAAACATCTAATGTGGAGGTTGTGGGCCTACATGACCAACCCCCACCCCGCACATCTTATGTGTTCTTGGTGGATGAACACTGAAAATTGCTGTACAAAGACATTACATGGAGACTGGAGGGGAAATCATTGCAAAAAATGGACCACTGGTGTGGACCTGGTGGCCTAGAAAAACACTTTCCAATGCATTATAGGTGGACCATAGTGGTAGTACCAGATGGGCGTAGGCCCTCCAAAATGGCGCATCAGATGTGACTGATGCAGCTATCCCAGACCTCGGTGTAGAAGTACGAGCACTGTCTAGGTCGGCGACTGGCCGTAGGGATGCAGACCCTAAACCACATCAGTGTAGTGTCATGTAGCTTTTGGCCATGCTTCGTAGGAGAACACGGTCCCCTAACCATGTGCAAAATATTTGGTTGTGGTTGGTAAGCCATGGTGGAGAAGGTGGCCCCGCTGACGACCCACATGGTGAAATGGATCTGGAAATGACTTCTAGCTGCATCCCAGCTAGGTGGACTAGGCATGGCTTGGACCTCTCTAGTGGGTGAAACCCAAGCCAGGCCGGGTCCGGGTTAGTTTAGTGGAATCGGGTTGGGTTGGGTTGGACGGGTCCCAGACCACACCATCTGATTTTTGGAAAAACACTAATAGCATACAAACCAGGCATCAAATTGATGATCCATTCGGGGTGTTGGAACCATTTTGACAAGGTGGTGATTTTGCATAATCATTGTAGACATTCATTGATGTAGACATACTATGAATGGCTTGGGGAGTGGTTATCCCGAGATCATTTGTGATATGTGTGGTTACCCTACGATTGGACGAGACTTAAGGACTGCTGACAAGTGACCGTGTGTGGATTGACTACTATGGCCTAGTGGGATGTGTCTTCTGTGTGACCCGATAGGCCCATGGCGGGGAGAAGCTTCTAGGTGACCCTAAAGACACACAATACTCAACAAAAGAATTTTCTCAGTATGGGCATTTTGGGAAGCAAATTCTACGTATCCCAGCATTCCCATTGTAGGGAGAGACTTTGGTGTGACCCATTATACCCATGGTACTCATCAAGGATGAGTACCACAATAATTACATGGTTAGTGCAGCATGACTTCTGTGTTACCCTGCAGGCCCATTTTACTCATTGAGGAGGAGTTCATCAGCTTCCCATGGTGATCGATGACATGATTGAGGATCATACTTTCATACTCTAAATTATACCTAGTGTGAGATATATTGTGTGGTGATCATGACTCATGATCATGTTTCTTGGTTTTCTCTGTGGATTGATTTGTTGTATTTCGTTGTTTGGATATGGTCCTGACTATGTATTTTGTTACTCACCCATGCACAGGATTCACCCGCACGTGTTGTGTTATGTACAAACAATCACTGCCTTGATATAGGACTTGTTGACCCAGTACCCACTGGTCCCCAGTGAAACTAAGAAGGTTGGGCATACATCTAAGGCTTCTGGAAGCAATTTTTTACATACACATCAATTTGGGTTCTAGTGGACTAATCATAGAGTTTTCACTGTAATTTCCTAATTTTGTTTAATATTTTATTGTGTTTGTGTTCTAGCCCATTTGACATACAGATAGTAATCTTACACAGTGGTTGTTTAGTGGAATGGGTGTTTAAATTTTCAGCTTTGGGACATGGTTTTGTGTGCATGTGTATAGGTACTCAGGAAAATTACTCTCTCATACAGGATGATGCCTTCGACACTAGTCTCCAACCCCATTCCATTGGGAGGTGGGCATGGGGTATGTCACAGAAAATGCCCCCAGGGACATGTCATTAAAAAGTGGTATCGGTGGTGTTTGGTTCTACCTCATAGACTAAAAGTATTTGGTTCTGATTTTGGGGGAAAATGTTGAATGTTTCGAGTTCAACATTCATATTCATGGACTGCAGTGTTGGTGTAGTGGACAACATATCCATACACCAAGACCCTAAATTCTGATTTTCAGCTCAATACATGAAAACAATAGTTTCATAAGTGTATCCTTATTATCATCGTGCATAAGATTCAGCTCACCCGGTGAAATTTCTTACTACAGAACATACTAATCTATATCAGGATTCATACATGATGATTGAAATCTAGGCTTCTAATATGTGATCTTGTGGACAATCTTCCAAGCGATGAGGCATCAATTCAAGGACATGTTCTAGAGATGTCCCCACCAGGAGGTGAATCGTTGTCTCTAACACCCATTAATTAGAAGTTACATTTGGTGTTACTGGTAGAGAATGTTTGCACACTAAGTTCCCTACACAAGTTTTATAGGTAGAGACCTCCTAGGATTCAGGGAGAGGCAAATCCTAAGGTCACTAAGGACTTACTGGAGGTAGTGAAGTGAGTAATCTTATTATTGAGGACACCTCTTCAGCAGATGGATATCATGTCCATGAGACATATTTAGGAATCAGTATGGAGATGGTGGAGTATTACCATCCAGACGCATGATGAGGTGACCCTCACCTAGACAGACTTTGAGATGATTTTTAGGGAGGATTTTTTCCCCATGACATTGCACTCTGTGCGCATATAGGAGATACTTCACCTGTATCATGGAAACATGTCCGGGGATGATTACTATGGTAGTTTTAGAGACCTCCCCCAAAACTCACTAGACATGGTATATGACACTTTATCAGGGCCCATATCCTTGATCAGGGAATCATATGGGAGATCAAGGAATCTGTGATGTCTCTCCTCATCCCCACCTAGGATGGAGTGCTAGAGCGACCCCTTCTCGTATAGATCTTCTGGGAAGTGTTTTCTCTCAAAGATTGAGCAACCTTCAAATATCAGGAGGTAAATATTTCAGTGGTGGTCAGAAGACAGCAGATATGGGAGACCATGAGGGACAAGTCATTCAGATGGTGACCCCAGGACTTAGGTTCAGCAGTGCGGGGCTCCCAAAGCAGAGGGAGTCAGGTTGGAACAAGGCTGTGCTTCTCAAGCATCGAGTAGTGAGACATGGCTAATGCCATCCTGAACCTCTACCCAAAAGATAAGAGGATGATTTAAGGGACACCAAGGTAGAGATAGAGGTTTGATAGAGGAGGTATACTGGGAGGTGGATGTGGTAGTGGAATAGGTTGAGCGGCAGGTAGTGGATGACAATTCGAGGTTCCACCACTACCACCCCTTGATAGACCACCACTGGCTCAGGGAGCCTGCAGATAGGAGCGATGCCAGATTTAGGAAAAGGAGTCCTATGACCATGGAACTACAATGATTATTATGGTAAAATATTTTCCTCCTCCACCTTATATTAAGTACTTATGGACACAGGTTCCATCCACTCATTCCATTCCACAAACCTCATTCGAGGATCACTGATTCTGAGGGTTCTGTTGGATTAATACCTATGATTTGTGACTCATATAGGATGGTATTTGACGATGAAACCCTAGTTCTGAATGTGTGAGACTACTCTTGGAGGTGAGTGCTTTGGTTCAGATCTCCTAGTAGTGGAATCTATTATAGCATCCCACCTTTTTATAACATAACATTTCATTAAATTTTACAAAACTGAGGATCATTATGGTTTAGTGTCTTGGAAAACAGGAACTTAATACATGAAACAAAAAAGAAAACATTCTTCTTAAACACTTTAAAGTCTTATACTTATGTTCGTCCTAGGTTCATTACTGCATCTCATAACCTGGGTACATACATCATATGAAAGGGTGAGCAGAAGGCCCAGTAAGGGAAACAAGGGAAACATTTAACATGTGAACATGAGATACATCAATATAGTCATGAAAAGAACTTTAAGGCATGAGAATTAAATCATGAGGCATATAATAATAAAAATAATGTATTTCATAAATTTAATATGTGGCTACAACATTTAATAAAGAAAATCATTTCCGTTTTACCAAGGTCTATCCCCAACGTGTCAATAAAAATTACCAAGGTTATTCACCAAGGTATCAGTCAAAATGGTCATCTCTAGAGACTAAGTCTTTACCCAATGAATTGGAGTGCTATCAGGGCGCACCCTTAAATTTAACTTTATTTTCATGTGATACACATATATCATCATAAATAATTTCATAAACAACCCATATATCATAAAAGAAATGGGTTTCATTTCATAATCAAAATGTTTTAAAAACTGCTTTAAAGACATGATCTTTATGTCACTTTAAACCCACAGAAAAAGAAAGCTGGTATCATGTATATAAATACTAGAATTTAAAATAGAAAATTTTAGTAAATATGTGAATACCCCTTTAGAAGAAAGATATTTTACTATTCACTTAATAAAATAAAATAATTTGATAAAAATAGAGAGACATTTTGAGTCGGAAATTCAGCAGCATAACGACTATATTATAGGGTTTTAGAAAACATTGAAAAGAGAGGGGACATGGGTAACCCACTCATGAATGATACATAAAAAATTAGGTGGACAGAATATAAAGGATTTAAGAACATGGTAATGAAATTTTAAAGATATACCATATGAAATGAAGAACATGAAAGGAAGACAAAAATAATATTTCTATTATGAAAATTTGGCAACCAAACAAAATCACTTAAACATCAAAAAAATGAATTGATGAGATCAAATAGGGTATCTAATCATATGAACATAAAAGATCAGTATGATAGATAAAGAGATAATACCCCAACATAATAAAAAGGATCTTGAAATACTTGACATGAAAGTAGACCTTTGAAAAAAATGAGAAAGGTGAAGGAATCCTTTAAAAATTCGGCAGCCTAACGGCGTCACCTAAAATTCAACAAAAATGAATTGACGAGATCAAATAGGGTCTCTCATAATATGAAAATAAAATATAAGTATGATAGATATAGATATCATACCCCAACATAATAAAAATGAAATATAAAGACTTTACATGAAAGTAGAACTTTGAAAAAAATGAGAAAGGAGAACGAATCCCTTAAAAATTCAGCAGCCTAACGGCGTCACCTAAACTTCAACAAAAATGAATTGATGAGATCAAATTGGGTGTCTCATCATATGAACATAAAATATCAGTATGATAGATATAGATATAATACCCCAACATAATAAAAAGGAAATTGAAAGACTTGACATGAAAGTAGAAATTTGAAAAGGAAGAAAGGTGAATGAATACCTTAAAAATTCTGCAGCCTAACGACGCCACTTAAACTTTCTTAAATTGAATTTATGAGATCAAGAGGGGGTATATCATCATATGAAAATGAAAAGGGAAGTAATAGGAATATAAAAAAAATTCTCCAACATAAGATAATGGAGCATAAAAGAAATGACATAAAAGAGATTACTAGAAAAGAAAGAGAGAGGTAGGATCCCTTACCTTAATGTAACTCTTAAAACTCAGAGGTTGGGAACTTGAGGGCTTGGGGGAACCTTGGGAGGACTAATTGGGAGGTAATGAGACCAGAGCTTCGTTGGGGGAGAGTTGGGAGTCGAATGGATGAGAGGATGGCTTGGTTTTTATAGGGAAAGTAAGAGGACAAGGCATTAATGGCCAAGGGACACGTCATTGGTGGTTTTGGCAAAACCATGGGCTTGCCCATGGTATTTGACCACGATATTGGCCAAATGGGTCCCCCCATACAATAATTCATCACCTTTGGTCGTAAAACCCTTAAAATATCCCATGAAATAATCATGACACTGTTATGATGTCATTAAACATACCGAAACCCTAAAACTGTATTTTTACTATTCACTGAAAATTCAACTTTCTCAGAAAAATCCCAAAATTTCACCTTAACCAAATATCAATGATCTTATTTGAAAAATGAAATCCATTTTATAAAAATAGTTTTCTAAATATTTTTAATTTAATTTTTAAATAAATACACTATTCACTGAAAATTCATTTTTCTCAGAAAAATCACCAAAAATTACCTTAAAATAATATTGATGCTTTGAGTTCAAAAATGAAATACATTTTATAAAAATAATTTAGTAAGTATTTTTAATTAAATTTTTAATTAAAAACACTATTCACCTAGAATAACTAATACTTGACTAATAATTTATGAAACCATTATTTTACCATTTTATTGAATCGCATTACTTAATCAAGGTCCCTAGATTATATTAACACTTTCTTTAAGTGAGATTAATAATCCTTTTGATCACATTACTAATACTAAGCATAAAATCACTATTCATAACTTATTGTTCATCAAAAATTATGTTAATCTTATTAGAATCTAAATTTCATACTGAACATAATTGTAGAATACCATTTTTTCAAAATCATTACACATTTTTAAATATTTAAGGTTTACATAAACATTTTTAAAATATCCTTTATCTAAAATTCATCAAAAATATGCATACAATATTTATCCGGACATTTGAAAATTCATAAACTTCATCATAAGAAGAAATGAAAATTTTTATTTACAACAAAGGATTACACAAGGTAGTTACGGTCTCCTTACATAGCCCCTTATCACACCAGTATAGGACCTAAGTGTAAGGTGTGATAAGGTGAGAGAATCTGAGGGAGGCAAGGCCAACATCGCACGAGTAGTAATTTCTATCAGTTTGAACTTCTCGTGAAGGTGATTTCGTTCTAGCTTCACACAATGAAGTTTAGCTTGGGTTTGGTCCAGAGCAAAGCCCAGTGGTGCTACCTACTTCCCAAGTTCTGTTAGATGGGCTTCGATTGGCCTGAGAATATTGGATGAGGCCATCAAATCTTCTTTCTATATTAATTAACCAAGGTCACTTGTATTTAGAGGCAAAAGTAACAACATTCAGTTTTCAACGGTCATACTGACTAACAGTTATATAATAGTCAAAACCCAATAGTCTCATATTTATTATACTTATGTTATCAAAAAAAATTGTTTTGTTGAGTATGAAAAATAAAATAACACACAAAATTAGGAAACAAGATTTATTCAAAATTTTGGGTCGTTACAATCTTCCCCACATAAGAAATTGCGTCCTCACAATTTTTAAAATTGGGTTTTGAAATTTCATTGAATGTCCCACATTAGAAAAAGAGTTAGTAACACTATTAATTTAAAAGAAATAAAAGGAAGTAAAAAGGACACCCAAGTTTACCCATACTAGGATTCCATGTAAGAAAACATGGATATGGAAGAAAAAAACAAAGGGTCATGTTCTGAGGGAGAGTGATAGAAAACATGATTAGGAGAAAGTAAACCACAAGAAAATCACAAACTTATGATGTGTGTAAATGATGTTTGATTACCCAGTAAGAAAATTAAACCAACAACGTTTTTTTTACGTTACTTTTAATAATTTTGAGGAATTCATTTACTACATAGAATAAAAACATATAGAAATATACCTACCTTCTGGTAGAGTTTCATCCTTCAATAAGTTTCTACCAAAACTAATATTTTCTCCAAATGATGAACATTCAAAACTACTTGGTCTCATCAAAGCACAAGAATAATCTTATAGAGAATCACATAATCCACCAAAAATTAACTATCTATTTATTCTATCTTTAAAAATTATCCCAAAAATAGAAAGGGTAAGATAAAACAACTTTTCCAAAATAAAGAACACCAGAGGAAGAGAAACTACTTTAAATATTCAAAGTTCCACGGTACTACCCAAAATTCATCATAGACCATTCCATTAACAAATGTCCTTAAAATTCCTCAAAATAAACCAAAATAAGATTGAAACACAAATACAAGAAGGATTTGATAACATAGTCTCCCAAGATAAATTTTATCACTCATATCCAAACAACATCAACCACTCCTAACATCTTATAACAAAATTATCTAACCTAAAAATATTTTACCCAAGATAGTTTAATCATTTCCATATGTATCCTAAATTACTATAAGTCCACCTTAAATTCATCGATTCTTCAAAATATAAGTTAACTTTTATTTCTCAAAGAAAATATCGTAGTAATCTATTTACCTCGATCAAATAGAGTTCCCAAAATAGTGAACGTCTTCCAAAATAATAATCATCTTTTAATACCCTAATCATCTCTGTCATATTAATACGACAATCGTCACACTTCCTATCACTTTGGTTGTTGGGACATGTTCTTCCATTTCCTGCCATTAACTAAGAAAAGAAATTACAATTAGGGGCTTAAATACTTATCTAATAATCATGAAAAGGAACTTAAAGCATAGAAGGATAACATGTAGAAGAAAAGTATACCCTAACTTGTGATCCCCTAGGTTCCAATCTGGGTTATCCATTGTCATATATTCATATGTGAATATTTATTTTATTTTATCTTTATTCCTTTAATAATGGTTCATACTAAGCTTATGAGTTTACAAAATCATATCCCCCGAGAGTGTCGTACCCAAGAGTGCAGCAAGGCTCATTGTCGTGTACCAGTTCCCGTTCGAGTCAAGCTTAAATCAGTGTTTTCAGTTTTTACCCCAATGTACATCTGTTCCAGAGCCACCTCTACCTGCTCGTATCCAAACAAGGATGTATTTTCTCAGAAACCCCTTACTCAATACTCAACAAAATTCCAGTAATATTTCAATTATTTAAAAATTTCCATAGGGTTCTTCTTAAATTTTTCATATCCTAATTTTCAAAAACAACTAAACCATAATTTGATACCAACTATACCATCCCACCATTTTATGACATAACTTTTCATTACATTTTACAAAACCAAGGATCTTTAAGGATTAGTGTCTTGAAAAACAGGAACCTAATACATGAAACAAGAAAACATTCTTCTTAAACACTTTAAAGGAATCTCCTTATGTTCATCCTAGGTTCATTACAATATCTCATAACCTTGGTACATACAACAAAAGAAATGGCGAGCAGAAGGCCCCATAAGGGAAACAAGGGAAAAAGTTAACATGTGAACTTGAGATACATCAATAATGTCATGAAAAGAACTTTAAGGTATGAAAATGAAATCATGAGGCATATCATAATAAAAATAACGTATTTGATAACTTGAAGATGTGGCTACAAAATTTAACAAAGACAATAATTTCTGTTTCACCAAGGTCCATCCCCAAGGTGTCAATAAAAATTACCAAGGTTATTCACCAAGGTATCAGTCAAAATGGCCATCTCTAGAGATTAAGTCTTTACCCAATGCATTAGAGCGCTATTAGGAATCACCTTGAAATTTAACTTTATTATCATGTGATACACATATATAATCATCAATCATTTCATAAACAACCCATATAGCATAAATGATATGGGTTTCATTTCATAATCATAAGGTTTAAAAAACTGCTTTAAAGACATGATCTTTATGTCACTTTAAACCCACAGAAAAAAAGCGGGTATCATGTATGTAAATCCCTGAATTTAAAATAGTAAATTTTGGAATATATGTGAATACACCTTTAGAAGAAAGATATTTGAGTACTCAATTAATAAAATAAATTAATTTTAGAAAAAGAGTGAGACATTTTGAGTCGGAAATTCGGCAGCATAACAGTTATATTTTAGGGTTTTAGAAAATATTGAAAAGAGAGGGGAAATAGGTAACCCACTCATGAATGATACATAAAATAGTAGGGAGACAGAATATTAAGTATTTAAGAACATGGTAATGAAATTTTAATGATATACTATATGGAATGAAGAACATTAAAAAAAACAAAAATAATAATTCTCTTATGAAAATTCGGCAGCCTAACAGCATCACTTAAACATCAAAAAAATGAATTGACGAGATCAAATAGGGTATATCATCATATAGACATAAAATATCAGTATTATATATATAGAGATAATACCCCAACATAATAAAAAAGGACTTTAAAGATTTGACATGAAAGTAGAACTTTTAAAAAAATGAGAAAAGTGAAAGAATCCCTTAAAAATTCGGCAGCCTAACGGCGTCACCTAAACTTCAACAAAAATGAATTGACGAGATCAAATAGGGTCTTTAATAATATTAAAATAAAATATCAGTATTATATATATAGTTTTCATACCCCCAAATACTAAAAAGTAACTTGAAAGAAATGAACTGATTGTAGAACTTTGAAAAAAATGAGAAAGGTGAAAGAATCCCTTAAAAATTTGGTAGCCTAACGACGTCACCTAAACTTCAACAAAAATGAATTGAAGAGATCAAATAAGGTCTCTCATAATATGAAAAATAAAAGATCAGTATGATTTATATAGTGATCATACCCCAAAATAATAAAAATTAACTTGAAATAATTGACATGAAAGTAGAACTTTGAAAAGGAAGAAAGGTGAACAAATCTCTTAAAAATTTGGCAGCCTAACAACGCCACTTAAACATTCTTAAAATGAATTTATTAGAGAAAGAGGGGGTCTATAATCATATTAAAATGAAATTGAAAGTAGGAGTAATATAAAATAACATACTCCAACATAAGAGCATGGAGAATAAAAGAAATGACATCAAAAAGATTACTTGAAAAGAAAGAGAGAGGTAGGATCCCTTACCTTAAAACGTAACTCTTAAAACTCAAAGGTTGGAACCTTGAGGGCTTGGGTGAACCTTGGGAGGACTCCTTGGGAGGTAATGAGACCAGACTTTCGATGGGGGAGAGTTGGGAGTCGAATGGATGAGAGAATGGCTTGGTATTTATAGGGTATGCGAGGGGACAAGACATTAATGGCCAAGGGACATCTCATTGGTGGTTTTGGAAAAACCATGGGCTTGCCCATGGTATTTTCCCATGGTAATGGACACATGGGTCCCCCCATACAATAATTTATCACCTTTGATCGGCTAACCCTTAAAATATCTCATGACATCATCATGACATAGTTATGATGTCATTAAACATACCGAAACCCTAAAACTATATTTTTACTATTCACTGAAAATTCAACTTTGTCAAAAAAATCACAAAATTTCACCTTAACCAAATATCGATGCTCTGATTTCAAAAAAGAACTACATTTTATTAAAATAATTTTCTAAATAATTTTAATTTAATTTTTCAATAAATTCACTATTCACCGAAAATTCATTTTTCTCATAAAAATCCCCAAAAAATTACCTTAACATAATATCGATCCTCTGAGTTAAAAAATGAAATCCATTTTATAAAAATAATTTTCTAAATATTTTTAATTTTATTTTTAATTAAAAAACACAATTCACTCAAAAAAACTAATACTTGACTAATAATTTATGAAACGGTTATTTAACCATTTTATTTAATCACATTACTTAATCAAGGTGCCTAGATTATATTAATACTTTCTTTAAGTGAGATTACTAATCCATTTGGTCACATTACTAATCCTAAGCATAAAATCACTATTCATAATTTACTGTTCATCAAAAATTAAGTTGGTCGTATTAGACTCTAAATTTCGTACTGAACATAATTATAGAAGACCATTTTTTTAAAATCATTACACATTTTTAATTATTTAAGGTTTACATAAACTTTTTTAAAATATCATTTCTCAAAAACTCATCAAAAATATGCATACTATATTTATCCGGAAATTTGAAAATTCATAAACTTCATCATAAGAAGAAATCAAAATTTTTATTGAAAAAAAAGGATTACACAAGGTAGTTACGGTCTTCTTACATAGCCCCTTATCACACCAGCATCAGAACTAAGTGTAAGGTGTGCTACGGTGAGAGAATCTGGGGGAGGCCCAGTCAACATCGCACGAGTAGTAATTTCTATTAGTTTGAACTTCTCGCGATGGTGATTCTATTATAGATTCACATGATTATTTTCAGCTTGGGTTTGGTCCAGAGCAAATCCCAGCGGTGCTACCTCCTTCCCAAGTTCTGTTAGATGGGCTTCGATTGGCCCAAGACTACTGGATGAGGCCATCAAATCTTCTTTCTATATTAATTAACCAAGCTCACTTGTATTTAGAGACAAAAGTCACAACATTCAATTTTCAATGGTCATACTGACTAATAGTCATATAATAGTCAAAACCTAATAGTATCATTTTTATTATACTCGTGTTATCAAACGAAACAGTTTTTTGAGTATGAAAAATAAAATAACACACAAAATTAGGAAACAAGATTCATTTAAAATTTCGGGTTGTTACATCGATGCCTTATGATGTCATCTTTGGTGTGGAATTTTAATCTACAGTCCATGCTCAAATAAATTGTATTAGGTGAATATTGATTATTTCCCTGATGATGGGACATGTTTTCCATCACTGGATGGAAGAGAAATTTTGCATGATAGGATGTATTTTCTTGAAGGAGGGTGAAACCGATCACTCAATAGTTCAATAGCTTCACCCTTGGTGAGGTGGATAAAAGGAATCTATGCTTTCCTATAGTGGCAGAAAATTTTGAATATGTCTTTCTTGAGGATGTTCTGGGACTAACTTTTCATGGGGAGGTATAATTATACATTTATCTATTCTTAGGAATGACACAGATATCTGCACCAACATTTCGGATAGCTCCTATAGAGCTTTTTAAAATTGGGGTACAGTAGGAGGACATACATGAGAAGGGATTTTTGGGGACCAATATTTGACCATGGGCAACCCTAGTGTTTTTCCAAGAAAGTATACGAGAGATTGAGGTTCTTCGAGGACATCAGGTTCCTGAACCAAGTGAATTTGAAAAAAAAGTATCCACTAAAGAGGATTTATTACCTCCTTGATCATCTGAAGGTAGAAAAGTGGTTCTCAAAGATAGACCAGAGGCCATGAAATCATAGCTTGGGGTGTGGGATGAAGACGTACCGAAGACAACCTTCATATTCTATTTTGGACACTATGAGTTCTATGTGTTTCCAATCAACAAGACCAATTCCCCAGCAGTGTTCATGGGACTCATGAACATGATCGTATATAATTACCTCAATGTTGTCATGGTAGTCTTCATTGAAGACATCTTAGTGCACTCAACGTCAGTGGAGGAACATGCTACACACCTACGGATAGTCCGGGATACACTTCGAGAGCACAACATTTTGGTAAGCCCTCGAGGTGGTATTTTTGGATTCAGGATGTCCACATTCTAGGACACATCATCTTAGAGGCTGGATTTTCAGTGGATCCGGTGAAGATAGAGGAAGTTCATTCATGGGAGGAAACCATGAGCATGACTGAGGTGCATATTTTTTTGGGTTGGATAGATTATACCGGAGGTTAATGAACAATTTTCTAGAGTAGCTGCACCATTTTCTTCATTGAAAAATAAAGAACAACCCTTCATGTGGAAAGAGATGTTTCAACAGATTTTCTTAAAGCCAAGGTGGAGTCCAATAAATTCTACCACTATTAGTATATTAAAAGAGGGTGTTGGGTATGTTTTCATCTATTACACATCAGATACTGGACGAAGTGGTGTTCTGATGCATGAGTGAGCAACTTTTTCCAACAACTCATGGTAGCTGAGGCAACATTAAGAGAAATACACAACCCATTACATGGATTTATCATTAGTGGTCTTCTCCTTTAAGATGTGGTGGAACTACATTATGGGTGAGGGGTTTACCATATACTCCAACCACAATATTCTTAGATATATCTTCTCAAATAAGAACCTCAAAATGAGACAAAGGCGATGGTTGGAGTTCTATTAGGACTATGACATTGAGATAGTCTATACTCATGGAAAGGGGAACATGGTGGTTGATGCGCTCAGTAGTATTTCTGGTTTACAACTATTGAGTGAAGAAACATAGAAGCTATACACCATCCAAATACCCTTTGTGGATAGAGATGGATCAGCTTACCATTTTTTGATGGATGTAACTCCCCTACTCTTATAGTGAGATAGGGTGGCACATCTTCTAGATTATGACTGAAAGGCCCGACATGCTTAGTTATCATTAGAAAAATCTCTTGAATGATATTTGATAGGGGGAAGCATGTCATCCTTTTTAGAGGATGCACATTAGTAAAAGTGAATTTGATAGAGAAATTGTTGAGGGAGTTTCCTACATCCCCATTAGCGGTATATCCTGGTGTGGCGAAGATGTCCTGGGACCACTGATATAAATACTGGTGGATAGTGATGAAGAAAGCGGTGGAAAAGTTCGTTTTAGGATGCCTCACTTTTCAACTAGTGAAAGAAGAGCATCCGGTCCCAGAAAGATTGGCATAACCACTTCATGTACCAGATACTATTTGGGATGGTATCTCCATGGAATTTTTGATGGGGTTACCCTAGAAGTCTTGGGGCCATGATTCTATCTAGGTGATTGTTGACTGACTCACCATAAATGGTCACTTTCAACCGATCCAGAAGCAGGGATTGTTTGAGTTATTGTAACACCTCTACATCTATGAGATAAGGAGAATTCTTAGTGTCCTTTTGACTATCATCTCATAATTTTATCCATGCTTTACTTTCCAATCAGGGAAGGGATTTTAGGAGGTGTTCAAGAAACAACTACACTTGAGCACAAATATTCACCTCCAGAAAGATCGTCAGATGGGGCATAACATACATACATGGGAGGATATGCTTCGTGCTTGTGTCCATAGTTGTGGACGTAGTTGTGAGGATCACCTACCACTGGGGGAGTTTTCATACAACAATATCTATCACTCTATCATTGGAATGGCACCATTTGAGGCCTCTTACTAGAAGACGTGCAGATCACCTCTACACTAGACAGACCCAGGGGTGTCAAGTAACATAGGTCCAAAGTTTGTACGGGCTATAATAAATAAGGTGAAATTAATCTAGGATACGATGAGGACTACACATAAAAGGTATAAATTATTTAATAACAAAATCCAGATACCCTTGGATTTTTTGTAGGGAGACAATGTTTTTCTTTGGGTCTCACCCTGTTGGGGATTTTGTAGATTTGGTCAGGGCGACAAGATATCTATGAGGTTCATCATACCTTTTCAAATTCATAGCAGAGTTGGAGAGGTGGCATATCACCTAGATCTTCCCCCAAAGATAGGTTAGGTTCATGATGATTTCCATGTATTATAGCGGAGGATATTCGTGCATGATCCATCACACATCATCAACTGGGGTGATATGGACTTTGACAATGGGACGACATTTGAGGAGTTCCTGGTTGAGATAGAGGATCGAAAAGAGATGTTCCTTCATTGACGGTTGATTCCTCTAGTTCACATTTAGTGACAGCATGAGAAAATCCCTAATAGAACATGGGCACGGGAGGATATGATTCGTGCTTAGTACCCCCATTTTTTATTAGCCTTTATTTTGAATTTTTGGGATGTAAATCCCTGAGGTGGGGAGATTTTAATGTCCTAAAATATTTAGTGTGATTTTTTAAATTAAATGGTATTCTTATGAGACCACATGTGATTCTGAGGCCTAGTGATCCTGGAATACAATTGTGAACAATTTTTAGGTTTTTTTAAGTAAACATGCAAGAAGGGTTTTCTAACTTTTAAACCGGTACATAGATCAAAAATGTGAGGGCACTATTGAACATGGGAATCAATGAATTTTCATGAAAGGACATAACATTTACTATAATGGGTGGTACATAAAAGTAAATTTTCAGACATTTCAAAAAAAATTAAATAACATAAAAATATAATATTTTTCAAAACGATTGAGAAGAAGATGGTGACACTACGGTATGGTGATGAGGCTCTTTAAATAATTCCAATTAATGGCTCATTTTTTTGCAAAATAATGATGTATTAACTGAATAGAAACTATTTACACTATTTCATAAATTAAATAGTGTAATGACGTGATGTCTCATCGTAACAGAAATGCTACGACAATTTTTCTTTTAATGGTATAACATGTTGGAGAGTTGGGAAATAAATAGTGGATTTTTCACTGATGAATCTATGGAAAATATTACATGCAAAAAATAACAATAAACATGGGTGTACATTTTGAAACATGGATGCATTATGAATAATGGGACTGGGAAGAGACGAATGCCAATAGAGCTTGAATCCTCAATGGAAGAGCGCTTCAATAATAAATGTCACCTGAGGTAGGGGTTTTTTTGGTTTTATGTTTTCACCATTCATATTTTAAAATGATGAAAATTCATGAAACCCTGAATCAGTTGATCCACAGATTAATTGTTCATGTGGGAGGGTGTTTTTATAATGTTTTCTATAGTGGGAATAAATTTTTGTTGATAGAACCGTGAACCTTATCCTTCCATTTTTAGAACTTATAACTAGGAGGGTGAAGCTGACATAAGCATGGATCAAACCACCAATTCCTTGGTAATTCGTGGTGGATGAACATTCGAAATGGAAAAAAGAAAAATTTGGGACCATCGTAGGGATGGTGAAACACCACAGAGGTCATAGTCAAAGTTAGTGGGAAGAACGGACCATCGGTGTGGACCCGGTGGCCCCGGGAGGCAGCCAAAGGTGGGTGGCATCACGCCACGATGGTGCACTGGTGCTGACAATCATTGATGTATTAGGCTGAGGGGACATAATAGGATCCGCCTGTAGGGCCAATGAATAGAATATGGGACGCGGCCCCTCGATTACACTGGTGGATCATCCAGAAGATGTAGCATGCACTTCTTTGGAGCGCACAGTCCCTTACCCATGTTGTAGTAAAGTTTGTGGTCGATTGACCATGGTGGAGAAGGCTGCCACATAGAAGACTCGCGGGGTGAAGGGGAGCTAGATACAGCTTCCAACCACATCCCAGCCAGTTAGACCGGGAAGGGTGCGGGCCGCCCTAGTGGGCTGGACCAAGGATGGGTGGGGTTTGGGTCAAGTCAGTGATCCTGGGTCAGGGTGGTGGACCTTGGTCTAGGTCCATCATGGTAGGTCTAATCGGGCCAGATAGGACCTGGACCCAACTAACCCCATTTTAGAAAAACACCAATAACTTACAAACCACACATCCGATTGATGATAATTTTTTTCATTGGAATTCTTGTGACAATGTGTATCATTTGGAACACTGTTTGGAGAATTTAATAGAAGTTGAAATACTATGAATGGATTAGGGAGTGGTTCTCCCAATATTATGTGTGGTATGTGTGGAGACCTTGCCACTAGCTGTGGCATAAATACTAATGAAAAACGACTATATGTAGATCGACTACTATAGACCAGTGAGAAGATATTTCTATGTGACCTAGCAGGCCCACGGTGGGGAGTGGATTTAGTGTTGGTATAATCATAGTACTAAACAGGATGAGTACCTCGGAATGGACAAGGTGGAAGAGGATTTTTTGTGACCCGACATGCCCATGGTGGGGAGGCGCTTCTTTGAGACCCAACATGCCCATGATACTAATCAGGGATGAGTTCTAAAATAGTACCCAGGTTAGTGGGAAGTAGCTTCTATGTGGCCCTGTAGGTCAACTATACCCACTGAGGAGGATTTCTCCTACATCCCAAGGCATTCGATGATATGCTTGATGTTCATACATTCATACTCTAAATTATACCTTGTGTGAGCTGTCTTATGTTTTTATCATGCATCATGATCAGGTTTTTTCATTTAATCTGTGGATTTCTTTGTGGTATTTCCATGGTTTTTTGGGTCCATTCTGATTATTTTGTTACTATCCCCTACACTTGCATCACCCACACGTGTTGTGTCTAGTACAGACGATTGCCGCATTGAAGGAGGAATTGGTGGGCCATGACCCATTGGTTCCCATTGAGATAGAGTAGGATGTACATAATTCTATGGCCTCTAGAAGCTACTGTGTAAATACCCATTAGTTGTGTTTTCTAGTAGATGGATATATGTGTTATCCTTGTACAATCCTATTTTCGGTTGATCTATTGTTAGGTTTGTATTCTGGACCATTTGACCTACATTTTTACTCTTACACAGTGTTAGTTGAGTGGGATGCATGATTACATATTATGATTTGGGATATTGTTGTGGGTGTGTGTGTACAGGTACTCAAGAAAATGCCTTTCACTTGCTGGTTGACACCTTCAGTTCTAGACGCCCACCCCTTGCCTTCGGGAGGGGGGGCTTGGGGTATGTCTAGACACATAACTTGGCGGATGGTTCATGACAAAATTAATAAAAAAACATCAAGGAATATAATTATTATTGTATAAATACAACATTTATCAAGTGTATTATTATTATAATAATGTGTTGATTTCATTGATAAATAAAAATAAAATAATAAAACCACTAAAAATATTATTTAGAAAAATAAACGTGTTGCTAGGAAAAAAAATCTTTTTAAATAAGATGTCGATAAAATAATTTTATGTCGATTTTAAATTTATATAACTATTGAAATATATTATAAAATCTACAAATTATTCAGTTTTCATGAAGGTTGGACGTTTTCATATCTCATAAAGGTAAATGAAAGATTCATTCCACATTTTAATTAAATAGAAAATGGTCCTTTTTTTGGAAAATGACATAGAGATTAAAAAAAATTCATGTCAAACATGGATGAGAATATAACATATAAAATATTTTTTTGTTAAATAAATAATAGTTTAGAAACAAATATATGAAATGTTAGTTTTGAATGAAAAAAGAATGTCTAGAAACGGGATAAAAATGTTATATTTTATTAAATAAGTTTTATCAATAATTATTAGTGTCAAAGAGACAAAAATGGTGATATTTCATGAATATCTAATTAAATGTAGTTTATGAAGAAAATAAAATGGGGTTTTAAACAATAATCAAACTATTCCATTTATGTGAATTCTTCCATATACAATCTAAAATAAAATAACATTGTAAAATAATTATTTCAAATATCATAACATTGAAGTGAGAGTTAATAAAATAATTGATTATGTTTATCCAAATTAAATAAATATAAAACAATTTTAATTATAGTATGATATATTCATGATTACTTAGACACCTAATCATACAATTTCATAGATAATGAAGAAGAAATATAACCCAATAAAAATAAATTGACTTATTAAATTCCATACCACTAACATACAGTTATGTTTAATACCCATGATTGAAACAATACATAACTAAACATTAAATTTCATTAATTATATATGAATCATGATTCTGTATGTGAAAGGGAAATAAATAATCCATATAAGGGAAATTATATTCATAAAATTATAATATTCCTTAATGATATGAAATTTGGATGAAATACAATACCACAAAATTAACATTGGATGAATATAATTTAATATAATGTATAATGGTGTAATATTGTTATTAATTAATACAAAAACCACATCCATATTTATAATATCATATATTATCATCTTATTATAGTTTACCACCAATTTATCAACAATATTTCAATGTTTCCATTGTTTCTGGTGTTAATTGCCTTTTTTTTCTCATGCATGTTTTGTAACAATTATTCTTGATCATAATTATTTTAAATATTAATATATAATGAATAATTATATTAATATCATAAATATCATATTATCCAATTTGATTCATTTTTTGAATCATTCATGATAGTCGGAAATGGTAAATGAATTTCCTCGCTATGTGGTGATGGTAGGTCATATATATGAATGAGAAACAATATAATTCCATTAACGAGTAAAAATTTAATTAATCAGGAGATATGTTATATTTAAATAATGAATAAAATTTCTATTATATTAGATATATTAAATATTCATATTCATATTTTTTTCCCTTGTAACTCATATGTGTAAAATGAATCACAACCCTTACAGAGGTTGTAGACTGCCGTGCACATGATCTATGTTACAATATTATAAACAGAATGAAAAGTATGAAAGTGAATTTGATATTATAATTAATTTAAAATAATAACATAATTAATATAATAAATATAATAAAAGTATATCACATAAATTATTACATCGACCCTTTAATGTTGGTGTTGGAAAATGAATAACATTGGTTCACTAGGTGGTAGTCCTCCACAAACAAGATCGATAGTTTCATTTCACATTTTGTGGAAGAGGAAATAAAAATTTTCGAATTATATTATCATAATATCATATTATTATATTTAATATTTTGAGGTGTATTTAAAATATTTGTCTAAAAATATTTTTATTTTTTGGAATAAGAAACAATAAAAAACATTCATTTATGAATGTTGCCTCTTCTTCTAGAAACATCATTACGTTTTCACCAAAAGCCTTTCTACGTAATATTTATGATCCAAATGAGGACTATAATATTTTTAGAGGATTATATAAGGTAATTTGTTTGTTCTAGGAAGAACAAAAAATATTATAAACTGATATGAGGGGAGGAGAGAGGTAATCCTTAATATGTGGGGGAGTGGACACACATGAAATGTTTCAAAAGATTCAACTACCCCCATGTTATTATCATGAAAAAATCCTAAAAGATTCATGATTAATCAAATATTTACGTTATAATATTGATATATTTCCATAAAATAGATTATAGAAATCTTTTTAAATCATTAAAAACATTATATTAATAGTTTTACCCATGGTTAATTAGTTTTTACCTTAACAACGATATTTATAATTTACATCATTAACTACTCACAATGGGACATAATTTGGTTGAAATAATTATTTAATATTATTTTTAAGGTTTTAGAATATGGAATCTATTTTTTCAGGTTCATTTCCAGGATGTGGTTGAATCCCATTTAAAATTATACTGACAGACATGATGAAAATGTGTGTTTCTATTTTTGGAATTCTCTTAACTATATAAGGATGTAATATCAAAATGAAATATGAAATTTAATCCATGTACACAGATTTTAATTTTTATAATATAAATAATTATTTTTTCATTTAAATAAAAATTAAAATATATTTCTTCATTGCAAGATTTTTTTACAAAATGTAGTTTTTTTAAAAAATATTGATTGTTCTCTATTCAATGAAAATTTATACTTTTTTGAAAAACAAAAAACTCACTGTAGAATAATTTTGAAGTGATGATTAATATGTTATTTTAATATTTTAAAATAAATTCTAACTATCTGGGGAAAATAAGTTTTAATTTTTCTTCTCAAATCACAACTAAGAAACCTTTATGTAAAATAATACAGTTTTCCAAAAAACATTTCTTTCTCTATCAGTGTATTATTATTTTTAATTATAATAAATTGATAATAAATTAACATGTTTAATACATATTTTTTTAATTTATTAATTAGAATTCAATTCCTCTAATTTAATGGCTATGTTATAATTAAATTATATATTACGATTCATTAATAATCAGGTTTTCTTGTACTGTAAGAAATTGATGTGATAAAAGTTATTTAAAAATCAATATATCATAATGGATCAAGGAGCTTCATTATTATAAATTATTGGTGCCTTATTTTGTATATTTTACTTAATAATTTGTTACTATTTTATGATCATATGGTCTTATAATTTCCCAACAATTAGTAAATTGAATACTGATAATTTTAGCATGCACTTGTAAATCAAATATTTGAATTTTGAGATTTCATTCATTGAAAGCATACATTGAAAAAGGGTCAATGAAAACAAAATATTAAATAAGGGATGAATATATATGATATTTAGTATATCATAACAAATAACATGGTTTATAAATAGGATAAAAATGTGGGAAGTGATGATATTGTCATGGATGAAGTTCACAACACAAAAATAATGATTGGGGGTTGAAGAGGATATTGATAAAAATAATATGGATGATAAATATAATGAAAACAAAAAAATACAATATATATATATATATATGATACAAAATAACATTAATTATTCAAATATGAGGTTAATTATATATCATTTTTTTCAATATATATTTCTTAGTTTCTATAAATACTTTTGTTATGTATGAATATAAAGATATAATATAACTTGTTATATTTCCATTTCAAAAGAAAATTTTCATCATTTTGATGTTTTTAAATTAATTTATCACATAATCACTTATTACAAGAAAACAATATCCAAAATTAATTTTTATAAAATTAACATTTAACTGATCATAATATCAATAAAATATTGGCATGTATTTTTAAATGTTTTAAAATATTTTCCAAAACCAATATGGTTAGAAGAAATTATATAATAAAATTAATTAATATAAATAATTCAGTAGTAACCCCACTGGTTCATCAATAATATTTATTCAAAAAATTATTAATATACATTGATCAAATATAAACCATAGCATCATGTCACCTTGTTATAGGAACTCAACCATTATCATCCCTCATTTGTTGGTTCAAGCCCTATTGACTTCATTGGATGCAATAGGTTGTCACTTACCATGCTGGTTTTATTCTTTTCATATATATATATATATATATATATATATATAATTTAACATTCCCAAATTGGGATGAAGGATAATAACCCTTCTTTTTATTACACACTGAAACCTGATTGTTTACATAAAATCACCACTTAATACAAAAAAGAAGATTGAGAGGTATAGTGTCTTTTGGGATTAGGAATATTACATAATATCATAGAACATAAAACACACAACATATTTATTGACAACTTTATTTACATGACCAGTACATTCCCTTGTACTTAGCATTTCCTGGGATAACCTGAGGACATGCATAAGAAAAGGGTGACCTATAAAGCCTAGTAAGGGAAAAAACATGTAATAAAATGATGAATACAATACATGTTATAAAATAGGCATATAAATGGAGCACAAGTGAAACATGAACAAAAATTTATGATAAATCATGATAATCCTAACATGGAAATGTGGTAATAACACTTTACATGGAATTAGCATGATCCAAGTATCATTGCGCATGGAGCATGAGTAAACCCTCATTGCACAAGAAGCACGAGTAAAACCTCATTTGACATGAAAAATAATGAGTCAAAATTAATTTCAAATGACTTATTATGATACTAAACTTTACACAATTAATTGGAGTTCTATCAGGGAACACCCATCATAAACATTTCATTTCAGGCATAAGTGTGCCACATGAATCATATAAAATGTAATAAATCAACAGAAAAATTTATTCCATGATAAGTAATGTGGAATAAATACAGGAAAGTACCATTCAATAGGTATATGTGCATAAATGTGAATAAACAAGATTGAGACATGGGTATGGTATTCACTACACAATGATCTTGGCTTGGAAAAAAACACAGTTCAATTTCGGCAGCATAAAGACATGACATAAGGATTAATGAAAATATTTTATGAGATAAAAAAGGGTGTCTCGTAATTTTTACATTAAATGGATAGTAAGGGGTTATATGGAAACATGTTCCCAAAAACTTAATAGAATTTAGATGTATAATAAAAAACAATACTTGGATGTAAAAGAGGAGAGAGAAATCCCTCACGGAATTTCAGCATGGTAATGGGTGTACAAGGGTGGAATTAATAAGAGAGAAAGCATATCCCATAAAACAACCATAAATAGGATAGTATGGGGGTGGTGAAAAATAATACCCCAACATTTGTAATTTTAAACAAAAGGGCATAACAACTTAATGAAAATTAGACAAAAATGAAAAGAAGAAATATCATACATTGATGTCTGATCCCAAAGGCTTGGGAGAGGCTTCTTGGGAGATTTTTGAACATTGGGAGGATTCTAGAGAGAGGTCTGAAAGGGTTGGTCGAACTCCAAAGTCCTTGAGTGAAGAGGAAGTGGGTGCTTGAGTGAGTTTATATAGGAAAGGAGAGGGAATTCATTATTATTTAAGTTTCGGACACCTCACATTAATCTAATCAATACCACAAACCAGCTCATGGCTTCTACCCATGGTTTTGTAAAAAGGGTAGTAGAAAAAAATATTTTATAAGTAAAATGGCGTAAAATCTTCAAATAATTGGGTGGATTATGTGGAGGTGAGCCACACACTAAAGAAAAACAATTTAAAAAAGACAAAATATTTTATAAGTCTTGGAGGGTTCACAAAAGCTTTGCAAAATAAATCCAACAAATATAAAATCAAATTATTTTAATTCTAAAAAATATATTGGCCAAAAATTATGTTTATATTTTTTATTACTTCACTATTGGGCCGTTATGATGTCATAAAAGACGTTATATATTTAAACAATATTTAATTTTTACCAAAAAATTTAAATGTCTCAGAAAATTATGAAAAATGCACCGTTGGATAATTTCGATGTCCTGATTTCAAAAATAATATTCATTTTATATAAATAATTTTATAAATATGTGAATTTTTACGTTTAAAATAAAAACTGACATTTATCGAAAATTCTTGGGTCTTGACAAAAACCGTTTTCAAACCTTAAAAAAAATTGAAATTGAATTTATAAAATAATATGATAACTTATATTCAATAAAAATTAATTTAATAATAGTAATATTTTATTAAAAAAATATTTAATTCAAAATTCCATTAATTCATTAAAATATATTTCTTAGTTGAATATTAACTAAAAATAATTTTTGTACTATAAAACCTATTTATAGAGTTACAATATTAAAATGAATGTATATTAATTATTATATACAAAAACAATGCACATATTAATAGTGTTGTGGTATTTTTACATAACCCCTTATAACATCCACATAAGACCGAAAGGTAAGGTGTGTGATGGTGAAAAACACTTGGGGTGGCTCGGATAACATTGATCGGGTGGTAATCTCTATTAATTTCCACTTCTCATATCGGTGGTTCCGCTCGAGCTTAACGTATTCAAGTTCGGCATGGGATTGGTCAAGAGTGAAGCCCAATGACACCACCTCCTTTCTAAGCTCCGATAAATGGGCATCATATGGGGAAAGTCTATTGGATGAGGCCATTGCTTCCTTTGTCTCAGTAAATTGGATTTATTAAAGCCTTATATTTATTCCAATCATGTGATCACTATTCAAGGGATATATTAGCTACGATCACAATTCATAATGGTATTTTAAAATATAGAAACACAAAACCAATTATGTTCAAATTTTATATAACCAGAATAAGACATTTAATTATATCAAGAAGAATTTTCAGTAATGAATGTTTGGGTCGTTACAATCTTCCCACCTTAAGAAATTTCTCCCTCAAAATTTCCTTTTCCCACACTAAAATAGTTGTTGGTGACTTTTCTTCATCACTTCCACTAATTCCCATTTTCTTCTTTAAACTTGTGGTTTCTCCACAACACCTGACTAGGGGCATTGTCTTATTTCATATTACATTTTCTCTACTGTCTAATATATTTAATTGTTTCTCCTCATAAGAAAGATCATCCTCTAGTTGTACTACCTCTGAAGAGAGTACATGTGAAGGGCCTGGTATGTACATCCTTTAGAGGAAAACATGAAAAACAAATCATGTACTTTGGCCATGGTAGGTGGAATTTCTAGTCGATAGACCACATGCCCAACAAGATCAAGAATATCTAAAGGGCCTATGTTCCTAGGACTTAATATCCCTTTCTTTCCAAACCTCATGACCTTTTTACCTGGAGATATGCATAGAAATACGATGTCTCTAAATTTAAACTCAAGGTATCATCGATGATTGTCTGTATAACTCTACTGTTAACTATGGGATACCATGATGTGATGCTAAATGGTTTTCACCTTCTCAACCATTTCCTCAACCATTTCTGGTCCTAGAACATTACACTCACCAACTTCATCAAGACATGTCGGTGTTCTACACCTCTTCCCATACAGGGCTTCATGAGGTTCCATTTTAGATTCTCGAGTGGAAACTATTATTGTAGGGGATTTCAACCTATGGAAGATGTTGGTACCACCCTCCTTTGATGTCCATAGAACATGATCTCAACATTTTTTCAAGTGTTTAGATTGTCCATTTAGACTGGCCATCAGTTTGATGATAATAAGCTGTACTGAAGTTCAGCTCAGTATCTAGAGCATGTTGAAGACTCTTCAGAAACGTAGAGGTGAATCTTGGATCTCGATCAGAAACAATATATAGTGTTACTCCATGAGGCCTTACCCCTTCACTAATATATATTCGTGCCATTGGATCCAATGAGAAATCCTCCCTAATTGTAATGATGTGTGCAGACATTGTAAGATGATGCACAAAAACCTAGATTTCATTATTGCCTTTGGATGTATTCAGACGACTGGTGAAAAAGTTCATGGTGATGTTCTCCCATTTCAAAGCTGGTATGGGAAATGATTGCATCATCCCCTTAGACTTTTTCCTCTCTACCTTCACTTCCTGACACATCAGGCATATTGATGTATACTCAGCAATCACCATCTTCGTATTATCCCACCAATAAATATCTCAGATATCTCGATACATCATTGTGCTTCATGGGTGAAGAGAGAAATTTGAACTACCCACATCATCCATAAGTTCCTTCTTCAGCTCTGGACTTTATGGAACACATAGTCTTTTCAAAAAACTCACAATTATTTCTTCATTAAAATTTAACAATGAGGATTTCATTTTTCTGATAGCTTCCACTCTCTTATGAATTCCCACATCATCCATTTGAGCATCCTTTAACATTTTCAAAAGAGACAGTTGAGCAATAATTTCTGAAAGGATTGATTATGTTCCCTTCTTTAGGATTCCCATGTCCATCTTTATCAAATCTAAGAAGATTGTTTCCTTCTCAATTCTCATCAATGATAGAATTGTTGGGACCTTGCTAATTAGAACATCATACACCATGTTCGCTTTCCCAGGTTAGTAATGGATTGAGAAGTCATAGTCTTTGATCAGCTATAACCATCATCATTGGTTCATGTTCAACACTTTCTATGGTAATATATACATGAGGCTTTTTGGTCCGTATATATTTCACACTTCTCCCCAAAGAGATTATGCTGCCAAAATTTTAAAGCGAACATCACCACAGCCAACTCCAAATCAAGTGTTGGATAATTATGGTCATAAAATTTCAATTGCATTGAAACATAGGAAGTGACTTTTTCATTTTACATCAACACATAGCCCAGGCCTATCTTTGATGGATCACTACATACCACAAAAAATTGTCCACCTATAGGTATTGTGGGCATGAGGGCAGTGATAAGGCTCCTTTTTAACTCTTGGAAGCCTTCCTTGCATTCATCATTCCATTAAAACATTACACCCTTATGAGTTACCTTGGTAAGAGGGTTGGATAATCGTGAGAAATTTCTCCAAAATTGTTGATAATATCCAGCTAACCCTAAGAAGATATAGATTTCGGTTACCGATGTTGGTCTCGACCGTCCCTCAATTGCTTCTATTTTGGATGGATCTATAGATATCCCATTTATTGTGATGATATGGCCCAAGAATGACGCCTCATTAAAGAAGAAGTCACACATGTTGTACATTGCATAAAGATCCTACTTCTGCAAGGTCTCCAGTATAGTTCTTAGATGCTCCTCATGATATTCATTATTTTTTGGAGTATATCATAATTTCATCTAAAAGGACTACCATTAATTTTCAGGGTAATACCTAAATACTCTATTCATCAATTCCTTGATAATTGTTGGATCATTAGTGAGTCTGAATGGAATTAATATGAATTCATTGTGCTCGTATCATATCTGAAAAGCAGTCTTGGAGATATCTTCCTTCTTCATCCTAACATGATAATATCCTGACCACAAATCCATCTTGGAGAAATATTGTGTTGCATGCAGCTGATCGAAAAAGTCATCAATTCATGGGAGATGATAGTTTTTCTTTATCTTGATTTTGTTAAGCTCATGATAATCGATGAAAATGTGCATTGACCCATTCATCTTCTTGATGAAGAGGACTGGTGCACCATATGGTGAAGCACTTGAGTGTATAAACCATTTATCCAGATTCTCATGTAGTTGTTTATTTAGATTCTCAATATTGTAAAAAACCATTCTATATGGAGTATTGGATATTGGAAATTTCCCAGGTATAATATCATTTTAGAATTAAACATCCCTTCTAAGAGGAAGACCAGGCAATTCCTCCAGAAACACTTCTGCAAATTCCCTAACAATAGGCATGTCTTCAAGGATGGTCTCCACCTTAGACTCAATAAACTGATCCATATATGAATTCTCATATGGTATTAATATCCATACTTGAGATCATGTATCTAAGGACGATTCATCTTCTTCCTTGAACTTGTATAGAATCGGGGTCAACTCACCTCATGGAGAGTGATTTCCCTCTCACAAAAATTTATGTTAGATCTATATAAGGAAAGGAAATCCATGCCAAGAATTGAATAAAATTATACTAGAGGGAGAATGAAGAGGTTCATCAAGATAATTCAATCCATATATTATGACAGTAAAGGATTTATATTCCTGGGATGAAATGATTTCCCAATTTTCTGTACTCACTGAAATCTTTACCTCCTTAATTTGTAGTGGTGCTGGGATTGTTCTGCTAAACTTTTGGGATATAAAAGAATGCATAGATCTTGAATCAAAAAGTACATTCTCAATTATTGATTGAAAAACTAGAGTACCTGTCACCACTTCATTGGTAGTGTTCACATTTACAGTAGTGATGGTAAAATATTTCCCTTGGTGCCTTGGAGGTTGTTGGTTGCCTCTATAAACACTTAGAGTAGGGCACTGATTTGCAATATGCCATGGTTATTTTTAATTGTGACAATGAACTACACAATGAGGTTCGAACAGATCATTCCTCTCCTCTATTGTAGTCGTAGGTTATTCTTGACAGTAGTTAATTGCTAGGTTCCTTCTCTTCCACACTTAAATAATTTCCTCATTCACTTTAGGCAATTTCTAGGATGCTTCTTTCCACACATTTGGAAAGTGGGGTGCTAGATCTTCTTAGCACGATTGGATTTATCCATCAGACCACCAGCATTGAATTTCTCCTTAAGCTTATTATCCCCATGATACCCCTGAGATTCTCCGATCTCCATTTTAGCATTGAGGGCACATCGAACAATTTATTTATAGCTGTTGAAGTCACGGATCACCAGATCTTTCCGTAGGCTTGGTTTCAGCCCACCAAAGAACCGGTCAACCGTGCATTCAGGGGAAATGAAAAAGCAAGAGGTGTATCGTGGAGACCTTGTGAAGTTTGACTCATACGCTCTGACTAATTCATCGTATTTTTTTATTGAAAGGAAGTCCCTTTCCGTCTTACGTTATAGGGTGCAAGGGAAATATTTATCGAAAAACATCTTCTTGAAATCCATCCATTCCAAAACCTTGATCTCTTCCTCAGGATTTATATTATTGATAAACATATATTATTTATCGGCTTCACCTTCCATATGATAAGCAGCCAGAATAACCTTCTCTAGTTTGGAACATTGAAGGATGGAGAAGATCTTTTCAATAGAGGTGATATATTTTTCAGCAATTGAGGGATGGGACTATCAATTAAAAGTAGGAGGCCTTTGTCTCATGAATCTCTTGATAGTGACTTTTTCATTATTAGGGGGGGTATGAACGTTCTTCTTGACCCATTTTTATATACAAATCTAGAGTTATCTGAGAAAGAAGTATGAAAAAGTTCACGATTCCCACTCCATTAAGATTGGGCATCTCATTTTCGAAGTCACCACATTGATCTTCACATCGATTGTTAGCCAGAGTCTGCCTATTACCAGACATTGGCTGGAATAAAATGAAATTTAGGTGTAACACATAAAGGTTCATCCAAGGACAAAATTGATGAATTATAAATAACATTCATTTTCTTAAATTATGAATCCATAGGCTTCAATCTATGCTATCCATGATCAAATTTCTAATATATATTCTTAGGGGAATCTTTTTAATTCCCTTAATAAGGGTTCATAAAATGCTTATGAGTTTACCAAAGAATATCCCCCGAGAGTGTCTTAACCAAGAGTGCAGCAAGGCCCATGGTCGTGCATCAATTCTTGTTCGAGTCCAACTCAAAGCGGTGTTTTTATGTTTTACCCCTGAGATACATCTGTGCCAGAGCCGCCTCTACTAGCTTGTATCCATACAGGGATGTATTTGATAGATAAACCAATTACTCAATACTCACCAATAATTAGGTATGTTTCTATTGTACTTATTCTTTTCTATAAGTCTTCAATAGGGTTTTATAATCCTAATCCCACAAATAACTAAACCTATCCTCAGATACCAACTATAACAAACCTGCTTTCAATTACACACTTCAACCTGATTTATTACATAAAATCTTTTCTTGATACAACATTAAAGATTAAGAGGCATATAATATTTGGGGATTAGGAACATTACATAACATCTTAGAATATAAAACACCCAACATCATTATTGAAAACTTCCGTTACATGACCACTATATTCCCTTGTACATAACATTACATGGAATAACCTGAGAACATTCATAAGAAAAGGGCGAGCTATAAATAATAGTAAGGGAATAAACATGGAATAACTTGATGAATAAAAAACATGTTAGACAATAGGGATATCAATGGAGCACTAGAGAAACATGAACATAAATTTATGATAAATCATGATAATCATAACAAGCAAATGTGGCAATAACATAGAACATGGAATTCGCATGAGCCAAGGCTCATTGCACATATAGCATGATTAAAACCGCATTGCATATGAAGCACAAGTAAAACCTCATTGCATTGTAATTAGAATGAGTAAACACCCATTTCACATGACGTATCCTGATACTATACTTTACCCAATGCATTGGAGCGCCATTATGGCGCACCCTTCTTAAACATTTCATTTCATGTAGAAGTGTGCCGCATGGATCATATAACATGGAGTCAATCAACATCATAAGTTCTTACATGATAATGTAATGTGGAATAAATATATAAATATACAATTTAATTGGTATATGTACATAATTCTGAATACCCTAGATAGATACATGGGTATGGTATTCACTACATAATGATCCTGTCTTCGAAAAAACGCGGTGCAATTTCGGCAGCATAACAGGGTGACATAAGGATTCATGAAAATAGATGATAAGATAGAAAAGGGTGTCCTTTCATATGTACATTAAATGGAAAGTATGTTTGTCATATGGATACATTTCCCAACAAACATAATGGAATTTAAATGCATAATAAAAAATAATTAATTGGATGTAAAAGAGGAGAGATAAATCATTCACAAAAATTCGACATGGTAACAGGTGTACATCGGAGGATTTTATTAGATAGGAATGGGTATCCCATAATCCAAACATAAATAAAACTCTATGGGGGAGGTGAAAAATCATACCCCAACATTTTTTTGAAAAAATGGGCATAACAACTTTACGAAATTTAGACAAATTTGAAAGGAAGAAATATATTACATGGATGTTTGAACCATATTGCTTGGGAGTGGCTTGAGTGAGGCTTCTCGGGAGGTTGGGGAACCTTGGAAAGATTCTAGAGATAGGAGGGCATGGTTTGGTCAAAATACAAAGGCTTTGAGAGAAGAGAAAGTGGGAGTTTGGGTGGGTTTATATTGGAAAGGAGAGGGAATTATTTATTATTTAGGTTTGGGACACCTCACATTAAACTAATAAATACCACAAACCAAGCCATGGATTTTGTCACGAACCAACCCAGGTTGAACCTGAACTGGTCACCCGAGCCAATCTACAACATGGCCCGAGAGGCGTTCCCGATCTTCCCGGGCTGGCGACAAGTGTCAGGGCATCAAAAGAAAGTAGGATGGAACACTTTCTCCCAATGGAAATAAATAAAATAGCGGATGGAAAATAGAACAACACAGATTAAATAAACAATAAAAAAAGAAAGAGTGACCATCAACTACCAAATAACATGACCATGGAAAAAAATCCTCATGACCACAAGAGTCACTCTCCAAACCCCAACCATGTCTCGCACACGGCAAACAAGCTCTCGTCAAACCTACAAAAAAACAATAAAAACGAAAAAACTATAGTCGTGAGTATTAAAAACTCAGTAGGTAGGCCTAACTAATTATATTCCCAATGCACATACCATTAAATAAAGAATTCATTAAATCCATGTTTTAACTAAATAACATAAAATATAAGTTTCCATACACACTTGCTTTTCTAAAACAAGTAATAGTCCATTTCCCTTTTCAGTTCAAAAAAATGTGTAATGTTTGAATGGAACATGTGCATTGCATCTTAAAACATTTCTTCAAACAATTTAGAAATCCAAATTTTAGTTGTTAGTCAAAAAGAAAACCACACAAAACACACAAAATACACTAAGGGAAATGGAGAAATTGGCACACATGGGACAATAACTGAACTAGACCTCTCAATCCTCCACCACATACAAACAAACACTAAAGAAAACATGGTTCAAACCTAGGAGATCATGAAAAATCTATAACATACCATACATGTGACTCATCCTGAAAGCATGATCTAAATCGATGACATCATAATTCCCTAATGCTCGGTATATCCCGACATGAACTAACTTAGGGGCCCAATCCCCATAGAAGCAATAACTCAGTATTCTGCTTCTATGGGGCCACTAGCCAGGGTGTAATCTAAACTAGTGCGGCAATCATTCTTGAAAGATTCACTAACTATGCCAGGTTCCCATGTCAACACAAGAAATAAAAAGGCGTAAGTCTAGAATGTAAATAAATCAGTCACGATGCACAAACACCACATACACCTTACACAATCAATGCACACCAAAGATCACCCCTGAGTGGGTTTTCCAAAATAATTTATTTTATTAAAGTGCCAAACGGGCCATCACAAATTTTAATGAAAAACCTCATTTATCAAGAAAACCCAAAACACTTGTTCAGAAGAAATCATTTATCTTTAAAACAAGAAGTATATATGAAATTACGTGAATTATGTATAAAGACAAAATGGGAATTCCTTCAATACTGGGTGTCCACTCGTCAAGAAAATGTATCAAGTGTTCGGTATAAAATAAATGGCTCTCTTCACACCAAATAATTAATAAAAAATTAATTATCTTATATTATTTCTCATTTATTAAAATTAATAAAACATTAATAAATTAATAAATTCTAAATATAAAGGTGAGTGCAGTGGGGGACCTACCACGACTCGTTGTCCAAACACAATGGAATGTCATGCCTCGCACAGACGCACAAACACGTGCTCGCCGACAACAGCAGTATCAAAGGTCTTCATTGCTGACAAACTGTAACAACTACACCACTACAAATGCATAAACACAGACTTAAAACAATTCAAACAAAAAAATAGCACAAAAGAACCACCTCGACAAGTTTTCAAAACACAAATCGCAACCTCATCAATATTTACTAAACCACATTAAAATTTTCAACGTTTTTACAAAAAACCACACCACACCAAAATAATTCACTGATCATTTAAAAGAGCTGCATGGCCCTATCAAGAAAAAACTAAAGTGAAAATCAAGAAAAAAGTGCACGATATGTTGAAATCTACATTAAAAAGCACGTGCGCCAAAACACATTTTCCAAATTAGGCTCGCAACACCCATGTTATTTAATAAATCATTTAAAAATTTATTAAACAATTTTAAAAAGTATATCACTACTTTAAACACATGAAACCAACTCAAGCATCATTTAAAAGATTCTAAAAACATTAAACTACAAGCACGTGCCAGTGGGACTAATTATTCTTTGCATGCAAAACCCGTAAAATTCAGACCATAAGTTTAAACAAAATAATTGTGCACACAACATCAATTCGCATAAACAGGGAGAAAATTATTAAATGTGACTAAATTATTTTAAAAACTCAAATTACACAAACTTGTTAATTCGATCATATAATAAATTAAAATTTAAGCACTAGAAAAACTCAAGGAAATAATATACTTTTAATGATGGAGGCGAGTGAAAGGGGGTTCCTACCTTAAGCATGGATGGACCTCCTGAAGCCAGTGAAAAACCTCATTTGCACTGAAAATGCACCAATGAGAAGCTAAAAAGACCCTATGGAATAAATTTGACACACCAAAGTTATGATTTAATCTGCAACTAAAAAACCCTAAAACATGCATAACACCAAAATAAGAAAAATTACCACTCAGGGAGGTGTGCAGCAGAGTAAGGCTGGGTGTAGGGGTTTTCCGTGGCCGGTTCAAAGGTAAGGGGGGGTGTATAACGCTGTGTTGGTGCAGCAGGAAGATGATTACCAGAGAAGGGAGGTTGGGTGGCTGGTGCATAGTGGTTGAAAGGGAGCAGGGTGCAACGGATTTGAGTGGGGAAGAACGGGGCACGTTTGGGGAAAACTGCGGGTAGAGGGGAGGTTTCGGGGGGAGAAGCTTGCGGTCAGGGTGATGTGATGTTGTTGGCTGGCTGGAACCGTGAAAGAGGAAGGAGTCCATCTCCACTAGTCAGACGAAGCAGGGAAGAGGCAACGAGGTCGGAGTGTTCCGGCTGTTAGGTGGCCAGAAGTTGTGCAGAACTGCTGCCAGACAACAGTGCAAGACTTGCGTAGGGCGCGGGGGATGGGATGCGCCCTCTTTGTGCGAGCTGGTGGAGGTGGGTGCTGGTGAGCCGGGCGAGGTGCGACCAGGGAACGACAGCAAGGGGGAGAGGTTGCCGCTAGTCAAGTTGCCCGAAGAGAAGAGGGGGTGTGGATTGTGCTGCAACCAGGGGGAGTGGCCCGCTTAGGGAGAGAGGAAGAGATAGGGAGTTGGTGGCGGCTTGCATGTGGGAGAAGGGGAGAGAATATGAGAGGAAGAAAAAAAGTGGCGGCTAGGGTTTGGAAATGAGGAAGAAAAATAAAATAAAAAAAAGAAGGGAAAGAAAAGAGAAAAAATTGAAGAAGATAATAAAAATAAATAAATAAAATAAAACCTTAATGAAATCACAAAGCTAGTAATAATAATAATAATAATATTTAATAATACTAGTAATCATAATGATCATAATAATAAGGTTAACAATTTTAGTCTTTACATTAAGAGTATCATTAATAATTTTAATAAAAATAATGGTACCTAATAATAATAATTTCATTTTATTAGTAATAATTTTATTTGAATAGTGAAACTGCACAGTCCGAACGTGCCTCTAGTGACTGTGCGCGAACCGTGCTTGAACCTTTTTCTGATCCAGAAGCTATCGCACTAGTGTCGGGCTGTCTGCATGGTCTCTGCTAAAGATGAAGTGCCTGCACATCAGTCTAAAACCCATCCCAACTCTATATATATATATATATATATATAAAACCATAATAATTAATAACATCTTCATTATGATAAATAATAATAATAATAATAATAATAGTAATAATAAATTATTAGCAACCATAAAAAAATTAAAACACAATAAAATCACAAATTTCACTCATATAAAATTTTTCAAAGGCAGGCAGATCGTGCCGATGCCTAGAAGAAGCTGCATGGGGTTTCACAACTGCACTCTGCCCATGCATCCCACGATGTAACCTGAAAAACACACCCTTTTTATCATAACACAAATGTTTTTCATCTGAGACTCAACCATGACTCCAAAAAAACTTCAAAAGTCAATGAAAATTATAAAATAAAATCTGAGATTGGTTGGGGTGTGACAATTCTCCCCACCATAATGCTTTCCACCCTCGGAAATCCAAAACAAGATCAAGACCCAAAGACGAAACTCCTTAAGAGTCACTCACCCCAAAAAGATTAAGCGCCTCCAGTTGATCGATCCAAACAGACACTGAAAACCCATGACACACAACTCATCCATAAAACAAGATCATCTTAATCGTCACCAAGATGAACTCAAACCATCTCTTTCAACCAAGGAATGAACGAACTGAAATCACCTCCAAGACTTATACCTATAATATTAGACCATAAAAACTATTGGGTGTACTCCAATATCATCGTTCACTCAAGAGGAAGAACTCATAATTAGGTGGTTCTGCACGAGACTACCTACCAACAAAAGACACATGAAAAGAAACTCTGATACTGACATGGGGAGGCCCGAACAGACTCCTCACCATAAGGATCGGGATAACCCTAAATTAATTTCGGTGTAACTCTGCGAGACCCACTATGGGTCTCCCCACCATAAGAATTGATGATATTAAACGAATTTAATAACATTCCACATGGACCAGAAACCACCACTATAAGGGGGGGGGAGGGAAGGGCCCGACTAATCAAGAATTAAAAATATTGTCGTCTCCTGATCAACAATGTTGAACCTTTGGAAACATACATACCATGCCACACTAAGGATAAAGATTAAACCAATGCCATTTTCACCACTGGGGTCCTCCTGACTACGCGATATCTTCACTCCGAGGTCTATGGCAAGAGCACCAATGATTGAATCATCTTCTTCCTCACAGTCAAGCATCAGAAATTCCCGAACATGACACGCGAATCAGAATTTTACCAATAACACTTCCTTTCAAAATAAAGGTTTCAAAGAGGTTCAAACACAACCATTATTACCAGTTAAATTAAATAAACACCACAAAATTCTACAAGAGACAACCACTACTTCCAGGGAAAAATATAAAGATAAAAACTTAAACTGTTCACCAAACATTACCCTACTCCTGATTATGGGATGTAGTGACCTTCGACGAGGCACTTCTAGCTTCAGCGCGATTCTTGGAAACACCATGACAGAATTGCTTCAAGTGACCCCAATGTCCACAGGTGTGGCAGGGTCTCAGAGCACTCGGACACGTCGACCTCTTGAGACCCTGCCTACCACACTGGTGACAGATCATGGCATTGCACTGTGGAGAAGAAGACTGAAGGTTTGAAGGCCTCTTTATTCCTCTATTAGAGCCACTCACATCAAGGTGCTTCTCATTATTCCTCTCGCCATCCTCTGCACTGCTTCCCAAGGCCGGGGGAGGATTCACTATCTCAAGTCCTCCTACTAGTTCAGATTCAGCAAGAAAGGCTTTCCTGAAAACATCTGAAAAGGTGGTTAGGTTGACCTCTTCCAATTTTGATCGCAGTTCAGGTCGGAGTCCAGTCTCAAATTGTCGAGCCATCCCGGAATCATTCGCAACAAACCAATGATCATACAGAGCTAGGTCTATGAAAAGTTAATAGAATTAAAATACTTATTAAATTCCCTGATGAAGAAAATGCAACCCCATCCCTTTCCTTAGCTTCGTCAAATTGGAGAAGAGTTGTTGGATGAACGATGAATTGAAAGACTCCCATGTTAAATCTTTCCAAGGAGTATTCCTCGACATGGACTTCTACCATTTCCAAGTTGGTCCTTCAAGCATAAAGTTAGACAACTTCACCTTTAACGACTCAAGCAACCCAATGAAACTAATCTTCCTCCCAATCTTCTACAACCACTCTTCTTCCTCAAGAGGCTCTGCTTGTCCATAATATAGAAGAGGGTTCAACTTCTAGAATTCCAGAACATAGTCTATGGGCTGATCAACTGGAAGATTTTCTAGGGACGCACCACCCGAAGCTACACCTTGGGTATCCATCAAACCATCATGGGGGCGAGCACTAAGGACCAAGAAAACAAGACGATGGGTCAAACATGGTCATTACCATTTCAAATACCAAAATAACACTTTTCATAATGATTTTTCATAAAGAAGGAAAACCCAAATGATTCACTGGAGAGAAACTAGTGATGATGGGTGACTCAACCATATGGTTGGCGGCCATATTCCAGTGACACCACTAACAATAGGATAATTCTAGTGTAAAGTATCCGGCTCCACATGGTTTTCCAGACCATGGGAGCTCATGGAGGTCACTTTCACGACTCTCATTTAATTTTCCAATACGAAACAAACTATAAGAATCAAATGACACCGACAACCAAAATATCCGATGGTAACCCGAGGTTAGAAAAAAGCAAGGGTTCATGACGTCCTTCTTGTCTGTACGCCTTGAGTCCCGATGATTCTACTCTTTCTACCATGAATGCCCCTAATAACAGTGGGTGATTTGAAGAAACAAGGTCCACTCAAAAGCCAACCTCTTCTAATACCATTTTGTCACAATCCATCCTGGGTCGACCCTGAACTAGTCACCTGAGCCGGTCCGTAGCCTGGACTGAGAGGCGTTCCCGATCCTCCCAGGCTGGTGACAAGCACCATGGAATCAAAACAAAGCAGGAGGGAATGATTTCGCCCAATGATATTAAATAATGTAGAGGAAGGAAAATATAACAACACAAAGTAAATAAACAATACGAAAAGAAAGAGAGTCCAAAATAACCAACTAACCTTTCCATGACCAAAACTCCTTGTGACCTCGAGAGTCACTCTACAAACCCCCACCAAGTCTTCCCCACGGTGAACAAGCTCACGTCAATCCTACAAAAAAACTAAAAATAATAAAACACTATATAAGTGAGTATTAAAAACAAAATAGGTAGGCCTGACTAATTCTATTTCCAATGCACATACCATTAAATAATGAATTAATTTATCCAGGTTTGAACTAAATGATATAAAATTTAAGTTTCCATACACACTTTCTTGTCTAAAACAAGTAACTATCCATTTCCCTTTCTAGTTCAAAAACAAGTTTAATGTTTGAAAGGAACAGAGGCATTACATCTTAAAAAATTTCTGTGAACAATTTATAAATCCAAATTTTAGTGGACAATCAAAAGGATAACCACACACAACACACAACATAAGCTAAGGGAAATGGAGAAAGTGGCACACATGGGCTAGCAACCGAACTAGATGTCTCAATAGTCCTCCACATACAAAAAAACACTAAAGAAAACATGGGTCAAACATAGGAGATCGTGAACAATCCAGAACATACCATACACGTGACTCATCCTGAAAGGATGCTCTAACTCGATGATGTCATAACGCCCTAATTCGCGGTATAGCCCTACATGGCTTAATCGAGGGGCCCAATCCCCATAGCAGAAATAACTCAGTATTCCCTTGCTATAGGGCCACTATCCAGTTTGTAATCTAAACAAGTGTGGCAATCGTTCTCGAAAGATTCATTCACTATATCAGGTTCCCATGTCAACACATGCAATAAAAAGGGGTGCATCCACAATGTAAATAAATCTGTCACAATGCAAAAACAACACATATAGCTCATGCAATAAATGCACACCAAAGATCACCCCTGAGTGGGTTTTCGAAAATAATTTATTTTATTAAAGTTCCAAATGGGCCTTCACCAATTTTAATGAAAAACCTCATTTCTCGAGAAAACCCAAAACACTTGTTTAGAAGAAATCATTTATCTTTAAAACTAGAAGTACATTTGAAATTCCGTGAATTATTTTTAAAGACCAAACACACATTCTTTCAATACTGGTTGTCCACTCATCAAAAAAATGTTTCAAGTGTTTGGTATAACATAAATGGCTATTTTCACACCAAATAATTATTTAAAAATTAATTATATTATATTATTTCTGATTAAATAAAATTAATAAAACATCAAGAAATTAATAAATTCTAAATTTAAAGGAGAGTGTAGTGGGGGACCTACCTCGAATCGTTTTCCAAACACTATGGCACGTCACGCTGTGCCCAGACGCACAAACACGTGCACGCCGATAACTACAGTATCGCGGGTCTTCCTTGCCGACACACTGCAACAACTGCACCACTAAAAATGAATAATCACAGACTTAAAATAATTCAAACAAATAAATAGTTCAAAAGAACCACCTAGACAAGTTTTCAAAACAAAAATCTTAACCTCAACATTATTTACATAACCACATTAAAATCCGCAACATGTTTACAAAAAACCGCACCACACCATAAGAATTCACTGATCATTTTAAAGAGCCACAAGACCCTTTTAAGAAAACACTAAAGTGAAAAACCATACAAAAGTGCACGATATTTTGAAATCTATATTCAAAAGCATGTGCACCTAAACAAATTTTCAAAACCATTCTCGCAACACCCATGTTATTTAATAAATCATTTAAAAATTTATAAAACAATTTGAAAAAGTATATCACGGATTTAAACACATGTAACCAAATCAAGAATCATTTAATAAATTATTAAAGCATTAAACTACAAGAAAGGGGAAGTGGGACTAATTATGCTTTTCAGGAAAAACCCATCAAATTCTGACCGTATGTTCAAACAAAATAATTGTGCACACAACATCAATTTTCATAAATAGGGTGAAATATATTAAATGTAACTGAATTATGTTAAAAACACAATTTACACAATCTAGTTAATTCGATCATATACTAATTATAATTAATTATAATTTAAGCACCGGAAAAACACAAAGAAATAATATAATTTTAATGCTGGAGGAGAGTGCATGGGGGTTTCCTACCATAACCGTGGATGGACCTCTCGAAGCCAGTGCAAAACATCATTCGCACCGAAAATGTACCAATAAGAAGCTAAAAACTCCCTATTGAATAAATTTGACACACCAAAGTTATGATTTAATCCGAAACTAACAAAACCTAGAACATTTATAACAGTAAAATAATAAAAATTACCACTCGAGGAGGTGTGTAGTGGAGTGAGGCTGGGTGTAGGGGTTTGCCTTGGCCGGTTCAAAGGGAATGGGGGTGTGTAACGCTATGTAGGTGTAGTAGGAGGATGATTTCTGGAGAAGGGAGGTTGGACGGCTGGTGCACAACAGTTGAAAGGGAGAAGGGCACTACAGGTTTGAGTGGGGATGAACAGGGTGCGTCCTAGGGGAACTGCAGGTATAGGGGAGGTTCCGGGGGGAGAAGCGTGTGGTTGGGGTGATGCGATGTTGTTGGCTGGTCGGAACAGGGAAAGGGGATGGAGTCTGTCACCACTTGTCGAACAAAACAGCGAAGAGGCCCTGGGGTCAGAGCGTGATGACTATTAGGTGCCCAGAAGGTGTGCGGGATGGAGGCTGGACAATAGTGCGAGACAGGCGGAGGGCTCAGGGGAGGGGATGTGCCTTATTTGTGCGAGCTTCTGGAGGCGGGTGCTGGCGAGCTGAGGGAGGTGTGATGAGGGCGCGATAACAAGGGGGAGAGTTTGCTGCAGGTCAGGTTACCAGACAAGAAGAGGGGGTGTGGATTGTGCTTTAACCAGGTGGAGCGACCCGCTCGGGGGAGAAGAAGAGATAGGGTGTTAGTAGTGGCTCGCGTGGGGGAGAAGGGGAGATAATAGGATAGGATGAAAAAAAAGTGGCTTCTAGGGTTTGGAAAGGAGGAAGAAAAATATAATTAAAAAAAAGAAGGGAAAGAAAAGTGGAAAAAATGAAAAAGATAATAAAAATAAATAAATAAAATAATACCTAAATAAAATAACAAATCTTGTAATAATAATAATAATAAAATTTAATATTACTAGTAATCATAATGATCATAATAACAAGGTTAACAATTTTAGTTTTTACATTAAGAGTGACATTAATAATTTTAATAATAAAAATGGTAGCTAATAAAAATAATTTCATTTTATTAGAAATAATTTTATTTGAATAGTGAAACTGCTCGGTTTGCGCACGCCTCTAGCAACTGTGCGTGAACCGTGCGTGAACCTTTGTCTGATCCAGAAGCTGTCGCACCGGTGTCAGGCTGTCTGCACGGTCTCTGCTAAAGATGAAGTGACTGCGCACCAATCTAAAACCCATCCCAACTCTTGATATATATATAAAAAACCATAATAATTAATGACATCTCTATTTATGTCAATAATAATTATAATAATAAATTATTAACAACCATAAAAAAATTTAAACAACACAATAAATCACAAATTTCACTCATTTTAAAATTTATGAAGGCAGGCGGATCGTGCCGATGACTGGATGAAGCCACGTGGGGTTTCACAACCACACTCTACCCATGCGTCTCACGATGTCAGCTGAATAATGAACCCTTTTTATCCTAACACAAAAAAATTTCGTCTGAGACTCAACCCATACTCCAACAAAACTTCAAAAGTCAAAGAAAATTATAAAATAAAATATGAGATAGGTCGGGGTGTGACAGATTTTGCCCATGGTTTTAGCCAAAGGGGAGTGGAAAAAAAAAATTTATATGGAAAATGGATGAAAATATCCAAATAATTGGATTGCTTATGTGGAGGTGTGTCACACTCTCAAGGAAAACAGTTTAAAAAGACAAAATATTTTATAAGTCTTGGAGAGTCCACATATGTTTTGAAAAATAAATCATACAAATCTAAAATCACATTATTTTAATTATAAAACATATATTGTAATAATATAATGTCTCTATTATTTTATTACATCACTATTGGGTCATTATGATGTCATAAAAAAAGATATATATTTAAATGGTGTTTAATTTTTTTCCCAAAAATTCGACTGTCTCAGAAAATTATCAAAAATGCACCATTTGAAAATTTCGACGTCCTGATTCCCAATATAATATTAATTTTATCTAAATAAATTTATAAATATTTGAATTTTTACTTTCAAAATAAAAAACGCCATTTACCGAAAATTCATGGGTTTTGACAAAAACAGTTTTCAGTCCTGAATAAAAATTAAAATTGCATTCATAATATTATATGATAAATTTTATTCAATAATATTTAATTTAATAATAATATTAACGTTTTATTAAAATATTATTTCATTCAAAAATCCATTAATTCAGAAAAATAGATTTTGTAGTTGAATATTATCTAAAAAAACTATTGGTACTTTAAAAAATATTTACAGAGTAATAATAATAAAATGAATGTTTATTCATTATTATATACAAAAATAATGTCCATATTAATAGTTCTAATGTCTTTTTACATAACCCCTTATAACACCCACATAAGATCGAAGGGTAAGGTGTGCAATAGAGGCCGACTCTTGGGGTGGCTTAGATAACATTTCTTAGGTGGTAATCTCTATCAACTTTCACATATCTCATTGGCAGTTCCGCTCGAGCTTAACATATTCAAGTTCAGCTTGGGATTGGTCAATATTGAAGCCCAATGACACCACCTCCTTTCGGAGCTCCGAAACATGGGATTTATACAGGGCAAGTCCACTGGATGAGGCCATCTCTTCCTTTGTCTGAGTAAACTGGATTTGTTAGTGCCCTATATTTATACTAATCATGTGATCACTATTCAATGTCTATATTATAAATGCTCAAAATTCATAATGGTATTTTAAAATCTAGAAACATAAAAATAATTAAGTTCACATTTTATATAACAATAATATAACATTTAATTAGATCAAGAAGAATTTTCATTAATGAATGCTTGGTTTGTTACATGAATAATGATTACTAATAACTCAAAGATAATATAAACTATAAAGGGTACCAATACAATTATTATTATTAACAAAAAATTTAAACTCACAATTCCTAAAAAAATCACATATAAAATGAATAGGATATAATACAATAAATGTTTTCAAATAATATTTTTAATAATGTTATATTCCTCACACACAAGTTTTTAGAATGGGTTTTTAATAATTTCATATTATGATCAACCATATATATATAAACAAATGATGGAATTGGTGACTGTTATGCAAATGAATACATACTTTGTTATGAAATTTGACACAATTCATAAATTTTTCATTATTTTTATAAAAATAATTTCTAGATAAAAAAACATCTATAATAATATCCTTAAATACCAATTAATAAATACTTAATTAATTTTATTTCAATATTAGTCCTTTATTAACTTATGTTTTATCCTTTAAAAGAGTTCCTTGAGTTAGATAATGCCCTCATTCAACACATTTATTAAACATAACTATAAATAGACATATATGGTGAAATTTAATTCCTTCCTTCATTAATATTTTTTTCCTTTGAAATTATTTTATTAATTACATTATGTAACACTCACAATATTTTTCTTCATTTATTGGATCCTTTTTTTAACCTCTTTCTGCACTTGTAACATGAAGTGAAAAAATTCTTCTTTCTTCCATAGTCTCCACTACTCGATCTTTTTATAAACTCCATCTTGAAAAACATTGGTAAGACTGGTTATATGTTATTGTATTGGTTTTAAATCATATCTTTGTATAAAGTATTTGAAATAATCATGATATATTTAACTATAGTCATCATACTATTTAGGTACTTTTTTCTATACATTATCCTTCATATTATTTATTAAAAAAAATTCTTTTGTGTTACATCAATTGAATAAAAACATAATAGTTTTAGATATAATAATCATTGTGTGAAATTCATAAAATATTTTATAGTATTTATAAATTATGAAACATAATTTTCATTCGATTACCCCTTAGATTTTACATAGTTCATTTATTTTCCTACCCTATTAAAATCCTTCTTGTTGTTTTGTAAATATAATGAGAATTATCCAAATAATTTAATCTATGTGGGCCAAAAAAATTATTGTGAGGTTCATTATCAAGTAATAGGTAACACTCAAGTAATTGGAAACATGTAATTTTAGTGTTATTACCCAAGGTACATATATGTTATAACCCCATCCACAAATAGTATCTAGAGTGAGATTTATTTTCAAGAAAATCACATAATCTATACTTTGGAGGAAAATTATTATTTTCTACTTTATATCTTCACAAATTCTATTATATGGTTGTTATCACTAATCCATTTTGTTATAATACTATTGTTCAAGGATTCTACGAAGCACCCACTAATATAAACTTTAGTGACCTTGACCCTAGTATCCTAATACTGATGACTTTTTTGTTACATTTGATGAAGATACAAGGAATCACATCTCTTAAGACAATGTAGTTGATATGTATTATTTAACTAGATATAAAAATGAATCGCATATAAATTTAAAATTTATATATTAAATCATAATGATTTCATGAATATAATTATTCCCCCTCACATATCCTCAAATGTCATTCATAGTAAACTTCATGGAATCCTAGAAAATTAATAAAAAAGGGTTTGCTGAAGTAAGATGTAATTTGTATTATAAGAAGAAGATATCATGAATAAATCAATAATATACATTATTTCATAATCAATATGGGATCGTAAACATATAATCACACATTCCATTTAATCTATAACATGATAATCATGATTACATAAGGCATAATCAATATAGCCAGGTGAAAAATTAAAAACACATTCTATTTAGCCAAGAAATAGAAAATGAATGGAATCCAAAGATAATATAATTTTTGAAAATACCATGGAAAAGAATAAAAAAACGTGGGGTTTTTAATGCTTAATTTTTGTAATTCATGTTCATAGTCATCATGGTACTACTACTATCAAGACCTTTCCCATGTCAGTCTAAAACGTATGTCCATGTATGCACTAGAGGACCATTCACCTAAGGAGAGATAACTTATTCATATCATGGGACCACTAATGGATTTAGTGGATGATGTTAAATAGTCCCAAACCTTAAATTTATATATATATAATTCCTTCTATGTCAAATAATATAATTTATTTTTGGAAAAAACAACCTTACAATAAATTTTAGTTTCGTGTAAGGAAAAAAACTAAGAATAATTTCAGTAGTTTATAAAATAATATTCAATTAAAAATACCATTTTTATAAATTATATGAAATTTAAATAATAAATATATTCATGACAAATAAGATGAATATATTAAGGAATTAAATGACAAATAGTGCTTGGAAGTGAATATTTCAATTGAAATGTTAATCATTTTGAAAATTAATCATGAAATATAATGTAAATAATTTCCTTGGTCAACCTATTCATCAACCATCAAGATAAATAATATGTATGGTATAAATAAAAAATATCCCCATTCAATCATAATAATAATAATGGGTTTTTTTCATTTATGAATAGTATTATCATCAAAATTTCATAAAATTTTATTATGAAACTTAACTTTTTTATATTCATAATAATATCTTTTGAAACTAATTGTTCTCAAAAAATATTAAAAAAAGTTTTCTATTAATATAAACATAGAAATATTATTGATTATTCTATAAATAATATAATTTTCATGATGGTGGAAAATTCCACACATGTCGTACAAGTTCATAAAGAGATTATTTCCTCATTTTCTATAATAGAAAAATATGATTTATTTGTAAAAAATGATGACTAATTTTAAAAATATTCACTAATCCGTTAAACATTGGTAAAAATTGTTTTAATAAATCATTTTGAGACTTTAAAAAAAATTATTTCCATTAGGGAAAGCACAGTATTGGATCATAAAATATTATTGACCAAATAGATAGATAATGTAATATTTTATTAAAAATATTTTTTCAATCATTTTATTTAAAAGACATATTAAATTTATATTATTGATTGAGTCTTTCATGAATCACTATTGAATTATAAAATTAAATGGTTTTAATAGAAAATAATAAAATTGTTCCCTTTAATCCAAATTCACTCATAAACAATCCATATTAATAAGAAATTATGATATAAACCCATATGAAGATCCCATTATCGATGTGAGAAATAATCAATTATTTGATTATGTGTAGAAAAATGAAAATACACATAAAATAGAAAGGAATATATTAGTGAGTAGTAAAAATAATTGACACATATAGACATATAATATTAAAACGAATTAAGAAGTAATGTAACCGAATAAATAGATATTGTGTTTTGAAATAATATCCCAATTCATAACTTCTATGTCTAATTCCATTGAATGTAATAATTAAAATGTAAATATAAAACAAAAATAATTATTTTGGAATCATAATTCTACATGTCAATGGTAAGTATTTTCAATATATAAAACAAATTATGTGTATAACATTAGAATATGACACAATGATGATAAATTGAGTTCAAATACCTTACGTCATTATTTCTTTTGGTTCAATGTGACATAATTTAATGAATAACATTTTTAATAATATTTTCAATTTATAAAATAAAAAATATCATATCATATATAATCCTCTAATATTTTTACCACACATTTGTAATAAGTAATTCATTGTTTTCATTGATTCATGATTTAATTAGCTTGTTTTCTCAGTAAGGTATTTTCTTAAATGTTTTGGTTCGTTCACATATTATATAGTTACATAATATAAAAATTTATAATAATTTTAATAGTATAATATATACTCATTATATAATTTTTCTTATCAATCTCAATAGGTGAACATTAAAAGTGAATCACATTGCTTCATCGAGATAATATTTATTATGTATGCCAAAGCGATGATATCATTCCATTAATGAGTGAATGGGTATGGAAGAATGTGATATATCAACTTTATATAATAAGTATAGTTTCATATATATAAAATATATTAATTAAATTTATTTTATTACCTTCCTGTAAAGAGCATGTGAAAAACGAATTACAATACTTAATGTGGTGGTAGTACATTATACACCCAAGCCAGATTGACATATTATAAAATAAATGTAATATAAGAATGAATATGGGATATTATAATTTATGATTTAAAAATATATATAAATCTCATCAAAATATTTTAAATTATTCAATATATCCATCCCTTAATGGTGGTGAAGTAATAAAATTTCATTGGTTCTTACGATTGTATTTCACTAAACACATGTTTGAAAGATTCATGTTTTATTTGATGGAAGATGATTTTTTATGTGTAATTATCTTATAAAAATAATATCTCAGTATATGGAATATAATTTTTTTTATATATAATAATTTATTAGTAGTATTTTAAGGATTTGGATAATGAAACTAATTAAAACCACTCATTTATGAACATCAAAGCCTATTTGAAAAAATTATTTATGATTTCACCAAAAGCCTTTATAAGATGGATTTCATATACATTCAATATCACTATGATGTTTGGAGAGGATAAAATAAGTGATTTTTATGGTAATGGGTGATCTAAAAGGCATTAAATATTTGAATATTTTATTAAAGGATGTGGACTTTTATTAGTATCGAAGATGACACAAATTCAATTTTAGTAAAGATTCAACAACACCGACAATTTTATTATGAATAAAGCCAAAAAATGGTTAATTATTGACTCTTATAGATTATATTGTCCAGATATGGCCTTGATATTTGGTTTGGACTTGTATGTATGTCTTTATCTCCGATATATCTTTAGTTTAACATTAGTAAAATAGTTTTTACCTTAAACATGGTAATTAAATTTTTTAGCATATACTATTCATAATGGTTGAAAATTATGACAAAATTATTATATAATATATATAATAACTCATAATAGTATGAAATTGAAATTATAAATTCAATTCATGGAAGTCGCATAATCCAAGATGAAATGAAAAAGATTGTTTCTATTGAGAAAATTCTCTCAAGTGTAAATGGTTTTATGATTAAAATTTAATTTGAAATTGATTCCATAGAATTAAATTTTATTATCTATTATATAATGACTCTATTTCTCCATAAAAAAATCAAAATATATTGTAACCTTTTATATTGTTTAGATGAAAATATTGATTTTAATAAAAATTCGTATTTTTAACTATTCATCAAAAATGGATCTTTTCAGAAAAATAATAATAGCTCATCCCATGATAATTGTTATTTTATAAATTAAAAAATGAAATTATATTTTTAATATAAATTTTATAATATAGGTAAAAATTAAATTTAATTAATTTTCATGATGAAAGACTAAACAATATTTTTTATAATATATTTTTTTAGAAGCCATTTCATTTCCTATCAAAGGATATTAATTTTTTTAAATAAATATGTAAAATATGAAATTTTTAAATCAAGATAATTTTTATAATTTTGTAATTATTATTCTTACATACCAATTTAACATAGTCGTTAAATGGTATACTATATTATGGTTTACATTTAAATGGGGTTACGTTTTCAATAACCAATTGATGATATTAAATTTATTTAAAAATAAACATATCATAAATCATGGGGTGTATCATTTTATTTAATTATTGGTTTTGTGAGTCATATACACTATCAATGAATATGTTCCTCTTTAAAAATATCAAGGTGTAAAATAAAACGTTTCCCAATGGTCAAATCATAATAATCTGGTTCATATATCCATCCCATTGAAATGTTGACCATTCATCTAGACATGTAAAAATATATATTTGGAAATGTGTTAGTTTTAAAAGAGTTGGTATGTTTTAAAAAAGGTAAAAATATAAAATATAACTATGTATGTTCATTTTAGAGAATTCACTTGACAATAATTTTTTATTTTCAAAATAAATATTATAATTTACATTGTATCATTCATGGATCTTAATCAAGTGTTTAATTTTATATTTATATAGGTATTTTTATTTTCAAAATGCTCTATGTAAGTTGATATTAGGCAATTCATGAAAATATCCTTATAGGTGGCTAGCAACAATCATGATGGGATAAATGTTATAATTGATAATGGGATAGTTGTTTCGAATAATATGATGAGAAAAATATAATTATAGTTTTGTTAAAAAAATATTTTCATCATAGAGAAATATTTAATTAAATTTTTAATTACTATGAAGAAGAAATTCAATCACAATATATTAGAAGATATATACTCTTACTTTAGACAACTCCTTTAATTTACACATTAAGAAATCATTTAATAGTATTTTTATAAGACCAATCATCCAAAAAATGGACATGATACACAATAGATGTATTTTGGCAGTCCAATAGACTAGTATATAGTTTTTAATGAATAAAAATTCAGTAGGGTAGGGGTGATTTTTTCTAATGGAGAGATATATACATGAATAATATATTGATGAATTTATTATTATTTTATTATGAATTTGAATAGTTTATATTCTAGCGTAAAATAATTATGATTCATTAGAAAATATATATTTTTAATCCAATTTAAAACATTCAACACATAATTATATCATTTATATATTTTAATAAAATTAAATAAAGAAAATAAATTTAAATTTGGATAAAACAAAATTTAAATAGCAGAAATACATTTTAATATATATATTTATATATAATATTTTTTAAAATTATTAAAAATAATCATTAAATATAATTAATTTCACGAGTGTTTATAAAAATTACATACCCATTTCTATTTCATTATAATATTTTTAAACATTCCTTGAATAAATGAATTTTTATTAACTATCAATTAAAATATAATTTTATTTTTGAAAAATAAAAAAATATTATGTAAAATGATTTGTACCTTATTATTAAAATAATAACACAAACATTGTCATATTAATTTCATATAATTTTTAACTATTTTAAATAATTTTTATTAAGAATATTTCTATTTTTACTAAATACATTATACATACTTTATAAAAAATACTCACTTACACAAAAATTGTGTTTTTTCTTTTCTATAAACATTTTATTAAAAATTTTAATTTGTATTTTCATATATTATAACAAATAGAGATTTTTTAATGGTATATTACTATTACAATAGATAAATCAAATTTTCAATTATAATGAAATATTTTTAGTTTTATAAAGTCCAATTACCTTCATTGTTAGTCATTTAATACAATTTATATAAAGGGAATAAATTATTTATTAATAATATATATAATATATTTCATTTTTTCCTTTTTGTAGTGTTGTTAATGGATGTGATATTTCTACATAGTAATGATTGTCAAATCCCTATCCCATCTCACTCTAATGAGTAACCAGATCAAGTTCGTAGGTGAACTTAGTTTCTCTATCCTATACCCCAATGAAAATATACTAACTAGGGATATATTGTAACATATCAGGTAAAAAAAGAATAATACATTTTCATATTTATTAAAATTTTGGAAATAAATATTAATTTTACTTTAAATATGATGCTATGTATGAATGAATACATGACACACAACAATGGGTTTCTCCAAAGTCTAATGTTGAACACCATACTAAGTTATACTGAAAAATAATAATATAATATTGTTTTAAATGGTATTTAACATCTATACATTGTATTGGATGGAATAAATAGAACAAACTTCTATTATACATGTTTTTTTAAATAATTTTTCATTAATCCAATAAATGTTTAGATGCCTAATATAAGAAAAATATGATTTTAAGCATAAATACTCTATTATTCTATAAAAGGTTATTTTACCACCTTTTTATGGAGAAACCTCATTAAATATAGTATTGGTCCACTTTTATATGTAATATTTGACAAAATAAAAATCTTATATTGAAATTTAACATCAAAATTTTTTTGGGTACATTTGTTATATTTTTCTGATAAAATTCATTCTATATGAATAGTGAAAAATACTACATTTTAATTCAAAGTTGCCTTTTAATCCAATTTATTAATATAGTATGAATATTATTTTCATTGGACATAGAATGTAATTTTATTATAAATTTTTTCAATTTAATCCAATGTTGGTCATTTTATGTAATTTCAAATTGAGAATATACATAAACAATTGTCAATCTTTTTATAGTTATTATTTCTTCAAAGCACACTTTTTGTTTTGATAATGGGAATTAATTTTATTGTAATTTATGTCTCTTATGTATTTTTAATTTGAAAAAATGGATTCCATATTTGGAATCAGGAGGTCCTAATTGTATAAATATTTATCCTTTTTTAGATATTATGAATATTTACTTCGGTAAATATTTTATTTACCATGGTAAAAGGTTAGATATAATAAATAAGGGTAAACAAAATAAAGATATAATAATATTAAATTACAGTAAAATGTTTCCTATTCCTATTTTTGATACATATTAGACCATGGGAATAGATGGGTCATTTTTGGGCCCCCATGGAACTTCTTAAATGTGATAAAGACATTTTATAATAAATTATTTAAATTAATGACAAAAATTACATAAACATATATCTTTTAGTAAAGTAATTCTTACATTGGGTTATATAAGTTATTATATTGACTATAAATATTCATTTGAAAGATAAAAATATTTCTGAAATCATGGTTGTTTATTTATAATTTTTAGACATCAAATTAATGAAAAAATTTATGACAGAATGATGATGCAATGGTATCCTTATTAATGAATGATTTAAATAAATGCGATTATAAAAATTAAAACAACATCCAAAACATGTTAAATTATTAAAGGATGATTTTATTTCAAACAATACTCATCATATCTTATACTTTAATGAGTTTTGGACCTTTATAAGGTGAAAATAATTATATAATAAAATAATATTTTCAAACATTATTAAGGAGCCCCTCCTCCCCCTTATAAAAAGACATCACCTATAACCCATTACTCACTCCTATAATTCCCCATGGATAGTTATACCTCTACCCAAACAAGCTACCTAAATCCCTCTATTCCTCTTATAATCCTTCCATAATATGTAAGGTACTTCAATAAATACATTTAGTTCAATCCAAATGGAGGTTCTCAATTTAAATGTAACGTCTTTTCTTATGTTATTTTGATTTATTTTCCTTCCCCAACCCCCTAAAATCTATTTTTTTATATATTTTATAACAACAATACTATATTCAATATAATAGGACGTTGAGATGATAAATGTTATAACTTCACATACAAACAACTCCATCTAATGGGTAAAGAACATATTATTTCTTTGGATGACAAACTAATGCCTCACGAAATGAGGATTATTCAATAATCTCTTACCTGCTCTCATGGTGGCTGTTAGGATAAAACTGTATTTATTTTTAATATATATTATATATTTATTGTATCAATGATTTTTTATATATCATTTATATTATACCTTTATGGTTTCCATAGTGGGTAAACGCGATAATTTAATTTGAGGAAGTGCGGACTACCGCCCCTCAAAGTTATTTGACTCATTCATGCCATACGTGGAAAATATAAATGATGGTGTTACTAAAATTATAAAAGATATTATAATAGAATTATAATATAGTTATGCATCATTAATTTTTCATTTCATTAAATATGAAATAAAAATCTAACTAGCGTTCATGAAGACGTATGAATTACCGTCTCCACAAATGGTGCATTTCATTTATTATCTCTAAATTTTATGTGCCATTATAAATGAAAATATATACTGGATATTTCTGATATTTCTGATATCTATATCATGAATTTCATTCTGGAGATAATGTAATTTTGACCACATGAACAACTGGTAATTATAAGAAGTTCATTTGTGACTCAAGAACCAAATATCGACAAAATGACTGTTATTAACTTAAATGATTACATATTGTTGATAACATGGTAATAAGTGATATAAAAGTAATAATAAACTTGAAAATGGTTCTACAAAAATTATAAATTAACTTTAGTTTAAAATTCATGAGATTAAAGAATGAAGAGGTCAAGTTGGACACGATGTAAGGGACTTCGTCCCTATCTCATAAAAATGAGGAATATTTGGTATTATACATGATGTTATTTTATATTGTGTATATAAAACTTTTACCTTTCATTTCATTCAACGAGAATCCTTTTCTATGAGGTGTTTTACTAAACGGAAAAAATAATGTTTCTTTTTAACATAAGCAGGGACAATGTCCTTTTCTGCCTCCACTAGTATTATTTCATCTATGGATTCCTGAACAAGCCTTAATGTTTTTAAAAGGAAAATAAATACCTTATACTCTTTTATTTATTTTTGTATTGAAAATGGTTTTTATAATGGATTTTCATGTCAATATATTGATATGATATATTGATATTGAAATGTGGAAATGTTATCTATTATGTTTGTTTTATGTGTTATGAATATGTTATGGTTCTTCCATTATTAACATATAAGGGTTGTTTTGTGATAAACCTAGGGTGGGTGAGCCTGAGATAGCTTTCCAATGCATTGGGTAATTTGACGGAGCTAAACGTTAATGTTTCCCTTAATATATGTAAGTAATATATTGTGATGGGTATTCCAAAGTAACTCCCTATGTACCTAAGATAGCCACAATGTAAGTATGTAATGGATACTAGAAGTTAAATTAATGATTTGTGATTACTATGTGTTATTAATAACTCTTATGATATCATGAGGTGTGTTAAAGTGCATATGTTATGAATGTATTGAGGAAATAATTTTTTATTTCATTGGTTTATAACCCTTAATGAGCTTTTTATCCGCATCCCATGTTTTGAAAATTTTTTCATATGACATAAAAGTTAACAGGGTCAAGGATGGGATCATGGAAAAGTCATGGTTTATAAAACATTGAACTAGACATGAATATTTTTTAAGAGTTTTTATTTTATGTAAAAAATTATAACTTAGTTTAAGAGACTAAACTTAAATGTTTGAGATGTAATGTAATAATTATGGAAAAATTTTCTAATACTCCAAACCTGAAAAGACCCTTAATGTGAATTATTCATTTAATTAAGGATTATTTTATATTTTATTTCTAGGTCCTTACAATTGGTATAAAAGGTAGGTTTAGATAAATTTAGAAGTTAGAATATTGTTAAATTAATATCCTAAAATTAATTTATGGTAATATTGAAATGATATAGCATTTACAGATTACCATGTTGCTTCGACTATGTTATTTCTATGTTTAGAATGTTTTTCTGTAAAGGATGTAGGGATCTATGATGGGACAACATACCGAGTAAGAAAACCTTCGACATCCACAACTTGAGATGGGTAGAATCTGAACAAAACTGTTTGTTGGAGTGATGGAACAATTGGAAAAAGCTATAAATGGCTATGGTATCCATGAATGAGATCATCCAGATCAACCACAGAGGAACATTTCATTATGGGATAATTTCATGATGCAATATCTCCCACCATTTAGAGGATCATCTGAACCTGTGCAAGATAAAGGGAGGATTAATACACTAGAAAAGATTTTTGATGTCATGGGGTGTTCAGAACATCAATAGGCTGGTATTGTTGTTTACCATTTTGAAGGAGAAGCCGATCAGTGGTAGTCGATGGTGAAAAATGTCTGTGATAGGTAGGAGATTGATGTTATTGATTGGGATGAGTTCAAAGGTATGTTTATTGAGAGATATTTTCCTATTGTGGTTCATCCTAGGATTGAAAACAAATTCCTAGAATTGAGGCATGAGGATGACTCAGTGGCTTCTTTTGAAGAATAAGTCACTCGACTGGTAATGAATTCTCTATATTTTATTTGAGATGTTGATAGTAAAATCACCCATTTTTACTCAGGATTTATTCCAAGGTATCGAAGGGATTTAACTTCTCGTTAGTTCCAATGTTAAGAAAAACATGTTCAATGTACAGATATGGTGTAAATAGAGTTTGACAATGGTCAGGTGTCCTTTAAAAAACAACATAATAAGAGGTTGGGGTAGCATTCAAAAGGGAATAAATCTTCAAAAAATATTTTCATAGTTAGAAACATAAGTTTACAGTTTTTGAATATTGAGGTAAAAAACATGCTAGGGAATGTCTTTTTAATTCTAGTAAGTGATACTGATGTGGTAAAATGGGACATAAGGCTCATAATTGCACTAAACAAATCAGGTCAATGGTAAGAAGAAACTTTATTAATAGTCAGTAAATAGTCTTAAGTGCAATAAAATGGGTCATTATGAAAATGAGGGTAAAAAAAGTACAATACTGAGGGAAAGCATCCATATTACAAGCATAAAGGGATGAAGAAATCTTTTTCAACTTCTTGAGTATATATTTGACCATTAAATTATGTATAATTAGGTACAATGTTTGTTTGATCAGATCATGCGAATGTTTTGTTTGATTCAGGGTCTATACATTCATTCATTTCTGATAAGTTTTATTTTAAATTGGGAATTCCATCCCAAATTATTTATCCTATAATTATGGTAAAAACACTGGGGGAATGTTGAGACAAAAATAAATTATCTGAAACTACATGAACTTGTGTGTAGAAAGAGTCTTCATGCAAATATTATTGTTTTACTCTAGTATAGTTTGATGTTATTGTGGGTATGGATTGGATTTCTATTTATCAAGCTAATATTGACTGTAGAGTAAAATAGGATTCTTTTAAGAATGATTTTTAGTTTGTGTATAAGAATGAACCCTTAATTTTGATAATATATCAAGAAGATGAGAAACTAGTAAAACCTGGAAATGTATGTCCCCATGAACATTTTGTTAAAAACAAAGGAACTGTTCAGATTAATGATGTTCTAGTGGTAAATGAGTACCTTGATATTTTTTCTAACGATTTTTCTAGTATTATACCTGATCGTGAAATTGAATTTAATGATGAATTAGTTCCTGTTGCTTTGCCAATTTCAAAAACCCCTTATCGAATGGATCATATTGAACAATTAAATTTAATGAAACAATTGCAGAGGATATTTGGAAATGGTTTCATTTGAACTATCCCATCCCCGTGGGGTTCTCTTGTCTTGTTTATTCAATAGAATGATGACTCAGTGAGACTTTTCATTGATTATAGAGTATTCAATGACAACACTATTAAGAAAAAGTTTCACTTGACTCGTATCGATGATTTTTTTGATCATATTATGGGAGATCTGTATATTTCAACGATTGATTTGAGGAAGGGGTACCATCAATTGAATGTGAAAGAAGCAGGAATTCTGAAGACCATGTTTTATACTAGATATAACCATTATGAACTTGTAGTTGTGCCGTTTGGGTTAACCTATGCACATCCTGTATTCATGGTTCTTATGAATAGAATTTTTTATGGGTTATTGGATATGTTTTTGGTTGTGTCCATTGATGATATTTTGTTTTATTCCAAATGTAATGTAAAACATGAATGTCATTTAAGGGTTGTCTTGCAAACCTTAAAAGAAATGAAAATATTTGGAAAATTCAGCAAGTGTGAGTTTTGGTTACAACAAATTTTTTTCTTGGGTCACATGGTTTCAAAAAATGGCATAACTATTGATCTTTATAAAACATAAATTGTTCAAGAATGGCCATGTCCCACAAATTTAACTAAGATCTATAGTTTTCTGGGTTTGGAAGGTTATTACGAGAGGTTTTTTTGACAGTTTTGAAAATTTATCTCACCCACTGACTTTGTTATCTTGAAAAGTTGTTATGTTCAATTAGAAAAAACAATGTGAAGATTATTTTTAGGAATTGAAATAAATATTGGATAATGATCCAAATTTTGGAACTGCCTTCCAAAAATGTTGAGTTTGTTATCCACAGTGATGCTTCTTTGAAAGGACTTGGTTTTGTCCTTATGTAGAATGATCAGGTAATTGCTTATGCATTACGTCAGTTGAAACATCATGAGTCAAATTACCCTATCCATGATTTGGAATAAGATCTTATTGTTGTTGTTTTAAAAATTTAGAGGCATCATTTGTATAATGTAATGTCTGAAATATATACTGATCACAAATTTTTGAAGTATATATTCACTCAGAAAGAATTGAACTTGAGATTGAGTAGATGGCTAGAAATAATCAAGGATTATGATTGCACAATTCATTACCATCCAGAAAAAGTAAATAAAGTGGTTGATGATTTGAGTTGAAAAATTAATGTTACATTAACCTTGTTACATTTGGAACAAGATACTTTGATTAACAACTTGATGAAGTTTCACATAGAAGTTGTTGGTGCATGAAATTCCTCTGTTTTGTTTAATGTTTTAGTGAAAACATCTCTACCAGATAGAATTAGGAATGTATAGAAAGAAGATAGTGAGTTACAGAAAAAGGTAGAGTCAGTTCAGAAGGGAATGTTTCCAAATATTAACACTGATAGTGATTGTGTTTTAAGTCTTGGGAAGAGATTATGTGTGCCTTATGATTCATTGTTGAAGAATGAGTTCTTATGAGAATCTCATAGTTCACCGTTTTTAGTTCACCGTGCCAGTACGGAGACTTATAAAGATCTTCGGAAGTATTACTGGTGGGAAGGAAGGAAAATAGATAATGCTAACATTATTGTGATGTGTTTGACATTTCAACAGGTTAAAGCAGTGTGGCAGTTACAAAAAGGGATTCTTCAGCCTTTACCGTAGCCTTAGTGGAAATGTGAAAATATATCAACAGACATTTTTGTGGGATTACAAAAGACCTGTTGAGGTAATAACACAATATGGGTTATTGTTGATCAATTTACTATATCTTCTCATTTCCTTCCCATTCAAGATACTTTTTCCCTAGACCAAAGTTTTCGATTGTATGTTAAAGAGATAATCAGGTATTTGGGTGTTCCCCTCTCCACTGTTCATAATCAAGTTCCTAGGTTTACTTCTATCATTTGGAAAGGCCTTTAGTAGTCGTTAGGTGTTGTATTAAATTTTAGTACAACTATTCATCCACTTTCAGATGTGTAGTCAGAATGAGCAATTCATACCCTGGAGGATATGTTACGAGATTTCTTGATGGTTTATCATGGATTTTAGGACCAAACTCTTTCATTGGTTAAATTTTCATATAATAACAGTTTTCATTATAGTACATAAATGTTTCCAGTTGAGGAATTATAAGGAAATTGGGGCTGAACACCAGATTTTTGGGATAAAGTAGCTGAAAGGAAGATAATGGGACCAGAATTGGTAAAAGTGATGGCTGAAAAATTTCAGTTGATTCCGATGCACCTGATAATAGCTTAGAGCAGGCAGAAAAGTTATGAGGATAACCAGAAAAATGATCATTCATTTGAGGTTGGTGATCATGTATTTCTAAAAGACTCCCATGGAAAAGTGTGATGTGTTTTGGTAAGAAAGTAAAGTTGAGTACGATGTTCATTAGACCATAAGAAATCCCAGAGAATGTAGGATTAGTTTCATACAATGTGGCTTTACCACTATGTTTATCTTAGGTACCCAATTTTTTTCATGTTTCAATGTTGGTAATGTATATTCTAGATCCATCTCATGTTGTGAGACCAATGATAGTCCAGTTAGAAGAGAATATATCTTATGGGGAACAACCAGTACAGATTCTTGACTGAAGAGAGCATGTGTTTTGTAATAAGGTTATTCATCAGGTAATGATTTTGTGGAAAAATCATATGGTTGAAGATGCAATGTGGGAATCTAAAAATTCAATGAGGGATAAATATCCCCACTTATTTGATAAGTGAATAAAATTTTGAGGATGAAATTTCCAAAAGGTGGGAAGGATGTAACATTCTAGGTAAATGAAAAATAATAAATTCTCCTATTAATTAACATTTGTGAATTAAATATTAATTTTACATTAAAGGGGTTTCTTTGTTTGATAGCATACCTGACACGCAAAAATCTGTTTCCCCAAAGTCTAATGTTGCACATAATACTGAGTCATACTGATAAATGATAATATAATATTATTTTAAATGGGTTTTAATACCTATCCTTTGTATTGGAAGAAATTAACATAACTAACTACAATTATACATGTTTTTTTAATGTTTTAACATTTATACAAAAAAATTTTATGTGCTTAAAATAAGAAAGAATCTGATTTATGCATAAATACTGTAATATTATTTAAAAGGTTGTTTTACGACCTTTTGACAGAGAACCCTCTGTAAATATATTTTATGTACCTTTTATATATTATATTTTACAAAATAAAAATATTTATTAGAATTGGGATATGAAAATCTACATTGGGTAAATTTTTGGTATTTTTTGATAAATTTCATTTATTATGAATAGTGAAAAATATACTGTTTTAATTCAAAACTACATTTCAATATAATTTATATATATAGTAAGAATATGATTTTAATTGTTTTTAATGTGTAATTGTATTAAATTCTTTCCATTAAATCCAATTTAGGTCAATGGAATTAATTTCACTTTTAAATTGGACATAAATAAGGGTCAATCTTTTGATAGTTATTATTACTTAAAAACACGCTTTTTTGTTTTGACAAGGGGAATTAATTTTAATTTAATTTTTTCCTCATCTATGTTTTGAATTTTGTAAAATTTATTCCATATTTGGAATCAAAAGTTTTATAATGTGTAAATACCTGAATTTTATTTTTAGTCATTCTGAATATTTACTTCGGTAAATATTTTATTTACAATGGTAAAAGGGAAAATACGGTAAATAAGGAAAAAATAATATTATAATAATTTTTAATTACCATAACATGTGTCCTATTTCTATTGGTTGATACTTTTCTGATCATGGACATCCTTTTTTCGATTTGGGGACCCCATGGAGCCACATAAGAGTGATAATGACACTTTGTATTAATTAATTTTAAGTAATGATAAAAATGACATAAATCTATATCTTTTAGTAAATGAATTCTTACCTATAGTTATATAAGTTATCTATACGACTATAAATATTAATTTTAAAACTAAGACAATTTCCTACATCATTTTGTTTTATTTATAATTTTTAGAGATCAAATAAATAACATTATATATGACCTAATGATGATGTAATGATTACTTTACTAATGAATAATTTAAATAAACGAGATAATAAAAATTAAAACATTATCCAAAGCCTGTCCAATTCTTAATAATTGATTTTATTTAGTACAATAATCATATTATCTTTGACTTTAATGAGTTTCGGACTTTTAGAAATATAAAATCATTATATAATAAAATAATATATTCAAACAATCTTAAAGAGTCCCTTCCCCTTCTTATAAAAAGCCATCACCACTAACCCAGTCCTCACAGATATAAAGCCACTTGGCTCATCCATCATCTTCCCAATTAAGCTCACACATCCCTCTATTCATTCTAGAAGCATTTCCTTAGGCATAAGTCATTTCTATGAAGTCTTTTGGTTCAAACCATATGGGGTATCATTATTTAAAGGAATCATCTTCTCTTATGTTCTTTTGTTTTATTTTCCTTCTCCAACACCACTAAAATATATTTATTTATTACATTTATAAGCAAAAAATTATATTAAATATACTTGTATTTTTTGTGGTGAATTATTTGAACTAAACTTACTCACACAACCATCAAATCGGTAAAGAACATACAGTTTCTGTTGACGGGGAACTACTACCTCACGAAACGGCGATTGTTCAATTATCTCTTAAAGCCTCTCATGGTTGCCATTATGATGGAAATATATTTATCTGTAATATATATTATATTTATATTGTTTATGTGCTTTTGTATATTTCCTTTATATCATACCGTTATGGTTTCTATAATTGGTGAACGCGATAATTCCATTTGAGGAAGTCTGACAACCTCCCCATAAAAGTGACATGACTCGTTCATGCCATATGTGGAATGCATAATAAATAGAGATACTGGAATTATATTTGATATTACACAGGAATTATAGTATACCTATGAATCATTAAATTTTCATTCATTAATTTATGAAATAAAAAATGAAAGTAGCATTAAAGCGTACATATGGTTTATCGTCTCCACAAACGGTGCATTTCATTTCTTATCTCCAAATGTGATGTACAATTACAAATACATATATTTAATAGATATATATGATATATATGATACCTAAATCATGAATATCATTCTAGAGATAATGTAATTTTACCACAGGAACAAATTGAAATAATAAGAAGTTCATTTTTGACTCAAGTACAAAATATCGACAAAATGACCATTATTAACAAAAATGACTACATAATGTTTATAACATGATAATAAGTGATATAAAAAGAATAATAAACATGATAACTGTTATTATGAAAAAATGATTAAACATTACTTTATTATTAGGGAGATTAAAGAACAAATGATTCAAGTCAGACACGAGGTAAGGGACTTCGTCTCATTCTCCATTCATTGAGGCATATTTTTTTCCTACAGGAAAATTTATTTTATATGATGTATAAAAATTTTTGATATTTTATTTCATTCAAAGGGAATCTTTTTCTATGAGTCATTTTAATGGATTTCAAAAATAATGTTTCTTTTTAACATAAGTGGTGACAATGACATTTTCTGTCGCCATGAGTATTATTTGATCTATGGCTTCCTAAATAATCCATAATGTTTTTAAAAAGAATATAAATACCATATTCAGTTTTCTGTATTTTGTTATTGAGAATGTTTTTGATAATGGATATGTTATGTAAATAAATTTAAATGATATATTGTGATTGAAATGTTAAAATGTTAAAATGTTATATTTTCTTTTATGTTTTCATGTGTTATGAATATATTATGGTTCATGGACATTGTTTAATTATACAGGTGGTTCCGTGATAAACATATGGTGGGTGAGCATGAGATAGCTCCCCAATTCCTTGGGTAACATGATGGAGGTAATCACTAATGTATCTACTATGATATTTAGAGAATATAATTTGATGAGTATTACAACGTTCTACCTTATGTAGCTATGATAGCTACAATGTAAGTATGTTGTGGATGCCACAAGTTACCTTTATTATTAGTGATTTCTATGTGTTATTCATAAATCTTATGATTTAATGATGTATTTTAAAGAGCTTATGTTATGTATGTATTTATGAAATAATGTTTTCTTTTTTTGTTTTATAACCCCTACTGAGCTTTTTCTGCTCATCCCATGTTTTTAAATGGTTTTCACAGGACTTGGAGATGAATAGGGTCATTGATGGGATCAAGGAAAAGTCATCCTATATAAACACATGGAATTTGACATGATACGTTTTTGAGAGTTTTTATTTCATGAAAAAATAGAAACAGAGTAGAAGTGTCTACACTATAATTTTTGAGATGTAAGGTAATAGTCATGGCCTAATTCTCTTAAACTATAAACTCGAAATGATCCTCAATGTGAATTATTTATTTAATTCAATATTATGTAATGTTTTATGGTTGGGTCCTTATATATGTGGTGTTATCAGGGAGAAAATATACTCCATCATTACAGTGATATATAATTCAAAAAAAACATTACCCATAATTATCATCCTGTGTATGAACAATCTAATAATAAAGAAATCGAATTTTAATAAATGCCCTATAGAAACATACAGTCATATTGAATCCTAATAATGTCATCATACAACAAATATCCTATAAGGATAATGAAATATTCAATGAAAAAAATAATATAAGACATGTGGATCTATAATATTAATACATATCTCATATATACCCTATATTCTTCTATGTTATCCTAAAAAATGATTAAAACATAAGGTTCTACTAACCATGATCCAATGCTCATTGAAGAATTATTAGGTGCCCAAGAACACTAGTACTGGAGAAGGGTGGGAAAATAATATAGTTACAAATAACTAATGGGGAAAAATAAATAAATAGTAAAATAAGTGTATCTAAATGTGATTTAATTATCTAAATAATCAAATATAGTATAAAATAGTAATTTAAAAACCATTGTAAATTCATGGGTCACAACATGAATCATTAAATTGACACAATCCTACCACATCCAAAATTGGGGTGTCTCCAATAATGTCAAATTATTTTTTGAACTAATTTCAATCATACTGAAAATTATTATTAGGAATCCCTATGAAATATATTAAAATCAAGCACAACAGTCAAACCGTAGGATGAAGGCCTATGCAATCATTAAAATATTGAATTACCCGATGGGATGTGTGTCCCTCCTAAATCATTTATGGTATACCTATAATTAAGGTAATTTTAATTCATTATATATTTATTATATATGACACCATGGGGGAGGTAGTGAATGTTATTACTCGATATTTCATTAATCATTTTATTTAAATAAAAGATGTATTTGATAGATTTCTCCATACTCAACAATGAACTAAAACCAAAATGTGTTATTTTTTGTCATCTAAATCCTTATTGTTGAATTTGAATAAAATGAATACTTTTAACAAATTAATTATATAATAATTGAAATTATATAATAATTTTAATATGAATTAAATTCTATAGGTGTATCTAAAATGACTATTACAATAATAATATCCCTAAAAATATATTTTTGTAAATATTTTTTTATTCCAAACATATCTATATTTTAGGAATATTTTTTTCAATAAATATTATATATATTTTTTTTAGAAAAATTTTTAGACCAATTTAATTAAAAAATGATATTAAATTTGAATGGGAAAGGTTAATATTCTAAAGAGTAATTTTCTAAAAAAATAATCTTTATTCACTATATACTATCCATTAAGGTAAAAATTTAATTTATAAATAATAAAATTTTAATTCGAGAAAATGAATATAAATTTAGGATTCATCATATTAAAATATTACAATGATAAATTCATTCTTTTTTTCTGACAGCATTTATTTCATAGGTAACACTATACAAATAATGTTTTTTTTGAAATAAAACGAGTTTTATGAAATTATTAGAGTAGAAATATGCTTTACAAATTAATCATAAATATTTAAAATATTGAAAAAACTATATATATGTGACATTATTATTTTGAAAATGATGATTCTAATTTAAAAATCCATATTTTACATATATGTACTAATTTAACATTTTTTAGAAAAATATAAAGACCATATACATTTTTTATTTAAATATTATTTTCTATCACGTTAATAAAATTAATAAAATAAAAGGGATAGTTTTTTTAATAATTAGGTCCAAATTATTTAAAAATTTCAATTTTATTTACATAAATATTTGATAAAATACTTTTGAAAATACTATTTAGCTCTAAAAATTTAAAAAGTAGTGAAAAAGGTTTATCTATGTTTGAAAATCAAAAACTGTGTTTAAAAAATTTGTTGGAATGAATGTTTTATTGTTTTATTAAAAATATCCATTAACCTAGATGTTATGTAAAATTTTGTTTCTTCATTTTTTTATATCAACTTCCCAATATTTATTTATTTTGTATTTATAGAAATGTGATTCGTTTTAACTTTTTAAAGGGGACCTAATTTGTTTACTTATCATTAAAAAAATGATTATATCATCCCTATAAGATTCCCATCCTCTCGTGGAAATTTTTATCCTAAATAAATTGGTTATATTATTCTCATAACACCATCCCTCAATAGATTATCCCCCTATTCAAAGAATATATTGGAAGAACTGAGTTACAAATATCAAACTACTCCACACTCATTTATATTAATTTATGTTCACTTAAATTTCCTAAAATTCTATTAAAAATATGAAAATGATAAATTAATTATTATTTTAATTATTATTTTTTATTATAATTATGTCACTAGAATTGAAAACAATTCCATTTTCCTTCAAGACAAACTACAATATGCATTGTGTGTACGTGTAGACTATCGCTTCCAGGGTGAAACATGTATTTTTCTTATAAAACTAACATGGATAGAAATATTTCACATTTTATTTATAAATTTTATAATTATGATTTTTAAATGTTAAAAAATACCTGTTCAGCCTCATGTTTAATGAAAATTAATTCATCATGAATACTTTTGTGCAGACTACAACAATAATGGAATGATTCTTTCTGTTATTCAGTACCTCTCATCATGGTTGATTTTAAGAATATTAATAATGTATAAATATCTATTTTATGACATTAGTACGATTGTGGTATTAATTTTTTGATCCTTTTAATGATATGATTTATTATTAATCATTATAAAATTAACCATCATAAAAAGGAAACAATAAAGTAATCAAATAATTTATTTATTCAGTATAGTTGTTTTTATTGAACATCGATTATCCCTATACATAATATTTATCATATATAATAATATTTATCCCTAAATTATATCATCATACAACTTTACAATAATAAATCAACTAAATCAATTCATAATAATCTATTTATCCTGGTATGTTAAAATTTCATTCTGTTTGATCACCTACTTGGAAAATTCTATAAATTTATATAATGGATGAATATGAATATACAATAAATTTTATAATATTATATAAATATTCATGCAATTATTTTTTAGTATTATAATATTCATTATTTAACTCATCAATGATGACATAACTTTAATTGGTTATGAAAATCATTAATGTGTTCATATTGTCATGTAAATAATCAATAACCAATAGTGAAACACCTATGAAAGGTAATTGAAACAAAATAAATTATTAAATTTACCCAATTATATAATTTTTGATGATATATTGTGGATTATATTCATAGTAAGAATTAATAAATAATATTCTCCAATGAAACTAGTGAAAATTTTCAGAACAATACACATGTAATGTGGTAAAGTAGGTGAATAATTATATAAATGTATATGATTATTATAAATTAGTATTATAAATAGTTTTAGTATTAATATATAATTTTATGAAGTTATTAAGATTCCTCTTTTTTATATGGTATATTACAGTTCATTTGAATATGTTGGGAAATAATGTATATGTTTTTTGAGAAATATTTCAACCCATTGATACCTATTTTCTATTATCCACCATGATTTACATAGATTGGTCAAAATAAAAAATTATTATTATTTTACTATAGTCATTATATAATTATGATTCATAAAATTTTGTATTTTAAATGAACATTGTATTCAAAATATTACTATATAGAAAATGGTGTTTTTATTAAAAAGTTAATAAACATATAAGTTGTTTGTTTTAAAACATATTTTAAACTAATGAATGTTTTTGAGTGATTATAGATATAGGGATATTTTGTTACTAATAAAACATAACAACATTTTCATTGGATGTCCATGCGAAATTTCAAGGCTAGTTAGAATTTAATTTCCCCTTTAATCATATTTTATCTAAAGTGTTTCTTTATAAGTGAAACAAAATCTGTCTCTTCTTCTCATTCATAAACCGTTGTTTTTAAATATCCATGTTAAATTTATTATTTTATATGAATCCTTCGCTATTATTATATTATTTTGTAACTTCATATACCCAAAGGACACTAAATAGTTCCTTGAGACCAGTTTCTCAAAAGGACTGAAGCACATCTCTCAAAATTATAGAGGCTACTGACTATCAGTGAGGTATTAGGGTTTGTTTGTGGAATGAATATGCCCTCCATAGTAGAGTGGATCATATCAAATATGAAATAATAGAAAAATAGTGGTTGTAGTTTTTGAGTCATCTTATAGATAACTAAATAGAAGTTATATATAGGACAATAAAAATTGTAATCTTGTATACAGTTAATGATGATACTGTCAATGTGTCTATAATAAAATAAAAAATAGGTATACCAGTAATATATTCAAACTATGTTGAAAAAGTAATTTTTTTAAATAAATCTTGCATCACGAGACTCAACTCGCTCTTGTACACCCCTACTCCTAAGCAGGAATAAGAAACCTATAATAAAGCGCTTTCCCTTATCAATACATGTAATCATATAGTGTGTTCGGGTACCCGTTGGTGGCTTGAATGGAACATGGTATAAATTAACATTAGAAACCCAACAATAGTACTGGTTCGATTCTTTTTATTAATGTAATATAATAAAAACAGTTTTTATTATGTAATAGTATATTTAATGAAATTATTGAAAGTAAACAACCCATAAGGTCTGGGTTCATAGGGAAACTCGTCCTTTGATAACCACTTTGGCATTAGTCGGTATGTCATTGAATTATTAGTGACAAAAAAAACTTATAATCAAATTCATTTAAATTTTTGGACACATTTAAAAAGTTTCCATCAAGACCTGTCACATATCCCAGTGGGACCCTAAATGTATGTGATCAAGAGATACCTAACCAGGTGAACTATTAGGTGTAAGAAACTAACTGACTCTAAGATTGTTCTTTATATTAAAAGATGCACCCTATTTACCATTTCATTGAATAATAATTTATGAACGTGGGCTTATCATTGGATCCCTGAATATGGAATCCTCCTATCAATCTGGGAATTTCATAAACTAATAATTATACATTCCTATCATAGGAATTACTCTAGGTAATCCGGGTACCACTCTAGATGTAGTGTGACATCAGTTCCACTCAAGTCCATCCTTGGGGTCCAATAATCGTTCCCAAGTCTCAATAATGGCATAAGTAATCAATTACCATATGATTATATCCTCTAAAATATAAAAAAATTCCAAGTATAAATTAGGAATATAAAAATAAATCCCATATGTGATCATCCTTGGTAGTCCACAAGGGAGCACGTGTGTTACCCAACCTATAATAGAAAATCCCCTATAATTCCTTCTATGGAAGAAAAAAAATGCATTCCAAGTTTTACTCGGGTGTAAGAAATGAAATATTTGAATGATTCCATCAATTAAATTTATATAAGATCCCATGTGTCACCTAAGTTATATAATAACATTCATTCAATATCATTTAATTAGTCAAGGTAATCATGAAAAAAAATTCTCTATATACTCAATGAAAGAAGGAAACTCATTTCATGGTCTATGATTATAAGGTATATAGACTATTTAACTAACATGGGAATATCTAAATAAGAATTAGCTCAAGATTAATCAAGCCATTACAAGGATAGAGAAAATGGTCATGGTCATCCAATACCCTCACTATATCACATCAATCTAACAATTCAATTATGATTTCAATTTGTCAATTAACATCCATTGGAATACAAAAAGGAACAACTCAATGGAAATAAAATTTCAAGACACCCATAGAGTTCCAAGTCATTATTCATCACAAACACGTGCAAGTATCAATTCATGGTTATTTTACCTTATTCATTTATCAGTGTGTCTCATTGTTTACATGCATCGTACTTATCAATTTATATTGTGGGTTTAATTCAATTTCAAGGGTATAGATTTGATAATTGGGTTCATGGAAAAAACAAATATATAAAAAGTTTGAATTTGAGTGAAAATCATGAGACCAACAGGACATAGATCCTTTGTGGAGTTCTTGTCTAGTAATAGCTTCAGATTTGACTCAGATAAGTAGAAAATGGCGGAATGTATTTTTTTCAGACCAATTTGATGGGGAAAAATGTATGCTGGGTTTTCTTTTACAGAGTGTTATCTTTTGTGGTCAAATACAATAAATTAACTAACTTGGTAAAATTATTGAGAAACCACATGATACATTGGTGATTTATATTTCCCAAATATCATAAGTTTTGAAAACACGTGATGAAATCCTTATGAAGAAATGGGGAGAAAAGGTAATGCCAATGATATTCAATTTTGATTGGAATGAACGATGTTGTTGGAAGACCAGGAAATTGCATTAAATTACATTGTGAATCTAATGATGCTAAAGGTGTTTGATCAATGAATATATATCAAGATAGATTTTGTTCATGATGAAAGAAAATGTTTGTTGAATAATCCATAATTCATTGAACCAAATTTATTTTTCTTGTTAATGTGTATTTAAAGGTTGCGCCATTTTAGAGTGATTGCAAAATTTATGGGTTAGAAAATTAAGAGATGGAGAAATGTGATTTTGGAAAATATATTGTACAAAATTTTGAATATGACTTGTTATATTGTGCACATGTGGAGTTCCAAGTTCCAAATATCAAAATATAGAAAAGGAATGACTCATGAGAAATATTGGTTTTTGTGAGAAATATTGACAGTAGTTTGGAATATTTCGTGCAAAGAATGATTCAATGCCAGAACATAGAAAATTTTCAAAGTCAGGAAGTTCATGAAATATTAAAGATGTTAGAGAAATATTAGTTTTCTGAAAAAGATAATTACACACCCAATACGACATCAAATTGGGTTTTGCACAACGCGTCAGGGTTTTTGTGTGTGGGGTCAATGATGCCTATAAATAAGTGGTGACCCCATCTCATTTGAGAAGCTTGAAACATAGACAAATCACAAGATCTAAGGCATGGAAGATATTTATTTGAAGGGAGTTTCTAGAAAAAAAGAGTAGAATGTAAGAAGGGGATGTTTCTCACAAAAAGTGAGTTGTGCACAAGATTGAAGTTGCACAAAAAAGGTGTTTCACGACAATTGTCAAATATTTTTCATAGGGAAATAATGTTGCAAGAAATAAACCTTAAAGGGTCGATGACATATTTGATTTTATCACAATTAGTAAGTTGTGTGCAAGATAGTTCTCACTAGCTTCTAGGTCCGAAGCGGAAGAATTTTTTTGAAAGATAAAACTGTGAATGATGATTAAGATACACTGAAATATTTTCCCCCTATTTTTTCTAAGAGCGTGCACACAAAATTGAGGATTGTTTTACATGTCATAAAAGACTGTGAGGGTGACATTTAAGGATTGTTTTCTAGTGGATTGTGTGGTACTATATTGTTATTGTATTATATGAAGGATTTATCTACTCTTGTGGAGTAGTTATCCTTGTAAATCTTATGATCATGTAGATGTGTGTTTTAATTTGTGTTAATCACGGGAAAAACACATTAACATGAGGCAAATGATTTATCAAAAAAATAGGAAATAGAAGATTAAATTATATCACCAATCCACCACCTCCCCTTATTATTGATAATTGGATCTTGACTGAGAAAATTGAGGATGATGAACTTGTAATTCGAGAATATTATTTAAAATCTAAATAGGGAAATCAATCACAATACTCATGATGAACTATAAAAAGAGAATTTGGATAATAAAAATTTAGATCAAGAATAACCGAAAATACTCCAATCTAAAATCAGATGATGGGGATCTCATAATTATAAGATTAGGATTCAATAAAATATCTCAAGATACATGCTCTATAAAATGTAAAATACATAAGAAATAAGGATGAAATAACTAATTATTTGAGGTGAGTTTCATAATTTCCCAAAATTACTTGGTCAAATGGTTTGGGTTCAGTATTGGCCAAACAATGAACTAATCATACACACTTTTCTATAGTAAAGGGAACCCCATATAGTTAGTGCGCACAATTTTCAAAAAATGTTCCAAAAACACGTCTCATCCAACAATTAAAAAACATCATATATAAATGTATTGGCTTGAACCACATATAAAACTATCTATAAAAACATATTTCTTGTAGGAATCTACAATATTTCCCCACACGGCTTTCCCTAATCATGCAGCTTTCCCCACAATATTTTTACAAACCATACAGTTTCCCTATTCTATCTAATAGTTTTGTACATGGCTATGAAAAATCCATGTACACCCATGAAACATCCATTTACTCCTAAGGACATCACATTAGGCCATAATGAATCATTTGAATTAAAATTGATGTAATGTAAAATATTTTGTATCTCAAAAATTATCCTAATTCATGCAATCATCCCCATGTAAATTAATTCATCCCAATATTTCCCTCTCAATGGTAGTCCAAAATTTCCAGAAAATACCTACATCCATTGTGCATTTACATCATCCTCCTTCTCCCATTTCTCATCTCAAACGTGATCCTGATTCCATTGCACCAATACTATAGGAATTGACCGTACATTAAAAAAACATCTGGCTATGATCCATAAAATAGATATAATTCTCAAAAACTGAGGATCCTACCTATAAATAAACTTTATCAGGAAAAAAGAATGAGAAGATTCTGAATTATAAAATAGATTTCAAGATACATGGAATATGTCATACATGACCAGATACCTATGAGGTAACATTAACTAATATGATACAAGCCCAACTCTCTTAAAAATCTCAAACAACCTAACATATTGTGGTGAATGTTTACACTATATCATAATCATTCTATGTAACAACCATGGTAAAACATGTAAAAATACATGATCCATAAAATTGACCTCTAGAGGTCTTATCTAGTGAGCTGGATAAGATTTCTATTGAGATTGTGTAGTTTCTATCCACTTCTGAGTCAACTAAACCCGCTCCATTGTCTGCTACATGAAATGAGGTCCAATCAAAGATGACTCTCATACATATAACAATCATGTTGGGTGATCATTATTCCCTACATTACAAATCCTCATAAGGATCCATCTAAATAGGATCTTGAAATCAAATGTTTGTATTCTAACTAGGGGTGTGCCACTCCTATTAGACCCAAATGTCATAGAAAGATTATAAAAGAATGTCATCAAGAACCTATATTGTACATTCTTAATAGGCATTAATCTGAGGGTGGTATGTTGTGATCAGAATCAACTATGTACCTAACTCCTTCTACAAACATTCATAAAACTGTGATGTAAACCAGGGATCCCTATCTAAAATAATATTATGAGGGACCCCATTAAGTGTTACTATTTTACTGATATATAACATCCCATGAACATATAATTATAACATCTCCTTAATAGCTTTGAATTTAGTGACATTTGTGAGACATCCATCAACAACCCAAATGGAATCATTTCCTCAATGTGACTTCGACCAACCAGTCCAAAAATCCACCGTATCATTATACCATTTTCATTTGATAATTGGTAACTATTGCAATGGTCTAGTTGGTCAATGGTGTTCCATCTTCACCCGATTATTAGTTGAACAACATATAAAAAACCATATATATCTTTTCTCATGGCTAACCACAAGTACCGGGGATATAAATATCGATACATCATCATGAGGCATGGGTGAACTGCCCAAGTTAAGTCATGAATGTATTACATCATCACCTCCCACATGACTTCTAGTACCCATTGGCGACCACTGATATGCATATTATCATCCGTTCAAATGGTCTAACTAAAAGGTGGTTCGCCACATTCTATAATATATCATAGAGCTGGGACCTCAAAATCTGATGTCTTCCTCATCCTTACAATATCCAATGGTTTACAGTTCAAAGCAATGGATGAAAGAAAATTCTTCCCCTCTATGTCTTATACTTCCATGTATATCTCAATGAACATATCCATAAGCCTCTACTCACTAATATCCTGCTAAAACAGATGTATCTAGTTCCTCATGCCTAGTTCAGTGACTAATGCATTCTCTTCATGGGTGTATAAATCATCACAAAGTCATAATACTATTAGAACTTCATGAAACATCACTTCCCTATATTTAGATCATAATATGTAAATATGTACTTGAGGGTTTTATGGTTTGGGTACAAAAAATATTCTTTCCCAATATATTTTATTTCCAACAACATTACTCATGAAAAACTGCATCTATATATATATTATGCATAAATTTGTTCCTCTCATATTTCATCATCTATCGATATTCGTATCCTATGAATCTATCTCCCTATAAGAGAACTATTCCTAAAACAATACAAAATGCATCACAGTAATATAATGTTGCTCCTACCTAGACTTTATAAGATCAGTTTCTGCATTGATGTCAATCTCTCATTCATCTTTAGAAAGGTCTCCTCACTAGTATCAACTATTAAGAACATCACACCCATCACAGTGCGTATGTGAAAACTAACACAACCCTAAAGGAACATTCTCATTTTCCATCAATGTCTATCATAGTATGTTAAATATTTAATTTTTAGTCATTTTTTTATTTTATATTTAATTTTCACAAATTTAAACCCATATTACTCTTCCCTCCCATACTATAAAAATAAAATAATCATCCATGTTTATATATGTACTACCACCTCCACGAGATAATGAATTCTTTTTCTAATAAATAATTTTTATATATTACTATAAAGATTATTTAATGGAAAAATATTATCATTATGATATAAATATGGATTAGGTAAAAAACATTTAATATCCAACCGATTATAACTATAAAAAAATATAAATGCAGTCGTCCTAAACAAGATAACTTTGAAGGATAAAAACACTTTATTCAGTATATTTAATTATTCATATCCACAAAGTATTATCCTATTTATTTATAAATATGATATATAAAAAATATAACACTAAATTAATCAATTATACAACTTTTATAATTATATTTTTTATAAATCACCTCATAATCAACCATTAATCATTATATGTTCATGTTTGGGTTGGTTTGACCACTTAATCAATTATATAACATTATATAATGGATTTTTATTCTATCATAATTAATTTTATAATATGATAGTAATATTTAAATAATTGGTTTTTAATGGTATGATTTTATTTAATTTATAACCTTAGTCATTACATATTATTGGGTACAAAAATCACCAAAGTGGTATTATTGTAGATTCTAAAATCAAGGATAAAGAGTGATAAATTCATCAATAGAAATTAAAAAATCCTAAAATTAATTAATTAATTAATTACAGTGATATTATTTTTCTTTTTCTAATGAAATTTTTATGTGGAATGAATACCAACACCATTCATATGAAACTATTATATATTATCGAAACTATAAGGACCGAATGTGGGTAAACATGTATAAATCAAATATTCATATAGATAATGATTGTACACAGTGTTAGCAATTATTATGGTTGTATAATAATTTATTTTTACTTTTATATTTTATTATAAATGAGTTTATTGATCATTATCTAGTTTAAAGAACATTTTGAGTGTTTCTTGACTAAAATTTTAATACCATGTAGAATATTTTTCCATTATACACAATGTTTCAATTTGAATAGTGTTCCTAATTCAAGACTGATGTATTTTAAAAATATTTTTGGTGTTTTTATATTCATATCATGTACATTTAATTTATATTGATTAAAAATATTCTAATATTGAAAATAGATTCTTGATTAAAAAATTACTAAAAAGTATAGGTTTCATTTCCAAAATTATTCTCAAGTCATGATAGTTATTGAAAGATAATCCGTACAAAGAATTTTTTTCCTTATAAAACCAATCACCATTTCATTTTGTTTTTTATGTTATTTTGCATTCCATCTCAATATTTAATTGTTCTTTGACTCATATTTTACCATAGGTTTTTCCTGAAATTGGAATAGATTATTTATCTGTATATTATTCAAGAACACATCTTTTTTCCATATTCAAATTCATTAGATACGCCTTTAAGTGTCTTTATCAGTGACCCTCTAATTAATAAAATTTATTTTATACTACAATAAATATCTTTAAATGTTATAAATAATTTTTCTACATTTTTTCCATGTTTCATTTTCTTCAAAATGTTAAAATATTCAATTTTTAATGTTTTCATGTTAACACATAATTCCATAACATTATTCATCTTATATTAATTTTTATCTATATTTTATAATGGTGTCTATAAAATTTCATTTTCTCCTGTATTAAAAAAATAAATTTAAGATTTTTTCAAAAGATAAATGGAATTAAATTTTTCTATTATTTTTTCCCTAAAAATACTATATAGTAACTTTCAACTAATTAATATTCCATTAATATATATTATTATTAAATATAAATTTTATAAAACATAGAAATTCATGATACTTATCGATATTTAATTTTTTATTTCAGTCTCTATTAGATAACTCATCACTAACATTATCTTTCCTAATTGTCTTTGTTGAAAAACTAAATTTTTTATTCTAATAACTCTCCTCTTTGTATCCTATATTTGTCAATTCATTAAATTATGTTGTTCACCATGATACCATATATCTATTTACTAGAGATATTATTGTATTATCATCATAACATTTATATATACTATAATGAATGTATAAAATTTATTATCTTGATAGAATGTTATTTACCTAGAATGTTATTTTATTTCATTGAATTATCATTTATTTCCATGTTTTTATCTTATTATAATTATAGATGATTTCATTACATGAAGACATTATAAAAGTATATGAAACTGATTTTAATTCCCTGTTATCTCTATGAACAATAAATTCAATGATTTTCATTAAAATGTTTTAGGGAAGATTCTTATTTTCATGAGATCTTTATGATGGGTTATATGAATGATTTTTTGCAAGGATCATGTAATAATGGATGAATGGAGGGTGTTTCATATATTACCATCCATTTTTTAGGTTTTATACAACATTATACAATGATTGTTTTGTATCATTATATTTTCATTTAACTATGATAACATGGTTATGTGTGAGTATAGTTATGATTGATCAATTCTGAAATGTTAATTTGAAAGAAAAAATGAAATTTACCCATACTCACACGGTTATGAATGAATTTTATTGGTGTGTAGATATGATCATACTTTTTTGGGTACAATTTTATATAATATATTGATCAACCCATTAGGATCATATTACGATCACTTATGAACTTTTCCTATTATCAATTTTGTTTAACCATACATAACATTGGATGTCACCCTATTCTTATGTTTCCATACCCTGATGTTATCATGATGAGTGTAAAAGATGAGAAGTATTAAAAGGATATAATGTTTTTTTATTATGGATAAATTTTCCAAATATGTGTAAAATATGTATCCAACATAACTAGTTGTAAATGACACATAATCCTTCTGTTGTTGTTACATTGTGATTTTTTGAGAGTTTTAATGGTTACATTTTTGAAAATTTTTAATGTAAATATATGTTTTTAATGGGTATCTTTATTAATTCCCTTTCATACTTATCCTATATTACATTACAGGTTAGCGTTTCCTTCCAATATATTTAATATATATATTTTGGGGAAGTGAAACCCTCATATTTTTCACATATAACACTTTGGGGGTACTGCATCCCCCATGTCCAATCATAATTGTAGGCAAAGAGAATGGTTTTATAAAAAAAAATTAGAGGTGTATAATGTATCTCAATACATCATAGTTGGAATTATGTCCCACTCAAATAAAGTTACATAATGAATAACATAATTATTTTCTATCTCTTTTATCATGTTTCACAAATACAATGTCTCACACTCAAGTGAATGATTTATCATAATCAATATATATACCTTAGTATCACAAATTAGCTCTAGTTCTACTATAATAAAGAATATATTCTATAACATAATTGTATGATCGATAATAGGAACAACATATCGCAATGGAAAACACTGAGGCACCCAATGTCAAATCAAGTAGGAACAACTTACATGGGTTCCTCAATTACAGTCTAACGTATCAGGCCGATACTGGTTACTAAGAGGTAACAATTACCATTGGTATTATTGTAATAATAACATTAAATTAATTTCCTCATTAGATTTATAATATTATAATCAGATAAAAATGATAACTTTATATTCACCCCCGTCTAAAAGCTACTTTGTCCGGTCCTCATAGCTTACCTATCCATTAATCATCATTTGGTATACATACATAGGTAATCAAATATTTTATGGGGAGGAACTCTAGCCCTATGGTCCACTATAGTTACCCAAAATATTTGAGGCATCATATTTTCATAACATGGAATACTTATTTCAAACATGACTATCCAATAGCATTCAATAATTAAAGGACACTATGTTAACCTTTTTGGAGTTACACTACATCTCAATCATTTAATTTCATTTAATTTTCACCCCTCATGGATTATTTTGCAAAGTGTTTTAATTTATATTCTTGGATTTTTCAACCACATTCTAGGGAAATAGATCCATTTTATAAGGTTCCATTTTGTCCCTTATAAATTTTATCAATCCATTTAATTCATTTAAAAAATCAATTTAAATTAATTTTTAGTTTATATACCTATATTCTATTGTATAATATCACAATTTGAATATATATAATCAAATTAAAATAACTAAGTGGTATGTTCAAGGAACCATCTACCTGAACATGTTGTAATTCTATCCTAATCCTACTTTGCGCCATTCACCATAGCACTTCCAATTCCAAAAGCCATCAACCATCCACATGAGGCATATGTCATGCGTAAAATTAAAATTAACAAATTGTAATTTAATTCTAATTAATTAATCTACTATAATTAAATTTATAAATTAAATAAATTAGGTATAGTAACTGAATAACTTATCGAGTGACATCATCACACATAAACCAAGAAAAACAACATGAAGAAGGACCATGTAATACTGCAAGCATGATCACTAGAAAAATATCTATCACACAACTCATAGATCACCAGAAATGTAAAGAAATTTAAAATGAATTTAGGGAGTTTCATGTTATGACATACCATCATCCAAACAAAATACAACAACATACAATCATCATCTCACATCATTTTATTTATACAGTAGGGATAGTCTTAAATATATTAAGAAAATTCCACCATGGTCTTGTGGATTCCTCTATGTAACCCAAATCACTATTAAAAAATCAGATGGATAACTAAGATAAGTGTACACAAAATAATAGATGATAAATATTGTTAAATCATTGAATTTATTATAGAAAAATACAACCAAAAGTATAGTGGATTGAAGATAGAAGGAGTAGGATGGAATGATTACAAATGAATGAGGGATGAAGAGAAAAACGGTCTCATTCCGTTTATAAATGAATATGGTAAAAATAGATATTTTCTAGAATTATAAAAGTATACTATAATGGTTTCTCACACTATGACTTTACCTATGCCATGGTGAGACTCTAGTGTCTCCATGAAAACATTACAGAGTCAAAAACCATCCCATATCCCTCAATTCACAATGTTTTAGGTATCCATTATAATCCCAACTATACAAGGAAAATTTTATTTAATATTTTCTATTAAAGAGTCACCCATATGAATCACATTATGGTTATGGAGTATGGTGTTATCAATTTTTATTTCACCCATTAGTTCCTCGGTCACACAATCCAAAACCATAGTTGAGAATACATGCATACTAGGTAGTTTACTCAACTTCTAACACATTTATTTCCAATGGAACCATTGAGAGTCCTATGATATATACCTCCACTTTTCAATCATAAATTTTTAGAATAGGGGAACAATTACATATAATGTTTAATTAATGGACTTCACAAGCCTTGTGATCACCCATAAATTCCATGATGTCAACTTAATAACATTTATTTCTAATTATGTATTATTTTATCTCAACATGAATCATATTGTGATTTCTAAAAACATGGTACATTGATCCAATTACGAGTACTCCACGAACCACACTAAAAAATTTAAGAATTCAAATTTCCACATATTTTTCATAAATCTTAAAGGTGAGTATTTTTATTTCTTGGACCACATTGTGTATAAGGTTGTATTTTTTTCAATTGTTTTCATTAAAGCAAAAAATGAATGATATTAAGAAGATATCAAATGAAATGGAGGAATGAAAATTCAGACAATTGTTGAACTGGTCATATGTTCAAAGAACTTATGTCAATAGGGACACATTGTTTACAACAATTAATAATGGTAAGGTATCATCCATCTGAGGATGATTGATGTATAATTACAATTTTATGAATACCATGAAATTATTCATGATTTCATAAGAACCGTGATATATCTTACCTGAAAAATAGAATCTTATGATTTTCATGAATTAGAGAATGATGTTTGAAGGAGAAGACAATGTGTGGAAGGTCTTGGCATATAGAAATGGCCATGAATTTCAAATAATATCTAAATTGGATGATGCTTTTCTAATTTTTATTTCGCAAATATCATATGATTGGAAAACATGGGATGCAATCATTATGATGTAAAGTGGGTGTAAAGATACTCTCAGTCACATTATAGTATTGATTAGAATGATTGTTTATATTGAATGATAGAGAAATGAAGTGACTTTGACAAATTATATTACCCACAAGGTACAAATATTGCCTAATATTTTGAGTGTATGAGGAGTTTTAAGACCAGAACTTCATTATTTGTCAAATTAAAGAAGTGTGGGAATACCCAACGTTGTGTTCGAAAAAATGGGAATGTGTGGGAAAAAATGGTGTGCCTAAAATAACTAGTTGAGTTTTTGGGCGCAAGCAGTGCCTCAGTTCAGAAATAATAAAATTCTAAAAAGGAAATATGGGCGTGAAAAATAAGAGATGTTCAGGCAATGTGCACAGAAAATCATTGATAAAACAATATTTTATTGAATATTTTATTGATAATAAATGATATAATTTCCTCACATTGTGTTTAATATGTTTAATTAGAATGTATTTGGGATTAGATCATTCATTTGAATAATTGATGAAAATTTCTGTTTTACCCTTTATAGTTCAGTGTAGTATTTCAAATATAAATATTGTTATATTTGTTATTTGAATTTCAGATTTTTTAATACTGTTTCTGACATAATTATATACAACTTTTATTCATGACACTAAAGCTAAAGAGTGCATTTGGTTGTTGAAAATGGGCCATGAAGTCAAAGTTGGGCTGGACTCGCCAGAATGGAGAAGCTTCTGTATTTCGGCGATTACTCCTTCATATGGGCCTAGATTAAGCCCAAATTTGGAGAGGAGATAGAGGACATATATCCTCACATTTGATCCTTCTGGAAGACCGGCCAATGTATGAGTTCCTGTGGTAAAATGGGCGGTGTAATTTAGAATAAAATATTTGGCCGAGATTCCCCATTCACACTTGAAACCAATTTGAACCTAGCCTCTCCACCACTCTATAAATTGGAGTTTTTTACAATTTGAGGGGTTAGGACGTGATTTGGAAAGTTTAGGGAAGAGGATAAGTGAATCCAATCCAATTCTCCAACCATTTAAATAAGGGCGGCTCTTGAATCAAGGATCCCTTCAACGAAGCCTTCTTCTTCTCTATCATGTTGTAATGATTTTGTTTATGTAATAAACTTCTTTGTTCTTCTTTTATTTATTCTCTTTTCTTCTGTTTTGTTTAAATTTATTCTTCTCTTAATCTTTATATTTGGGCTGGAATTCTCGAGTAGAAGCGTTATTGGGTTATACCCATTTTAAACCTTTGCACATGCAAAACGCTTCAACGATGATTACGCCACTCATGGAAGTGTAGTTCTTTTTAGTAATCAATCGACATCTGTCCTATTTCATTAATTTATTTTGAATCAATGGGCCAATTTATTTCACATAATATGATCCATTAATTGTGTTTTTAAATTACAAGAAACTAAGAAAGCAATTGAACAATTAATACAAAACACGCGAGGTCGAGATTTTGTGTAAATTGTGAGAGCATGATCTTAATCGGTAATACAAGACCACATGGGATAAATTTGTAGAGTTCAAATATAATCCCTAAACACAATTCATCCTCATTTCCAGAATGTATATGTGCTCTAATTAACCACTGACCATAAGCTATCCTTAGAACAACAATCAAAGCAGGGTGCTGCGATTGCATGTTCCGAAGCTAGCCTAGGGTTTAAGTAATTTCATCTTTGTGGTTAAGTTAACTCTCGTAGGGTTTGAGGGATAAAAAATTAAGGGATCATAATTAAGTATATATTTATTTAAATGATTATTATTGATAAGTTAATTAAGAGGTAGAGTTAGATCTATTACGCCTTTTAAAATATTTTCTAAAAAAACATCTTTTTGTTGTAATCGAACTTCATTTCAAAACTAAAAACAAAAAAATATACAATATTCTTCCAGAAAACTTCTTCTATATTCATAAACTATAAAAAAACTCCAATACTTTAAATTTTTATTTTTTATTTTAGTTTTTTATTTTATTTTTAGAATACTTTTAATAAGTTGTTAAATTCACTTCCTCCTTTGAGAGACGACCTTGGTCAGCCACTCTGCTGCACCTAAGTACCCCAAAATCACATTAATCATTTGAGGGCGCCCATGACAGTGCTATTTCAAATTGGCGCCATTTTCGGGGAGGCATGCAATTATTTAAACTAGTTAGAGGTATTTATTTTATTTTACATTTTATTCTCTTCCTATCTTCTATCTTCCTTCTTTACCCAATATGAGTTTTCCTCTTCTTCTTTTATTTTCTTCTACTTCTTTTTAGACCATCAACTCAAACTTCTCATTTTTCTTTTACTATGGTTGACTTTCTTTATTTTCATTTTTATTTGATTTATGACACAAAATAATCATGAATATCTCTTAGATCCTGACCCTGAGATTGAACGCAGCCTTAGGGAACGAATCATACATTCTCAATCTATATAAAGTTTCAATATTCAACCAGTTGGTGAATTCCTCTCTTCTGGAAACATTGAAATTGGAAGCAATTAAAATTAAAACATAAAAGAGGAACCGATGGTTGGAAATAAAGGAAATGAACTTAATAGAACCATTCAAGAATTGGTTTCACCTGATATTAACTATCAACCAAATTGTATAGCATACCCAAATCTCGAATCAGACTTTGAACTAAAATCTGGGTTAATTCACTTACCTCCAAAGTTTCATGGCCTCTCTGGTGAGGATCCCAATAAACATTTGAAAGAATTTAATGTGGTTTGCTCAACCTTGAAACCAAGAAATTTATCTGAAGTCCAAATAAAATTAAGAGCATTCCCATTCTCACTTGATGGAGCTGCGAAAGATTGGATGTATTATTTACAACCCGAAGATGTAACTTGTTTGAACGATTTGAAACATCTTTTCATGCAGAGATTTTTTCTAGCATCAAGGACCACTTCCATTTGTAAGAAGATCTCGGGGATCAAGCAAGAACAAGGGGAGTCAATGTATGAGTATTGGGAGAGATTCAAGAAGTTGTGCGCAAGCTGTCCGCATCACGAAATCAGTGAGCAACTCCTCATCCAATACTTCTACGAAGGACTCACACCTATGGAGAGAAGCATGGTAGATGTTGCGGCTGGAGGAGCATTGGTGGACAAGACACTAGTAGCTACACGTGCGTTGATCGACAAGATGGCCCAAAACTCCCAAATATTTGCTGATAGAGGTACACCACATATCAGGGGAGTACATCAGGTAAGTCATTCTTCTCTTGAGAGTCATTTGATTGATACCAAGATAGAAGAATTGAAAACTATGGTGAGGAAAATTGGTTTGGCATAAAATTCATCTCTACCCCCTCTTTCAAGGCCTTGTGGCATTTGCACTGAGACAAGCCACCCAACTGACTGTTACCCACAACTACAAGAGACAGAGGATTGCACAACAGTATTCCCAGGGAGACCATTTCAGAAACAACAAAAACAAACATATCCCCAAAAGAAGTTTGATTCATTTTCTCCAACATACAACCAAGGGTGGAAAGATCAGTCAGACATGTGGTATGGCTCTGGACAACAAAAAGTCCCCCTTTTCAACCAAACTTCCAGCAGCCTCCACCTTACCAATAGGGCTTCCAACAACCCCGAAGGAGATTTGAAGCTCAAACATCAACAAGCCAACAACAAGGGAATCCTCCACCAAATGTAGATTCTAATATTGATGATCTTTTGAAGAAAATTGTTCTTAATCAAAAGAATGAGCTGAAGAGTCAATGTTCGGAGCTGAGGGAGTTGAAGACTCAAATGTGCCAGATTGCCACCACCCACCATGAACTTGTGAGTAAGAATTCTGGAAATCTACCTTCCCAACCCACTCCAAATCCAAAGGGGAATGTTACTGCCATCACATTGAGAAGTGGGAAGCAAATGAATGATACATCTGTACCTTCCATTCCACCAGGATTCACGTCAACTCTAGAGAAGCCGCATTCCATACCAACTAATGACAAATCCAAGGAGAAAGATAAAGGTAAGAAAAAGATTGATGATGTTCCTCCTAATCCCCTTCCTTTTTCAAACAGGGTTGTTCAAACCATGAAGATGGCTGAAGAAGCAATACAAAAGGAGGCTTTGGACACAATCAAGCGTGTGGAGATCAAAATTTCTCTACTTCAAGCCATTATGAAAATCCCAAGGTATGCCAAATTCTTAAAAGAACTCTGCACCAATAGAAGAGGGCTCAAGGGAAATGAGAGGATCAATCTTGGAAGGAATGTGTCAGCACTCATTACACCAAATCTAGCAATGCCGAAAAAGTGCTAGGATCTAGGGACATTCACCATCCCATTTACCATAGGGGAGTTGCACTTCTCTGATGCACTTTGTGATTTAGAAGCTTCAATAAATGTGATGCCTCACTCGGTATTCTCTTCTTTACAGGTCAGTGAGTTGAAGTTGACGAGAGTAGTGGTGTAGTTGGTGAATAGAGCTATGACATATCCAATGGGAGTCCTTGAGGATGTACTTGTCTGGGTAAGAGACATGATCTTCCCACCAGATTTCTACGTGATTAACATGGAGGACAATCAGGTAAGTTCTCATGCCCCCATAATCTTAGGTAGGCCCTTCCTCAAAACTGCAAAAACTATCATAAATGTCAATGAGGGTACACTTTCCATGGAATTTGGAGATGAAGTTGTGATATTTAATGTTATGGATTCCATGAAGTACCCCTAAGAGGACCATTCTGCTTTTGTTATCTCTCATAATGAACCACCAAGTAAAAACACCATGGAATTGGATTGTCCTATGCTTAGGAAGATTTTGAATATTGGTTCTAGTTTGATGTCTAAGAGTACTTCAACACCTGTTTTTATGGAACAAGACTCAATAAGATTTTATTTTGAAATGGAATCATATTCTTATTTTGATCATGTGAACTCTGATTATGACATGGCTATTTAGTATGTTGATGGATTTGGTTCTTTATTCTCTGATTGTGATAATATTTATTCTAATACTGATGTTCATTGTGCAGATATGGCTGTTGCATAAATTTCTCAATCCATACCTCACCCCCTATATTGGAAGTCAAGCCATTACCCCCAAATCTTAAATATTCATACTTGCTAAGTGGTGATAGATTACCTGTTATCATTGCTAAAAATCATTCTTTTGAACATGAATAAAATCTTTTGAATATTTTGAGGGAGAAAATCATAGAGATTGGGTGGACATGGGCTGACATATCAGGTATTAGCCCCTCCATTTTCATGCATAGGATTCTCTTGGAGGATGGGGCTAAACTGGTGAGGCAACCACAAATGAGACTCAATCCAACCCTTCTGGAGGTTGTTAAAAAAAGGTTGAAAAATTGCTCGAGGCAGGTATAATTTACCCTATTTTTTACTCACAATGGGTTAGCCATGTCCAGGTTGAACCTAAGAAAACTAGTGATACTGTTGTTAAAAATGAGAAAGATGAGTTAGTTCCAATGAGGGTACAAAATAGTTGGCATGTGTGTATTGATTATATGAAACTAAATCATTACACTCACAAAGACCATTCCCCCCTACCATTTATTGATCAGATGCTTGAGAGACTAGCTGGGAAGACACACTATTGTTTCTTGGATGGATTTTTTCTGGCTATATTCAGGTTCCAATTGTAGCAGAGGACCAGGAGAAGATGACATTCACCTGCCCATTCGATACCTTTTCTTTCAGAAGTATGTCATTTGGACTTTGCAATTCCCCAGGTACCTTCTGGAGATGCATGGTGAGTATTTTCTCAGATTTTATTGAGACCTGCGTGGAGGTATTTATGGATGATTTTACAGTTTATGGATCCTCATTTGATGAATTTCTCTCTAGTTTGGGTGATGTGTTGCATCGTTGTATTGAGAATAATCTGGTCTTAAATTTTGGAAAATGTCATTTCATGGTTGAAAAGGGAATTGTCTTAGGTCATATAGTCTCACAACGTGGAATTGAAGTTGATAAATCTAAGGTAGACATTATTTCATCCCTCCCATATCCTACATGTGTGCGTGAGGTTAGATCATTCCTTGGACATGCTGGATTTTATCGGCGCTTCATCAGAGATTTTAGTAAGATCGCTCTACCCTTATCTCGATTGCTTCAAAAAGATATTGACTTCAATTTTGATGATTCATGCAGGGTATCATTTGATGATATAAAGAAGTGTCTGACCACTCCACCGATCATACAACCCCCACGGTGGGACCTTCCTTTTGAGCTTATGTGTGACGCCTCCAACATCGCGGTTGGTGCTGACTTATCTTAGAGGTTGGAGGGACGTTCACATGTGATCGCCTATGCATCGAGGACACTGGATTCAGCCGAATCAAACTACACTACCACAGAAAAGGAGTTTCTTGCAGTCATATTTTCTTTAGATAAATTTCATTCATATTTATTGGGCTCTAAAGTAGTTTTTTTTATGACCATGCAGCTTTGAGGTACCTCCTAAAGAAGCGAGATGCAAAGCCCACGCTGATTCGATGGATGCTCGTTTTTCAGGAATTTGATATTGAGATAAAGGACAAGAAGGTTTTAGAGAATTTGGTGGCAGACCACATGAGTAGGCTTACTCTCACACTAGAGGATGACAACTTGGACCAGGTACCACTTCAGGACACTTTCCCCGATGAGCATCTTTATTCCATCTCATGTACGCATCCTTGGAATGCAGATTTAGTTAACTACATTGTTGCCTTGGAAATCCCTGCAAATTTAAAGAAACATAAAGTCCAAAAATTAAAAAGTGAGTCTAGGTTTTATGTGTGGGATGATCCTTACCTCTGGTGCATGTGTAGTGACCAAGTAATTAGGCGGTGTGTTCCCGATCATGGGTTTGAGTCTGTTTTGCATTTCTGTCATACACTTGCTTGTGGTGGACACATTGGACCCCAACAGACAGCTAGGAAGGTTTTGGACTCTAGATTATATTGTCCTAGCTTGTTCCATGATTCCCATGTGTTTTGTAAGTCATTTTCTCATTGCCAACACACTGGGAATATTTCTAGGAGACATGAGATACCCCAATAACCCATACTATTCTGTGAGATTTTTGATGTATGGGTCATTGATTTTATGGGTCCTTTTCCTAGTTCATTTGGATTTTTGTACATTTTGGTTTTTGTTGATTATGTGAGTAAATGGGTGGAGGCTAAGGCCACTAGGACTAATGATTCTCATGTTGTTGTGGACTTTGTCAAAGCACAGATTTTTTGCAGGTTTGGAGTACCAAAGGCCATCATCAGTGACCAAGGGACACACTTTTGCAATAGGAATTTTTCTTCCCTCATTCGAAAGTATGGGGTGACACACAAAACATCAACACTATACCACCCCCAAACAAATGGCCAGGCTGAGGTTTCAAATCGTGAGTTGAAACAAATATTGGAGAAAATCGTGCATCCAAATAGGAAGGATTGGAGAAAGCACTTGGATGATGCATTGTGGGCTTATAGGGCAGCATATAAGACACCCATTGGTATGTCCCCATTTCAGATTGTTTTTGGGAAAGCATGTCATCTCCCAGTGGAAGTCGATCATCAGACATATTGGGCTATAAAGAAATGCAACATGGATTTGGACCAAGATGGAATTCAAAAAAAGTTGCAAATTCAAGAGATTGAGGAGATTCGACTGTCATCATCTGAGAACTCAAGGCTCTATAAGGAAAGATCAAAAGAAGCTCATGACAAAATGATCCAGCAAAGGGATTTTCATGTTGGAGAGAAAGTCCTTCTCTACAGTTCACGACTGAATCTGATGCCTAGTAGGTTGCGTTCCAGATGGTTAGGTCCTTATATTTTATCTAATGTTTTTCCTTATGGTGCAATGGAGATCACACAAGAGTACAATGTATTGAGCTTTACAGTCAATGGGAAACATTTGAAGAGATACATTGAGGGACTTCCTACTGATGTAGTAGATTTTATCACACTTCATGACCCCATCATCACTTGATCACATCAGGCTGTTCCTAACCCTTTCACTTTTATATTATTTGTCCTATTTAAAAATTTTCATTTTGTGTGCATATATCATCTCATGGGTTCACATTGAGGACAATGCAATATTTTAAGTGTGGGGGAGGGAACCTTTTAGTTTTGTAATTTCAATTATTTTCCTGTTAAAAAAAACCAAAAAAAATTGTGTGTTTTTCAAATTTTGTGTGTTTATTTTACAATTTTCTATGTTCTTTTGAAGCTTTTGAGCTGAAATGATTCTCATCACCATTTTTAAATCCATATCAATGAGTGAAATAATTTATCCAAATAAAATAAGCTTAAATTAATGCTGAAATGAATTTGTTTCAAGTTCAAATATTTAGTAATTTCATGAAAAGTTCGCTGAATTTTGAATCCCATGCCACATTCACTATCTTTATATTTGAAATCACTTTGCTGTGAGGCTTCTAAACCATTATTTTCATTTTCTTTACATTCACCTCACTTCTTGATAAAACCAAACCATGCTTGATTTAACCGGAATTTGATCTATTCCTGTCAAAACTGTAGGGTTTGAGGTAATTATGTTTAAATGATTGAGGAATTTCTTTGGTATTAAAGCCCCTATTTTAAAAAATACTTTTTTTATAATGGCCTAACTTGAATATTTAATCCTTGTAGCCATTAGAAGCCATGAACAGTATGTTAGGTTAGCCCTATTACAAGCCAATTTTCCCTATCCAACCAACTATTGAAGTGAAATTGCATAATCTAGTTGAGCTCAAGTGTGGGGGGAAGCTGTCTTGTGTTGTGCTACCACATTTTGTGATACTTTGGGTGGAAGATTAAATTCTGAAGAGATGTGTTTGCTACAGAAGATAATCATTATATTGAAAGCTGTGCCTTTTCTGGAGCTTCTAATTTAGGTGGAAAGCTATGCTTATCTGGGGCTTTCAAGAAAATAATGTTTGAGAAGATTGACATTTTTGATGCTGAAATGATGAATGGTGTAAACTTTTCATGACTTTTCATGATGATGGAGCTGAATTGATACTATGGGGATTAATGAGGAGACCATATTTATGTGAAAACTATATTAAGGAAATTTTGCTTCAAAAAGAGTCAAGCCCTCCTTATTCAGCCTCAGAATTTTTCACATCTAAATCCAACCAACCGAAAGTGACAGAACAACCCTGAAAAGTCCTCATGATAAACATATATCCTTGACTCAAATCAGATAGCGATGTATGAATCTATCAAGCCTATGGTGACCCTTGTATGAGTTTGGATGAGAAAGACATTGCAAAAAAAAAATTGATATTTGAGTGATGAGAGAAAATTCAAGCGAGGTAAGTGTTTTTTGCATGGAAGGATAAATGAAGTGTAAATATATTTAATGATATAAATTAAGAACTTTAAATAATGGTTTTATATGAGGCATGATATATTTTTTTCTTGCTGTGTATTTGTTTGATCTCAAGAATATGTGTTTTGAAATTGGTTTTGATTTGATATTGATGTTTACTTGATACGAGGTTTTTCTCAGGAGTGCAAAAGGGTATGTGTGGGGGAGTTGATAAAACACTATTTTATTGATAATAAATGATATAATTTTCTCAAATTGTGTTAAATATGTTTAATTAGAAAGTATTTGGGATTAGATCATTCATTTGAATAATTGATAAAAATTCCAGTTTTACCCTTTATAGTTTACTGTAGTATTTCGAAGATTAATATTGTTATATTTATTATTTGAATTTATCATTTTTAATAGTGTTCCTGGAATAATTATCTACAACTTTTATTCAGGAAACTAAAGCTAAAGAGCGCATTTGGTTGTTGAAAATGGGCCATGAAATCAAAGTTGGGCTGGACTCGCCAGAATGGAGAAGCTTCTGTATTTCGAACATAACTCCTTCATATGGGGATGGATTAAGGTCAAATATGGAGAGGAGATAGAGGACCCATATCCTCATATTCTATTCATCTGGAATGTCGGCCAATCCATGCGTTTTTGTGGTCAAATGGGCGGTTCAAGTTGGCATTAAATATTTGGCCGAGATTCCCCATTCACACTTGAAACCACTTTGAACCTAGCCTCCCCACCACTCTATAAATTGGTGTATTTCTCATTTTAAGGAGTTGTGACGTGCTTTGGGAAGTTGAGGGAATAGGATAAGTGGATCCACTCCAATTATCCAACCATTTCAATAAGGGTATCTCTTGAAGCACGGATCCCTTCAACAAGGCCTTCTTCTTCTCCTTCAAGTTGTAATGATTTTGTTTATGTAATAAAATTCTTTGTTATTCTTTTATTTCATTTATTTTCTTCTGTTTGTTTAAATTTATTCTTCTCTTAATCTTCCTATTTGGTCTGGAGTTCTTGAGTAAGAGTGTTATTGGGTTATACCCATTTTTAACCTTTGCACATGCAAAACGCTTCTACGATGATTACGCCCCTCATGGAAGAGTAGTTCTTTTTAGTAATCGATTGACATATATCCTCTTTCATTCATTTATTTTGAATCAATGAGACAATATAATTCACATAATATGATCCATGAAATCTGTTTTTAAATTATAAGAAACTAATCAAGCAATTGAACAATTAATACAAAACACGCGATGTCGAGATTTTGTGTAAATTGTGAGAGCGCGATCTTAATCGGTAATACAAGACCACACAGGATAAATTTGTAGAGTTGAAATATAACCCCTAAGCACAATTAATCCTCATTTCTAGAATGGATATGTGCTATAATTAACCACTGACCATAATATATTCTTAGAACAACAATCAAAGCAGTGTGCTGCGATTGCGTGTTCCGAAGCTAGCCTAGGGTTTAAGTAATTTCATCTTTGTGGTTAAGTTAACTCTCATAGGGTTTGAGGGATAAACAATTAGGGTATCATAATTAAGTGGATATTGATTTAAATGATAATTATTAACTATTGAATGAAGAGGTAGAGTTATATCTATTACGCCATTTATAAAATTTTCTAAAAAACATCTTTTTGTTCTAATTGAACTTCATTTAAAAACTAAAAAAAATATGCAATCTTCTTTCAGCAAACTTCTTCTAGATTCATAAACTATAAAAAACCCCAATACTTTAAAGTTGTGTTTTTATTTTATTTTATTTTATTTTATTTTTAGAATACCTTTAATAAGTTGTTAAATTCACTTCCTTCTTTAAGAGACGACCTTGGTCAGCCACTCTGTTGTAGCTAAGTACCCCAAAATCACATTAATCATTTGAGGGAGCCCACGACAGCACTCTTTCATTCATACTTGTTTATAAAAAATTTGTTGTGTAGAAAATTTGGGTTTGAGGTTTTACACGCAAGGAGTACCTCAAGTCCCGAAAGAAGAAAATTGAAAATGTTGTGGGGTGCACGACAAATAAAGATGCGGCCAGATAATAAAGGAAGGTGTTTGTAATATAAATAAGTGAAATATAGTTTTACCTTTAGGAAATGGGTTTTATGTGCATGGTCAAAAATTCCTATAAACAAGAGGTGACCACATCTAATTTTAAAATCCTCGACAGTTATACAAATCTCGAGCTCTGACGCATGGAAAAATTAAAGAATATAGTGGTGAGTAAACAAAAGTTGTGCTTTGATAAAAAGAAAGTGTTTCACAGAAATGGAATTTATTCACACAAAAAAAGAGTTTCTAAACTAGGATTTTTATTCCAAAAGTTGTTTGTTATGTACAAGAAACCAAGAATGGTGCATGAAAAATTTGGTGGTCTCGCAGGCCTTTGATAGGTATTTATCAGTCTCGAAGAGTCTTTACAAAGAAGGATTTACCATGAACCATTATGTTTTACAAAGAGAAGTAGTACCACACACACACAACTAGTGTTTAACACCCTCGTTCTGATTTGTGATTTGAAGAAGAAGAATATGTTCAACTAAACACATATCTGCGTAAAAATATGTATGTATATTGATACCCTTTGGTTTTGGTATTATGAATTAAAGGATGAGAAGAAGAATATGAATAGAGTCTTCCCAACTAAAGATTGATAATTATTTGGGATAGTACAATTATGAGGATGCTTTGTTGATATGATATTCAGTGCATGAAAACCCACCTAAGAATTTGTGATTCTGGAAAAGAAGTGAATAAGGATATATATGGAATTCTTTTATTGAAGTAAAGGTGAAAATTGAGTAAAAAATAGCATCGATTCATGACTCTAATGAATGAAATTAATCATATTGTTCAAAATACAAAAAATTCCATGCTTATCTGTTAAAGAGACCGTCATGCCTACCAACTGAGTGGGACTTCAACCTAAGTAGTGATTTAGGGGGGAGTGAATGAGAGTTATCTAGGGGAAGAAGTGATCTACCTCTGAACATTTAGGCAGTGTGCCGGGGGAAATTTTATTGTGTAAAACCCAAGCTTCGATGGCACATTTCTCTTTGAATAATGTAATAGATTGCATTGTACACAACATCGAGATTCTAACACACCAAAACCAACAAAACTAGCTGTAAGGAATAGTAATACCCACTTTTTGAAAATTTATAATTTTTATCTTTCAAAATGGACTTCATTTTTGGATTGGGAATATCGAAATTAGCTTAGGGTGAATATTTGGTATTTTTCTGAAAAGTTTCAATTTTTGATGAATAGTGAAAAACACGGAGTTATAGTTTAAAACCGAATTTTAATTTAATTAATTATTTATTTTATTTAAATTTATTTTAGGTATAAATAGATACATAATACCTATATATGTTCAATGTATTTTATTGGAGTTAGTTATAGTAATTTTAGATATATAAAATATTTATTGAACTTTCTAACTGTCATTTACCCACATTCTAGGAGCATTTGTAAATGTGAATAAAATTTTATTTTATCACTTATGTGAGTGGAATTTCAAAATTCCGAGAGGAAATGTTGATATCAGTAAGAAAGATGTAGTTTAATAAGATGAAAACAATTTTTCATGAACAGTAACTTTTTACTTTTATTTACCATGGTTAAAAATAAATAGGGCAATTATGGGTAAAAATGACATTATTATTACCCTTAAACACGTCTTAATTATATTGGATAAGTATAATTTGACCAAAAACAACCTTAGGAATAAAATATGAACCTCTTTGGTTCACCTGGATTGGATTAGGACATATATTATTATTTAATTCAAAGAAGAGTTAAAAGAGTTAAAATCAATGTATAATAACTAAAACATTATTAATATAGGGTTACACATAAGATAAAATTTACAATAAATAATAATTTGAAATATAATAAGATTTCTTACATAATGGTATTTTTTTATATTACTTAGACCTTAAATAATTTAATTTATTTTTGACACAATGATGATATAGTAATTACATATTTAATGATATATTAAAATAATTGATATTATAAATATCCAAATAAATAAAATTTCAGAATTTTTATGAATTTAACTAATTTTATAGGTTAATCTAACATATTAGTTCTGGTTAGATGAATTTTTTTTTGATGTAATAATGCAGTTATAAATTTAGCAAAAGCAAAATACAAAATAGTGGCAAAATTGACATAAAAGAGAATTTAAAACAAATATTATATTACTAATTGATATTCTAATCCTAAAAATATATGTTTCAGCCAAAATACATATATATTTATAGGTGTGTCATTAATTAAGTACTTGGGGTTCACATGTAAGAATATAGTATTTTTATTTACCATATAATATAAAAATACAAAGAGACATGGTAAATGTCAGAGTATTTAACTAAGAGTTAAATCTAAAAGATAAAGTTTATATATTGAACCAAACCTGTCTATAACCTATTAGTTGAGTGATAGTAGTACCATACCAACCTTAGACTTTAAATAATCCATTTTGGAGGCATTATAAACCGAAAATAATTTTATTATAAAATAATATTTCAAGCTTTTCCTAAGGTGCCTCTCACCCCTCTTATAAAAGGGCACTCCCCATTATATCTAATTAACAACATCAAAGCCATTTTTCTGGACCAAAATATCCCCAAATACCCTTTATAATATTCTCCCTTCATCCTAGTGGCCTTCCTTTAGTCAGAATGAAAATATAAGAATCCATTTTGATCAAATCAAAAGGAAGAACCCGAAAAATAGGTAAATATTTCATCACCTCTTTCAAGTTCTTTTCTTCTTTTACTTAATTTTTCTTTTTTGTTTCAATTATAAAATAATAACTCCAGTATATTCTATATACTGTGATTTTATTATAAATATGGTTCAACCATATTCATTATTCTATCCATCCTTTGAATGAAATGTCACCGTACATGCGTACGTACTGCTTACCGTCTCCACATCGTGGTGTAATTGTTATTGATTACATTATTATTTGGATGGTTATAAAAATGATGTTTAATTTATTTAAAAAATATATATAACATGATAATTATTCTTTATATATGATATAACATCCACTTATATATTATTTTAATATCAAAAGAATGTTATTGTCACTCGTACGTACGTACGGATTACTGTCCCCACGAACACGATGAGATTCATTTCCCATCGTATCCTTTCAAGAATAATTTTCATTTTATGATTAAAAATAATTTTTAAAGACATGATATAAATATTTATATGAATAAGATACATCCCATCCATAACAAATATGACTCACATAATAACTAATATAAAGGAAAACGAATACGTTAACACCCAAAACGACGATAACACTAAGATTTTATTAACAATGAAATGTTAAAAGATCATATATGATATCATTTTAATGTACATTATTCTTTTATAATTTAATAAATTTTTTTTACCATAATACATGAGTTTAACCTACCCTCGACGAAGGAAATGTTCAAGGTAAGGGGTTTCTTATCTCACATTTAATTCAGTGAGATTTCCATTGTTCACCACTAATTTATTAAATGTGGCGTATTGTGTACTATCATTTGATATATATATTATCCTGATTATATTTATATTCATTTTTTATGTGATTCATTTGGTTCTTATTAACCTTTGGCCATACGACTTAATTTATTAAAATGATGTACGGTTTTTCATCTCACTTCCTAGTTCTGTGAGATTCATGCCATACTGCCACTATTTCCTTTTGTGGGGCATATGTACTGCCCAATGATTGTAAATTTTTTTTAATATAATTTTATTTATGAGTAATTACATCTTACTTTTATGATTCATCTTTCATGGGATGTATGTTTCGTATGTTACCAAATTGGTAAGGGAATTTTAAATTTCAATTTCTACTCATTTGACTTTACACATGCTTCATTGATTACTTTTCTCCATGATTATGTGTGGAATCACTATTAATTATTTGTATAGTAATTTCCACTGCACTTTATATGGATATAATTTTGATACATATAATCACCCCATTGATAAATTCTCAAGTCATCGATATGAACATGGTAAGAGTAATTTTAACTAAATGTCCATTTATTTAGTTAAACCTCAAATTAATTGGTGTTGCTTTTAAAAGAATATGTGTGAATGACCTCTGATTGATTTACACTTAATATCCAATAATATTGAGTGTATTTATATTTTTCACACATAATTATGTCGTTGATTTATCCTTAACCAAAGGATACGATCTTTAAAAGAGATTTCATCTCAATTTAGATTCCATTGATACTTTTTTGTTGTTATATGCCAATTCACTTTTATATGGTGTATATAATGTACTTTGACATAGTATATCATGAATCCCTTTATTCACATGATGTTATAATATTTTTATTACCTCAATTATTTGTATTCAAGTGTCTCTCTTTTTGTTAGGAACTCTAACAAAAATATAATTTTAAAATGTTTTAAAGATTTATTATTCTAAATCATTCTCATTAATGTCCATGTTTAAAAATGATTTTAAGTATTTTTTATATGGAAATTAAATAATTAAAATTAAAATTCTTTTTAAAAGTTTCAAATTGGTATGGGAATCTTAGAATCAAAAATCAATTTTAAACAGCTTCTTGATAAATAGTGAGACTTTTAAATGTTTGAATGAAAAATGGAGATATTTTTGTCAAATTGTTTTGATGATTATTTTCATCTATGTCAATATCATTCATTATTATATATTGAGGTTGATCTATTTTAGTACAATCTTTCATATTGTATTGAATGAGTTATGTTTGACTGTGGATGCGATATTTTATACCATTCATGGTTGATGGTTAAAATATTGAAATTTTGGATGATAGTTTTAATATGAATGATCATATTATGTTTCGACCTTTTATTGTGAGGAATGAATTGGACTTAGTATGTGATGGGTGGAGCCCGCTATAGATCCTCTATGCATCGGTAGGTCTCATGAGACAAACTAGTGTCTTCGAACAAGGCCGTGAAAAAATCTTTTTTGTAGTCTTGGGACAAGGCCTGGACTATGTGGTTATGAAAGTATGTCATTATGAATTCCATCATTATGAAAGTGGATACTGATATTCCATGTGATATTTAGACTAGTAGAATATCTATGTGAGTAAGTAAATGGAATTATTTTGATTTATATTTTCCACATTATGATGAAGTTTATGTTCAAAATGCTTTTGTTTATGTTTTATACATTTCATTAAATGTTTATGCTTATTTATGAAAGCATCTGCTATATTTTTATCCTTACCGAGCATCTGATCTCACCCCTTTCAATATTTTATTTTTCACAGGATGCGAAAAGTATTTTATGATTGACTTGCAGGGATTGTATGAGGGGATATGAGTGTGGTCTATGGAAACAATGTTTTTGTAGTTTTTTTTTCATTTTATGATGTAATGTAAACCATAATAATGTATCTATTACATCCAAGGCTACTAAACTACTCTGTCTTTAGAGACATGATCTTTTGTGATCATGACAATTATATATAATATTTCACCAACTCTGGGCTTCTGGGTTCGGGGCATTACAGTTGGTATAAGATGATGTTTAGTACAAACATTAGAATCTAGGTTTATATAAACATGGATTAGAGAAAATTACCCTAAGATAGAATTTGAGGATTAGTATAGAAGAAATTCCTAGAATTTTGATATTTTATAGATTTTTTGAGTTTTTAACCTATACATCCCTGTCTGGATACGAGAAGGTAGAGGTAGATCTTGCAAAAATGTAACTATCGGTAAAACCATAAAACACCCCTTTGAGCTAGACTCTAATGAGAACTGGTGCACGACAATGGTCCTTGCTGCACTCTTAGTTATGACACGCCCATGGGGATATGCTTAGTGCAATTTACATTTTCTTCAAAAAATGATTTGAAGGATTTTAATATAATATGAGAATAAATGACCTTGGTTAATCCTAATGTATTTCAAATTGAATATATGGTTTCATGATATTCTCTAATTGATATTATAACTACTGTTACTCACACAATGCTTTCTGGTTTTAGTCAATGGATATATTCCAAGGAATTCATAGTAAACTTGAGCATGATGTACAATGTGGGAACAACGGTGGAAATGAGAAAAAAATGGAATGTTGATAGGCAGAAAAGATATCATGTTCTTTCCAAATGAGTTTTCCAAAAATATGATCAACAACATATATATTAACCAACTCTTGGTCTCAACAAAAAAGAGAAAGGTGATGAATGATAAGACCTACAGCAGTGCAGACCATGGTGAAAGGAATCCTCAATTTCCATCATGTAGGAAATGTCGAAGGAGACACCCAGGAAAGTGTCTCAATAAAACAAAGTAATAATTTACATGTGGGAATGAAGGGAATAAAGTCAAGAATTACGGATGAAAAATGATGAGTACTATAGAAGAATATAAGAAAATTCTCAAGAATCCATTGGTAGTCATTTGCTGTAAATGTAGGTGATGCAACCATTACCCGAGTGAATGACCTATTCTATAGGATATTTTCTTGGTAAAAGAAGAAGCTATGTGGAAATAAATGGTTGGAGAAATGTTTTAAAATATTAGTGCTCCTTATTTATGGGATTACATTGGAATAATTATCTCTTTTATTTGTAACCCTATAGCTTGTCATGTGAAAATGATATTTGTGGAAGAATTATCTTTTCTCTTGTGGATATAGTTATAAATAACCATTTGGTTATATATGATCATTGGGTTTGAGGCAATTACAAGTTATTATATTTTGGGATGAAAATGAAAGGTATGAGATAACATTTTTGGTTAAATTATGTTATGGTTATTTTGAGGAATTTATCTCATTTTGGTAATGTTATAAAATATAGTTTTTGAAAAAGGAAAACACACATACCATGTGAAAACCCATCACATCAGACAAAACAGTGGGAATTGAACCCACAACCAGGGTTTGATTGGGATTTATCACCAACCACTGGACTACGTGAAGTCCCTGATTAGTGTGGCTAATTATTTTTAGTTAAATGATTTTATTGATCAATAATAAGTTGATTTGGGATCTTAGGTCCTATCAAATGAATACCCTTAGTATAGGAAAATGATTTAGTGATTAAGTGATAAATGGTATTTTGGAAGACGTTTAGTCTGTTGGGAGCACTATATGCCTAAGGAAAATAGAATACTATGGGATATCATTTGAAGAGTAATGGTGGATTTTTTAATTTTGTATTTATAGTGATTTGGGTAATTTGTGGAAATGATTAACCTATAATAGAGAATATGTGATTAGGTTAATTACTTTTAAGTATGTGACTTTAAAATTAGTCGATGTCATTTGGACATACAATTTAATGTGGAAGACTACATAACCAAATTATTCTATGTTTTGGGTTTCAATATTAGTTTGGATTATATTGAAGTATTTTATGGAAAATTTTTTATTGAATGTTATTTATTTAACTTTGGGGTATTTTTGGTTTAATTTTAGAAATTAATATTAGTGTTTCATTCTCTAATGGAATAACTTTTTGGGGGATTATCTGATATTGTACTAACCGTTTTGGTTTTGATTAATCTCTAAAGAAAAGTTAAATATATATTTTATCCTTTGTGGATCATGTGATTTTCTAGAAGTAGATTCATGGTCTTTTAGTGTGACCAATTAATCTTGAATACTTATCATTTAAAAAAATGAGTTAGTGGTAGAAATTTATTAAATAATGAATCAATATTAAAAAAGTATTTATAACTATTTATGTTCTTAGTAAATCTCAAAAATAAATTCGTCATATTTTTAAAATGTAACTGAAAAAAAAATTGTCTGTTTACTTTTCCTACTGGGAAACTAATGACCGTTTGTCCCATCACAAGTTTTTGTTTTTCTTGTTGTTAACATTCTTCTGATCATGTTTTATTATCCCTCTCCATTAGAACTTGACACTTATTTTCTCTTTGATATCTATGTTTTCCTATATGAAATCCTAGTATGGGTTATCTCTGGTGACCTTTGTACTTCTATTTCGTTCTTTTAATGTGATAGTTTTATTGACTCTTTTCCAGATGTTGGACTTTCAATTATGTTCTGAAGCCCAATTTTAAAAATTGCGAGGATGAAATTTCAAAAATGGGGGAATAATGTAACACCCCAATCATCAATGATATGTTTCCCTTTGAATAATTTAATAGCTTTCATTGTACGCAACTTCGAGATTATAACACACTACAACCAATAAAACTAGTTGTTATGAATTGTAATACCCAGTTTTTAAAAATTTATAACTTTTATCATTCAAAATGTACATAATTTTTTTATTTTCAATATCTAAATTAGCTTAGGGTGAATTTTTGGTATTTCTCAGAAAACATTCAATTTTTGATGAATAGTTCAACTCACGGAGTTATAGTTTAAAACCGAAGTTTTATTTAAATAATTATTTAATTTATATAAATTTAATTTAGGTCAAAATAGATACATAATACCTATATAAGTTCAATTTAATTCATTGGAGTCTGTTGTATCAATTTTAGATATATAAATATTTTATTAAACTTTTTAACTGTCTTTTACCCACCTCCTAGGAGCATTTTCAAATTTGAATAGAACTTAATATTACCGTTTATAGGAGTAGAATTTAAAAAAACTAAGAGACTCAGTTGATATCAGTAAGAAAAATTTGGTTCAATAAGATGAAAATAATTTTTGGTGAATATTAACTTTTTTATTTTTATTTACCACGGTTAAAAGTAAATATGGTAATTAAGGGTAAAAATGTTATAATTATTATCCTAACACATGTCTTAATTATATTGGATAATTATCATTCGACCAAAAAAAAACCTTTGAAATAAAATATGAACCTCTTTGTTCCACTTGGTATAGGTTAGGACATTTTTTATTATTTAATTAAAAGAAGAGTTAAAAGAGTTAAAATCAATGTCTAATAACTAAAACATTATTAATATATGGTTACACATAAGATAAATTTATATATAAATATTCATTATAAATATAATAAGATTTCATACATAATGGTATTTTATTTATTTATTTTAGACATTAAATAATTTTATTTATTTATGACAGAATGGTGATGCCGTAATTACTTAATTAATGAAATATGAAAATAATTTATATTATAAACATCCAAATAAGTGTAATTTTAGACTTTTTATGAATTAATATAATTTTTCTATGTTATGATGACATATTAGGGTTTGTTAGAAGATTTTTATTTGAATTAATAATGCTGTTATGAATTTAGAAAAAACAAAATACCAAATAGTGTCAAAATTAACATAAAAGAGTTTTTAAAACAAATATTATATTATTAACTAATATTCTATTGCTAAAAATATATGGTTTAGTGAAAAGACTTATATAATGATATTTGTATCATTAGTGAACATCTTGGGTTTCACTTAGAGGTATATAGTATGTTTATTAACCGTATAATATTAAAACACAAAGAGACATGGTAAATGTCAAACTATTTATCTAAGAGTTAAATCTAAAAGATAAAGTCAATATAGTGACCCAAACCTGTCTAAAACCTATTGGTTGAGTGGTTTTAGACACATAAATACCTTATACTTTAAATAATTAATTTTGGAGCAATTAGAAACCGAAAATTATTTTATTATAAAATTATATTTCTAGCTTTTCTAAGGTGCGCATCACCCCTCTTATAAATGGGCACTTCCCCTTCTTTCTATTTCACAACATCAAATCCATTTTGCCCTGCCAACCTCTACCAAAATACCCACTCAACTATCCTCCCTTAATCCAAGAGGAGTTTATTTAGTCATAAGGCCAACCTAAGGAGCCATTTTGATCAAATCAAAAGGATAAACCCTGAGAAAAGGGAAATATTTCACCACCTATTTCAAGTTCCATTCATCTTCAACTTCATTTTTCTTTATTGTTTCAATTATAAAATAATAACTCCAGTATATTCTATATATTGTGATTTTACTATAAATATGGTTCAACCATATTCATTATTTTATCCATCCTTTGAATGACATGTCACCATACATGCGTACATACGGCTTACCGTCTCCATGTCGTGTTTTAATTGTTATTGAATACTTTATAATTTTCATAGGTATAATAATGATGTGTAATTGATCTAAATAATAAATATAGCATGATAATTATTCTGTATATATGATATACCATCCAATTATATATTATTTTAATATAAAAATATTGATATTGGCGCTTGAGCGTACGTATGGATTACCGTCTCCACGAATGCGATGTGATTCATTACCCATCATATCATTTCAAGAATAATTTTCATTTGATGATTAAAAATAATTTATAAATACTTGATATCATTCTGTATATGAATAATATACATCTCATCCATAAACAATATGACTGACATAAGAAATAATATAGAGGAAAACGAATCCGTTAACACCTGAAATGACGATAATAAAAAGATATTATTAACAATGAAATGGTAAAGGATCATATATGATATCATATTAATTTATATGATTCTTGTATAATTTAATCAAAATTATTTCTCCATTATACAGGATTTTAACCTAACCTCGACCAAGGAAAAGTACATGTTAAGGGGTTTCTTATATAACTTTAAATTCAGAGAGATTTACATTGTTCCTCGCTTATTTATAAAATGTGGTGTATTGTGTACTATCATTTGATATATATATTCACATTATTATATTTATATTCATTGTATTATTTGAATAATTTTATTGCCATTAAATTTTGGCCATACTTCTCGATTTATTACAACGAAGTAAGGGTTTTCATCTCACTTCCTATTTCCGTGAGATTCATGCCATTCTGCCACTATATCCCTTTGTGTGGAGTATGTACTACCCAATGATTTAATTCTTTTTGTAATATAATTAAATTTATGAGTAATTACATCTTCATTTTATGATCCATATTTCATGGGATGTATGTTTTTTATGAAACCAAATTGGTAAGGAAATTTCAAATTTCAATTTCCACTCATTTGGCTTTACGTAGACTTCATTGATTATTTTACCCCATGATTATGTGTGGAATCACTATTTATTATTTGTCTACTAATTTACACTCTCCTTTTTATGGATATACTCTTGAAACACATAATCACCCCATTGATAAATTCTCAAGTCATCGATATGAAAATGATAAGAGTAATTTTAAGTCAATTTCCATTTATTGGGCTAAACATACAAATCATTATTGTTGCTTTTACAAGAATATGTGTGGATGTCCTCTGATTGATTTACACTGAATATCCAATAATATTGAGTGTATTTATATTTTTCACACATAATTATGTAGTTTATTTTTCTTGAATATAAGGATAGGGTCTTTATAAGAGATTTCATCCCAATTTAGATTCCATTGAGACTTCATTGTTGTTATACACCAATTTACTTTTATTAGGTGTATATAATGTACTTTTACATAGTATATCATGAATAACTTTATGCCCATGATATTATAAAGTATTTATTACCTCAATTATTTGTATTCATTTTTCTCTCTTTTGGTTAGAAACACTACCTAAAATATCATTTTAAAATGATTTAAAGATTTATTATTCTAAATATTTCTCATTAATGTCCATGTTTTAAAAATGGTTTTAAGGATTTATTTATATGAACATTAAATAATTAAAAATAAAATTCATTTTAAAAATTTAAAATTGGAATGAGACACTTTGATTCCAAAATCTATTTTAGACAGCTTCTTTACAAATAATGAGACTTTTAAATGTTTTCAAGAAAAATGGGGATATTTCTCTCAACTAGTTTTGATGATTATTTTCATATATGTCAATATCGTTCATTATTCTCTATTGAGGATGATATATTATAATAAAATCTTCTATATTGTATTGAATTAGTTATTTTTAACTGTGGATGTGCTATTTTTATTCCATTCATGTTTGGTGGTTAAAATATTGAGATTTCATATGCTAGTTTTAATATGAATGTTCATATTATGTTTCGACCATTTCATATGAAGAATGAACTAGACTTAGTAAGTGACAGGTGTATCCCTCTATAACTCCTCAATGAATTTGTAGGTCTCATGAGACAAACTAGTATCTTGGCACGAGGACTTAAAAAAATCTTATTTGTAGTCTTGTCAAAAGGTATTGACTATGTGGTTATGAAAGTCTGGAATTATGCATTCAATCATTATTAATGTGGCTATTGATATTTCATGTGATTACTCGACTAGTAGAATATCCATTTTAGTAAGTAAATTATGTTATGGTTATTTATATTTTCCATATTATGATGATTTTTATGTTGAAAATTATTTTGTTTTAGTTTCATCAATTTATATAAATTTTTATGATTATTTATGAAAGCTTCCGCTATATTGTTAACCTTACTGAGTATATGAGCTCACCCCTTTCTATGTTTTATTTTTCCAAGGATGCGATGAAGTATTTTAGGACTGACCTGCAGGGATTGTCAGAGGGGATATGACTGTGGTCTATAGAAACAATGTTTTTGTAGTTTTTTTTCATTTTATGATGTAATTTAAACTTTATGAATGTACCTAGTACTTACAAGGCTACTAAAATAATCGTTATTTTGAGACATGATCTTATGTGATCATGCCAATGATACATAATAATGCATCGACTCTAGGCTTCTGGAGTCAGGGAATTACAGATTATTCCTGAACCAATGTAATTCAAAACATTCAAAGAATAATGGAATTTGGTATAACCGAAAACCTGTCGGCATATGATCCTTTTACATAGCCCTTAGTGGTGTACCATCTAAAAACTGTTATATAGGCCTTCTACATGTGAATGTTATAATGACTACAGATATACATAATATTAAAATAAACAAGTTCCCACCAATATGGGAAAGAGATCAAATAAAGTATAGAAAAAGTGGACATCCTAATTCACCCCCTTAGGGTGGTTTAGGGCCCCTCAATTGGTATCAGAGGGAAACAGTTCATTTGTGTTGGATAATCTATAGTAATTTTATCCAGTGAAAGAATTATGTTTTATTTCCTATGTTAACAATGAAGTACAGTTTTTCTAAAGATTTAGTTAAATATGAGCATAATTGTATATCCAGCAAGACATTGAAAAACAAGAAAAATAAGTACATGATGTAGATAAATAAGTCCCTATTATCTAATGAAAATGAAGTATATGGTTATACATATCCTTATAAAAATTCATAAATATCAGTCTTGGAATATAATGAGAAAGTGGATTAGTTAACAACCAAAAAAATGGATTTCAGCATAAGTGGTGATGTTGATAAAACTCTTGCCTCACATGATCTTTCTAGTGATCATGAAAAATTAGGAACCTATCTACATGATAACCCTGAAGAATTAGTTGTTTTTATTTGTATAATATTACAATGCATGCAGGATTAGATCACCCACCATGAAAGAGAAGATGATAATGTGGAAAAGGGATCAATATGAAAATTTCCAAAATTGCTAAATCTCTATAGACATATTGAAGTCAATGAAAAGTATTAAGGGGTCAATTATACTCTGGAAGAAAAGAATCATGAACTTAAAGATGAACAGAACAATATCATTGTAGTCAATAGTTTATATTTGGATGATACTTCCATGAAATTCAAGGAACAAGACTCTATGTTATAAAACAAGGTAAATATTCATGAAGATGAATTTGGATGATTAAAGAAGGCTAGTGAAAAAATATGACTATTATTGATGAACAACAACTTTTCTTCAATATTATATGTCTAAAAATGGAAGCTCATAGTGCCAATCTTGAGAAAACACATATCGAGCCTTCACAAAGGAAGGATACAGTTTCTACTAGTATTCAATGTTATTAGGTAGATTATAAGGGTTAAGGAACTCCAACAAGTGATAATAAGATCATGACTCCACTCATTGTTCTATCAAAATTAGACGAGAAAGTTTAGGTCCCATCCATTCCATATTGTACTCATGTTTCTAAATTTGATTCTATTAAATGTACATGGTGAACGAAATATTCTAAACAATTATGAATGGTGAAAGGTGATGAGATAACTATCACCATAGCTAGAGGGTATATAAAAAATGATATGATAGATGATTTTCCATAGAGAGCACAAAATATCATGAATAAGAATCAAAAACATTATAAAGAAGTTATCCAAAAGTCAAGGTTTGTTTGTAAATGTTGGTGTGGTAATAGATTTGGGCCTTGTACAATGGATTGTAGGTTGAATCCCAAAAATGTAAATGCATAGAGAAATCCCATATCAAGGGAGAGAAATCAATAGAAGAAGAAGTGACATCCATAGATAAAAAAACACATGTACACTACAAATAGATTGGGAATCTTAGATAACAAAAGTGGTGTTTTAAATATTAGTGGTCACATGTATGGTGTATGTTCATCTCTACAGGTACCCAATACTGATTAGAATATGGGATCTCATAATCTGGATTTGTAATAAAAATCCTCTTGGAGATTTTTTCATAAGAATGTTATAAAAAATAAATCTCACTAGAAGCATCCATGAATGAAATTTTATAATCCCTTGTATTATAAATCCAAGAAGGTAAAGGTTCATTCATCAAAAAGTAATACTAAGAAGGATTCCACTCCAAAAAATACATGTAGAAGATCCAAACATGATTCCTCAGTACCTAATGATATATTGGTGATTTGGACAAATTATTTGGAATGAATTCGAAAAAATGGAAGATTTCCAGGATAACACAAGTGGTATTAATTTTTTTTTGATTCTACATGAATTCAAAAAGGCTCTATGTGTGAGGTGCAACAAGTATTCTCACCCTGATAGAATTTGTTTTGAATTCATTCCAACCCAAAATGAATTCATCAAAAAGATGAAAGTTTCACCTGGAGATTCTAACACATTGAAAGCCCTTGTAGAAAGAAGAATCCCACATAAAGAGATGGAAGAAATAGTGAGGTCCACACAATCATAGTAAGCATTGAAGATCAATTGTGAACGTGTGAATAATGGATCATCTGGGTTGAGAAAAACATCTCAACCTTATTGTTCACATTTATGGAGAAAGTAGGATCCAACTTATTATCCTAAATTTTTTTGTATTGTAACTATTCTTATAATACAGGGAATTAATGGTAAATAAAGATATCGGGGGGGGGGGAGACAAGATATTCAATGGTGAGACATGATCCCTTGGGTGGGGAGACACATGAAGAAGATGTCAGAGTTATCATGTCAATATGTATCAAATTTAGTTGGTATTAAATACAACTACTCTGATGATTGCATGGGGATCATGTCATTGGTAATGGTATGTTATCTCTCAAACACTGTTACTCAAAATAAAAATTATATTTCAAAGAGGGAGTGACAATGTAAATCAGTGACATAAGAAGAATGGAAGTTCCCATGGTCACTTATCCTTCCAATTTCACTTTAATGTTTTGGTACATTTCTTGTTGTGAGTTCATGAGTTTCAGGTAGATAATCTCATATCAAATTTATTATCCTTATCCTATAATGAAAGCATAAATCCCTTGAAGGAAGGTGTATGAGTTCTCATCTCAAGTGGTATCATGATTAGTAGATAATATATAATTCTATTGTCTAAATAAAATCATCTATTATTCTACACAGATCATTTCTCAAGAGGACATAGGCTGAAATGATTGAAGACACGCTGCTTATGTGTGAACTAATACATGATCTACTACAAAGTTTGTATTTCTAGTCAACATGGGGGATAGAAAGTGAAATGAATGTTTGAAAGGAAGAATGAGATAGAAGATTCACATTTTGACACTGACATATTAATTTCAAGATATTTTTTTTTATTTAAATAACAATATAATGGTTTATATTTTTGGGACCACTATTTATATAAGGATGTATATTTTGTCAATATTTTTCAATAAAGATGAAAATTACGGAGGTCAAAAATAACACTAATGAAATGGAGGTATAATCCATCTGATGATGGTTAGAGGAGAATGTGTATTTTATAAAGACCATTAAATTCTTCATGATTGAATGAGAACCATGGAAGATCTTACTTGAAGAATAAGAATCATATGATTTTCATGACGTAAAGAATCATGGCTGTAGAAGAAGAGAGAGTGTGGAAGGGATTGGAATTCTATTATGTCCATGAATTTAAAATTGTATCTATATCTGTTGATGCTTTGATAATTTTTACTTCCCAAATATAATAATTTTAGAAAAACTTTGATTCATGTGTTATAAAGGAATGGGGAAGTAATGATACTATCAGTCATATTCTGCTTTTGATTGTAAACGCTATTATTACTAAAAGATAGGGAAAGTATTTGACTTTGAAAAAAGGTATCACACACAATGTACAAAATGGCCTTATATTATGAGTGTATATGGAGTTTTATGACCATCACTTCAATATTTGGAAAAGGAAAGAGGTGTGTGAAAAACAAGAGAAACATGCAAACAAAATTGAATGTGCACAAAAAAATATTGTCTATGAAATAGCTAGTTTAGTTTTTTCACGCATGCAGTGCCTCAGATCAAAAATATTGAATATAGAAAAAGGAATGAGGCATTTGAAAAATTGGATATGTTCTCACAATGTTCTTGTAATATCATACATTTTCAAGAGAAATTAGTTGTGAAAAAAATGTGGGAATTCAGTTTTACGCGCAAGGGGTTCCTTGGGATCAGAAATAATAAATTTGAAAAAGTCATTAGGTGCTCAAAAAACATAGGTTCTATAGGAAAATAATGAAACAAGTGCATAATATAATGAAGCTAGAGACATTTTTACGTGCATGAAAGGGGTTTTACGTGCATTTTCAAAAAAACCTATAAATAAGAGGTGACCCCAGTCAATTGAAAATGATCGACACATAGACCTATCCTGCACTCGGACGCATATAAAAAATTAATCATCATGTGATGGGTAAAAAAAAAGGAAAACATAAACAAAGAAGAACATGTTGCATGAAAAGGGATGTTCTGCGTGAAAAAAAAGAGTTGCAGGAACATGCTTTACATGTCAAAAGGTGTTTGCTCACCCAATGTTTTAATTTTATGTGCAATATTTATATAAGGGTGCACATAAAATATGGTGGTCTTGTATTGCTATGGTAGGTTCTTAGAACTCTCTATGTGACATCATGAAGAAGGATGTACCGTGAACCATTCGGTTTTTTGAAGAGACGTAGTGTATCACAGACACGACTGGTGTTTAATCCCTCATTGGGATTTTCAAAGAGAAGAAGAAAAATACATGCATCTAAACAAAGATCTGTATAGAAAAAAGGATGTATAATGATACACATAGGTTTTGTAATTGGGAATCAAGGGATGAAAATATAATGAAAGACATAGTGGTTGAAACTAATGATATAGATTTATTTGGGGAATTACAATTGTGATGGTGTTTTGCGGAGATGATATTCATTGTATAAACAATCACATATGATTTTGTGACTCTATCCATGAAAAGAATAAATAGATATAGATAATTTAGTTATTGAACTAATGGAAATATAGAATGAAATATAGATTCAATTTAGGACTCTTATTCAAGAAATTTTTAATGCTAAACTAGAGACAAAGACATACATGCTTATCTTTTGAAGTGACCTTCACGTCAATAAACTGAGTTGGACTACACCCAAAGTAGTGAGATAGGGGGAGTCAATGTGAGTGACCCGAGGGAAGAAATGAGATGTCCCTAAACATTTAGGATGTGATCCAAGGATAGAGGGACTATTCCCAAAACAATGTAATCCACAACTACTGAAGAATAGTGGAATTAGGTATGACCGACAACATATTAGTGCATTCTAATTGGATGTATCCGTTAGTGGTGAACCCAGTAAAAGGAATTGTCCAGGCTTTATGCATGTTAATGTGTTAATTACTACACATATCCATCATACAGGTTTAAACAACATCCCACCAATGTGGGAACAAGATCCAATAAAGTAGAGAAAAAAAGGTGACACCCTTATTCACCCTCCTCTCAGGGTGGTCTAGTGTACTTCATTTTAAACCCACAAACCATGAAACTCTTCATTCAATATAATCCATATCTATATTCGACCATCAACATTATCCTCTCAAATTAATCAATTCAAAACAATGTCATTGTGTACTAATATAAAACCAAAACATATTTCTCACTCGAGTACTCCAAACATGAGGCATACTATTCACCAATGCTTAATCCAACTCTATTTTCTATCACCAAAAAATAAATATGGTTTTCCCATTCATATCTATCTATATACCATGGAGTAATAAATATTTTTATTCTCAAGCACCAAGCAATGGTGACTATAAGAATCAAATGAAAATGGATGTTTATGATCTATATTGTTTCCTACCCTTTACAATCGCCTATCAAAAAAATACTCATAAGAATCCATCATCAATGTCAATAAATTTTCCATCACTCCACTTCTAATTACCTATAAAAACAAAATAAATCCCCCTATATATGACCATTAATGAAAAATAAATGGTAATGTTTTTCGATTTTAAATCACAAAACCCAATCATGATGCTCTTATCTACATAGGCATAATTTTATTGGTCTCGAAACAATACTAAATTTTTATCCTATATACATTATTTCATCCATGGATGAATCCTTAACTATAAAAAACCACTATTGTACTTTACACATGAGGATAAGCCCTTATTTATTCCATGTTCTACATATATCATAATCCCATAATCCCAATCTGGGTTCTAATGCATGGACTATGTATTATAATTATTAAAAATTCCAAATATAGTACTCTAAATCGATTAAGACATAATCAGATTTAACAATTCATTAAAATATATATTCCACCATGAAAAATAAATGACCAGTCTCATCACACCCATGACCTTACCAACAATAGGATCACACATTTGGATCCCATTTTCAATTAATCAACTCACTTAATAAACAGACGTTGTCATACCACTCATACTTATGTGATCATGTGAAACATTATTCTTCAAGCATTGATGAAACATAATAAAGTTTGATCAAAAAATAAATAATATATTAATCATTATAGAGGGGAATAACCTAATGAATCATATTGTGCACTCCCTTCCATTTTTTTCGTTATAACTCTCCTTGAGAACTACCTTAATAGGTTCTATCGATCACGCACATTACACTCAACCCATGTTATTCTCATATAAATTTCTGATTACCTCCACCTTGACATCAATGATTCCTTTATAATAACAAAAGGAATTTTTTATCTTAATAAATCACAAAAAAATAAAACATCGATGCATTTCATCGAAATGATCAATCCACAACCCACACATGGCTACTCACTAGTCCAAAAAAGAGAAAAGTATCATTTGTAAGAAGTGATTACCACCATGATCTCATCCAAACACAGTTGGTGTATACTATAGTATAGACTAATCATATAACATGGATCATAATACGAAAATGTTCTTGTCATTAAAACTAGTTTCATAATAAAATAACACTAAACATGATCTTCATGCATGTTAGACAAGTCAATCCAGAATTTCCCTCATTACACCACAATAATAACAAAAAATGTATCCATTCTATGATATATCACATTTTCACTCACTAACCCAATGTTACAACTAATATAATGGAATCGAATCACACTCTAAATATCCTCTGTATATCCATCTAGGATCAAAATCCACAATCCCACCACCATCTGTGGTAGAAATCTGTGGGGTTAGAAATCCCCCAATTAATATCCATAGAACCCAAACCTAGATACAAAAAAGATCAATAAAATTAATTTCACTATATTAAAAATCATAAAGAGTCATCGGGCCTATAATAGATACATAGTTTCTCCTCACGTGGATCAATATCATATATAAAGAATCTACCAATGGTTCTTATATTTAAGGAACATATAACCAAGGCTAACACCTCACATGAGTTTCCCACATCTAGTGCATCTCAATGTCATTAGGTTGTTCCACCTGGCCCAAAGTGTTATATATTTTTCGTAATAACTCATGCGTCCATATCCTTGATTTCATCTAAAATATCACAAAAAAATTCATATTCCACAGTGACATCCTGATTTATCTCATGTATGGGTACACATATCATTAACCACATTCCAAATAATCATCCAAATCACAATTATAAATACTAAACGGAAATGAACATATAAAACATCCCCTTGAAAACCATGAAATAATCTGTAGATGTATATAAATTAATCATATTAAATGAAATGTGTTGAGTAAACTATATATATAAATGGCCCAATTATGAATAATTCCACCAACAGGTGAAATGGGAAAACAATAGATATGTTGATATTTAATCTTTATATAGTTTAACATATTTTTTTTATATAATACCATAATAACTTGTTGATGGTTCACCAATAAAATATAAAATTATTTTACTGAAATTGTCGGTACATTATACAAAAACTTCACAGAATGACTATAAGGTAATCACTAGGGATAATCCCTCTATGGAATCCATATGACTTATCATCAAAATTAAATTATTTTTGATTAGCTAAATTGTGTACCCATATCATATTAAATTGGAAAACACTATATAATCCATTTCTAACAATTTAAAGTGATATCCAATATATAGTATATAACCAAAATAACACCCATGTATACATATGTTATGGAAAATATTTATGATCAATAAGATATATAAAAAGTTCTTCTGGATAATAAAATAATAAAAAAAATGTAAATATACATTACCCAACAAATACCTGAAGGATATATTCAGTGAAAAATCATTCAAACTATAATAAAGAAAACTAATATTATAAATCTGAAATCCACATTACATATGACTCAACCTCATTAAATGTGTCCATGTAGAACCATAATGTGGTATAGTAAAAAGAGTAACATGATCTGATCACCATGATATATCTGTTTAAAGAATACTAGAAACAATCTTGTGTGATATTTTTCAAAGATTATACACAAACAAAAATGAGTGAAAGAATAGATAATCTACCAACCATCATCAATAATAATATAAATTATTATAGAAAAATAATTAATATTAAATCATTATTTCTTAAATTTAATGATGAAGCATATAGTAAAACTAACTAATAGTAATTTTAGCATACAACTATTAAACTATTTTGCTGACCACATGCACAATGTAAACAAATAATTGAAAATAGGAGGATCTAATATGTCTATATTCTATAACCAATCCTTATGTTTATTAAAAAATATATATCAAGATGTAGGATCAATTTATTTCATTCTACCAAACCTAAACCATTTATTAGTGAATAATACTCAGGCACCCAAGATCCATAGCCACTAGGGAAGTGTGTGAGTACAACACAGTTTGATTCCTCCAACATAATTAAATATATAGCAAACAATTAATTTATTTTAATGTTAAATGATCAAATAAATTTATTAATATAATGAGGGAAAATAAAAATATTAATTTTATTCATTAGGTTCTGAAATGACCCCCGGTATCGACCGAAACATGCTTTTCCTAGTGTTGGATGTTCCATGAGCATTTAAAATAATTATTCATTCCTATATCAGGCTTATAGAAAATTCCATGCAGAATGCCAGAGGTAATATAATAGCATATTTCTCAAAATAAATATATTATGATAATGTCTTGTGTAACCTATGTTATATTGATCCCTCATTGGGAAGAGTACCCCTATCAAACCACCTCACATATATCTCTCATTATGGGTAGTGCATCACTATCTTTGTGTCATATATCATATACATGTTGTAGTTCATTAATCTTATCAATGTATTATATAACATTAATGGTCATTATTCCTTTCCCCTAAAATCATACAACACATATAAGAAATTGTTTCCCTCTTCTCTATCTCATACATTACATTAGGGGAAGTATGTCAATCCCATTCATAACATTATAGTATGAACAGTGGCCTTATCGAAGACATTTTAAGGAAACCAAATGAATCTAAAAATAATTTTTTTTTAAAAAATTTGACACTCTAATAAATCTTGAATTTTCTATCTCAAAATGGTCAGGCATATTCAAGATCCAATCACGAAAATATGAGGTCATCCTATTAAATTCAAGAACAAAAATTGTAACTAAAAAATTATCAAGATCACAACATATATTTGGATCTAATGGGATACATAAAATAATATATATCCAATCATCACTCACAATATAAGGGTGATAAAATCAATGGGGAACCCAGTAGGTTCTCTCAAGAAAGATAATGCCCAAACAGCTCACATAGGGAAATACATTCATAGTCTTATATCTCATTTCTATACAACTCACAATGATGGAATAAAGTTATTTAGGCAATAAAATATCTTACTTTGTCTCATTATGATAAAAGTATTCTCGTATCAATTTCCTAGAGGAAATATGTCCTCAACCCCATACCCCTTCCCTATATACCTATGTCTTACCTCACCCCAAAATTATCCAGCATTCTCTACATGGTATACCCACCTATGTAACTACATATCAATGGGTGTGGAAATATCACTACAAAATCATGTAAATTATTCCAACATTTTATAAGGATTTATAACATTCTCACATTGTCTACAGTCCAACACCCTCCTATATTAATATGCCACTATGTGAACCAATAACTATGTTCTATATGACTTTTTCATTATATTTAATTTAATTTTTTCCCATTTTTTCTAATTATCACATGGAATGAATTTATAATCAAGGCCCTGAACATTGTTGTACAAGAAAATTAGTCCATCGTGCAATGTCCCATCATGGATATTTCTTATTTTTAAAATCCATCCATTTTATTTTGAATACCAATAAGGTCAATATATCTTATTTATTATTCCAAATACAAACAAAAAACATAATTAAACATATTAAAATATTATAGGGGTATGATAATGTAACAACCTACCTCAAATCATATTTATTCCTTTTAATAGAGGCATTAAGACTCTATCCCAAAATCATGCTTGTATAACATACCATATTATACCAGCATGGGGTTTTTACTCACTCCAAACATCTAAATTAAATAGTAATAAAAAAATATAATTAATTAATCATTGTTAATTAATTCTAGAAATTAATTCTATTTTGCATAATTATTGAATGACACACTGAAACTATGACCAACCATATTATGAAATCCCCAAAAATACTCGTGGAACTATTCAATGTTAATGTCCAATCATATTGTATCTAGTTCAAAATTAATTTTACTTTATAAAATAAAAATTTCTTTTTCATTTAAAATGATTATGCATCTTCTCAAAATCGGATAAAATTTTGTAAAATAATCATTTTGGGGAATATTATATCCTTTCCAACCATTTATACCATCACCTAGAGACAACCCCACTATTATATAGTGCTATAGTCCAAAAATCCATATATTGGATTTCACCAAATTAGAAGGATAATTAAGAGAAGATTAATATAGTTGAATAATTGAGAAATCATGTCTAACCACCAATGAAATAACACTAAAATTCTCCCCAATGTCATTATGGGTCGAAGGAGGAAGAAGTATAAAGAAAAAAATCTTTGGAATACATGAGTATGGAAGACAAATATATCCCATGACTTTAATAATAAAATAGAAGAAAACTGTGAATTTCTCTAAAATTAAGACACAAAATAAAACAAGAATCAACCACAGTTATGCCATGGTTTCACTCCTAATAATCCCTTCAAGAACCAATCATGTTTAAGGACACACCTATTGGAAGATCCTCTATTTTCTGTAGTCAAATCAGGGATGTTTTCAGGTACTTGTTGATGTTTTTATGTACCTTTGATTTGTATTAGTGGCTTGGGGTGTGTTTGGGTGAATTTTTAGGGAAAATTAATAGTCATAGGGATGTCCACAGTTTGCACACACTCTGAAAAACCATGCGACTAGACTATGCCAAGCACAAAACAATAGTAAGAAGGGTATGTATACATTGTGCATGGTTTAAAAAAATATGCGGCCAAACCATTCCAAACATGAAAACATTGATAGATAGGTCCACACTGTTAGAACATGGTTTTTCTAATTGTGTGCCTCTGCCCAGGAAACCATGTACACTATTTGTAATATCTAAAATTCCATATTAAAATCACATTAACACCTTGGGACTCACATATTTCTACGTTGTCTTAGGTTTGACAAATTCTATGTGTTTTTAATTCCTAATGGCGGGATTCCAATTAAATCTGAACACTGTTATTCGAGATCAAAATCCTAGAATGAAGATCGACTCTCCTCCCGGTAAGTGGATTTCATCCCATTGATTATCATGTTCTTTCCTATCTTATTCCATGGCATTTTAATAATGTATATTCACTATTTCCATATAAAAATACATATGCTTTGATATCTACATCTAGTATATTGGATCTAGATCTAGTTTTTCATGATTTTGACGCCTTTATCTTAATTTTGGTTTGGGGATTTTAGATCCAGAGATTGATTGATGGTGTTGTGCCGCTCAGAATATTAAGAATTTCCTTTGGGCTAAAATCCATCAATAAACCTCGGTAGGTGGTTTAATGTAACTCATATAGTCATGATTTATTATATGTGGATGATTTTATGATTTTTTCTAGATTACATTGATAATTAAATTCGTATATTTGAGTATTTTGGAATATGGATTTGACAGGTGATTTTCCATGGGGGTTAATTGATAATTGATCATGGAGCAAACAAAGGGTGTTTCCAAATTGAAATTTGTTTGGGGGATTGATTTTGTGTTGAGATATTTTCATGAGATATTGAATTGTTGCAATATGATAATTAATTGGGGGAATTAATTAGAGATCTATGATTGGAAATGTAAGATAAAAAATCCTGAGAAATAATTATGTTCCATGATGTGATATAAGATAATTAATTATGAGAATTAATTATGAAATTTTGGGGTTTTATATGAATGATTAATTTAGAAGAATTAATTATGGAAGTAGAATTGTGTTTATTGATTAATTAATAATTGAATTAATTAATGGGTAGTATGCTTTTTTAAAAGTTTTTTTAACTACTGTCCTTTGAAATGTTAATCATTGGATTAGTAATAGAATAATTTGGATAATTCATATAAATTATAAAATTATTAAATAGATGATATTTTTCTCTTGCTAGGAAAGGTATCCTATACTGATTAGAAGTTGAGACGTGGACATTTTGTTCCTCCACAATAGTTATCCATGCTTGAGATTATGGGGTGCTAGGCATGACGACCTACACCGATTGAAAATTTGAGCACTCAACATAACAACTTACACTCAATGTGATTTGAGGTGCTAGGAATGATGTCCTACACTAAATTATTAATGATAAAAATGAATGATTATTTATATGATATTTGGGGTGCTATGAATGACATCCTACACCAAATGATTAATGATAATAAAGATTGATGAATCAAAGGAGATTTAGTGTGCTAGGCACAATGACCTACACCAAATGATTAATGATAATGAATTGTAATTAAAATGGGAAAAATAATTTGAAATTTTCCAAATGCAGTGATTAAATATTCAATGACAATTTTATAATTGTTTAAATTACACATCATATATATTTATTCATAAAACTGCATGCACTATCTTTTAAATGGACTCGTTTTAGGAACCGTTGGTGCTGCCCAACTAATTTGTACTCACAACATATTTGGACGCCCAGATCGGTACTCGAAAAGACATTGTTATTATAGGACATGACAAGGGAAAGGTTCTGGGATAAGTTGTATCTTGGGATTAGAGCATAGGAGAGGGAACCATACATTGTTTGGGAGCCATTTGGGAGTTGTTGTGTCTTTACATTTAGTGGCATTTTAGTAACATAAAATTTTTACTGGCATATAATGCTATACCATTCAATTAAGTATTTTAATTTCATTATTTTGGTATCATATGAAATGGATTTGTACTTGTTATTTATATATTCTTCTAAAAATTGTTATTTTTATTTTCTTCTTTTAGTTCTTTATTCTAATAACAGAGGGTATAGTATCCCAAGGAATGACATTCCAAAACCTCACTACTTGTCGGTACACTCTGGCTTATGGGGAGGAGCTCTTGAGGGTATATGGCAGACCAGCTTGGGGCACTGTCTAGTGGATCCTGAGTTGGGATGTCATAGAGAGGTATTAGATAAGTTTTCTCTTCCTTATTCATCTATTGTATTATTGTTTTGATAAAAGGTGGAGTTGAGACTAGTAGGTGTTGAGGATTGGTAATGAAATTTTTCGTGGTAGTTTCAAACTCATGTATGGGGGAAAATATAAGTAATAAGGGTGGGATTGTTCTAATTTCTATTTTTTTGTTACAGTTGTATATTTTATCCCCTTGGGAGACAAACGTGTATTGTGATATGATATATGTTTTTTAAATTTTTGAATTTTGATTTATTTCCTATAAAGGAATGATTAGTCGAGTCTGAATACATCATTCTAGTCACTCAGGGTTTTTTGTTACATTCATCGTTCACAGGAACTCATAGGAAAACAAGTTATGGGTATGGTTTTGAACTTGAATTGTTTTTCCTTGTTGTGAGAATGATATAATGATTCTAAATGAGAATTAATGGGTGTCTAACGATAACCATGATTGGTTATATTGTAATGATTAATAAATTAATGGTTAAACTAACTAATTTGAGATAATTTGATTAATTAATGGTATATTATTTAATTATAACAAATTTACCCTTGTTAACCAAGACATAGGAGTAGAATGGTTCATGGTAGCGATAAGGACTCGATGTTATCCATATGAAATAAAAGGAAGAATTGACCTGTTAAAACTTGTTGTGTTAGTTTCTTAAATTATATAAATGTTATATGGATGTGTAATGAGACATGAGAAATGTGTTTGGAATCATAGAGATATGCCTCCATGACACTTGTCGAGGGAGAGAGCAAGGGGTTTGATCTATAATGAACATATAGATATGAAGCTTGAGGCACCATTTGTGGTAGCTGAGGAAGAACAAGAACCGTCTAGAGGTAACTTTTCACGTTTCAGGAAATTCATGGAGAGAAATCCAGGGCAGGTTCAGAAAAATCATGTTTGAGTTGACAAAGGTGTTCTAGCTGCAACACAATCCTACTTTTACTAGAGACGATGGACACGAGGAGATGAATTCTATGTTTAATCCATTGAGATGATACTTTAACATTTAAATAATCTCACTGAGAGGAGTGCCATGTTTTTTGTTTATATGCTTCAGGGTTCAGTGAAGCACCGGTTGGGGTTTTAGGTATAATCTGGATAGACATACGAGATGTTATAGATGGAATTTTTGGAGAAGTTATTGGAACACTTCTATCCAGACACGTTGAGGCATGAGAAGTCTTTAGAGTTTAGGAATATGAAATAAGGAATAATGTCCATAATGGAGTACTCTAAATGTTTCGCAGGATTATAGCATTTTTATCCAGATTTGGATGAAGATAATGACTCTTTGGTAAAAAGATTTCAAGAATGGAATTAAGTATGAAATTATGAACTAGTTGAATATCATTAGGATGAAAAATGTAATGATGTGGTTAATCAGGATCTCATTTCAGAGTGGAACCTGAAGAAGGCTACCCGTATTGGATAGGTAGCTGGACGATTAGGGAGTATTCCTTTTAGAAAGAAGGATGTTCGTAATGAGAATCATGATAATTATAGTGGAATGAAAAGTGGATAATCAGGATGAATAGTTTCACCATATATTTATCATGTTCAGTTCCACCACTGCAGTAGGAAAGGAAACTCTCTTACACAATATATTTGATAACCAGTGGAGTGCTTGTTTTGTAAAAAAATGACAGAAGTAATGCCAGAAGCAGCAACATGCTGTGTCTAAGGGAGTAGATGCTCATATATAGAGTGTGGGAATGGGGTCTTCTACACCATATAGGTATGGCAGCTGGAGTTTTACTAGAAGTGGTGGTAGAGGATGTGGAAGTGGTGCTTCAGGGTATGAGTGTCTGTATCAGCAGAGTGGTACTACTCAGGGGAGTCAAACGACACTATAGGGATAAGGGGCAGGATAGTAACAAGTTGTGAAACCTACACTTATAAAGTGCAAGGAAGGTCCATCAATAATGAGAGTTACTATTATAGTTTCTTCTACTTTATATTCTACCTTGTATTATACTAGTGCCTCTCATTCCATTATATCTGAAAACATTGTATGTAGCTTGATCCTGGAGATGGAATCTATAAGAGGGATGATGAATATCGATACACATTTAGTAACACAGACTAGGGATATATTTTTAAGAAAATGATGTTTTCTAGTGATCATAGTGTAATGCCCCATCCCTAGCTACCCAGAGTCGGTGCAATACTTCGTAACATTGGCATGATCACAAAAGATCATGTCTTGAAAGACCGATTAGTTTATTAGCCTTGGAAACACTAGATACATTGATAAATGTTACATTACATCATAAAGTGAAATACTATAATAACAAAGTCTCCATAGTCCACACTCATATGCTCTTCTAACTATCCCTGCAGGTCATTCATAAAATACTTCTTCACATCTTGGAAAATATTAAAACATTGAAAGGGGTGAGCTCATATGCTCAGTAAGGATAACAATATTGCATATGCTTTCATAAATAAACATTAACATTTAAGGAAATGTATAACTAAAACAAAAGCCTTTTAAACTTTAACTTTAGCATAATTTTGAAAATGTAAAATGAAATAATGCCATTTACTTACTCACATTGATATTATAATAGTCTAATAATCAAAGGAAATGTCATTAACGACTTTCATAATGATGGAATCCATAATGCCAGACTATCATAACCACATAGCCAAGGCCTCGTGCCAAGACAACAAATAAGATTTTGTTAGGGCATCATGGAAAGACACTAGTTTGTCTCATGAGACCTACGGATGCATCGAGGAGCTATAGAGGGCTCCACCAATCACTTATTAAGTCCAATTCATTCCTCATATGAATAGGATTAAACATATCATAAACCATAACATAATCGTATCACATAAAACATGAATAAAGGAAACATAACATTTATACAGTTCAATCACAATATATCAATACAACACATTGATATAATAAAAACACTTTCAAAACCATTTTCAATACCAAAATAAAAGAAAGTTAAAACTTTGTATTTATTTTTCATTAAAAAATGTTATGACTTGTATAGGAATCCGAAACTAAAATAATGGTCACGGCGGCGGAGAAGTCATTGTCGCCGCATATGTACGGCAAGAAAAACATTGCCTTTCTATCGTTTAGTAAAACACTTCGTATAAAAAAGATTCCTTTTGAATAAATGTAAAAGTCAAGGGGGATGATACACTGTATAAAAGAAAGTTGTGTATAAAACAAAATATGCCTCAATGAAAGAAGATTGAGATGAAGACCCTTCAAAAGATCATTTTTTTAAATAAAGTAGGTATTTTATGTGTATTCACTATAAGTACACATAAATAAAGTACAAATACAAGATAGGACATAATAATATCATTACATAATTTGAAATTAGGAGATTAACCCAAAGAATAGAAATTAGGTTAAAAAGTTCCCTTACCTTGCGTCCTGTCTTGACTCGACCGTTATTTAACCTCCTGAATAATAAACTAGAGTTAATTTATAATTTCTTAAGAACCTGTTTCATGTTTTTTATTCCATTTATATTACTTATTACCATGTTATGAACATTATGTAATTATTTAAGTTAATAACGGTCGTTTTGTCGATCTTTGGTACTTGAGTCAAAAATAAACATCTTATAATTACAAGTTGTTCATGTGGTGAAATATCAATTATATCCAGAATTATATTCATGATGTAGATATCATATATATCATATATATCCAGTATATACATTCATTCATAATATTACATAACATTTATAGGTAAGAAATGAAATGCACCGTTAATGGAGACGATAAGCCGTATGTACGCATGAACGCTACTTTCATTTCTATTTCATATTTAATGGAATGGAATAATAATGATATAAATGTATAATATAATTCCAGTATAATATAGTGTATAATACCATTTACTCCATCCTTTATACATCCCATATATGGTATTAACGATTCAAATCACTTTGAGGGGGCGGTAGTCCGCACTTCCTAAAATGAAAATACCGCGTTTACCCATAATGGAAACCATAAAGATATGCCATAAATGAAAAAAAATCATAAGGAAAAGAAAAACATAATATATATCATATATAAAAATAGTGTCATCATAATGTCCACCATTAGAGGTGTTATATGAGTGTTGAACAATCATCGTTTCGTGAGGAAAAAATTCGCCATCCACATGAACTGTATGTTCTTTAACCATTAGATGTATGTGTGTGTAAGTGTAGCTCGAATTATTCTTATAAAAACATCCAAGTATATTTAGTATACTGGTTTTGTTACAAAATAAATGAATAAAAAGTGTTTAGGGGGTTGGAGAAGAAAAATAAAATAAAAGAACACAAGAGAAGACATTACCTTAAAATCGGGTAACCCTTTGTGATTTGAGCCAAAGGCTTTCTTGGGAAGACTTATGACCAAAGTGAGGCTTCTAAGAGTAAGGGAGGAAAGTTGGGAGAGTATTTGGGTAGAGTTTGGCCAATCCAAATGGCTTGAACGTGTGAATAAGGTGGTAGATGTGGGGGCCTTTTATAAGAGGAGAGGAGGGGAACTCTTAGAATGATTGAAATGTTACATTATTATGAAATGTTTTTTTCGGATTCTAAAGGTCCCAAACTTGTATATTTCTAGGATAAGGTGATAAGGGTTTTAAATATTCTCATCCAATAGGCTTTGGAAAAGTTTAATGATTAGATTTTACATTATTCTTCCATTTTATTAAAATCGTTAATTAATGAGGTAATCGCTGCATCATCATGGTGTCGTAAATAATTTAATTTATTTAATGTCTAAAAATTATAAAAAAAATATCATGATGTAGGAAATATTTTTATATTTCTAATGAATATTTATAGTCAAAAATATGACTTGTATAACCCCATTTAAAAATTGTTTTAGTAAAACAACTCTTGTTTGTGACCTTTTTATTTTAACATTAAATAAAAAGTTATTTATGTCCTTTTCCTACCAATGTGGCTCCATGGGGTCCCCAAGTTGACCCATGGATTGTCTTGGTCGTCCACGACACATCCAATAGTGGTTGGACAAGTGTAAAGGTGATTCCATATTTTTATAATACTATTTTTACCTTAAATTTCACTCATTACCTTTAATCACGATTAATTAAAAGCAAAAGTTACTATTCACCAAAAAATTATTTTAATCCCATTGAACCACATTTTACTTCCTAATGACAACCATGTATTTCGGATTTTTGAAAATCAAATCACAGAAGTGGTAATGTTTCATTTTAATGAAAAATCAGTTTTTTAACTACCACTTAGCGGTTTCACTATTCATCAAAAATTGAAGTTTTTCAGAAGAATGCCAAAATTTCACCCTAAGCTATAGTAGATATTCAGAATCCAAAAATGATGTCTATTTTAAAAAATTAGAAACATATAATTTTTATTAATTAATTTTATAATTAATTCCCGCTGTCACAACAAATAGCATGTTTTTAAGAAACAATATATATCAAAAGATTGACAATTGTTTATGTCCAATTTCAATGTTAAATTAATTATAATGACCACCATTGGATAAAATATATATTCTAATTAAACTTTAAAACCACTAAATAGTATAATTTATCTCTATAAATTATTTTGATTAAAAATGTTGTATTAAGTATTTTTCACTATTTATAAAAATTTGGAGGTTCACAGAAAATTACTAAAAATTCAACATAGGATAATTTCGACATTCCGAATCGAAAAATTATGTCCATTTTGAAATATAAAATATATATTATTTCAAAAAGTGGGTATTACTATTCATAACTGCTACTTTTATTGGTCACAGTGTTTTAGAACTTGAGGTTGCATACAACACACACTGCTCTATTATTCATAGAGGAGTGTACCATGGATGCTTGGGGTGTTACATTCTCCCCTCCTTCAATAAATTGCGTCCTCACAATTTGAAATTTTTCTTTGAAAATAAAAGGTTGAAAATAGGAAATACCTTTGTGGAAAACCCACATCGAAAAGAAGGTTAATAAAAATATAACTTTAAAAGAAAGAAAGATAAGTACAAAGGTCACCCGAGATAGTCCATACTCGGATTATATGAAAATATGGATATGGAAGAAAAAAAACCATCAAGGTCTGATGGAGAGTTGTAGAAAAATGGATTAGGAGAAAGTTAACCTTAAGAGAATCACAAACATGTTATTGGTTAAACTGTCATTGAATCCCCAGTTGGAAAAGTGAACCGACATCGTTTTTGTTTTAAGTTACCTTTTATAATGTTGAGGAATTTATTTAGGAGATTTACTAAGAACGTAAGGGAATATACATAGTTGTTATGTAGATTTTCATTCTTTAATAAATTTTTACCACAAACCTATCTTTCACTCTAAAAGATAATAGAACTCAAAAATATTCTATTTATCCTAATTGTATATGGTTTCAAATATTAACACATACCATTTAGATTAGTAAAACTATTTTGTAATAACCATGGACTTCCTTTAGGATAGTGGTAGGTAATAAAGGCCTGTCGCACTATGGTTGTGGGTTCGATTCCAGCAGCTCTGTCTGACGCGACGGGTTATGCCCCACCCTGAAGGTTTTCCTTTTCCTAAAAATATAGTATTATAATATTCCAAAAATAATTTTCAAAAATGTTTTAACCTTAAACAATACTATTCAAAGATCAACTTAATCCATCCCAACCATTATAGTTATCCAAAATACCTCTATCCAAACTTTCTCTAAAAGGTCTCTTAATTCCAAAATCAATTTATCATATTCCCCAAACAAAGTAATTTTTCTCTTATTGTCACATACTAAAACCATAATTAATTTCATCATATTAAAACCTTACTGAAACAACAAGTACTGTAGTACAATACTTATATATATATCACATTATTCTAATAACCATAATATAATCCTTGAGTCCAAAAGCACCAATACATTAATTATTCCGCTTCAACTGTAGTAACAACATAAGATTGTCCTTGATCCCTTGGCCTTTTCTGAGGTATGTTTCCCTAACTCGTAGAACATTCATTTACATAATGACCCATTTCTCTACAACTGTAGCATTCAACATTGACATCCTCTTTCTTTCCCTTGCAATCATGCGCCTGATGACCTTTTTCTCCACATTAATAAAAAACTACAATTCCTTTTAGGCAAGTACCAGGGTGATTCTTCCCACAATTATCACATAATGGAAAATCCTTCTTTCCCTTTTTCCCTTTCTCTATCTCTTGTTCCACAGTTCTCTTCTTCTCTTGCTTTACTTTGTTGTCATAAGACTTAGAGAATTCCTTTTCTATCTTGATAGCACACGAGACAATATCTTCGTATGTTGAGAAAGATTGTGATACTAAAGATCGATGGAGAAATGGTTTTACCCCATTAAAGAAACGATCAATCTTACTTCTTGGGTTATATATATAATCTGCAGCATGCCTTGATATCCTTGTAATGTTGGCCTCATACATTGTGACATTCTCATCCTCCTTTTGTCTCAGACTCAAAAATTGTCTTTCCATATCTTCTTGATGGTCGCGAGGATAGTATTTTTCTAGGAAAAGATCTTTGAACTCCCTCCATTCCATATTTGATACATCTTCATGTTCCTTTGTGTTTTTAATCAATGACCACCATTGTTCGGCATCTCCAGTGAGGCGGTAGGCTGCCATGACGACCTTCTCCCTTTCGCTACTCCACAAGGCATGGAATATTTTCTCTACGGAGTTTATCCATTGCTCAGATTCTAATGGATTTTTACCCCCATTAAATGTTGGCGGTTTTTGCCTCATGAAGCGGTCTAAGATTGATCCTCCGCGTTGCAGATCATGGTGCTCCATACGAGTAAGGTTATTATTCATAACCCGAGTGAGTTGTCCCGGTATTGTATTGAGTTGATCATCACCAGTTGTGTCTCCAGATCCACAATAATTATCTTTAGCAGGAGGGAAATCCCTACACAGAGTGCGTGCATTTATACGGTTTCCATTCCTTCCACTAGGCGCCATTTCTAAACAATAGAATAAACTATATTAGTTTATGAATCAAAATACATAATTCCATACTTGTAAAACACTTAACACTAATTGAACTATTTATGGATATAATCCATAATCATAAAAAATGTTTTCTTTGAGGAAGTATATAATCACAACCCTTTCATAGTGGTTTGTAAAGAAAATGAGAATTTTCCTAAGCATATCCCCTGGGAGTGTCGTAACCAAGAGTGCAGCAAGGCCCATTGTCATGCACCAGTTGTCATTCGAGTCTAGCTCAAAGCAGTGTTTTCGGGTTTTACCCCAAGTTACATCTGTGCCAGAGCCACCTCTACCTGCTCATATCCAGACAGGGATTTATTGCTTGGAAAACTCACAAAATCTCTATAATACCAAAATTCTAGGAAGTTCTTCTATACTAATCCTCAAAGTCTATCTTTGGGCTATGTTCTCTAATCAGATTTTATGTAAATCGAGCTTCCAAGGTTAGTACTAAACTGCCTCTGATACCAACTATAACGCCCCGACCCCAGCTACCCAGAGTCGGTGCATTACTTCGTAACATTGGCATGATCACAAAAGATCATGTCTCGAAAGGCCGATTAGTTTAGTATCCTTGGAAACACTAGATACATTCATAAATGTTACATTACATCATAAAGTGAAATACTACAATAACAAAGTCTCCATAGTCCACACTCATATCCTCTTCTGACTATCCCTGCAGGTCATTCATAAAATACTTCTTCACATCCTGGAAAATATTAAAACATTGAAAGGGGTGACCTCAGATGCTCAGTAAGGATAACAATATTGCGGAAGCTTTCATAAATAAACATTAACATTTAAGGCAATGTATAAATAAAACAAAATCCTTTTAAACTTGAACTTTAGCATAATATGGAAGAAGTAAAATGAAATAATTCCATTTACTTACTCACATTGATATTCTACTAGTCGAATAATCACATGAAATATCATTAACCACTTTCATAATGATGGAATGCATAATGCCAGACTATCATAACTACGTAGCCAAGGTCTCGTGCCAAGACCACAAATAAGATTTTGTCAAGGCCTCGTGCCAAGACACTAGTTTGTCTCATTAGACCTACCGATGCATCGAGGAGCTATAGCGGGCTCCACCCGTCACTTATTAAGTCTAATGCATTCCTCATATGAATAGGTTTAAACATATCATAAACCATAACATAATCGTATCACATAAAACATGCATAAAGGAAACATAACATTTCCACATTTCAATCACAATATATCAATACAACACATTGATATAATAAAAACACTTTGAAAACAATTTTCAATACCAAAATAAAAGAAAGTTAAAACTTTGTATTTATTTTTCATTAAAAAAAAGTTATGTCTTGTAGAGGAAGCTGATACTCAAATAATGGTCACGGCGGTAGAGAAGTCATTGTCACCACATATGTACGGCAAGAAAAACATTCCCTTTTTGTGATTTAGTAAAATGATTCATATAAAAAAGATTCCTTTTGAATAAACGTAAAAGTCAAAGGGGTTGATACACTGTATAAAAGAAAGTTGTGTATAAAACAAAATATGCCTCAATGAAAGGAGATTGAGATGAAGACCCTTACAAAGATCATTTTTTAAATAAAGTAGGTCTATTAGGTGTATTCACTATAAGTACACATAAATAAAGTAAAAATACAAGATAGGACATAATAATATCATGACATAATTTGAAAGTAGGAGATTAACCCAAAGAATAGAAATTGGGTTAAGAAGTTCCCTTACCTTGCGTCCTGTCTTGACTCGACCGTTCTTTAACCTCCTGAATAATAAACTAGAGTTAATTTATAATTTCTTAAGAACCCTTTTAAAGTTTTTTATTCCTTTTATATCACTTATTACCATGTTATGAACATTATGTAATTATTTAAGTTAATAATAGTCGTTTTGTCGATCATTGGTACTTGAGTCAAAAATAAACTTCTTATAATTACAAGTTGTTCATGTGGTGAAATATCAATTATATACAGAATTATATTAATGATGTAGATATCATATATATCATATATATCCAGTATATAAATTCATTCATAATATTACATAACATTTAGAGATAAGAAATGAAATGCACCGTTCATGGAGACGGTAAGCCGTACATACGCATGAACGCTACTTTAATTTCTATTTCGTATTTAATGGAATGAAATCATAATGATAGAAATGTATAATATAATTCCAGTATAATATAGTGTATAATACTGTCACGACCCGTCCTCGGGGCCCGTGCCGTGACTACCCCAAGCCCGCCTTCCATAGGCCAGGGGCTGGCGACTAGCACCAAAGGTGTAAAATCCCGATAGCTGGGAAGGCATTGCCTTTATAAAAGAAAACAAGCACCACAGAGTACAAGCGGATGAAGTAAACACTAAGTAAAAACTGAGTACAACAGTAAGTGCGGAAAGGAAAAAGGGGCCGGAAATACAAGCCCAACTGTAAAGTACAACTCGAAAGGGAAAACAGCAACTAAAAAGTAAAGTTGCTACGCCGAGTTGTCCACTGGAAATCCCACATGAAGGGTGGGTACAGATAGCTCCTCTGCTCCTCAGGTCACACCGTCTGCTCTGAGTATGTCTCGCCCAGTGGTTCACCTCCGGGTACCACCTCGTCGTCACGTCCACCTCTGGGTACCGCCTCGTCATGAGGTCCTCCTCCAGGTACCATCTCTTCGTATAGTCCACCTCCAAGTACTGTCCAGTCCTCGAACACTCGGCTTCTGTCAGCACTGCCCGTCGTCTGCAACCAACACAACGAGGTGCGGGCATAGCCCGTGCATGGGTGAGTATAACGATACTCAGTAGGGACCCCGAGACCCTCAAGGTATCACTAAACCAACAAGGATAAAAACAAAGAAGATCTCAACAGATAACCTCTACTTAGATATATGCCCATACATATAGCTAAGTTATCAAGTAACCCATCTCAATCATGAGGAAACACAAGGATTGTGAAATCAACGGATAACCACTACCCGGGTATATGCCCATACATATACCTATGTTAGCAAGTGACCCATCTCAATCATGAGGTAAACACAAGGTCAAAAGTCTCAGCTCAAACCAGGATTTTCATTATCGAAACCGTAACTGCTGAAGAGCTCCGTCTCTGGAGTGTACAATGGTCCTATCACGACTCTGAGGTACTGCTCACTAACCTAAGACTGCTGAAGAACTCCACCCATCGAGTACTGCGGGCCAGCTGCTACAACCAAGCGCTCCCATGTGCCGCTACAACCAAGCGCACCTCTGTCGTGGGTCTGCCGCTACAACCAAGCGCTCCCATGTGCCGCTACAACCAAGCGCACCTCTGTCGTGGGTATGCCGCTACAACCAAGCGCTCCCATGTGCCGCTACAACCAAGCGCAACTATGTCGTGGGTCTGCCGCTACAACCAAGCGCTCCCATGTGCCGCTACAACCAAGCGCAACTCAGTCGTGGGTCTGCCACTACAACCAAGCGGTCCCATGTGCCGCTACAACCAAGCGCACCTCTGTCTTGGGTATGCCGCTACAACCAAGCGCTCCCATGTGCCGCTACAACCAAGCGCAACTCTGTCGTGGGTCTGCCGCTACAACCCAGCGCTCCCATGTGCCGCTACAACCAAACGCACCTCTGTAACACTCCGAGTCGTTCGATCAGCAGTCGTCGGGTCTCAGCCGGCTACACGGTCTCCGTACTCCGCACGCTCGTCACTGGGAGGGTCCGCTCCACGAGCTACAGTTCGATACTCCATGTATCTCAAAGTCCCATGAAGAAGTATCTGAAAGTACCGCCACGTCATAGGGGTCTCAACGCAATAGACGGCGCGTCAATCGGACGCCCGGTCTGTGAGTTATTAGCGTTTTCGTCCCAGGGGCCCGGTTGGTTTCGTGAGCAAACCAAACCCGACCGTATCTCAAATGTACCCTGAACTCTCATAGGGTAAACTCATAGGGACCGTTTCTCAATGCGATCACCAACGCCGCTGACGGTTCGTCAAACGGACGTTCTGTCAGAAAGATATCAGCTTTTCCGTTCCAGGGGCCCGGTTGGATTTCGGTGCGATCCAACCCGGCCACTATCCATCTGCAACCAAAACTCGTGCGGAGGATGCCAAAAGTTCCGTATCGTCAACAGGAACTCAATGCAACAGACGGCGCGTCAATCGGACGCACGGTCTGAGAGTTATTGGCTTTTTCGTCTCACACTCACCTTGGGAAACTTCCCAGGAGGTCACCCATCCTGATCATTACTCTAGGCCATGCACGCTTAACTACAGAGTTTTAACCACGTAGGCTCCCGAAAAGGAAGGTGCACCTTGAGTATAGTATACCGAAACGACCGTCTCGATCCAAGGATCGTGTTGCCGCTAACGCCGAGTCGTTTGGAGGCCCGTAGCCCAAGATACGGGCATTTGACCAAACCGCTCGGTAACGGGGGTTTCGGGCCCAGGCCGTCCCGGCCCCAGACCCCCCGGATGGGCCGAACCGGGTCGACCCGCCACGGAAGGGGTCGACCCGGCCGGCACAGCCCGGCCCGGCTCGGCGCGGCCCGGCCCGGACCGGCGCGGCGTGGCGTGGCCCGGCGCGGCGAACCGGCCAGGCGCGCTGGTTCGGCACAAGGCAGCGCGATGGGCGCGCTGCCAGCTTGGCCAAAGGCCGAGCTTGTTGGAAACGGGGGGCCGCCTGCCCCCCCCCCCCTTTTTGTGAAACCGGCCCCCCTCATAATGGGGGGCCAAATAACTGCCCGGGGGAATTAAATTCCCCCGGTTTCCACCAACCCGGCCGGCCCGACCTGGCCGGCCGGCTTCTTGTCAACAGGACCGGCAAGGGCCGGTCCTCTTCCGTCTTCCGGCACCGGCGGCCCCGCTGGCCGCCGGTCATCACGATCCGCCGTGGCCCGGAACCGGCTGCGGCCTTCGTCATCCGGCGCTGTGCGACGGCACCGCGCCCCTCCGCCGCGGCCCCGCTCCGGCCGCGGCGTCTTCAGTTTCCTTCGACGCGGCGCGACGGCGTCGTGTTCATGATAATTCTTTCCACGGCGCGACGCGATGGCGCCGCGCAATAATTTCCGTGTGATTCCCGCGTGGTGCGACGGCACCACGCTATCTCGTTTCATCCGCAAGAAACATTCAAGAACAAAGGAGGGGGTTTCGGCCGTGTTTGTGCGGTCCGGTCCCCCTCTCGTTAGACGATAACACTTAAACGTTCATCCTCAAGTTTGTCATGCTAGAACCAAGAACGGAAAATAATTAAATAAAGCAACAACAAACCCCTACCTCGCTTTTCGTTATGTGTTGACGAAGTCGCGGAAAGGCGGCGGCGATTCGTCGACATCAGAAAAGAGAAGCCGTTGACGACGTCAGCGTTCTTCGTGAAAGGCGCTCCCTTCTTTATTCCAGAAGGAGTGGGAAGGAGGCATCCAAGAAGGGATCGACGTTGGAAACTTCACGTTCTTCTTTGGGAAAGGCATTCTTCGTCGAGAAGACGTTGTTCCATGTTTGGAGATGTCCTTCGTGTTCTTCGTCGAGGGTGGAATTCTCTTCAATCCTTCCATGACTCTATCACAAAGATTTAGTCAACCCCAAACAATAAAACAACACACCTTATTATAGTGTTATCTTAATGAATTCAAAATAATTCAAATTCATTAAGTTACATCCTTCATTAATGGGTGGAGAGGCTCCAAAATTAATGAAGGTGGAAGTGAAGAGTCACATTTAATTGGGGGGGGGGGGTTCAAGGAAGTTAAGGAGTTTAAGGAGTTAGGAATTTGAGGGGTTTTGGCACATTAAGTGCAAGGGAGTTTAAAGGGGGTAGAAGAGAGTTAAGGGGAAGGTGAAGGGTTGGGGCTCGTGTGGGCCCCACCTCACCTTAATCCTCACTTGGTTAGTTAGGAACTTGTGATTCCACCCGAACTTCCACACTTAGGATATAACCACTTAAGAAGATAAATAAAATTTGTAACACAAATTTTATTTTTCTTTACACTTAAACCACAACCTTAATAAACAACTGCTCCCAAGCAAACGCAACTCCACGAAAGACATTCCTAAGCAAAAACCGGCGCTACGGTTCCATCGGTGCCCTCAGAATTTGATTCCGGGCACCGGTTCAAAAGTTAGAAATTCCCGCTCATTCGTTCACTGAACGTACCCGAGCCAAACTTTGGAAATTGATTCTGGGCACACCGGGCCTCAGAATCAGGCGCTGTCAGAAACTGTGTTCTTGTAAAATTCCAAAGAAAATTAAAAAAAAATTTCCTTGAAATTTCCGGGTCTTTACATTACTCCCACCTCAGGGCTTTACGTCCCCGTAAAGCTTCATCACAAACTAGGGTCACAAAAGCGGTACAGAGCACGCATCTGAGCCTTCCGCTCCCATGTGCTCACCTGGAGGTTCCCGTACTGTCAAAGGAATTGCACCCAAGGAATCGATCATCCTCGTAGGATCTTATCGTGTCTATTCTTGATCCCCACTGGAACCTCCGTGCATGTCGCTCTATCATCGACGTCCAACTCCCTCAGGTCGATGATGTGTGAAGGATCAAGCACGTATCTCCTCAATTGAGTTACGTGAAAGTCATCGTGAACCTGGTGCAACTGAGGTTGACGGGTCAAGCGATAAACCACCTCGCCTACCCTGCTAGGGACCTAGAAAGGTCTATTGAACCTCGGAGATCTCTTGCCGCCTCGGCTACATCTCCGTAAACCTCGTCGAGGTGAGACCTGTATAAGAACGTGGTCGCCATCCACGAACTCTAAAGGTCTCCCTTTTTAGGTTAGAACTGAAACTCAAAACTCCTGCTGCCACGAGGGTATGGTTGGCCGACCCAAGAATGATCGACTACACCCTCCCATGCACGAGTTTATCTTGTGCTGCCCAGGGTTTCCTTTTCGCCGACCAAGGAAAACCCATCCCAAAGTTTGCCTAATAGCGTCAATTTGAGTATGAATAGTGATTGCCAAATACATACTCAAACTAACGTCGTAAGGCCTCGACGCTGCCACCAAGAAGTCCTAACCGAGACTCTCGCCTCAAGGGTCAGATCACACCGTCGGCGTAAGTGTGACTATCGAGTCTCATCCCAAAGGTATCTCCAGACGTGAGGGTCAAGTCAACGGCTTAACCGGAATCTCTAGGTCTGGGACTAGATTCATGGAAGGAAGGGATGATTCGTTTCGATGCCTGTGGCTACAGCAGCTAGTAGAAGATAAATTCCGCACTTCGAATCATCCTTAGAGCCCCTTTTTGGTCGCACTCCATGACCGCAAGCAGCTACCCTCTTTCCCTTCTCTCCAACTCCCTGAGTCTAGCGGGGACTACAAAGGCGGGTGATGGTAACATGTTGAAATGTACACCACCACGAGCTGCTCTCCAAGCTCTGCCTCCATGTCTGCTGCTCTGCAGATTCATCTGTCCTTAACATTTCCTCTTCTTGAAACATTTTACATGCCCAAGTCTCCGAGACTGGTGTCAGTTTCCTGCATTCCAAACTTCTAACATTCTCTGGCTGTATTCGATCAGCAAAGAATTCTCAACCACAAAGGTTCCTTCTAGCACTCTGGCCTAAGTAGAAATGCATAGAGAAAAGGTGATAGCTCGGAAGCCCTTAAACATACCATGCTCCGAGGTCCGACCTCTATTGCACTGATTGAAACGCTTCCATCGAGTACCCGATATGTTCGGTGCGCCTCGATGAATTCTCATCTAGGCGGAAAACTCTTGCAATCGCCTCCAGCCACTGCTCTGCTGTCTGGAAATCTGCCTCGCCTCGTAACTTCTGAGGCCTCTACTGCTGGAACTCGTGCAATTCGCTCCGCCAGCGTGCACAGTTTGCTAGTATAGCCGTTGGCATCTGCCGCCCAACAGGTGTTGATGTACTGGTACACCACCCGAGGGTGCCAACATAGTAAAAAGGGCCCTGCACCAGAGCCTCATCCCTCAGTGAGCCGTCATCGAGTACTCTCTCGGAACTCCAACTGACTGTCTGCATGGAGACATCCTGAACAGATGTGACACGGTCAACGTCTTATACCTGGTGAGCTGACCTAGTTTGAGCTGACTTTAAAACTTTGGAAACACACACGCAATCAGTGTTTTTGTGTACAAAGTCGGAAATCAGTAGTCAGGGTCCTGGAGTACGGATACGTCGGCCGCCGCACCAACACTGGACTCCCTGAACTGAAAACCACACTCGGTACCCTTAACACTATTGCTTCACAGAAAGAAACATCAGAGTTATAAGTTCTGCGGTAGAACCGAACTCCTCTGATACCAATTTGTCACGACCCGTCCTCGGGGCCCGTGCCGTGACTACCCCAAGCCCGCCTTCCATAGGCCAGGGGCTGGCGACTAGCACCAAAGGCGTAAAATCCCGATAACTGGGAAGGCATTGCCTTTATAAAAGAAAACAAGCACCACAGAGTACAAGCAGAAGAAGTAAACACTAAGAAAAAACTGAGTACAACAGTAAGTGCAGAAAGTAAAAAGGGGCCGGAAATACAAGCCCAACTGTAAAGTACAACTCGAAAGGGAAAACAGCTACTGAAAAGTAAAGTTGCTACGCCGAGCTGTCCACTGGAAATCCCACCTGAAGGGTGGGTAGAGATAGCTCCTCTGCTCCTCAGGTCCCACCGTCTGCTCCGAGTATGTATCGCCCAGTGGTCCACCTCCGGGTACCGCCTCGTCGTCACGTCCACCTCTGGGTACCGCCTCGTCATGAGGTCCTCCTCCGGGTACCATCTCTTCGTATTTTCCACCTTCAGGTACTGTCCAGTCCTCGAACACTCGGCTTCTATCAGCACTTCCCGTCATCTGCAACCAACACAACGAGGTGCGGGCATAGCCCGTGCAGGGGTGAGTATAACGATACTCAGTAGGGACCCCGAGACCCTCAAGGTCTCACTAAACCAAAAAGGATAACCACAAAGAAGATCTCAACAGATAACCTCTACTTAGATATATGCCCATACATATACCTAAGTTATCAAGTAACCCATCTCAATCATGAGGAAACACAAGGATTGTGAAATCAACGGATAACCACTACCCGGGTATATGCCCATACATATACCTATGTTAGCAAGTGACCCATCTCAATCATGAGGTAAACACAAGGTCAAAAGTCTCAGCTCAAACCAGGATTTTCATTATCGAAACCGTAACTGCTGAAGAGCTTCGTCTCTGGAGTGTACAGTGGTCCTGTCATGACTCCGAGGTACTGCTCACTAACCTAAGACTGCTGAAGAACTCCACCCATCGAGTACTGCGGGCCAGCTGCTACAACCAAGTGCTCCAATGTGCCGCTACAACCAAGCGCACCTCTGTCGTGGGTCTGCCGCTACAACCAAGCGCTCCCATGTGCCGCTACAACCAAGCGCACCTCTGTCGTGGGTATGCCGCTACAACCAAGCGCTCCCATGTGCCGCTACAACCAAGCGCAACTCTGTCGTGGGTCTGCCGCTACAACCAAGCGCTCCCATGTGCCGCTACAACCAAGCGCAACTCTGTCGTGGGTCTGCCGCTACAACCAAGCGCTCACATGTGCCGCTCCAACCAAGCGCACCTCTGTCGTGGGTATGCCGCTACAACCAAGCGCTCCCATGTGCCGCTACAACCATGCGCAACTCTGTCGTGGGTCTGCCGCTACAACCAAGCACTCCCATGTGCCGCTACAACCAAGCGCACCTCTGTAACACTCCGAGTCGTTCGATCAGCAGTCGTCGGGTCTCAGCCAGCTACACGGTCTCCGTACTCCGCACGCTCGTCACTGGGAGGGTCCGCTCCACGAGCTACAGTTGATACTCCAAGTATCTCAAAGTCCCATGAAGAAGTATCTCAAAGGACCGCCACGTCATAGGGGTCTCAACGCAACAGACGGCGCGTCAATCGGACGCCCGGTCTGTGAGTTATTAGCCTTTTCGTCCCAGGGGCCCGGTTGGTTTCGTGAGCAAACCAAACCGGGCCGAATCTCAAATGTACCCCGAACTCTCATAGGGTAAACTCATAGGGACCGTTTCTCAACGCGATCACCAACGCCGCTGACGGTTCGTCAAACGGACGTTCTGTCAGAAAGATATCAGCTTTTCCGTTCCAGGGGCCCGGTTGGATTTCGGTGCGATCCAACCCGGCCACTATCCATCTGCATCCAAAACTCGGGCGGAGGATGCCAAAAGTTCCGTATCGTCAACAGGAACTCAACGCAACAGACGGCGCGTCAATCAGACGCCCGGTCTGAGAGTTATTGGCTTTTTCGTCTCACACTCACCATGGGAAACTTCCCAGGAGGTCACCCATCCTGATCACTACTCTAGGCCAAGAACGCTTAACTACGGAGTTTTAACCACGTAGGCTCCCGAAAAGGAAGGTGCACCTTGAGTATAGTATACCGAAACGACCGTCTCGATCCAAGGATCGCGTTGCCGCTAACGACGAGTCGTTTGGAGGCTCGTAGCCCAAGATACGGGCATTTGACCAAACCGCTTGGTAACGGGGGTTTCGGGCCCGGGCCGTCCCGGCCTGAGACCCCCCGGATGGCCCGAACCGGGTCGACCCGCCCCGGAAGGGGTCGACCCGGCCCGGCAAAGCCCGGCCCGGCGCGGCGCGGCGCGGCGAACCGGCCAGGTGCGCCGGTTCGGCGCAAGGCAGCGCACTGGGCGCGCTGCCAGCTTGGCCGAAGGCCGAGCTTGTTGGAAACGGGGGGCCGCCTGCCCCCCCTTTTTGTGAAACCGCCCCCCCTCATAATGGGGGGCCAAATAACTGCCCGGGGGAATTAAATTCCCCCGGTTTCCACCAACCCGGCCGGCCCGACCTGGCCGGCCGGCTTCCTGTCAACAGGACCGGCAAGGGCTGGTCCTCTTCTGTCTTCCGGCACCGGCGGCCCGGCTGGCCGCCGGTCATCACGATCCGCCGTTGCCCGGAACCGGCTGCAGCCTTCGTCATCCGGCGCGGTGCGACGGCACCGCGCCCCTCCGCCGCGGCCCCGCTCCGGCCGCGGCGTCTTCGGTTTCCTTCGACGCGGCGCGACGACGTCATGTTCATGATAATTCTTTCCACGGCGCGGTGCGACGGCGCGGCGCGACGACGCCGCACAATAATTTCCGTGTGATTACCGCGTGGTGCGACGGCACCACGCTATCTCGTTTCATCCGCAAGAAACATTCAAGAACAAAGGAGGGGGTTTCGGCCGTGTTTGTGCGGTCCGGTCCCCCTCTCGTTAGACGATAACACTTAAACGTTCATCCTCAAGTCTGTCATTCTAGAACCAAGAACGGAAAATAATTAAATAAAGCAACAACAAACCCCTACCTCGCTTTTCGTTATGTGTTGACGAAGTCGCGGAAAGGCGGCGGCGATTCGTCGACATCGGAAAAGAGAAGCCGTTGATCACGTCGTCGTTCTTCGTGAAAGGCGCTCCCTTCTTTATTCCGGAAGGAGTGGGAATGAGGCATCCAAGAAGGGATCGACGTTGGAAAGATCACGTTCTTCTTTGGGAAATGCATTCTTCGTCGAGAAGACGTTGTTCCATGTTTGGAGATGTCCTTCGTGTTCTTCGTCGAGGGTGGAATTCTCTTCAATCCTTCCATGACTCTATCACAAAGATTTAGCCAACCCCAAACAATAAAACAACACATCTTATTATAGTGTTAGCTTAATGAATTCAAAATAATTCAAATTCATTAAGTTACATCCTTCATTAATGGGTGGAGAGGCTCCAAAATTAATGAAGGTGGGAGTGAAGAGTCACATTTAATTGGGGGGGGGGGTTCAAGGAAGTTACGGAGTTTAAGGAGTTAGGAATTTGAGGGGTTTTGGCACATTAAGTGCAAGGGAGTTTAAAGGGGGAAGAAGAGAGTTAAGGGGAAGGTGAAGGGTTGGGGATCGTGTGGGCCCCACCTCACCTTAATCCTCACTTGGTTAGTTAGGAACTTGTGATTCCACCCCATCTTCCACACTTAGGATATAACCACTTAAGAAGATAAATAAAATTTGTAACACAAATTTTATTTTTCTTTACACTTAAACCACAACCTTAATAAACAACTGCTCCCAAGCAAACGCAACTATAGGAAAGGCATTCCTAAGCAAAAACCGGCGCTACGGTTCCATCGGTGCCCTCGGAATTTGATTCCGGGCACCGGTTCAAAAGTTAGAAATTCCCGCTCGTTCGCTCACTGAACGTACCCGAGCCAAACTTCGGAAATTGATTCTGGGCACACCGGGCCTCAGAATCAGGCGCTGTCAGAAACTGTGTTCTTGTAAAATTCCAAAGAAAAATAAGAAAAAAATTTCCTTGAAATTTCCGAGTCTTTACATATACCATTTACTCCATCTTTTATACATCCCACATATGGTATTAACGATTCAAATCACTTTGAGGGGGCGGTAGTCTACACTTCCTAAAATTAAAATATCGCGTTTACCCATAATGGAAACCATAAAGGTATGCCATAAATGAAAATTAAAAAATCATAAGGAAAACAAAAACATAATATTAATCATATATAAAAATAGTGTCATCATAATTTCCACCATTAGAGGTGTTATATGAGTGTTGAACAATCCTCGTTTCGTGAGGCAAAAATTCTCCATCCACAGAAACAATATGTTTTTTAACCATTAGATGTAGGTGTGTGTAAGTGTAACTCTAATCCTTATTATAAAAACATACTAATATATTGAGGATACTGGTGTTGTTACAAAATAAATGAATAAAAAGTGTTTAGGGGGTTGGAGAAGAAAAATAATATAAAAAAACACAAGAGAAGACATTACCTTAAAATCGGGTAACTCTTTTTGATTTGAGCCAAAGGCTTCTTTGGGAAGAATTTTGCCCAAATTAAGGCTTATAAGAGTAGGGTAGGGATGTTGGGAGAGTATTTGGGTAGAGTATGGCCGAGAAAAATGGCTTGAAAGTGTAAATAAGGTGGTAGAGGTGGGGGCCTTTTATAAGAGGAGAGGAGGGGCACTCTAGGAATGATTGAAATGTTACATTATTATGAAATGATTTTTCGGATTCTAAAGGTCCCACACTTATATATTTCGAGGCTAAGGTGATAAGGGTTATAAATATTCTCATCCAATAGGCTTTGGACAAGTGTAATGCTTATATTTGACATTATCCTTCCATTTTATTAAAATCGTTAATTAATGAGGTAATCACTGCGTCATCATGGTGTCATAAATAATTTAATTTATTTAATGTCTAAAAATTATGAAAAAATATCATGATGTAGCTAATATTTTTATCTTTCTAATTAATATTTATAGTAAAAAATAAGACTTGTATAACCCCATTTAATTTTTTTTTAGTAAAACAACTCTTGTTTGTGACCTTTTTATTTTAACATTAAATAAAAAGTTATTTATGTATTTTTCCTACAAAAGTGGCTCCATGGGGTCCCCAAGTTAACACATGGATTTTCTTGGTCGTCCATGACACATTCAATAGTGGTTGGAAAAGTGTGAAGGTCATTCCATATTTTTATAATACTATTTTTACCTTAAATTTAACTAATTACCTTTAATCGCGATTAATTAAACTTAAAAGTTACTATTCACCAAAAAATTATTTTAATCCCATTGAAACTCTTTTTACTTCTTAATGAAAACCATGTATGTCGGATTTTCGAAAATCAAATCACATAAGTGGTAATGTTTCATTTAAACAAAAAATCAGTTTTTTAACTACCACTTAGTGGTTTCACTATTCATCAAAAATTGAAGTTTTTCAGAACAATGCCAAAATTTCACCCTAAGCTATAATTGATATTCTGAATCCAAAAATGATGTCTATTTTACAAAATTACAAACATATAAGTTGCATTAATTAATTTTATAATTAATTTCCGCTGTCACAACAAATAGCATGTTTTTAAGAAACAATATATATCAAAAGATTGACAATTGTTTATGTCCAATTTCAATCTTAAATTAACTATAATGACCAGCATTGGGTAAAATAGTAAAAATATATTCTAATTACACTTTAAAACCACTTAATAGTATAATTTATCACTATAAATTATTTTGATTAAAAAAGTTGTTTTAAATATTTTTCACTATTCATAAAAATTTGGAAGTTCTCAGAAAATTACAAAAAACTGAACATAGGCTAATTTCGACATTCCGAATCCAAAAATGAAGTCCATTTTAAAATATAAAATATATATAATTTCAAAAACTGGGTATTACTATTCATAACTGCAACTTTTATTGGTCGCGGTGTGTTAGAACTCGAGGTTGCGTACAACACACGCTGCTCTATTATTCAAAGAGGAGTGTACCATGGATGTTTGGGGTGTTACACATAGAGTATAATTTTATTTGGGGTATTTATGCCCAATATATTCTGGTCTACGAATAGATTATGGGCATGGACTACAAAGATGCATACCGAGCCCACATAGATTCTTATTGCAAGAGTGTGACCTTTGTATCTATTGAGGGTGATTAATATGACCTTCATGAAGAATGAGATATCCATGTAGGAAGAGAATGGAAAATTACTCAGTAACTGGGAGAGCTCACATCCCATGTTTCTAGTCATTTGCTGGATGATGGGAGTGGTAGTAAACATGTCCTTCCCCCAGAAGTGGAACTGTTTTAGGATGTCTTTACAAAAGAATTTTTATGGTTTCCACCTGATAGAGTTATGTAATTCACATTTGAGATCATGCTTGGGGATGAGTCTATATCTATTCCACTTTATAGAATGTTACATATTGATCTTCAAGAGATAAAATGGAAGATGAAAGAGTTATATGATAAAGGTTTTATCTATACATGTACATCGCCTTGGGGATCACATTTATTTTTTGTGAAGAAGGATAACGGGAGTCTACGCGTATGAGTTGATTACAAGAAGCTGAATTAAATGACTGTGAACAACCTATATCCTCTTACATATATCAATGATCTATTTGACCAGATGATGGGGTCTCGTGTGTTCTAAAAGATCGATCTGAAATCCAAGTATCATCTGGTTAGAGTTCGGAAATCAAGAAAACATCAAGAGTGCATTGAAAGAGAAACAATATATATTCCTAGCTATCTAAATGTCTGTTTTGGATTACAAGGGTACACTTTTGGGGGACATCCACTCAGAAGAAGTGGTGTTAGTGGACCCATAAAAAGTGCAGGAAGTGATTTACTAGGAGAAACCCATGAATGTTTTTGATATTGTGATCTTTTTTTATCTATTTTTTATTGGAGGATTATCTATGTTTTTTTTCTGAATTGAAACATCTCTTACTGATTTCACCAAGAAATTTCTAATGTTTGTTTGGATAGAATCTTGTGAGAATTATTTCCATGAGTTAAGGAACTGATTGACATTGGCACCAATCATGGTATTACCTGAGTCGGGCAAGGAGTACTTGCTGTATTGTGATGCTTCTGGGGTCATAAAACGAGATTTTTTGATGCAAGGGGATAAATTCGTTGCTTATGGGTCTAGGCATTTAAGGACACATTAACGTAATTACCCAAAGCATGAACTAGAGTTGGGCCTAATGGTTTTCAATCTTAAGTGTTGGATACACTATATTTTGGTTGAAAATTTTATCGTTTTTACGAATCAAAAAAGCATGAACTACATATTTTCACAGAGTGAAATAAATCTTTCGAATCATTGATGGGTGTAGTATATGTAGTCCTTTGATTTTGAACTGGAATATACTCCCAGAAATGGGAATAGAGTGGCTGATTCCTTGAGCAGAAAAAGATTGACTTAGTTGTTACATGAGACAAGTGTAGAGTAGAAGATGATGACATTGCTGGTGGAAATCCATGTAAAAGTTCAGTAGAGTCATGAGAGGTTGACTCCGGTTTCTGTAGAAGTGGATTCAATAGCCATGAGATAGATTATGGACAAGCAGTATCTGGATATAGAATTTTTATCCTAGAGGGAAATCCATGAAGGTGGGGAGACACTTTTATATTGGAAAATAGATGGGGATGAGATCATCTATGTGAAAGATTAGGTTGTTGTGCCTACGAGTATGTGAGAGGAACTCGTGCAAGAATTTCATACATCAAGGTGGGTAGAACATCCTAGGATGAAAAAAATGTATTGTGATCTTTGAAGATAGTTTTAGTGTCCATGCAAGAAAAATGAGAAATTAGGGTATGTAAGAAGATGTTTCACCTCTCAGCAGGTGAAATCGGAGCATCAACAACCTGGATGCCTATTGCAACCATTGCATATTCGAGAATGGAAGTGGGATGACATTACTATGTATTTCATGGAAGGGAATCCGATGAATCCTAGGAATAATGATGATATTTGGGTCTTTGTTTATTGACTAATGAAGGTAGAACACTTCATTCCTATTAAAGAATCCTTTACAGTAGAGAAGTTGGGAGAACTCTATGTAAAAGAGATAGTTCATTGGAATGGGGTTCCATAGACTATAGTTTTAGATCGCGATTCATGCTTTACATCATTCTTATGGTAGGGCCTACAAGAAGGCTCTTGGTACACAGGTTCTGTTATGTATGGCCTTGACACATAGATAGCTGGGAATTTGGAGTGTGCCATACATGTGTTAAGGGATTTGTTATGATCATGCTTGCTTAAATTTTGTGGATCTTGGGAAAAGATCAAGGATTTAGTGGAGTTCACCAATCCCAATAGTTATCAGGAAAATATACAGATGGAAAAATTCGAGGATCCTTATGGTAGACCTTGTAGATCACCATTATATTGGTTAGATGTGGGTGAGTTAGAGCAGTTTGGACCATGTTTCGTTCAGGATACATCGAAGCAGGTTCAGTTGATTCGAAAGTGTTTTCCTGTGGCTCAATGTAGGCATAGGTCATATGTTGATAGGCATATATGACCCCCTATATTATATAGAATGTTATAGTGTATTCCTTCGGGTGTCACCAAGATTGGGTCACCATAGGATATTGAGATAGGGACGGTTGGTTCCCAGGTTTGTGGGACGAGGTGTTTCAGTGAATAAGGCTTGTGCTGTACCGATTAGCACCTCCATGGATATTCAGTACTATAAATGATGTTTCCCATGTTTCAAAACTATTTTGGTTTCACCTGAACCCTTCTCATGTGATTGATGTAGAGGAAGATGACCTTAAGACTGATGCATCCTATGAGGATCATCAAGTACATTTGCTAGGTCATAGTGAGAATGTGATATGAGGAAAGAAAATTCCATAAGTAAATGTGTTATGGAAACATAGAAAATATCTAGAGGAAATTTTTTGAATGGGAATTAGTCATGAGGGATCAAGGGACTGATCCTCTTGGCTTGGAATCTTAGATAATTTTGGGAGTGTAGCTTAAAGACGGGCTGTTATAAGGTGGGGTGATTGTAAGATCCCAACCTTTTTTGGAGTCATATAGGGGACATTTTCAGGATCCTTTTGATGTTTTTATGTACCTTTGTTTTGGAGTAGTGGCTTGGGGTTTATTTGGGTGAATTTTTATGTAAAACTTATGAACAATTTGATTTTTATGGATTGTTCATGGTTGGAAAAACCATGCGACCAAACCATGCCGAACATGCACAAATGAACATAGGTGTGATGTACGCCTGTCATAGGGCATGGTGAAGCAAATTTATTATCCTAATGCAGATCAAAGGCTGAATAGGGTCATCTCACTTGAGGATCATTCTTAGCTGTTTTCCCACTTAATCAATATCACCTAAACAAATGATTTTTACTGCTTCTAATTAATCTAAGAATGAAATGAAATTTCTAAGTCAAATTAAATGTTAAAACTTATACTAACATGAAATTACAGAATGCAATTAGTGACGAAATAACATGGTTTGAGGGTTGGATAACACAGGTTCATTCATTATTTATTTATTGTTTAAATTCAATTTGATAATTCATTTATTGAGACCATGTTAATGAATTACATTCCCTTGATTTATTTAGTGTGTGATTTTAGTATGCATTTGACACACCAAAACATTCCTCCTCAAATATTCAAAAATTATAAAAACTCAACCGAGAATGCAATACGGAAAAGACTCGGCTCCACTAGATGCTATTTCATCCCTTATGGAAATGCCAACTCCACCATATAAAGAATTTTACAAACAGAAGGGAGGGAAAATTAATTAATCACGGAAAACGAATGGATTTGGAAATAGTTTTGTGGTGTATGACCGCTGCACCCATGAAATATTCCCCCTTGCACCACAAATATATTGAAAACATTTTAAATTTAAATTTCAATAATGAAGAAAATGGTGAAACCCACCCCAAGGAGAAGCATCAAGTCTGCCCCACATGTTTTTGGATAATAGGACACGATGGAAAGAAGAAGAATAAAATAGAAGAATTATATTAGGGTTGGATGATAAAGAGAGATTGATGAATATGGAAACACATGAATTAAAATTATGAAAATGCATTACATGAGAAATGAAAACTATATTAAAAGGAAAAGAAAAGGGAATTCATAAGCTAGAAGAACATCCCTAGGCCTCCTCTACAATGGTGGTGTAGAAACCCCCCTCTCAGAATGGGTTATGTATTCCTAATATATTCCAAGGGGGTTCCATCCTCTAGTCTTTGAATTGAAGATCTTCAATACTACTCTTTATGATTTCTTAGAGATTTTTTTCACCGAATTATTGACCTTGGAATGTCAACTAAATGGCCGAATATTGAAATAGTTTCTTGTTAAATTATATTCGAAATATATTTTACATTTTATCCCAGAATTTCAAATTCATCATCCACATGTAGAATGAGATATGGCCAATTAAATCAGAGCATTTATTCTGGATGAATGTTTCCGTTTTTAATCCCCATAAAATGAGAATAAATGGGCCCTATAAATGAAGGTATATCTTTATAATCATCTACTTTAGGAATCAACATTCAATTATCTTATCATTCCAATTTTAATCACCCCAATTGGATGTGTTTTTCACAATATATTTCCAATTCATTAAGGTGGGGTCAAAGCAGTCGTCCAGAATTATTGATAAACATGATTGAATTTTAAGAGACATGGATGGAAAAATTAAATAATAGTTATGAAAAAAACGTTGAAGAAAATAAAAATCGGAATCCAATAAAAAGGAATAACCTAAATTGGATATAATTTTTAAATTTTATGAGTGAATTACTAAAGATATTAAAATATTTCAATATTTACAAATTATGTAGATTTCATATTGAAGTTCAAAACGCCATATAAATCCAAAATATATGTATATAAAAAAATTCATAAATTCATATTTATTAAATAATTTAATTACACATAAAAATTTATAAAATATTATACCTATTAATTCCCTCACACTTAAACTATGCTTGTCCTCAAGAATAAAATGTCGAAATGGAATTCAAAGAGGACCAATGCTTCCAATATTCAATTTTCAAATCAATGGAATCAAAAAATTAGAAATTTCCAATAAAATTTTCATATTCTAAAAAAAATATCAAATTAATTTCCCATTTTTCAATGAAACAATAAATTCATGAATTTTACTTTTCCCGTTTAAAAAATGAGGGAAATTCTCCTTTCTTTCATTCAAGCATCTTAATTTATTATTATTAAACATGGAAAATCATGATATTCCTCTCATTTGAGTCATTCCTCTCATCACTCATGATATAATTAAATTAGAGTTATCCTTATATCATAAGAACATTCTCTATATCCATAGGCTTTTAAATTAACTACTCTCTCAACTTTGTAAGGAAAAAACGAACATTAAATAATGAGGAAATGCAATAAATGTTCAAATGACTATGTGGATTAGTTTAGGATGGATTTGATACTTCAAAAATTATGTCTTAATGTGGAGGAAAATATCATAAGTACAATTCATTATTAATCATGTAAAAACACAAGATAGACCTGACTTAGATCCCCTCAAGAATGTGAAACACCACACCACCACTTTTTATGATAACGAGCATGAGTCAATAAATGATTACAAAGAATGATATCATCCAAGTTCTCCCTCTTTTAAAATAAAGCACTAGAAAATAACAACTTAATATATTTCATTTTTTTCAACTTTTTTTTTCTGAAGATCTAGAAGGGAAAACCATTATTTTCAATTTTTCTCTCTCTTTTATCTAGGGAGAACAAGGTGAAGTTAAATAAGCCTAATGAAATGATGAATCATTCCAAATTATGTAATAATACATTGAACAAAATGATGAAGCACACATCACACCACAAAAAATGATACACATCCCAATGAACGCACACAAAAGTCCATTCCACCACAATAAAACTTGAAATATCCATGAAAAAAATAATAATAGTGTAGGAAGGTAAAGAAATATCAGATTGTAATATGGAAGAATCCTATAAGGATGTTCATGTATTCTATGGTCTAATGAAGTTTAAATGAAAGGGTGGGTATTAGGTATACATATGGCTAGACAAAGTAGTGACTCAATCGTTTTAAATTTTTATTTTCATTGTCATAGATTTGACATGTTTCAATACAAAATCTAGAAGGAGGAATGTCCCAAGATCAGTCAATAAATATGATGATGATAAAATTGGAAATATTTAGTCTAGAAATCCTCTTGGGAATGGGAAATACCACATTGGAAAATCACTCATGGAATGACTAATAATAAGAAATTAATTCATATGAATTTCATAAATTCAAATCATGAACAATGGTATGGAAAATTAATTTACATGAGTCAATTAATTTCCCCAAATAATGCATACATATTTCAATATACATGATTCTCTTTAATCATCCAATTATCCATTTTACTCATTCAATCTCATTATCATTAAATTCTAAAACATGGCATCACTGAATTCCTATAAAACTCATGTCTCCTGGATATGTCAAGTGAGTCCTAATTAACTTGTGGGAATTAAATTCTATTTTAAATATAGAAACAAAAAAGTAAGAAGTTTCAAAGATAATCATGAAAAGTGAACTCCCTTTTGAAATAAAGGTTGGTTTTTTGGGGGGTTCCCTTCTTCCATCATGAACCTACGAAAGATAATTACTCAATTGTGTGAAAGGATCATGTCATTAATGCTCAAAAATATAATAGAGAGTGATATGCATGTTATGATACTTTAATGAAACGAAATTATAAAATAAATTCCTAGAATGAAGGTAAAAAATGTCTTTGTATGATCCCCCGAGTTGGTTCTAGATTCTTTTACCGCCTCCAGAGGGTAGTACCAGCTTTCATCCATAATCCGATGGTGGGTGGATCTTCTTGGACATAATACACCACATGTTTTTCTTCATATCTTGTAGTTCATTATGCTTGTTGAGGTGGAATACATTTATAGAGTACACTAGATCTTCCCCTTTACAATTAGGTTCTTCTTGCATAGTGGGTGTAGGATGAAGGTAAAATCTTCCTCCTCTTCAGTTGCTACTTGTGCAACATCTTCTTGAAAATCTAGTAGTTTCTCTTTATGTGCTTTTTTAAAATAATAATCATAAGGGGATTCATAATTTAAATTTGAAATATTAATTTCAAAATATTCATTTTTAAGGTAGGAATCTTGAAAATTTGGTTCGTTATGTAGATCCACTATTATCATTTCAATGGCTTGCTCAAGCATATGATCAATGTCCTTATGGATCTCTTGGTGTTCCTCAACAGGTGAAATTTATCCTTTTAAATCTTCCTCGAAGGTGATAAAAGGATTGAAGGAATATGAAATTTCAAAGTCATAAAGAGTGATACCTAAATCATATTTAATGAAATAAATAAGTTAGAGTTCATGATAGGATCAGCTCCCTAAGCTGCTTCTGGTTCAATCACTTTTTCTGTGATAAGTACATATTGGAGTCAATCATCACTTGATGGAGGTAGGTAGTTAGGATCATTCATTAATTCATGGAACTCTCCCACATTTTGGTGGTTTCTTCATCTTCCGATGCTTGGGAGATATATAAAGTTGGTTTTTCTTCTACATTGTAAGAAATTAGGAAATCATGTTGCATTTCAATTTCTGTCCATGAACTCAAAAATTTCACCATATTCAAATGATCCCCCTCATTTAAATTAGTATAAAATAATATTTCATCTAAATCCACCAGTAATGGTTGAAGTAGGTTGAATTGATCTTCAAGAACATCTTATTTTACCACCTCGGGTTCTTCAACACAAAAATCTAGTGGGGGAATTTCTTCCACAACATGATCTGGCTCATGCTCTAGATCAAGCTCGGGAGGGTAAATTTGTGCTTGAACATAGTCAAATGTGATTTTCATTTTTCTCCACAAGTAATCCAGAGCATTAATAATCCTATCCACTCAGGAATTTAGATCATTTTAATCCACTTATGGTTCATGATATTGCACGTACATGTAATCATCCCTTGGATAATAATTTGAATGTGAATGCATCATGGAAAAATAATTTTTTTAAAAAAATAAAGAAAACTATGTAAAATTTGAAAATATTAAATATAAATTAAACAACTGATTATCTCCCTAGGAATGGTGTCAGTTTTGACACATGCCTATCATAGGGCATGGTGAAATAAAATTTATTCTCATAATGTTGCGTGAAGGATGACCTAGGTCATCTCACATGAGGAGATTTCTCAATTGTTTACCCAGTTAATATAAATCACCTAAAATAATGATTTTTACTACTTATAATTATTCTCTTAATGAAATAAAATTCAAAAGTAAAATTAAATGAAAAAAACTTACTAACATGCAATTGTAGAATGTAATTAGTGAGAAAAACTTGGTCCTAGAGCTGGATAACATGGGTTCATTCATTATTTATATATTGTTTAAATTAAATATGATAATTCATTTATTGAAAACTCATTAATGAATTAAATTTCCATGATTTATTTACTGTTTGATTTTAGTATGCATCTGTCACACCAAACCATACCTCCTCCAATAGTCAAATAGGATAACACGTGAACTGAGAATGCAATCCCAAAAAAGACTCGACTCCATCGGATGTTGTTTCATCCCTCAAGGAAACCCCAAATGCACCGTATGAAGGGTTTGCCTAAAATAAGGGAGGGAAAATTATTTAATCATGGAAAATAAATGGATTTGGGAATAGTGTTATGGTGGAAGACTGCCGCACCCGTGAAACATTCCCGTATCCACCACAAATTGATTTAATGAATTTTGAATATGATGTGCAAAAATGAAGAACACCTTGAAATATACCATAGATCCAAGCCTTACCTATGACCCTAATTTTTTAGGATAATAGGTCATGATGGATAGATGAAGAATGAAATAGAAGAAATATATTTTCGATTTAAGAGAAAGAGATATAGAAGAAGATGGAAACATTTGAAATAAAATTATGAAAATGCATTACATGGGAAAACAAAAATACATTAAATGGAAAAGGAAAAGGAATTCATAAGTTAGAAGAACAACCCTAGGAATCCTCTTCAATGGTCGTGTAGAAACCCCCCTCTCAGAATGGGTGAACATATCTTTATATAGGCCAAGGGGGTTCCATCATCTGGTATGCAAATTTAAGATCTTCATAATTCCTCATTATGATTTATTACAGATTCAGTTTACCGAATGATTGACCATGGTAGGAAAATTAAATGGATGAATTATTGAATATTTTCTTCTTTAATAATATTCTAAAATATATTTTATGTCTCATTCAAAAATTTCATATTCATCCTCTCTGTGTAACAGGAGATATGGCCAATTTAATCTGAGAAGTTACTCTAGATGAATGTTTCATTTATTTCTTCCCCATAATTTAAACATACATTGGTCAAGTTAATAAATGTATATTTTCATTATAATCAACTTCTGAAGACCACATTTAATTTTTTCCATTAAAATTGGAATCACATAAATTGGATGTGTTTGGATTGATTTATGACCAATTCATTATGGTGGGGTGCACCCAGTCTTCAAGAATAATTGTCCAATTTGATTGAATATTTAGGACACTTGGATGGCCGAATTGAACCATGGACCTAAAAAAAGACGAATAAAATAAATATATGAATCTAATAAAAATGGAATAATATCAATTGGAATTAAATTTTAAAAGTTATGAAATACATACTAATGATATTAAAATATATAAATAATTCCAAATTAAGTTGTTTTCATATTTAATCTCAAAACACCACATAAATCAAAAAATGATTTAAATAACCAAATTAATAAATTATTATTGATTAAATAATTGAATTAAATATAAAAAATGATGAAAATGTTATCTATGTCTTGGTGTACACACAGTTTACACTCATTTTGACAAATCGTTCAGCCAAACCGTGACAGCAATGAAAACCTAGATAGAGTTGTCCCCATGGTTGGGACATGGTTTTCTTAACAGTGTGGTTCCTCCCAGGAAACCATGTGCATGGTTTTTAATATCTTAGAATCATTTTTAATACCAGAAGAACCCCTTTGACTCCCATATTTCGACCAGGGCTCGGGCTTGAGAAATCCTTGGTTTTCCTAAATCATTCTAGATGGATTACAAGGCAATACAAATACCATCCATCGAGATAAAAAGCCATGATTGAAGATCCTCTCTCCTCCCAGTAAGTAAATTTCACCTCATTGTTTCTCGCTTTATTTCCTCTACCATTCCATGATCTTTCCATAGAGGATCCTCACTATTTCCACAGATCTATACCTATGATTTGAGATGTAGAACTAGGATGTTGGATCTAGATCATGTTTTTAAAGATCTTGATGTATTTGATCGTAATTTTAGTTTTGGTATTTTAGATCCGGAAATTTATTGATGACATTGTGCCACTTGAAAATATGGTAATTTCCATTACGCTAACATCCATCCATATACTGAGTTAGGTTGAATAAATCAAACTAACATAGTCATGATTTATTATATGTGCATGAGTTTTTGAGTGTTACTAGATTAATTTGATATTTTCATTCTAAATTGGAGTAATTAAGAATAACGATTAAAATTGTTATATTTTGTTGTTAATTTCTAATTGATTATAGAAAAAATGGAGGGGGTTTCCAAATTAATAATTATTTTGGAGATTGATTGTCAGTTGAGGTATTGTATTGAGATATTTAAATGTTTTAATAAGATAATTAATTGGGGGAATTAGTTCTGGAAAAATGTTTGAATATGTAAGATAATTAATTGTGAGAATTAGTGTTGTTCCATGATGGGATAAAATACAATAATTTGTGAGAATAAATTATGACTTGTTGGATTTTCATTTGAATAATTAAATTAAAGAATTAATAATGGAAATATAATTGGGTTTATTAAATAATTATTTGAAGAATTAATTAATTGGTTATATGTTTAGTTATTTTTTTAATTAACTAATTATCTTTTAAATGTGTATCTAATGGTTGGATTAGTAAATTAATAATGTTTTAAATTCTTATGAATTACAAAATTATTAACTGGCTGAGATTTTGTGGTGATAGGAACGGTGCCCTAGTCCAATTTAATGTTTGGACTTAGATAGGTTGTTCCACCCCAATAGTTATCCAAGCATGAGATAATGGGGGTACTAGACATGACGACCTACACCGAATGAGAATTTGAGTTCTAGGCATGACGAACTACACTGAATGAGATTTGTGGTGCTAAGAATGATGTCATAGAGAAAATGATTGATGATAATAATGAATGATGATTCATATGAGATTTGGGGTTCTATGCATGATGACCTACACCAAATGATTAATGATAACAATGAATGATGAATCAATCGATATTTGGGGTGATAGGAATGACGAACTATAGTAATAGATTAATGGAAATGAATGATGATTCAAATGGGATAAATGAATTGAAATCACCATAATGTAATGATTAATGATTAAATGACAATGTGACAATGGTTTAAAATAATAATTTTATTTATTGCTTAAAAAAGAAACATGAAAAATCATTTGAATGGATTCATTTTAGACACTGTTTGTGGTGGCCTACATAGTTGTACTCACACCATGTTCAGGTTGACTGAGGAGTCATTGTTATTATATGAAATGATAAGGGAAAGGCCCTGGGATAGGTTGCAGTTTGGGATTTGAGCTGGGTGGAGGGAACCAAACGTGGTTCAGGACCCGTTTGGGAGTTATTGTGTCTTTACTTTCTATTGCATTGTGTACACATGACATTTTCATTGGCGTAGGATTGTTTACCTTTAAATTGATAATTTTAATTTCATGATTTGGTTATAATATGAAATGGATTTTTACTGTTTATTTATATATATTCTATCACACTTAGTTAATGTTATTTTCATCCACTGGTGTTTTATTCTGATAACAGTGGGTATAGTCTCCCAAAGAATGATTTATAATACCCTCAATGCTAGTCGGAACCCTTTGGCATATGGGGAGGCACACTTGAGGGAATGTGGCCAATCGGTTCGAGGAACCATCCAATGCCTCCTAAGTTTGGACGTCAAACCTATATCCATTAATATGTTTTCACAAATATTCTTTAGAACATAACCTGTGGTTAAAAATTCCAAGTGTTATGCTAACACCTCTTTAATGTCATTATATTCGTATATGAAGAATCCCATCCAAAACACAATGTGGGAATCTACCAAAACATAGCCCAACCCTATTTCTCTCCTTTTCACCTCAGTCATACAATCCTTATTAACGGTTGACTAAATCCCCTTCCTCGACATGTTAGCATGCCAGTTTTACAGCAGCACCGCCCCTTGGCCCGAGAATGATCTGTACAACCTAGACCAATATAGGGTCACCCAATATGGACTAACATAGGAAATAATGACATATCATATTAAATGGTTGGAATCTACATTCCATTATCTCAAATGATATTCCCTGACATCAGCTTATAATCCCTTACTCAAAATTGGGATTTGTTCTATATTCAAAAAAAAAATTCTTTTTGGCATTCCCAAATACCCACTTACATGAACGGAATAAAGGTTCTCAAAAAACCCCAATATGGAAAAATTAAAAAATATTAAGGATAAATATTTTTTTTAATGTTAATGGAGGAGGTTTTTATAATTCCACTATATAAATTAAAATTATTATACATATATATTTTTCTAACTAATTGTATTTTATCAAATTCTACAATGTGTATTTATTGATAAAGTGTAATTTAATATGATTAGGGAATAAAATTATGTCTGTTCTTCTCATACCATCTAGTTATCTATTAAAAATAAATTTTAAAGAGTTTATTTTCATTTTTAAATTTTAGGTTCAATAGGGAGAGAGGGATTGTGTGTTTGTTTGATTAATTGATGTTACTATTATACTAACACACAACCAAATATACAAATATTATATATTAATTATATATATATACACCAAATCATAAAATTATACAAATATATAAATAAAATTTTACTAATATATATATACACAAAAATTAAAATTAAAAAAATTTATAACACATTTTTTTATATAATATTTTATAAAAAAACATTTATAAAGTTACCTATCCTTGGGATAATTATTTCACTATCAATGGAGTATATTCACGAAATTTATTTTTTTTGCAATGAAGGTCCACCTTTCACAATTTTTTATTTTCATTGAGAGTTTTGTATTCATTCATTGAACTAAATTTCATTCAAATGGTGTAATTGTATCATAGAGTTCTGTGTCCACTACTAAACATAATTAACTTATCGGTCTCTATTTACACTAACATATATATATATCTGTGTGTGTGTGTGTGTGTCTATGTACATAAATATAAATTTTTCACTTATATCAAGACATCATTAATATATATATAATTTCAATTTATATATTCATATAAATATATAAAATATAAAAATACACACACCAATATATTATTTAAATAAATTATATTTATATACTTATTAAAAATTATAAATAATATTCTATAATACATATACAGATTATATGTATGTATATATTTTTATTTAAATGAAAAATAAAATATATTCATGTTGTATATTATAATTATATAATAATATAAATATATAATTAATCACATGTGGTTTTATATTCTCTTCTACACTAATTATCTTGACCTACCAAAAATATAACACCTCTAGGGATATAAATGAAGTCGATATTTACCACAAATCATGAAAATAATATTCCTAAGGATCACGAATTGCACTGAGGCTATGAAAAATTAAAATTTAAGGAATTACCATTATAAATAAATGTAAAATTATATGAAACCCCTAAATAAACAAAATAATATAAATAATAATTGATATCCCAACATGTACCATAATACAATTAAAAGTCATAGAAATATGAATCTTAAAGATAAAATACCAAAATAAACTTTATCATAGAAATTCCACCTGTAACACCAAGTATTGTGATTATAATTTCCACCACAATCTATGAATCCCTCTTGTAAAATTATAATATATATATATAGGGAACATAATACATATCAACTTAGAAATATCCTCCTAATGAAAACTCATTCAGTTGTTGATTATGTATACTAATTATTTAGTGGCAAAATTTGTTAATTGATAAGCACATACCGAGACATCAATCACCCAACCATAATACATGTTTCACAACCTATATTACACCCAATGGTAATAAGATAATATCACACACACACACAAACATATATATTTATATATAAATATATTGAAATGGTTCCCTATGACATCTTTCCCACTTATTTTTAAATATCACTCCCAAATGAAAAAAAACATGGTAATACTAATCAGTCCTTTAGTTGTTTAGAAACAAATAACTAACCAAAAATTCATAAAATGTATTACAACTACATAATCATCGCCATGAATACACTATCACATATCTTCTTGTAACCACTCATAAAATCATTTTAAAATATGCAAGTCATAGTAGGATAATATATATGTGATGGAAATCATCCCCATAGACCCATCTTACAATACACGAGCCCCTCAATTATCTCCAACACATTTCCATCATAAATTAATCAATTACATCACATACCATATTAATATGATATTATAACCCATATGTTTATACATAAAATGATCTGTCACCGCCTTCTCCTGTAACACCTCCTGATATTACTATATAGATTTTGATTAATTAATTTTTTTAGTGAAAAAATGGTTGGTCATGAAGAAATTAACTAAAATGGAACACAATAAATTTTATTAAGGAAATAAAAATATAATTCATGGTAATCATTAATATAGAATGATAAAAAATATTAAAATTTATTATTAAAATTATTTGAGTAATAAAAAAGGAAATTATAAGGAAAATAAATCTTCTCCTTTTTCCAAATAGATTGAGGTAAAGATCATATCTATTATTAAAAAAATTGAAATACTGAAAACAATTATAAATATAATAGACATGTATATAGTGTAGTAAAGAAATGTATTATTACTCTATGAATGAATGTAATGAAACATAAAGAATATAATCTGACCATTATATGTTTCATCACTAAGAATATGGTCGTTCAATATGTTGATATTAGAAGAAAAATTTCCTAATCTTTTAATTCAATATATCTAGTGGTTATTTTGTTTAACGAGATATAATATATAATTTAATGAAATAAAGAAAATAATTAGTTAGATATTTTTTAAAATATATATATTTATATACATTATTTGTTATTTTATTGTTACTATTAAAATAATATGAAGTATTTATAAATTGAATATACATATTTTAATTACATGTCACTTATATAATTTTATATTAAATATTAATAAATATTTTCATCAAATGATGCTAATATTATTTAATACTGAAAAATAATTCTTTTTCAAAGAATAATTATTTATAGTTCGGTTTATTTTTATACTAATAAATAAAATTCAGAAATTTTAATTGAATAATTAAAATTAGTGTTTTAAATAATAAATAAGTATATGAGAAGTCATTTAATTGGTAGTTTTTATGAAATAATATAATTAACACATATTTATTATTACATTATTTTCAAATAAAAATATATTTTATTTATATAAATTATACTTTCAATTAATTTATAAATTTCCCATATTTTATAAATTAAATTAGACTACATGAATTCAAAATTTCAAATAGGGATACCAATATTATTTTTGTATATTAATATATTTTGTATGCTTTGGAATATATTATCGAGGTAAAAAATGAATATTTATGATAATCATATAATGAGGTAAATAATGGATAAACTATGTGGTAAAAACAAATATTATCATCAAACCACTTCTTAAAATGTTTGTAAGTTATATTTATCAACCAAAGAATATCCTACCTTTATTATTGTAATTTTTTTCCTCCTTTATCTTAAAATGAAATTTATACGCCTTATGAAATAAATAATTATGAAACTAACACACAAAAAACACTTAATAATGGATGCCACATAAAACACTTCAAAAAAAACTTATTTAAATTATAGATATATTAGACTTTTATATTCTCTTCATAATTTTGGGGGATTCTATTTCTGTGAATGAATATGATCCCCTTCATTGAAAAAGAATCCATATCAACAATAGGAGAATTCATCAGGTATGTATCAATGTAAAGTATAAATATCCAAATTACATTAACTTATCTACTCACTATAAACTTCATAATCCACATTAATAATATACTATTTAAATCTTTATGAATCTAAAATCTTTATATAATTGTTATATTAATGAAAACCATTACCAATCCACAAGTTAGTATTGTTTTGGGTTAGGACTATTCAACCACCTACATGAAAGATGTTTTATCCGAAAAGAAATTGTTCATAATTAATAAATTTTATTACATTGATAATATTAATATATATTATTAAAGAGTAATATATTTCTTGAATATGGTTCAACATACTGAAATAAAAATAAATTGTCAATATGTGGTCACTGATTCTTATAATTAAATTTCCCCCAAATATCTATTCCAGTAATTCAACTTAGATGAAAAATATCTTTACATTCCATAAAATGACTAGGGGGATAGATAAATAATTTTAAATAAATTATTTGAATACATTTATTAATATTTTAATGATGAGATGTTTTTCAATTAGATTTGATGGAAATCTCCATTAAAATTTATTTATGAACGAAGCAATATTATCCAGATCCGATGATAAATATAAACAATCACCAACTATGATATGTATATAAAATTATTATAATTAATTAATATAAATGGTAATACACATGAATAAGGTTATCTAACAAGTGAATATAATGTTTATCTTAATTAAAAATGATTATGACAAGATTTTATTGTTTTCTAACGTAAAGTTATGGGTTTCCATTGAAATTTCATTTTGAAATCAAGATTATTATGTCTATAAATCGATATAAAGAAATTGTATTAAATTAATCCCTTAAACCAATAATATTTTATTATCCATTAATTTTAAATGTGTTCTACATTTCGTGTTAAAAGGTCATTCCATTTTTTCAATTAATTCATTAGAGGTGATTTTTTATGTGAACAAGAATGTTCATCATTTTTTCAGTGGGGAATAGTTCTCATTCATCAACATTTTATTTATTTTGTTTTATATATTTCATTATCACCCATTTTATGAAATCATAATTTATCATTCAATCATAATTAATTTCATTATTATAATAAAATGTTTTATTCTAATCAGTGGGGTGGGATTTTTTAATCATTGTCTCTCTTTAAATATGATGGAGATGCTTATTCATTTTTAATGCTTTTAATAAAAATTCATTTTTCCACCTTCATTTAGAAATGTTAAAATAATTTTACCGACCCTTGATTTCATGATTTTCCAATGAAATATATATCTCAACTTTATTAATTTTTTTAATTAAATGTTATCAATAGAAATGTATATTTATTAATGTTTTCTCAAATAAATTTTCAAATTATATAATAAATTTATTTTTCAACACTAATTAAATATTTTAATGGTTCTAATAGGTCATTTGGGATATGGTATTTTTTAAATTCCATATTCACTCATTTGATGGAATAGGATCATGTTATGATTATTTTTTTAAATACACACTTCTTATATGTGGGTTGTAAATGTGATACTGGAATTTTAAATGATACAATGGTCATATGTAATACATTTATCTGGTTAATCATTTTCTGAAAGGTGGTTATTTTATAGACCCTTAATTAATTATTTATAATTTTATTCCTATTGATCATTGAAGGGAACAGATGTGGTCACCCCTTTCACAAAGGTATATGACTGATCAACCAACCTCCATGATTATATGGGTATTCATCCCAATACCATGGGTAATCGATTTGTAATGAAAAACACAAAAAGGTACATATAATATCATCTTTCTTACCTATTCTATAATCCACTAACCTCATTTTGTTTATTCATTTTGGTTTTCAGTCTAAGGACGAAATGAAATTGGTCGGATACCTATAATGGTGAAGTCTGTGATTTGATGGACATTCACTATAAACATGAATTTTATGCATGATGAAGGAGAATTACAATCCATGTAACTATGTTACATGATTTCTAATGGTTTATTCTTGAAAATCATGAAAGGGATGACACTGTGAAAGGTTAAATATAAGGAATTTCAGTTTCATGTGGTGTATGTTTTATATAATAGATTTCTAATCTGATGTGACAATTTTCTCAACCTATATAAATAGTGTCAATCTAATATTGCATAATGAAATTACACGTGATGTAATTCTCCATGAATAGATGTTTTAGGGAACCACTATGGTTATTTTGTTCCATTTTGACAACCTATTCTCCATTTCTAATGAACTGATGCTTCGTTCTAGTGATTTTGGGAGAAATCACTCTTTCTAGATCAATCCGATCTGCATTCCATCTTCGTTGATATTGCGGTGAATCTCTTAGGGTGTGTAATATATCATTTTCTAAATTCCTGTTGATTATGGTTGAACTGTTGGCCTTCATTATTGGTTCTTTATATCTATGTTGGTGTTCTCTCTTGTCTTATTTCATGATTAGATGCGTGACCTCATTCTGGAGGCCCTTCCTTTTTTTCGTGGTGTAGCAGGATTTCATTATTGATGTATTTTGTTTCCTCTTCTCTAAAAACACATTATATTTTCCAATTATATTAATCATAAGGATTAAGGGTTGGATTCTAGGGTATCTGTTGGGGTTTTTGGTTTTTTTTATTGGTGGATCCCATTGAGGGTGTGTGTGACTGATGTTTTGAGGTGGTTGGTTCCATTTATAGCAGAAGAAAAAAGTATGATTCCCTTTCATTATATATTGATTTATCAAAATGTAATTAATATTTTCGTGTGTTGATGAATTATTTTTAAAAATAAATGTGTTTTCCATAATTCTGAGGAATGAAAATGAAATGTTTACATTTGAAACATTGAAATTGATTTGGGAAAATAAGAACATGGGCTACTTTGGGTACGTATGTGGAAGGATTATCTTGATTAAATTGTCAATATTTTTTGATTATCATGAGGATTGATCATATATATTTCCTATGTTCCCTAGGACTATTGGTCTATGGGATGAAGAATGAAATATTCGGGGTGGGGGGGTTTACAATTTAGGTATTCATTTTCTCCCATGTCATATGTTCTGGGAACATGATTGTTAACTTTATTTATTAGGGTACAAGTATTCTTATTGTCTTTACTACACGGATACTAGGAATTAATACCTATGTTTCTTCCTCCATTTTGTACTACATTTCATTATAGGTTATCCTAGATAAGCTTGTTATACCAAATTTTCTCACAACCTACACACCAATTTAGTGGTTTATATACCATTTCATGCATTCCAATGCATGGAAAGGAAATGAACCATATTGAGGTTGTGATGTTCATGTTCAATTGTTATGGGTAGCTAGTGGTGAGATGGTGTGTGTTCATCAAAACCATTATATGGAGTGTTTTTTTTGGTACATGATGTTGCACGTGTTTTTGGTGGTTTGACTACTTTTACAGTTGTTCATTTTAAAATATTTTTAATTTTCTGGCATATATAATCCATTAGTCATCCATTGTCTCTTTTGTTATGTGTATACATGTATGTCATGTGATTCTTTCAAGTTCATAGAAATCATTCCCTCTAGTGTGTTGTTATATGTCCATGTGCTCGTCACCATCCCATGAGGAATGGGAATGCACATCGGGTATGTGGCTGCTTTTGCAAATTTCTGGATTTAAGGATAATATAGTTCAGTTTGTTACAAAATTTTATAGAATTGAGGTTCTTCTCCAAGACTGCTTGGCTTGGGATATCAGTTAGATGAGATAAAGGAATTTTGAGACATGATAGGTATGTTGTGATAAGTGAATGACCATCTATTATCATGAGACGAATCAATTATCCACGGTATGTTGAGATATGTGTCTAAAATATTGTTTTTTATTTTTAATCTCAGTTTTCTCACTCATGGGGTTTCTAGATTAAAGATTTATTCCCTCTATTTTATGAAAATTCCATCTGTTTCGTCATATAGAAGTATTCCTTCAAGACATCATCCGCTAGTTTCTCAAAGAAGAATATCTGATGCCCCAAAAGGGAATCGTCCAGTGGATTCTAATATCATCCATAAAATTATATGTGCAATTCATACTTTTAATCAATAACATTCTATATGTTCAGAAGATAGTTGTTGAGGTATAACCAGGAGGTGGTGGTGGAAGACATCAATCGGGGGAATTTGTGAGCGGAAATCCATCATCCTTTAATAGAATGAATGAAACTCTAGAGGAATAGTATTTCTCAGATATGATTGATCATATTTTAAATATTTTTGAAACACATGAGAATATTAGGGTAATGTGTGGATCTTTCCGGACTGACGGTTCAGTTATGCGATGGTGGGATTAAATTGTGTTGGAATATAGGAATAATGAAATTGGTTTGAAGTGTTTCAAAACCATGTTCATTTAGTAGTTTCACCCAAATTTATACATGTTTAAAAAGTATCTATAATTCTGGTCATTTTCTCATGGAGAGTGTTCAATGTTAGTATATACCAATCGGTTTACTGAGATTTTTCATTTTGGATTGGACAAGGTAAATAATGACAAGTAGAAGGCCCATAAGTACCTATACAGTCTAAAACCTTATATCAGATCACATGCATTCAATTTGAAATATTCTAGATATGTTGATAGAGTTTTCATTTCTATGTTAAAGAATATGGATTTGACAAGAATGGTTTGATTTTTCAACCATTCTCTTTCATTTAGTATTAGTTTTAGTAGAATGAATGTGATTAAATTGTCGTATAATGATTATTGTAGAAGTGGTGGTGGTGGGTCCCAGTAGATAACCTTTTGAGAACCATCCGTTGTAGCTAGAAATGTGCATCTAACTTCCAATTGGTATTTCAATGGAATACATACATGATTATCATGTCTTATGACCACGAAGTCTTGCAATAGTTATGGATGCATTTTTCACCTATAGTGTTTTTGTTAGTATATGACTATGAATCATTATGTCTATGGTTCGTCATCTGTAAAGGCTACTGTGGTGTAGTAAGAAGATTCAAATACTGTGTGGTTCGAGCCACATGCCATAGGAGTGAAGCATTTACATGAAATATATGAGTGTCCATTTTAAGTCGATTTCAGTTCAGAAATAGTGAGTGTTACTATTATTATTGAATCATCAATTTTTTTTATTTATTTGAAACTGGTGCCTCCCAGTATTTTATATCGGCATGTTATAATGATATTATTAAACTCCAAATAGAACATATGTCCCTTATAATGGAGTTAGAGACACATCTTGGTAAACGGAAGGAGAATGGGATTCAGTTCCTTTCTTCTTCATTCCGAAAAAGCTGACAAAGAGTTGTCGTATGATTCTCTCTATTTTGATCTAGAATTATGTTACCTCATAATAAGTATGGATTGGATAGTTTCTCATAAATATGAGGTTGATTTTTATCACTGGTATGTCTTGTTTATTTATATTTATGTGATCACTCATTATTTTAAGGGGGAGTGGGAACTGAGATCAGGTCATGCAAGGTCATCCCACCCAGAGCCCATGAGTTTTTTGTCTACTGTTGCACTTTATACCTATATCATTTTTAATATATATGATCTTACTATAGTTGTTCGAGACATTAGTAACATTTTATAGAATGACTTATTTAGTCTTCCTTAAGAGAGACTAGAAGAATTTATTATTTAACTAGTTCTAAGAATGCAGCTGATATTGATACCTTCATATCGTATAACAGAAATTATGATGAAGGATCTCAATATTGAGTTGGATATCCTATTGGAAAATGGTTTCTCTCACCCTAGTGTTTATCCTTTGATACCCAATGTTATCTTTTCTATGAATGAATATGGTGCACATAGGTTATGTCTGAACTCTGATATGTTGTACCGGTTGACGGTTATGAACAAATATCATTTTCCTCATGTGTTGGATTTCATTTATCATTCAAAAAAGTAAATGTTGTTTTCATTGTTTTATCTTTGTTTGGTTTATCATCAACTAATAGCCTGGGTTACTAACATACGGAAGATAGTTTTTAAGATTAGGTTTGCCCATTATGAATATACTGTGATGCCTTTTCGTATGAATAATTATCCTACAGTTTATATGAATTTGATATATTATTTACTCCATCAATATCATGACACATTGTGGAAGTGTCAGGGATGATATTCTATTTTATTCAAAATCTGATGATGATAACAAGAACTATCTAATCATGGTTTTGGAGATTATGAGATGTCACCATTTTTATGGTATGATTTCAAATAGTAGTTTATGTATTGAAGAAGTTAAGCTCTTAGGGAACAAGATTTATGAACATGGTTTATTAGTTTAACATGAGAATGAGAAGGTTGTCTGGACATGGAAGGAACCATAGAATGGCTTTGAAATTTAGATCATCTTTGGTCTTTTGGATACTATTGAGAATTTTTTCAAGGACATCTCTAAGCTGGGGTCACCATTGACTTCTCTTACTAGGAATGGAGTGAAATTCACATGGGATTAAATGTATCAGTCTTCTTTTGATGAACTAAAAAAATGATTCGCATTGGCTATTATTCTAATCTAACATATGATTAGTAAGGTATACATGGTGTTTTTTATTATTTCGATGCTATTTTGGGATGTGTGATGATGAAAGATGATAATGCGTAGCAAACGACTCTCATTAACTTCAGTCACATGAGTAGAATTACCTCACATTCGATTTAGAGCTTCCTGTCGTTATGCATGAGCTCAAATATTGGCCAAATTCTATTTTCAGTGATAGTTTAAAAGTCGTCTATAATAATAATAGTTGGAGGTATATAATTTATTAGAGAAATTTAATCTCAAATTGATATGAATATTTTAATACCATCAAATTTTTGGCTTTGATATCGCCTATACCTTGGAAAAGGGAAATTTCATTATAGATACTATTAGCTAGAAAGTATAATAAAATGATCTTCTCGAATTGAATATTGAGTAAGAGCTTATGGGTATTTTCAATCAATTTTACCTAGATGTTTTATGGGAGGTTTCATGTATTGTTCAAAATAGTTTTGAGTTGTAATCATCTCTCCTAGAGTCTATTTTGTGGACTGATCAATAGGATGATGAGTTTTAAAAGACACATGTATTTCTTTATGGTGGGGAGTCTATTTATATATGGCCTCTCTCTCTTCATATGGTGTGATCCACTTCGGGAAGCGAGTTGTTACACTGGAATCTGTAAGAAGTTTAGTTTAATTTTATTTTCACTCCTCTTCATGGAACATTCCACCATGTAAAATGAATATGTATAATGACCTGAGATGACGATTCATGTGGCTTGGTATGAAGCATGAAATAGAAAATATTATGTCTCAATGTTAAACATGCGAACGAATAAAGGTATTACTCTTGTAAAATTATGGTTTACATGTCCCTCTTGCAAGGCTGATTTAGAAATTGGAAAAGGTATCCATGGATTTGTTTGTTATATTTATATGGAATACCCGATGGAGGAATTCTATCTAGGTGGTTTTTGATCAGTTGATGATTTTTTATCATATAATTCTATTCCAAGACACACCTAAACATGAATATTTTTGTAATTTGAATATGAAGGTGATTATGAGGATTCATGGGATTACTTCTACTATTGTTTCGATATGGAAACTAGTATTAACTCGAGGTTCTGGATGAGTATTGAAGAGGTAATAGGAAATAAAGTAATGTTGAACACATCTTACCATCTGTAGGATGATAAACAAACAGAGCTTGTGGTTTAGATCCTGGAGGATATGCTCTGTTCCTGTGTCATGGATTTGGTAGGATCATACAATAGCTATACGAGACTGGTTGGGTTTGTTTATAATAATATTTATTAGTCATAAAATTGACTGACTCCCTTTGATGTGTTGTATGGCTACTAGTGTAGATCATCTCATTGTTTTGTAGAGGAGGAGAAGTATCTTTAGTTGGAAGTATTTTTTTTAGGAAACCACTGTGATGATTTGGGTTGTACATTGACATCTGATAAAATCCCATATTCAATTGAAATCATATATAGATCAGTGGAATTGACCATTGGAGTTTATATAGGTGACATGGTTTTCATGAATTTTATCCCCAACTAGGTCATTGTTGCTTGTAAAATAGGTAAAATTTAATTTGATATATTTTAGACCATTTGAGGTCACAGAACGACTCAAGACAGTTGCTTATTATTTTTCATTTCCATTTCAGATGATAGGTATTGAAGTTGTATTTCTTGTATATAATATCAGGATGTATCAACCTGATCCCAATCACGTTATGAGTTTGGATGACATTGAATTATAGTTAGATGTTTTTATTTTAGGGAAACTAGTTGATATCATTGGCTCCCAATATAATGTCTTACATGGGAAGTCAATTTAGTTGGACAATGTACTATATAATAATGGGTAATATTTTTAGGAGACTTGGAAATGCGAGTCATTGGTGGGTTAGGAGTGGCATATTCTCTTTCTAGGGAATACAACATCCACATGAATTCTTATGAATGAAAATTGTTTATGGTAGGGATTTTGTAACATCCAATTACCAACCTATCTGGTACATCCCTAACCACATCATGGTTATTCCTGTTTCATTGTCAGTCTATGGATAAAAATAAGTTTAGAGGATACCAATAATGGTGATGATAGAGATTTGTTGGAAATTCAAAATTAGCTTAAATTTCATACTAGATAATGGAGGATTACAGACAATGTAACTAGGTCCCAAAATCTAAAATAGATTATTGGTGAATGTTGTTAAAAGTGTCACATAGTGAAATATTGCACATCATGAATGTCAGTATCATATAATGTATGTTTTATGTAATTTATTTTTAATCCCATGATTTGGGTCTTTTAGATTACATAAAAAATGTTGATCTCATGACATGTACATGATTTACATGTTAGGTAATATCATGAGTAGGGAGGTTTTAATTAACTAATTAGGTTTGGTTCCCTTTTGACCACATGTTCTCCCTTGCTCTCTAAATGATTCTCCTCTCTGTTGATTTCTTGAGGCACCCCTCTTTTTAGATTAATTAGATCAGTGTTCCATCTTTATTGAGGTTGTGGTTCATCTATTTGGTATGGAAATCCTTCTATTTCATCATTTATGATGATCATAGACCATATTTGGGATTCACTATCATATATTCTTATCTAGGTTGGTGTTATATCTTATATTCTTCCATGATTTATTGTGTGTCTCATTCTCAAGTATGTTCCTTTGTTGGTTGTGATGATCCGTGTAGATACCGAAAGCTTGAAGAACATGGACATTATATTACTTTTGCAGAATACTTAGTACATGACAAAAACAGACGCCCAAAGACCGTATTAGTTTAGTGTATTTGGAAACTCGGAACGTAATCTTCTAATCATGGTGAAAGACCTTCAACATCTCCCATAAATATCTTCCCCTTTTAGTTTTCTTACCTAAAACCTTTCTTTATATCCTAGGGAAAATAAAAAATAAAAACGGTGAGCTCAAATGCTCAGTAAGGGTAAATATAGAGAACACAAAACAATACATAAACATTTGAATGAAAAAACATGATCATAAAATCTTAACATCAAAATATTGAGCAAAGACATAAATATTGGAAGTACGTAAGGAATATATAATAATGGATCATCAATCATGATAAAATAGCATGGAAATAAAGCATGTAATTGTGGAATCCATTAAGAACATGATATGACATCTATAGTAGTAAAGTCATTGCTGCCAAGACCATCTTAGTGGAGAAAGTCCTTTTCTGAATCGAGTTCACTCATCGTTTCAGTCCTGTATCACTGAATCGGATTAAATTACTGTTCCAGACATGTCTATCTCATGAGATATAAATATTTACCCAATGCATTGGAGGGAGATATAGGTCCCACTCATCTCATAATGAAATCATTCTTACTTGTGCCACAAAATAAACTTTATTCATTCATCATAACCAAAAGTATAAAATGGGTTTCAAAAACATCATCCCATCATCACATATTCCATATAAAAAAATGGATATCATTTCATCATAAGAAAAGTGAATCCATGTAATTCATATAGACATTATAATTGAAACATACACATATGAAATAATGTCATCTTAGATGGAAAATAGTTTTGATAAAACACTTGAAATGAATTCTTGAGGAAAATATCCTTTCTTCTTCAAAATCATTTTCTTTTCACAAAATTGCACAAAAATTAAAAAAAAAATTTTATTGAAAATAACCATGAAATTTTGTAGAGTAATATTCAATGAAATAAGTTGTTATGAAACCGTATAAATCCATTCATTCCATATAAGTTAAAAAACATTCTCCTCGTACTTTTGTCAAAAAAGTCAAAGAGTTCCTCGTATGGTAAACAAAAGAAAGATTTATTCCATAACACAAATTAAAAGTCAAATAAAGGTAAAAATGACATTAAAAATACATGTAAGAATATCAAACACTTTATGAAAAAAAATTTATGGGCTTGGATGAAAAATATAACCCCAGTAAATACTTATAAATAACAATATCGGATAAGAATGAGATTGGAATAGTTATCCCTTACCTTATGTCCGATATGCTTCGTATGTATCTGAACCTCAAGTATAATGATTTAAATAATGTCATTGACTTATTAAAGAATCATATTCATTGTTATGATATCATATATAGTTTACTTATGACATTATATTACCCGTCATTTTGTAAATTCGATGTAAAAGTAGCGAGTTTGGTAAAATCGTTTCATTTATTGTACGTGTTTCGATTTGTTGTTCTTGATATTATTACTTATTTCCTGATTTACATAATTCTATGATGTAAAAATTGATTTATATATAATATATATTCATCATATACATATATACATGATAGATCGATAAATGGAATGAAATACATCGTTCATAGAGACGGTAGGCCGTATGTACGCATGAACGCTGTTTTCGTTTCCTTATTAAATTGAATGGAATTGAGTAGATGAAATACATATATATGTATATATACATAAATACAGTATCATTATTGTTTCATATATTTCATTATTATTCAATATATATACTTTATAATTATTCATGAATGGTTAACATGGAGAATGAATATAATCGCTTTGTGGAGACGGTAGTCCGTACGTACGCACGAGCGATGATATCATTCTCATAATCGTGGAATTGTATTGAAGTGTATGTATGATAATTAAGAATCAATATCACTTTAAAATAATCATATATAGTTATTTATTTACACCATTATACCCATCCATGTAAGGTGGTGGTCGAAAACAGATTACACCACGGCGTGGAGATAATATTCTGTATGTACGCACGCGCGGTGATTTTGTTTTCCGCAGGATGGATAGAAGGTGAAATATGGTTGTTTCATATTTATAATAATGTATCAGTATATAATTAATACTTATGTTATTACTTTATAATGATACAACTAATGAATAAGAAGTAGAAGAATAAATAAACTTGAGAGAATCGGAAGAAGAGATTACATCTTCTTCGACGCACCTCCTTTGAGATTCCTATTAAGGAAGTAGAGTTGGTCTTCTGAGAAGACCAAAACCTCCATAATGTTTCTTGGGAAGTGGAGAAGAAAAATGGTAGGTGGTTGGACGAGCTTAAAGGCTGAAAATGGTGTTAATGGAAGAGGGAATGGGTGCCCTTTTTATAAGGGAGGAGAGGGGCACCTTTGGTAACATAAGAAATATTAATTTATAATAATTTAAATCTCACTTAAAACCCTCAAAAAATGACTCTAATATGAATATTAGACAATATAGGGTGGTAATCTCATCAACCAATAAAATTTAGACATGTTGGAAATTTATTTTAAACAATATCAACTTGATTTATCCTTATTTAATATATTTAATTTTATTTATAGTAATAAGATTCTAATTTTAAATTGTTATAAATTATTACTTATGTGTTGTGACTTTTCCATAATTGGATATTTTATGACCTTTTAGACTATATAAATTTCAATTTATAATTTTTAAATGTATTTTTGATTTTTAAACAATTTTATAATATGTTATTTTTATAAAATAACAATCGTTTCAATTTTGACACTATTCATTTACTTTAATTTAAATAAAATACAGACAGAGAATATATTCTAAAGAAAATATTTAATAGATTCCTAACATGTCATATTTGTCTATAAAATTTGTAGAGCAGATTAAATAGTTCATATAATATTTATTTTAATATTTTTAAGACAATTTATTTGGTATATCTCTTAATAAAATAATTAGGACAACATTTATGAATAATTATTTAATATAATTATTTTCTGCATAACAATAAAAAAATCCTTGGAAGAAAATAAATCTAATTTATTTAATAATAATAATTTAACTCGAATTTACCATCCTAAAATCACAAATGTAAATTGTTAAATTTATTAAATTATGAAGGTGACAACTTTGGAATCATTTAAAATAAAATAATATAAGTGTCATAATCGCCTTTATAAGGATCCAAATGGTCCAAAATTCGGGAAGTGTATGATTAGGGTTTATATATACACTAAAAATAATTTTTTTTCAGATTTTTGGTCCTTTTTATATGTATTACTATTTCAATAAAAACTAATTTATTTGATTTTTAACTAAATAAATAATTTCGGCATCATTAATGTATAAGATAATAAGGTAATTAAATAACACATAAAAATTACAAATAAATTACCATGATAAATAAAAACATCTTAGATTTAAAATGAGTATTTATAACCGAATTTATAATCTGTATAACCTTATATTAAAAATACATTAATTATTAAAGTTTGAGTGAGACATATTTCACTTTACTTTAAATAAAATAAACTAAAGGTCATAATCAAATAAAAGTGGGTTCTATTAGATTTTATTTCGACAAAAGTATGATTTAGGGTAAAATATAATCATCCAATTATATTATGACAAGTGTTAGGGTAATTGTATAATATTATATTTACCCTTAATTACCTGATATACCTTTAACTATGGTAAATAAAATTTACCGTAGTTACTATTCATAATGCCTAAAAATAAAAAGTAACCTTTTAATATAATTTGGACCTAATAATTCCAAATATGGAATCCATTTCTCCAAATTCAAATCACATAAGTTCCAGAAATTAATTTAAAATTAATCCCACTTTCAAGAAAATGAGTTTTAAAAGATAAAACATTGCAAAAGATTGAAATTATTTTACTTATGAATTCAATGTAAAATCAATAATAATGACATAAATTATATTAAATGGTAAAAATATATTATATTTGTACTTTAAAACCATTAAATATTATAATTTAACCATAGAAATTATCTCGATGAAAAAAATTGTTTTTAATAAAAATTTAGCGTCTTTTTTCTATTCATCAAAATAAGAAACTTATCAGAAAAATATCAAAAATTTATCCAAAGTAAATTTTTATATCCTGATTGAAAAGAAGAATTTTATTTTGTCAAATTGAACTTATGAACATGTCAAAAAATAAATTTAATGTGGGTGCGACATCAAAAGGCTGCAAAACTACAATTTATGAAAAATACATAGTTTACCCAAAAAATTTATTTTGTTCTCATACCATGTTATAGAAAATTATAAAATGAATAATAATGGTATAAAATTCAATATTTAGTCTATATTATTCATAACAGCTAGTTTATAATTATATTATAACCATATATCGTTGTTTAGTAAACCCCAGTATTGCGTAAAACACACGCTATCGAGGAAGGTCACGTTTGCGTGTAATACATGCCATGTCAGGGTTACGTGTAGTGAAAGACTTCTTGTTGTTGCATATAACAAAATACAACCATATTTCATTTATACATTGTGTGTATATATATATACACTCAATGTTATGTAAAATAACATCTATCAAACGAACTTGAAATTGTGTGTAACACGATCCAAGATTAGTGTTGTGTATACTGCAAGATAATACGGTGTTGGGTATAGAAAAATCTAATTTTGGTGTCACGTACAACAAAAGACATCAATGAAGTTAAAAAATAATAATTCTCATAAAATCTCGGGTTGTTACATTCTACCCACCTTAATATGAATTTCGCCATCGAAATTCGTCGGGGTTATAAATCGTTTACTACATGAAATTTTTTTAATAGAAACCCACATTGTAAAAAGGAATACTAAAGCTTAATTTTAAAAACTAATGTATGTAACGTAATGGATACCCAAATTAACATATCCCTAGGTTTCCACATAGGAGAACATAGGTGAAAATATGGATATGGAAGATAAATCTATCCATCATGGCTTGATGTAGAGTGGTAGAAAACATGGATATAAAAAATCCAACAATCATAAAGCCATAAATTTTTCGATGATCTAAGGTACCATCTAATTCATCATATATGAGGGCACTAGGACAACATTTTTGGTTTTTATGATCATTTCCCTATGGTTGAAGAATTTTCTAATCAAAATAAATACTTACCTGATTTTGGTACAATCTCACCATTATTCGTTCCATGAACAATTTCCACTTCATCTCTTATAGAAATGAAGTTGAATTTTTCATTTCTGAAGTGTTATCAGATCATGTGATAGAACGATGAGTCATTCCATCTGTTTCGAACAAGTGGTTAGAAAAAGTTATCAAATATACATAAGTCCATATATGGTGTGGTTAATCGTATATGATTACAAAAATGGACTTATTCTTCATCTATCATACTACTTAATAAAACTAGTTTCTACTAACCAGGGACATCATGTAGGATAGTGGTAGGAAATAAAGGCCTGTTGCACTTCGGTTGTGGGTTCGTTTCCCACAGCCTTTTCCGACGCGACGGGTTGTCGCTAATCCTATGGGATGTCTTTTTATAAAACTACATTATTATAACATTCCATCAATAATATCGAAAAAAGTTATATCGTTAAACAATATAAACTTATGTCCAACATAATCCATTCCAATCTTTAGGCTTATCAAAAATACTTTTGTACAAGCACATAGTATAAAGAAAACAATTACTAGAAATTTCATCTACTGGGCATGTGAATACCATCATTTATCCCCGATATATCTTGTTGGTCACATTCCAATCATGTGAATACCTTAATCATGTATTCTATTGAAAAATTAATACCCATTGAACCTTAATGAAAGCATGAATGCTGTCAAAAGTTAACTCTTTCCACATACCAAAATACCAAAATTTCTATATACTCAAACCACGATATAACTTTTCCCTTATACCAGTCAGGAGCTCATTAATATTATCAAACATATAATTATCTCTCTATCCTTTCAGTATGCACATATCATCTACCTTCCAAAAATATTTGAATAACCTTTCATGGTTACCAGTACCATTCATTATATACTTTCAAAACTTAAGCAAAGTAAATAGTGTAATAAGCCTTATATTTTTATTTATTCCATAGTACCATACATTATTCTTGATAAACATACAATAATTACACTACCTTCTTAAACCACTGACTTAGCATCATCATTTCTTTCATCTCACATATCATTTATAGTATCCTCATCATCATGAACATAAATACTACCCATACGACCATGCTGATTCTCTTCATTAGATTTTCCCTCAGGGAATTTGTTGGCATAATGCCCATATATTACACATTTAAATCATTTAACCATTGTTGATGTCTTATCAATTACATTATCCTTGTCCATGGTGTTAACTAAACCTTTTCCTTTACAATTACTAGTTTTTTTCCTTCTTGTCCACACCGAAAGCATCTTCCAGTTCCTTTGAAACATTCTCCCTGATGCCTCTTCCCACATTATTTACATGAGGGGAATTGAACTTTCTTTCCTCTATGATCATCATGAAACACCATCTTTCTCTTATTAGCTGAGTCGGGATACTTACCAAAGTTGAGATTATTGATCATATTATGAGATTCTTGATTAGGCATAATAACAATGTTTGGACTTCCAGATCCAATTTCATTTGTTTTATCATGAAGAATATCATTCCATTGTCCATCATATCTTCCAATATCATGCATCTTCATGTTTATATCCATTTTCTAAAACCCAAAAAGAATAGTGTGAGTGGAAAAAATCATGCTAGGAAAACAGCATAATAAAGGGGGAGTACGTTAAATAAATAACAACTTATGTTTTATTCTAATATCATTACCGTAATTCTATGACTATAACATATACGTATACCAAACCTTAGAGACATCCCTAGACATACCTTTGAAATATCTCTAGGGATATCACTAAAGTTCTCGCATCCTAGTTTCCAAAGGTTAACTAAACCTTCACTCTGATACCAACTATAGAGACCCAAAGCTTGACGTACATGGACATTACATTACTTTTACGGAATACTTAATACATGAAAAAAACATATTCCAAAAGATCATATTTTTTTAGTGTCTTTGGAAATTCAGAACATAATCTTCTAATCATGGTGAATGATCTTTAAAATCACCCATAAAGATCTTCCCCTTTTGGTTATATTACCTAAAACCTTTCTTTATATCCTAGGGAAAAGAAAACATAAAAAGGGTGAGCTCAAATGCCCATTAAGGGTAAAAATAGAAAACATAAAACAATCCATAATCATTTGAATGCAAAAACATGAACATAAAATATAAACCTCAAAATCTTGAGCAAAGACATAAATCTTGGAAGTACATAAGGAATATATCATAATGGATCATAAATAATGATAAAATAGAATGTGATAAATTATGTAATTTTGGAAACAATGAATCACATGATATGATTTCCATAGTAGTCAAGGCATTGATGCCAAGACAATCTTAGGGGACAAAGTGCCTTTCCTAATCGAGTTCACTCCTCGTTTCAGTCCTGTATCACTGAACCTCATTAACATAACATTCCATCCATGTCTATCTCATGAGATATAAATCTTTACCCAATGCATTGGAGGGAGATGTAGGTACCACCCATCTCATAATGAAAACATTCTTACTTGTGCCACAAAATAAACATTAATCATTCATCATAACCCAAAGAATAAAATTGGTTTCATAAACATCATCCCAGCATCACATATTCCATATAAAACAAATGGATATCATTTGATTATAAGAAAAGTTAAACCATGTAAACAATAGAGGCATTATACTTGAAACATGCACATACTAAATAATGTCATCTTATATGGAAAAAAGTTTTGATAAAACACTTGAAATGAATTTTTGAGGAAAATATCCTTTCTTCTTCAAAATCATTTTCTTTTCACAAAACGCCACCCAATTTTAAAATAAAAGGATTTTATTGAAAATAACCATGAAATTTCGTAGAGAAATATTCATTGAAATAAGTCATTATGAGACCGTAAAAATCCATTCACGCCGTATAAGTTAAAAAAACATTCTCCTCGTAATTTTGTCGGAAAAGTCAAAGAGTTCCTCGTCTGGTAAACAAAAGAAATATTCCTTACATAACACTAAGTAAAATTCAAAGTGGGGGTAAACATGAAATTAAACATACATGTAAGAATATTAAACACTTTATGAAAAAAAAATTTATGTTCATGGATGAAAAATATAACCCCAATAAATACTTGCGAATAACAATCTCAGATAAGAACGACATTGGAATAGTTATCCCTTACCTTATGTCCGATTTGATTCATATGTATTTGAAACTCCTATATAATGATTTAAATAATGTAATTGAATTATTATAGAATAATATTCATTGTTATGATATCATATATAGTTTACTTGTGACTTTATATTACCCGTTCTTTTTGTAAATTCGATGTAAAAGCAGCGATTTGGGTAAAATCGTTTCATTTATTATACGTGTTTCGACTTGTTGTTCTTGATATTATTACTTATATCCTGATTTAATTAATTCCAGAATATAAAACATGATTTATATATAATATATATTTATCATATATATATATGATAGATCGATAAATGGAATAAAATACACCATTCGTGGAGACGGTAGGTCGTACGTACGCATTAACGTTGTTTTCGTTTCCTTAATGAATTGAATGGAATTAAGTAGATTACATACATATATATATATACATAAATCTAGTATCATTATTATGTAATATATTTAATTATTATTCATTATATATTATTTTTAATTATTAATGAATGGTTAACATGGGGAATGGATCTCATCGCATCGTGGAGACGGTAGTCCGTACGTATGCATGAGCGATGATATCATTCTGATGATCGTGGAATGGTATTGAAGTGTTTGTATGATATTTCTGAATAAATATCACTTTAAAATAATCATATATAGTATTTTATTTACACCATTATACCCATCCAGTTAAATTGGTGGTCAAAAACAGATTACAACCCAACGTGGAGACGGTATTCCGTACGTACGCACGCGTGGTGATTTCCTTTTCCATAGGATGGATAGAATGTGAAATAGGGTTGTTTAATATTTATAATAACATATATGTATATAATTAATACTTATGTTATTAATTTACAATTATACAACTAGAGAAGAATAAGTAGAAGAAGAAATAAACTTGAGAGAATCGGAAGAAGAGATTACCTCTTCTTCGACGCACCTCCTATAAGATTCCTCTTAAGGAAGTAGAGTTGTTCATTTGATAAGACCAGAACCTCAAAAATATTTATAGGGAAGTGGAGAAGAGAAATGGTCAGGGGTTTTCTGAGCTTCAAGGCTCAAAAGGGTCTGAAGGGAAGAGGGAAGGGGTCCCCTTTTTATATGGGAGGAGAGGGGCACCTTTGGTAACATAAGAAATATTAATTTATAATAAATTAAACCTCACTTGAAAACCTCAAAAAATGACTCAAATACAAATATTAGCCGAGATAGGGTTGTAATATTATCAACCAATTAAATTTAGACATGTTGGATATTTATTTTAAACATTATCAACTTGATTTATCCTTCTTTAATATATTTAATTTTATTTGTGGCAATAAGATTCTAATTTTAAATTGTTATAAATAATTACTTATGTGTTGTGAATTTTCCATAATTGGATAATTTATGACCATTTAGACCTTAAAATTTTAAATTTATAATTTTTAATTGTTTTTGTGGTTTTTAAACAATTTTATAATATGTTATTTCTATAAAATAACAATAGTGTCAACTTTGACACTATTGATTTATTTTAATTTAAATAAAATCCACACAGAGGATATATTCTAATAAAAATATGTGATGGATTAATAACATGTATTTTTTATCTAGAAAATTCGTGGACCACATTAAATAGTTCATATAATATTTATTTTAATATATTTAAAACCATTTATTCGGTATATCCTTTAATTAAATAATTAGTACAACATTTGTGAATAATTATTTAATATACTTATGTTTTTCATAAAAATTAAAAAACCAATCCTATGATGAATATATATCTCATAGATTTCATAATAATTATTTTACTCGAATTTATAATCTTAAAATCACAACAAGTAAATTGTTATATTTATTAAATTATGAAGCTGCCAACTTTGGAATCATTTAAAATAAAATAATATAAGTGTCATAATCATCTTTATAATGATACAAAGGGTCAACAATTCGACCAGTGGATGATTTGGATTTATATATACACTACCAATAAGTTTGTTCAGATTTTTGGGCCTTTTGATATGTATTACTATTTGAATAAAAACTATATTATTTGATTTTTCACTAAATAAATAATTTCTGCATCATTAATGTATAAGATTATAAGGTAATTAAATAACTCTTAAAAATTACAAATAAATTACCATGATAAATAAAAACATATTAAATTTAATATGAGTATTTATAACCGAATTTATAATCTGTTTAACCTTATATTAAAAATACATTAATTATTAAAGTTTGAGTGAGACGTATTTCACATTCCTTTAAATAAAATAAACTAAATGTCATAATAAAATAAAATTGGGTTCTATTAGATTCAATTTCGACCCAATTATTATTCAGGGATAAATATTATCATCCATTTATATTGAGACATGTGTTAGGGTAATTTTATAATATTATATTTACCCTTAATTACCCGATTTACCTTTAACTATGGTAAATAAAATTTACCGTAGTTACAATTCATAATGCCTAAAAATAAAAAGTAGCTTATTAACATAATTCAGACCTACTGATTACAAATATGGAATCCATTTTTCCAAATTCAAATCACAAAAGTTTCATAAATTAATTTAAAATTAATCCTGCTGTCAAGAAAACGAGTTTTAAAAGATAAAACATTGCAAATGATTGAAATTATTTTACTTATGAATTCAAAGTAAAATCAATGCTAATGACATACATTATATTAAATGGTAACAATATAGTCTATTAATACTTTAAAACAAGTAAATATTATAATTTAACCATATAAATTATCTCGATGGAAAAAAAATCTTTTTTAATAAAAATTTACCGTATTTTTACTATTCATCTAAATAAGAAACTTATCAGAAAAATATCAAAAATTTATCCAAAGTAAATTTTTATATCCTGATTCAAAAGAAAAATTTTAATTTTTTAAATTTAACTTATAAACATGTCAAAAACTAAATTTAATGTGGGTGCGCCATCAAAAGGTGGCAAAACTACAATTTTTGAAAAATACATATTTTACCCGAAAAAATTATTTTTTTCTCATACCATTTTCTAGAAAATGTTTAAGATGAATAATAATGTTATAAAATTTAAAACTTAGTCAATAATATCTATAACATATAGTTTATAATAATATTATAACCATATATCGTGGTTTAGTGAACCCCGATATTGGGTACAACACACGCTATAGAAGAAGGTCGCGATTGTGTGTAATGCATGCCAAGTCAGGGTTACATGTAATGCATGACTTCTTTATTATGGAATATAATTAAATACAACCATATTTCATTTATACATTGTATATATATATATATATATACTCACTCAATGTTGCGTAACATAACTTCTATCAAACGATATTTAAATTGTGTGTAACATGATCCAAGATTAGTGTTGGGTATACTACAAGCTAATACAGTGTTGCGTATAGAACAAGCTAATTTTGGTGTCGCGTACAACACAAGACATCAATGAAATTATAAAATAACAATTCTCATAAAATCTTGGGTTGTTACAACCAGGACATTCTTTTATGATATATATTGTTTACTCCAATCTGAAGGCACTTTTTATTTTTCCAATTAAATCAATCCTATAGTGTATGTAATTGATTATAGGGTTTAATATGCTGTGGTTGGGTCTCATTGTTGGTGGATCCTGTTGTGAGTGTGTGTGAATCGATTTTTGAGGTGGGTATTTCCATCTATATCCTACGATAACAAGCCTAGTTTATCTTAATTTTTAAATTGATTTATAAAATTTGAATTAAATTTGTGTGTGAATAAAAAATGGATTTAAGGGGAAATTGGGTTTCCCTAGTTTATGATAAAAGAAATGAAAATATTTACATTCAAAACATTTAAATTGATTTGTGAAAATATGATCATGTCTTATGTTGTGTACTAACGTGGAAGGTTTGGATTGATATTATCATCCATATTTTTAGATTTTCATGTGGTTTTCTCATGGGTAATTCCTTTATTTCTTATGCTGGTTATTCTTGGGGATGAAAATGGACATTGTCGTGGGGTTATCTCAATGGGTATTTCTCTACTTCGTATGACCGTATTCTATGAACTGGATTGTGTACATGATTTTTATGTTATGAAATGTCTAACTGTCTTACCTTTAGTAATCCTTGGTAACAATACACATGTTTCTACATTTTTTTATAACATTAATTTATGAGTTTTTATTGATATTCATATTATACCTACTTTTTTCAGAACTCTGAAAAATGGAAATGTTTAACATAATTTATGTAAAACTAAATTTATGCTTTTCATTCCTTATTTTATTTAAAATAATCATTTAAGAATTTTTATATAGAGTCTTTTTAAGGAACACCTATGTTCGATCCTACTAATCCATTTATCTCACACCATGTGAATCTCATCATTTGTTTATAGCCTTTGTATAACATCCAATTTAAGAAATTCCAATGCACCATTGTGTGACACTGAAATTTGTGTCAACTAGTGTTGGGTACATGGTGGCGAGATGGTGGGAGTTCTTCCAAACCATCATATGTATTAACTAATTGGTGTTGTTCCTTATTGTTGTATTTTTTTTTGATATTTGACCACTTTTATAGTTGTTCATTATGATTCTTCTTAACTATTAAGGAATATATATTCCATTTTTTTCACTCTCCCATTCATTCAGAGTATACTCATATTCCATGTATTTTTTCAGGATGGGAGAAATCATTCCCTCTATTGTGTTTTTCAATGCCCCGGTTCAAGTCATCTGCTAATGGGAATCGAGAACAACCTTCAGGTTTGTGAAAAAATGGGATGGGTTTCATATTTACGGGTTACCTCGGTCAGTTTGTTACTGTTCCTGAGTGGTTAGACTAAGTGAAATATATTTATCTAAATATATATAATCATGTTATTTTTGGCTGAATTCATTTGGGGTTCACCATGATAAATGTTATTATTTTCATGATCCTATTCAATATATATTCTAATATTAAGCATTATTCATATTCCATGACAACATATTATTGATTCATTAGTCATGTCATATATTATTCCCAAAGCCTTATGTCATGATACATTATTTATTAATCCATTTTTAATTTCGTATGATTTACATTATACATGGTTCTTGTAAATTGATTATATTCTCATTGTAGAATTATTATCGTATGCTCAATTATGATCATTGATTGATGGCACACAATTTAGAAATAATGACAATATATGTTCATCCCTCCATAAGTTTCTATTCACTAGTATTTTAAAGAGAATATTAAGTATGATATTATATAAATAGTACAATATATAAAGAGTACATGTAAGAGATGTTGAAGAATATTTGGAAAATTAGTTTGTTATATATCTAGTAACTAATAAATTTTACCTATGTTTATGAAGTGTGAATTATTTTTCAATTAAATAAATATACATATTAAATTATATAATATGTATATATGTTATGCATGGGTCAACCCAACTGGTATCAAACTTTATGTAATGTTATAATTTTTTCCATCGGATCTAAGAGTGTGGTTTTAGGTATCATTAGTTGGTATAGTATGAGAAATTAGTTATCATATGGGATTAGTATTTCATAAATAATGGAATATAGCGTAAACTAAATTTCATGAAAAAAATGTCAATGAATATGTAATTAATATATACTATTTTGAAATGATTGATACATAATATATAACCTCATCGAATTGACATCATTTATCTTATATTTTATAATATAATTATTGTTTTTTTAGTAAAAGTAATATATTTTTTAGATTTAGTCAATGTGTTGAAATATTTTGAATCTAGTTTTTTTTACTGTAATGGAAAATTAAATCATTTTTCTATTGAGGTAACTTACAAAATGGTATGTTCAGAGAAAAATTTCATGGATATTCTCACTCAACTCACCCAAGATACGAAGGATAATTAATATGATGTCAAACTTCCATACTCATCATGGAAGAACCAACTATCCAATGATTACTGTATGAGTCATAAACCACCCTCCATTATTTGTTCTTGATATCAAATAATATATTAGAAATTTATTAACATTATAGAAATAATATTTTCTATCCCATAGATAATAGTGTAAAAACAGGTTGTTATAGATATTTATGGAATGGAAGGTGAAAATTATTATTAGAGAACTCTAATAAAAAATTATTGTGATGGGGAAAAAATTTAAACTACTGAGTGATATTTTTTTATGAATTTATTTTTAACAAATATTTTCTCATAATACATTAAAATAAAATTTAACAATATTTCTATATGGTTACGTAATGATCAGATAAATTCATCTAGTCGTAGGAAAAATAGTTTCATAAAACATTCGATGTATGCTCGTGGTATTACCATTGTCGTTGGAAGATAAATTGAGAATTTCATATGTGCCGAAAAATAAAACCATATAATGTAATAAGATATGAGGAATATTTGTATCAGTGAAAGAATTATATGATTTTACCTCAAGATAAAAATATAAATTAGAGACTCTAGTTACTATGTTCAAATTTTTGGGTATTATTATAATGATATTGATTCCAAGTATATCATGTAGTAAAACTCATGGAAACAATAAAATACATCTTTTAAACTATTGAAATTGTTGGATGAAGCTTCGGGGTAATTATTTAAAAGGGATATGTAAATGAGGTATGTTTGGAATAGAAGATTGTTGAGATAATTAGTGGGAATATGTTATTAAGAGGAAAACTAATGAAATTAATTACAATAAATTTTAAAATGATAGTCCACCCATACTATAATACTACAATTATAAATAATGTGAATCCTATTCCTACAAGTAAAGTATTCCAATTTTAATTACGGAAAAATAATTTCGAGAAAATCATAAACAAAAAACAATTAAATAGAAAAAATAATATCTTCATGGCTACTGATGTTAGTCATGAAATTGATGAGAACAAAATTAACCTTATGAATAAATCAATAACATCAACACTTTAAATTGAATTTTGTTATGCCCACTACATCACATCTAGAATATTCTCCATGGGAATACTATAACTTTCCATAGATTAATATATCAATTTATCATTAAAAACATAGTGTCTTTTTATGATTATATCCAGGGTATATATATCTAATTGAATATAATTTTTTTGGAACTTTATTTTAGTGAATAATTTTATTCCCCCATAAGTCAAATTTAATAACATTATTTCTATGTATTGACTCTCTATTTTTAGGGTTGATAATAATTATTTTTAAATGGAATCCAACATTTATATATAAAATGAATATATAAGAATCTATTTATTAAATGACTACCACAAACTCATTATAGAAATTACATCCATTATATGGGAGTTAATAATCAATCATGGGGGGTAATAGGCTGATTGGTTAGGGAAAATATTGAGAATGATGATATAATAATGTTGGTGTATTATGAAGACATATTTATAGAATATATAAATTAAAATTCACAGGATTTTGAGTATGTTTTTTATAGAGAACTCATACTTAATGTAATTCCTATATTAAAAAACCTATATATAATAGGTCAAAGAGATTTGGATGAATTAAATAAAAATCATTAGTAGAATTCAAATAATGGTTATAGATAGTATTACATTACAATAGAGTTAGAAACTCCATTTATTCATGATGGGAGATAATTTTATGTGTCTTCATTGAAATTATAATAAACATAAATGAGTCAAAATCAATAAAATTATTCACTTTCATCATATCGATTACATATTCCATCTACTATAAGGGGATCAATATAATTCAAATACTGATCTTAAATTTGGATATCTTCAATTAATGGTCAAAAGAGAAGATATACTCTAGATATCCTCTTTTAATATATATAAACTCTAGGAATTCATTATGATTAGTCTGGATATTCAAATTCATATATTATCTTCATGGCTATGGTGAATATAATCTGTAAATATTACAAAAATTAATTTTTCTTAGTTATTTTTTATTGTAATATAATATATACATGGATCATGAAAAAACAAGAATATCACATATGTATTAATCTCTAGACCCTTCAAGATGAGATTTTGTATACCAAATTTTTAATTTGGGGTTTTTAAATATATAATGGGTCATTCTAGGGTCTTGTAATCACATGATATGTTATATCTATAGATCATTAAACAATAGATCTGATTTAGAAAAGGATCAAAAATAGTAATGTGATAGATATACAAGGTATACATTTATTTTCACTATATTAAAAATGTATTTTGTGAAAATTAATATTAATTTAGAATATATAAAAAATGATAACATAAATGAGAGATAGATTCTAATAAATGAATTATTGTAATGAAATTTTCATAGATATAAAAAGTAGGTTGATCAATGCTCCTATACTCATACCCCAATTTAGTGTTTAGAATTTATAATATATAGTGATACATTAATATAGGTATTGTGTATCTATACCCGGTAAAAATAAAATGGAGGTATCTTATTACTCATGTCAACTATTGATTCATGAGAAAAATTACTAGATTCAAAATTTGGAGCTAGAAGTGGTACTATTTTTAGTGAATATATAAAGAAAATTCCACTATGATGAAATATGTAAAATATATAATAATCATGATAACATGACATTTATACCCACTTAGGGTTATTAAATCATCTATAAAAGAGATAATATTAGTTGATCATGGAGTCTGACTTCTTGAAACATTACCTCCCTTAGATGAAGTATAAGGAGGTGAATTCACTAAGAATGAAGCGTCATATTAATTGGCCCATGATGAGAAAAGAAAGGGACCCATTAATCATTTATTTATAGATTATTGGCCATTAATTCGTAATGAATGAGAAAAAATAATTTTATTTATAAATAAAATCTCACCCAACCAACCATGAAAAGATCAAGGAAGACTATAAACAGGATATAGATCTGTAAATAATGATAGAGATGATTCATGAAATAAACATTCATGAGGATGGTATTATAATATTAAAGAATGAAATATGTATACCATAGATATCTGAATTGATGAATTATCTAGTGATGATATAGAAGAATTTTTATTCTCAATCATTGATTGATGGAAAAAATTTAAAGAGATCTCTATAAACCATTAAATTAAGACAAAATGATGACCTATATTACAGAGATTGTATCATGATTATAAATAAAATAATTTTTTTAATAAATATTAAAAAATAAAAGGTGGTGATATAGTAATTACAAAAAAAATATATAAAAAGGAGGAAGATAAAAATAGATTTAATTTTATGACTTGTTAGAGACTCTAATGTATATAATAACATTGGGGCAATAGTTTACATAATAATAAATTCCAAATAATTAATTTCTATTTTGAAAAAATTATTGATCATAAAAAATTACTCAATAAAAATTAATTATTTCCTTACTCTTCATGTAGCACAACTATATATTTTATCTAATGGATATATAATGTTTATCTCACTTTTTTGGTAAAGTATTAAATTTTAATTGAATTGAAATCCAAGAGCCATCACTAATTAAAATAATCATAATTCTTTCCAATCAAAAATATCCATTTAAACTATATATGATATACTGATATCCTCTTAAATTAATTTCAAATTATGTTCGGATCAACACCATAACCTGGTAGCATTTTCAAATAAAAATTCTTTTTATTATATATTACAAATGGAACCATATGAGTATTTTTTTGGGAATATGTATAGATATTAATAATGATGAAATGATATAGTGGAGAATAAATATATTTGACCAGGTCTATCTAATATAATTATATTAATTATGATACCAATTACTATATAATTAAAACCTCAGTAATTCAACAAAATATATTTCTTGATAATAATCGTTGAGATTTAGAGTTTGATGTTAGTGTGAAGGTGTTCCATTAAAAATAACCATGGTTGAGAGTTATTATACTTTTAAATAAGGGAATTTTTATCCCTATATACATTATCCAATTCAAATCCATAATCTTGTGGAGATGGTAACTTATCATCATACAGATCTATTGAACCTCTCCAAAGTGCATGATTTGTTCCTTGAGTCACATTAGAAGAATTAATACCCAAACCATGACATATATATTACCCAATGGTTTGAAAGGTGAATTATGAAATCTCTTCTAAAGACACCCAATATAAATCTTGTATAATGAGATAAGTAACTATTAATGTTGAACACTCACATTTTTAGATGTAACTAGAGGTATAAATTGATTTTTGAAGAAACATTTGAACTCAAAGATCTAATGAAGAAAATTTACAATTTATTTTTAACTAGTGTAACAAAATCTAATGGGAGAAATTATTTTAAGGTGGTATAATATAACATACATATTATTTTATAATGAGTATTTATAAAAATTTATTGTGTGGTGTAGTTTATTTCACATACGACATGGAACAAAAATAAATGAATTATATTTTATTAAGATGGAAAATTATAAATATGATAAAAATTAAAAAAACCTGACTGTGTAAAATGAATCAACATTAAATATTTACAAATAGAATAAAGATAGATGTAAATATAAAAACAATCAACATATAATCATTATCCTCATAGTTTTTATTGAAGACCATTCCTTAGAATGAATAATTAGTAATATAATATACATGTTGCGATTGAGGTAAATTAATACAATGAATAATTATTATAATTTTTTAAATTATATACATATATATATTCAATGAAATTGGATAGTTATATATATGTTGACAAAGAATATAGTTGAGGGGTAAATAAATATTATTGATTATATGGTCAATTGATATATCAAATTTGAATGTGGTGTAATTTAAAATAATATGATTTGGAATGAAATAGAATGATAATATTCAATTAAATATTGAATAATAAATTTTTTATTTTTTTGATAATTTTATTATTATTTCTAATATTATTTTATATAGTTATAATATATATATATATATATAATACTAAAGTATTTATAAATTCACCTTTTTAGATTATGAATATTTATTCTAATATGGTTTTGTGTGAAAAATTAATTTTAAAAAATAATAAATTTCAGAATTATATTTTTAATGTTTTTTGAATTTCCACAATTATAAATTATGATGATAATTTTTTTATAATTATTAAAATATATTTATTCAATGAATTTGTAAATATCTTAAGATTCATTTACTTTTTAAATTATATGATATACGAGTAAGAACATTTATGCTTTAGAATTTACTTTTCAATAAAAATATTTCTTATTTATTTATGTTATATTTTAATTTAAAATATTAATTTCCAATATTTCTAAATTTAATTTATAATATTTAAACTAAAATATAAAATTTTTAATCAGGTAAATTTCATTTACATGAATAAACATTAGTTACTAAGGTGAAAAATTCATTTCCACAGTAAATCTAAAATGAGGTAAATACAGTTAATCTATATTTAAAAAGATAAAATATCCTATAAAATATTTCTATTAATTTTTATATTTAGTGTTAAAGTTCAATACATATTAAACCTCAATTATTTTTCATATAGTCTTTACCTAAAAATTAAAATGTATTATGTACATAATAGGAATTGAATATCTATTGAAATGTCACTCCAAACCCATTTATAAATTGGCACCTAATATAACCCTTATACTCTTCTATAAATATTTAAATTATCTTAGGAATATATACCAATTTATTCTATTATAAAATATTATTATACTTTTTGTGTATTATGGATCAAAATGGATGAAATTATTCTTCATATTGATGGAACTTTAATGTTGAAGGGGTGTATTCATAAAATAATTCTTTATGCTAATTTTTAACATTATATATTACTTTTCATATCCACTATTTCTATGAAACATCATATAAAATTAAAATTTTATATTTATATCATTTTAAAAAAAAGTATCTACTATTATATTACACTATATGTTTACTTGTACACTAGCATAACTAGTCATTATTTGGGTCGATTTGACCACCAACAAAAACAAAAATCTAAAAAAATCAACATTATCTCATTGAATATGTATCGATAAATTAATAAAAGTAATATATGATATTTATGTGAAATATATTCCATAAATATTGATCTATTAGGATTAAAAAATTTGAATGATTAATTATAATTAACATGTTTTTATTTGTAAATTACACAAACAATTTTCTCTAAAACCATACCTATATATTCGATCAAAAGAAAAAGGGATTAAAAAAATCATTGATAAAAAATCATTCCACTTAATTTATTAAAACATAATTATGGAATTAGAATACAAAAATGAGGATCTACGTCACCATTAGAAGAAACATTTGAAATAATCACATTACTCAAATTAGATGATGATTATAATAATTAATTGATAGATATATGTGTAATGAACGATTAAAATTTTAGTATATAAATTTTAAAACATATGAATAAGTTTTTAAAAAAATTAATATAAAGGTTATTAATTTTTAATACGTGGATAAATTACTTTTTTTATGGAATTATTTACTTTAATGGTATTATATCAAATCTCATTTGCAATTGGATAGTTTTATAAATATGTTTCCATCAAGAAAAATGCATGGTTTTTTGAGAAACAAGTTTTATTTTATTATGCCTCTTTATATCCTAATATTTTGATTTTTTCCTACAATAACACACTTACTTTGATAGACGATACACGCCAAGATATTTTTGTAATCGAAACCGAATTTAACTCATATATTACATCATGAAAATTTATTTTATATGCCGATATTATTTATTTTATATGGATTTCATTATATATAAATCTTTTATTCAAAAAAGTATTTTTAAATATATTATATTATATATAAAACTAATAGTTTATATTATATATAGTGTTACTACATTCCACTAATAATCATTCTCCTCATAATAGTTTGAAAATAATAATTATTTTAATTATTTATATATATATTTTTATTTTATAATAATTTTTATAATTAATTTTACACTCCAAATATTTTTTTTTCAAATGAAATATATATTCACATTTTTTAATACATTTTTATATCATATAAAATAAATCACTTTTTTTTACGTTTATTCTTCTTTTAAATTAAAATTTTACTTCTCTTATAAAAAGTTATTTCATCTGTTTCCAAATCCTTTATGGATTTCTCAATATCCCAGGGGATATAATCTTGTGATATCATCGAAATATTATCAATCTATTGATTTGAATCATGTTATAATTAATGTTTCTATAACCAAATTTAATTTTCATTGGTCATTTAATAAATGAGGGAATGATGTTTATTTCTATGATCTTGTGGAATATATATGTATGGTATATCATATTTTCATGTCTGGGTAATTTATATCTATATAATGAATTAGATAAATTTTTATACCAAATTTATGTGGATGGTGTATGGTCAGCCCGACAGAGGCTAGGGGTACGTGGGTGTTCTTCCCAAGCCCAATGGTATGAATACTAATACTAACTATGTTATGTCCAAAATGGAATCACACATTTATGATATTTATGGAATATATATATGAATGAATGGAAAATAATTCAGTTATATATATAGTCCCCAATTGACATGAGACCATTAGTTTTTGTGGTTTGATTTATTATGTCATATAGTGAACATTCATTCAAAATAACATAATATTTATTTATGTTATTATTTGGATGCCTCGATTACTATTAAATCATATTTTATCATTATAATTGTATTAATGGATGAGGGATATTATTTTTTTGGATCTTTAGTTCCATTTTTAGAGTGTAGAGTAGGAGAGAGGGAGTGGACAACCATATGTTCCATCACCATCCTTGATGATATGGTAAAATAATCAGAACCCAACAGAATTATAAATTATAATGGTAATTTAATTTATGTTGGGCACATATGATTTACATTTAAAATAGAAATAAAATACCTCTATAAGTCTTACAATCCTAAATATTCCCCACTAATTAATCAGGAAAACACCATTCTAGAAAATAATCTATCACCATCTCATATTACAAGCACATAAAATTTATATACCAAAAACCACCCCCACTTTTAAGGGAAAATATTCCCAAAAAAATTTCTTAATTTATCATGTAATCACATAAATTAGATATTTCTATATTTACTATTTTACAATTATATTATATTCATTAGAAAAAATATTAAATATATTTAATGAAAATCCATTATTAAAACATTACACATTTTCATTCTAGCCTTTACTATTTCATTAAATGTAATAACCATTCATATATAGACAAAACTCATTCTATTTCACCCCATTATCATTACCATATTATCATCACTAACCTCATTCTATTTTCATTTGATAATTATTTAATAGTACACACAATAAAAATATAGGGACCAATACATCCTCCATACAACTATTTTAGATAACCGTCTCCAAAATTCATTCCACAAAAAACTATTCATACCTTATATCATCCAATATACCAGAAAAAACAAACAAAAAGATCCAAATACATCACCTTCTTCCCAAAACATTCCAACACTCTAATATATTCTCACACAACACTATTATTAATTTGAAAAGCACAACAATAAAAAAAACCATTCAAATTAATTTACTGAATAATTCTTTTAAAAAGAGCACCCACAATCAAATTTTCATTAATATGGATTCATATTAAATCTAACATATCACCATGATTTCAAAAAATTTGTTTTTTTATCATTAATTAATTGAAATTTTATGAAATTGGATTCTAATAAATGTATCATTATATTGTAAAATGATTCAATAATGAAATAGAACACAATATATACAAAAATTAATAATTTATTGATCACATACAAAATATAAAAGAATTATGTATAAAAATTTGAATCACACCCTTACTATAAAAATATATATATTGAATTAAATATATTATTAAGGATACTAATTACCATCAATAATATATAAGAAAGTAACATTAAATCCTCATTATATATAAAACTGATGAGATATCTCAAATTACCTACCAGAATCAATAATTCAACTAGATATTTCCGTAGTATAATGAAAGGGATTATCCCAATGATAAGATCATGAATGATAACAATAAAAATAATAGAAAAAATAAGTCACCATAAAAAACGGATGATAGAATAACCAAATCCAAAACACTCCCACTCACACTATCATCTCAAGATAAAAATATTTTAGAAACCATGGAAAATAGAAGTGGAACACATCATGGATCACAAATATTTGACAACCATAATTCTATTCAAAAATCTAATCAAAAGAATGATATATGTCTCAAAGTATGTAAAATAGTTCATCTATTATTTTTAGAAATTTTTTAAATATATAAGAATTTGGATAGGAATTTAGATTTAGACATAGACTAGAGATTGTAAAATTTTAGAATGATCGGTCACGACAACACCATGATGTGATAAATTTATCCTAATTACCTTAAATCAATTTTTGAGGGCTTAAATATCCACAACATACTTTTATTAAAAACTAACAGAAGTAAATACTATAAATCAACTTCAATGATGTATATTACCTCAATGTCTGCAATCCAAAATAATAAAACCTTAAAAATTAGCTTCTTGAGGGATTAGTTCCATGTAAACTAAAGTCATGTCACAAAGAAAATTCTTACAATATATAAAAATCTCTCTAGGGAACATACATGGAGAAACCTAAATCCTATATTCTATCATCCGTAAAATAACAATTTTCATTCGACGTAGCATAAGGGTATTATAATTTTACAATTGTTTCTACAACACTCTATAAATCATGTAAAACCATGATTCACCATGATCATTTTTCTTCCAATGAAATATTATAAATAATAAATTTAAAATAGAATGAATTAAATTCATAAATCCACCCAATTATATTACATAACCTCCCAACAAACATATGTGGGCCTAAATGATACCTACATGACACAAATATTCTCCCATTTACAAATTAAAAACTCAACATCTAGAAATAATTCTAATACATTATCAAAGATCCTATAACACATGATCCATCTACAATAATGGGTTTTAAATTCCCTTAAAATAACATTAGATACATCATTGAAAAAATAATAATTGTTCTTTAAAAATAAACCAAGGTGGGATATGGAAACCACCAAAACCAAAACAAAATCCCTATAAGATACCTACCAAATATAGAACAACACTATTGAAACATGATAATTAAACTATTTAAAACTATAATACTAACCTCTATATTGTATCATTTGAACCTTAAATGTGTCTTATTATGTAACCCCACATTCCCACCGAACTAGTTTTATGAGATCGATGCCTCGTTATCATGGCCATCTATTTCTATATAAATTAATACCTTTAAAAAAATTTCTAGAATACTCATGGAATGTATAATAATCACTTGGAATATACATAATGATTTCTAAATATATAATACAGACTCATAACCCCACATAGAAGAATTTTACACTATCATTAGCCCAACATAAATTGGGGAATCATTAAAACCTAACAACCAATTATGAAACCACTAAAAACATACAAATAATGATCCACATAATTGAGAATAAAAGTGGTAAATACCAATCATAACCAACAAAAAAATATAGCTTCATGCAATCCATTAATATATTCATTACATAAAAACTTGTGTTCAAAATCATGTTTTGATAACCATGAGTTTTATAATTTCAAAACCAATCATAATAGTTTATAACAGATGAAGTTTCTATATTAATATTGAAGAATTCATACACATTCATTTCAATATATTAAAAGAAATTTATGCATTTCTATTTTTAAAATTCTATCAGATTATATGTTTAAAATTAATGGAAACAAAATAAATTTGGAATATGAGAAAAATTAGGCTAATTTCAATTGACAATGATCATTTCAAAAAAAAATTATTGATGAATTAAGGTGAATAAATTAATATTTCTACATCCTTAAATTATCAATAAAAATTCAAAAAATACCATCAATTTATCCACAATATCCTAAACACCATATGATGAAGCATATCAACATAGAAAAAAAAAGGAACAACTTGAATCAAAGGGAACTCTTTATAAAAATTCCCTATATCATTACAATAGAAACATATTAACTTACAATACATAAGAATAAAAAAATATACTCAATCTCCAAGCTCAATGATATTCTCTATCTTATGAATACCACATTAATATCTACCACTACCAGATTCAAAGTAGTTAAATCAATGATTAATATTTTTTATTCATAACAGCCTAGGGAAAACCCATATGGGTAACCTTAGCATCTTCATTCACATCCAATATGTACTTCCACCAAAAAATATAATCATATTTCTGAATCTGTATTCTTTTACCAATCCCAAGATAATACACATGAATGTATTTATCATCAATGTGATACAAAAAAATAATCACTAATGGATTTTAAATGAATACTGAGAGAATTAACATTGAAATATAAATTTTGGATAATAAATATATCATCAAACATTCTTAATTCATCACATGGGTAATAACTTCCTCCAAATCTAGGTTAATAAAATCTTGAAAGGAAACCACTTTTTACTAACAAGGTTTCTTCAACAGGGTCAATCCATCTCCCAATACGAGACCACTAATAATGTGAATAAAAATTTATATACTGTCTTCTTCAATTTGATTATAATGTTAACCAGTTCTATCTACTTCCAAATAATTAACATTAGAACTTTATACTGCTAAAGATTTTTCTTCCCCTTATCCCATATCTTATTCTGCTTCAATAACTCACTAAATTTATAATAGTCTAATAAAATGTAATCCAATATAGTATAACCACAATTAAGATTAAAATAATTGATATAATCACTAACCATCATTAATTTTTATTCATCTACTTAATAAGAATCTAATATACTCCCATTCCCATAAACCACTAAACTACCCCATCCTCTATAAAAATATTAAGTTTCCTTAAAACTAATTACTATCTTATACTACAAAAAGATACTATCTCATCAGCCAAATTTCACAATCTATAAATAATCTATGTAATAAAACATTACATTATCTTTCACATTAAATATATCTACAATAGTGGGGAAAATAATCCTAAATAGAGAAAGGAACCTGATAATAAACACTAGGGAAAGAAACAATTAATCTAAAATAGATCAAAATGACTTAAATCCATAATCAAATTAATCTTATTATAATAAAATAAGTAAAAAACATATAAATTTCACTCAAAACCCACACATTAAAAACATGAAAAATATCAAAAATAATTCTAATCATTTTAAATCCATAGTAAAAATACTTTAATAATACTTTAGGGTAAGGTATCAAATACCCCTTATTTAAAATACCTAATAACAGTATATCAATACCCAAATTAAAATAAATTCAATTCTTATTATATTAAACATTACACGAATTTAAGAAGATGTATTTTTATAAGCACATCATAATACAATATAATCAATATGATTGTACTAAACATAAAATTCCATAATATAACCCAACATGTAATATGTTCTCCGATATAGAAATCTCAAATTTAGTTTAGTTTCATAAAAATATATCACTTTAGATATTAAAAACACAATTACCTAATAACATATAAAATTATACTTTTGAGAAATTATATTATATTAATAGTTCATTCCAGTATTATGATAAAATCATAAAATGAATTTAGTAAGAGAAATTGACAACAAATATACAATTATGGAATACTAAACATGATTACTAACAAAAAATATTAAACATTCTTTTATTCATATTAGTCATATTTACAGTTAGGAATGTTCATATGCTTATATTTACAAAACAATTAATATAATATAGCCCTATCACGCACTTTGTCAAATAAATATCAACATGATTGACATCAAAACTATGAAATAATGATTAAAACATTATATGTTATTAAAATAATGAGGATGAAACAACTTGTTTCAAATAATTAATTAATATTTTATATAAAAAACATATCAATGTTACCATTAATTAACAAATATAAATATTAAAAATTATAAACAATCACTCTTTTGGTATTATCATTTTCAATAATACCATTCCCATTTTAATTATGGGTAATGTCATTTATTTATGTAGTCTTCAGTTATCCTTAGAATTATATTTCCCAACATAATAAATGAATATAAAACCACCAGTATATATATAGAAACAAAATTCACATATATTTACATGTGACTTCCCTATACCAAGAACCCCAATAATTTTTTTTATATCCCTAAAAACATAACCAATTTCACCAAATCAGAAAAAATAAAAAATTCCAATTGCACGGAATTCATAATCTTTATTAAAATATATTTATTCAAATCTTATATAGATAATTCAAATTGAGTCATAATTAAAAAAACAAGATGCATGTACCAATATTCTGTTTCTACCAATTTTAATAATAATTATTTATATGGCTTTTAGGACATTTATAGACATTATGTCAAATTTTAGTGTCCCTGAATCCTCCATGTCCAAACTTTTCACTATTTTTAAACGACAAACTAGTTTAGAATCATTGTTTCTCTAACAATCCCATGTTTTTCTCACCACATCCAAACTGTAAATATCATCCTAGCCCTCACCCAAAGATTTTATATCACATATTCATTTCCTAAACCAACTGGTAACACCTGTTCATCCTATATGAAAATAATAGGAACCCACGTGACCCTCCATTAATGGGAATTGGCTAGAGACTAGCACTAGGCGTATAAAGAATCCAATTGAGAGGCATTAATAATAAAAATATCAGGAACATAATAATAAAACAATCAATCAATAATATAATATAAAAAACAAATATACCATATTTCACCAAAATTTAGTGAAATTTCATTCAAAGAAAAGTATTCAAAATAGAAACCTATAATAAACACTTTAGCAGAAACCAAATCCACATCTCCCATATATAAGATATAAATTATATTATCAACATATGAATCCCTAGTATAAACATAATAAAATATATTAATAGATATGGGGCCATTCATGTATACAAATTATTATCATTACCAGTATGTTTTTTGAAAATGTTTAAAAATCATGCTATGTGAGTATTGAATAAACTACATAGTCAATAAGAAACAACCGTACGAACTATCACCAAACCTCACCAATGATCACTCCCCATAATAACACCCAAGTATAATTTCATAATATCATATGAATATATAAAAAAATGAACACCTAAATAACTTCCATTATAGTTTTTAATTGTATTTACCAAATAAAAATGTCATTGTTTACCCAATACCTAGTATAGGAATGTTCTAGAGCACCACATCCCTTTCTACAATCAAAACACACACATCATCATCAGTATGTTTCATCCATAGAATACTATATCCCAATATCAACTCATAGACACATCACATATGTACATATTAATGGTTTTCATTGATAATAAGGACATTAAACTCATAACCACCTCCTACCATGCACGTACCTCACAATATATCTTCAACATATTTCAAAAATTTCATTTCCAAGTATGGAACATACCATAATCATAATCCATTATATCTATTTTCTTATTTATACAGTGTGTCAAGATAGCCTATGCACTCCTTAAAATGGATAATGAGAAATAGGTAGTTTTACTCTATTGTTTCCCTTTCAATCCTGGATGTTTAGAGATAACACTTGGAACCCATACAATTTTGGTATCAAAAATGGGATCTACATTGATGGGCTGTGTATGAAATCATAATTAATTAAATATATTACAATAACACAAAACCAAATCCAAAACCAAAGTTGTACCCAAAAAAATGGAACATCCATACCATTACAACAACCATACTATCACTTCCTCTCATTAACATCACTATTAATTATTTTACCAAACACCAAAAAATATTCAACACAGTGAAATAGTAATTTCTATTAAAGAAATCCAATTTAATCATATATTTTAACAATTTTTGGATGTGTCATTTAGAAACCTCAGAACATTTAATATGCTTTTCACTAATACGATATAATGGAAGCCCATTATTTTACCATTTCTCCCATATATTATAGACATTACCCATTCTTTTAATGAATTTATAATTCATTTTCATCCATATATTATTAAATTATAGCACCAAACCATTTTCATAATCATCTTTACCAATTAGATTACATATAAATCATAAATTCATAACCTAACACCCACAATAAACAAATAAATATTTTATCAACCTAAAAAAATATCATTCCAATGAACAACACTATAATTCCCTCACAAAAAATTATACATCACACATTTTCTGTTCATAGTATTATACCATATACAATTCATAAAAACAAACCACTCCTACCATGCCAACCATAGTAGAAGAACATAAATCTCACTATCCAATATATTTTATCAACAAATTTTTTCAACATAACATAAAATCATGACCACTACTATAACTCCACGAACCTAGAAGCCCAGAGTCGGTGCATTATTACGTATCATTGGCATGATCACAAAAGATCATGTCCCGAAAGACCGATTTGTTTAATATCCTTGGAATTAATAGATATATTCACAAGGTTTACATGACATCATGAGATGAAAAAATACGAAAACATTGTTTCCATAGACAAAACTGAGATCCCATAGACTATATCTGCAGGTCAGTCATAATATAATTTTCACATCCTAGGAAAAATAAAACATAGAATGGGTTGAGCTCAGTTACTCAGTATGGATAACAATATAGGGGAAACGTTCATAAATAAGTATAAACATTTAAGGAAATGTATAAGACTAAAATAAAATCATTTTATACTTGAAATTTGGCATAACATGGTAAAGATAAAATCAAATAATTATTTTTACTTATTCACTTGGATATTCTAGTAGCTGAATAATCACATGCAATATCAATAACCACATTCATAATGATGGAATGCATAATTCTGGTATTTCATAACCAAATAGTAAAGGCCTTGTGCCAAGACTAAAAATAAGATTTTTTCAAAGCCTTTTTCCAAGACACTAGTTTGTCTCATGAGACCTATCAATGCATTGGGGATCTATAGTTGGCTCCACATGTCAAATATTAATTTCAATTCATTCATCAATTGATAATGTTAAAACATAACACAAACATTCATATTAAAACTAGCATAGAAAATGTCAATAATTTATCCATAAAACATGAATCATATAAAAATAACACATCCATAGTCAAACATATCCAAAAACCTTAAATACAATAGGGAAGATTTGTATCATAACAAATCAACTACAAATATGTTGAAAATCTATCAAAGGATGTTGGCATAGATAAAATGAAACAATTTGAATGAAATACCTATTTCTATTTTGAAACCATTTAAATGAAAACATTTATTTTGTAAATATTCATATAATCTTGTATGGGAAGCTTCGACGATGTTAAAATGGTGTAAAATAATAGCTCCTACAGTATATGTTAAAAAATTACATTCTAACGTTAATTTTGTTGAAAAGGTTATAATAGAACTTGTTTGGAAAAAAATGGAAATATTCAATTATAAATATCTTATAAGAGTCAAAAAAGGGTATAAATTACTTTAACACATAGTCTATTAAATTTTCAAAATGTTTTGGAATTAATTTTTATGATACATGGATGTGGATGATAAAGAAGTCACAGTCGATAATTAAGTATAAACAACCTCGGCTAATGAAGAGACTGTAAAATTTACCCTTATCTTCTACCTTACTTGGATGAGGGTAGGTTAACCTCCTGTATAATGGTGAAATATTTGTTATTAAATTATACAATAATCAAATACATTAATATAATATCATATATGATCTTTTAACATTGCTTTGTTAATAATATCTTAGTTTTATCGTCGTCTCGGGTGTTAACTGATTCGTTTTCCTTTATATGATTTGTTATGTAAGTAATGATTGTTATGGATATGATTTATCTTATTCATATTCAGAATTATATTAAGACTTTAAATATTATTTTTAATCATCTAATAAAAATTATTCTTGAATGGATACGATGGGGAATGAATCTCATTGCGTTCGTGGAGTCGGTAATCCGTACGTACGCATGAACGACAATATCATTCCTTTGATATTAAAATAATATATAATTGGATGTTATATCATATATAAAAAATAATTATCATGTTATATTTATTATTTAAATCAATTACACATCATTATTGTAACCATCCAAATTATAAAGTATTGAATAAAAATTACAACACGACATGGAGACGGTAAGCCGTACGTAAGCCCGTATGGTGACATGTCATTCAAAGGATGGAGAGAATAATGAATATGGTTGTACCATATTTATAATATTTTTACAGTATATAGAAGATACTAGAGTTATTAAATTTATAATTTAAGCAATAAAGAAAGAGGAATCAGAAGAAGAAAGGAACTTTAAAGAGGTGATGAAATATTTATCTCTTCTTCGGGTTCCTTCTTTTCATTGGACAAAAAGGGCTCTATAGATTTTCTTTCTGACCTAAATAATGCCTATAGGATGAAGGAAGGATTGTTGAGAGGGTATTTGGGCTGATTTTGGCTGAGAAAAAAGGCTATGAAGGTGTGAATTTGATGGAAGGGGGAGTGCCCTTTTATAAGAGGGGTCTGGGGCACCATAGGAAAATCTAGATATATTTTTTATAATAAAACCATTTTCTGTTTATAATGGATCCAAAATGAATTATTTAGAGGATAATATGGGAATGGGTAGAAAAACACTCAACCCATAGGTTTTAGGCAGGTTTTAGTCACAATATTAACCTTATCTTTTAGATTTAACTCTTAGTTAAATAGATTGACATTTATCATGTCTGTTTGTATTTTTATATTATATGGTTAAAAAAATAATATAAAATTTAAAAATACAACCAAGTGGGTCACTAATTATACAAATATCATTATATAAGTCTTTTGGCTGAACCTTAGATTTTTATGAATAGAATATCAATTAATAATATAATATTGTTTTTCAAAACTATTTTATGTCAATTTTGACACTATTTGGTATTTTGTTTTTGATAAATTCATAAAAGCATTATTAATTTGAACAAAATTAATCTAAACAACACTAACAAGTAATATTAACCTATAAAATTAGTTTAATTAATAAAAAGTCATAAATTACATTTATTTGGATATTTATAATATCAATTATTTTAATATTTTAATAATTTCGTAATTATTGCATCAACATTGTGTCACAGATAAATTATATTATTTAATGTATAAAAATTATGAATAAAATATCATTATGTAGGAAATCATTATATATTTCTAATTAGTATTTATTTTCGAATTTATTTTATGTATATCCATATATTAAAAAAAATAGTTATTAAACATTGATTTTAACTCTTTTAACTCTTCTTTAAATAAAATAATAATAAATTTCATAATCTTATACAAGTGGACCTAAAGGATCATATTTTATTCCTAAGGTTTTTTGGTCTAATTAAACTTATCCAATAGAATTTGTACATTTGTTAGGGTGATAATAGCATTTTTACCCTTAATTACCCTATATACTTTTAACTATGGTAAATAAAAGTAAAAAGTTACTATTCAAAAAAAATTATTTTCATCTTATTGAACTACATTTTCCTTACAAGTATCAAGGGTTTCTCTCAGATTTTTAAAATTCAACTCAAAGAAGTGGTAAAACTATATTTTATGTAGATTTGCAAATACTCCTAGGAGGTGTGTAAAAGACGGTAAAAAGTTCAATAAAATTTTTATATATCTAAAATTATTTAAACTAACTCCAATTAATTAAATTGAACTTATATAAGTATTATGTATCTATTTTTGCCAAAAATAAACTTAAACAAAATACATAATTATTTAAATAAAAATTTGGTTTTAAACTATAACTTAGTGTTTTTAACTATTCATCAAATATTGAATGTCTTTAGAAAAATACAAAAAATTTACCCTAAGCTAATTTCAATATTTCTAATCCCAAAATGAAGTCCCTTTTTATTTATAAAATTTATAAAATTTGATAAAGTGGGTATTACAATTCATAACGGCAGGTTTGATTGACTGTGGTGTGTTAGAACTTGAAGTTGCGTACAACACATGTTACTGTATTATTTAAAGGGAAGTGTACAATTGAATATTGGGGTGTTACATTCTCCCCACCTTCATATAAATGCATCCTTGAAATTTCTAGAGTATTACTACGTAAAAAGACTCCGGTGGTTGTTTATCATATGTTCCTCGGGTTCCCACATTGCCTTTTCCATCCTATGGTTTCTCTGTAGAAATTTTATCAGACGAGTTGTCTGGAATCTCAACACTTGTTCTATTGTATCAAGAACCTCAACATGATCTTCACAATAAGAGATATCGGGTTCCAGTTCTAATTCCTCATAGGTATGTACATGCATTGGGACAGACATGTATTTTCTCAACAATGATATGTGGAATACATCTTTAACTTTGGATTGACTTGGTGGCATTTCCAAATGATAAGCTGCAACCCTAATTCATTCTAGAATTTCAAAAGGTCCGATGTACTTGGGACTTAATTTTCACTTCTCATCGAAATTTATAACACCCTTCCGTAGATATATCTTCAAGAAAAAATGATCTCCTTCCTGAAATTCCAAATACTTCATTCAATTATCGACATAGCTCATATGCCTACTTTGAGCAGCTTTGATGTGGGTTTGGATTACCTTAACCTTTTCCATCGTTTCCTCCACAAGTTATGGGCCTATGAGTTTTCATTCACCAACATCTTCCCAATAGGTTGGTGTGCGGCATCTCTTTCTGTATAATGCTTCATATGGTGCCATCTGAATACTTGAATGAAATATATTATTATAGTAAAATTCTACCAAAGGTAAATATTGATACAAGATACCTTGAAAGTCAACTGAGCATGATGTCGACATGTATTCTAAGGTTTGAATAGTCTATTCCGATTGTCCATTAGTTTGGGGGTGGTAGGAAGTGCTCAAAAAAAGTTCAGTATCTATGGCATTCTGAAGGCTTTTCCAGAATCTTGATGTAAAACAGGGGTCACGATCAGAAACAATCGATATTGGTACTCCATGAAGTCTTACAACATCATTAATATATAGTATTGCTAATCTTTCAAGTGGTAAATATCTTCTTATAGCAAGAAAATGTGCTGATTTGCTAAGATGATCAATAATTACCCATATTTCATTGTCCCTTCTAGGAGTCCTTAGTAGTCCCATGAAAAAATTTATTGTGATATCATCCCATTTCCACTCAGGTAAGGGAAGAGTTTTTGTGACTCCTCTCGGTTGTTGACTTCTAGATTTCACATGTTGACAAACCATAAATCTTGACACAAAATTAGCAATCTCCCTCTTCTTGTTGTCCCACCAAAAATGTTCCTTGAAATATCTATAAATTTTGGTGCTCCTAGAGTGTATAGAGAAATTGGATCTATGAGAATCATCCAAAAATCCTATTTTTATATTTGGTATATCGGGGACACAAAGTCTCTTATCAAATTTTAAATTTCCAATATCATACACAAAGTCACTCATTATCCCATCTTTCACAGCTTTAATCTTCTTTGGAAACTCATCATCAATGGTATGAGAACTATTTATCCTTTCTTGTTAAGATAGATTGGATACAATTTGAAAAGGTATTGATGTTTCACCTTCCATGGTGATAAATATATCCATCATTAATAGATCAATTTATATAGGATCCTTTTAAACTCTCATCTTGTTAAAACCTCCATGATCCTTTCTAATCAATGCATCTGCCACCTTATTTTCCTTCCTCGGGTGGTAGTGTACAGTGAAATCATAATATTTTAGTAGTTCAAACCATCGTCTTTGCCTCATGTTGAGTTCATTCTGTGAAAAAATATACTTCGAACTCTTGTGATCAGTATATATCTCACATTTTTCACCATAGAGATAGTGTCTACAAATCATCAATGAAAAGATTACAACTTGTAACACAAAATCATGAGTATGATTATATTTATCATGAATTATTAACTATCATGATGCGTAGTAAATAACCCTATCATTCTACATAAGGACACAACCAAGTCCATTATTTGATGCATCACTACAAATAACAAACCCATCATTACCTGATGATAGAGTCAATATAGGATCATTGACTAATATTCTCTTCAGTTCTTCAAAAAACATTCACAATCTTTTTTCCAAAAATATTTAACACCTTTTCATGTGATCTTTGTTAATGGATTAGCCATACAGGTGAAATTATGGAAGAAACGTCGATAATAACCTGCTAAACAAAAAAAACTATGTACCTCAGTTATACTCGTCATTGCTGGCCATTAATTTATTGCCTTGGTCATAGAAGGATCAACATAGATTCCATCCTTATAGAAAATATGTCCAAGAAAATAAATCTCCTAAATTTAGAATTCACATTTTCTAAAATTCCCATATAATTCATGACTTCTAAGAGTCTTCAGGATAATGCTGAAGTGATTTTCTAGATCTTCTTAGATTTTGGAGTATCCCATGAAATCATCAATAAATATAACTTCAATGTCATCAATATATTCCATGAATACACTATTAATTAGATCTATGAAGACAAAGGGTGTATTAGTCAATCCAAAAGGCATTACTGTAAACGTGAAATTCTCGTAACTGGTTCTAAATGCTTTTTTTTGGAATTTCTTCCTTCTTCACACACAATTGATGATATCTTGATCAATGGTCAATCTTCAAAAAGTATTGAGATCCATGAAGTTGGTCGAATAGATCATCAATTTGAGGAAGGTGATACTTTTTCATTATTTTTAATGAATTGATCTCCCCATAGTCAATACAGAACCTCATAGATGTATTTTTCTTCTTAACAAAAAGGATTGGGGACCCCCATGAAGAAAAACTAGGGCGAATAAATCCCTTATTAATCAATTCCTCTAGTTGTTTATTTAGTTCCAATAATTCCAAATTGGAAATTATATAAGGGGTCTTCGATATGGGCCATGATATAGGAATTAAATCAATGGAAAACACAATTTCTCATTCTAGAGGATGTCCAGGTAAATCTCGTGAAAACACACCAACATATTCTTTCACAATAGGTACATATTCTATTTTAACATTATTTTCCTCACTCACAATTATTTCATTTTCTTCCTCCCCAATAATTGAATTTATTTGGGCTACTAGGGGTGTATCTAGATAAGAATTAAGTTGTGATGTATTTTCTCTAAAGATAATGCACTCTTTATCAATATCAAAAATTGTAACATCTGTCTTCTTACAATATAGTTTTGCATCATGGTCTGAAAACCAATCTATACTGAGGATTATATGAAATTCAATCATGGGTATGATGATTAGATCAGTAGATAAACATCATTTCTATGCCCAAATTGGGACTAATTCCCAAATATTTATTGCAATGATACTTCCATTAGGAGTTTTGACTGACACCTCCCTTGTGAAATTAAATTGGAAATATATAATTTTCTAAGAAAACTTGGATGATATGAAACAATGCGATGATCCAGAATCCAATAAAGCATTTTCTAAACATGATGAAACCATTGAATTACCTGCCACTGCATATTTCAGAGCTTCATTCTCAATAGTAGTTATAACATAAGCTTCTCCTTGATCCGTTGGCCTATTCTGAGGTATGTTCCCTTGGTTATTTGGAAATTCATTTGCATAATGTCCCCTTTCCTTATAATTTTAGCATTCAAAATCGACAACCTCTTTCTTCCCCTTGCAATAACAATCTTGGTAGCCTTTTTCACCACACTTGTAATAGACTCCCATTCCCTTCAAGAAAGTACCATGGTGATTCTTCCCACATTTACTACAGGATTGAAATTCAACATTTCCCTTCTTTCCATTATTTCCATTTCCAGAGTGTTCAACATATCTCTTTTTCTCTTGCTTTTCTTTAAATTTATAAGACTTAGAGAATTTTTTTTCTGTCTTGATAGCACATGAGACAATATCTTCGTACGACAAGAAGTATTTTGGGACCAATTCTTCATGGATAAACGGTTTTAACCCATCAAAGAAATTATTAATCTAACTTCCTGTGTTACATATATAATCTGAATCATGCCTCACTACCCTTGTAAAGTTATCTTCATACTTTGTGACATTCTCATCCTCCTTTTGCCTTAGACTCAGAAATTGTCTTCCCATATCCACTTGATGGTCACGAGAAATGTATTTTTCTAGGAAAATTTCTTCAAAATCCATCCATTCAAAATTTTATAGTTAATCATCTACATTTGTGTTTTGAATCAATGTCCACCATTCATCAACATCTCCAGTGAGGTGGTAAACTGCCATGAAAACTTTTTCCTTTTCGCTATACACCAAGCCATGGAATATTTTCTCTAATGAGTTTATCCATTTTTCAACTACTAGTGGATTTGTACCCCCATTGAATGATGGTGGTTGTTTCCTAATGATGTGATCTAAAATTGATCCTCCACATTGCGGATTAGGGTGCTCTAAATGGGTAAGGTTATTATTAATAACCTGAGTGAGTTGTCCGAGTATGGTGATTAGCTGATCAGCACCAACTTCTTAACCAGATCCACTATAACTATCATGAGTAGGAGGGAAATCCCTACATGGAGTGTGTGAGTATATACAGTTTCCATTCCTTCCACTAGGATTCATTTCTAAACAATGGAATAATCTAGATTAGTTTATGATTCAAAATACATAATTCCAAAATTTTAAAACACATAACATAAATTGAACAGTTTATGGATAGAATCCATAATCATAATAAATGTTTCCTTCGAGGATGTATATACTCATAATCCCTTCATAATGGTTTGTAACAAAAATTACAATTATCCTAATCATATACCCCAAAAGTGTCATAAACAATAGTGTAGAAAGGCTCGTTGTCGTGCACTAGTTTGGGTTCGAGTCTAGCTGAAACCGGTGTTTTTGGGTTTTAACCCTAGGTACAAATGTTCCAGAGCCACCTCTAACTGCTCATATCCAGATAGAGATGTATTTCTTGGAAAACTCACAAAATCTCTACAATACCAAATTTAAAGTAAGTTCATATATACTAGTCCTCAAATTCTTTCTTAGGGATATGTGCTCTATTCAGAGTTTACCTAAATATAGTTTCTAAAGTTTGTACTAAATTTCCTTTGATACCAACCCCAACTCCCTGACCCTCGAAGCCCAGAGTCAGTGCATTATTACATATCATTGGAATGATCACAAAAGATCAAGTCTCGGAAGACCAATTAGTTTAGTAGCCTTGGAAGTACTAGATACATTAATAATTATTAAATTACATAATGAAATTGAGGAAAAACACAACATTTTTTCAATAGGTAACATTAAGATCCCATAGACTGTCCTTATAGGTCATTCATAATGTACTTTTTCATATCTTGGGAAAAATAAAACATTGAGAGGGGTGTGCTCAGAAGCTCAGTAATGTTAACAATATAGTGGATACTTTCATATATAATAATAAACATTTACGGAAATATATAAGACTAAAAAAAATCCTTTTAAACGTGAAATTTAACATAATATAGGAAAGGTAAAATCATATAATTTTATTTACTAATTCACATGGATATTCTACTAGTCGAACAATCAAATTCAATATCAATAGCTACTTTTATAATGATGGAATGCATAATGACTGATTTTCATAACCACATAGTCAAGGCCTTATGCCAAGACTACAAATAAGATATTGTCAAGGCCTTGTGATAAGACACTAGTTTGTCTCATGAGACCAACTGATTCATCAAGGAGCTGTAGTGTGCTCCAACCGTCGCATACTAAGTCCAATGCTTTCCTCAATTGAAAAGGTTTAAACAATACATAAACATTCATATTAAAAGTAGCATACGAAATGTCAATACTTTATCCATAAACCATGAATGGTATAAAAATAACACACCCATATTCAAACATATCTCCACACCTTCAATACAATATGGAAGATTCGTATCATAATAAATGAACTTCAAGCATGTTGAAAATCTATCAAGGGATGTTGAAATTGATAAAATGAAACTATTTGAATTAAATTATGTTTTATATTTTGAAACCATTTAAAAGAAAACCTTATTTTGGAAATATTCTTATATACTTGTAAGGGAAGCTTCGACGATGTTATAATGGCGGAAAATAGCCGCACCCGTCGTATATGTTAAAAAATGCATTTTTATATTAATTTTGTCAAAAAGGATATAAAGGACCTAGCTTGGAAAATGACAAAAATATTACTTTATAAACATCTTATAAAAGTCAAACAAGGGTATAAATGACTTTAAACCATACTATAGTAAATAGTAAATTTTTTTTGGAATACAATTTTAAGAATTATGGATGTGGATGATAAAGAATCCCAGTAGATAATTACATATAAACAACCTCAGATAATGAAATGCTTGTGAAATTAAACCTTACTGTTTATATTCCTTGTATGAGGGTATGTTAACCTCCTTTATAATGTTGAAATAACTTTTATTAAATTATAAAATAATCATATACATTACTATGATATCATATATGGTCTTTTAACATTACGTTATTAATAATATCTTAGTATTATAGTCGTTTCGAATGTTAAATGACTCATTTTCCTTTATAATATTTTTTACGTAAGTAATGTTTGTTATGTATAGGATGTATATTATACATAATCAGAATTATATAAGTATTAAAAAAAATTTAATCATCTAATGACAATTATTCTTGAATGGATATGATGGGGAATTAATCTCATCACGTTCGTGGGCATGGTAATCCGTACGTACGCACGAGCGACAATATCATTATTTTTAAATTAAAATAATATATAATTGGATGTTATATCATATATATAGAGTAATTATCATGTTTTATTTTTTATTTACATCAATTACACATCATCATTATACCCATCCAAATAATAATGTACTGAATAACAATTACACCACGACGTGGAGACGGTTAGCCATACGTACACATGTATGGTGACATGTCATTAAAATAATGGATAAAATAAAGAATATGGTTGTACCATATTTATAATAACATCACAGTATATAGAATATATGAGAGTTATTATTTTAGAATGTAGACTACAATGAAAGAGGAAGTGGAAGAAGAAAGGAACTTGAAAGAGGTGATTAATTATTTACCTCTACTTCGGGTTCTTCCTTCTGATTTGATCAAAAGGGATCCATAGGTGGGATTTATTACTAAATAAGGACCTTATGGTGAAGGGAGGATAGTTGACAGGGTATTTGGGAAGAATTTGTCTTATCCAAAAGGATTTGATGGTGTGAATTTCAGGGAAGGGGGAGTTCCCTTTTAAAAGAGGGGTGAGGGGAACCTTAGGAAAAGCTATATATATTATTTTATAATAAAATAATTTTCATTTTATAATTGAATTAAAATGAATTATTTATATTATAAGGTGGGTATGGGTCGTACACCACTCAAAAAATAGGTTTTATACAGGTTTGGGTCACTATATTATCCTATCTTTTAGATTAAACTCTGAGTTAAATAGTTTGACATTTACCACGTCTCATTGAATTTTTATATTATATGGTTAATAAACATAATATATACATCCAAGAGAACCCCAACTGGTTAATTAATGATAAAAATATCATTTATAAGTCTTTAGGACGAAATTTATATTTTTAGAAGTAGAATATCAATTAATAATATAATATTTGTTTTAAAAACTCTTTTATGTCAATTTTGACACTATTTGATATTTTGTTTTTCTAAATTAATAACATCATTATTACTTCGAAAAAATTAATATAACCAACACTAACATGTCATATTATCCTATAAAATTATTTTAATTCATAAAAAGTCTCAAATTACATTTATTTGTATATTTATAATATCTATTATTTTAATATTTCATTAATTTTATAATTAATGCGTCATCATTGTGTCACAAATAAATTAAATTATTTAATATATATAAATTATAAATAAAATTCCATTATATAGGAAATATTTTTAACTTTCTAATTAATATTTATAGTCAAATTTATCTTATGTATAATCCTATATAATTTTTTTAGTTATTAAACATTGATTTTAACTCTTTTAACTCTTCTGTAAATAAAATAATAATAAATGTCATAGTCTAATCCATGTGAATCTAAAAGATAAAATTTTATTTCTATGTTAGATTTTGGTTAAATAAGACGTATCCAATAGAATTAGGACATGTGTTAGGGTAATAATATAATTTTTACCCTTAATTTTCCAATTTACTTTCAACCGTGGTAAATAAAAGTAAAATGTAACTATTCAGCAAAAAATATTTTCATCTTATTGAACAAAATTTTACATACTAATATCAAGAGTGTCTCTCAGATTTTTGAAATTCAACTCACAGAAGTGGTAAAATTATGTTTTATGTAAATTTACAAATGCTCCTAGGAAGTGTGTAAAAGATTGTAAGAAGTTCAATAAAATTATTATATAACTAAAATTATTATACACTGACTCTAATTAATTACATTGAACTTATATAGGTATTATGAATCTATTTTGTCCGAAATTAAATTTAAATAAAATACATAATTATTTAAATAAAAAGTTGGTTTTAAACTATAACTCAGTATTTTTCACTATTCATAAAAAATTTAATTTTTTCAGAAATATACCAAAAATTCACCCTATGCTAATTTCGATATTACGAATCAAAAAATAAAGTCCATTTTCAAATATAAAATGTATAAAATTTCAAAAAGTGACTATTACTATTTATAATGGGTAGTTTGATTGGTTGTGGTGTGTCAGAACGTGATGTTGCGTACAACACACACTACTATATTATTCAAAGAGATGCATACCGTGGAAGCTTGGGGGTGTTAAAACTACAACCAAAACTAAACCCAATAATACAAAAAACATAAAATCATAATTAAATCATCAAATAACGTCCAAAATACCCTTTTTTCATCATATGTATTCATTTTAGATTCAATATCTCTATCATGGGGATAATATATCCATCTAGTTATCAAACAAAATTGTTTCATAATAGTGTATTAGCAATTAACTTATTATGAAATGGTGAATCCAAAAAATAAATAATAGAATGAGAATATGATACATAGTTCTTATAAAACACCCCTTGAAGAAATTTTTATCTAGAAATCACATAGGTAATATCAAGTAATAACAAAAACACATGTAAATCATCATATACAATCAAATAATATATAGATTATTCATTAAAGTATTTAAATTAATCATTACAATACATCTATGTAAACAAAATCTGGTTACCTCATTATAAAAAATGAAATATAAGATTTTTCAAGAATTCCGTACAAAAATCAATGATCAAACAAACCACTATTATATATAAATGAAAGGGATGGACCCATTTTTAATATCACATGAATGAATCATCAATAATATATAAAAATGAAAATACCTATCAACAAATCATCCTTAAATCATGAATTTCAAACCTCTATCACTTCAATGGCATTCTCATAATAAAGAACATAAGTGAAATAAATGAAAAGGTACATGCAACTCAATTGCTATCAAAAATAGTAAATATCTTTATTATATGGGATAATCCAATAGAAGAGAACCCAAAGGTTTCTTAAAAAGTCCCCATGTAACATAGGGTTTATATAATAAGATTTAAACTATAGGAATTCCTATGTGATTTGGAATTTATAGTAATAGTGAAAATTAATATTTCATAACAAGATATATCATGATCACCCAGTTTTGAAGATATATTCATAAAAAAGGATATAATTTCTAAAATCACCCAATCTCCCCCACTAGTATCAGATAAAAATATATTTTGTTTATATCCTAAAAAGGGTTTTTGTGGAAAATTAATTTTATCACAATCAGTACGTACTAAATGAACAATTTAAATCATCTCAATGGGTGATTCACACTATTTATTTTCATTATATTTTATGGACTTAATCTATTAATAATGAATCAATCTCCCATGGAACATACAAACCACATACTAAAGCCTCTATGTCATGATATATCAATCATAAATAAATTCTCTTAATATCCATACACACCATGTCCACGGAAATCACATAGAGGTCAAATAACCCCCAAGGAATAGTATAATGAATAAATATCACGACTTATGTATTAGTGATACATATGATATTTATTCCATGATAAAATCTATATCATATTTCTCGTTGTTCTACATAAACCCGCATTCCATGAATCCCTTCCATTACAAAAAATATCAATTTATCCTTCCAATCCCTTCCTCGCTAGTCAGCATAAATCCTCCACCACTAAAAAGGAGAAAATTATCTTGTTTGAAATATCGGTGGCCATTTTCATGAACATTCCCGAATACACAGGTACCCTGATTATCAATCTAGAATTCTAGTTTATTAAATGGAATGGTCAATCCCGAATGGTTGGAGACTGGAACCTGGAATTATTGAAGATAGACTATGGAATAAATTTTCCACCAAATAGTGGATGATTGAGAAAGAAGTCAGTATGAGAAACACTCCAAAATGGAGAATGTACCAGAAACCAAACTACTATATCAAAAACAAAATAATAGAAAATAAATTTACTAATAAACTAACAACACATACCTTCCAAGAGATTCATCACTACAATCCAAAAATATATAGAACATCCACCCCATACATGTGGCTCTCTTACTTTTTGTAGACCTGGAAGAAGGATATCTACCAACACCAAAATGAAATGGAACAATGTGATCTAAAAATCAATGTATTTAATCTTCAATTTCTCCCCACAAGTACCCCATTGAAATAATACAACCCATGATTTTAGTCTAGAAAAAATAGGTCCTGAAAATTAATGTAAAATATAAAGACAAACCATCATTCATTCTAAAATGAGGGAAATATTTCGTGATTGGATTCAATAATTACATTATATATAATAGTTTTTAAAAATCACTAGGAATGAATAAAAAATTTTCATAAAAAGGGAATTTATATATATATATATATATAAATAGTCACAACATATACCATGGATCTCTTATCTATAGTTCAATGTTTTCTAGCTATTAGATCCTCATATGTATAATTTGAGCGATTATGGAAATAAGAGTACACACCTACCTCTGTCTTAGGCAGAATAAGAATAATCCACATCATATCGGGGATAAGATCTTATTGACTAGGGTTTTTTAGTGTAGTCAATGTCTATAAACTTATAGGAAAATATCCTCCTTATGATCACGTACTAAATAACCTAATAAATTAAAATGAATTCATGTTATTAATTAATTTTTATAAAATGGAGAATATTCTAAATTCAAAAAAAAATATCATTTAATATTCAATTTATTAATTTTTATTTTCAATATTTAAATTATGTTTCAATATTTAAACATTTGGTTTTCATCAAATCCTGATTTCATAATAAAAAACCAACAATATGTTTTTTTTCAATTCATTTTGATACATTTTCTAAAAACTATTATCAATATATTATATCAAATCCATCGACTTCTTAATACATCCCAAATTTCAATTCTGTAATAATTGGATTATTTTATCTAAAATCTATACCATACAAAATTACTATTTCAATTCATATGAAATTTTGGTTTTCAAAAATTAATTGTAAGATAATTAAAAAAAAATCATGAAAATAATGTTTTCATCATATGGCTTATCTCAAACTGAAAAACATGCCATTATTCATATATCCTAAATCAACAACTTTGATAGGATTTTAAAATAAAGAATGATGTAAATGTAGATATAAATAAACAAAACAGAGTCAAGATTCATAAACAATTAGTTTAAACCCATAAATACCAAGAGGACATATAAAAAACTAATTTGGAATGAAATAGAGAACAAAAGAGAATGGAAGACCGCTTACCGAGGAAGATACAACACAACCATCACAACTATCAATCATCGAATATATGATATGGGGGGATTAGGGATGTGAAAAAATTATTAAGAATGTCTCTGTGTTGTGAGAGGAAAGAAATCATTTGGAATGAAAAAAATGATTTGTCCCATGAAAAAACCTATGAGCCACAAGATATACAGGTCCAATATTCCAATTACATGACTTGAAATATTCAATGGCTATTTATACTGAAAAATGTGTATCCTTATTTTTAAATACATTTTTTTCATTTTATATCAAGTATCGTAGAAATGGTTTTTAATAATTTCGAATTGCGCTCCAATTTTATTAAATATTATTGGATGTAATTACACAATGGGAAGTGTCATTATGTATATTGCAATAATATGTAAGACAAAAAATTCAATAGTTCACTTATAAAATAATAAAAACTAAAAAATGAAGGACGAGTAATAACTTAAATCCTTAATATATGTGACAAACTTATAACCATAAAAACATTACTTTAGAAGAATTTTTATCTATAAGTTTCTATATCATTGAGATGTGGCTAATTATCTCTCATAAATTACTCACACTCCCAAGTCTCAGTAAAAAAATATGCATGGTGGAAAAACACATGGACCAACATAATAATCCCCCCATGAAGTAAATTTTTACTATAATTAGAAATATATGATTTTTTGGTCAGTCATGAATATGTCCAAATCCACTTCTAGATCCTCCCAACAGATGTGTGGATATGGGTTATAAAAACACATCAAAATATATGATGCATCGAACACATTATGTATTTTCAAACACTACGGTGGAAGTAATAAATGGTAAGACACATTCTACAAATACTCAAGAACCTAAAATGGTCCAAAAAAATGAAGAGGAATATTACATTACTTCATATTTCATATATAACCCAAATGAGGTAAACAATTAATGAAAGAAAACTCACCAAAAAAGTTCTGTAATCATCAATGATAATGATCAACATATGATTTATATTTCCTCTATACAATCTTCGTTCTCTAAAAAATCATTTAAATATTCATCTTAATCTCTTAGACCAAACACATAACAACGATGGAAGTATCAAAAATTTTCGACCAACATAATAGTTACATACATGGCGCTCCATACAAGGACTTAAAATTTTCAATTCCGGTCATGTACAATTGTCACGACCCGTCCTCGGGGCCCGTTCCATGACAACCACAAGCTCGCCTTCCATAGGCCAGGGGATGGAAACTAGCACCAAGGCGTAAATCCCAACAAAAGGGAAGGCATTGACTTTGAAAAGTAAAACAAGCACAACAGAGTAAGAAAGAGGAAAAGTAAACAGTAAGTAAAAACTGTAACAAGCTGTGTTGAAAGTAAAAGGGGCCGTAAATACAAGCCCAACTATAAAGTACAACTGAAAGGGGAAAACAAAAACTGAAAGAAAAGCCGCAGCGTCGAGCCGTCCTCTGGAAGTCCCACCTGAAGGGTGGGTACAGATAGCCTCCACTGCTTATCAGGTCCACCTGATCACTCCGAGTGCGTCCCGCCCAGTGGTCCACCTCCAGGTACCGTCCTGCTCCGCACGCCTCCACCACGATCAGCGCTATCCCTCGTCTACAACCAACACAACGTATTGCGGCAAAGCCCATGTAGGGGTGAGTATAAGCTACTCAGTAGGGACCCCGAGACCCGAAGGTCTCCCGAAATCCAAAAGGATAAACCACAAGGAATGATACAATCGCGAAGTAACATCCGAAACTGCTTAGGTATATGCACATACATATACCAAAGTCATCAATTTTCGTTCGGCTCCAACATCTGAGCCCAAGCACAACCCAGTCCACACAGGAAATCAAAACGTATACCCACACAAGATAGCACAACACAATCCACAAAGGAGAGTAAACAGTAAATCCACACAGGATAGTTCAACACAATCCATAAAGGAGAGTAAACAGTAAATACACAAAGGAAAGTTCAACACAGTCCACAAAAGAGAGTAACACAAGATTCAGCTCACACAGGTATACTTCTTCAAATGACGATAGAGATGATCAGTTGTAGCCACTGATTCATCTAAGATGTCAGACCCAAAAAGAATCGGATGGTACTAACCCCCCCCCCCGCAATGACCCACATAGGATCGTTCATGAAGTTGGACCCAAATCTATAGGTAAACTCCTTCTCCATCAAGTACAGTGGTTATTCCGCTACAACCAAGCACTCTTCCGTCGTGGGCCTGCTGCTACAACCAAGCGCTCCCATGTGCCGCTACAACCAAGCGCACCTCTGTCGTGGGTCTTCCGCTACGACCAAGCGCTCCCCTGTGCCACTACAACCAAGCACACCTCTGTCATGGGTCGGCCGCTACAACCAAGCGCTCCCCTGTGCCGCTAAAACGAAGCACACCTCTATCGTGGGTCTGCCGTTACAACCAAGCGCTCCCCTGTGCCGCAACAACCAAGCGCACCTCTGTCGTGGGTCTGCCACTACAACCAAGCGCTCCCCTGTGTCGCTACAACTAAGCGCACCTCTGTCGTGGGTCTGCCGCTACAACAAAGCGCTTTCCACTAGGCTATCTGTAACACAGCGAGTCATTCGATCAGCAGTCTTCAAATCTCAACCGGCTCTAGGGTTCCGCACACAGCATGCTCGTTCCGGGAGGGTCCACTCCACGAGCTAAAAGGTCGATGCATCAACTGACATGCAGTCTGGAGTTGATGTATCCCAAGGTGTACCGTAGTGGTCACTGCCGAAAAGACGGAGGATTCCCATACTGTTCTCATCATCGTCGCAGTCGAATCCACCGAGGATCTCTGCATAGTCGTCATCGTCGAAGTCGCAGCTAGCACTAGGGTTCCCGCACACAGCAAGCTCGTTTGGGAGGGTCCGCTCCACGAGCCGAGAGGCTGATACATCAACTGACACAAAGTCCGAAGTTGATGTATCCAAAAGTTCCGTATCGCCAACAGGAACTCAACATCGCAGACGGCGCGTCAATCGGACACCCGGTCTGAGAGTTATTGGCTTTTTAGTCCTAGGGCCCGGTTGGTTTATAAGGAAAAACCAACCCAAACATACTCCAACTGTATCCAAACCTCGTGCGGAGTGAGCCAAAAGATCCGTCTCACTTAGAGGAATCCACCAAAGATGACGGCACGTCAATCGGACGTCCGTAGCTCAAGATATGAGCGTTTCAGCTCTAAGGGCCCGATTGGTTTCGTGTACGAAACAACCCGGACGAACCCAAAGTATTCCGAAACCTTGAGTGCGATATAACAAAACGACCGTCTTGAACCAAGGATCGCGTTGCAGCTGACGGCGCATCGTTCAGAGGCCCATAGCTCAAGATACAGGAATTTGTCCGAAAATGGGTCGTAGACGGGGGGTCCGGGCCCGGGCCGACCCAGCCCGACCCCGCTAGGTCGGCCGAACCCGGTCGACCCGACCTGGTCCAACCCGGCCGGACCCGGTCCGGTCTGGCCTGGCCGCGGCCCGGCCGGTCGGACCGGCCTGGCTCGGCTCGGCCGAGCGTCCGAGCGCCAGGGCGCCGCGGGGCGCTGCCCCCGCAGTCTGGAGATGCCGCAGCCCCGCGTGGGCCGCGCTGGAGAACCGCAGACGCTGCTTCTGCCGCGTCCCGTGTGGGCAAACCGGACCCGCGCGGCCGCGGGTCCGTTGGCCGCCGCCACTGCGGCTTTAGCCGCGCCGACAACCCGCGCCGCCAGAATCTTCTGCGGGCCACCGAAGTTGCTCCGGTGGTCCTTTTTCCTTCCCGTCTGCGCCTGTGCTCCTCCCGGGTTCCGTTCTTCACTGCGAAATCAACAAACTGCCCTTGCGTCACGATTTTTCGTCACCCGCCAAATCCGCACAACCACGAAGAACGGAGGAGGGTTATCAGGCTGTGTTCGTTTGGCCATCACCCTCCGCGTTAGATAAAACAACGAGAGAAAAAATAAATCAACACATGAAACAACAATTTTAATAAATTAAAATTGTTCATTTGCAACCAGTTCTTTAATTTTAAAGAAACGTTCACGGGAAAAGGGCATTCCAAAACATAATCCCTACCTCGCCAAGTCGTCGCACGCATTCTTCATGGGATTGCTCGTCGTTGAAGGAGGGAATCGTCGCGTCGTCGCGGAAGGGCATTGCGTCGTCGTGGAATCTGGCGTTGCGTCGACGAACTCAACAGTCCAAGAAACAACAGATTTAATTACAAATAATTAAATCCGTGTTTTGTTAAAACCCACAAAGGAGATTTAAGGAATCACAAACACTCACCTCAACGGAAGATCGATGGATCTTGTTGTGGAGGAAGGAACGTCGCCGAAGAACGTCTCGGATTAAGAGTCGTCAAACTCCGAGGGTGACGACATTCTTCGTGTTCTTCGTGTTCTTCGCGAAGGACGATGAAGGCTCAAGAATTCCGTCAAGCCTCTCAACGTGTAATCCTCTAAACGCAGTGTTGGTCTTATTTTATTATTACGCCAACAAACGAAAAAGGTAAGTAACGACCCATCAATTCATTGAATTAATTCAACGAATGAAACCGCCCATTTGATTCATGAAATAAACCTCCCAATTAAATGGTGTGTTAGGGATTTAAGAAAACGCGTCAGTTGACTTTAATAATGACATGTTTTCGCGGTTGCGTTACTTATCGGAAAGAAACGGCGGGGCTCGTGTGGGCCCCACCTCACAAATATCCTACCAAGAGGGTAGGATATTTCTGGATAGCACCCTATCCGTTTCAACTCAGTTTAAGTGGCTTTCAAGTGGCATCAAGTGGCTTAAGTGAAATAAAATAATGTTCTCGAACAAATTATTTTATTTCTTAACTTCAAGCCCAAAAATTAATAACCACACCCGAGAAAACGCAACTCCGGAAGAGGCATTTCTAAGAAAATACCGGCGCTGCGATTTCATCGGTGCCCTCAGAATTCGATTCCGGGCACCGGTTCAAAAGTTAGAAAAACCCGCTCGTCCGTTCACTGAACGTACCCAAGACAAACTTCGAAAAACGATTCCGAGCACACCGAGCCTCGGAATCAGGTGCCATCAGAAACTGCGCTCTTGTAAAATTCAAAAGAAAATTAAGAAAAAAATTTCCTTGAAATTTACGGGTCTTTACATTACTCCCACCACAGGGATTTATGTCCCTGTAAAGCTTCACCACACACTTAGGGATACAAAGGCAGTACTGAGCATGCATCTGAGCATCCCGCTCCCATGTTATCTTCTGGAGGTTTTCGAGCTGCCATCTGAAGTGCACTAGAGGAATCGATTGTCCACGTAGGACCCACTCCTTTCGATCCTAGATCTCCACTATGACCTCCGCAAAAGTCACCCCATCTCCAAAGACAAACTCTTCATGGTCAAAGATTGACGTTGGGTCATGCACGTATCTCATCTGCTGAGATATGTGGAAGACGTCGTGCATCCAGCGCAACTGTGGTGGTAGAGCCAGGCAATAAGCCACCTTGACAATCCTGCTGAGGACCTGGAAGGGTCCGATGAAGCATGGAGACAACTTGCCGCCTCGGCCAAATCTCCGCAAACAACGTTGAGGTGAGACACGCAAGAAGACGTGGTTGCCATTCTCAAACTCTAGTGGCCTGCGCCTCCTGTCAGCATATGACTTCTGTCGGATCTGAGCTGTCCTCATCCGCTCCTGGATGACCTGGACCTTCTCTGTCGTGGCCTGGAGCATCTCTGATCCCACAAGAGCTGCTAAGATTTCTTCTTTTCCGATAAGAGAAATATGGTCTCATCCCCTGGATGAACCACTTTGCCTAATATAGTCAATGTTGACATGGATGGTACTAATCCATACCAAGGATGACGTCGTAAGGCCTCGACGCTACTACCAAGAGATCCAACCGTTACTCTAGCCTCCAAGGGTTGAGTCACACTATTGGCATCACTGTGTGGTAACTGGGACTCCTCCAGTAGATGTCTCACGGGCGAGGGTCAGGTCAACAGTCTAAACCAGAATCTCTTAGTAACAACACAAAAGAGGACAGGAATAAAAACATCACAAGGGTATTCATCTTTTATTATTACTTCTCATAATACAAATACACTACACCATAGCAACAAGGAACTAGAAGTATAAAAGACGTATCCACTAGTCCCGATCCTGTCCATCTGCTCCCAGAGCTCCTTGATCGAAGGCCTCACCTGCCTGAAGCTGAGCTCTCGCATGTCCACCAACTCCTTGCGGTCAGGGTGGACCTCCTGGTGGTGGTGGTGGCAACACCCCGAAGCGTCGTCCAACTACAGCTGCACGACCAGCTCCCCTGCCATGGCCGTATTCATATTGCGGTCCGCCATGATCGAACCTCTGCCTCTTCCTGGGGGGGTCCTTCGTTCATCTGCTGGTCATCCGTATGGCGGGTCGGACAGTCACGACCCATGTGACCAACCCCGTAGCAGGAGTAACACTGCCCTCTCATGGCAAGTCGTTTCCCACCCCGAGTACCTCGTGCAAACGATCCAGAGTCATGATGTTGACCACATGTAGGTCTAGTCATCTTGGACCCCTACGTCATCTATCTACTGCCCACTGCAGAAGACTCTGCCGCATCCCAGCAAGTGGTGGGTCCTGCTACTGTAGACTGCTCAGTAAGGAAACTCTCCACTAAGAGGGCTCGCTCCCACACCCCTGCCTGAGTCGGAATGTTGTGGGAGATAATCGAAGCCTTGATCTCGTGCCTCAGTCCCTGCTCGAAGGATCGGGCCCGAAAGAACGGGTCTCGTACCATATCTGTGGAGTAACGCGAGAGATCAGTAAATCTCGCCGAGTACTGGGCCACTGTCATGCTGCCCTGCCGCAGCTGTAGTAGCTCCTGGATGCGCACCGCTCGGAGGGTGTATGGGACGAACTCGGAGCGGAAGATGCTCTAAAAGTCTGTCCAGAGGAGAGATGTCTCGTCGTGCACCTGGAGCATCAAGCTCCACCATCTTCTTGCTGCCACGTGGAGGAGGCTCGCTACGAGGATCACCATGAGGTCTGCCGGTGTCCTCACTAATCTAAAAACCCGTAAACTACCTCCAGCCAGTCCAAAGTGGCCTGAGGGTCCGTCTCCCCGTGGAACCTGGGCGGTCGCTGGTGCTGGAACTCATGCAGTGCACTAAGGCGACGTGCATCGTCAGTGGATGTGGCTGGTAGCATCGGTCGCTCGGCGGGTATAGGTACCGCCGGTGCCTCAGCTGTCAACGGGCCCTGTACCGAGTCCTCGACGCTCGGTGGGCTCTCACCACAAACATCGCTCGGAACCCTAGCTGGCTGACGTCGTCGAGCCATCCTGAAAAGGAAACAAGTGCGCCACGGTCAGAACAGTATACCTGGTGAGCTGACACAAGTAATCAGATAGAAAACTTTAAACACACAAGCAATCAATGCTTTCGTGCATTAAGTCGGAATTCAGAAGTCAGGGTCCTTGTGTACGGATACGTTGGCCGCCGCACCAACAATGGACTCCCTGGACTGATAACCACACTCAATACGCTAAACACTATTGCTTCACATAGAAGAAAGATCAGAGTCTGCGGTAGAACCGACCACCTCTGATACCAATTTGTCACGACCTGTCCTCGGGGCCCGTGCCGTGACTACCCCAAGCCCGCCTTCCATAGGCCAGGGGCTGGCGACTAGCACCAAGGCGTAAATCCCAACAAAAGGGAAGGCATTGAATTTGAAAAGTAAAACAAGAACCATAGAGTAAGAAAGTGGAAAAGTAAACAGTATGTAATAACTGTAACAAGCTGTACTGAAAGTAAAAGGGGCCGGAAATACAAGCCCAACTATAAAGTACAACTGAAAGGGGAAAACAACAACTGAAAGAAAAGCTGCAGCGTCGAGCCATCCTCTGGAAGTCCCACCTGAAGGGTGGGTACATATAGCCGCCACTGCTCCTAGGGTCCACCTGATCGCTCCGAGTGCGTCCCGCCCAGTGGTCCACCTCCAGGTACCGTCCTGCTCTGAACACCTCCACCACGATCAGTGCTGTCCATCGTTTGCAACCAACAAAACGTAGTGCGGGCAAAGCCCATGCAGGGGTGAGTATAAGCTACTCAGTAGGGACCACGAGACCCGAAGGTCTCCCGAAATCCACAAAGGATAAACCACAAGGAAAGATACAATCACGAAGTAACATCCGAAACTGCTTAGGTATATTCCCATACGTATACCTAAGTCATCAATTCCTGTTCGGCTCCAACATCCGAGCCCAAGTACAACCCAGTCCACACAGGAAATCAAAACGTATACCCACACAGGATAACACAAAATAATCCACAAAGTAGAGTAAATAGTAAATCCACACAGGATAGTTCAACACAATCCACAAAGGAGAGTAAACAGTAAATCCACACATGATAGTTCAACACAATCCACAAAGGAGAGTAACACAAGATTCAGCTCACACATGTATACTTCTTCAAATGATGATAGAGATGATCAGATGTAGCCACTGATTAATCTAAGCCATCGGACCCACAAAGGATCAGAATTTACTAACCCCCACCACCCCAAAATGACCCACATAGGATCGTTCATGATGTTGGACCCAATGCTATAGGGAATCTCCTTCTCCATAAAGTACAGTGGTTATGCCACTACAACCAAGCGCTCTTCCGTTGTGGGCCTGCCGCTACAACCAAGCGCTCCCATGTGCCGCTACAACCAAGCACACCTCTTTCGTGGGTCTGCCACTACGACCAAGCGCTCCCATGTGCCGCTACAACCAAGCGCAGCTCTGTCGTGGGTCTGCCGCTACAACCAAGCGCACCTCTGTCGTGGGTCTGCCGCTACAACCAAGCGCTCCCCTGTGCCGCTACAACCAAGCGCACCTCTGTCGTGGGTCTGCCGCTACAACCAAGCGCTCCCCTGTGCCACTAAAACCAAGAGCACCTCTATCGTGGGTCTGCCGCTACAACCAAGCGCTCCCCACTGGGCTATCCGTAACACATCGAGTCATTCGATCAGCAGTCGTCAAATCTCAACCGGCTCTAGGGTTCCACACACAGCATGCTCGTTGCGAGAGGGTCCACTCCACGAGCTAAAAGGTCGATGCATCAACTGACATGCAGTCCGGAGTTGATGTATCCCAAGGTGTACCGTAGTGGTCACTACCGAAAACAAGGAGGATTCCCGTACTGTTCTCATCATCGTCGCAGTCGAATCCACCGAGGATATCTGCATAGTCGTCATCGTCGAAGTCGCAGCCAGTACTAGGGTTCCCGCACACAGCAAGCTCGTTCGGGAGGATCCGCTCCACGAGCCGAGAGGCTGATACATCAACTGACACAAGTCCAAAGTTGATGTATCCAAAAATTCCGTATCACCAACAAGAACTCAACGTCGCAGATGGCGCGTCAATCGGACGCCCGGTCTGAGAGTTTTTGGCCTTTTCGTCCCAGGGGCCCGGTTGGTTTTTAAGGAAAAAGCAACCTGACCATACTCCACCTATGTCCAAACCTCAGGCGGAGTGATCCAAATGATCCGTCTCACTTAGAGGAATCCACCAAAGCTGACGGCACGCCAACCAGACGTCCGTAGCTCAAGATATGAGTGTTTCCGCTCCAAGGGCCCGGTTGGTTTCGTGTACAAACCAACCCGGCCGAACCCAAAGTATTCCGAAACCTTGAGTGTGATATACCGAAACGCCCGTCTCGATCCAGGGATCGTGTTTCCGCTGACGGCGCGTCGTTCAGAGGCCCGTAGCTCAAGATACAGGCATTTGACCGAAAATGGTCTGTAGAAGGGGGTCCGGGCCCGGGCCGACCCGACCCGACCCCCCCCTGGGTCGGCCGAACCGGGTCGAACCAACCCGGTCCAACCCGGCCGGACCCGGTCTGGTCCGGCCTGGGTGCGTCCTGGCCGGTCGGACCGGCCTGGCTCGGCTCGGCCGGGCGGGCGAGCGCCAGGGCATCGCGGGGCGCTGCCCCCGCGGTCTGGAGATGCCGCGTCCCCGCGTGGGCCGCGCTGGAGAACAGCGGACGCGGATTCTGCCGCATCTCGTGCGGGCGAACCAGACCCGTGCGGCCGCGGGTCCGTTGGCAGCTGCCGCCGTGGCTTCAGCCGCGGCGGCCTCATCCGGCGGCGCGCCGGGGCGCCGCCGCCTCCGGCTGTCGGCACCGCCATAATCTTCCGCGGGCCACCGGAGTTGCTCCGGTGGTCCGTTTTCCTTCCCATCTGCGCCGGTGCTCCTCTCGGGTTCTGTTCTTCACTGAGGAATCAACATACTGCCCTTGCGTCACGATTTTCCATCGCCCGCCAAATCCGCACAACCACGAAGAACGGCGGAGGGTTGTCGGGCCGTGTTCGTTTGGCCCGCACCCTCCGCGTTAGATAAAACAATGGGAGAAAAAAATAAATCAACACATAAAACACCAATTTTAATAAATTAAAATTGTTCATTTGCAACTGGTTCCTTAATTTTAAAGAAACGTTCATGGGAAAATGGCATTCCAAAACATAATCCCTACCTCGCCAAGTCGTCGCACGCGTTCTTCGCGGAATTGCTCATCGCGGAAGAAGGGAATCGTCGCGTAGTCGTGGAAGGGCGTCGCTTCGTCGCGGAATCCGGCGTTGCGTCAACGAACTCAACGGTCCAAGAAACAATAGATATAATTATAAATAATTAAATCCGTGTTTTGTTAAAAACCACAATGGAGATTTAAGGAATCACAAACACTCACCTCAACGGAAGATCGAAGGATCCTGTTGTGGAGGAAGGAACATCGCCGAAGAACGTCTCGGATGAAGTGTCGTCAAACTCCGAGGGTGACGGCATTCTTCGCGTTCTTCGTGTTCTTCGCGAAGGAGGCTGAAGGCTCAATAATTCCATCAAGCCTCTCAACCTGTAATCCTCCAAATGCCATGTTGGTCTTATTTTATTATTACGCCAACAAACGAAAAAGGTAAGTAACGACCGATCAATTCATTGAATTAATTCAATGAAAGAAACCGCCCATTTAATTCATGAAATAAACTGCCCAATTAAATGGTGCGTTAAGGATTTACGAAAACGCGTCAGTTGACTTTCATAATGACGGGTTTTCGCGGGTGCGTTACTTAGCGGAAAGAAACTGCGGGGCTCGTGTGGGCCCCACCTCACAAATATCCTACCAAGAGTGTAGGATATTTCTGGATAGCACCCTATCCGTTTCAACTCAGTTTAAGTGGCATTCAAGTGGCTTCATGTGGATTAAGTGAAATAAAATAAAGTTGTCGAACAAATTATTTTATTTCTTAACTTCAAGCCCAAAAATTAAAAACCACACCCGAGCAAACACAACTCCAGAAGAGGCATTTCTAAGAAAATACCGGCGCTGTGATTTCATCGGTGCCCTCAGAATTCTATTCCGGGAACCGGTTAAAAAGTTAGAAAAACCTGCTCGTCCGTTCACTGAACGTACCCGAGCCAAACTTCAAAAAATGATTCTGGGCACACCGGGCCTCGAAATCATGTGCCGTCAGAAACTGTGCTCTTGTAAAATCCCAAAGAAAATTAAGAAAAAAAATTTCCTTGAAATTTATGGGTCTTTACAACAATTATCTACTTTTATAAGATAAATCACTATGCCCAAAATGTTCATCCTAGGCTCCACAAAAATTTAGGATGAAATAATGAAGTATATCCTCAACAATCTTTATAGATATCTCTGTCTAAGGATCCTTCAAAAGTTAGTACATCTAACTCAAATGAACATGAGATCTCATGAAATTCTAAAGACCTCTCCAAATCAAAGATGTAAAATAGTTATATATTGTAGAGACTATAGAAGATTAAACTCTATGGAAAAGAACAATCTCTTTCACATAGATATTTTTGACTCCCCAACTTTGGTTGTATCACGAATGGGTATAAATTGTGATAATTTTGGTCACCCTATTGATCACAACCCATTTCACATTCTTATTTGTCTAGGTGAATGACAACACAACAAGACATTCCAAATAAAACTCCCCCACATCCAAGTAATCACTAGAGTTGGAAGGACTAAACCTTAATGTCACTCGTTTTAAGCCTTGACTTGATGAAAATTTTAAAAATGAGAGGGAAAATTATAGATTTCCCATTTCATACATAGCCACCATATTAAACATCATGTATCAGAAAAAAAATTGATTTATGGGTTCTCAACACACTTGGAATTATAGAAATCCTACATAACATAATTTCTTAACGTAATGGTTGAACACATCAGTTTGGGATACATATTATTCCCACAGTAGATAATAACCACACTGCAATGGTCCCACAACATAAATATAGTTTATATTATCATTAAATTCATCATCAAGATTCTTTTATTTTTGAATAATATATAGAAGAGTGGATGTATACTAAAAAATTTCAAATAAAACCTCAAACATTGTATCCCGTAATCCTATATAAATCTATGCAAAAGGGGCCATAAAGTTCTAATATTCTAATGATTCTTTCATGGCCTAGGTCGGAAGCTTTATTCTCTTTACATCAAAAATGAAATATCATTCCCCTAATATATATGTGATTTCAAATTCAATAGAATACATGTTCACCAACAAAAGCCTCTCGTAGATGTACAAATCAGTCTGAGAAATGATATTACTAATGTTTCTATGTTATGAATTTACATTAAACCTCTCTAAAAAAAGTAAGGATTCTAAATATGAAGAATGTAAATCACATCTTTGAGTTGATGCTCATGTGTTAGATAATCCCCCATTTTTGCATAAGATGTTGACAACCATATTCTACCATATGTTCACCTTGCATAAGAGAACAACACAAACCCCAACCCAATCCTCATTAATCATTGAAGACCAAATATAATTTCCCTTCCTCTATAAGAGTCATCAATTGTGTATAATTTATAAGACATTTCAAATAATCAAAAGATGTCATCCATTTTTATATGCAAGATAAAATCACTCCCATATGATTGAGGGAGGTCATTAGAGAATATAATTTTGACAAATCCTTTATGAAGCTATGATAAAATCTCTATGGACTAAACAAGCACAAAATTTCAAAATCATTACCCAATTTCTCCCATTTTGTAATATATTTATACTTATCTGGATTATCTAAGATACCATGTTATGACATAGCATGTCCCAAGATCTTCAATATCAGAATATAGAAATTACATTTCAATTTATTGGCATAATGTCAGTGATTTCTCTACAATTCCATAACTTCTCTCACATGACACACATGATCGTATGCTGGCATAGAGTAATCTAGGCTGTCATCCAAGAATTACGCCATGAATGTATCAAGATACTCATGGAGGTATTATTCTTCAAATCCATAAATACTACATAAGTATTGTTTAGACCGAAGTGAATGAAATGTTACTCCTAATGGAAATTCATATTATGAAATTATATTTTACAAATGAAAATTATTTTATTATATACTAGTGACAATCGGATAGAATGTCATTTTTTGTGGACACATTCTCTCTTTTAGTCCTAATAAATAGATCATCTATTTGGAAAAATATATAATTTTCCATTACCATTACATGAATGAATTTTGGTTAACAAATATATAGTTATAATAGTTCCATAAAATTTCAATGCAATGTGAATAAACACTACCTAAAGAGACACACTTGGGTGTATAAATAATATCTATAACAGATCGTCCAATTGAGTCATGTAGTAATTAATTTTTTATGGATTGAGGTGTTATGATGTTATAGATACTGACTGAGTAATATGAACTATATCAGAAATTATCTGTAACTCTCTTAATTGCAAAAAAATAGATAAATTAAAAGTAAAGAGATTAGGAAACTCGATGAAAACTCGACAGAGATCATCACTCAAGTAATATCTCTTCATATAAAATGAAATCACTTATATATCATAAACCAAATCTGTATAAAAATTTCAGAATCTATATGATATTAGGTCTCATTCAACCTAAAAAATAATGCACACCACAATAGGAGAAATAATGGAGACATCCAAATATATTAGTCAATCTATGTCTTCTTATAAATATTCCAAAGAATCCTAAAAATGACAACCAGGGGGTTCATTCCAAGAACCAAAAAATCCAATGTAAGATCAATATTTGATAAAGAGAAGACATAATAATGACAACATAGTCACTTCCCACTATTATTTACATGGGGTGTGGAATTATCCATTATATACAACATTACCTTAATATAAATATTTTATAGGTTCATAATGCCTGTAATTGTAAACAGATGAGATGCACGAGTATCGAATACGAATGTAACTATAGATGAATCTATTGTAATTAAAACTCTCATAGTTATAGTACCTATATCACATTTCTCTAAAGACTCTTCCACTACTTGTAGAAGATTCAATACAGATTATTCTAGTTGGATACCCTTTGACCACCAAGCACATAATCATACAATATAAATTATCATACATAATGATACCATAATAGTATGTGGGGGATGAAAAGACAAAAAATACTATCTTAGTGTGACTTGAATGTCCAAATTAACTTCACATAATTGGTGACTAATTGAATAATTGTTTCAAATTCTAATGTATTTAACACAAAATGAAAGTCAAAGGTCCTATTTTCTGAACAGAAGTAGGTCTGGAGGAACCCTAATTCCAAGAGACAATTTTAGACTCATCGCAATTACACATTCCTTTGAAAGAATAAGACAAATATCCCCTTATAAGAAAAGGAACCACATCATGTTTAAAATACCATCCATGATAAGACCACCAATCCATTCCCTTTCCAATGCATCTTCATAAGAAGTGAGTGTTATTAATAAAAATAGAGAATCAATATCAGATCAAATAACTATCTTTAACAATCATAGAATCATCTAATCATTATATATAATCCCAAGTGAAAGAAAAATAATATTTGAAGAGTAGTGGACATTATCCATCATGTTCATATCATTCTGCTTGAGTTTGAAAAACTCCATTGCCTTAGAAAGCATTATATAATCATGATAGTAAAGATCAGTGACAAGAACATTAAATTTACCCCAGCTTAAACCCTCTTGATTCATTGTCAACACCATCATATCTCACAGTCTTCTTCTAATTTCCAAATTCTTAAGGTTAGAATATTTCACCTAGACCAAATTAGGTGTTTCAATTAAATCAAATTGAAGGACTATATTTCTAACACAATCCTCATAGTAATGTGTATCATTCATGGTATTGAAACATGGTGGGTTATGTGTACGTAACTACATTATATGATTCTAGGATTCATAACTCTAAGGTTTCACAACTAAAGCCTAAGAGGGAACATATTCAGTTTTCTATACAAGTGGATTGACATCATGTAAAATATTCACTGTTAGATTCTAGTCCATGGGTGGATACGCTCATTCTACTTCTCCAACGTCATCCTCTTAGAGCCTATTCACATGTCTTATCAGAATAATGATGCTAAAAAATCTAAAAAAACTTCAATGAATACATCAAATGATTTCTTATATTAACATATCAAACTAGAAAAATGGGGGACTTAATTACATAATACAATATATCTTGATTTGGATTTCAACCCATACAAATCAATATAAGGTAAAAGAAAATTATATAATTCAATAATTCCACAATACTCTTTTCCCCAACCACATATGGTGTCTTAAGCCCCATTGCAATGAGATATATCTAGGAACTCGCTAAAAACCACCTATTAATCCCTAATAATATATGCTAAACTACAAGCATAAATCAATAAAACGTGCTAAACCTTTGTATATAATAATAGTTTATTCATGAACCATCAAAGATTCCTTGGAACACTGATACCTGAGTTGAAACTAAAATGGATTGAAGGGTGTTATCGATCTATATCAGTTAGAGGCATTAACTTGGAATCATACATGGTAAAAGAGGGATCATATTTCCTATTAAGTAATTTAATATAATGAAACATGTCAGCATGTTCATCACTCTACTATGGATATGTTACATGAAAAAATAGGTATATCAAAATAACAGAATATTATGATGAGAAATTTATTTGAAAAATAAAATAAATATACAAAAAGGGAATAAAAAATACAATCCCAAATGATCACGAAAATCCACCACCTCCATGTGGAGCATTCAATTTTCATAAACAAGGCAGATGAATATGTAGAATGCCTAATGGAAAACATACTCCAGGAGATAAAACACCTCTTATGATCTCAACATATTCCGCATAAATAAAATCCATTGAAATAAAAAAAATAAATCATTAAAGTTAGATAAAATTATTTTTTCAAATAATTTTTCATATTTTAGAAATGGAAAGTTATCTTTCCAAAATGATTAAAAACATTTCAAATAATGGCTTAATTTTTTTTAATATATTAGAATTTATATAAATTAGTAGGAATGGGTAAATTTTTTCATAATAAATGTAATATATATATATCAAAATAATCCCAACCTGAAATATGGTCATCTTCCTCATGGTATTATATTTTATTGTTATAAAATCCTCAGACATTTCATATAATTGATCATGGAAATATTTTTACACATATACCTCTAGATCATGATAAATATGACCCTTCAAAATCCCCTCAAGAATATGAATTTTCAAACTATGATGTTATTAGAGTGTTTAACATCAATAAATTGTTATAGAATTAACATCCTTGGGTTGTAGTCCCAAATAACCCACTAACTGCAAAAGTTCACATGTTCTAAATCAATCAGTAGAAAAAAGGCTAATCATATCATTGAAAATAAATAATAATTTCAAAGTATATTTTTCAATTTGGAATTTAATTATTACAACTGAGTTTCTAAACCAAAACATGGGTATTTCACCAATTTATGCATTTTTAGTAGAAAACTAATTATTGGGTTAAAGAATTCAATTCAGTTGAACTTCTAAAATCTATTTTCTAATAAATTAATCAATTCCATAAATTTCAACAAACAATGAAAATTCCATTTCCAATTCCCATAAAATTGGGTTTCCCCAGATAAATTTAAATTCAATTAAACAAAATCAAAAAAATTAATGTTCAAAATTCTGGTAAATCTCTAATGTAACTACCTATAATTAATCAAAGACCATGAGTTAACACTCTAATTGGGGTTCTCCAAAGAATTACAATAGCATCAGAGATCATGGAACATAACTTTTTATCATGATTTAACTACATGGAGGTAAGATGAATCAATCCAAATATGAACAATAAATATCCACAAATAAAATCTTGACCAATTTGAAAAGATATATGGAACCCATACCCCATGATATGAACTAAAAACAACATTAATTTAAATCATGAAATGAATTATCAGGAGTGATTAGAGATCTATAAAAATATCGGAGGATAAATCTGGGCCAAGAGAGGTATGAGATTTAGGTGGAATGGAAAAATGATCATCTAACCATTCTAAAAAACCTACAGGTCGTGATATTTATACATCATGTTGTCTCATTAAACAACATTAAATCACCAATGGTCATTTACAACGAAGAATGTATCGCATTTTTATTAGAATCATGTTTTGGAATTTTAAATAATTTAAACTATAAATATTGTGTCTCAATTTAAAGATGTGATGAAATATTAGTGAATCTTATTGATGAACATTACAAAATTTGTAATGCATTTATGAAACATATTATCAGCTATTAGAGAAAACATTATGGTTTCATTACAAATAACCAAAACCAAATAACTAATGAATGAGGCCTAACATTATGATTAATAGGATTCTGTAGATGTAGCACGTGTGTGTATGTGTCCAAACATAGACACACACACAAAGATTAATAGGAAAATATACATAAATAAATATTTATAATTTTAGTCATTTTATTCAATTTTAATATTCATTTATTATTTTAAAATAATATACTAATATACAAAATTATAAATTAATAATTATATTAGAATATTCATCTATAATAACACGTATATATATATATAATATTATAATATAAATATTAAATATTTTTAAATAATATTTTTTAAAAATGAATTACTATTAATTTATAGAATATGTATAATAATGTTGACATATTAATTTTTTTTATAAAAAAATACATATTTGAATTGTCATTTATTTTTTAAATTTAAAAATTCATGATAACATCATATACCCAATAAAAAAATATGATTCATATATTTATAAATAATTAATTTTATTGATATATATTACTTCGATGATCCAAATTTAGTATAGAGAAGTGGCGATATTTTATAGTTTTATGTTGTAGTGCTGAGAATTTTAATTCACAAATTTTGATGTTTTAATATGTAGCAGAGAAAGAATAAAATAAATTACAAAAATACATAAATTACTCTGTGTTTTTATAAATTTTACATTGGGTTGTTCAACATCTATTTATAATTTTTGTGTAAAAAATGGTTATTTATTTCATCAATTTTCAACCTCAATATGAATTAAATATAATTTCATTTCATATAAATTCATCTCACAAAGTGATAAATAACAAAGTGTTATTTAATTATTTAATTATTTAAGTGAAATATAAAAATGGTAAATATTACCTTGTCTCCAGAATTATATATCAAATTTATTTTATAATAAATATCATTATATCGATTAATAATACATTACTAAAATAAATCAATAAAAAATTTCTCAAAATTCATGAAATAGGACAAATTTTACACTATACATGTGACTTGAAAAAGATAAAAATATTAATTCGAATTAATTATTCATTAAAAGTAATTAACTTATAAATATAAATTCATTTAAATATTATAGTATTTATATACTTCATCAATTCAAATTTATCATTGAAAATTTTCTATAGTATTGGAATGTTTAATCTTCTTCTACAACTCTATGATGTAATCTACAATTTGTTATAAATTATAATATCTTACTTATGTTTTTTATTCATATAATATTTCATAATATCTGATATGTTATTTTTACTATACATATGCAATTTATAGTAATAGATTTCCAAAAAATTTATTAATCTATACACATGACAGTATATGTCAATTATTGACCATAATTATAAATTTCTTTAATGAAATCACTTTCCAATAAATCGTATTCCGTATATCATTAGAAAAATTTAATTACATTAAATTACATAAATTATTTTCCATAAATAATAAAATCCATCATCTCACATGTTCATATTGTTTACCAGGTGCATAATAAATTAAATATAAATATGAACAAATATTAAAACCTTCAATTATATTAACATAATGAAAAATTTCATTTCAAAAAAAAAAATTGATGAATTAAATTTATGGGATATGACATAATATCAAATGCATTTGTTTAAATGATAAATTAAAAGATAGAAGAATAAATTATAAAATTATAAAATAATTAATAATTCATTTTATGAGAATTATTTATCGGAATAGATATCATGATATTCCACTAATTATGTTTCAGTAATGAATTTATGAATTTAAATAATTTTTATAATTATGATGAAACTATTGATGTTGATAGTATAGAATGATTTTTTGGAACTCTATAATATATCACATTAAATATTCGATAAATTTGTAAAATAATTTTTTAACACATTAAATATTTATAATATATCTTTTATAAAAATAAATTTTTAAATTGGTCTATTTTAATTTTATGGGTATGAAATATGAGTGAAAAAACTATAATTTATTCTATACACTTGTCGTCATACAAAAAAATTATTCAAAAAATTAAAATTTAACTCAAAAAAATGACCAAGTAACTGAAAATATATGAAATGTTTTCCCAAATAATGTAAATGTCATTTTTTATAAGTACAATAAAAATAAACACAATAAAATATAAAATAAATGTATTTGGGATATTATTTTCTATGAATACCGGATAACAATTTTCATTTATATTTTTTATTCATTAGTCATTGATTGTTCGATTTGTTTTCAACATGCGTTCTGAGTGAAATTATTGAGTATTGGGATTATAGGAGAGTAAGGATCAAGGTAAATAATTAGCACGATGTTATGAAATATAGTGTTTCATCCCATAAAAATAATGATTTCTTTGGCTATAGAACCCAATGGCTCACACATTTTGGCACATAGCGATGATAATTTTCTAGCAAAACCATTCAGCCTAAGAAGATCCCTTGGGTGGCCCGCATTGGTTAGTGCACATGCATGTGTCCTCCTAAGTTGATCATATGGCCTCCTACCCTCTTGAAAAGCAGCCAACCCATGGTTACTCTGTAGTGTAACATACTATGAGTCCAAATTGTTCTGACATTCCTGGTTCACAAATAAAAAATTAAATAAATTAACATAATAGTTTTATTATTTATAAAACACCAAACAATTTTCTCTCTCCCCATACCATATTCTAGATCGACACACCACACGAAGAGGGCTCCCTCACATGTTCCCCCACCTCATATCAAATAGGTTGTCATCTTACACTCTTGATTTATGGTGGAAATTTCTAAATAATTTATTTAAACATCATTATAAACTGTTACTTCATTCTTATTCTCAATTTTCATAGTTTTCGTATATTTTATGTGTTGTGTGTTCTATCATTGAACCCTTACCATATTCATGGATTCATTTTTGTTATTTTTGTTTCAATGGTTTATTAAGGCATGTTATGACTCATTATAGACACCCTTATTAAAGGATACATTTATTAAAATCAATCCTAGTAGGTTTTAATGAATAATTATTCATTAGAACAATTTTAATAATATATTTTTGGAAATTTCTATTTTGCTTATTTTTCAACTGCACCATAGACCTCTATGATTTGGTTTTTGGCCGCCATTGGTGAAGATGAAAACTTTTGGCTGTTAAATGAGATGTATATGTATATTAATATATATATATATATATATATATACTATGTATATATTCCTTTATGGCAGTGTGAATATATACATTTTGAAACTGAGTTCTTTAATATATGAAACAATGCATATATGTGCAATTGTAATGGGGTAATCATCAAAGGAGAAATGTTTTGAGGGAGGAGTTTCGATTCATGTCCCCTAAAGATATTTAAATTACATTATTAACATATCTAAATTAAATATAAAATGATTTTTTCAAGGATCTCATGTGTTGCTTTGATTTTTTATTTCATTGAAATGCATTTAGTTTGATGGAAATGGTTTTCCCAAATTATTTCCATGGTTATGCTTAATATATATTTATTTAATTTGATTCATTTAATTTATTGTGTATTTTAAATTTGTTTTAGATGATTGGTTTTGATTTTTATCAATGTTTGAGTTCTGATAAATTTTTAATCTATTGAAAATTGGTTTTAATGGGTTTTTGGACATCATAATGGATTGCCAATTATGTTTTATACCATATTCTTTTGGTGTGATGGTTCTTTTGATCCATTAATTGGGACTTATGAAGAATTTATCATTGGACATATATATGTCTATAGATATGGGAATATTCATATGTTTATAGGGTGAAATATGGATTGGATCATGCATGAAAATATTAGTTCTAAAGGAATATCTATCATGGAAACTATTATTAAAATAACCATTCACCTTTCAAATTCCACCGTCTTTCCCCTTATGGTTTTGAAATTACCTTATAAAAGTAATAATGATTTCTAATTGGATTGGGGGTTTTGATATTATATTATAAGTGGTTATCAAGTATTATTCATACAGCATAACTGGTTTGGTACCTTCGTTGTATGATTTGATGAACATCCAGTTTTATAGGCCATTTTTGCACCATAGATGGTATACATGGACTATCACATAGGTTTTTGAAATAGATTTAGAATGAAATATTTTCATTATAATTTTTTTTGGATTATCATGTTGTGAGGCATGTTTGGATGATTTGATATTTTTTCTGTATAATTTTCACCCCATGGGTTTCCTCCAGATATGGATGTTCTACACAAGGATTTTTTCATGGAATGAGAATAACATGAACATTGTATATAAATGGTGATGATATATGAAAAAATTTTGATGGACTAATATTTTTCATGAAATAATCATAATGGGTTGATAAAAATCATAATAATGGTTTAGAGGTTGTTTCTATTTAGTACATATTAGAAAAACTCGATCCGGAACAATTTAACTAATTGATATGGTACATGTTCCACTATTAGGGATAATGTATGGATCATAGTTTGTTATGGACTATAAAATACATAGATTTGCTGATTGATGGTTCCAAAATGAGTACCTATATGGTCTTCTATTGAGGTGATTAGGATACATCCATGAATTTGTACCTTTTATGTTAAATTACTTCCATTAATTTATATGGATCCCAAATATTTATTCTATAGCTTCTACTTATTCAAATTATTACCCCCTTCTTGAAGATATGTTTCATGATACAAACTTCTTTTCTTCTCTATTAAATTTCTATTTTTCAGGAACCTACCAGGGTTGTGGTTTTCATCCAAGAAATTGGTTTTCAAACCGATACAATATATGGATGTCAATATTTAAATGGAAATGTAGGGTTTTTAAAAATTATTTTTGGAAATATATGTTCTATTCATTAAAGGTAAAAAATCCTATTTACTATTAGTATTTGAAACTATTATTTATAGAATTATTTGGGAAATGAAATATATAGATTCTCTAGTACATACCTTCTGAGATGTTTTAAGATGAAACCCTACTTTTTCCACATATAATTTGTAGACCCATATTATTTTACAGGTTCAATTTATTATTCCAGTATTCTTATATATCGATCTAGTTTTTTTAGTATTAGTGAACAACGAGTCACATGATTGTATATGTAGTTATGTTCTGTTCCACATATAATGTTCATTTATTTATATACGTTCATGTTTATATATATGGTTTTTGACATGAATAATTGATTCTATTTGAGTTATACGTGATGTCTAACACTAGATTACATCCTCATAGAATCAAGAAATCTTTAGGGCCCTTGTAGCGGGATGAATCGAGTGATCAGTTTGGTGAAAACTCGAGATATATTATATCATGTTCAATTCATGTGGAATATGTTTATTAATTATACAAATAAAAAATTTATTTAATTAACTCAAACCAATTTTTTCCTTACATAAAATAATTCATATCCCAAAAATAGTTGTTTTAAGAAACAATAAATTTTGAGAGTTATTCTGCGAAACTGCAGGTTTTGAGTCCTTTATTTCACCTGAACTAATTTTTGTATTAAAATATCTCTATTTAGAAAAACATAATTCAATGGGTTGGTTTCTGTCATTTTAATGTGTATATATATTTTTTGAAAGAGTATGTAGATATATTTTTTCTAAATAATATAGTAACATTAATATTATATAGTTATTAATTATTAGGACATAAATGACTAAAAATTATAATCTATTTTTAATAAAAGATTTAAATAGAAAATAAAATAAGAAGAAAGATGACAGCGGTTAGAAATGATGAAAGATTAGGGTTTCCCCTCGAACAATCATAAAATAGTCAATATGAAGAGAACTTATACTTGAAAAAATTAAAATTATTTCATTTTTATTTTCATTAAAATAAAAATGATCTGCCATTATATTACCCTCATGACTAGTATGAAGAAAAAATATATTTGAATGAATGAGCGACCTATAAGCATGAATGGAATATATAATATTATTGGGGCAATACAATTTACCATTCAAGGCATTAACCAAAACAGAAGAATCCAATTCGACTTCAAAAAAGATGAATAGATATTTCCCATCATATATTAAGACCATGAAATAATTCAATTCCCTCAGCCACAACATAATAACCCTCCCCAATGTAAGTAGAAGAAGTCCCAATTATTTATTTGTGATCATCCCTAACAGAATCACCACCGCACATGTATCCTTGAACTCAAGAAATATATTTATTTAATTTATACCCATTGATAGGAGGATGAAATCACACACAAACACCAGAGAACCTCCACCTAGAAATTTACATATCCATCAATGGAATTGATGAATCAAATGATACCAAAACCAAAGAAATATTCTCACATTTTCACTATCACACAAATTAATAGAGAATGTCCAAAAATATACATATGATATAGTGCAGGGTTGGATGGATCCATTGATGAGCATCGGCATTCCATGAGCCCTATAAAGTCTAACAAGTATCAAGAATGAGTAACGACACACATTGTCTTTCTCGCAATCCCTCCCATGAGAATTCCAACATTATTGAAGATATTCTTCCACTATCCTCACACAACTACTGAAATCTTGAAATCCAGCACCCTGATCCAACTGATAATTATTAGGATATGGTTACAATAGATTTCCACTAATCAGGAAATATCCATTATTTAATAAATACAAAAAATAATTTAATTTATTGGAACAATTTTATTAATTTGATATTTTATAATAAATATTAATATCTTTTCAGAATAGATAATTTTACTAAAATGATAATTAAAAATAGGTCACTGATATCAACAAGATTCGATAACTATATTTGATATTATTTTTATTGAATTTTTAGAAAATATATTTTATTATATAATTTTTTTTTAATCACATCACTTTTTGAATGTGATTTTGAAGAGTGAACGGTCTTTCCACTACCAATGTAATTTTTTGGTTAATTTAAAGAAATTTATGAAGGAAATACAAAATTGAAGAATGATACGTTCAAAATACAGAGATTGACGTATGAAGATCCCATGATGAGTGAATATGAATATTTTGATGAATTATTTACCAGGGTAAATAACATAGTTAGTCATATCATATGTCCTGGGTAAAAGTTAGAACATTCTATAATAGTTGAATATATTTTATGAATCCTTTCCTAAATGTTTTATACCAATGTTTACTCATAATAAGATATAAATCCAGAAGCCTTATATATCTAAATGATATTTATTGTACTCTCATTACTTATTAAATGATAATGGAAAAAGCAGTGAAGTTAAATACAACTGAAGGATAATTGTATTTTAAATCCAATGAGATAGGAATATCAAAGATGGTTCTTTAGGAATATGATGTTTTTTAATCTAACTCTAAAAATAATGTATGTAAAAATCTTAATGAATTTTTATCCATTGTTTCTAAAAACATAAGAATGGTTGAAGCTAAATATAATGGGAAACATCCCATAAAATTTTGTTAATATAGATTCCTTGGGAACTATGTGGCTAGTTCTCCAAAAATAAAAAAATTTATTGATAGTGATAAAAAATAAATGAGGGTGATAAGGTTGTGAATTAAACATAAAGATATAGATAATTTTTTTTACATAGGGAATGATAAACATTTATTCAAATAAAAAAATAATAATAAATTTTTATGAAGATGATGATGAAGAACATAGTATGATTGAATCCAAAAAATATTTTTAAGAAAGAGATAATAATTTATTTACACTAGTGAATAATGATGAATTCAGAAGTAGCATTTTTGAAAAAGAATAATCCCAATTAGAGTAACATCATAATGAAAAATTAAAATAAAGTATAAGAATTATTGGAAGACATGAAAATAAAATGAGGATGATACTAAATAAAAATTTCACATTTAAAAATAGATAAGTATTTCTTGAGGAGAATTACAAGATTTTGAAATATATTGACGATTTGAAGATATATAATGAGAATGAAAATATTTGTAATAAACATCTTGATGTAATGATACTATAAAAGGAATGAAGAGTTGGAACATGTCAAATAAAATATTTCTAAGTTATAAAGAAGGTTACTAGGGTAAAAATTTATATATATAATATTGGAAGAAAATATCAAAAAGGGAAACCTAATAAGGATAACAAATTGTTACATTCAAAGGTTACTAAGAAACTATACGAGATCCTGATAATAATAAATCTTGTAATGTTATTTTTGTGGACAAGTTTAACAAAGTAGAGAGTTCAAATGTTTCTGAAATTTTTTGTAAACATTCATTTTCCTTTATAATTTCTATGACATCTAGTTCTGATAAGGTAGAAAATAAAACCGAGATAAAAATTATTAATATTATTGGGAAAATAATTGTAAGTTTTAATCAATGTTCATATAATAAGATATTTTGTAAGAATAAAAAAAATTCATATCATCAAGGAAACTAAAGAGAAAAATATTATTTCTATGAAATAGTATTGTTTTTTGATTGATTTGGATTTATGGAAAATATGTTTTTTTATTTATAACATTACCACAATTCCACAAATTACCCAAGTCAATGTTTTAGGGGGTATAAATCACCTCAAATGAAGAATTCTGAGAAGAATGTCTAAAATAACATTAAATTGTTGGTTTGAAAGTTGAAAATACATTACAACCTCTAGAATATATTTTTTAATTATATTAACATCTTTGAAACAATGCAAAAGGATTTCATATTTTTTTTACAACAAAAAAAATTGTTTACAATTCTATGAAGTTGGATGTAACGAATGATAAATTGAAGGAAAATAACTCTTATTTTTTATAACCTTTGAAAACTATTCAAGGAGAATAATCTTGGAATCTTTATTTTAGTTTTTCTTTACATATAACATGATACATAATTTTTTTTATTAATATGGATTACTTATAAGTGAAATTAATTATCTTTAAACAATGATGAATAAGTATGAAATAAAGGTATTGGAAGATCAGTATTTGGGAAATAAAAGAAAAAATCATTGAAAACATTATATGATGATGTGTGGAAACATAGCCTTCTTAGTTTATTCACAACATTGCTTTGTAGGTAAAATAATTATTATCTGAATTGAAGGTATTGTATGGAAAATTAAGGAATATGGAATGATAATTACAAGATTTAAATATAAAAAAAGAAAACTTGTTCCATGTTGTGGAAATAAAAAACTCTTGTTACAAGGGTATGATGAAGAAAATCAGTTGTGGAACAATTTTACTGGACACATGTGGGAATGAAAAAGGATAATGTCTCCATATTGAGATAGTGTCTATGACATTACTAATATGTTGAGAGGAATATATTGTTATTCCACTATATTTCAGCAAGGAAAAATTTCAAACTCATTATATATGGAAGGTATCATTTTTTCACAACAACAACTATAAAAATACATATATATTTATATATAGGACAAAAACAATACAATAAATAAACAATGACAAGTACATCATCGCATTCAATGATTAATTTACGTACATTACATGTGTTATGAAAATTAAAAATATTTTAGATGCTTGGAATATTATTAAAAGTTTCATGAATATTGTTGATAAGAAATGTGAGTATTTATTGATGATGTTGATAACTAATAATGCATGTGATTATAGAAATTAATAACTTGAAATTTATCATGTGAATAATTGTGTTTAGAATGATTTATGTTTGGAATACACTCCTCATGAAAATATAATTTCTAAATGGATGAATAAGAGTTTGGATAAAATTTGAAAAACTATGTTACTTGAAGATGGACATTCACATTTCTTTTGAGGCAATCCATGAGTACACATTGTATATCCAAATACAATTTTTCAATAATAAAATATTAGATATCATTCCATATATAATTTTATAGGTAAAATCACATAGTTTGAAACACTTCAGTGTTTTGAGGAGTCCATACCACATGTAAAAAAAGTGGAAACCATGGAAAATTTGATTACAAAGGTGGAGATGAAATTTATCAAGGAAATTCTTTAGAACGACGATGATACAACTATTTCCACTAGCTGACATGATAATTTTGTTATTTTTCTGACATTAAAGTAATTAAAATATATATAAAAGATTATCAATGTCGTGAAATTAAAGAGGTTGTGCAGGATAAGGAAATTTCTTTAAAAAATTTTGATTAGGGTGTAGATAGTTGTAATCCTACTCAAGAATAATAATCATACACCTTTAATTCAACTGATGATTATGAAACTAAAATAGTTTTACATAGTCATGTGATGCTATTGGAGGCCTTGAAGATTATTGTTGATCAAAATAAGAACGTTCATACAAAAAGAACATAAAAATTTTCATACATAGTTATTTTTATTAATAATTCATTCTTAATGAAGTGAATGAATCTATTGACCATCCAAAATGGGTTCATGCTATAAATGAAGATCTCAATCAAATAGAAATGGATTGTACATGGGAACTTATACCCATGCCAGATAATAAAAATTTTAATTGTATAATATGTGTTTTTTATAATAAGATTTACTGAATAATGAGATTTAACAAGGATCAAATAAATATTAGTTTGAATGGTTATAAAAAAACTAATGGTATATATATTGATGATATATTTTCTATATTTTTATGAATATAAATTGTCAAAATGATTCCTGAAATTGATTCTCAATTAAGTAGAAAAAAATGTTCAACTGAATGTTATGTCTTCATTTTTAAATGGTGATCATTATGATAAGGTTTAGGGAGAAAATACTTGTTTATTTATTGTTTGTAGTGTAGATTGTTATGTGTTAAACATGATAAAATCCTTTTATTGGATAAACCATCCTTTAATATCATGGTATTCCGAATTGGAATCTTATTGATGAAGATGAGTTTTATGAAAGGAAGAGTTGATATAAATGATTACATCATGGAATGTAAGTAGTTTTCCATGATTGTAAATATTTATGTTGATGAAAATATCTTTGTTTTGGAGTGATTAATTGTTGTATGAAACTATTATCCAAGATATAAAAAAGTTGTTTTCTATTTCCATGCTAGGGGAAATAAAATACTTTCTTGGGTATTAAAATTTATAAAACATGTAACATATATTTTTTTCCTAATGAACATATTATTATGTTCATCATGAAAAATTTGATTCTAGTTTCCCCACTAATATCAGTGGGAATGAGGTTGTACAATTATAAAATGGGTAAGTATGTTGATGAGAATGTGTTTAATTTAAATATTTCATGTTTTTTTATTTGACTGCCTCGGGACACATAATTGAATATGTTGTAACCTTATGGGTAATGTATTACAGTGATCTTAAGGAATCAAATTTATTTCTCGTAAAAATAATTCAGACATATATGAAAGGAACAAAAGAATTCATCTCTAGGTATTATAGCTCAGAATGTGTTGACTTGTTTGGCTATTTAGATATTGATTATGAAATAAATTATGATACTAAAGGTAAAATTATTTTGGAGTTTTATTTATCGACAAAAGTTTTATTAGTGTGTATACAAAAAAACCAAATTTAGACACACTTAACAAGGATGAAGATGAGTATATTTCTCTGAATCAATCCATTATCCATCTTATGTGGATGAAAACTAATTTTGAAGACTAACTTGTTACTATAAAGCTACACTCTCTCTTGGGTTTTAATAATCAATATAAAATTAACCATTCTGAGAATCATGTGAAACATTATATTTCAAAACATATTTATATCAAATATTATTCCATAAATATCATGTGGAGAAGGATTTGTTATTGTTGTATAATGTTCCAATATCAAAACAAGTTGTTTAAAATTTCAAAAAAAGAATTACCTAGGAAAACTTTTAACAAACTGAGGTTGAACATGAGTGCTCATCCTCATTCTCTTCAAGGTTGAGGTATGTATATCTAACCAGTGTCTAATATTATATTTGGATAGTTTTTTCTAGGGGATAATTTTTTAATAAATATATTCATTGGATATTTGATAAAAATTTTAGGGAGGCATGTATTAAGGGGGAGTTTTGGTTTAATCTAATTTTGGCATTTAAGAAGGTGTAATATTCTAACAGTCTGTTAGAGTGGAATTTAGAAACAATATTATTTTATTCCATCGATGCTTAAGAGGTAGGTAAAATAATTGGAATAAATTTCAAGGAAAGAACCATATGAATAATGATGGGGAATAAACCATAGGAAGAGGGATAATAGAAGAATTCTGAGGATGTTTTTTTCACGAGTCAATACATTTGAACAACATTGGTTTTCTATCAATAGTTCTGATTTCTTATAAAGGGGTATCCCACATAGGATTATGATTTTTGATATATAACCCGTCAATTGAAGTTATAAATTTAATTTTTTTATTTACATTGGTTGAAAATAAAAATAAATGTGGGCGATTTTTGGTACCAATTTTAAGAGATGGTGTTTTTAGTTTTAGAAGAAAGGTTATGTTTTTTGGGAGAATTAGTATTGATATGGTTTTAGAATGTAAATAAACAGTTTTGTTAAAAGTTTGTTTCTTTCTCTATCCAATATATTAAAACAAATTAACATTGATAATGTTGAAAAAACTACCCACAAATCCTACTAAAAAATCATACTCACATTATTTATGAAATTTCATCGTATTTATAAAAAATTTCAAATTGAAATGGATCACCAGACTCAACATGTGTACATAATCATCATCCAAATCTAATAATTAAATGATTCATATTCCTTAGGGATCTAAGAGAAATTTGATTATATATTTCTAGTTTTTATTTATAGTATTTCATATATTAATATGTGAATAAAGAATTATAAAGCAAAGGGATAGAAAAGGTGCTCCCAATAATATTAATGCTAATAATATAAATTCCAATAATATTTATGTTTTATTAGAAATAAATAATTTTCTTGAAGATATAGATGATACAATAAATTTCTTTTAATTTTAAATGTTACTGATGAAATCTTTAATGTTTTCAATGTGATGAGTTATTCATGATACAAGAAAGTGTTTTTGGAAGAAGAAATTTTGCTGAAGTGAATAATTTTCTATATCAAGATTATTAGTATAAGATCACTATATTCCAAATTGTTTGATGTATGGAAGACTTGGAATATTTTATTTATTAGGAGAACTATTTTTCTAATGTTACTACTCTATCAGAATAAGTATTCCACCGATAATCGTACTTACTTTGACATCGATTAGTAACTATCATTGTTGGAATAATTATGATATCTAAAGATGATATATAATATTTTTTTAATAAAAAATGGATATATAATGAATTTTATTGGGTGATGCGGGGAAAATTGATAATTATTGTTTTAAATATAAATAAAAATACGGTAAAGAGAAAATAAGAAGAATAATTTTTTATAGAAATTTGAGAATGTTTTCTAAAGGTTTCAAGATGATTTCTTAATGTTACAAGTATAGGTTTTACTACATTTTTAAAAAATTGTAGGGATCATCGTAATGGAAATACATATGTTTTACTTTTCAAAATTGATATAGATATGTTTATTGAAGAAATCAATCTCTTCATTATAAGGAAGAAACAAAAATGGAGATTTTAGCTTTTCTATTGATGTAGAAAAATGTTATGAGATGAATTTAATTCTGAATTTTTTGAAGTTGATTATGAAAAGCGGGGTGACCAAATTAATTTAACATAATGAATAATTATTATTTGGAATTTGGAATCTAGATTCAAATTGAGACTATAAATTTGTTAGAAAGTATAAAAACTTGAATAAGTCAATGGGAGATCCAAAATTCATGGGGATTTTACTATTCAAAATGGTTTTGAAGAAGTAAATTAAGGATATGATATTTATGGAAGATTGGATATTCAAGAAATTTAGAAGAGAAGGAAAACCTTTTCATGACCCCTCTTAAAACAATTTTGAATATCTATGAAAGGAAGATAATACTTAGTATAATTTGTCACATTATTTTTTCCTCAAATACAAGAGAGACACCCTAAAATTTATGAATGAATATGTTTATGGTGTCTTTGTTCATGAATATGTTTTTTAGATAGATGAATGGGTGATGAAGAGGGAAGGAAAAAATAAGAGTTTCTATATAGGGAATCTGTAGTGGGAATTCTTGTATTAAAATGACGTTAGATCATAATTGTATAAGAGGAATTCTAATAGAGTTGTATGATAATATTGAGGAATAAGTCATGGGAATCAGACCGGGGAATCCGACAGAGTATCATTACAAATTATAGGATGTTCATACCAACATGTAGGTAAGAATGTTATAACTTGTTTTGTAGGATTCTGTTTTTGTGAATTTTGATCAGGATGTAAATAAAATTATATTACATAATTTCATTCTACATTAAAAAAAAATCACTACTGTATTGAAAATATTTCTACATGAGTGTAAGGGAATATTGTACTCATTATATTCCACACAAAATGAATTTTTTTCTAGTAGGTTTTTTTCAATTGATTTATTTCATAACCACATGATTTAATAATTACTCGTGTGGAGAAGTGAACTCGGTAATATTTTATATTCTAGTTGTTGTAATTTTTTTGATTTCTATTGAGTATGAAATCATGGTGATGTTCATTTATAATAGATTGAGACATAAATTAAAAATATATCACTAATTTATGGCCTCCCCCTTTAACTATTACTATAATCTTGGATGGGAAATATCATATAATTCATATAAATTAACATTGTTGTATTAATAATATTTCTCTTTCGACTAACAGATTATACACAATCATTATATTTTATTTGAATCCCAAAAATATAATTAATAACATTAATAATATATTAAATTTATATATTATTTAAATTAGTTGGTTGTTCATATTATTCTACACTGAATGAAATTAAATCCACACAATTTTATTCATTAATAAATAAAAGGGGATATTTTATGTCATATACTTTTTAGGATCCCCATTATGATTCTTCAATAATATGGTTTTCCTAAAAACTATTTACCATGTGAGATTCATTATTCTATTAAATTTTCTTTCTATGATAATGAATATAAATTATATTGTCTTCATAATATATATTTGTATCCAACATAAATACATCATGGATAATAATTTGAGGTAAACCATTTATATAATTCCTTAATAACAAATCATAAAAATATCTCATACTAGATATAATATCAGAGGTAAGGCAACATGATAAAAAATAGATCCCATATTCAGCAGAATATTATTATGGCCAAGTATCCATAAATACAGTTATTCAATTTATCTAAAATTAATAATATGTATCTATAAATATATTTAATAAATCATCCATATCCTTAAACAAAATATCATTCATCTTCTTATCTTTATAACTCTTTTTCGTCTGATGACATGAAATCATGGAACTAAATAATTTTAATATTTTAAACAATATCCTCTACCAACTCCTATACAAATAAATTTATCTTAAAAAAATTAACAAAACATATTTAATTTTGACATAAATTTCTATATAGTGTATCTAATGGATCCATATATATAATATAAGTTAAACCATTGTTATACAACACATGTATAAACTGATATTTCAGAGGTTTTTTATGACAATTTCTTAGTGACAGCTTTTAAACAGCTGCTAAATGTTTACTAAATATATATCTTTATTTTTTGCTTATATTTTTTCTGAAAAAATGGAATAATTTTTTAGTATATGGTTTGTGAAAAACCCATCGGAATAGTCAAGATAAATTTTAAAAACAAGTTCAAAATAGTTGGTGTTTCGAATAACCCGCTTCAAAATAACATATTTTTTAACAAATAGTATTTAATTATTAACTACTATTGATTTTTTTACAATTATATAGTTTTTATAAATTAAATTTGTATCATTTAATAATGTGTTAACTAACAAACATTTGTAACTATTTGAATAATATAATCTGAATATTGCATCCAATTTTAATTATTTGAAATCCAGTTTCCATAATCAAATTACCATAAGTTTTGATATTAGAGATCATTTAACCTCCAAATCTAGTAATATAGAACAGTATGAAATGAACTATTACAAAAATATATTTAATTTATTTAATTATTAATGTAATGAATGTTATTATAGTTTTATGAAATGTTGATAAATAAAACACAATCCTCAAATGAGAATAACATTGGTATCAGCTTCCTAATTAGGTTGTACCTTATATGAAATCAATACAAGTGATCATCTATATGCTCTAGTGACTAGAGAAAACTCAGTCATAGTTTTAGAGAAAAAATGATAGATATCATCCTTCTATGGGGTTAACTCAGGCACGTTTTCCAGAAATTTTCTTTGTTTTTAATTTACTTTGTTTGGAGTTATGTTTTGGGGTGCATTAGTATGGGGTTCTGAAAAGTTTAGGTACATATGTGTTATGCACAGTTTGATCATGGTTCGGAAAAAATGCAATAAAACCAAGGTAACTATTCAACCACGGATAGTAAGGTCTATAAGGTTTGTGCCTTGTTTCCCTAACATTGCGCCCCTACCAGGGCAACCAATGTGTGTGGTATTGTTTCTTTTGAAAATTCTTTAAAAAATTACCATATCCCATAAAACTCCCCAATTTAGACCTTTTTTCAAGATTCACATACTTTGGAAGATCCAAGAGAATTAGTAAGGGGTTCCAAGTTCCTTTGACCTCCGTTCTTCATGAATCAATTTCCTAATGGAAGATCAACTCTTCTGCAGCTATGTGGATTTAATCCTGATGCCTATCGTGATCATTTATTATTATTCTCTTGAACATTTTGTGGATTTTATCATCTATTCCATTAAATATAAATAAATATGGTTATATCAATATTTAGAATGGTAGATTAAGACCTAGCTTAATAAACTATTGATATTTTGATATCATTATTTAGGGATTTAGATCTTGAATCTTAGATCAACATCATCGTTCAACACATATTTTGAAGATTTCTGTTAAGAAAATGTCTACCTGCAAACTAAGGTGGGTGTTTTAAATCTAATTTCAATATTATTGGATTTGAAATTTATACCAAATATTGTAGAATTACTATCATCATTTAGTAATTTATTCACATGAATTGTGTTATCTAGATCAACCAATTGATATATTGAAACATTGTTTCAATAGGGGACTATTTCAGAGATTAATTATGATATTAAGGGTATACCCTATTACATAATTAATTTGGGGAAAAAATTTAGAGTTAGGGGATGTAATGTAGATAAGTAATCTTGGGATTAATTTTGATTTGTTGAAAACAGTTATGTTGAGATTATTATTTATAGATTAATTATGCACCTTTCATAATATGACCTAGATAATCAATTGTGGGATTAATTATTGAAATTTGACCTTAGAATGAGATAATTAATTCAATAAAAATAATTATGAAATATGAAATTTTATATTGATTAATTAATTGATGAAATAATTAAAGAGTTAAAAATTGGTTAATTTTGTGTCAACTAAATAAATGGATGTGTTTAACTAATTGTGGAATTAGTCCTGTGATTTGGGTGGATAATTGATTAGTAAATTACTTATGTGATATTGAATGGGAACATATTCATTCCAAATTGAGAATTAAAAATTGTATCATGGCCATCATACTTTTGTGTAAAGTGAATGGGAACATGGCCAATCTAAATTGAGAAGTATGCATGTTAACATGGTCATTATAATTATGATTAAAGATAATCATACCATTGTCATTCTATTGAGGGGTAAACATGGTATCATGTTAATCTTACTTACATTGGTGATATGGGTATCTTTTGAAATGTGTCTTTTAAATTTTGAATTAAAGAATGTAAATAATGGCACTTAGATTAATGTCTTTACCAAAGAATATTTGAACTTCGACATCAGTTGAATCAGGTACTAAGATATCATAGCACCTTCAATAAATCTATCATTAGCTAGAAACATATATTAATATATGGTATTACCTAGGGAACACCTTGGGATCTAGTATGAGATGATGTTAGTATTGAGGTACCTACATCCTTTGGAACTCAAGTGTTTATGTAGTTAGATAAGAATAAATGAAAATGTGATATTTTTTTAAAAATACACTGTAGATATTTACTTATAGAACTACATGCACTATCTTTTTATTGGAATTATTTTATTCCCCATTGTTGGTGCCCTATTGATTTTTACTCGCCTTACATTCAGGCTGACTGATCAGTCCTGAGTAGATTTAAATTTTTTTAGGGCTCGATATGAGAAAAGGACATGTGATATGTGGTTGATTTGGGGATGGAACATTGTGGAGGGAAACATAGATTGTTCATGACTAATTTGGGGAGTTGAAATGTCTTTATTTTAATATTCCATATATACACATGACACTTATATTGACATAGCATGTTTTCCCATTCTGATGAGTTTTTATTTCTAATTTGGATATATTGTGACATGAGTATTTCTCTGGTTATATATGCGTCCAATTTTTATTATTTATTTTTGATGGTTTGTTACTCTAATAAATGAGGGTATAGTCTCCTAAGGAAAGTCTTAATAGACCCTTTCTACATGTCGACTTCTTTTAGAATATGTGTAGGTGTGCTTGATGTAATGTGGGAATCATCTTGGGGAACCATCATATGCCTCCCAATATGGGATGTTAAAAAATTGTATAAGAGGTCAAATTTTCTTTTTTCTATTGTTTGTATTACTATTTTTGGAATTTTAGATTGGTTAATAGGAGGTGTTGGTGCTTGGAAATGAGATCATGCATGTGAGTTTCAAACCCTTGTATGAGGGAAAAGCCATGTACTCAAGGTGATATTGTTGTCATTATTTTTTCCTATTATAATGGAATATTTCCCCACCATGGGTGACACACTAGTGGTGTGAGTTGATTCTTGTTTCTATGAATTATGAGTTTGATTTGTGGATCAAGAAGGCATGATAGCTGTGTCAACATGAATCATTCTATGGACTCTGAGTTATTGTGATATGCATTATTTTAGGCATGCATGGGGAAATGGGTGATGGGATATTTTTCAACATGAACTGTTTTACTTGATGAAATATTAGATTGAAAAATCCTACCAAACGTGAATTCATAATGACAATAAAATGATGAAAAATTAGAATAGTTGGGTGTGTAAATGTGAAACATGATTTAATAGTGAATTTACTCTTATTAATCAAAACCTCGGTGTTGGATTGTTAAGGGTAGTGATAGCACCTTTGTGGTGTTCGTGTGGTGAGGTAGGGGAAAAGGCTAGTTTTGATAATTTCCACTTACGTAATGGTTATAAGTTTGTGATATGAGAAATAAGATGTGTGTTTGGCATTTTAGAGGGTATGCATCCATGATATATAATGATGGGATGATATAGGGACATGCCTATGAATGTTTTTATAGTAATGGACATGCAGAACTGATTGTGCCAGCTGAAGATGAATGGGCGAAGGTTCAAGAAATTTTCTCGCGTTATCCAATTCATGTAAAGTGACCTAGGTCAGGTTGTGAAAAGCATTTCTATGTTATCTAGGGAGTTTTTGTGGCTGCATCCCCTAACGTTTACTAGATAGGGTGGACCTTAGGGATCTAAATTCTTGGTTGAATCTATAGGGACTATACTTAACCATTTGGAGAGTATAGAAAATAAGATGTACATCATGTCCTTTTATATAGTATGGGTATCTATTAAGCATAGGTGGGATAGTCAGGAGAAAAATTGGCTGACTGACTATATGTTATGGATGGATTTATTAGAGAAGGTCATGAAACACATTTATCCAGAGACACTAAGAGAAGAGAGAGTGATTGAGTTCATGCATCTGACGAAGTGGAGCATATCGATGATGGTCTATACTTAACACTACACAGATATGAAAAACTTTAAATTAATTTTAAAAAGAGATCAGGCAGATATGGAAACACATTTCTGGATGGACTTAAGTGTGAGACTACATTCTAAGACAATATATTGAAGCAGAAAATGTTTACGAATGTTTTGGATCAGGATTTAACAACTGAAGAGATCCTGAGGGGGGCTTCCAGTTCTAGTCATGTAGACGATTCAAGTTTATCAGGAGGTGTGACTTCTGAGATTCGGAAGAACCATTATGACTATTTTATTGAATTATGTGGTAATCCGCGTGCACAAACATGAGGGTTAGTTTGACAAGACCCTACTAAGGTGATTTTTCATCAGTACGGTATGATGAGACATTGTTGTCAAAGAACTTCCAGAACAAAAGTATATTATCAATCTTGAAGAAATATTGAAAATCAGCAGATGTTTTAGCAGTCGCATCAATATATAGGTACTAAAGAATATATAGGGCATAGTCAATGTGTGGGACTAGGATCTTCTTCACCAAATCATGCTTGAAGTTTGAGTTCTACTGGAAAAGGAGGTATAGGTAGTGGATTTGGTACCTTTGATAATGATCACCTGCATAATTAGAGTTGTTCAACTTAGCGGAGTTAGAAAACATCACATGAAAGAAGGAAAACAAAACTACATGGAGTTCATTCTACACTTGGGGATGGCGAGGATGGACCATCTATAATGATAGGTATTATTCTACTAGATTAAAATTTTTCTATTGCCTTTTTTAATACATGTTTATCTCATTCTTTTATATATCAAATAAATGATAATGGTTTGATCCAAAAAATTGAGGTTGGAATTGGGTATTGACTATAGATACACCATTTGAAGGGAGGTCTAATGTTATTTTTCTATGAAATGGATATTTTCTAGAGATCATTGAATATCATATCCTAGTGGATATCTATGTTCTTGATATGATGTGATTCAACCTAATTATGGGTACGGCTTGGCTAGACACATATTGACCACACATCTACTGTTACTTTCTGAGGGTCATGTTTACATCTCTTTACGGTGACCAGTATATTCATCATGGACAGTGGGATATAGAGGGAGTCTAATCAGGGCCAGTTACTTAGCAACTGGGAGAGCTCATATCCCAAGATGATAGTTTTTTTATGGATAATAGGGGTGTTAGATAATATGTCCTTCCATAAGTAGTGGAATTATTTCCGGATGTCTTTCATAAATACTTCCCTTTTCTACCACAAAAAAGAAATGTAGAATTCACTATAGATCTCATTCTAGGGGATGATTAGGTATCTATTTGACATTAAATAATATCACCATCTAAGATTTAAGAGTTTAAGACTATGCTAGAGGAATTGGAGGATAATATATTTATCCTTCCATGTACGTCACATATGGGATGCCATATTTTTTAATCAAAAAAGGATGATGAGATTTTACACTCAGGCCTTGATTAAAAAAAGTTTTAAAATATATTTTGATGAATTGATATCATCTTTTACATATAAGTGATCCATTTAACCTTTTTAAGGGACATTCTGTGTTCTCAAATAATGATTAGAAATCTAGGTTTCATCAGTAGAGAGTTAAAAACAATAAATATACTGACGAAAAATTTTAGAAGTAGGTATTTACATTATGAGATTTTTGTAATGACATTTGGGATGAAAAATTCACCAGTAGTGTTTTTGGATTTGATTTAAATATTATTTCATCCCTATATATATCAGTCTATGTTGGTATTTGTGGAAGAAATTTTAGTGTACTCCAGGACTCATGAAGATCATTACAAACATCTAATCATCGTCCTCAGTTCACTGGGATATCATCAGTTATACACCTAGATATCAACGTGTCAGTTTTGGATTGATCAGTTACACTTCATTGGGAACATCATATCAGAGGACAGAGTGTCAGTGAACCTAGAGATGTTTCATGCAGTTGTTTCTTGGGAGAAACACAATAATGTTTTTAATATCCGAAGATTTCTTGGATTAGCTGGATATTACAGGAGATTCATATTAGGCTATTCTAATTTTGAAGAACTGTTTTTGGGATTGAACAAAAATGGAGTAATGTTTTAATGGTCAGAGGCATGTGATAGAACATTTTAGGAGTTGAAGAAGCACTTAAAATTGAGACACATATATTCATCCTACCCATGTTAGGTGAGGAGTATATGGTTTTTTAGGACACTTATAGGATCAGAATTGGAGTTTTGCTGATGAAGGTAGATCGAGTAGTGGTATATGAGGCTTAGCAGTAGAGGACTCACGAACAAAATTACCCTATGCATGACCTCGATTTGGAAGCAATATTTTAAGTTTATATGTGTTGGCGATACTATCTTTTTGAAGAATGGATTAAAGTCCATAAATATCAAAAAAGCTTGAAGTATATATTTTCATAGCGTGATTCGAATCATCGGTAGTGGTGATGGGTAGAGTATATAAAACCCGTTGATTGTTACCTTGAATATATTCCTGAGAACGGAAATAGTGCAGCTGATGCCTTATGTAAGAAAACATAGACTCAGAAATATCAGGAGTCGAGTTCATAGTGGATGATGATGTAATTTCTCGCTAAAATGCATGTGGTGGTTCTAAATAGTTAGAATCAAAGAACTCATGTCCATGTTAAAGTGGAGTTTATGATTTTGAGATGGAATAGGGTTAGGTAGTTTACGCATCCAAAGTGATTAGACTTGAATGAATGTTTTGAAGGTGGGGAGATTTCATATGAATAGATGACATATGATTATGAGACCATCTATATGAGGAATCAAGTTGTTGCACCAATGACTATGTGGGAGGATCTCATATAAGAATTTCATGCCTCGAAATTGGTGGTGCATCTATGTGTAAAACAAATATACTATAACCTATGAAAATAGTTTTGGTGGCCTTGAAAGAAAAAGGAGATAGTAGGGTTTGTGACAAGATGTGTTACATCTCAGCAAGTGAAATCAGATAATCAACAACCTAGAGGTTAATTATAGAAATTTCCCATCCTGGAATATAAGTGTGTCAACATGACCATTAATTTTGTGGTGGTTATTACAAAAAAATCCATGGAAGAATGGCAGAATTTGGGTCAAGAAGGTTCTATTGACAAAGGTAGTTCATTTAATACTTATATGAGAAAATAATATAATAGAATAACTCGGAGAACAATATGTTAGGGAGATTGTTCGTCCTCATAGAGGGCCACTGGCTATAGTTTCATATTGTTATTCACTCATTACTTCACACTTCTAGTAGGGCTTGTAGACAGTGTTTGGAACACATGTATTATTGAGTACAACATTCCACCCACAGACAGATGGGATGTCAGAACATACTATACATGTGATTGAGGATATGCTACAAGAATGTGTGGATGAATTCAGTGGATATTGGGGAATGTTCTTGGTTTTAGTAGTGATTTTATATAAAAATAGTTATCATGAAATGATACAAATGGCCCCATATAGAGCCTTTAATTGAAGGCATTATAGATCACCGCTATGTGGGATAGAGGCTAGCGAGTCCTATTTGTTGGGACAAAGTCTCATTCTTAGACATCTGAGAAGGTAATGTTGATAAGGCAATGTATGCCTTCATCTTATATTTTAAAAATTCTTATGAAGACATGTAGATATAACACATATAATGTATATTGGGAAAACATATGTTACTTTGGACGTCCCTTATGTCAGGTAACCATAGGATACATAAACAGGGAATGTTAGCACACAAGTTTGTTGGACCCTTTGAGACAATGGAGAGAATATGGCTGGTGGCATATTGATGGCCTCTTCTACAGAGAAACAATAATATGAATGATGATTTCCATATATAAAAAAATCAACGGTATCACCCCGACCCTTCTCATATGATCATTTTGGAATAGGTTTACATTAAGATAGATGAATCCTTTGAGGTTAATTTAATATTTGTTTTGGATCGTAGTGAGGAAGTGTTGCTAGAATGATCGTGCCGATAATTCTTTCCCTACAGAGACATGGATGTATACGAGAAGAAACATGGGAGAGAGAATCAGATATAAGGGTACAATTACCCAATATTTTTTAATTTGAATCATATAATGCATTAGAAGTGTAGTTCAAGGATATGTTATTATATGGTGGGGAGACTGTAAGATCTCTAAATTCAATGGAGTAATCTCAATCACATTTTTAACTAGTTTTTTTATGTAACTTTGTTGGGAGTAATGTAATGGGATGAGGTTGGGTGGGGTTTTAAGAATATTTATAGTCAAGGGGGTTGTACATAGTTTGTGAATGCTTTGAAAAATTGTGCTCTTAATCTACGGAAACCATTAGACCCAGAACAACGAGGTCTAAATGGTTAGTGCACTGCTTCCCTAACTATGTTCCCTTGCCTAGGAAAATTAAATACAAGGTTTTATTTCTTCAAAAAATTCATTTTATAATTTCATGAACCCCCATAATACCCCCCATTTTGACCTATGCTTAGGATTTCCATATTTTTCTTGATCTTAATGCTTTTCAAATGGGTTCTATGGCCATTAGACCTAAATTATTCAGGAATCAAATCACAAATCGAAGATCAAAATCACTCACGGTTAGATGAATTATTTATGATGACAATCACAATCTTTAATTCTTATTTCCTTGATCTTTTTGTAGAGTTTATATTATATTTCATAAGATCTAAATTTAGTTGGAGAGATATAGATGTTGGATTTTATATCTAGATCTTGATATTTGTATATCTTGATTTAGATATTTATATAGGATATCGTAGATCTATGTCATTGTGCTACATGAATTTTTGGAATTTCTGTTGAGAAAATGTCCCTCAACACACCAAGGTGGGTGGTATAAATCTAATTACCATTTTCCTATATTTGATATGTATATGTAAATTTTTTGAATTGCTAGCATCCATTAGAAATTTATTTTCTTTAATTATGTCAGTTATCTTGACCGATTGATTTATCAAATAAATGTTCAAATAAGTGATTTACTGGGAAATTATTAAATAAACTAAGTGGCTTCCTTATTTGATCATTTATTTTTAGAAAATTGATAATAATAGAGAGGGGTCATAATCTAGTTAATTAATTGGTGGAATAGTTATGGTATGTTTAAAACATATATGATGAGATAAATAAGTGTGGATTCATTAAACTCTTTTGATTATATGATCGTGATAATTAATCGTTGAAAAAATTATCAAAAGATTGGATTATAATGGGATTATTAATTTTCAAAAATTTATTACGGAATATGAATTGAGATATTGATTAATTAATTGATGAATTAATTGATATTTTAATTCACTTAGTTAATTGAGAGTTAACTAATTGAATGAATTTGATTAACTAATTGTTGAATTTGTAATGGAATTGTGGTGGATAATTATTTGGTAAATTCATTATGTGATGATGAATCAAAACATGGTCATTCTAATTGAGAAGTACAAATGGAAACATGGTCATAATACTTCTGAGTAAATAAAATAGGAACATGTTCATTCTAAATTGTGATGTATACATGGTAACATGGTCATTCTACTTATGAGTAATGATAATTTGAACATTGTCATTATATTGAGGAGTAATCATGGTTACATGGTCATATTAATTACATGTGTGATAAAGGTAACATTGGAAATTTGAATTTTAAAAGTCAATTTAATTAATGGAAATAATGGCACTCTTTATAATGGCCTCACATGAGAATATTTGAACTCTTATATGACTAAAATCTAGTACAGAGATATCATACCTTCTATAATACTTCATGAAATATATAGAAGTGGGTATTATGATATGGTATTATCTAGGTAACACTTCAGGCTCTAGTATAAGATTATGTTATTATGGAGGTACATGTATCCTTGGGAACCCTAGAGTTAATGTTGTTAGATAAAAATCAATGAAAATGGGATAACTATTTATTATTGTATTGTAGTTAAATCATTATTGAACTACATGCACTATCGTTTGTCTAGAATTCTTTTAGACACCGTTGGTGGTGCCCTGATGAGTATTACTCACACCCTATTTAAGATGGATGATTGGTACCCAAATATACAATATTGTTGGTGGAATGGACAAGGGAAAAGACCCTAGGATAGGTGAATGGTTGAGGATTGATCTTGGATGAGGTAATAAGACATGGTTCCAGAACCATTTTGGGAGTCGTAGTGTCTATATTCTTTGTTTCATTATAGACACTTGACTCTAATATTTACATAACATGTTTCCACTTTCATTTCAGTATTGTATTTATAATTTTTTAACTTGTGACATGAGTATTTTTCTTGAAATATATGCTTATACTAATGCTTATTTATATTTTATGGCATCTTACTCTGATAAATGAAGTTATAGTCTCCCAATGAATGACATTCTAGACCCTCGTAGTTAGTCAGCAGCCCATAACATAAGTGGATGTAGGCTTGAGGACTTGTGGAAAACCGGCTCATGTGACTTTCGTGTAGCTCATGGTTCAGGATGCTACAAAAAATTTCCCAAATGGCCTCCAATACAGAGTTTTTAATTGAGGTTTCCCATTTTTTTATCATTCAATGGAATATCATCTTTATTTAAGGGTTTATTATTTTCTTTTCTCAATGGGTCCTGAATTCATTTCTCAGGCATACATTCACATTTATATTATGGTCTTTACTTTTAATCATTTTTGACATTGGAATTTTTTCTATAATTAATATATAAGTATTTTATTATATTTTAATAGAAAAAAAAACAAGTATAAATGCATATTTTCAGTGAAATGTATTTTTAAATATTTAAACCGTAATGAAATATATAATATTTATTTATTTCATTCAAAGAAATTATTATATATTTTTTTAAATTATTAAAATGTATTAATAAATATGTATACTTATACTTGTAATGATTATATATAAATATGTGTGTGTCTATAAAAAATCAATATTTATGTTTATATTTTAATATATGTTAATATGTATATATATATTTAGATATTTTTCATATAAATTATATATAAATTTACATATATATATATATCATTATCATTAAATACAGTATATAAAAAACTATAGGGTAAAAATATATGGATACACAAACACATATTAATAATGTTTATATATACCTATTTTTGTGTATTAATAACCGATTTTATATTTAAATTAATATTAATTTATAAGAAGTTTATATATATATCATACACATTCGATGACATTTCATCATTGTTTAAGAGTCTCATCGTATTTTTTTATATTGATTATGATTTTATTCCACTTATTTACATTCCAATTGATTAGATTATGAGGCAATTATTATGTACTCCCCTTGTTTGGTAATTTATAATCAATTATATATATCTATTTATATTTGTTTATGAATATTTGGGTATACTTTTATATATTTCTAAATATTTGCAGATATTTTTTAAAAATATTTTTATATCTTATATGTGTGTGTATATATTTATGGTTTCTACTATATATATATATTATTAATGAATTATATATCAATGTTTGTTTATATATATTTACATAACCGAAATTTGTGTTTATATATATTTATGTAAGTTTTGAAATAAGAATATTTATTTGTAGATGTTTACATTCTTTATTATTTTATTATTTATTATTTATTATTTATTATTTAATATTTATTATTGATTGTTGAAAATTAATTAAATAATTAATTTTTTCAATAATTTATTTTTATGTATCTTTTAATTATTTAGTATTCATTATTTTTTATTCATATTTTGATTATTTAATAATTTTATAATAATTAGTTATTATTTATTAATTATTTAATGATTAATATTTATTTATTTATTATTTATTTATTTATTTACTACTTATTTTTTATATTTTTATTACTAACTTCTTTTTACTTTCTTATTTTTGCATTATTTTTTAACTAATTGTTATTTTTTTAATATTTTATACATTATTTTTATATTTATTATTTATGTATTTTTTATTTGTTTTTCATGATTATATTAATATATCAACATGTATATATTATTTATTCATCTATTATTAATTCATATATTATTTCTTATTTCTTATTAATTAATTAGTTATTATTTAGTTATTATATATACATTAGTTGTTAATTTATAATTACTTTCTTATTAATTTAAATTTCATTTGTTATCAATTTATTTATCAATTTCTATTCATTATTTCTTTATTATTTAAACATGTATTATTAATTTATTTAAAATTTTAAAATATTATATTAATATATAATTTATTTATTAGTAATTTATCAATAATTCTCTAATTATTATATTATCATAATTTATTTATTTATTATTTATTAATAAATTATTATTTTTTTATTATCATTTATTTATTTATTATATATTTATTTTTTGTATTTTAAATTATTTTTTAAAAATTTATTTGTAATACATTACTTATAAATTAAAAATTAGATATTAGATATTAGATAGTATATACTATTGATTATATATTATATATTATATGTTATAAAATTTTTTATATATTAATAGTTATATTATTTTATTTAATTTTTATTTATAATATATTAATTATTACATAATATTTACATTTTTTTAATTTTTAATTTTTTATTTTTCCTTCATTATAATTTATTATAAATTATATACAATTTATATCCATATTACATTTGTATTTATTTATTATTAATATATATTTATCACATTATTAGGAAAAAATTAATTAGTAATTATCGAATATTAATAAATAATTATCATGCATAAATTTTTAATTATTAATTCTTAATTTTTAATTATTAAATAAATATATAATTTAATAATATTTATTATTAATTATTAATTATCGGTTATTTTTTTATAGTTGTTAATTTATAACTGTTTAGATTGTATCAATTTGTTAATTATTATTTATTTTTTCACTCTATATATATATAAATATTAGTATATATAATTATATTAGGATCAAGCATGCTCTAGTTTTGAACTTCCTGACAGGTATATTTAATTCTATTTATTGGCATATAAAAAGTTTGATGGAGTGGTATAGTCAGTAGAGAATATTTATGCATTGTGGGGATTATATCCCATACAATGCAGAATATCTATATATGACAAATGTATGGCATGTTCAAGTACATCGTAATATATAATAAATTAAAAAATTAATTATTTAAAATAAATTAAAAAAATTCTACTAATATAAAAAATTATATTAAAAAATATTAATTATAACATAACTATAATAATAATTTAATTAATTAATTAATTAGTTAAAATTTTTATTTATAATAACAAATATAAATAAATAATAACAAAGAATATAATAAAAGATTATAAAATATAAATAATTCACAATGAATTATAAACAAACAACAAATAATAATAATATATAAATATATAAATATATAAATAAATGTAAAAATAAAAATAAATAAATAAATAATAGGTAATTAAAAATTTATAAATATTAGATAATGAATAATCTACTAGAATAATAAAATAATGAAATAATAAAATAAAAACAGAATAACATAATAAAATAATAAAATAATTAAATATTTATTGAAAAAAGAATTTTTTAAATAAAATATAAAAACAAAACAAACCACCCCGAAATGATTAACCCAAATTAAAAAAAATTATTTCTAAATAGTTTTGTGAATATTTTGAAGAACTTGCAATTTTTGGTTACTAATGCACAATTTAGTTGCTGTTTTTGAAAACCATCATAGAATTACTTTAGAGTAATTTAACGTAGTGAAAAATCCATATTTTAGCATTGTTAAAGGAAAATTATAAAAATAAAGGATATTGATCCCAATATATCTTATAATCAATTTTTTATGATCAAATCATATCCTCGAATGTATAAAATTTCATATTCGACTATCCATCATATTATGGGTGAAAATACATACTATAACATAACTCATTACCAATGGATTTTTGAGGAACATTATAAAAGTTGTATGTATATATCAGATATTCCTCATATTCAATACAGTAAAAAGCTCATTTTAACCTAAAAACTATTTATGAAAATGTCATGCATACATATCAATAAACATACTATCTCAAATTTTATGGAAATACAATGATGTACTGACTTGATCTGTAATAAACGAAATCATGTAATTGCGATGAGTTATCTTCTTCAATCCCACCATGAAATCCAATAGTATTTTTTTCTATTCATGTAATAGTAATTATTGAAGGATCCCCATCATTAATTTTCATGTTGTTGTATCCTATATAGTTCAAACATTCATATTTTTTGTCATTATATTTCATCATTTAAACCCACCAATATTATATTTTAAGGTATACATAGATCATATTATTTGTAGGATAAACAAAAAATATAGAGTCATAAGAATCATACAATGATTATTTTTTCATCTAAGAAACAATTGATACCCAAATAACCTTTCCAAATTTTGTGAAACATTCACTATCAACAATATATGCACAAAAACTCACCACAAAAACAAATTATTCGAATCTATTCCAATGATCCGCTTCTTTACAATCCATCTTTATTATTTTTTAAAAGGATAATATTAATAATACTTGATCCAAAAGAGAATATATTTTTACCTATTAAAATTGCAGTTAAAATTATATTAAATCATTAACTTTTGGATAATGTCAAAACATATCATGTTTAATCAATTATTATCCTACCAACTCATGGAATGTCATAGTTTGTTTTTTTGAATGATAGTGAATTATGAAATTATATTGGATTATTAATTCCATCAATATTATTTGATTCATCCTCGTATTTATTTAATTGAATATATGTGTTAATGAGTAATTATATCTACACACAACGACACACAAACTCACAAACATATATATATATATAACAAATTTCACCCTAAAGTGAATAATCCTCTACATTTTTAATTTAAAACGTACCACTACATGTTAAATTTCTTTTGTTAATAAATTCTCCTTATGAGGTTATAATTAACATGATGCATATGCAATGATGCGATCATCATGATTCAAAACACAATGATAAACCATTAATGATGCACCACTTTAAGAAATCATTATTTCTTCATTATAATTCAAAAACAAAAATAATATTAATTATTATTTTTTGAATTGTCAAATCATTCATCTCAATCCTTTATCTAAATAAATTTATCACAAGTCATATATGAAATCATTATTCGATTAGATAAAGGGAAATGATTTTAACAAAATGGTAATAATCTAATTGTTCATGAAGAAATAAATTCTCAGTGGAAGTAGTCGTTCATTTATATTCATCCACCACATTTATCTTAGTAGTATCAAATTTAATTCCCAGTGTAGTATGAATTTTAAATAGTATTGAAAAATGCTACATAAAATCCATATTTATCAAATATTAAAATTAAATTCATCTCTATTATGACATATTGAATTATTCATAGATGATTATTATGATTCTTATAAATAATTGAGTATATAATAATTCATCAGTAAATGATATTGTAAATTTATATTAAACGTAAATTAATAATTTATTCATGGGTTCTATTTATATAATGGTTTTATTCATAAACCCAAAGGGAATAACAGTAATATCAAAATGGTTATTCCTATTTTAAACATCTTCCTCGTAATGATATTTTATTTCATTATTTGATGATTTTATCCAAATATGAGGTAAATCTTAGCCTAATATAGGAAACCCTATAGAAAATGGAAGGATTCATCAATATGATTTATTAGGCACATATTCATAAAAATAATTTTATTCGAAACAATAAAATAAATAAAAAGTCTCCTATAAGCATTCAATAAAAAATAGTATCAACCCATTGTGACTTACTATGGTTGATGAACCAAATATCATGTAATTCATGTAATTTTTTTTTTCCCATTTTATAATTGTTCTTGTCCATATGTAGGTCATGAATTTAGATACATATTGGTATCTACGTCAATGGTGAACTCATTATTCAATTATTAATAACTCCAGGATTATTATGTGAATATACATTACAAAATGTAGTTATCAACATTATATTAGTACTCTAAAAATATCATTTTTGATCATATTTTTTCAGGATAACATTGAACACTGTCATTAAATAATTTCATATGTTCTTCAAATTTTATCAAATGTATAAACCCATTTTTATACAAATTCAATCTCAATTGTAAATTTTCAAATTAATAATTTCTCTAAAAAATCGATATTTTAATTACAATTCTATATCTATAACATACCAAAAAAATTACATCAAATTTTAATCTAGGTATGATAACATGATTTATAGGAAAAAAATTACATATATAAAATAGAATAATTCCAATAATTCTATATTTCTTTAAATATATCCACAATATAATATTACCCTAATTTCTTTCTTTACACCACAATATGATATTTCTATTTGACATGAAAGTATGTATTAAATATAAAAATATACAAATCATAAATAATAAAATGGAATACATTGAGTATTAATTTATTGTTCCATATACAAAATAATATACCAGTTCATCATTTAAAAATGTAGTATCAAATTATTTTACCACACCTTTATTTTGATAGTCATAATAACCACCAACTTTTATACATTTCAATGGAAACAAAATTTCATAACATCCCATAAAATTAAAAATAAAACGCATTGATGTTACTTTATCATCATTTTCTAGACCATTATAATTTAAATTTTCATTATATTCAAAATCGAGATGTCTCAAATTAACATATTTTTAACACTTTCTAGATATCATATTTGGTTTGACTGAATGATTTCATCCACCCATAATTTTATAATAATGGATTATTTTATATATAATAATATTTCTTCGATGGATACTTCTATATTTTTATATTTATGGTAAATAATTTATACTAACTAATATAATAGTCATCTAACTCAACCATAGGCTTCTCACCACACAGAACAATTTTCAAATAACTCACAATCACAATCTGAAATTAAGGCATTCAAAAAAATACAATTTTAATCCAGAGTATTATCGATCTGTCTCATAATTGTGTCCTGGAATAAATATTTTTACAGACATAAAAAATATAATAAAATATTTACATAGTTGACCGCAAAATACTATGCCTATTTCATTATCTCAGGGAATTATCATTACATTTTAAATTGATTTTTTTTGGAAAATAATTTGCAAAGGGAATATCGATAAATTCATTTGTACCATGGTTTCAATCATTTAATATTCTATTGTATTATTAATTAGGGACCAAAAATAATTGGATTCATCATCAAAATGATAAATAGAAGGTTTCAGATTATGTTGCTAATAATATCCCTAAACATCAGATATATTATCTAAAACATTAATCCATTATTAGAAACAATATTTTCATAGATCCACCAATAGTTGGGGATTGTTGTTTCATGATAACCTAAACTAGATACATGTTCCTCAATGAATAATTTGGTCTATCCATTTCATTGTAACAACTATAATATCCCATATTAATTCACTAAAAATAGATAAATAATTCTCAACCCAAACTCCATCCATTCCATATTGATAGATCATAATGTTATTATTATTATGTTACCATCACACATTATTCTCCATATATACTACACAGAAAAAAATTATAAAATAGAAGTAGAATATATGAATAATAATTAATACACCCAAATACAATTTATTAATAATATAAAAAAAATTCATCACAACATATTCATTTTTAAGAACACCTTCACTTCATATTGCATTTAATACCAAAATTAAAATAAAATTCAAAAACTAATAAAATAATAAACCCATATTTCTTTGATTTAAAAAACGGGATTCAAATTAATAAATTTTACTGATATTTTAATTATATAGTTTTAATGAATTCATGAAATAAATTTATATAAATCAAGGAAATTCTACTCAGTTTATATTTTTTCCAATAGAAATAGGTTCTTGTGTTTACATTTGTATTTAATTCTTATCAAACATGATTCTATAAAAAATTATCATCTATAAAACATTTGACAATAATATTGTAACAATTCATCTATAGGCCCCATTAATATTATTTAAAAATATGGGATAATATTGAAAAAACATCAGTAATATATGTAAAAATGAAAGAAATATCAATATCCAATTATAACCGAAAACTGATAACAAATCATTTTTGTTTGAAAAATAAACATTAATCTCATTTAATCATTTAATTTCTCATCAAATCAAATTTATTTCCCAAAATTTGTGAAATTTATTATCAAATCATGTTGAAATAATTAAAACCATAAACATTACATTGAAAAAAATGGAAACTCTTGAAAAAATTTTCTGGAAAAACATATCTTTCATATATAAAAGATTAAAAAATTCTCTCAATAATAAACCCATTATTATAAAACATGAAATAATATTATTTCCAAAAAAATCATATAAATTATAGTAGATATATTTTCTAATATTTAGAAATTTTTCCTGCAATCACATTTATAAAGACCCTTATAATAACTTTTCATATTAATAACATATCAATTTTATTCAAGTATATATCCTCTAGAAAACATATGATTAACCAATAAATTTTAGTATTATATTAGTCACAATCTACATGAAATAGTGTACATAAACTAAAAATGGAATTAAAAACATTGTTAATATCACATTCAACATAAAACTCATAAAAACATACATTTCACACCATAATAAAGAGCAGTTTATGAGATACCCTTTAATTAGAGGATAATTACTTTTTCTTAATAATACATTTAAATAAATATATAATGAAATAATTTAAATTTAATTTACATTGAAAATGCCTAGAGACAATTATGAAAAATCTTATTAATGGAGAAAAAACATGATAGATTATAATGGTGACCATGGGGAAACCATTAATTAACATTATTTTCACACCATAAAAATGAAATTCAAAAAAATTATATATTTAAAATGATGGAAATATTTCATTACAATTCACTGTAAATAAAATAAAATATAACTAAAAATTATAATAAAATTTCAACTTAGTAAAAATAATAACACTATAGAACTCACATAAATATTAAAAATAGGTAATTTATTGATTATAAAACAATTATGAATGGTGTTAATTGAAAGTCTTTTATCTTTAGTCTCAACATTGTAAACATGTAATTTAATTTAATTTATAATTACATTTTATAACCAATTTTATTTCAAAGAAACCAGATTCATCTTTATTATTGTATTTATTATTTGTATATAATATATTTAGACGTTTTATTTAATTATTAAACAGATTATGTTTACATCATATGTGTTGGGGTTGTTTGGTCCAAAAATTAATTGGTGTCTTGGTAGGTGTTGAAAGGGACATAAAATGGTTACAAAATCATATATTATTTTAAAATATTTTTAAAACTATAGATGAAAGGTGGTTATGAAATTTAAATCATTTAATTCATGTAGGTGGAAATCATCATGTAAACATAGACAACATTTTCACAATTTAACGGAGAGTTTGGGAAAAAGGTAGATAATGGTCAATTTATAATAATTCATAAACATGAAAAAAAATATTATAATTATTCGTTTAATAAAATATTATAAATAATAAATTATAGGTGGTGTTGAAAAATTTAATACATTGTACAAGGAGGTTATAGTCATCACATACACACAAACAATGCTATTAGATTTCTATAGATATATATATTCAATTGATTTGTCATTTGATAATAATGTTAAAATTTTATTATAATAATGATAATAGTTAAATTATTTTAAGATTATTACTGAAAATATTGAAAATTATTAAGATTAATGAAACATTATAATGATTTGGTTAAATATATATATCTTTCTTTTATATAAACCTTTGGAAAAATTTTAAGTCCACTTATATTAGTATTTTTAGAATACATGAATCTCTAGGAGCTGTCTAAGGGTGATTGATAAGAATTTTTGTAGGTAACATTTTATTTATTGTTCAAAAAGTGTCTAAAAAGATCATGGTGTAAGGTTTTTATTTTATTATTTATGGGAGTCATTGTCTTGTAAAATATCTTAACTTTAAAATAATATAATTATACCTCTTTTGGTAATGTGCCACTAAGATAGTTCAATAAAAAAATATATAATTCAATGTCAAAATAATATTATAAAACCAAATGCACCTGTACATTGGATATATTTTAATCTTTTTCCCAATGTTTGTACACATATCACACTAAAAATTAACCTTTGTGACTAAATATTTTCCTTTGTAACATAATTTTTATAATTTAAAATAAAATTGAACTGATTACCTCATTTGACCATTCTGATTCAATTTTTTATGAACTCAATTTCATGCATTTTTAAAAATTGTTATAAATAAATATATATTAAATTAATAGGTGTATATATAGAATAACTTAAAACTCTACAAACACACACATGGAAAAATAATATCCCTAAGGTGTTTTCCCTGGTATTTACTTACACACATTGTAAATATAAATTTAAATGTAATAAAGATACTTCATCACATTGCTCATAAGAATCATCCTTATAGAAATATAGTTTCCTTGAATTATCAGATCCTTGAACTCTTAATTGTATGAATATACAACCATTTTTTTACATCTCTTATGACTAATTATTTAATTTTAATCAATCAGCCACCCCAGAAATGTCATTGTTTTTGGCTAATTTCATCATACCCCTTGGTTATGATGTGGACCATTATTTGTGTGAATTTACACTTGTTAAAAGATAACCCTACACCATTTTTGAACCATTACTCATCCTGATGTTAATTATTTTCCATCACAAGATCATCACCTACTAATCCCCTGGTTCTGAAGTCGATGACTACTCTCTATTTTCTATGGTATTCAAATCATACACCAATTTCTAACATCATAATTTATCGTGGTCATTTCCAATAACAATCCAAATAACTCCCTCACTAATATATGAGGAACCCTTATATAACTTCACTATTATTATTTTTTATCGAATAAGGTTCCATCCTACATCTCCGCTCATCACATATGGTATTAGAATAAGTTGATTCCAATAAGGATATCATTGGTCTCACACCATCCAGAAGTCCATGATGTGTCCCCTAATAGTCACTAATACACATCTTGGGGTCTCAGTGACCTCACTGATGATGATTGGTTCTCCCTAATACCAATTATTATATTCTATCATAACTTCAAGGGTCCCAAACCCACCTCACTATTATGTTATGATGGAAAATCTCACACTGATGGTCATTCGTGCCAATCATGGTCATTGTCATGATTCCAAATCATTGCCAACCCGTTGAAATCCTATTACCAATCTATCACCATCAGTCCCCCTGTATCACCCAATGGCCTTCAATGAAAATACAAACATCCTGAAGTTCCATGTGTTATAAAACCTCAGATCATCTTCAAACATTCGTAGAAATTTATGTCTTTATCCCAAGATCCAAAGTCTCCATCCACCAATATTAGGGCTCAATCATCATCAATCATTAACAAAGAACCTCTACGTTTGTCTTGATAGTCACCTTCAACCACCTTAACACCAATTTTTTTTTCACTACATGCTCGTCTGCACACTAAATTGTTAAATGATTTTCGGTTTTTCATATTCATTTCTTCCCCCGATTCTAAATCATCCCTAAACAGTTCAATCCAATTATGTAGGAAACATTGGGAAACAATCTCAATGTTCCCTACCACAACAAAAGGTGTTTGATAATCCCAATAAATACTTGATTTATATATATTTATGATATTATCTCAATAATATGATATAGAGTGACCATAACCTATAAATATGGAGACTGTAATCTTCTAATAACACAGTAATATTTATATAAGTGGGAAAAACACAATGAATGATAATTGTTTTATGAAAAATTATTTTTCAAGATTATAAATAAATTTTATCCAATTAAAAATATAGAGTTTATAATAAATAATTTTTTTTATTAATGATCGAGGTATCTATTTAAAAACTTATTAAATCAGAAACAAAAAAAACCTTCTAACCACATAAATAAATTAAATGAACTAATAACAGTTTTTTAGTTAAATAAAATATATCATTTCCACTAAAAAACCAATAATGGAATTTCATGTCTATAATATTATTTTTTATATGTTTAGTTTTAATTTTAAAAAATATATATTAGAAATTGATTTTAATTTTTTTCTCGATTATATGAAGATGATTTCGAATGAGATATAATATTAGTATGAAGGGAATCTTTCATTATTGAGACTTAAATTCTGCTTATTTGTAGAAAAAAAACAAAATTATCCCATAATTTAATTTTGATATTCATATTTTAAAAATGAAAAATATTATATCACATAAAATTAGAAAATATCAAAATTTAACTTTGACATAAAATCATATTATTTTTGGAAAACTATTTATTTAGAATAACACTATTTCAGATTTGATAGAAAATGTATACCAAATTATATTGTTAAAAATGAATCTATATGATATAATTATAAATATTAAAAGGCATGAAATATATTTATTATTAAAAATAAATTCATTTTCATATTGTGTTTCACTAATCAATACCATCAATAAAAAAATGTTATCTCTATAAATGAAAATAATATTAAAAAAATGGTGACCAACAGAAAGTACCAAAAGAAATATTATGCTATGGAATTAATTTATTCATACTTCTGAAAATCTGGATGAGAAAGTAACTTCCATCTCAATCACAAACCTTGTTATGCATAACTAAAAATAGTTTATATATTTAAGGGGACCATTTGATTGTACTCAATAGGTCTCATAACAGAACATCTAATATATAATATGACATAATCATACTAATCACAACTGAATAAATATTTTATGAAACTAATACCAATGCAGTTAAAAAAATTCTTATCCTCAACATGTATTGAATATATTGTAATGTATACCACCTAGAACAAAAACCCAAGTAAATATTTCCCATTATTCATTAAATATACTAACAATAGTAGGTTATAAAGACATAAAATCAAGGGTCTAATATCCAAAGGGATACATGCAATGAAAAAAAAATTTATCATGAAGATATCATTGGGAAACTATGTCAATGGTAAATGAAAATTAACACTATTATCATATAAGAATTGTAATCCATTGCCTCAACCAATAATGTTCACAAAATACCCATTTAATTACCATATTTAATTGATAAATTCATTAATAATGTGTTCAAAAGTATTTTGTTACATATAATCAAAAGCTACCCATATCTAAGAAGTAATCCCATACACATTTCAAGTATATCATCAATTTTTCTTCAATTTCAAAGATGAAAGATAGACTATTTAAATTCCTATTATATTAACCATTAAAAATTATATGCTAAAATGATTTAAATTTTTTTTCAAAAAACAATCAATATATAAAAGAAAAATATAGTAAGTAAATTTCACACTATCTATAAAATAAATTGAAAATTTTATATAGAATAAATCACTAGAGTCCAAACACCATTCATATGTAAATTTTAATTCCAATATTTATATTTCTTAAACTAATTACACAATTACAAAAATAAGACAAGGAATGATAATCTCAAAAATATATATAATATAGAATGAGAAATATTGAATTTCAAAGAACTTTTAGGAGATTACTATTCACAAACTGTGAAATAAAAAAAATTAATACCAACCAAACATGAAGGCAACACCATGAGAGCCAATTAAAAGAAAACCACAATATGTTCAGTCTCTATACTCATCCCAAAATAATTTAACTCTTTTATAATTTTAATAATCCAGCATAGAAATTATTTTCTGGGAACCATTGTAATATATTCTAAGACATATTTATTTATAGGTCATTTTAATGATTTTCTGGGAACCACTATAAGATATTCTATGATATATTTAATTACAGGGTAGTATTGAATCCTCTTTGGTAAATACATAATCTTAGTATTCTATAGACCTAGGAAACACCGTTTAATGATAATCTACATAATGAAACACCATATCATTCATTAAGTAAGTAATATACTCAACTGTTATCTACCCTATATGAATGTCTTTCTCAATAATGAACATAACCTTTTCTCCTTCATAATTGTAAAAGATAAAATCATTCCTAAATAAATACCAAGAATTCTACACTGAATAAAACTAATCCATTTCAAGGATAATTTTAAGTGTTTGTATCAAAATAAAGAAGAAAATTACCCAATAGATATCTTTTTTGAGTGTCAACACACAATCTCTTGTCACATAATACAATCATGTGCCACCCCAAAATACTGTAGTTGTTCAAAATGGATCTAGAGGTCTCTTTAAATCATATCAAAATGTTGAGATTAGGGTTGGTGAAAAGAAATAATGCATTGATTATTAATCATAGTATATATATATATATATATGAAAATACATAAATTTTTTATAAAACATTTTATAGTGTAAGAAATTATTTTAAATGGGAACTCTATGGTAATGTATTTATTATCCGGCCATGGTCATTGTAGATAAATCATTTTCATTGTAAAGTGATTGTTTTAGTGAAGTGGAAAAAGTGATAAGATAGTCATTATGTGGTGTATTTATAAAATATTATGTATTATTTTGGATATTATTCTTTATTTATATATTTATATAATGAAAAAAGATACAATTTAAATAAAATTATTATATTACTACATTATTAATTTTCTAAATAGATAGAAACATAATTATATTAAATGAAAATGTTAGTTTTATCAATCTGAAATTTGGGGATGTGTAGATCTATAAAATCATATAATATAAACATATACAACATGCTATAGATCTGTTATAAATTATGATATTAATATAAATATTGTGGTCTATTTATCAATCCTATTTCACGTAAATACTACAATGGATAGAATGAAATATTCTTTTGGAAAATTTCATCCTATTGATGATTAGTAGGAAATCTATGTGTGTTAAAATATAAAATTAGAATATCTTATGTTTTTAACCACTATTTATAAAAATGAAGATTCCTTATGGAATTTTTTATTATGGATTTTACAGTTACTTATTTTTCATTATTGAAGAAATAAATAAATGATTGTTAGTTTTTTCATGATAAAAAATAAAACATAAAATTTCTATAATTAAAATTATAATATGAAAAAATTGAAAATATATTTATATTTAAATGGAAAATAATATTAATTGGGTATATATAATTTTTTATTAAAAAAAACCCATTGAAATAAATAAAATAATATGGTATATGTATTATATAACATCTAAAAAATAGAAATATTTTTTGTTAAATAAATTTTAATTCTAGTATATCATATGATTTGTTTAATTTTCATTTGTTTATTTATGAATCAATGAAATATTGTTAAAAAAAATAATCTAATACTAACGTTATTCAAAATTTACACTTCTCTTATAACAATCATTTAATGATGTGTTCAATAATGATTCAAAAAAACCAATTCCTCTATAACAAATTATCTTTAATACCATCGTAATAAATTATATAATATTATCTATATGTATCTTTAATACTCTAATTTATTTTAATTATAAAATATTCAATTGGCTATTTAATAGTATTTTATAAATTTAAGAATTAAATGTAAGGTAATATTTATGTTTTCCTATCTTATTTACCATTAATAAAGAAAAAATTTTGTTTTTAAAATTTTAAATAATTTTTAAAAATAAATTATAAAAATAAATAATTAATCGATGAATATATATCATTTTCTCTATTACTCTCTATCAAAATCAATAAATAATTTTTTGTTTCAAAATTTTTCCCTTTATAAATAAAAAAATTCATATTCATTTATAATATAATTTTACATCATAATTTATTTTATTAATTATAGAAATGAAATGTCAAAGATGAGTCTCTTTCTATAATTTTATATGTATATATATTTAGTTTAACCATTAATATTACATTTATTGAGAATTGTGGTACATGGAAAGAGGTTAAAATTTTGTATATAATATTTCAAAAAGGTGATTTAATGGCCCATGTGTTAAAAATTAATCATTTATAATGAGATATCTATCATACACAACCTTTTTATATATGTATTTACTTATGTTGAAATTTGTGGAAAAATATTTCCCAATATTTTGAAGAGGTATCCCCTCATAGTGCCTTTAATTATAAAAACATATTATATAATTTATTTATTTAATGTTGTTTATTGTAGAGTATTTTATTATATTTTTCATCAATGTATTATTTTATTAATTATTAAATCAAATCACAAAGCATATAAAACCAAATGCACGATCATTTCAGGAGAATTATTTATTTCTCCATGAATATAAATTAACTTATTTGTAATACCACATCAATCCTCTTCAATACTAACAGATATTTATTGATTATTTCACTTTTCACCACAAAATTTTATTTAATAAGAATTTTATATTATTAATCTTACAAATTTCCTTAATTTTTTTTCGTTTTTGATTGTTTTTAGGTTAAAAAATCATTATTATAAATTCATACGATTCATTTATGATGCAGAATTTTTGACATGTTCATGAATAATGAATCCATAAATTGATATCTCCCCTATTATTTTTGTTTTACCTTATCTCGTGAATTACTATTTATATTGTATATCTTAGTAGTCATTTGAAACATGAAACAATCATAGTGGATATACATATTTGCAAAAGATTGTGTTTTAAAAATTCATAATTTTATTTTGATATCTATATTTATATATTTTATTATGTTTTATGAAATATATTCAATGGTTAATCATTTAAATATCTAATATATAATAAATTTAATAGTATATATCTTTTATAGAGTATAATGATTCAAATTCAATTAAAAATAAATGATTTTTTTTCTAATATGCACCAGATCATATATTTATATAATTTGAAAATTCACATTCACAATATAAACTGTGGATCATACCTTGTCAACAATTTATTTGAGAAAAACACATGCTTATTATAGATTCTTTGAATATAAATATATTTTTATGAAATTTCCATTTTATCCAAGTCTATTATTTGAGATAGATAGATTATGGATTTTATATAGATCACATTACGGAATAAATATAATTACTATGAATACAAATTATATTATATTAATCATGTATTATATACATAATTATGAAACCATGAACTTATAATTTTATATTTTCAGTAAATTTAGTAATGTTATATATCATTTAATGAAAACTGTTCTCCTGTTAAACCAACTAGAGTGGTGGGTTCAATGGAAATATAGTAGGTATACAATTATTTACCATGATATTATTATTATAATAATAATGGATAAAACCATTTTTTATAACACAAAATGCCATTTATCGTATTATTTTTTGTTATATGATGTAGTCACTATTGGGATAGTGAAACTGTTTCCACAAAATATTCTATAAAACCATTAATACCTATATAAGATAGATAAAACATGTGGAGTTTGAGTAGAAAAGTATATGACAGGTTGAATCAGTATGGAATGAGATTTATGTGATCCATAGAGATTCCCACACATAGAGTGGTGTATATTAATTAAAAAAATTCATAGCCTTTTGTTGTGGTGGTTGTGACATAAATCAATTTATAGTATAGGTATTTCACACATTGAGATAAAAAATAATATAATGTACATAAAACAATTTATTATTTGGTGTTCAATTTTATTTTTGGTCCCATAAAACAATACTCAAGTAGGCCATAGTAACCATGGTGGTATTTCACTTGATGGGATTCTACACAAATGGTTGTGTATCCAAAATGGGAAAATTTATAAAATTTTATTCTTGCCTAAAATTGTGATTTCCAAAAAACGAAATTGAAGATTATTCTCAAAATACAATGACAGTGTCCCCCAAACTAAATTGTGCCACACCACGATCCTTTAACCAACTCCATCACCTGGACCATTCATCTAGATCATGAGATTTTCTAGGTTTGTCTGCCCATGCGTGAACACCTACGAATACATTACCAATTTTATCAAACCAATTACTACGTTACCATGTCCCCATCCAAGAAATTGACATCCCTCAACTCAAATTTTTTACAAACATAAATGAACTCTACAAAAAACATTAAGGAGACATATCTGATTGTAATAATCAATATAGATCCCCTAAACAAGGGAATAATGGATAGTCATACTATAATGTATAGAATAATAGGGTGTAAAGTGGAATGACCCCCACTGGAGGGCCTAATTCTAAGGTAAAACACATGGGACATAGGGCTCCATTCGTGTAAATATGAACACATCCCACCAAGGACCAAAAAATTAAACAGAACATCAGATCCCTTGAATCTTGATAATGAGACCTTTATATCGTACACTCTATGTGCTAGTATTAAAAAATTCTTAGTCACATAACCCAAAATATACTAGATTATTCCTTCACGTATTTACATGTATATGAAAAAAGAATTTCATTGGGCCACCAACTAAGGAATCCATTTAACCTACCCAACAACATGATCTAATTCATTTTCGCATATCTCAAACCTAAGGATGTATAATTTGTAAAAAGAATTTACTAATGTCATCAACATGGGCTCCCCTAATTGGGATAAATCCTTAATCATGACAAATTAAATTGATACCCACCTATTTTATCTTCAATTATGATGAATAGTTTTTTATATCCCTTTACTAGGTCAATCTCCATTTCTCAAAGCTAATATTATGGATCTATATAATTATAGTTTCATAAATATGAAATAAATATACCCATGTATCTTACATGGTTATCTTTATCTACTAGGTACCCATACTATACTTTAATTCCTTCATTCCCTATCACAATTTTTAACAATTACCACGTCATTATTTATTTTATCCACTCATCCCATGTCCCTATAAATGGGCTCCAATAATCATAATTCCAAGCTTAGTCTCCAATGCACCTAGTTCTCTATAATTGGGTTCCAATACACCTAGATCCATAAAAAGTTGCACCAATTTAAATATTTTTTAATAATGAGCCTCGAATATTCCAAGGTACTAAACCTAGGTGCCTAAATATACATTATATCAATCGATTCAAGATACTCTTATTTGTTTCCCCATACACATGTATTTTATATACATAAATTATTTTCCTTATTTTACATAATATGAGATTATCCTATTGGATCATTATCATTGATAGATTTATTATACATCTATAATTATTATATTATATTTTCACAGTGAAATATTTTAGAGGGAATCATATATGGCCCTACTATGTGTTTATCGAAAAAATGCCTCCACCTATGACACTGATTATATTGACAATCTCATGGGTTATCCAATGCATAATCCCCATTAAAAATCCTATTTGTTAATCTAATGAAATATGAATGGAAAATTTTATATCCGTTTTCTCATAGAAGGAATGGATCATGTGGGATTATAATTTTTAATTGATTATTTTATTATCATGATTGGTGCATGAGAACATATTTCATTGATACACATTTTTATAAATTGTGGGTCGTTGTAGTCACATGACCATAAATTGTGGAGCTATAATTACAATGGATTTGACACAAATTACCATATAGTTATTTTAACACCTTTTTATAGATAAATACCACTAATTACAATGTTTCTATTAATTAAAAATCATCAGAAACCCATATAATGAGCATGTGATAACCAATTTATTAAAACTTGTTGATACTGATATTTAACCCGCATTTAAATTGATTCAATATAATTCTATTTTTGAACAGTAATAATAATTTTTATATAATTATCTTACATTTCATATCTTACTCAGGTGGAGATACTCCCCTTGATGTCCCCAAATTCCCATAGTTGACATACTTCTATTAGAACCTAGACATTCATTCAAATGACTCACTGACCATTTTAAAAACAATTAGGCATAAAATTTCTATGAACTACACATATCATTAATTATATCCTCATTGTAAATGGTCTCCATAATAGGTATAAAATCCTATCATATATTCTCATACATATGAAGAAATGGGTTGATAAATAATTTTCAGACTAGGCAATTTGTAGATCCTCTTTCAATCGTAATCATTATATGTGGTATTATTTTTTCGGGAAGTGTTAATTTTTAAAATAAAATAAATGGAATTACATATATCATTTATCTTGATTTAATTATGTGTGTTATGGTATCATGAATAAAGATATTTAAGAAATAGTCACATGTGACATATCATAATAGAAAAAACCTCCTCCCTAGATGGTGATTACCTTTATAGATTGCATCTATATGACATTAAACCAAAGAAACAATAATAAATGATATAACAATGTATAAAAAATATTATATAAAAATATATGCATTTTAGTATGTGTGTTCATATTAAAAAATGTTTTAAATTAGATCATTGGAACTAGAGTATCAATTCCTTCTCCGGTGTCACGACCTATCCCCCAAGGCCCATGTTATGATTACCCAAATCCCTCATTCCATTGTATAGGGGACGGAGACTAGAATAGAAATGTATATTCCAAAAAACGGGAAGGCATTTACTTTAAACCTGTACAGACACATGGTTCGAGAACACAACAAGAAGCAACTGTGAAGTAAAAAAGCTGGAGTAAAAGTGTGCTGATTATAATGGGGTCGGAATACAAGCAAAAATAAAATGACGAGTATAAATGATAAGTAAAAATAAAACTAAATGGAACAAAAAAACTAAAAATGAAAAACTGCTATAGAGTCATCCTCCTAGGGTCATACCTAAAGGGTAGGTATAGATCGCCTCCTACACACTCCATGTCTGAATATATCCTTCTCCTATTACCTAGTCCTAGATCCCTCAAATATCTACCCAGATTCTCTTCATCTTCCCAATACACTACAAGGTGAGGGATTAACATGTGAAAGTGTATTTATAATGATACTTAGTAGGGACCTCGATCCCCTGAAGGTCTCATAGAGTTCAAAAAATGGAAAAACAACAATGCTAACAACATGAAGGTAATACCATGGAGGTAAAGTACCACATTGGTAAGACTCAACTCAAACCAGACATACAACTCAAAGAAACATGATTATGATTATGACCAAAATAGGATCACTAAAAATGATTTTAGCCATCCAATTGATTTTCTATAGATAGTAACAAGTAACTTCTCCAGTCAAAACGTCGAACACCTCTGCTATTAGGGAACTCCTCCTATTTCGAGTATAGTGGGCCTGCCGCATCACATAGAGGTTCTTCCCACAATCCATGGATTGATGAGGTACTCCACCTATCATGTACTATGGGTCTGTCGCATGACATAGAGGCACTCCCCACCATGGAATACTAAGTTACTCCTCTTATTGGTTATCGTGGGTCTGTCATGTCACATAGAGGCGCACCCCACCCTGGGTCAACCATGTCACACTTAGGTGCTACCCACTGGGTCGTCGAGTCACACAAAGTCAAAAAAATTAGCAGTTATCAAATCTTAGATAGTTGTAGGGTTCTGTATGTAGCGCATTTGGGAGAACCGCTCCTAAGGCCATCAGTTGTATTATAACTAGCACATCATCTCACAAAGGGGTAACCCAATGATTAGCCACATCATAAGGGTTCCAATAAAAAAGATGGAATTTCAATCAGACGCCTAGTTTGTGCATTATTGGCATTTTATTACAGAGGGCCTGATTGGATTCTAGTGCGATCCAACAATTACTTATATCAGGTTTCTCCAAAATACTCATGAAGTATGTCAATGGGATATCTCACTCCATGGATCCCAACTCCGCAGACCGTAAGTCAAACGAATAACTGGTTCTCAAGATAAGGAACTTTAAGTGTTTCTGGGCTCAGCTGGGCCGAGGTTTGGTCTGACCTAGTCAGATCAACCCGAACCGACATAGTCTGGGTTGGGTCATGGCGACCTTGGCTTGTTAGGTCGAGGTCTGGCCATGTCTTCAATGGGGTGGCCCAGTCATAAAGGGGTTTCCTGGACCCTAAGGGGGAAGTTCTGCCCTTATAGGGGGCGGCCTGGGAGGGCGGCAGCCTGCAAGGGCAGTGGCACCACAAGTGATGCGTCCCCCTTGGTCGGTGGCCTATCATCAAGGGGTGAAACCCTCATAGTGGTCATCCCTAACCGCCACAAGGGTAACTGACCACATGTTTTCCCAAACTGCTGAAGGATGTTTGGTTTTCTTCACATTAGAGGCACCACATGGCACCGCTAGGTAGCATGAGGGACCCTCTGTGGCGGGTCCTGCCAGTTCCATCGTGGCTGGCTGTCATGCCGGCCAACCTCTCCCGCGACACGTGATGGAATTCTACACTACCACAGGTGGTGGCCGCATTCCACCGGGCACTGCGGCTAATGAGCTACAACCCTCTTTGTTCGTTGGCTACGTGGGATAACGCGCCACACCTTCTTGTAGTTGGTCGGTGCAGTCCATTCCGATTACTGATGTGGCTTTGTGTTGCGGCCTCTATTTGTGGTATGCGACGACGCGATATTACCAATGTAGTTAGTCAGTATCGCCGCATTATTGGTGTTCCATAGAGGCACATGGTTAGCAATGTACTAGAAGGATCGAGCATGGTTCATTAGGCCTGCGCCCTCCACATTAGCCTGTAAACATGATGGGTTTTAAGGGTTTAATAATCAATTGAAATAAACAGCAGTAAAACCCCTGTAATGATACTCTACAACAACCTCTAGAAAAAGTAAATGAATTGGGGATCATCCCATTAGTCTATTGGTATGTATTCTTCGTATTATACAATAATGAGGAATAGGAAATCATTCAAAAATCATAAACAAATAGACCCCTACCTCATATCCCATTAGAGAGCATCTACGACTTGACGGTGGGTTGGTGTTCTTCATTCCAGCAACGGGTTCCCAACGACACAACAAGTACGTCGTCCTCTGGTTCATTGTTTTCTATCACCCATCACCTCTAGCTGGGATTAGCACTATCCTCTTTGTATTCAGCATCATAGTGCACTTTCAGCCCTTCATTGCTTGGCGAACGATGTTGGACGTTAATGGGGCTCATTAATTAAGAAGCTTCTTAATTCCCCAACGACATTATTACATTGCATTGGAAGGTAATGCCATTTATTGGCTTGACACATTGTATTCCCTACTCCATTTCTTGTCCATTAGAGGATATTAAATAAATTAATAAAATTATTTCATTTCATTTCATTCAAAAAGTGGAAAAACATAACTTTTCTGTATAACTACTACGGTCAATGTAAATCGTTACATAAGTGAATCCTAGCACTGGGAATTAAATGGTGCCATCATATTGGTATTCTAAGAAAAGATTCCAATGTTAGAAAATACCGCTCATGGGTTTACTGAATGTACCTGAAAAAAGGTCAGAAATTCATTTCGGGCACTCCGGGAATTAGGATCACACACAATCAATTTTCGCCGACTCGTAATAATTCAATATAATAAATAACATTACATTTAAAATATGAGTCTATACTTTCTCACCACCTTAGTGCCTTTCATCCCCTAAATCCACAACATAGACTAAGAAAACAAATGGGGGCACTGAACACGAATACAAGCATCCCTCTTCTATGTTCTTTTCTAGAGGTTCCAGTGCTGCCAGTAAATGCCCACCAGAGGTATGGTTCATCCCAGAAGGACCCACTCCAGTCGATCCTCAATCTCTAATGGGACCTCTATAAACGTCACAACATCGGCTAAGTCCATCTCGCTATGGTTGATGACGTGAGATGTTTCATGCACATATCTCCTCAACTGGGATATTTGGAAGACATAGTGCACATTCTCCAACTGTAGTAAAGGTTCCAAATGGTATGCCACCTCACCAATCCTCCAAAGTATTAGAAATGATCTGATATACCGTAGTGATAACTATCAACCGTGGACAAATCTCTGTAGGCCTCGTCAAGGAGAGACTCACAAGAATACGTTGTCCCACTCCGGAAACACCAAAGGACACTGTCTCCAATCAAAAAACACTTTTTTCTTCTCTGTACAGTCTTTATCCTATATTGGATTATCTGAACCTTCTCAGTGGTAGTCCATACCAACTTTAGACCCATATGTGCTAACTCCCCTGTGTCTTTCCAGCATAGAGGTGATCTACAATGTCGATCATACTAGGCCTCAAATGGTGCCATCTAGATGGTGGAGTGAAAACTATTATTGAAAGAGAACTCCATCAAGGGAATGTGATCCACCCAACAATGGAAAAAATCTAGTGATCATGCATGAAGTGTTTCCTCTAGTGTTTGAATGGCCCACTCTGTTTGACCATCCGTCTAAGGATGAAAGGCGGTGCTCAAACGTAGCTGAGTCTCGAATGCCTATTATAATCCCTTTTACAACTAGGATGTGAAGCGTGTGTCATGTTCAAAGACAATAATTGATAGAACCATATGATGTCACATAATCTCATGTATGTAGTGGTTTCCCAAGCCCTCAACTGATCCCTACTCTCGGATAGGTAAGTAGTGGGCAGACTTGGTGAGTTAGTAAATGATCACCCTAATAGAATCATGTCCCCTGGACATACAGGGATGCCCTGTCACAATGTAGATGGAGGTCACATCCCTCTTCCACTCCGTCACCTCTAGTGGATGAGTTATGCCTGCTGGAACTGGATGCTCGACCTTCTCTTGCTGACAAGTGAGACATCGTGAAACAAACTCCACTACAACCTTCTTCATCATTGGCCACCAGTGCTGACACTGGAGGTCTGGGTACATCATCTCCCTACAAGGATGTACTTCCAGATGGTATGTATGGAACTCTATAGACACATCCTCCCATAGATCCACTAGTACCATGGTATATCCTTTAAAGAGGATGATGAGCTCCCAACATTCATAAAATCCATCAGCTTCCTGCCATGAAGATATCTGAGCATGTAGAGCCTCGCAGTCAATGTCACCAAGCTGCAACTCCCTGACTTGCTGAAGGAGTGGGGGAGTTACTATCACAGACATGAGGTATGCTACTCAGTCTATATCCACGAAGGATATCTACAATTTTCCTATCTTCTTTGGCACCTCACTCCGCAACTTCTGACCAGACCTCATGTTGAGTGCATCTGTTACCACGTTACCCTTCACCGAAGTATAGACTATCACAAAGTCATAGTCCTGTTGGTACTCTATCCATCACCACTGTCATAGATTCAGGTCCTTCTAAGATAAGATATACCTAAGACACATGTGATCAGAGTAGAATGTGACACGTTCACCCACCATGTAATATCGCCACACCTTCAAGGTGAATACCACTGCTGATAACTCCATGTCATTGGTAGTGTAGGTTTTCTCATGTTGTCTCAGCTGCTGTGAGCCATAGGCGATCACTACTCGCTCCTACATCAGGACACATCCATGTGTAGTACCTATTTTGTCAGAGTTTAATACATACCCAATCCCCTCTTCCTGTAGCCCCAAGAATGGGGCACTCGTCATTAATTGACTCATATCTGGAAAACTCTATTGGCATCTCTCGGTCCACATGAAGGGATGGACCATATTAGTCAATGATGACAATGGTGACACAACTCTGGAAAAGTCAAGCATGAATATCATGTAGTATCCAACCAAAAATAGGATTATCCGCCCCTTAGTTACACTCTTGGGTGGCTCCAAATCAAGTAGAGACTATACCATCGCTGGATCCACTACAACTCAAACCTCTGACATAACATATCCTTGAAAGTGGACCACTTATATATAGAACTATCACTTCAAGAGAATACCAAAAATCTGGTGCTCTTAGAACGTATCCAGAACTATCTACAGATGGTAGGTATGCTCCTCCTATGTCACTGATTATACCTTGATGTCATCGATGAACACCACAACAAAGCGGTTGAGTTATGGCTGTAAGATGCTGTTCATGAGTCCTATGAACACTGCAGGGGGGTTGGACATGCCTAATGGAATCACCATGAACTAATTGTAGCTATACCGACAACTAAAGGCCATCTTCTACATAGTTTGATATCATACTCTGAGATGATGATAGACTGATCTGAGGTCTATCTTCGAAAACCAACGAGCTCCCCTCAACTGGTCGAAGAGATCATCAATACTCGGATGTGGATACTTGTTCTTCATGGTCACCTAGTTCTGGTGCTGATAGTCTACACAGAGTCTCAAACTCTCATCTTCCTTCTTGGAAAATAATCAGGGCATCCCATTGAAAAACAAAGCACCTTATGAACCACTTCCCCTGCAAACCCTCCAACTGTATTCGTAACTCTTGAAGATCCACTGGAGCCATTTGATATATTGGTGTAGATATTGGTGTCATCCCAATATACAGGTTGATGTAAAATATACCTCTCTTTGTGGATGTAGCCTCATAATATCATCAAGGAAGACATCAGCATACTGGTTCCCCACTATAGGATACCTCAGACTCTCAACATCAACAACTCCAAGGGTAAGGCTATCAAAATGATGAGTAATCGTCTAGACCCTCCACTGGGTAAGTCCATCCTATTTTGTAGAGGTTTCATTATATTCGGTGAATAAAAACATGATCCTATCTGTGTGGAAACCCCACACTTTCCACCTAATACATTCAATCTGAGAATGGACTGTGGATAACTAGTCCATACCCAAGATGATGCAGTAAGGCCTCAATGACGCTACTAGGAGATCCCATCTGATGCTCTTGTCTCCTAGAGTATGTTCATATTACCTATACCAGTGCTTAATCATCGAATCCATTCTTGTAGGAGTATCTATCCATAAGGATCAAGCCAACGGCTCCACCCGAATCTCCAATTTCCAAATGAGGGCCATGGAAATAATAGAGTGACTAACACCTGTGTCAAATTTTACTATAGCTAATATGGAGTAGACATAGATCGTACCTCTAATCATCTCCCGAGTTCCATGTTCGTAGGCTTATGTTTCCTGGAGCTGAGCGTGCCCCATTCCTCCTACTCTCAGTGGTCAGGGTGGACCACCTGGAGGTGGTGGCTGTAGAACCTTGAATCACCGCCCACCGCCTACTACACGACCAACTCCTCTACCGCATCTGCCTTCCTCCTGCATACCTCCTCGATTGAATCTATGGCTCTAACTTGGCTGTCTATCAACCTCCTACTGGTCATCTTCATGGATGGTCGGGCAGTCACGATCCATGTGACCCTACTCCCTGCACGTGTGGCATTGCCTATCCCTCATCTGACCTCCTCTGCCTTGCGATCCCCACACCTCTGACCCTGCGTCTCGGGGTTGTCCACAAAAGGTCTTGTTAGCCTAGACCTATGTGTCATCTTCCTGCAACATGACATTGATGACTGTATTGCCTGAAGTACAGTGGTGGTTCTCGCATTGGGTGTCTGCTCAGATTGGAAGCTCTCCACCAATAGTACTCGCTCTAGTACCCCATCGATGGTATGGTGAGTGAAAACATCGATGATATGATCTCCTGTTAGAGAACCTTATCAAAGTTACGGGCCATGAGTAAAAGGTCACATACCATTTAGGTGGAGTAACATGAGATATCAATGAACCTCACTGAGTATTGGTCCACTTTCATGCTGCCCTGCTATAACTGTAGAAGCTATTGTATACGCGCAGAGTGTAAGGTCGTTGGGATGATCTCTGAATTGAAACGACCCTCAATGTCCACCTAGATAAGGGTCGCCTCATCATGTATATGGAGAATTAGGATCCACCATCCCACTGGTGTTGCCTAAAAAATGGTGTCTTCTAGGATCACCATAAATTCAGCTGATGTCCCAACTAAGTGAAAAATTATGGCCACAACCTCCAGCATGTCCGCAGACGCTTGTGGATCTATCTGGCATCAAATCCTCAGAGGACACAGCCACAAAAACTCATGCAACACATTTAGTCGTTGTGCACCCACTACTAGTGGGGTGGGTGATGATGGTTGTCCAATGGGTAGTGGTGCTTCTGGTACACCACTCAAAGGTGAAATGGCTGTGAGGGGGCCCTACACCGAGGCCTCAATGCTCGGCTGGCCGTCATCGCGTACATTCTTATGAACCCTGGCTGGTTGCCTATGTGGTGGAATCTTGAAGGAAGAAAGGTGTTCCATGTTCAATAGGTTATACATGGTGAGCTGAATCAATGAAATCATAATAAAAACTCTTCAATAACACAAGAAATTAATGCTTCAGTGTACTGGGTCTGGAAATCAGAATTCTGGGTCCTTGTGTATGGATATGATGACCGCCACACCACCACTGTTTTCCCCAAACATAGAACCACACACATAACACTTATCACTATTTCCATATTGAAATTAATAGTGTCCATGTTCTTTAGTAGAACCGACTCCTTTGATACCACTTTGTCACGACCCATCCCATGAGGCCCGTATTGTTGCTACCCCAAGCCTCACTTCCAGAGGCCAGTGGCTGGCCACTAGCATAGATAGTCTTGTTACCTAAAATAGGAATACATTGACTTTAAATTTGTTCCAATAGATGGTACGAGAACACAATAAAAGAAACTTTGAAGTAAACCACTGGAGTAAAATAGTGCGGAATGTAATGGGGCCAGAATACATGCCCAATTGAATGTATGAGTAAAACTAAAAAGATAAAATATAATTAAAAGGAAAAAAACAACTAAAAAGGGAAAATAGATACTGATTCATCCTCTTAGGGTCCTACCTAATGGGTAGGTACAGATCACCTCCTCAGCACTCCACATAAGCCTCTCTGCTCCACGTACCTCCTAGTCCTATATCCCTTAAAACTCATCCAAGATGCTTGGTGTTGGAACAAGACACAACAAGGTGCGGGTGTAGCCCGTGCAAGGGTGAGTATAAGGATACTTAGTAGGGACCCCGAGAACCCAGAAGGTCTTCTAGAGCTCCAAAAAGGAAAAAAACAAAGCTAACACCAGAAAGTTAAAGTAACACACAGGTTAGAATCAATCAAACTAGTCATATAACTCAGAGAAATTGGATTATAATGCTGACCCAGACATGATCGCTAAGAATTTTGATATCTATCCACGATATTCTCTAGGGATAGTAACATGTAACATCCATAGTCACATAGTCGAACACCTCATAAATTAATGAAATCATCCTTTACTGATTACAGTGGGCCTACCCTGTCACACAGAGGCTCTTCACACTATACTTGGACTTTTGAGGTACTCCACCTATCGAGTATTGTTAGGTCCACTAGGCAACATACCCTAAGAGGGGGGGGGGGGATCAGGGTATGACAGATTAAAACAACTGTCCCTTTTGATCTTGTTTTGCTGTTTGAAAAAACCCTCTTCACTCTCCTTCCCGATGAAGAGTATGAACAAACCTTAAAGCATGCACAATACACAATGATGTTTACTTGGTTTACCCTCACTAGGCTACGTCCAAGGAGCATACACCAATAGTGTGCCGATGTACCAATTCCACTATAAGCGCACTGCTGTTTACATGTTCGAAGTGGACTCACAATCCCTCTTCATTTAAAACCACTCACAATTTGAGAACTCACTGCTCTCTCAACTGAAGTGAGCTCACTGCTTCTTCAGAAGATCCACTAACAGTTTATAGACCTGTAGGTCACTTCATTTTCATTCACAAATGCATCATCAACTGCTGATAGATGCTCTGTTGAATTTCAACGTTCATCCACTGATAAATACCTCTTTTCCCCTGAACACTGAGCAATTCCTTTAGAAAAAACGTCACAAAGCACCCTACATCACAAGGCTCCCAATTTCACGAAGCTCAAACTAGCCTTCATGAAGCTCCTGCCTTTTCGCGATGCACACTCATGAAGCACTCTCCTGAAGCTCAAGCCTTCTAAATTCTTAGGCCGTAACGGATCTCCTCCCTCTTCGTGAAGAACAATTTTTATAGCATGTGGCCTCGCGAAGCACACTTTCATTCATGGAGCTATATTATCCACCACGAAACACCTCTCTTTTGCGAAGAACACCCCCTTCGCGAACCACCCTCACGAACCAAGAGAAAAATATTTTCACTGAAAACTCTCTGATTCTCTTGAGGGGGTCAACCTCTATTTATAAGAAATTCCACCGACCCTCGAACCTTCCATGCGAATTCAGCTCCACATCATCACCAAATGCAGAGCTCCAAAATTTCTGTCAGAATTCTCGCAAAATCGCAATGCACCTCAACAATTTTCGGATAGCGGAGATCCTCGTAATCACGGACTGTTCCGTCAATTACTTCATGCCACCACTGAAAAGATCCCTTGAGTTTCCATTCAACACTACTATTTGCGAAGCTCAACATAAACGCGAAGCATCAATGTCATAATTTTTCTTCGCTTCCTGAAATCCAATCCACAAAGCCTATATTCTCGAAATTCATACCTTTTCAATATTTAAATATGATCTTCAAAGATATCCACATTTCGTGATTCTCACCAACCTCCAAATGTTGGACCCCAAAAATTTGGCAAACACTGGAAGACAACGCCACCTCGTTCTGCTCTTTTTTACCACCTCCAGATCATCTATTCCTTTTTCATCGCTCTTTGTCAACATGGAATGTCGACAACTTTTCTGGAACTCGACAATTCACCATAGAAACCTGCTTTTTCAACAATCACAATCAACCCAAAAATGATCTAATGTTACCTTGAGTTATTTTTTCCCAAGAAGTATCATTGGTTTTCCGCATCACATAGTGGATCTCCCCACAATGGCCTGCTGAGGTACTCATCCAATCGAGTACCGTTGGTTTGCCGCGTCACACAGAGGTGCTACCCACAATAAGGATACCGCGTCACACAGAGGCACTCCCCACGAGGCAATAGAATCACACAGAGTTGAAAAATCAATTTTCGTCAAGTCGCATCCAGTCGTAGGGTTCCATAATAACGTTCTTGGAATAAACACTCCTCAAGAAATCAGTCATATTACAACAAGTAAAAATTCTCACAAAGGGGTAACCCAATGATTTTCCATGTCATAAGGGTTCCAACACAAACATGCAGTGCTTCAATCAGACACCCAGTCTATGTGTTATTTGTATTTCAGTGCCCATGGCCTTCTTGTATTTGTGTGTAATCTAACCCGACCATACTCCATGTTTCTACAAAACTTTCGTGGAATAATTCAAAGGGCTGTCTCCCTCCAAGGATCCCAATTCCCCATATGGTTGGTCAAATGGATGTCTGGTTCTACAAATAAAGCCCTTTATGTGTTTCTAGGCCCTGGTCTGGTCCGACCCTGTCAGACTGACACGGCCAGACCTGGTCTGGTCTGGGCCGCGGTGGAGTTGGCCCACTAGGTCGAGGTCCAGACTCTCCTACAAAGGGGCAGCCAAGTCTGTAAGGGCGGCCCAACCCGTAAGGGGTCAGCATCTCGTAAGGGCTGCGGATCAACCGCAACGGGCGCAAATTTCAAGGTTGTATGCCCCAACCACCACTGGGGGAAGAGGCCCCCAATTTTCCATAACAGCAGACGGCCGTTCTCTTTTCATCTGAGCGGCGGTGCCACATGGAGTTTCCATGTCGCACATGGGACCCATAAGGGTAGGACCTACCGTTTCTGTCACAGCATGTCGACTTGCTGGACGACCTCACCTGCAAAACGTGATGGCACACCGCACCACCGCATGTGGCTGGCCAGTGTGCCGACCTCCTTGCTACGGTCACTGCGGTTAACGAGCTGTGACCCTTATTATTCATCGGTGGTGTGCGACAGTGCGACGCACCTCCTTTGTGGCCAGTCATTGCCTACCTTTCCGATGACCACTATAGATTTGTGTTGTGGCATATTCTTTCAGTCTTCAAGAACTCTCTATTCCCAACGTATCCAGTCGGTATAGCAGAACTATTGGTTTTCCTTGTCGGCACAAGGATTGAATGATATCGGAAGGTTTGAGCCAGTTTAGTTAGGCCCCCACACTCTGTGTTAGCTCATAAACATGAGGGGGGTTAAGGTATTAAAAATCAATTGAATTAATCAAGAAATTAATCCATGCAATGATACCCCACAACAACCCCACCCAAAAATGAATGAATTGGTGATCAACCCATTAGTCGGTTAGTCCATGTTATTTTTATTATTAAATAACGGTTAAGAGGAAATCATTCAAAAGGAATAAAAGAATAAACCCCTACCTCATAACTCGTCGTAGGGAATTTTCACTAGGAAGGTGGGTTGGTGTTCTTCATTCGAACAATAGGTTCCCAAAGACACTGCTCATACGCCATCCTACAGTTCATGGTTTGGTGTCACCCATCACCTCTCACTAGGATCAGATCTATCTTCTGAGGGTCCGACATCGCAGTGCTCCTTCATCTCTTCGTTTCATGGCGACCATGGGCCGATACATTCCCCTAAACTCCATATATGTAGGAGAGGTGTTTTGTATGTAACAAAGTTGTAATTTAAAGGAGCTCTTTAATTTTGAAGCTTCCTAATTCCCTAACGACGTCATTACATTGGGTTGGTAGGTCAGACCATGTAACACCCCAAACTTCCATGGTACGCTTCTCTTTGAATAATACATTAGCGTGGGTTGTACTCAACCTCAAGTTCTAACACACCACGACCAATCAAAGTAGCCGTTATGAATAGTAATAACCACTATATGAAATTATATTAATTCTATAATTCAAAATGGACATCATTTTTTTATTCGGAATATTGAAATTATCCAAAGTTGATTTTTTTGTAATTTTCTTAGAACATCCAATTTTCTATGAATCGTAAAAAAAATACTTAAAAACAACATTTTTAATCAAAATAATTTATAGTGATAAATTATATTATCGAGTGGTTTTAAAGTATAATTAGAATATATTTTTACCATTTTATCGAATGGTGGTCATTATAATTATTTTCACTTTGATATTGGACATAAATAATTGTCAATCTTTGGATTGATATTCTTTCTTAAAAACACTCTATTTCTTTTGAATACAAAAATTAATTATAAAAATAATTAATGAAACTTATATGTTTTGAATTTTTTAAAATAGATATCATTTTTGAATTCTGAATATCAATTATATCTTTGGGTAAATTTTTGGTTTTATTCTGAAAAACATCACTTTTGGATGAATAGTGAAACCACTAAGTGGTAGTTAAAAAACCGATTTTTAGTTTAAATGAAAATTTACCACTTCTGTGAATTTAATTTCAAAAATCCAACATACATGGTTGTAATTAGGAAGTAAAATGTGGTTCATTGGGATTAAAATAATTTTTGGTGAATAGTAACTTTTAAATTTATTAATCGCGATTAAAGGTAATTAGTGAAATTTAAGGTAAAAATGATATTATAAAAATATGAAAATATCTTGAAACATATCCTACCCCAATTGGATGAGTCATAGATGACCATTAAAACCCATGGATAAATTTTTGGGACCCCATGGAGCCACTTGGGTAAGATAATGACATTTATACCTTTTATTTAATGTAAAAATACAAATGTCACAAACATGTCTTGTTTTACTAAAACAATTATTACATCGGGTTATACAAGTCATATTTTTTACTATAAATATTCATTAGAAATATAACAAGATTTCATACAACATGGTATTTTTTTATAGTTTTTAGACATTAAAAAAGTAAATTTATTTATGACACCATGATGATACAGCGATTACCTCATTAATGAACGAATTAAATAAAATGAAAAGATAAGGTACAATCTAAGACTTAAACATGTCAAAAACATATTGGATGGGTGGATTTAGAAACATTATCACCTTATCCTGGAAATATATAATTGTGGGACCTTTGAAATCCAAAACTAACTTCATAATAATGTTACATATCATGACTTTCCATGAGTGCCCCTCCTCTCCTCTAATAAAAGGCCCCCACATCCACCAGCTTATTCACACTGTCAAAGCCATTTGGATCATCAAAAATCTGCCCAAATACTCTCCCAAAATCCCTCTATTACTCCTAGAAGCCTCACTTTGGGCAGAAGTCTTCCCAAAGATGCCTTTGGATCAAATCGAAAAGAGTTACCCGATTTTAAGGTATTGTCTTCTCTTATGTTCTTTTGTTTTATTTTGCTTCTCCAACCCATTAAACTCTTTTAATTCCATTATTTTGTAACAAAACCAGTATACTAATTATAATAGGATATTTTTTATGAGAAGTATTTGATTTACACTTATACAGACCTTCGTCTAATGGTTAACGAACATACTGTTTCTGTGGTTGGCTAATTACTGCCTCATGAAACGATGATTGTTCAATCGTCTTTTAACACCTCTCATGGTGGCCATTAAGATGCCACTATATTTATATATGATATATATTATGTTTATGTTTTAATTATGCTTATGTATTTTTAATTTATGGCATACCTTTATGATTTCCATTATGGGTAAACACAATAATTTCACTTTTGGAAGTGTAGACTACCGCCCCCTCAAAGTGATTTGAATCGTTAATGCCATATGTGGGATGTATAACGGATGGAGTAAAAAATATTATATATGATATTATACAGGAATTATAATATACCTTTATATCATTATGATTTCATTCCATTAAATACTAAATAGAAATGAAAGTAGGGTTCATGCGTATGTACGACTTACCATCTCCATGAACGGTGCATTTCATTTAATATCTCTAAATGATATGTAATATAATAAATTCATATATATATACCGGATATATTTGATATATATGATATCAAAATAATTAATATAATTCTTGATATAATTGATATTTCACCACATGAACAACTTGTAATTATAAAAAGTTTATTTTTGATCAAGTACCAAAGATCGAAAAAACGACCATTGTTAACTAAAATAATTACATAATGTTCATAACATGGTAATAAGTAATATAAAAGGAATAATGAACATAAAAAAGGTTCTTAAGCAAGTATAAATTAACTCTAGTTTATTATTCAGGAGGTTAACTAATGATCGAGTCAAGTCAGACACAAGGTAAGGGACCTAGTCTCAATCACCTTTCATCGAGGAATATTTTGTTTTATACACCACTTTCTTTTATATGGTGTATAAACCCCTTTTAATTTTATATTTATTCAAAAGGAATCTTTTATATGATGCATTTTTACTAAATGAAAATGAAATTTTTTGTCTTACATATGCGGTGACAACAACTTCTCCGCCGCTGGGACCATTATTTGAGTTTCGACTTTCTCTACAAGCCATAACGTTTTTCAAAATGATAAATAACTACAATGTTTTACATTTATTTTATTTGGTATTGAAAATGGTTTTATCATATAAATGTGTTGTATTGATATATTGTGATTGAAATATGGAAATGTTATGTTTCCTTTATGCTTGTTTAATGTGATACGATTATGTTATGGTTTATGATATGTTTAATCATTTTCATATAAGGAAGGCATTGGACATAATAAGTGACAGGTGGATCCCACTATAGCTCCCTGATGCATTGGTAGGTCTCATTAGACACACTAGTGTCTTGTAATGAGGCCTTGACAAAATCTTATTTCTAGTATTGGCACGAGGCCTTGGCCACAAGGTTATGATAGTCTGGCATTATACATTCCATCATTATGAAAGTGGTTATTGATATTGCATGTAATTATTCGACTATTAGAATATCTATGTGAATAAGTAAATGGAATTATTTCATTTTTACTTTTTCCATATTATGCTGAAGTTCAAGTTTAAAAGGCTTTAGTTTTAGTTATACAATTCATTAAATGTTTATGTTTATTTATTATAGTTTCCGCTATATTGTTATCCTTACTTAGCATTTGAGATCACCCCTTTCTATGTTTTATTTTTTCGAGGATGTGAAGAAGTATTTTATGAATGACATGCAGGGATAGTCTGAAGGGGATATGAGTGTGGAATAGGGATACTGTGCTATTTTATTTTTTCACTTTATGATGTAATGTAACATTTATGAATGTATCTTTTGTTTCCAAGGCTACTAAACTAATCGGTCTTTCGAGACTTGATCTTTTGTGATCATGAAAATGTTACATAATAATGTACCAACTCTAGGTAACTGGGGTCGGGGCATTACAGTTGGTATCAGAGGTAGTTTAGTACTAACTTTGGAATCTATATTTAGATAAACTCTGATTAGAGCGCATAGCCCTAAGATAGTCTTTGTATATTAGTATAGGAGAACTTCCTAGAATTTTGTTATTAGAGAGATTTTGTGAGTTTTCCGAGCAATACATACCTATTCGGATACGAGCAGGTAGAGGCGGCTCTGGAATAGATGTACCTAGGGGTAAAACCCATAAACACCGCTTTGAGCTAGACTCGAACAGGAACTGGTGCACGACAATGGTCCTTCCTGCACTCTTGGTTACGACACTCCCGGGGGATATGCTTAGGATAATTCTCATTTAATTTAAAAACAATTATGAAGGGTTTATGAGTATATACTTCCTCAAATAATTTTTTTTATGATTAGGGATTATATCTATAAATAGTTCAATTTATGTTAAGTGTTTTCAAGTTTGTTATTATGTATTTCATCTCATAAACTAATCTAGTTTATGACATTGTTTAGAAATGGAACCTAGTGGAAGGAATGGAAATCGTATCAATGCACACACTCCATGTAGGGATTTCCCTCCTGCTCAAGATAATTATAGTGGAGTTGGTGATACAATGGATTTTGATTAACTTATCACCATAATGGGACAACTCACTCAGGTTATGAATAATAACCTTACTCGAATGAAGCACCCTGATCTGCAATGTGGAGGATCAATGTTAGAATAATTAGTGAGGAAACAACCACTCACATTCAATGGGATTACAAATCCCTTAGTAGATGGGAAATGGATAAATTCCGTAGAGAAGATATTCCATGCCTTGGGAAGTACTGAATAGGAAAAGGTTATCATGGAAGTTTACCACCTCACTGGAGATTCCGCTCAATGGTGGTCATTAATTCAAAACATAAAGGAAGATGATGAAGTATCAAATATGGAATGGAGGGAGTTAAAAGAGATTTTATTATAAAAATACTTTCCTCGTGACCATCGAGCAGATATGGAAAGACAATTTCTTTGTCTGAGGAAAAAGGAGGATGAGAATGTTGCAAAGTATGAAGCTAAAATTACAAGGATGGTGAGGCATGTGGTAGATTATATACATAACCCAAAAAGTATGATCGATCGTTTCCTTGATGGGTTAAAACCATATCTTCGTCGAGCATTGGTCCGACAATCCTTCTCATCATACGAAGACATTGTCTCATGTGCTATCAAGACGGTAATGTAATTCTCTATGTATTACGACATTCAAACAAAGAAAGTGAAGAATATATCTTCTGATCAATTTGTAAATGGAAATAAGGGGAAGAAGGGAAAATTTGATTATACATCTTGTAGTAAATGTGGGAAGAAACACCCTGGTACTTTCTTAAAAGGAATGGGAGTTTTTTACAAGTGTGCTGAAAAATGCCACCAAGCTCATGATTGCAAGGGAAGGATAGTTGCTGTCAACATTGAATGCTATAATTATAGAGATATGGGACATTATTCAAAAGAATGTCCTATGCGTAAGAGGAACTTACCTCAGAAAAGTCCCACAGATCAAGGCCATGTTTATGATATCACTACTACTGAGGTAGAAGCTCTGAAAGACGTGGTGGAAGGTAATTTAATGGTTTCCTCAAGTTTAGAAAATGCTTAATTTGATTCTGGATCATCATATTGTTTCATATATTCCCAATTTCCTAAGAAAAATAGATATTTTCAATTTGATTTAACAAAGGAGTTGTCAGTTAAGACTCTAAAAGGAAGTATCACTGCAACAATGTTTTGTGAATCAGTCCCCATTAGAGCACATAAATGTTATTTATCCACTGATATCATTGTCATACCTATGATTGAGCTTGATATAATCCATGGTATGGATTGGATTTCAGACCATGATGCGAATATTTATTATAAGAATATGGAGGTTACGATTCTTGATGATGATGATAAGAAAGACCTTATCGTTAGAGCAGAATCATCACCTCCTAATTCTTATATAGATCCACCCCCATTAGCTCAACTAAATTCACTTATGGGGGAGGAAGAGAATTAAATAATTGTGGGTAAGGAAGGGAATGTTCAAATAGAGGATGTACCTATTGTGAGAGAATATGTTGATGTGTTTCCAGAAGATTTTCATGGGCATCCTCCAGAACTAGAAGTTGAGTGTTCTATTGACCTAATTCCTGGTTCAAGGCCCATATCGATGACACCTTATAGAATGGCCAGTGTGGAATTAGTAGAAATAAAGAAACAACTAGAGGAATTGAGTAATAATGGATTTATTCGCCCTAGTGTTTCTCCATGGGGATCCCATGTTATTTTTGTTAAAAATAAAGATGGATCTATGAGGTTATGTATCGACTATAGGGTGATCAATGCTATAACAATAAAGAACAAGTATCCCCTACCACACATTGATGATTTATTTGACCAACTACATGTAGCTGAATACTTTTCAAATATTGATGATTTAGTGGTTGTATTTTTTGATGATATCTTGGTATAATACAAAATATATGAAGATCATGAAAATCACTTGCGCATTATCCTGAAGACACTTAGAAGACACGAATTAAATGGGACGTTTAGCAAGTGTGAATTCTGGCTTCATGAGATTTATTTTCTTGGGCATATTGTCTCTAAGGATGGAATCTATTGTTTATCCTTCTAAGACAAGAGCGATCCAATAATGGCCAACACCGACGAGTAAAACTAAGGTACGTAGTTTTATTGGTTTCACATGTTATTATCGATGTTTTGACCAGAATATTTCTTGATTGGCTAACCCATTAACGAAGTTGACACATAAAGGGGATAAATTTATTTGGGAAAAATAGTTTGAATAATGTTTTGAAGAACTGAAAAGAAGATTATTCAATGATCTATATTGACTCTACCATCGGGGAATGATGGGTTTGTTATTTATAGTGAGGCATCAATAAAAGGACTTGGTTGTGTCCTTATGCAGAATGATAGGGTTATTGCCTATGCATCATGACAACTAAAAATTCATGAGAAGAACTATCTTACTCATGATCTTGAGTTAGCGACTGTGATATTTTATTTGATGATATGGAGACACTACCTCTACGGTGAAAAATGTGAGATTTATACTGACCAAAAGATTTTGAAGTATATTTTCTCACAAAAACACCTCAACATGAGGCAAAGGAGATGGATTGAACTACTCAAAGATTATTATTGCACGATACACTACCACCCGGGGATGGGAAATAAGGTGCAAGACTCTTTGAGTAGAAAGGATCATGGAGTTTTGAACAAGATGATAGTTGAAAAGGATCCAATATACATGGATCTAGTAATGATGGATATGAGAATCACCATGTAAGGTTAAACATCAATGATTTTTCTAATGGTTTCCAAACCATCTTTACTAGATAGGATAAAGAGTTCTAATACCAGTGATGGAGAGTTACAAAAGAAGATTAAAGCTGTGAATGATGGGAAATTGAGTGACTTTGTGTATGAATATGGAATTTTGATGTTTGGGAAGAGACATTGTGTTCCCGATATACCTGATCTAAAAAGTGAATTGTTGGATGATGATCATAGTTCCAATTTCTCTATACACCATGGGAGCACCAAAATATATAGATATTTTAAGGAACATTTTTTGTGGGACAACATGAAGAGGGATATTGTCGATTTTTTGTCAAGATGTATGGTTTGTAAACAAGTGAAAGCTAGAAGGAAACAACCTGGAGGAGTATTGCAACCTCTTCCCATACCTGAGTGGAAATGGGATAATATCAGAATAGACTTTGTCATGGGACTAAAAAAGACTCCTAGAAGGAATGATGCAGTATGGGTCATTGTTGATCGTCTTACCAAGTGAGCATATTTTATTTCTATAAGAGAAGATTTACCACTTGAGTGTTTAACAAGACTATTTATTAATGAAGTTTTAAAACTTCATGGAGTACCCCTATCGATTGTTTCGGATCGTGATTCATATTTTACATCATGGTTATGGAAAATTCTTCAGAATGCCTTGGACACTAAACTTCATTTGAGCACTGCTTACCACCTTCAAACAGATGGACAATCAGAACAGAATATTCAAACCTTAGAAGACATGTTGAGATCATGATCACTTGACTTTCAGGGTATGTGGGATCAATATTTACCTCTTGTAGAATTTTCATATAACAATAGCTTCCATTCAAGTATTACGATGGAACAATATGAAGCGTTATACAGAAAGAGGTGTCGCACACCAAACTATTGGGTTGATGTTGGTGAAAGAAAACTCATAGGCCCAGAACATGTTGAGGAAACTATGGAAAAGGTGAAGGTAATCAAAAACTACATCAAAGCAGCTCAAAGTAGGCAGAAGAGCTATGCCAATAACCGAAAGAAGGATTTGGAATTTCATGTAGTAGATCAAGTTTTCTTGAAGATATCACCATGGAAGGGAGTTATACGATTCTGTAAGAAGGGATAATTAAGTCCCAGGTACATCATACCATTGGAAATTCTAGAACAAATTGGGGTCGTAGCTTACCTTTTTTAAATGCCTCCAAGTCTCTATAAAGGTCACGATGTTTTCCATGTATGACAGTTGAGAAAATACATGACTGAACCAACACATGTACTCACCTATGAGGAATTAGAACTAGAACCCGATATTTCTTATTGCGAAGAGTTTGTCAGGATTCTGGATATGAGGGAACAAGTGCTGAAAAAGCAGATGACTCCTCGGGTAAAAGCTCTATGGAGAAACCATAAGACAGAAGAGGAAACGTGGGAACTCGAGGAACTTATGATGAAGAATCCCACAAATCATTTTATACAGTGATATTATATGAAATTGAGAGGACACAATTTATTGAAGGAGGGGAGAATGTAACACCCCAAGCTTCCATGGTATGCTTCTCTTTGAATAATACAACAGCGTGTGTTGTACAGAACCTCGAGTTCTATCACACCACGACCAATCAAAGTAGCCATTATGAATAGTAATAACCACATTTTGAAATTATATTAATTTTATTATTCAAAATGGACTTCATTTTTGTATTTGTAATATTGAAATTATCCTGAGTTAATTTTTTTTGTAATTTTCTGAGAACCTCCAATTCTCTATGAACAGTAAAAAAAGTACTTAAAAAAAACTTTTTTAATCAAAATAATTTGCATTGATAAATTATATTATTGAGTGGTTTTAATGTATTATTAGAATATATTTTTACCATTTTATCGAATGGAGTTAATTATAATTAATTTCACTTTGAAATTAGACATAAACAATTGTCAATCTTTTGATTGATATTCTTTCTTAAAAACACGATATTTCATTTGATAGCGGGAATTAATTATAAAATTAATTAATGAAACATATATGTTTTGAATTTTGTAAAATAGATATCATTTTTGAATTTTAAATATCAATTATAGATTAGGGTAAATTTTTGTTATTGTTCTGAAAAACTTCAATTTTTGATGAATAGTGAAACCACTAAGTGGTAGTTAAAAAACGGATTTTTCGTTTAAATTAAATTTTACCACTTCAGTGAATTTAATTTAAAAACCCTGACATACATGGTTGTAATTATTATGTAAAATGTGGTTCAATGGTATTAAAATAATTTTTGGGTAATAGTAACTTTTATGTTTTATTAATCGCGATTAAGGGTAATTAGTGAAATTTAAGGTAAAAATGATATTATAAAAATATGAAAATATCTTTACACTTTTCCTACCCCTATTGTATGAGTAATGGTCGACCCTTAAAACCCATGGGTAAATTTTTGGGACCCCATAGATCCACTTGGGTAAGAAAATGACATTTATACCTTTTATTTATTGTAAAAATAAAAATGGCACAAACATGTCTTGTTTTACTAAAACAATTATTACATGGAGTTATAAAGTCCTATTTTTAACATTAAATACTCATTAGTAAGATAAAAATATTTCCTACAATATGTTAATTTTTTTATAATTTTTAGACATTAAAAAAATAAATTTATTTATGACACCATGATGATGCAACGATTACCTCATTAATGAACGATTTAAATAAAATGAAAAGATAAGGTACAATCTAAGACATACACTTGTCAAAAACCTATTTTATGGGTGGATTTAGAACCCTTATAACCTTATACTTGAAATATATAATTGTGGGACCTTTGAAATATGAAATTTACTTCATAATAATGTAACATTTCATGACTTTCCAAGAGTGCCTCTCCTCTCCTTTTATAAAAGGCCCCCACCTCTACAACCTTATTAACACCTCCAAATCCATTTGGCTCGGCAAAACTCTTCCCACATACTCTCCCAACATCCCTCCATTACTCATAGAAGCCTCACTTTGGGCAGAAGTCTTCCCAAGGAAGCCTCGGGATGAAATCAAAAAGAGTTACCCGATTTTAAGGTAATGTCTTCTCTTATGTTATTTTGTTTTATTTTTCTTCTCCAACACCTTAAACACTTTTAATTCCATTAATTTGTAACAAAAACAGTATATTAAATATACTAGGAGGTTTTTATGAGAATTATTTGATTTATACTTACACACACCTTCGTCTAATTGTTAAATAACATACTGTTTCTCTGGTTGGTGGATTACTGCCTCATGAAACGATGATTGTTCAACACCTCTAATAGTGGCCATTAAGATGTCACTATATTTATATATGATATATATGTTATTTATTTTTTCCTTATGCTTTTGTGTTTTTCATTTATGGACTACCTTTAGGATTTCCATTATGGGTAAACACGATAATTTCATTTTAGGAAGTGCGGACTACCGCCCCCTAAAAGTGATTTGAATCATTAATGCCATATTTGGGACGTATAAGGATGGAGTAAATAATATTATATATAATATTATACCGGAATTATAATATACCTTTATATCATTATGATTTCATTCCATTAAATATGAAATATAAATGAAAGTAGCGTTCATCCGTACGTATGGCTTACCGTCTCTATGAACGGTGCATTTTATTTCTTTCCACTAAATGTTATGTAATGTTATAAATGCATATATATATATACTGGATATATATGATATATATGATATCTACATCATGAATATAATTCTGGATATAATTGATATTTTACCACATGAACAACTTTTAATTATAAGAACTTTATTTTTGACTCAAGTACCAATGATCGACAAAACGACCGTTGTTAACTAAAATAATTACATAATGTTTATAACATGGTAATAAGTGATATAAAAGGAATAATGAAATTGAAAAAGGTTCTGAAGAAAGTAGAAATTAACTCTATTTTATTATTCAGGAGGTTAAATAACGATCTATTCATGTCGGACACGAGGTAAGGGACTTCGTCTCAATCTCCTTTCATTGAGGCATATTTTGTTTTATACGCAAATTTCTTTTATACGGTGTATAAACCCCTCTAAATTTTAACTTTATTAAAAAGGAATATTTTATATGAAGTGTATTTACTAAATGAAAAAATGAGTGTTTTGTCTTATGTAAGTGGCGACAATGACTTCTCCACCGCCGTGACCATTATTTGGGTTTCGACTTTCTCCACAAGCCATAACGTTTTTTAAAATGAAAAATAAATACCAAGTTTTACTTTTCATTTATTTGGTATTGAAAATGGTTTTATTATATCAATGTGTTGTATTGATATCCTGTGATTTAAATGTGTAAATTTTCTGTTTCCTTTATGCATGTTTTATGTGATACGATTATGTTATAGTTTATGATATGTTTAAACCTTTTCATATAAGGAATGCACTGGATTTAATAAGTGATGGGTGGAGCTCGCTATATCTGCTCGATGCATCGGTAGGTCTCATGAGACAAACTAGTGTCTTGGCATGAGGCCGAGACAAAATCTTATTTGTAGTCTTGGCACGAGGCCTTGGCTACGTGGTTATGATAGTCTGCCATTATAAATTCCATCATTATGAAAGTGGTTATTGATATTGCATGTGATTATTCGACTAGTAGAATATCCATGTATTTCATTTTACCTTTTCCAAATTATTCTGATGTTCAAGTTTTAATGGATTTTTTTGTTATACATTGCCTTAAATTTTTAATTTTTCTCATGATAGTTTCCGCTATATTGTTATCCTTAATGAGCATTTGTGCTCACCCCTTTCTATGTTTTATTTTTCCCAGGATTGAAGAAGTATTTTATGACTGACCTGCAGGGGTAGTCTGAAGGGGATATGAGTGTGGACTATGGAGACTATGTTATTGCAGTTTTTCACATTATTATGTAATGTAACATTTATGAATGTATCTAGAGTTTTCAAGGATATTAACTAATCGGTATTTCGAGACATGGTCTTTTGTGATCATGCCAATTTTACGTAATAATGCACTGACTCTGGGTAACTGGGGTCGGGGAATTACAACCCATTTGTTGGGTTGACAAATCGTTGGCCCCACACCTTTGCTTTTATGTTGGTGGAAATGAAATTAAATAATAATCTTATTTTATTTCATGATTTAAAAAAGTATCAAAACAATAATTTTTTATCCAGACCTACTACGGTTAAAGTAAAGCCTCTCTTAAAAAAATCCAGGTGCTGTGGATTCAATGGTTCCCTCAGATTTGTAATCCGAGCAATTGTTCAAATCGTATAAAATTCTGCTCACACGTTTACTGAATGCTCCCAAAAAGATGTTCATAAATTCATTCTGGGCACTCTGGGCCTCAGAATATTCACCGTCAATTTTCACAGACTTGTAATAATTCCATATAATTAAAAAAATTCCCTAGAAAATCCGGGTCTCTATATCCAAGGTTTGGGAAGGATCCATAAACATATCATAAATATAAAAGTGAGACTAAATGTTGGAAATAATTATTAATCCATAACAATGGCGTGAAAATATTCTCTTATGATCCTCTTGACCAATGTAAATTGGGATTCGTCTCTTATAAAAACATCCAGAAAGTTTGTACATTCGGAATTTTGGATTACAAAGGCATTCAAGTAGAACAATCACAAATGGGGAATCCTTAAGATTTTACATCTAAAAGAAAAAATTAGAACCCAATTTTTTATATGGGGGCAAACTAAATATCATAATTACCATAGGATTCCAATATTTTTGTTACAAAAATGCACAATTCCATCAAAAATGAAAAATGATGAAACCATTGAGAAACCTATGGGATAAGAAAATATTTGAATTACTATTGGTTTTTAACATATTGTTCCTTGATCATGTAAAATTATTTCATATAATAAATCAAAATACCTATGTGAAATATATGTGGTTGCCAAATTACTATATAATAATAGCTTCTAACTATTGTGTTTCCCCAAAATAAATAATTTCCACATAAAAAAATTGGTGAGACCGATGTAAAATCGATTAGTAATCCAAATAAATTAGTTACTATTACTATTGGGTATATTCATTCTAATGAATCTATAATTACATTAGAAGTAAAAATGTTGACCAAATTTTAATCATTTTATCTATAAAAATTATTGTATATCAATACAGTTATTTGTGATATGTAATTTATGTATTACTTTAATGTGTTTTTTTATTCTATCGAATTTTTAAAAATAAGAACCCATTCATTCAAAAGTGATAGTATCATCATTATTAAAACATTTATAAAACTCAAAATCATTAATACTATGAACCTAGTTATATAATTGAAATTATTACCATTATTTTGAAATCAATAAAAATTGATAAATCATGGGGGGTACAATTTTTGTGGTACCATTAAAACATTGGATCATACACATGTTGTACTATAAAAACTAAAGTCTCACATCCCACATCATTTAGATGAAATTTACAATTAATCTAGTTAGTCCTATCTATTAAACCATCCTATTTTTGTGTAACTCCATAGGCAGATACAATGAACACCCACCATATCATAGGAATTCCAATATTTATATCTATTTTGGTATCAATAATGAATTGTTTTTAAAAAATATGGACGATACTAATAACCACCACCTTAGTCAATTTTATTTGACGTCATCTCCCATGGAACCCACTAGGGTAATTTTCTTACAGATTTCAATACATGCTATTTAGGCATGGTCACCCAATAGGAGGACTGAACTATAATATCATAATGGTTTTATCAAATTGTAGATTCACAAAACTACTTTATATGAATAATTATACAATTATAAACTGTATAATGTTCATTTTTATATCCTTTCCCATATAAAAAAACCTAGTTGTGTACTCTAGAACCATCATCAGAGAATGATGCAATAAAATAACATCAATATGGGTAGTCTCCATAATATTTCCTATATATATGGGTCATTTTACATTACTAATGGAAATAAAATGATATGAATAAATATATATACACACATGGATATTAATGAATGGGAATATATCATCACTCATGAAATAAAATTTTTCCACCACATTCTGGACGAAATGGAAATGAAAATGTATATCCAATTACATATCATATAAACCAATCAACATATCATAGAAATAATAATAGAGGATAATTACTAACATTTTTCATCAGTCACAAGGGGTTGGTTCGTATTTCATACCACTCCAATGCTAATGAATACAGTTTTTATAACTCAATGGCTACCAGAAGCAAGTCTCATATAGCTAGTATCATTCAATAACAACAACAACATATTTTAATTGAAATAACTGAATGTGATAAAATATACACATTCAACACATATGTAAATTAATGTATTCTTTGAGAGGATTAAAATTGGTAGCACATTTCTTATATCAATCAGCATGAGGAAGATCAATGAGTTATATCTGTTTCCAACAAGTTGTGATAAAATATTATAAATATATATGAATTGACTCATTAACATATTCTTGTGAACAATAGATTACATGAAAATATTCCAATAAAAAATCAATGACAGATTCATCATGCTTTACGGATGACATGATATCCACACTTGTGGGATACTACCCGATAATTTAATAAATTATTCCAATGGAAATAATCTAAATAGACTACAATCTAAATATATTTCAAAATAAAAGAGTAAAACCATATTCTTATACTAATATATGATGATATTATTGGGTATCTATAAAATATTTCTAAGGTGGCCCATCATTCTATCAACTCATCAACTAAAATTGATGGAAATTTGTTTCATGAATGTCCTCCCATGATATTCTAGTCAATACATATACAGTACATTGATATAGAACAAACATTGTTTTTATTAACCATGAAAACCTGGTAACTAGACATAAAATAACTTCATAAGAATCAATATATGAATGTAGAACTATGGGGACAAGGTTATTATTGATTAATGTCCTCCTATTTCCATCCTATTAGAAGAAAAATATAATTTCCCACCCTAAAAAATATAATTCAAAAACTAGGTATTTCGTCCAATAGAAGACACTATGATAGTCCTCCCTATAATGATATTTTATCATGATATATTCTTCATTCCTCTATTAATACGACAATATGTATATCCTCAAACTAGGTGATAGTCAAAGGACCATGTCCGGTTACACTGAAAACCACAATTCCAACAGAGAAGTTTCATCTTATTCATTGGATGGTACATGGTGATAGTTGATTCCCGAACCTCCCTTTCCATATAAGAGATATGGCTTCATAAAATAGACTTCAATTAAACTTACCCTTTTTTATTAATCATTTAAAAAAATAGTTGATGTGGTAAGATAAAATTTAAATGTTTTCTCATAGATATAAGCAGAAAATATGTATATTTGGATTAGAATGACATAGGATATCCTCTAGATCATGTTTTATCCCATTTAAACCTCTCAATAAAACATTTTAAAGATGATAAAATTGTATTGAAATTTTTATTATCATATAATTGATCCATAACTCTTCAATATCAAAATTCAATGATTATTCCTTTTCATAAACCTGTCATCCATATCCTCTTAATAATAATAGTATGTTATCAGAACAAATTTGATTCATTCTCGGAAGATGAAAATTTAATATTTTAACAAAAATACAAGATTATTTATCATTTTTATATGAAAATACTAGGTGTATATTAATAAATAGTCAATGATACCCTAAATTATGTGTGTGTCCATGGATGGAGAGAATATGTAGCATTTTAATTCTATATATTTTTACACAAGTATAGTCCCCAAATGAATCAATTCAAAAATTTATATTCCATAGAAGTGGTCTTGGGACTATGTAATTCATGTTCCATCCCAATCATTAAATGAAATGATATCACTTATATGTTGGTGTACAAATGTGATTGGAGGGAAATGTCCACTGATAGGCTCCAATTCCATGACTCTAAAAAGGATTTAATATCCTCCCAATTGATAAGGTCAATGTAAAATGATATTTTATATTACTAATTATTAGTGAAAATGTTCTGTAATGATAATTTAATTAGTCCCATACCTTGTTAAAATAACATTAAAATTAAATTTCTACAGTCATACATGATATGGAAGACATCCATGAATAACCTCATCCCCCCAATACTAGAATAATTTTTACCATTTACACAATCATAAAAGTAATAAAAAATTTACTGATGTGGGATATTGATGATTGTATAATCAATCATCATAACAACATAGAATGGTGGATGTGTAACCTACACCTCCTCCTCAAAGAGTGATAATAATTCATCGATATGGTAGATAAATAGAAAATATAACCCTCATAATTACTACCACTACATCACATGTGTACATTATTTTTGGAATTCCCAATATGAATTATTGGGTATTGCCTTAGAATCCCCCAACAAAGATTCATTCCAAATGAACATTAATCAGAAAGAGAAAAACACTTTAAATTTTACAAGATGAAATTATCTAATTAAAGAAAAAATAAAATCTTCTATTATAATTTCATTCTTGAATATTCCAATGCGAATGAAGTCCCACTATAATATTTAAAATATTTTAAAATTTATTATCATTTTCCAAAAAGATTTGTTTTATTTCATCATATCCTTTATGGAATCATAAATATTATGATACATTATAATAGAGGGACATGATGGGGAAAATTTTTAAAAATAATTCATCCCACACATATAAGTAGAAGGATTGCGTGAAAACCCAACATTTCAATCGAACACTGAATCATGGATCTATGAAAGACTAACATCCACCTATCTAAATGGATTAATATAAACAATAGGGGAATATAATTATTATATCCAAATCACCCCCTGAGGAGTATGAAATTATATATAACCAAAAATAATTTGGCATTTTATGTGGCTGAGATTAATGATTTTAAATTGATCAATGATGAATTACGTTGGGTCATTATTCCCACATAGAATAATTTTCAAGAATCAGTGAATTTATATCTTACTATGAATACCCATTAACTTGTTGTTTTTATCAATCATATAAGTGAAAATTATAATTACAATGATGGATACATTTTTAGAATCAATTTTAATGAAAATAATGGTTGAGGATGATCTGTATTTTCATACAATAAGACAACACCATCTATTTTTTTTTGAATAAAATCATGGACTAATTAGAATTAGGTTCCATTACCCAATATTTATAAACTAAAAATAACAAAAATTACCTTTCAATAATATCATATGCATGTATAAGATCATATTTTATCCGTATTTTCTAAACACGATAAAATATCTCACCAATTCAATGAAATATATAAAAATATAGCAATCCAAAATATAGAATAAGAGGAAAATATATAAAAAATTGGTTGATTTTAGTCATCCTCCATCTAAAATCTATTATATGACATTCTGAAATGCAATTTCATAGGAGATCCAAAGAATCACTACATTAATTTTATATCCCAATGTGGCCCTATTATGTAAACACTTATTCCTCAAGTTGTGTAAAACTAAAATGTCATCAGTTACTCATGGAGGATTTACTATATGTATATTGTTGTCATTTGAGGCCCTGATATTTTATTATATTTGTCGAACATCATCATCAGTTACTATAACTATTCAATAATACTCTATGGAATAATATTTTTGATAATCAGTCAAATTTAACGATCACGAAAATGGGATTGTCTCGTATTTCATCTCCAAATGGAATGGTAAGAAATATTATAAAAATTTCTAATCTTACTATAGAAATAGATGAAATTTATAATAAAAACCACCAAGATGTGTTTCAAAAAGTTTTAATTCACAAAAAGTATCCACTATTATTATTGGATTTAATATCCATAACGAATCACCTATTGGACTCTATTCAAAGAACCATAGAAAAATATTTTCATACTCTTTTCTCCTATGGATATTAGTTATATAAATATGAAATGTTAATTATTATTATAAAACTAACATTAATGAATACTATATAATCTATTGAGGATCTGTTTCATTTGTTGCCTCTTATATAGAGAAAAAACAACACAAACAAGTTCATCCTAAGTAATTAATGAGGAATTTCCACTCATTATATGGGGATTAATAAAAAAATACATACAATTTATAAAATGTGAAGGTTCCTAGTTATTCATAATTTTCAAGGAAACAAATATAATCAAGATATATAAGCCCATAAAGACTAATAAAATTAACCTCAATAATATCGAAAACTCATTATTTCCCCAAAATATGTGGTTCTATTTTATTCAGGACCACTTCATAATTAATTAAATTATATAAAAAATTGTCAATAATGGATTGGTTACATTGAGAAAACATTATCCACAATTTGACTACAAATAAACTAGTCCAGTGGTGGAGGATGACCGCATGTAGGAAATATCAACTATGAATAATTGAATTACTACGGAGAAGATGACTCAAAAAAATTGATAAAGCACATTACACCCTTATGGTGTACCTAAATCAATAAGTCATAAACCTAATTCTTCATAGACTGTCCGTAAACACACATTAAGATCATGCATATAGATGTTTCGATATTTATAACTGTAAATATAATGTACAAGGGGTGTAATTTATACTATCTTATAAATTATTTCGTTCCCTTATAAAATTTTTACCCCATCTTTTGTATAATATGAATCATCACATCAAACCAAAAACTCATAGGGAAAAAAATAAAATTTCTTATCTCCTATTATTTTTACATGTCATCCCCAAACTATGGAAATGATATACATAATAATTAATACTGATTAATTATAGTTATGGAAGAAGATTAAAATAATATAGGAATCATGAAATCCACATTAAAAATAGATGTAATGATTTTGGGAATGAAGTCATTGATTCTATATATGCATCCAATAAATGAGAAGAATCCCATCAACAAGATGAGAATAAATGAAAAGACAATAAATAATATTCATGGATTTATTTAAATGTGATTTATAAAAAATATCATTTGTACAGTGTTTATAAGTTCCATAATCATAATCACATCTGAATGAAAATAGTCCCAACATCATATAACTGTACATTTATATAAATTCAATGTATTATAAAAACAATCCAAAATAAATATATAAACCACAAATACGTAGGTAAAAGTGAATCCCTACATCAGGATGTATTGACCAGGGTGTATATGTATGATTTTTTGAAATAGTTGGTGATCATCCTCATTATTTAAATCACATATGAAACTTTGATACTTGAAGAAAAATTATTCATGGAATTTTTTATTCACCCCAATGCATAGGTTAATTCCATTATGTTTGACGTGTATCATGTAGATGAAACATATGCGTATTACCGTACTATGATATCAATATAATATAATTATTGATCGATTATTTTATTGTGTAATATAATTATTCTATTTTTTTTGTAAAAAATTAATATGTTTACATCCATAAATTATTAATTTACAATGGGTATGATATCATTATTATCCAAATTTTATTCATCTAACCCATGAATTATGAAACGGTTTGTCTATATCCATCACAATTATCCATTTTAATGATAGTGAATAGAGAATAGAATCATTTTTTATGAGTGACACACATTGATAATTCAATTATATGGAATTTGATACAAAATTCATGGTAGTTTGGAGAAACAAAAAAATTAATTTTTTATTAGGCTGGTCGGGTATCCATTGGAATTCATATGTTACATCATCATAATTTCAGTGAATAAATTTCCCTATCACTAGAGAGGATAGAGTGATATATAGAGATGGTTCAACCCTTGGGTATTTTGAATCTCAATTCACACATTTTTCCTTATAATGAGATGGAGACCAAAGATGATAGATAATGATATTTAGTTCATTCCGTCTAATGGTTTTGGAACTACATCTTCCAGGCCCTCGAGCATATATATTGGGGACTACATATTTCTAATTAATATGATTGATATAATGAACTCAAATATGGGGAGCCTCTATGGTCTAATGGAATTAGATTCTCCATATTATAAAATAATATTAGTGGTGATATTTTTAGAATTATATAGTAGTGTAGTAAATGAAAATGACAACACATATGAAAAAAATATATTAAAAATGATCCCACTATGTTTTCATGAACTAAAATATGAAATCCCTTTTCATTTTTTCACATGAATTCAGGACTTATTATATAATATTATACATAATAATACATATAATTTTTGAATAATTTTTTATTTTTTAATTATAAACATTACATGACATCATGATAAATGGATAGATAAATACTATTTTAAACCTCCTTAGCATGTATCTAATATTCCATCATTACTAAAACTATCAGAATAATCTCTGGAAATAAATAAGATTGGGGAGAGCTATAAATCCTTGTTTGGGAATAAAAAAATAATAATTTAAAGAATCTATTTCATGTTAGTCAATGGGAATTTAAATGTATCATAATCGAGTTTAGAAACATAACCATGAATAAAGAGGCATGATTTTCATTATTACATAATGGAAACATGCGAATTTCACAATATCATTATAAAACGTATCATAAACATATATACATTATAATACAATAGACATCTTTAAATGGTGGTAAACATCCAATTATGAATTAGGTTCACTACCTAATCCCATTAATTTTCAATCGTGAGACTAAGACATTACCCAATTCAATGGTGAGTTCAATTATTTCAAGGGCACCTGTTGATTTTATATCATGAACATGTATAAGGGTACCATAGTTATTATTCAATATAGGAGCATATTTTGTAATATTTATTTGAATTTTAAATTAATGTTTAATAAATAAAAGTATGTTACAAATAAAATGATTATTATTATATCTTAGTGAATAACCTTGATTGGATGTTGTAATCATATTGAAAATAATAATGTGTGGCATGGAAAAAATTGCCGCTAAAATTTGACAATATTTTTTTAGTGATTAATGATTCATTAACTAGATTTGAGAGAGAGATAAAGTGGTCTTTAATAATTTATTTATCAAATTTAATGTCATATGGGAAGTGAAAAATATATACCAAAAAATGAAATAAGAAATAGAACTCATAAAATAATTATGATGCTTGAATACCATAGACATGAGTGAGTGATTCCAAAAACATGGGAGGATCTTCGATATCATTAAAGATCCTTGGGAAGCCTATATAAATGAGATTTCTGAGTATGGATTCTATCAATATTATTTTAGGGAAGAGTAATGGGAAATTGTGTGGGTTTATATAGGAATTGAATGAAGAATTCATTAATATTTCCTGAATATAGGTGTTATACTATATACAATAATGTAATAAAAACTAAAAGTCTACCAATAATTTTTCCCATGGATTCATAAAAATGGGTGTTGTTTTAAATAGTTTATATGACCTCAGGAATAACATATTAAATATTTACCATGGTGATACAAATGTTACTGATGCACTTAAATAAATGAGTGTAAATTTAAAAAAAATATAATAATGGTTTTGGAGTATTCATATAGGATTAATGAAATTAATAATATATCATAAAAATATTCTATTATATTATAATTAAATATTTTTTTTATGGAAACTTTAATTGAATTTTTTTTCACCTTTCGGTCATTATGATGCTATAATATGCACCACATATTAATTTCTATTTTTTAAAATTAAATTATACTACCTTAGGGAATTTTAATGAAATGATTAAAAATTAATATTTATTTAATAATATTAATTTTAAATCTATATTAATTTTAAAATTTAATCTATAATGTAAATTTATTTAGAAATGATAGATTTTATAACATTGAATATTTAGGATCCTTATAAAAAATATAATTGACATAATTGAAATTATATTATTATTTATATTTATAAAACTAGTCATAGTAATAATATTTCATTATAATAAAATTTACATGAAAAATAATTTAATTGATCAAGGATATGATATTAATTGCAATGTCATATTTCCAATAAAATATAAATAGTGTTTTATAAAATAAAAAAAATTATTATGAAAACAATAAAAAGAAAATATAATCTTCATTATAAACAATAAGCATATTATAAATTAATGATCAGGATAAATATAGCTTTATTAAACAATATAATTCCCTAAAAAGATGATTAATGGTTGAGAGATTGTTTTGGGGTTGTTCAATGTACACAGTTAGGGTCATGATCTTGATGAGTATTAACTTCACACATAAACAATATTTCTCATGCATTTGTCATTAGATTTCGGTGCGGCGATGGTTGAAGGAAAATAACATTGATTCAATATATCTCAGATGATATAATTAATCACCTTCATAGGTTATGATCAAACTAGAATATCTCATCACTTATTTTGACTATGTCAAATATATTTTTCAAAACCATATATTTATACTCAACATATGATTTCTATTCAACGACTAAATTATCAGTGATTATGATGATTAATTGTATTTTAAAATTAATATATCATTTTAAATAAATACATGATCATGTTTTTTATAGCCAGAATAAATAATAGGGAAATTAATTCCCCCACAAAGAGTTATTAATTTATAAAATTTTGTGTCATAACAATCATCACCCGGTAGAAATATCGCCATTTAAATTTTTAGTTCAAACCCTAGAACAAATAAAGGTAAATATATTTGACCACCTCATCTGGTTATCATAAAATTTATTCAAACATGTGGTTTCTTTATATCACTTTTACCCAGTTCATTTTCTTATTTCATATAATATTTCTTCTATGATTAAGGATCTTCATCGGTTTCACCTCATATGAGAGGTCATTCACAAATGGTATCACCACTGCATTCATCCCAGGTTTGGGGAATGTTATTCACTTCCTTAAGTGGGACACATGGAACACATCATGTTCATTAGAAAGGATAGCTGGGAACCCCCCCCCCCCCTCATGCATAACACATAGGCTCTAGGGGTGAAAAAATACAATAGCAAAAGGGTAAAGATCTCAAGTTCTTCTCACCCTTTGCATCACTCTCCTATTAGTTCTAAAAAACCTGTAAACACTGCCAGAAATGCTAAAATTATAATTTTAAATACCAGACAAAATGATCATCTTGTTGATAAAGAGTCCATTATCAATAGCATGAATCAACCTAGTGTCAATCTCATTCAACCTGTGAAGAAATAGGGATCTTCTCATCATATTCATCACTATTAGGTTAGTTTTCCAACACCAGATAACATTGATAGAAACATAAAAACTAGAAATATAGTTACTATGCAGAATTATTTCATGTTGATCCTCATATCAATATCAATCGCATTACTCGATCAACATTCAATACCATGAAATATGTGAACATAAACTAAACACCCACAACCGAAAATTCTCCCTCATCTGATCTGGATATCTAAGCCATAGATTAATCTAGTGTGGAGGAGACAAATGATCTTGGAACACGATATGGAAGCCTTGTAAAATCAAGATAACTACACAAAATCCCTAAGGCCATTTGGGATGAAGCACAAACCAATATAACTATGAATAATAAAATTATCAATGACCATGGAATCTATTGAACCTGTAAAGGTAAATACACCCTCGGTGTAGGGTCCTTTTCATTTTTAGTTTATTAACGACACCATTGAGTTGATGTAGTCTCTTACAACTAATCCAGGAACTATCTAATTGTAGGACACAACTACTTAAATGGATCTACATAGAACACTTCCTCTTTCTTCCAAATTCCTTTTAGAGGTTACTAAACTTATTGTTAGTCATTGTGATGATTGTTCTGAACAACCTTAAAAACTGTTATCTAACCAGAATGCAAATTCATTAATACTTTCTAATAAGATCTCTATTAACTCAACTAAAAATTCTTCAATAGATTAACTGATTAAGAAGATACCAATCACATAAAATAATGGTCAGGAATATAAAACCAATTGTAACAATACTCAAAATGATAGGATATATTTTAGAAATAATGGTTTAGGAAAAAAGAAAAAAAAAGGAGTTCTAACTCCAAATTCCAATTTAAATGAATATTATTTTTTTGAATTATCTGGGTAATGCTGAATTTTACAAGTTCACTGTACTGAAAATAACGCTTAAAACACATCATCTAATATTATTTGTTACTTCAGGCTGAAAAATAACATTTTCATCTAAATATTGTTATTTTTTCCAACAAACTTATGTTTTTACTGGTGCAATGAAAAATACCTCCAATACAGAGTCTATATGGATTTTGTCACACTCTAATGATAGTATTTACATTGTCTCTGACTAGATTTTTACATTCAACTTGAATAATGATGGAACATACATTTTTTATCTTTTTTTATATGAATAGATAACATGAAATGAGAACTCATTAGAATGATCGTTTATCTCTAGGTGATAATATTGGTGTTCTTTGTTTTCTTATTCAAGAAAATAACTCCATTCCCAATTTTGGTTGGAAAATTTTCCCTTCTCATGCATGTATTTCCATGATAGAATTTAATTATTTGAGTTAAGTCAACAATCTCAATGAAATCATTCTCATTATTAGAAAATACACTTGATAAAGAATACATTACAATAGAGTGGTTTATTCCAAGTAAGATAGAGTCTTCAGGAATGTACTTGCATTGGATGAATACGACATTATCTCCACCACCACACTTCACAGGAAGAACTCTATCCATCCCCCCATTTTTGTCAATGTCTCCACCAAAGACATCAAACCAAGATGCCTTTTAGATTTAACAATATTTAGTTATCTGATGTTAATTTCACTTGTATCATCCAAAACTACTGGTCTTCAATGTCACACATCAAGAATGACTTTTCCTATAATGTCCAATTAAAATACCTCAAATAGGCTCACAAAACATGGTGCAACTCCAAATCCAACCAAATTAGAAATGGAAATATTCTTCTTGGGGAATAACTCAATGATCTTCAAAACATGAACACTAGCTTTGAACTGATCAATGATCTAACAGATAAAATAAACCATGCGGTTAATCTCCAAAATTCACTCACTTTTAATGAAAATATGAGGTAGAAACCATTTATTGTTAAATGGTTATCATATAGTGACATAAATACGATGTTCTATAATTATCTAAAAAGAATTGGGATGGCTTTCCGGACGTTAACCTCTGTATAGAATTGTGACAAACTTCATGAAAATGGAGATGAAATTTTTCATCATATAGTCTCTTACAATGAATCTATATTCATTGTTCCAGATATCAACTAAGACCTCCTACTTGAGGTCATTCCAACAGAAATAACTGATGAGCACAACATTTTCCTTCTCAAAACTCCGTTGGATCATGAAATCAAAGACATTGTCTTTATTATGAATCCTGCTAGAGCTCTGGGTCATGATGGAATTAATAATGGTTTCTTCTAACCTTATTTGGATGTTTTTCATGATGATGTTTTTAAATATGTAAAATCCATTATTACCAATGGTGTGATTCCTCATTCCATTAATGCCCAATTTCTCACCTTGATCCCTAATGTGGAAAATTCCTATCAGATTCAATTGTTGAGACTCATTTCACTTATTAAAACACTTTATAAAATCATCACTCAAGTTATTACAAAAAGACATTCAACTCTCATAGTGAAACTTTTCTCTTGGAAACAATTTGGGTTTATTAAAGTAAGATAAATTCAAGACTACATATGAATTGCCTCTGAGTGTGTAAATAAATAGAACAAAGCCTATAGTTGAGGCAATGTTTCCATTAAACATGACATTAGAAAATATTTTCACACCATGTATTGGATCTTTATTATCAATTTCCATTCAGTATTTGGTTTTAAATGTGTCTTTTGTCATTGGAATAAGAACATTTTTCAACTCGGCATCTATATCCATTTTTTTCAATGGATCTCCAAAGGGCTATTTTAATTGCACCAAAGGTGTTAGGCAAGGTGACCCCTCTCTTCCATTCTATACTCAATTGTGGAAGAATATTTTAGTCATCTGATCACCCATCTGGAAGACCAGAATAATATGAAACCCATCTTTGTTTCCTAGAACGTGAATGCTCTTACTCACCTCTTTTACACTAATGAAAACATCATTTTCTTCGTGGTGTTAAAATAAACCCTCACAACCTCAAATAATTTCTCACCCACATTGAGGAGGTTTCTGGTCAAACAATTATTTGGAACAAATCATGCATTTTCTTTGGGAAGAACATCCCTAACAGTAGAAAATGCAACATTATTAGTGACTTAGGCCTAAAAAATGTATGCTCTTATTCAATTATCTTGTTGTTTCCATAATTTAGTGTATACCCAAGTCAAGCAACTTGGTGACTATAGTTACCATGTCCTAAACAAACATTCTTCTTAAAATGGTAAATATCTCTATATGGCTAGCAGAACATGCCTTGTAAAATCTACTATTTTATCCAATAATGTTTCATCCACGGTGGCTATAGATGGCATGTTTGTATGATTAAAAAAAATAAAAACCTCCATAAAGAACATCATTTGAAAAAATAGTACTTTATAAAAAAAACATGTAATTGTCCCCAGTCAACGTGTTGCAAGACTATTGAGAACAGTAGTAATGAAATTGGAAATATAAAGTACTTTAATGATTCCCTTAAAACTAGACTTACTTGGAACTTTTTTCACTACTCATCTAATGCTATTACCTTCTTCAAAATTATATTTCTTGAAAAACATAAGATGAGATATTCAAATTTCATTATCTCTTCCATAAGGCCACCCATAATACTGTTTATTTAAAATATTATGAATAATTTTCGATGGATTCTTTCTAGAGACTCCTCCATGATATTCTAGTTGGATAACTCGACTAACACCTATTTAATTTATATTATTTATCCTGATAAAATCCATGAAAGTGATAAGTTCTCTATTTGAGAAATTCTAAACTCTCATCCTGATCAAATCTATTGTATTATTCTATATTTCATTGGATACTATTATTTCTCTAATACTATTGATTTCTTAATTTGGGAAAATGCTCCCAATGGGATTCGTAACACTAAAAAAATTTACAATTATTATTTATGTAACTATAAATCTGATTACTGTTTGATAAAACATTACAACAAGCGTTTTGCAAAGAACTCCATATTAAATCTCATCAAGAGACATGCTCACAATAGTGTTCCCCCTGAGATTTTCCATTAGTATATTGGAATCTATATATGCTCTATGTGAAGAATCTGTAATCAACACAGAGAAGAGGAAACACCTTTATCATTCTTGGGATACTTCTTCTGCACTATTGAACTATATTCTGGACATTTTTCATAGATTACGGCTGATTCATGACTCAGTAAAAACTCAATTAATGAAATTTATAGAAATTCAAGGCTCTCACCAATTGAAAAAAATTTCCTAGCTACAATTTCTTAGCTACACTATGTAATCTACTATGATCATAATGTTATTACTCGTAACTGTTATATACTCAATTAAAATGCAAGTTGGATGCTGATCCTTATTTCCATATATGAAGCTACATTGATGAAAAATGTACATTGACCTGACATTGTCCATGATTTTGGAATTGATCAATGTATGTGGATTAATGTCAATTTCATTCATCCTCTCCGCACTCTGGAGGTGTTCTGGAGAGTTACTCTTTCTGGTTGTATATAAATAAATATTCATGGCACCTCCAAAGGAAATCTAGGCCCTGTGAGGTGTGGTTCTTTTTTCCAGAATAACCTCAGCCCGATACATGGTTGTTTCATGGGTAGATGTGTCATGAACACCTCCCTTTGAAGCTGATATGATAATATTAATACATACTACTGACTTCACCAAGAACTTTGGTCGGAACAACCTCTAGATTTAACATTACTTGATGACAGTCATGCATACAAGTTTGAATGGTGTGAAAATCATTCTTGGTTGATTTCTAACCATTGGATGGAATGCACCTGCTCTCTTATTGACATCAACTATATCATTACACAATTTTATCGAGAAGAAAACACTATTGTAGATGTTCTGGCTAACATGATTGTAAATCAAGGCATCACCCAGTCCGAAGACCCCACCACTAATCTTATATCCATACATGAAAAATATTGAAATATGATCCCATATTTAACACTTTTAAACATTCTTTTGAGTATAATTGTGCTTTGGTCGATTTGGACTAGGGCATAAACAGTTTAAAAAAATTTCTTTATCTCTAACCTCATAATCTCAGACATGTCAATGATAATCATCTATGGTCTTCTATAGACTCTTAGCAGGCCCGATGTGTTTTTGAATGGTAATGTCCATTATTCACCATTTTTTTGACTATTTTTATATAGAGAAGTTTGTGTTCACCACCATCATCTGATCATTATGGTGATATGTACCTCTTCATAATAGGGAGTCATATGGGGCCATTTGGATTCTTCAGTGGAAACTGTTGTTTTATGGGAACATAAGTAGATGAATGTTTTTATATAATCATATTTGAAATCGAATTTTTCATGATTTCACTACATCCGTGACTGTGTGTATTTCCCAATCAGATTGACCATTAGTTTGAGGGTGATAAACCATGATGAAGTTCATATATATATATATATAATATTAAAGTATCTTCTATATCATTAATGTAAATATTGGATATCAATTAGTTATAATCTATTGTTTTGTTCCATGTATCCTCAGAACATATTAAATGAATATAATTGCATGCCGATCGAGTGAGAAGTCCTATAAAATTTCAATTAAGTGATTACCATTGTAAGATGATCCACCACAACCCTAGTAGAATTATTTCCACACGATGTCTTCCGAAGAATACTGACAATTTAAATAGTTATGTTAACCCATTTTCAAGTAGTTATTGGGTAATGTTTGTGTCATCCCCTTCTATTTATTCATTTCAAAAAACATTTGCTGACAAACAAGGATCCATGATTTATATTCTATGATATCATTCTTAATATTTTCCCCACCAATAGTTCTCCTGGAGATCATGATATATCATTGATCTCCCTACATGGATTGATATGGTCATGCCCTGTGAATCATCCAACAACTCCTTCCTTAACTCAGTATAAGATATTATACATTTTCACGACACAAATCATATAACACATTCATTGATGTAAATATCTAAGGAATCGCCATTTTTTATAGTATCAACAATATTTTTAATTTCCACATTATTTATTTAATAATATATTATTTTATCTATAATTTATGGTTGAGAAATCAATTATAAAAAGGTTGATTATGTTCCTTCAATTATAATTATAGGTCTATAGCATTTAAATCTAAAATTATTAGATCATTCTAAATATTCTGAAATGATAGATTTAATAGATCGTTTATATTTACAAATTCAGACACATTATTTTTAGAACCATGATGGTGGTGTATTTAGAATTTTGGGTTTTTAATCTACTCTAACTATCTTAATCAGTTTATATACGATTATTTCTATGTCAATATATAAATTTTCTACTTTGATAAGTATAAATTTCCCATATCAATCCAAATTCATAATGCTCTAATATTTCTTGTGACAAGTCCATTTTATCAATCTATAGACAATGGGTTGTGTAGTAATATTCTACATTATAAAATTTACTTTTTATCTAGGATATCCCTAATTAATTATTCATTAGCACACAGCTCATGACCTTATTCAAAGATTCATTGTGTACCAAGAAACATTTCCTAGTTGTGGGTAGCATAAGTACTAGCGTAGTGACAATCATCATTCCCCCTCCATTATACTCTATTAACATTAATTATTCTAAAAAATTGAATCCCTACAGAGTTTTCATTGTCAATGTGTTTGAAAATCAAGAAACATTTCTCATAACATGATGGTAGTTCCCAACTATCCTTGGAATCTGTGGATTTCAATAACTGATATTGGACTCAACCATCTTTCAATTTCCACTATCTCGGATGGGTTCCTATATATCCCATTAATTAATATAATATTCCCTCATAATGGGATTTCTTTCAACCAAAACTCATTTCTTCAGTGCTTATCATAAATAAAATCTTTCTTTAACTTCTTTATTATAGTGATTAAATGCTATTAATGATCCTCCTTGATTAAATATTTTATTATCATATCATTTATACTAGTTATAAAAAATTTGTAATGATAATCTACAATTATTCTATTCAACAATTCCAATATTTTTTCAATAAAATTATTGAATCGAAATAGATTCACTGTGAACTAATAGTGTCCCTACATTGTAAGGAAATAAAACATTGTGATATCATCCTTCTACAACCATTATTGATAATAACCTAACTAAATAATTGATGTGGAATAGTATTTTAATCTATATAGATGATCAGGCAAGTCATAAATATATGGAAGCAGATACTTATTATTTATTGTGATATATCTAAGCACACAATAATAAATTATAATAAGAATTGATCCACTATTCTTATTGATGAAGAGGACCTATGCACCCTATTGTGAAACACATGGGCATATGAACCCTTTATCCATATTCTCATGTAGAAACTTATTCAAATACACTAGTTCTATAGAATATATACTATAATGAGTATTGGATATTTAAAAATTCATAGTTATAAGACTAATTGCTAATTTAACCGCTCAATTAGTAGGAACAGTAGTATATTCTTCATACAATACCACATTGTATTCCCTCAATATGATCATTTCATCAAGGAAGATAATTTTCATAGATTAACAAATATATCTAGATATGCTTTCTCATAGGTAAATTTTATTCATTCATGTGAAGCTGGTGCTATATAAGATTCTTCATCATTGTTTCAATTCTATTGAATTGGGGGAGGAATCATGCTACAAAGAGTGATTAGATTCATAGTAAAAAATATTTTTACTCTATGTATGGAAAGAAAAGAAATAACCAGAATTGAAAAAAATTCCACTAAATATAGTATCATTATGTTTGTTAGGAAATTAATTCCATAATTTTTGACAAGGGAGGTGTTATATAATTGGTATGAAATAATATTGTGAGATACTATTTTTGGGATATTAATACTTCAATTAATTGCAATGGTTTTTGAATAGTTCTATAATTAATGGCAGTTTTGAAGAATACATAAAAGAAAAATTAGAAAGTATATTCTATTTTATTTAATGAATAACTGTCATTGTTGTCACTAATTACTTGTCAGGATCCACCATAGTTGTTATAATGGAATAAGGTCTCTTATGCTATATTGGATATTATTGACATTGGTTGTGTTGGAACACAATTATCTTTGTACAATGGATTGAAATGTATCACTAATAGAAGAAATTGAATGATTAGAAAAAATGATATGGGTTGACTCCAGTATTCCAGTCTTCAATTAAATTGGTTAGATTATCTTGTTTTTAATTACTAGAAATGTTCCCTTATTTATAAACAAATATAATTTCACCTCACCCTAAGGAAATTACATTGGATTTTATTCCCATGCTATAAAAAAGTGTATCTACAAATTTCCTTCCCCCATTATATTTCTCCATCACACAACAATATTTTGACTCCTCATTTCTCTAAGGCATTATATTCCCAATCAATGTCTCCCATCGTTTGGATTCTACTCCAACATAATTAATTAGTAGTATCACATTCTCGTGTAATGAACATTCATGGATGGAGAATATCATTTCAAAGGATTTCTTATATTTTTCCATGATTATAGGATAATATTATCCATTGATATTCAAAGGCCATTGTCACATAAAAGAATAAATTTCTTGGTTGTCCTTTCATAGTGGGACATGTGCAATCACCATGACTGAGGTTTAAATGCAGAACATGAGTCAACGGAGAGAGTTTCATCATATATGTTTCTATTCCTTCTCCCATAATATTTGGAATCATGTTTGGGTAGTCATCATATTTCCCTCCACATTGATTGTTTTCTCGATTCCTTCCTTTTTTGACCATTTTCTATAATGAAGAAAATGTTCGGGTTTTTTATTTTTAAACATGTTAAACATCAATGGTAATCCAATTACATTAGTGGGATAACATATATTTGTCATGAATTTCCTTAATATATAGATTTATAGGCTTCTAAATATGATATCTATGATATATTTCCTAACATAATCACTTATATGAATTTTTATTCTTTTAAAAAGGTTTTATAGTGATAATGTTATATAAAAATAGCATATCCCATAAGAGTTTCCATAAAGGTGTGAAACGTGTCCCATTGTCCTACAACATGACTCATTAGAGTCATGCTTAATGTGTCGTATTTATCTATTAATTGTATGATCATAATTTCAAGAGACTCATGAAATTATATTTTCAATATAGGGATTTATTTTCAATGAATCCACTTACTATATACATTATCAAATTTTAGTGATGTCTCTTGTTGTTTATTATTATCCTTCATTCTTTCACTAGTGGTTTCTAATACCAATCAACACAAAATTAACCTTCCATTTTCACCAACTATGAAAACTCTTGATGTTAATACACAATAATTCTTGATTAATTACACTCTATTAGACCAAATACAACCCCAAATATAGATATTTCTGGTGTCATTGGTAGTTAGGTTCACCACATAACAAATTCATACTCGGAGACAATTTTTTTTTGAAAACTTCCTTTTCATATTTTAATATCCCATCTTCTCAAAAATTTCATGGGATAAAAGGGGTGACACATAAAAAATGAGTGACATATAAAGCCACATAAGGGAATAATAAAATAATAATATGAAAACATTATTACATATTAGAAAATATTCATTTCAATAGAATAGAAATTGGATGGGAATCATATTCATGATTAATGAGGAATTATATAACTTTATAACATAATGGAAAGATGGTAATATGTAAAAACATAAAATAGGATTCCATAAAAATAGATAAATTCTTAAAAAAAGCCATCATATCTTGGTGGTCATAGTCACATGATGTATTCAGTTCACTTAGTATTGCCTTTGATGGTGTCTCATGGGAAGAAACATTACCCATTTCATTGAGTTCTATACAATTCATAATGCTTAGATCGCTTTCATATCATGTTCATGCAGAAGTATTCAGCATGGATCATTCAAAAAATGATCAAATATCATAATATTTTATTAAATGATTACGTATTGATAAATATATATACATGTAATTAATTTAAAAAAGGATTAAATATATATATATATATATATATATAGTTTCATACTCTTGAGTGGAAATATTAATGATAGTCAATATTAAAATGACTGTGTTGGAAAAAAAGGCATTGAAATAATAGAAGCATAAAAAATAACATAAATATTTAAAAAAAGGGCTTAAGGTAGTGAAAGTGTTATCTCATGTTTTATATGTCAAATTGATCATAATAGTTTCACTGAAACCACATCCCAACGTTGGGAATTGAAGATAAATAGATTATATTAAAGAAAATGCATGATAAATAAGCATAAGAGAGGATCCCTTACCTTGAATGAGAGACATTAAAATATTTTGATAGCTTATTGAGATATTTGGGGACCACTAGGATGAATATACAGAGGTTATGAATGATTAAGAATGTTTACTATGGTTTTTTGGTGAATAGGATTGAGAGATTTGGTGGGTTTATATAAGAAATGAGAGGAGAATTCAATAACAGTTTCCAAGTATATGATATTGAATCTATAAAATTAATTAATAAAAGGAAAAATCCATCGAATTGTTTTACCAATTTTTTTACTAATAATGGGATTGGTTTTATTTATTTTATAAGGCCATGGGATGAAATTATTAAAATATTACCGATGGTGAACTAGAAGTGTGTTATTTTCATAAATAAATGTTTTGAAATTGTAAAATGTATTATAGGTTTTCGAGGATTCATACACGAATTATAATGTTATAAAAAATTATAAAAGGCTATATATTTAAAATGTTGATCATATATTTGGTTTTTTATACCTTATATAGAATTTATTACATCACTATTGCGTGATTATGATGTCATAAAAGGCATCATATATTTATAACATTTGTAACTTTTTATAAAAAATTCATATATATATGAATATTTGGAAACATTCACCATTGATAATTGTTGATGTGATGAATCAAAATACAATATATATTTTATTGAATTAATTTTATATGTTTTTTAATTGTTCCTTTCAAATTGAATCCCCATTTACTGAAAAATGATTGATATTTTTGACATTATCAATTTTTCAACCCTTAAAAAATTACATTTGAATTAAAAAAATACACTATAATTTATATACTATAATTATTATTTAATAATAAAATTTCGTTAAAATAGTATTTCTTTTAAAAAATACATTAACTATAAAAAAGAAGGTCTTAATTGAAATTTATTATTACCCAAGAATATAATTTCTGTTTTATCGAATAAAAATAAAAACCACTTATAGAGTGAAAAAAATAAGATCAAAATACATTAATTTTTGAATTAAATATAGATATTGATATTATTATGGTCTTGATACAAAATCAATTATAATACCTAAAAATTTCATATGGGTATGGTGTGGGAATGTGGTATTTTATTTTGGTCATTCAACGTTCATGGTTTAGGCTATGATCACGATAATCATAAACCTCTCTGGTAAATGGTTTTTCTCATTCTTTATTTTATGGGTCATAACCTAGTCTTGGTCAAGTGAAAATCCAACTAAAAATATCTCCCAAAGGATCTTTATTAATTAAGATTCATAGGTTACAATAAAACTTTTTGAGGACATCACTTCCTTTTAATATTTAAAATGCATTTATAAAAACCATATATACATATATATATATATATATATTCTAATCATATGGTAACTATTAAACCACTATATTATCAATATTTATGATTCTTAATCCTATTTTATTTCTGATATAATATAATTAATCCAAATAAGATCATGATATTTTATATCCATAACAGAGAATAAGGGAATTATTTAAACCATAAAGAGAATTTAATTTATCTATGTTCTTGTCGTTACAATATTTCTCCCTTTAAAATTTTATCCTATGAAATTTTAATAATACAAAATAAAATAAAAAAGAAAAATCTATTTAATCACATCCTCTTGTTCCCCTATCGCTTTTCAGACAAGTGGATTCCCAATATCACTTCGACCTGGTCCTATGTCTTATTTCATTGAACTACCTCGATATGGTCTATGATATTATCCTGAATACCCTCTTATGATAGATAATTATACAGTAGTAAAAATTTTAGATTCACCACATTTAGGTGGTACAATATGTACTTACTCTAAAGGGATATATGTAATTTATCATGTATTATAGATAGATAAGGTGAGAGTGCCATTGTACAGGGAAATGCTCCATTACGATCATAAATCTCAAATGTAATATTGTATCATAGACTAACCATTACCATCAACCCAATTATCATTAAATTATAAAATGGATACATTTGAAGTAACACATTATCTCAAACGTCAAAAACTATGTCTCATTAATTATTTTTATAGAATATCTTTTTTAAACTCATAGAAATCTAGATGTTACTCAAATTCTTCTGGACATATTCCATCATTCCCTATTCCATATTAGTACATAATAGTTTTTTCCTGAAATTTTTCTTAGCATATTGGTGTTCTTCAATACTTATGTTTAAGTAATTCATATGGGGTTATTTGGATGCTTGAGTGGAAAGTATAGTATTATGAGAACATGACTTGTGTAAGATGTTGATGCCATCGTCCTTTTATTTTAATATTGAATGCTTCCAATATTTTTTTGAGTGTATAGATAATCTGCTCATATTGGACTTCTTTTAGAGGGTTATTGACCCATAGAAATATTGCATTCTATTTAGAGTATCTTGGAGACTCTTCCAAATCAAAGCATAAAATATTAGACCTCAAGAATATACCATCAATAGGGGTTTTACATGTAGAATCATCTCTTTTCTGGTGTATATTCATTCATGTTTAATATGTGTGAAGTAATATCTAATAAAAATTATGGGAGAAGTCATTTTAGGATGATCCAACATAACCCATACACCATTATTTCCCCCCGATTTCTTCCAAGGACTAGTGAATATTTCGATTATCTTGTTCTCCCATTTCTATGTAGGTATGGATAATTTTTTCATCATCACCATGGATGTTTTTTCCTTTTATACTTCACTTTCAGTTACATAAGGAACCTCTACTTACATTCTGTGATCTCTTTCTTCATATTTTCCCAACAATAGTTTTCATAGTGATCTTATTACATCATTATGATCCTTGGATGGATGGATAGGGTCAAGCTATGTGAATAATCTAATAGATTCAAAATTAACTATGTATTTGAAGGTATACATAGTGTTAAACCAAATATTAAAAATCCATAGTCATTGATTTTGAAATATAAGTATTTACCTTTTCATACATTTTACACATTCTTTGGAAATTTCACATCATCTCTTTGAGAATCTATTATCTTATATAGAAGTGATTTTTGATAATTTATTTTTGAATTGATTTATGATTCTCATTTATTTAGTATTCAAATTTCCAAGATTTTCAAGTCTACTTTGATTGGATCCCTTAAAATTTTCATTAATTATAAAATTTTTGATCATATATACATAGAAAATCTATCACTTTATTTTTTTCACTATGATTTTATTGTATTGATGATTCAAATTACATAATCAGCTCTAACCATATTTGTTGGAACATAATCATATAATTAATTTGGGATATATACATGAGACTCTTATGATTAGTATATATTTCACACATGTCTCCAAATATATAATTACACTTGATTTTTAAGATAAATATCCATAAATACAACTATAGATCATGTGTTGGGTATATATATATATATAAAAATTCTAATAACCCTAAGGTCAAAACTATAAAATTTATATTTTTCAATAACATGAATCCCAATACCTTTGATAAATCAATTATTTTTACCCTGATGTTTTCCCAAAATATGGGAATCATAATTAGAGGGGCAGTAGAAATCATCTCTATCAGCTCCTTAATGAACTCTTTAGATTCATTCATCCAAATAAATAGGACTCACATTTTAGTTTTCTTTGGTACATCATTTAAAAATCTATACAAATTTCTTCAGAAATGGGTTATAGTACCTAGCAAGTCCATCAAAACTAAGCATTTCTTTCATAGATCTTGAAATCTTCCATACATAAAATATATTTATCATTAAAGGGTCCATATACATTATAAAAAATGTGATAATATTCCCAGATAATGAGACTCCCATCAACCGGATCTCACATTTTCCATACATTCCATAAAATAACTCATTTGTTTAAAAAATTAGCATAACAATCATAATAATTATTTGACCATATTTTATTTTAATAATATTTGAATATCACTTATAAAGACTGCAAATTTATTTATGTAATATATAAATACTCTACACAACATGTCCATAAATGTTGGTGGTAAAATAGTGAGTCCTAATAACATTACTATGAAATCACTATCCCTGAACCTTTTATAGAAAGTAGTCATAGGGATATTAACCTTATTCACCATTACCTGATAATAGTCTACCCAATTATCCTCTACGGATAAGTATTGAGATCCAAATAGATAGTTAAAGAAGTCAATAGTTTGTGGTAGTGGATACCTTTTATTTATTGTCATCATCATGAGCTCATGATAATCAATGAAAATGCCCACGGTCTCATCCTTCTTCTTGATTATGATTACTAGTGCACCCCATGAATTAGCACTTGATCATATGAACCCCTTTTTCAAAATTATACATTATTTTTTTATTAAGATATAAAAGTTCAATAATTGAAATTATATAGGTTTCCTTGGATATTTTCAATTTCCCATGTATAAGATCCATTGAAGATTGAACGACTCATCAAGTAGGAAGACTAAGATGTTATTTGGGGGAACACATTTATATATTCCCACGTAATGGGAATGTCTTAATGGAAGATAAATTCCATATAATCAAATATTTTATTCTAGATAGTAATTCTCATATGGAAATAACATCTATTATTTATATGTTGGTGCTAATGAATATTTATCCTCCTACATGAAATCCTATTGAATTTTGGGATGATTCACAATATGGACAGTCACTTCCTACTCTGGGAAATTTAGGTTTATCCTATGTAAGAAATGGAACAAAATACATAAAATTTCAAAATATTACACTTATAGGGGTATAATAATGTTATATGGAATGGTTATCAAATATAAATTGATAGGGAGTTCATTATATTAGTTGGATTCAAGGGTTTCCAAATTTTTCTTTCTATGAGAACACCACTTCCATGATTTGTGATGGGGTTTGAATAGTTATACTAAATATGAATGATATGAAGGAATTGGTAGAATGAGAATAAAGAAGAACATTATATATTAATGAATTATTTACCAGATTACACATCAGGACAAAATTTTCAGGATCCAACTTAGTAGTTTTAATTTCATAAGTTCTGCCTTGCTACCATAGAGGTTGTTGACATCAATTTTCTCTGATCAACCATGTCTTAGTGCATTCCATTTAAATTTCACATTGTTCAACTTAGTTGAAACATTGGTAAAAAGTATAAGTATTGCTTAGATAAATCATATATTCCATCACATTGGTGGGATTCTACCATCATAAATCTATTGACAAGTGCCCTTCCTTATACACCAAAATCATTTCCACATTCCCCTTAGGAAATTTCTAGGGTGTTTCTTTACACACTTTTTACAAGTGGGATGTTTAAATTTCCAACCACCATTAGATTTCTCCATAATACTGATATAATTAAACTCATCAAACTACTTGTTAGACTAAGTATTACCATTATATTCCATGATTTCAATTTTGGCCTTTAGGGCCCAATATACTGTATTTACATAGCTATCATTGTATATGATTGCCATGGATTTATGTAGGCTCATTTTTAGACCAAAAAAGAGTAATTTAATCTTTAATTAAGTGGTAATGACTGTCACGACCCGTCCTTGGGGCCCGTGCTGTGACGACCCCAAGCCCTCCCTCCATAGGCCAGGGGCTAGCGACTAGCACCAAGGCGTAATTCCTGATAAAAAAAGGGAAGGCATTTCCTTTGAAAAGTAAACAAACACCACAGAGTATGCAATCAGAATTAAACACTAAGTAAAACTGGGTACAATAGTAAGTGCGGAAAGCAAAAAGGCCAGAATACAAAACCAAAACTAAAATTTAAGTACAACCGAAAAGAAAGAACAACAACTGAAAGTAAAGAAGCAACGTCAAGCCATCCACTGGTAGTCCCGCCTGAATGGTGGGTACATATAGCCACCTCAGCTCCTCGGGTCCTGTCGTCCGCTCCATGTACGTCCCGCCCAGTGGTCCACCTCCAGGTACCAATTGCTCCACTTGCCTCTACCACGATCAGCAATGTCCATCGTATGCATCCAACATAACGTAGTTCAGGCATAGCCCATGCAAGGGTGAGTATACTCTACCCAGTAGGGACCCCGAGACGCCCAAAGGTCTCCCAGAATCCACAAAGGATAATCCACAAAGGAAAGATGCAATCACAAAGTAACATCCAACACTACTTAGGTATATGCCCATACATATACCTAAGTCATGAATTCCAGTTCATCTCCAACATTCGAGCCCAAGTCCAATCACGTCCACACATGATAGCACAACACAATACACATAGGATAGAAAGTCAATCATATCAAAGATAATGATTGAAAGTCAAGAATCATCTCACATAGGATATACTTCTTCGTAAGACGATAGAGATGATCAGATGTAGCCACTGATTCATTTAATCCATCGGACCCACACATGATTGATTGGTACTGACCCCCTCAATGACCCACAAAGGATAGATAGGTAACTAACCCCCACAATGACCCACATATGACCATTAGGTAACTAACCCCTGCAATGACCCACACAGGATCTGACCCATAGAAGATCGGAATGTGATGGCCCACAAAGAACTGCTGAGTGCTGACCCACACAGAATCTGACCCACATAGGATCGGTAGCACTGATCCACTGAGGATCGCTGAGTGCTGTAGTCATCGCTGTCGAACCCACAAAGGATTCTCGTACTGCCTTCATCGTCGTCGCAGTCGCAGCCAGCTCTAGGGTTCCCACACATAGAAAAATCATTCGGGGAGGGTCCGCTCCACGAGCTAAGGGGATGATACATCAACTAAAATGAATTCCGAAGTTGATGTGTCCAAAAGATCAGTATCCTCAACAGGAACTGAACATGACAGACGACACGTCAATCGGACGCCCGGTCTGAGAGTTATTGGTTTTTTCGTCCCCGGGGCTCGGTTGGTTTTTAAGTTAAAACTAACCCGACCATACTCAAACTGCATCCAAAACTTGAGATGAGTATTGAAAATGGTCCGTCTCACTATTAGGAATCCAAAAAAGTCGACGACATGTCAATCGGACGTCCGGAGCTCAAGTTATAAGTGTTTCCGCTCTGAGGGCCCGGTTGGTTTCATGTACGAACCAACCCGGCTGAATCCAAAGTTTTCAAAACCTTGAGTGCAATATACCAAAACGACCGTGTCGATCCAAGGATCGCATCGCAGCTGACGATGTGTCGATCGGAGGTCCGTAGCCCATGCTATGGACAAAAGACTGGAAGAGGTCCGAAAATGGGGGTTTCGGGATCGAACCGACCCGGCCCGAGACCCCCTGGGTCGGCCCGAATGGGGTCGGCCCAAACCAGGGCAACCCGAACCGGGTCCAGGTCCGGCCCGGCTGGTGCGGCCCAGCCTAGCTGGCGCGGCGCGGCCCGGCGCGCTGGCGCTGTCCGCTGGCCAGCTCGCTGTGAGCGAGCTGGGTTGACAAGGGGGGGGGGCTACCCCCTTGTTTAATTAAACATGGACCCCACGTGGGGGGGCTGCTCCTCCTTTCCAACTGGGGCTTACGAACCCCCAGTTTCTCCCCTGACCGGCCGGCCCACTTCGGCCGGCCGACTGCTGCCACCATGGGACCAGCGTGGTCCCCTCCCTCTACTCCGACGCCGGTGGCCGAAAGCTAGCCGCCGCTCTGGCCGCGGTGTTTTTGTGATTTTACGGCGCGGCGTGGCGACGCCACGCGACAGCGCCTCGCATCCTTTCCGCATGATCCCATGTAGTGCGATGACACCGCGCCATCTCCGTTCCAAACCACAACAAGGTCAACAACATAATTAAGGGAGGATGGTCGACTGTGTTTGTGCAGTCTGGCCCCCTCCCGTTAATCGATAGCAAGCGGCTAAGATTAGGAAGAATGCTATAATATTCACGAATATATATATATTCAAACCCCTACCTCGAGCATAGTTGAATGAAGGCTCGTCACGGAATTGAACGTCACAGAAGAAGGCGTCATGGAAGGAGAGGGTCGTTGGAATCGTGGTACACGATGTCACATCGTCGATCTCTGAGGAAGGTGTCTCTCACTGTCGCCCGTCGTCGGAGGTCGGCGTTTTTTGTCAGCTACAGTGCATTCCTCGCGTTCTTCGAAGAAGAAGTATAACATAAAGCCTTAGAGCTTTTTCCTACAATCCTCTCACAACCCAACAACTCTAATTAAATAAGTTTTTGTCTTATTTTATTTCTCATGCCAAGTATTTGAATGTCAAACATTTGAATTAAACCCACTTAATTAATTTACTTTAGTTGTCTAACTAAATGGAATGTTATGGGAGTTAGGGAATATGAATGGGTGGGGTTCGTGTGGGCCCCACTGCCCTCATAACCTCCCTTGGGTATTTTCCCTAACTTCCACTCAAAGGACTACCACTTAGAAAGAAAAAAAAATTTGTAGCTCAATTTTATTTTTAACTTCCACAATTTATAACAACTCCTCCCAAGTAAACGCAACCCCAGAAAAGGTCCTCTTACACAATTACCGGTGCATTGGTTTCATCGGTGCCCTCAGAATTCTATTCCGAGCACCTGTCCAAATGTTATAATAATCCCGCTCGTTCTTTCACTGAACGTACCTGAGCTAAACCTCAGATAAATATTCTGGGCACACCGGGCCTCAAAATCAGGTGCCGTCAGAATCTACATTCTTGTAAAATCCAAATGGAAATAAATAAAAAATTTCCCTCGGTGTTTATGTGTCTTTACAATGAAAATGTGGAAGGCGTATCATAAATGTATTATGAATTTTGAACCATACTCCTAGATAGATTCTTCATCGTTTATATAGTTGGAATAGAAATCTAGTTCCATATTAATTAGTAGAGTGCAAGGAAAATATTTTTTGGAAAATATTTTTTGGAATTGCTTCCACTTAATCAATTTGAAATATTCCACAAGATTCATAATCATCATAAATTTACACCAATGATTAGCTTATACATCTAAATGATAAAAAACTAGTATACCATTATCTTACTCAGAATGTTGAAGGACATAGATGATATTATTATTGGATATCATCCATTGATATTTTATTATGGGATCATATGATACTTTTATATTTTTAGGCTTTTCAATCATAAAGGACTCAATATGGTTTTTTATATTATGGGGATATGTGTGGTCATTTTAATTAATGTTTCTATTTATAACCATTTCCTTCTAATAGAGTTTTGTCCCAATGTTTTGGATCCCTACTCCCATAATATTGTCAATCTCATTTTTCATGTCATCACATTGTCGATCACGTTGGTTTTTTACTTAGTTCCACATATTTCCATCCATTGGATATAATAAAGGAAAATTTAGGTTGTATCTTTTTATAAATCTAAACAGATAAATTAGAATCCAATTATATTATTGGGATAATATATAAATGAAATTTATTTTCTTAACATTTGTATATCTAGAATTCATTCTATGATTCTAGGATATATTTCCTAACATAAAATATTATGGATATTTTTACTCATTTATTAATGAATCTCAAGTAGATGTTGAATACACCAAAAAATATCCCTTGGGAGCTTCAATCTAGGTGTCCAACAAGGTCTATTATCGTGCACCAGCACCCATTTGAGTATTTCTCAATGTAATTTTTTTATTTGTTCACTTAAGATAAATATGTGCCAAAACCACATAGACGTTTAGTGCACTGATATGGATATATTTTCTTGGAAACCACATACCCAATACTTTTCAAAAATATCAAGATTTATCAGAATGTCAATTATTATCTTTATAAATTACTCTTGACTTTTCAAATCATAATCCCAAAATAATTAATATTTCCCTCTATATCCACCATAAAAACCCTTATAGTTAGTACAAATTAATTCATAATTTATTATATAAGATTACACATAATAAAACCTATTAAAGAAATATTTATATGTTACTTGGGAATTATGTACATAAAATAAAAACGGGATGAAAAGAGAGAAATATATTATTTAAAACATCCAAAACACTTTCTAATATTTCGTCATTAATAAATCATCTTGGGTTAACATGAAGACATATAGAAGAAATGGATGGGCCTTAAATTGTAATAAATTAATAAAAAGTATAACATGAAAAATTAATTATATTTCATACAATATATATATCAATGGAAAAAAGGGTGAGAGTCATATCCATGTTTACTGAGTGATGATAAAAAATTATAACGTAAATGAACCATGTGAGTTTTGAAACCATAACAAACATAATATAAAAAACATATGTCGTTGGGAACCACAAAGATATCTTATCATAATGTAAAAAAAATTCATTTATTAGGTTTACCCCACAATCCGATTCATGATTTATTCTTATACTAAATCATTTATTAATTAATTGGAGGACTATATACTTCTGAACACACTCATTGCTTTCATATAAGGTACATACATAAGTGTACAACCTGGATTACTCAATAAAGTATCCTATATCATAACATGTAATTCCATGGCGAAGGATTTTGGAATAAATAATTTTATTTAACCAATAAATGGAATGTATTTATGACTATGTGAATACCCTTTAGTGGAAATAGCAATGTCATTGAAAACAATTTCTTTAAGGAAAAATCCCATTGAAATTTATACAGGATAAGGACCGTTCATAATGAATCCTAAAATGGTTTAATGGGTGATAGATGGATCTGTAATCTTTCAAAAATTAAATGTATAATATTAGGATAACATAATAATATATCACAACATTAGTATTTGTAAATAAAATAAATTAAATAATGATGAATCTGGATTAATCAGGAGAAAGAGATGATCTGTTACATTGAGATGGTGATTCAAAAAGCATGGTATGAACATATTGAGATATTGGAGGAACCATGGATGTATTTTTTTAAGGTTATGTAAGATTATGGATTTTCTATAACGGTTTATTTGTTATGTGTAATGGGACATTGGGTCAGTTTATATAGGAATAGGTGGGGGTAATTGTTTGATATTATCCAATATTTATTTGGAATCTATACAATAAAGTGATAAAAACCGAATAAAATTCCATGGTTTACAATTAAGTGCATTTGATGTCAATAATTTTTAAGGAAAATTGATGAGCTTATTAAAATATTACCCTAGCTAATGTGGATGTGATTCATTTTATTAAAGAAAATATTTTTAAATCAGAACATATATATTATAGTATTTTTAAGACTCATAATGGTTTTATAAAATTAAAAAAATATACATAAAAAAATTAAATTAAATGTTAAATATAGTTTTGTTCTTGGATACATTTTATATATTTTAATAAATCACTTTTGAGTCAATATAGTTTCATAATATGCACTTTGTAATTAAAATGTATTTATTTTTAACATTAAAATTCGAATGTCTCAGAAAATTAAGAAAACAATTCATAATATGATAATAACAACATAGTGATTCCAATATTAATATTTACATTATCAAAAAATTATATGTATATTAATTTTTGACATTTAAAATATAATATACATTTATTTGGAAATTCATGATTTTTTTGATAACAATAGTTTTCAAACCCATATAAAAATTACATTTGACTTCATCAAAAATATATTATAATTTATACTTTAAAAAAATAATAAATAATAATATTTCCATAAATTTTTTTTATTTAAAATCATAATTCATTGATCAAAATGAATGACATAATTTTAATTAAATATATCGAAAATTATAATTTTTCTTTTATCGAATCAAAATACAGATAATTTTTTAAAGTAAAAAAAAATAAAAGAAATTTTTTTCATTATATTATAATATATATATATATATATATTTATATTCATAGGGTCATAATAGAGTAAAAATTATTAAACTAAAGGGTTCCATATGGTTATGGTGAATGATAGTGGAATTTTCTTTGGGTGGTTTAACATACATGGTTTGGGACATAAAATTGATGAGATTGAACTTCTCCCAAATATGATTTCACTCATTCATTAGTTATTGGATCATGTTTTTGGATTTGATATGGTAAAATCCTAGTGATTATATCTACCTCATAAGCTCCAATAAATGAGATTTATATAGTGTGATCCTACTAGATATGTAATAATAGGGCCTCCCTGACAGAACAGTCAAACTTCATTAACATGGACTTCGGGTCTCGCCCTGCTTAGTACAATCACATCCCCTGCATCCATGTAGTTCCCAACATGGGGCCCAACCACATGCCCAAATGGGTCATTTGACTAATGAATATCTCTGATTCCAAATAAATTACATTCTAATGTTATTTTTCCATACTCACAGACACCCAAGAAACCATCCCAGGAGTTCATACATCCTCATTACTACTCCATGACAGACATGATTTAATGTGATGTTATAATAAGGGTGGCTCCTGAAATTAAAAGTTATTTTTTATTACATGATACATATCATTTAATAATTATAACATTTATCATTTATGGGTGTTACAAAAAAAACCGATAAATAACATAGTTATCATTGTGAAACATATATCTCAACCCTGGCAGTGCACTGCACATAAGGCTGAGTTCAGGTTTTGATACCGGTGTAACAACTAGCCCCATTGATAGCATAAAAACCCCACCGTAAAATGAATTTTTTGTCCTGGCCTACTAGGTACCACTAGTTTCCCCATTGACATGTGTTCCCCTACCACGGGACCATGCACAAGCAAGAATAGGTCAACTGACTAATGATTATCATCACTTTCCAAAAACATGATATTTTTATTGGGATTTCCCCTCACATTCACACAATTTTTGAAACTTTCTAGGAGATCACACATCTGGATCACTCCCCTAGTATAACAAAATTTATATACGAAGTGACAATCATGCATGCTCCCAAAAAAGAAAGGTTCAACTTTTTGACATGGTTCTTATCATTTATTAATTGAACCCTTTATCATTCTAGGTTGTTACAGGTTAAGGCCATCACATTCTCTAGGTCTATGTTATTTTTCAAAACCATATATTTATACAAATAATATGATTACTCACGAAATATATATTTTCAATTGTTAATTGTATTAATGATATTTAAAATCAGATTTAATACAATAAAACCAAATAAGAGAATATGTTTTATAAAAATATTATATATAATTTGAAAAATACCTCATCTATAGGGATAAATTTATTTATAAAATACAGGAACATTAAATGAAATGTGCACAATATAATTACCATGATCAAATGTGGTCTTGTTATCATCATCAAAAATTATATAAGACATTCATATCCTCTTCAGAATCACATGATATTTCTACGACCTTATTCATATTGACAATAGGGATCTGTTAGATGATATCAATGTTGAACCTAACATTGAGGAAGCTTCATGAACACCTCAAGGTACAAATTATCCTCCTAAATATTCATAAAAATAGAAAATTTCATAATATCATATTTTTGATTTCATATGGATAAAAACCTCCTTCAACATTCTGTGTTGATAGAATTATGGATGAGGAACTAAAAGAAAATGGAATGTGATAATTTCTTCTAGTAATTAAAGAAGGTAACTCTACACCTCTAGATGAGATCAATAACGATATCATTTATATAGAGGAGGAACCATAAATCACAATAATGAGTGCATACATCTCCCCCAATAAGTATAATTATCACATTTATTTCTAAAAATTCATTGATATGTGATCACATTAAAAAACACAAAAATTATAAGGTTTAATCATGATGTTCCCACCAAATACCTTGCCATTCTAGATGAAAATGGAAAATATAGTTTATAAGAACAATGATTCTATCCAACACATTGTTCCAAGGTAGTTGGTGAGATTGAAAAAATAATCTGAGAAAACGTCACCCCAGATGGTTTGTATGTGAAATGTTGGGTAAAAATCCACCCTCTCAAGAAAAATGAGAGTATGATCTATGTTTGTATTTAAATCACATGAAGTAGTAGAAATTTATTTAAATTTGAATTCATGATCGTAATCATGGATCATTGGATATATTTTATGTATATATATAATCTTTTCTTATTCATGTATGTGTAATATGATTACAATCAATTCTTATTGTCCCCAAATGTTGGGGAAACTGTTAATTATATAAAAATAAGGGGGTATATTTATATCATGTGATTCACTTGGCTAGTTAAATTATTTCTAGTATATACCAATATTTTATATATTATATCATCGTGAATTTCTGTTTGGAAACTACGGAATTCAATATTTATGAAATTTTAGTAAAATTTTAGAGTGTAGTTGACAATTTATTGATCTTGAGGAATTGTTCACAATGTTTCATTAAAACATCTCAAATAGGAATCCCATAATGTTCTGGTTAGAGATACAGTTATGAAAAAATTTTGTAATTACTGGTATCATATCTAGATATCTATGTTTTCACAAAATGGAAAATATAATACAAAATATACATTTACCCCAAATATTATTGTAATTAAGAGGGATCATTGGAAATAATTAAAATGTAAGATAGATAATGACCAATATCACATTTAAATTACTATTTTTCTATAAATTAATTAAAAACTTTGTCACATACTAATAGGATGAGAGAAATTTGAGATTCTAAAAAACATCAAGTAACACAAAATAAACTTTATTGATTTAATAAAACATTTTGGAAGAATTTTTCTTGTGATAGAGCTATAGACTATATGGACTTGACTAGGAATTCTCCTATATTAGAATAATGATGTGTGTAATGAGATGATTATTTATTATAAAAAAAATACATTATTTTACACCAAGAATATATAATCTAACATCTATAAAAACTATTATGTATTTGTCTACGTACTAAAAAAGATAACACAAATCATCATTAATAATGATATTCATTTTTTCTCCGTAGTAAATCTAGTAAAATATATAATCAACATCTTAATATAGACTATATTATAGGAATAAAAGAAGATAATCCTACACTATTTTGATATATGATTTATTATATAGAAGATATTAGGGATTAAAGTATAAATGAACTACCTTATAGTTAATTATACCCCTAAGAGAAATCCACCTATCATATATATCCCTATTAAATAATTAATCTATGTATATGCTATATATCATATAATGGATGGGTACATTGTCTGAAATTCCATATTCGTGGAAGGAATGAGAATGGAGGACGTGAAAATTAACCATGTTGTTAAGGAATTTGGTTTTGATTCTCTAACTAATGTTCACTATCCTTATTAAATTATGGTGTTACATGGATCAAGAAATAATTATTGATAATATCATTCCCTCTTCACTAGTCTGGAATTATCCCTATATATTCTAGTGGATCACCTCAACTGTGATGGTTATTTAGATATGGTAATTAAGATTATCAATGGTGAATAATTCATAATAAAGGGGGATTTATTCTATCTTCACTATTATTATCATAAACTAATAGTTATATATCCTTGTCAATAGATTCCACAAATGAATGGGTGTCCCAATTATTAATATATTCATAGGCAGGATCATTATTGTGGAGTTGTCGATGAAAGAAAATAGTCATCACTTATTTTTAATAATAACCATTTACAATTTCCTTTACATCCAAATTGTCAAATATTTTTTTTGATGTTATTAAATTAAGATACATAAAGGTAATATATTTCCTCAAGAAAATGTTGAAATTCATTTTTTTATTTATCACTTTTCAAGAAATAAATTTGCACAGAAAATATGAAATTGTTTTTACTTATATACACTAATGACTCAAAAGTACCTATAATTCAATTGAATTGTGAATTCGTTATAGTTGCATGGTTGTTTCATCTATCATCATGCTGATTTTTTTACAAAAACAAAATATCACATAATTTTTTGTTATTGGGAATTTATGTTATGTAACTAAATCACCCAAATACAGTTAGAAAATTCATATTAATCATTTAGTAAATAGACTAATTACACAAGGGGAATAGGTTATACCACTTAACTAGTTTTTATTGAATTTATAATCACTTTAATAATGTCGAACATGTTTATAATGCTTTGTCTCCATAACTTTTTATTGAAGGGAAATTTTGTTAACTTATGTAATTGGGGATTTATATGTTTATATGAAGATTAAAATATTCCTAATAATTATAAATTCTTTTATCGAAAAGTAGGAAAAGGATAGATATCAGTCTTTGAAATAACCATATACAATTTTATTTATATAATAATAAAGAGGGGAACAATTCAGGTATAGACATGTTGTTATATATGTTAATAAAATTTTAGACCATTTCTCACAACAAGTTTATTTAATTATATTAATTTATAAAAAGATAGTTTATGTTGGCCCAAAAAATTGTAATGATATTATGAAATTAAACTAAAAACTTAGAATAAAAATGGGAGGGTCTTTATTATATACAACATGTACACACTAATGGATCATATTCCAGAGTCATAATAGATTGTTGGTGAAGCACACATATCATGGATGTAAGGTATCCCAAAATATACTTTCCATAACATTGAAATTATTGTACCATGGACTTGGCAGTGAGACCATAAATTACGTATATTTACGTGTTGTTTTGAAAGATCAAAACTTATATAACACCAACATCCCAATCAAATTAATTTAAACTATATGAAAATCATCTTTGTTGTCTATCTCTAAAATATAAAACCCCTGTAGATATCATAAAACATTAAACTATAAGATAAAATTTTCTTATAATTAAAAAATTAAACTAAATGACCCCAAAAAGACAATTAAAAATATCTTCAAAAGGCTATAAATTTTTCATCATTGTAGTTCCTTCAATTATATAACATCTAAATCATTTCCATATAATATCATTGAAAGCAGTGAATACATTCTTATAGAGTGATATCTTATGAGATATAGGAAATATTTTATAAATATCTTAGTTTTTAAATTGTTTATGACTCACCCGAGATTAGTTATTCTATATTATTCTATATATTATCAAAATATATATGCCAAATAGTCAAAATTATGAAATCCCCTTCAATTGTTTTTTCATGATACTAAGATGTGCATCATTTGGACCTTCCTATAAAACCTTATACCACAGATGGAATCCTATAATTAATTTTATAATCCCACAAAATCCATGAAATAAATCTATTGAATGATTTATAAGTATACATTTTAGGGATTCTTATTTATCATTGATTTAAAAATGCTTTTTAAGAAGTTTTCTTTTGATTAAAGGATTTGTTTTATTTAACTATTTTTTCCAAGAATGGAATGATTTAATTTAAATAAAAAATTTATTGATATTATAAATTTAATTAGATGGAATTTCCTTCATTTATGACATCCTCAAAAAAATTCATTTTAATATGATTTATTAGAAATATTGAATTCTGTTTGAATAATTAATCATACAGATTTTTGTGAATAACCATTTATTTTATTTAAATATTAATATATATAAGAACCATTGAAATTATAATTTAATTATTTATTTACATAAAATTAATTTTTAAAATAATTATTTAAATAATTATATAGTATTACATGTGATCTTTTTGATAAGATATATTTGTTTATTCAAAATGGAATTTGTCTAAAAAATATTTTTTTATATTTCTCCCATATATACTAAATTATTTTTTCATGTTATAATAATTAAATATTTAAAATAGATTCCATATTTAGAATTAGAAAAAATTATAAATGTGTTAACATACATTTTATTCAATATTAAGTGTTTTTAAGGTAAAAATGTGTCTCATAGATAAATGGAAAATATGGTTAATAATTTTAAATAAAATTTAATAACATAAAAAATTTTCATTAGACATATTATTGTATAATTTATTTTGATCCTTATCATAGTATATTAAAAATTGGATAGGTTTTCATCATTTGTACCATGAGTTACTAAATATAAAATATTAACATATTTTAAACACTTATTTGATTGCCACAACCCACACTTGTAAAAGGAAATCTCATCTTATCTCTTATCCATAAATATGGTAGAACACTAGATTCACCAATAAGGTAATAAATCACTCCCAATAATCACTATTGAAGATAAAGAGGTTTTTGTTTCACAAAAAACATCCAAAAAGTCTTAATGGGTATGCCAATAACAATTTTCTAAATAGAGGCATAATTCATACTAAAGTGTCTCAAACTTATTTCTTCATCTAATTAAATGAAATCATCATTAAATTATATAAAATCCAAAAAATGGTATCTAAATTATATTTTATGGTTCTTATGATTATGAAAAAACCATTTGGCATCTATTTTTCCAATCTATGGTCAATGGAAAAATCGCACGTGATTAGGTTTAGGCTTCCACCTCCATGAAGTGATCTCTTCAATTTTTCATCCCCAGATCAAAAGAATTATATGGATAATAAAAAATATATTAATGTTAAACTTATTTAATTATTATGATTATTTACTCATAATTCATTAGATAGCTTTTAAGCTACTATTTGATGAAAAATGACAATATGGCTTATGTGTATGTGTTGTCTACTACCTCCATGAAGGCGTGTGAATAATTTTCCATCTCCAAGATACATGAAAGGACATAATGATAAAAATAATTAGTAAATATAAAACATTGTAATTATTTATACATTTATACATGTAAAATATTATATAATATTAGTATTCCTCCAATTATAAAAATTAAAAAGGCATTCATTATTATGTATTGATTTACATCTGTATAAAATGAAGCAGTTTATTGTTCATCAAAACAAAAAATTATTTGTTTTAAAAATATTTTGAATTTATAAATATGATATTTATAACTTGTGTAATATTATTTAGTTAATCAATCCATACCCCCATTAACCACAGTCAACATACTATTGATATTTTGAGGTTATAAACCTAATTTTCTCAAAACATCCAACCTGACCTTAACCATTATAGTAAAAAAAGAACTAAAAAAATAAACTGAGGTTATAATGATATAAAAATTAACATTAATAATTGCCATAAGAAAATTAAAAAACAATATATGTTTATTATCTAAAAGGGTATACATATAAAAAAATAATTCCAGACACATGGTAAGATAATTTTCTTTCTAGTGTAGTTTTAAATGTTTTAAACTTATTATCCTACATATCAACAATAAATTAATTTTCTCAAAATTGTATTATTTTCTAATATAATTATAAGTACCCATCCATTAACATTACATAATATAAAATTAAATTAATAATTCACGTTGATGATATTTTCAAGTTTAGAGTTAGAGAGAATTAGGCCATAACTATTACATCTCAAATGATTACAAAGTAGACACTTCTACACAGTTTCCAATTTTTTCATAAAATAACAACACTTGAAAAAAAATAGTCATGTCTAGTATTAGGTTTTAGACAGCATGCCTTTTCATTGATCCCATCCTGGACCCTATTCATTATTAAGTCATGTGAAAACATTTCAAAACATGGTATGAGAATAAAAGGCTCTATAAGGGTTATAAAAAATGAATGAAAACATTTTTTCATTAATACATAGAAAACATTAACTATTTTAATTACCTCGTGAAAAAATATGATTTTTGAATAACACATAGAAATCATAAATCATAAAGGTAACTTGTGGAATCCATATCATAATTACATTGTAGCTGTCATAACTACATTGGGAGTTACTTTGGAATACCCATCACAATATATTCACTAAATCTCTTAAAAGAAACATTCACGTTTACCTTAGTAATGATACCCAATGCATTGGAGAGCTATCTCGAGCTCACCTGCGCTCATTTTATCACGGAACCGCCCGTATACGTAATCAATGCCCAAGAACCATAACATAATCATAACACATAACATAAGTTTAAAGGAAAGATAACATTCCCACATTGTAATAACAATAAATCATTTCATGATATTGAAAAAATAAATTCATTCCAAAAATTACTTTTGATAACAAAATATGTAAAAAACGTATATGGTATTTGTTTTTAATTTTACAAACATCACAGCTTGTTAAGGAAGCCCAATATCAAGTAATACTCGCGGCAGCGGACAGGTCATTATCTCTGATTAAATTAAAAAAACTAATTTTTTTAATTTAGTAAAATTATTAATATAAAATATTCCTTTGTAATGAAATGAATAGTCAAAGGGGTTTATACACCATATAAAATAAATTCATGTATATAACTAAATATGCCTCAATGAAAGGAGATTGAGGCAACGTCCCATACCTTGTGTCCGACATGACGTGATCGTTCATTAATCACCTGAATAAGAATCTAAAGTAAATTTATAGTTTCATATAAACATTTTTCAAGATTATAATTCAATTTATATCAATTATTACCATGTTATAAACATTATGTAATCATTTAAGTTAATAATGGTTGTTTTGTCGATATTTGGTACTTCAGTAAAAAATGAACACCTTATATTTACAAGTTGTCCATGTGAACAATAGTCCATTGTATCCAGAAAGATATTCATTATTTAGATATCATATATATCATATATATCTAGTATACATATATATTTATATCATTACATATCAATTGGAGGTAAGAAATAAAATGCACCGTTCATGGGAACGGTAAGCTGTACGTACGCATGAAAGCTACTTTCATTTCTATTTCTTATTTTAATGGAATTAAAACATAATTATAAAAAGGTATATTATAACTCCAGTATAATTTCATATATAATATCATATATAATATCAGTAACTCCATCCTTTATACATCACACATATGGCATTAACAAGTCATATTACATTGAGGGGGCAGTAGTCCGCACATTCACTAATGAAATTATCGCGTTTACCCGTAATGGAAATCATAATGGCATGCTATAAATTGAAATTAAAAAACACATAAATAAAAATTAAACATAATATATATCATATATAAATACAGTTCCATCATAATGGCCACCATGAGAGGCATTAGAAGATAATCGAACAATCAGCGTTTCGTGATGCGTTAGTTTTCCATCCACAGAAACATTATGGTCTTCAAACATTATATGAAGGTGTGTGTAAGTGTAGTTAAAATCCTTATAAGAAAAACACCCTAGAATATTGTGGATACTATTTTTGTTAAAAAATAATGGAATAAAAAGGGTTTAGGAGTTGTAGAAATAAAATAATAGAAAACAATTTAAAAGAAACTGTTACATTAAATTTGGGTAACTCCATTTGGTTTGAGCCAAAGGACTTATTGAAGAGCTTTCTAACAAGGGTAAGTCTTATAAGAGGAGGATAGAGATGTAGGGAGATTAATTGGGAAGATTTTGGGCAAGACAAAAGGCTTTAGAGGTGTGAGTAATTGGATAGAATTGGTCTCCTTTTATAAGGGGGAGGAGGGGCTCTTTAAGAATGTGTGAAAATATTATTTTTATATATAATGATATTCGGTTTCTAAAGGTCCGTAAATCATTAAAGTAAAACATTAGATGAATCATGGTCGAAATAATTTCATCCAACAGTAATTCAAGATGTTTTGGATGTTATTTAAATATTTATAATCTTATTTATTTAAATCATTTATAAATGATGTAAGCATTGCATCATTATTGTGTCATAAATAATTTCATATATTCAATGTAAACAAAATACCATGATGTAGGAAATCTTTTTATATTTAAAATTAATATTTATAGTTGAAAATATAATTATATAACACCATGTAATAACTAATTTACAAATAGATATTTGTTTGTGATATTTTTGAATTTACTTTAAATTAATTAATCTATATTGTCATTATCACTTCCAAGTGGCTTAAAGGGGTCCCGAAATCGACCCAAAGATTCCCATGGTCGTTAATGACTCAAAAAATAGGATTATTACACGTTTAAGGGTATATTTATATTATTATATTATTATTTTTTACCTTTATTTACATGATTTACCTTTTAACTACAGTAAATAAAATATTTACTGAAGTAAATATTATAAATGTATGAAAATAAAAGTTACCTACTTATACAATTGGGTCCACCAGATTCCAAATATGGAGTCTATTATTCCAAATTAAAAACATAAAAGTTTCATAAATTAATTCTAAATCAATTCTTGCTGTGAAAACAAAAAGCGTGTTTTTAAGAAATAATAACTATCAAAAGATTACCACTTGTTTTGTCCAATTTCAAAGTGAAATTAATTTCAATGAAAAATATTTGTTTAAATGTTCAAAATATATTTTAATTACACTTTAAAAACAATTAAAAATATAATCTAACCATATACATAAATTATATTAAAAATCAATTTTTAATTAAAATACAGTATTTTTCATTATTCATTAAAAAATGAACTTTATCATAAAAATTCCTAAAAATTTCTCAAAGTAAAATTTTATGTCCCCATTCTAAATAAGGATTGGATTTGGTCAAATATAATGTATTAATGTGACCAAAAATATATTTAATGAGGGCTCACCGTTAATAGGTGGTAAATCGCCATTTCAATGTAAATTATGCTTAATATTAGATTCATTCAGAATTTAAGCCTCTAAATTTTATTGGATAAATGTAAATACATCTAACAAACATGTATAATCATATTGTAGTTAGTTTTTTCCATTCTCGCCAATAAAATGGCTAGGAGTTAACTACCATTTAAAATAATAATATTATATTATTTATGTGAAACATACGATTTCAAAGAACCTTGTTGTTGCGTATCGGGTACGCTATCGAACACAGAAACCGAATTAAAGTAAAATTAATATTTAATTCAAAAATATTAATAAATATGAAATATCTCTTATTCTTTATTTTATTGGGATGTTACATCCTTACCCCTTTTGAGAATTGCGTCCTCACAATTTTATTACCAAAATAAGTGGGGGTATTTATCTCTCATAGCATTTTCATATTCCCACGTTTCCACTTCATTAATACGGGTTTTGAACAAAACCATTTCCTAGTGAATTATCTTATTCCACAACATAATCTCTCTACGATCAAGAATCTGGACTGGTTTTTATTCATAAGAGATATTATCTTCCAACTGAACTACCTCTAGGCTCAAAACATGAGATGTATCTAGAATATACTTTCTTAACATCGAAACATGAAAAACACTGTGTACCTGGGATAAACAAAGAGGTAAAACCACTCTATACACAACTAATCCAATTTTCTCCAAGATTTCTTAAGGTCCAATGAACCTCACACTCAACTTTCCCTTATTACCAAAATGAATCACACTTTTCCATGAAAAACATTGAGAAAGACATGATCACCTACCTCAAATTAAATATCCTTCATCTAGTTATCTGCATTAATTTTCTGTCTGCTCTGATCTATTCTGATGTGCTTCTGAATAAACTGATCTTTCTCAGCCATCTCTTCTACTAATTTTGGTCCCATCACCTGCCTTTCAACTACTTCATCCCAAAAAGATGGATTTCGACAATGATTTCATATAACGCCTCAAAGGGAGCCATCTGTATACTGGAATGAAAACTGTTATTATATAATGATTCTACCAAAGAATTATGTTGGTCCCAACTTCCCTGATAATCCATCGAGCAAGCATGTAACATATCCTCCATGGTCTTAATCGTTCATTCAGAATGCCCATCTGATTAAGGATGAAATGTTGTACTAAAATTTAATTCAGTACCTAATGACTTCTAAAGGAATTTTCAGAAGTGAGATGTAATCCTGGGACCACGATCAGATATAATGGAGAGGGGGACTCCATGAAACCTGACAATCTCATTAACATACTACTAAGAAATTTGATCTGGAGACAATGTATCTCGAATAGGAAGAAAATGAGAAGATTTAGTCAATCGAACAACAATAACCTAGATTTCATTATTACCTCAGGATGTCTTTGGTAATCCCACAAAAGTCCATTGATATATTTTCCCATTTCCACTCTGGCACCGGTAAAGGCTAAAGCATCCCTTTCGGTAACTGCCAATCTGATTTAACCTACTGACAAGTAAAACACTTCACAGTAAAATTAGTAATATCTCTTTTCATTCCATCCCACCAGTAATACATTCAAAGAACTCTGTACATCATAGTAAAACTAGGATAAACTGAAAATGGGGAACTATGAGCTTCATATAACAACTCATTCTTTAACTGTGAATCACAAGGCACACATAATATCTTCTCAAACCTCAAAACACAATCATTATCAACATTAAAATCATGAAACATACCCTTTTGAACCAACTCTACCTTTTTATTTCAAATCACTTTATTCTTTAGGTGATTCCTTTATTCTATCGGATAGAGATGATTTCAGTGATGCATGAAACAAAAGAGAATAATTTCATGCATGAAAAACTAATATGCAAAATTTTATCAAATCAAAAAACCAAAGGATATTGTTCTAAATATAACATGGTTAATGAAGAATTACTTTTTCAACTCAAAGAATTATCCACTTTATTTTCATTTCATTGATGGTAATGGATCGTACAATCATAATCTTTTATTAATTACAGCCATCTCTTATGTCTCATAATCAATTCATTCTGAGTGAATATATACTTTAAATTTTTTTCGTCAGTTTATATTTCACTTTTTACTCCATACAAATGATGCCTACAAATTTTTAATGAAAAAACAACACCAGAAAATTCGAAATCATGTGTAGGGTAGTTTAACTAATGTGGTTTCAATAGACGTGAATCATAAGAAATTACATGATCATTATGAACTAGGAAACAACCCATTCCTTTCAACAAAGCGTCACTGTTGATAACAAACTCACCATTTCTGGATGGCTGTTCCAAAATTGGAGCATTCACCAATCTCCTTTTCAATTTCTGAAACCAATTATCACCTTATTTTGTGAAAATAAACACAACACCTTTTCTAGTTAACTTAGTAAATGGACTAGATAACCGTGAAAATTTTTCAAAAAACCTCTTTTAATAACTAGAAAAACCAAGAAAACTATGAATCTCAGTTATATTTGTCTCTCTTGGCCATTCTTCAACAAATTTTGTTTTAGCGGGATCAACAGTTATGCCATTTTTTGAAAAAATGTGACCAAGGAAAGAAATTTTTTGTAACCAAAACTCACACTTTCTAAACATCCCAAATATTTTCTTTTCTTTTATGTTTTTCAAGAAAATCGTTAAATTAATTTCATGTTCCTTCTTACCTTTGAATAAACCAAAATATCATCAATGAAAAAAAGACAAAATTATCAAAGAACTCACGGAAAATTCTATTCATAAGATCCATGAATATAAAAAGTGCATTGGTTAAAGCAAATGTCATAACTAAAAATTCATAATGGCCATATATAGTACGAAAAAAAGGTCATTAGAACGTCTTCTTATATTATTTTCAAATGATGGTACCCAAATCTCAAGTCAATCTTCGAAAAATATTGACCTCCCTATAACTGATCAAACAAATCATAAATATGAGGCAAATGATACTTGTTCTTAACATTGATGTTATTCAATGCTCTATAATCAATTCAAAGTCTCATTGAACCATATTTCTTTTTAACAAACAAGACTGTATCACCCCATGATGATTTCTAGGTTGAATGAAACCATTATCTAACAACTCCTGTAATTTTTTCTTTAACTCTAAAAGTTCAATTTGAGCCATTCAATAAGGGGGTTTTGAAATTGTCTTAGCATTAGGAACTAAGCCAACAGTAAATTCACCTTCTCGATCAGGTATAATACCAGGAATATCATTAGGAAAAACATCAAGGTACTCATTTACAACTGGCAAATCATTAATCTGAGCAGTTCCATTGTTTTCACCAATATGTGAAAGGTAACATTCATTTCCATATTTTACTAGTTTCTCACCTTCCTGATATGTTATCAAAAGAAAGGGTTCATTTTTGTATAAAAACTGAAAGTCATTCTGAAAAGAAACATCTTTAGCTCTATATTCAATCTTAGCATGATAAACAGAAATCCAATCCATACCCAAAATAACATCAAACTCTACTAGAGGAAGAACAATAAGGTTTATAGGTAGATTATTTATTCACACAAAGACAAGAACGTTCTTATGTTTTATTTTTGTCTCCAAATTTTCTCCAGGTTTTTTTACCGTAACTTCTATATTCATATCATGAGATGGAATTCCCAATTTACTAGAAAAATTCTCAGAAATTAAAGAGTGTGTAGACTAGGAATAAAACAACACATTTTTATAATATTAACAATGAAACAATGTACCTGATACAACTTCATTTGATGGCCCAAGAACTTATGAAGTAGTTGCAAAGGATTTCACGACCCCTTTCTACTTGTATTCTGGATTCTTTCCTTCGTTTGAGTTCTTTTTTGGACACTCATTTGCATAATGACCCATTTCATTGCACTAAAACATTATACTAACTGTAAATCAGATTTTGTCTTACCATTATCCTGATCTCTTTTAGTGCAATTACGAGCCTTATGCCCCATTTTATCACATCAGTAGCACATTCCATAATTCAAAAGACATTCCCCAACATGATTTTTACCACAATTTTCACAAATTGTAAACTTATGTTTCTTACCACCAGACTTTTTTGAAGTGTTCTTCTATTTCTCCTACCACCTAGACCTCTTATTCTGTTGTTTTTCAAAGAATACCATAACATCAGAAAACTTCATTTCCAAATTATCCGCACAATGAAAAAGTTTTTCTAACTTTTAAACTCATGAGAAGCTAAAGACCTTAGATTCTTTGGATTTAATCCTGAGGAAAAACGGTCGATTTTACGAGAAATATCTTGTATGAAGTTTTGAGAACACCTTGCTAGTTGCGTGAATTTTTCTTCACATACAGCCACTTAGTCATCCTCCTACCTCAATTCCAAGAACTTTTTTTCCATCCTAAGACAAACCACCTTAAGAAAATATTTCTCACGAAACATACCTTTTAATTTGTCCCAATCAAGTGAATCAATCTCCTCACTATCCCTAATATTATTCACCATTTATAACCACTAATTAGCTTCACCTTCAAAATGGTAAATAGAGACTCTAACCTTTTTACGTTCTGAACAACCCATGACATTGAAAATCTTTTCCAGTACTTTAATCAACCTTTCTGCAAGCATCGGATCAGATGATCCTCTAAATGATGGCAGATGTTGCATCATGAAATGCTCTAATACTGATATGTTCTTCTGTGGTTGATTTGGAAGATCTCTTACTTGGATAAAACCACTATTTATATCTTGATTCAACTGTACCATCACAGCAAATAAACTGTTCAGTTCCGATTCTGACCATCTCAGCTTGCTAATTTGGAAGGCTTTCTTCCTCCTGATGTCTTCCCAACATAGATGACTTGTTTCCCCTACATAAAACCATTATGAACACAGAAATATATTATGCGAAGCAACATGGTAACCTGTAAATGATATATGATTTCAATATTAACATAAATAACTTTATGGATTTTAATTTAATAATACCCTAACTCCTAACATTATCTAAACCGACCTCTAATACCAATTATATGGAAACGGCCATAAACGATACACAATATTGAATTAAATGAATAATTCTTGTTGAGTAACTTTTTAGGTTTAGAGTTTTAGAGAATTAGGCCACAACTATTACATATTTAAAGATTAAGAAGCAGACACTTCTACACAGTTTCCATTTTTTCCTAAAATAATAACTCTTCAAAAAAAGAGTCATGTCAGGATCCAGTTTTTAGATAAAATGACTTTTCCTTGATCCCATCCTTGACCCTATTCATCTTTATGTCCGGTGAAAACATTTAAAAACATGGGATGATCATAAAAAGCTCTCTAAGGGTTATAAAACAATGAAAGAAAATATTTTTTCATTAATAAATACAAAACATAAACTCTTTTACTTACCTTGTGAAAACATAAGATTTATGAATAACACATAGAAATCATAAATCATAAAGGTAACTTGTGGCATCTATAACATACTTACATTATAGCTATCATAACTACAAAGAGATTTACATTGGAATACCCATCATAATATTTTCCCCAAATAGCTTGGGAGAAACATTCATGTTTACCTTTGTCATGTTACCCAATGCATTGGAGATCAATCTCGAGCTCACCCACCCTAGGTTTATCATGAAACCACCTGTATACGTAAAAAATTCCCATTAACTATAACAAAATCATAACACATAACATAATTATAAAAAAGGTTAACAATCCCACATTGTAATAATAATATATCATTTCAAGAAATTAAAATAATACATTAATTCTCAAAATCATTTTCAATACCAAAATATGTAAGAAAAGTATATGGTGTTTATTTTTCCTTTAACATTAAGGCTTATTAGGAATCCAAATATCAAGTAATACTCATGGTGGCGGAAAAGACATTGTCACTGCTTACGTTAAAAAAATTATTTTTGGTCATTTATTAATATGATTCATATAAAAATATTCCCTTTTAATGAAATGAAACATCAATGGGGTTTATACACCATATAAAATAATGTCATGTATAAAACTAATATGCCTCAATGAAAGGAAATTGAGACTAAGTCCCTTACCTCATGTCCGACTTGACTCGATCTTAATTTAATCTCATGAATAATAAACTGAAGTAAATTTCTAGTTTATTAAGAACATTTATCTTCTTTATAAGTCCTTTTATATCAATTATTACCAGGTTATAAACATTATGTAATCAATTAAGTTAAAAATTGACATTTTGCCAATATTTGGAACTTCAGAAAAAAATGAACAACTTATATTTACAAGTTCTCTATGTGGTCAATAGTACATTATATCCAGAATGATATTCATTTTTTAGATATCATATATATCATATATATCCAGTATATATATATATATATATATTTTTATAATATTACATATCATTATGAGGTAAGAAATGAAATGCACCGTTCATGGAGATGGTAAGCCGTACGTATGCATGAACGCTACTTTCATTTCTCTTTCTTATTTTAATGGAATTAAAACATAATCATAAATAGGTATATTATAATTCTAGTATAAGTTCATATATAGTATCATATATAATATCATTACCTCTATCCGTTATAAATCCCACATATGGCATTAACGAGTCATATCACTTTGAGGGGCGGTAGTCCGCACATCCTCTAATAAAATTATCGCATTTACCCATAATATAAACCATAAATAAATGATATAAATAAAAATTAAATAAGACTAAATAAAACATAAAAATAATATATATCATATATAAATACAGTTCCATCATAATGGAAACCATGATAGGTGGTAGAAGATAATCAAACAATCATCGTTTCTTGAGGCATTAGTTTTCGATCCACAATAAAATTATGTACTTCATCCATTAGTTGGAGGTGTGTGTAAGTATAGTTAGAATCCATATATTAAAAAAGTCCCAGTATATTTAAGATACTTTTTTTGTTACAAAAGAAATGAATAAAAAGATTTTAGGGGTAGGAGAAGAAAAACAAAAGAGAAAAATTTAAATGAAACAGTTGCCTTTAATTTGGGTAACTCCCTTTGGTTTGAAACAATGGACTTATTGAAGTGCCCTTTGCCTAAGGTAAGGCTTCTAGGAAGAGGAGAGAGTTGTAGGGAGATTAATTTTGAAGAGGTTGGATGATCCAAAAGGCATGATAGGTGTCAGGAATTGGTTATAAGTGGTCTCCTTTTATAAAGGGCAGGAGGGGATCTTTAGAAAAGTGTGAAAATATTATTTTATTATATAATGATATTCGGTTTCTATAGGTCCAAAAGTCATTAAATTAAAATAGAGGATGACTCGTTGTTGAAATAATATCATCCAATATTAATTGGATAGGTTTTTGATGTTTATTTAATATTTATAATCTTATTTATTTAAATATTTTATTAATGAGGTAAACATTGCATCATTATTGTGTCATAAATAATATAATTTATTCATTGTATAAAAAAATACCATGATGTAGAAATATTTTTAGTTTTACAATTAATATTTGTAGTCTAAAATATAACGTATATAACACCATATAAAAATTAATTTACAAAGAGATATTTGTTTATGCAATTTTTTTCTTTACTTTAAATTAATTAATCTATATTGTCATTATCACTACCATGTGGCTCAAAGTGGTCCCAAAATGGACCCAAAGATGCCCATGGTCGTAAATTACTCAACCAATAGGATTAGTACACGTTTAATGGTAATTTTACATTATTTTAATATTATTTTTTACTCTTATTTACCTGATTTACCCTTTAACCATGGTAAATAAAATATTTACTGAAGTAAATATTTAAAATTTCTAAAAATAAATTTACCTATTTACGAAATTTGGACCTAATGATTCCAAATATAAAGTCCATTTTTCAAAATTCAAAACACATAAGTGGCATAAATTAAAATCCAAATTAATTCCCACTTTCAAAATAGAAAGCGTGTTTTTAAGAAATTATAATTATCAGAAGATTAACATTTATTTATGTCCAATTTCAAAGTGAAATTAATTCCAATAACCAAAATTGGTTTAAATGTTAATAATATATTTTAATTAAACTTTAAAACAAATTTAAATGATAATCTAACCATATGCATAAATTATAGTAAAAGGCAATTTTGAATTAAAATATAGTGTTTTTCACTATTCATTAAAAAAATGATATTTATCAGAAATATACCAAAAAATTACCCAAAGTAAATTTTTTTGTCCCCAATCTAAATAAGGATAATATTTGGTTAGATATAATGTATAAATGTGACCAAAACTATATTTAATGAGGGTCTGCCATTAATAGGTGGAAAATCGACCTTTTAATGTATATTATGCTTAAAATTAGATTTATTCATAATTTAAACCTCTAACTTTTATTGGATAAATTTAAATACATTTAAAAAACATGTATAATCATATTTTTTTATGTTTTGTTCATTCCCTCCAATACAATGGATAGGAGTTAACTACCATTTAAAATTATAATATTATATTATTACTGTGCAACGTAAGATTTCAAAGAAACTTGCAATTGCGTATCGGGTAGGCTATCAAACATAGCAACCCCTTTAGAGTAAAATTGATATTATATTAACAAATATTAATAAATATGAAATATGTCTTATTCTTTATTTACCTAGGATGTTACAAAATTACTAGAAAATATTATTTATTAACTTTATTTTAATTTATTTTGAAACATTTAATTCATATTACATTCATCATTTTCTATACTATTCATTATTTAAATTAATTACCACATTGTTTAAATAATGTTTTTAATTTATATTTATTCATTTACCTTTACTTCCATCATAGATATTGTTCATTATAAAGAATAATATAAAATATAACATGGTTTTTCCTATTATATCCTTTTATTGATATTTTTCCAGTATTATATTTTTATGAGTTTTCAATGTCAATTTATATTTCTTATTAGGAATGTATGAAAATGGTATTTATAAAGAATATATGTTTAAATATGGTTTTCTGAGGAATAAAAGATGAAGAATTTAAAAATTACATTTATGTAATGGTACATGAGGAAAACATATTATGATGGATGAGAAAGATATATGTCATATTGTTGGGAGATATTGATATATTTTCCCCATATATTATTAAAAAATGTATACTTTTGTGGTTAATAATGAGAATAATTACCATATAGGATACACCTATGGAAATAACAGGGATTTTGTTTTTCTACAACAATTTATATATAATTTAAAATGGTTTATGAAAATAATTCTACAATATTACAATATCATTATTTCAAAAATGTATTTATGGATTTTTTTTAATTTCTTTTGTTATGGAATGATTTTAATTTATATTAAGGTAAAAGGGTTAGAAATTCATTTAATAGTGCCAACATGCTGCATGCTTCCTTTATTTTTTTAAAAGATAATTAATTAATTTTTTTTGATTGAGACACTATTAATTTTCATATTTGGAATTATTTTATTTTATTCATTAAAAACTAATGAGAAAAAGGTAAATATCTCAATGGATTTTATGGTTACACAATCGACTAAAAATATTCATTTGTTTTTATATCATTTACTAAGAATTATTTTCCTGATCATATGTTTTTAAATTTTTTCAAAAGTCCAATGGATTATCATAAATGTTATCATGGAAAATATTTTCACAGTTACGAATCATAATAAATGTAGAAAATGTGTAATGATTGAATTACATGTCTATAATTAGATTGATATTTTTGTCAAAATATTCACATTGTGAAAATATACTATTTAGTATGTACTATTTTTTATAGCTATATAGATATATGAACTGAAAAAAGATATTAAATGTTATATTTTTCAATCTGTGTTATATATCTTCAAAATATGGGAGAAATATAATATGAGTAATTATAGTTGGAAAGAAAGAACATGGGTGTGTTCCTTTTAAGGACAAGAGAATGTTAGAATACCTTTTTAATGATATTATTATCATGAGATATGTTTTGAATGTATTAATTTTACTTCACTTAATCAAAGAATATTCATTATATTTTTTCATTGATGGAACATGGTTTGTGAAGTTAAAAGGAATCAAAGGGATAATTACCTTCTAAACTGGAATCAAAGAATGATCAAAACAAATAAATTTATTTAAGTGTTATGTATTTTATTAAATGATACTAATGGTTTCTAACATAAATGAGAAAAATAAACTATCTACATAGGAGCATGTCCACAGTTGAAAAATTCTTGAGGCAACACCCTATGTCTTTTATTGGACATTACGTAATGAAATAATGTAAACAATTTATAAATTAACTAAAGAATATTTATTATATTTTTATATCTTCTATAAATCCAAATGTAATAATTTTTATTTATATTTTTATAAGTTAATATAATGGATGTTTGAATTTTGTTAATAATATTAAGGGTTAAAGGGTAGGTTGATTTCATAGGGAGAAAAAAATATTAATGATAATTTTATAGAAAATTATTTTAAAAATTATAATTAATATATAAGGGAATGAAAATTTATTATTCTTAGGATAAGGGGAAAATGTACTGAATTTTTTTAGTATAAAATATTACCCAACTTGACAGATGTGCAACAAATATTTTAATGGACCTTCTGAGTATAATTATAAGGATATACACAAGTATGAAACCAATTTTAAAATACTATCTAGAAATTCTGAATTTAAAATTTAAAATCTTTTTTTTAATTATTTTCATAATGGTGAGATGATTTTTTCCAACACATAAGTTGATTATGACTATAAGAGTATTAATCATACAATGTGATAAAATATAGAGAATCACTCAACTAACAAAATTTATGGTATTTCCCTAAAATGCTCTGAAAGTGTTAAATGGAATTTTAAAGAGTGTGTTCTAAGATAAAGAAATTTATAATGATAAATTATTTTTTATCCATTGAATCATTAAATTACGTAAATGAATTATAATAAAAAAGTAATTGCAAAAAATAAAGTCATCCATTTTTAGTTGTTTTACTTGTAAGGGGTCAGGTCATTAGATAATGAATGTTGAAAGATAGTTATTCTTGGTGTGAATCATCATCAAAAAACGTTTAACTGTGTGGAAAATACATTGATTTATGAAATTGGGACTCAATAATGTAATCTATGTACATTACTATCCATTAATCTATAGTGGAACTTATGGTTTCAATATATAATAATTGGTTATATTTTATTACTATTGATTAAATTCACCATGGTTGACAAACATGTTGTTACATGTGATTTCTGTTATTTCTCCCAGCTTCATGAATTATGAATAGGAACATAAGTTCACATGAACAATATATACCTATTGTTGTAATGTATAGTGGTATATTAACTATATGACTTGATTTGTGCTATCATCTTTAGATATATTATTTTTTGTTATATATTTGTTGGTCATTCCATGAGATATATTATTATTGCGACCAATTAGTTGAATAGATAATGTTTATTTGTTAGTATATATATTAAGAATGAGACTAACATGCTGGGATGGAGAGGAGGGTCAGTTCTAGGTGGGGTATTCCTTGGGATAAGGGGGGAATTGTAGCAAACCAATTTTTTATAATATAAAGTGACTAAAAGAAACCCGGTGTGATCCCATTAATAGGTTTGAATATGGTTTTTTTCTCAATGTTCATCATATTGGAGATGATGACTCCTAGGAGATGATAAATTGGATGAGTAGTTGGGGTATCATAAAATTCCATCATTACACCAAAAGTGGTACACAGGGATATACCCTTGCAAACAAATGCACCGACAAAGTAAATTTCGACCACAAAACCCATTCACATGGGAATGTTTTGGATAGTGGATGTCAAGGGTGGACCAATATAGAACATAACAAATGAACTTTGTCTAGAATTATATACATAGTGCCTTCCACCATTCTATGGAACTAGTGGATCTTAATATGCAAAGGACCAATTGGAATTCATTTAGAGAATCAACGAGGAAGGGCAGATTCTTGAAGAAGGGTGAATAATCATGGATACCCTCCTATTTCATGGGCCCACCATAATATTTTAGACTTCTATAAGTCAGTCTATGATATGATGTGGTATGACATGATAAATATTAAGTATTTTTTTCCTGAGATGCATTTTTACATAAGGATGACCTTGTACTATTCCAAGTAGTCCATGGAACGACAACATATTTCTATTAGAAAGTCTATATATTCATCTTTAATTATAGCATTGATTCGAATTTGTTCTTTGCATGTTGGGATTGAGGTGAATAAGTATCAGATGTTTGAGAAATAACATTGTCCATATATCAGATGTCAGGTTCGAGGTTTTGACCTAAAAACATATACACATGACATTCATAAAGCCCTCACAATTGATAAGGGACTGGGGGATGACATGGTATTATGATTTCTCGAAAACCATGGTGGTACTACAAATGGATTTCCTTTCACTAATATGGTAGTTTCATTTATAAATTAGTATAGTAATACAAGATATATGATGTTGAGTACCAGTATTCATGTGTATTATAGTGTGGTTTCATAATCCACTTCATAAAAAGTTTCATAGAATATCAACTATATAGAATATATAATTTCATAGGTTCTATACTGATCCTAAGAGAACACGTAGGTAGTGCAAAAAATGGGGCATTGATAATAGTTTTTCTTTAGAATGTGATGACTGATTCCCATAAAGGGAATGGTTATACATGGAGATTTGGACGAGGTTCTCAGTACCAGACTAAGACATGTCATGTACCCTAGGGATGAATAATATGAGCATACGTAGGAAGCATGCACAACGTAAACCAAACCCAAGATGAAATTTTAGAAGAAAAATCCACTATATGAGATAAATCACTTATCATCCCGACTTTATCTACAACCTCGTTCGATTTTGGTGCTTCCCATTTTTTCAAATCATCATAATTTTTACGAGACATGGCTTACCAATCATGTTGTCATCATAAATTTTTTCCCATGATAATCCAATGTGTATGTGAGTGGATCATATTCAATGATTCCCAGAGTGTCCACAATTTTTCACTATCTATAGAGATCTATGGGTATTCCTAATTCGAATTAAGAATACATTCAATGTTATTCGTCACATTGACTTGCTAACCATTTTCTGATCAGACTTTGTGGTTGATATCGTAGATGAATATCTACAACATCACCAAAGATATTGACGTTATATATGTTTGTAGAGTGTTAATTTAGATCAGTAACATTTGGTTCGAACATGAACCATCTCTTAAATATAAACACAAAGATTTAAGGATTTGATATTTTATCTACATTAGTGGTAATTCCATAAACATTTCCACCAGTCATATATCTCCATTAGTATGTATTTATAGATAACATTACATGAATAAATCATTATAGAGGATTTTAAATTGAGGTAGAGCTCTATTTATGTGTACAATCTATTTTGATAACCTTTTATCATATGTATCCAACTATGATGAATAAGCTGAAGTAAGAACTGGATGAATTGGAAGTTAATGGATTTATGAGACCTAGTAAATCACCTTGGGGTGCACAAAATTTGTTCACTAAGAAGGAATATAGTGGTATTTTACTATGAGTCAATTACTGGATGTTGAACTAAGAGTAATTGAAGAATCAATTTTTTTAATCAGCTCAATTATATTTTGATTGGTTATGGTGATCTTGATGATTCTCTATGATTGAAAATCAATTGGGCTACCACTAGTTCTATTTTTGGTTTACATAAATTATGAAGATATAGTTTTAGAGTAGATATGGACTATATGAGTATCTCTTAATGTATTTTGAAATGTGAAACCCCTAAGTAGTGTTCATGTCCCTAAGGACTCATATTTTCATCCATTCATAGACACATTCACTATAGTTTTTATCAATGATATCATCATATAATCACCGACATAGGATAAAAAATCATGGAACCTAGATATATTAATATGTATAGTTCGAGCTCATATTTTTTAAACCATGTTGTTTAAATTTGGATTATAGGATAAAGACGTGATTTTCATAGGACATATGTTGTCTAATACTAGTATATTAGTAGAACCAAATATATTACCAAAATCATTTCATGGAAATTTATGGGAAACATGTATGATATGGGAATATTTATTGGATAATTCATATATTACTAGTTGTTTATCCAGGATTTATATTAACCATATACACCCATGATAGAAATTAAAATGAATAATGTGACGTAACAATGGTTATACTCATGTGGAAATTATTTCCCCGAGTTAAAAAAATGTCTGAAGACAACACCAATACTAAAACTCCAAGTGAGTGGGTTTTATTTTGAAGTAATCTATGATGAATAAATAATTGATTAGAGATTTTTGTTGATGCAGTGAGATAAGGTAGTCACAATTGGGTAACAACAGTTGTGAACCCTTAAAAAGAACTACCCTACAAAGGATTTGGATTTGGGGTGTATATTCCATGTTCTAATGTGTTGGATACATTATCTTTTTAGATATAGATTTATTTTTTATATATATACCAAAAAATCCTTCTCTATATCTTCACATATAGATAATAGTACCAGAGATAGAAGACCTAGGTTGGGATTTATCAGTTGTTCAAATTTGAGATGGAATATTCACTTGGTAAGGTAAATTTTTTAGACTATTACATTAACCATAAGTCACATGAGGACTAGGAACATGGATAATGGTTATGATATGAGAAATTGGGTTTAATGAGTTAATTGTTTGATTGGATGATGGATTCCATAGAAGACCATGGTTTAATAAATTTTCTCCCAATATATTCACATCCTCAATTGTGGAATGGGTAAATTATAAATAGTTATTAGAATCAAAATGTGTTATAATGAGGGAACAACTTGTTGCTGATGACTCAATGCCTGGATAGTCGATGAATGATGATGAAATAGTCTTAGTACATAGAAGAGTAATATTTCATGCAACTATGAGAGAGGAGTTTATATGAGAATACCATACATCTATATAGGAAGTACGGCCTAGTGAGAAAAAGATGTATACTAACTTTAGAAATCAATTGTTTTCGATATATATGAAAATTGAAATGGTTGGTTTACTGTCCAGATGCCTCGCCTATTTTAGGGTGAAGGTTGAGCACCTGTGTTATTGTGAGTTTTTACATCCACTCTATATATCTTTGTATATGTGAGAGGAAATCATTATAATATTTTTTATGGGTATAAGAAAGACCTTGATGATTCATGATATATCATGGTTGATTTTTGATAAGTTAAAAATGTCTTCTCGGATCATACTAATGAGATTGAATTACTCAGTAGATCTCATAGGAAATCAAAATGTCTGAGAGAACATACACCTTCATGGAGTCCCATTTATCTATTTTTTAGATATAGATTTAGTCCATTACATCTCACATTTTTAAAGTAATGTAAAAAACCCTAGGGACATAGCTTAGATAAACCACATCATTCCCTGATCAGACTGATTGTTAGTTTGAGAGGACTATATGCATATTAGAGGATATTCTTAGAACATTATTTAAAAAACTTCATGGATCAAGGTATGATCACATAACATTGATTGACTATTTATAAAATAACAATAATTAGGCTTTGTATTATATGGCACATTAAGAGGATCATTATTTGAGTATGTGTCTATCACTATTGTCTTTTCTTGAGGCATGCGAGGTAGAATTCTTTGGACCTATTATGGTTGAACATACATTCAAGAGATTTCATTTGATATTGAAAATATTTACCACTAGTTAGAGTTGAAATAGATCTGATGACGACCATAAGAGGATACCCTTGGAGTTTTTGTTGGAAGATCATGTTTTCATGAAGGTGACTCCTCAATAGTATAATAGAAATTGGATTAGTAGGGTAGTCTTGAACCATTTTTTCTCCATTGAGCACATTGAGTGGATAAGAATAGTGGGTTATTATATGCTCCTCCCTTCCCAAAATATTGGTATTCAATTTTTTTTTTCAAGTTTCAAGACAATACATGTAGAGGTCTGACCCTAAACATGTTATTTATTTCATCTAAATTAAGCTTCAGATGAATTAATCTTATAAGGAGAATCTGGTTCATATCATTGATCTATGCGCTAAGGTGGAGTGAGGAAAGACGATACCTATTCTTTATATTCTGTGAAAAAATTTATGGATCCATGAAGACACAGAGGAACATGAGTATGACATTCAATATTAGTACATTGCATTTTTTTGAATGTATACTGTAGATACATCTTTCGAATTGAATGTTTCTATAGGATGAGAATTGTACTTCAATTATTTCATTAAATATATCGACAACCCTGTCATTAGTAACTTATTTTTTTTTCATTGAAATAGATGTTTTCTATAAAATTCACTTAACAAAAATATTAAATGCTTTGTGTAATCATAAAATCCCAGATAACAAAAAGGAATGAACAATCAAATTTTTTTGTAGATAGACATAGAGTTAATGTGATATTTTGAGGCCCATAAATCCTTAGTGCATAATAAATACTAATTTTATTTATATTATAATGCTCTTACATAATTTATGAAAAGGAATTGAATAAGTCCAAAATAGTGTGTTGAATGAGAATTGAGATACCACAGTTTGGCCTAGGAAATGGTCTTTACCCTAAGAGGGGTGTATCTTTTGTATGAATTCAATGTTTTCTTGGCTAGATCCATGATGTAAATTATTTATTTTTTTTATTTATATTTTATTTTGAAATAATTTATTATCATCCAAAGGGTGCTTCATTTGATAAATATGAGATAACTGTTAGGTCTGGGATGATGTATTTTCCATAGGTCGAGTATAGCATTTAAATACCTATTATGTTTTGACAACCGTATTATAAGAATATTTATTTAATAAATTGTAGTAAATTAATTCTGAATAAAAATATATTAACAAATAAAGAAGGTGCATAATAAGAAAAATACAATTTTAAACATACGTATTTAATTCAGCGTTTACTCTATGTGGGGTATAAATTTTATAAGCACCTTGATTTTGGTTAGGTCCCTAGCCAAATTAATTAATTTTATATTGGTGTAAAATAGAAATAAATAAATATATATATATATATAATCAAATTTATTAAGTTAATTAATTAATTATTATTTATTTTCAATCTATGTGCATCAAACCAAATTTTTAACAAATTAAATTAAGGAATAAAATTTCAATCACATTTGATAGATTATTAATGATAATTCTTTTATAGGATGAATATATTTACTCTTCAATTATTTAAATGATGATTAACGATTTGAAAACATGTATTAATTCCGTCGAATAAGACAATGTTTTTTGGTTCCTTAAATACATCCCCATCAGCTCCCATCCTTGGAATCACACCATTAAGTTAGTGAAATCATTTTAGTGAATATTTTGTTTATTTCCATCCTCTTATAGCTAAAATTTATTCTTCAATGGGGTTATGCAAGGGGTGCTTCACTATAGTTGTTCTTCCCAGTTTTATTTTTATTTTTCATTTTAATATGTTACAACAAAAATTTTAAATTAAAAGGTACTTAATCATAAAATTAATATATAATATAATATATTTATTAAATGATATATTTACTTTTTATTATAAAATGAATTTTTTATTTTATTATCAATATATATATATATATACATACACACACACATATATTTATATACAATAATAATCAAATTGTAAGATTAGGAATAATTTATATAATTAACAAATGTCACATATTTGGATTAGAAAATGATTTTTTTAATAAAATTAAAAAAACCCACACAAAAACACACACATATATATTGATAATGACATTGTATAATTAGGGATACTTTATTCAAATTATCAAATTTCAATAATTTGGTTTATCAAAATATAATTTGAAAGTTAATTATAAATATACATATATACTCATAATCACATAGTATGATTAGGAAAAATTTAATAAAATAAAACTATCAATGTGTATTTGAATAAATTATCAAGGATAAATTATAGATATTAGAAAATAATAATTTCCTTTTTTTTCAAATAATGATATTATGATATTATGATTGAAAATATAACAAATTATTAAAGGGAAATAATAAATTAATAATTTAAAATTATCAGATGATAACTTATAAGTGAATATTATATGATAATTATTAGAGGATAATTTATTAAATTTTAAATGTGTAATTGTAATAAATATTAAAAAAGAATTAAAATGTAAAAAAAATAAAATTATCACGTGATAATCGTTAAGATATTGTTATAAGGTAATTATTTGTAGATAATTTATTGTTATAGATAATTAAATTATCAGAAGATAATTTTATAACGATAAATATTTATAAATTATCAAAATATATATTTTCTTAATCAGAACATAGTGAGCATATGCGTTGACTTAATTGATAGTTTAAAAATTGTTTAGGAGATATAAGATATAATAACATGTTATATTTTAATGCCTATTTGAAAACAATATAGGATAGAGAATGTATCATCCCATATGATATTTTATTTCATTTTTAAATAAATATTATTTTTTTTGTGTTAAATTAAACCTTGAAAAACCTAATGTGTTTACATTTCTATAATATAATCACAAAGAGGTGTTTTTCATCGATTTATACCCTCTATTTTCCTTCGATGAATTTTGAGGTAGGATGTTTTATTACCTTTTAAGGCTTGTTAACACTTGTTTCCATTATAACTATTAATCATATACATGTTTTTATGACCTTGATAGATAATGATATCATGTGGTTGTGTGTGTAGCCTCAAAAACCATATGTAAGACTTGATGTCATGAGATCTTTATAGTGTCTTATTCATGTTTGATGGTCTCATGTATTGTGTGTTCTTCTATATAAATGATTATATGTTATACTTGTTAATGTATCCTACCATTCTATGTATGGTTTGTTATATTATTCCTGGATCCCAAGAAAAGTGGATTGTCATAAAAAGTTATCCCTATGGGGGGATCATTCATGACATGCGATAATTATAAAAAGATACCTATATGTATAGCTGGGTTACAAAGATTCCTCAAGGATAACGGGAGATAAAGTTAATGCTTATGTGATGTTGACTATATTACATTCACTGTAATATTTTACTTGATGACTAAGGGATTCCAATTAGGCACTCGATATCATGTTAATTCATTGATGACAAAGGGATGTCAATTATCTCTTGATCACTTTTTTATTACGAGAACATAACAGTGTTGATGAATAGTGATGTAGATTTTTACAATAAAATTCTGCTGATTTCATGATTTATTCACCTCAGGTATATTCCTTATTGCTTCTAATATCTTGATTAACCATGAGACATAAATTCATAGAATGTATGGTGGGGGTGGTTATTGTTTAGTTAACATCCATCCTATTTTTTATTGTATGACTATTTTTCTTAAAAAATGATCATTATTATTGAATAAAATGTTAAATATGAGAAAATCATGTTATAAATGAATTGGAGGTCACCTGCTGAGTCTAGTAGTCACACCCTACATTGTCCTTTCGATGTGCTTTTAGATCGAGGGAGGGATCTGGGTAAGGGAAAGTGCCCAGTGCTGGATAGATGAGTAGAGGAAAACGGAGACAACATTACACTGACATAGACTCTGAAGGATACCCTCTTTATTTATTTACCTTTTATATATTAATTACTATATACGTGCATGCTACTAATGAGAGCTATGTTAATTTTATAACATGTATATCATCTTTAATATTAAGTACGTTTACACTAATTATTTATTATAATTCTTATTGTTGATAATTGATCCAATGACATGATATGGAGGGTATGGTCCTGATTGATTTGTTCAGACACTTCAGGTTAGTAATTATCCTCTTGCATATGGGGATAAATGCATAATGTCACATGACATTATGAATCCTACCCAGCGATTCAAGACATGCAATTTAATGATAATTGGCGCATTTATTGTTTATTTGGATTATGCTAGTATCTTATTTGATTTGGGATCCACAAATTATTCTTATTTTTGACATTTCATTGTAGAATGGAAATAAAATCTATTGATATCGTGTTTTAATATCTCGTACAATCTCTTCCAGGACTATGAAGTAAAATACTGTTTATAAAAACCCTCATATTATTATCTTTACAATGAATTTTCCTTAAACACCTATTTTCATTCCGAATATACATTTTGATATCATTTTAGTTATGTATTTTTTTTAATATCCCATTCTAATAAGATTTTTAGAAATAATGAATTAATTTTAAATTTTTGAAGTGCATTTTAATATTTTTTATGAAAAAGTGTTTATAAAATTTGCTATATATCTAGATGAAGATAAAATTATTTAATATGGGACTGAAATTTATTTCGAATATATTTTTGAAATAAATGAAACTATTAAAATTATTGATGATTCTATAGTGAATGAATATGTGGATTCATTTTCTGATGATTTTCAAAGTTTCATTCAAGATTATGATGTTTATCATATAATTTAAGATTTTGCTATTATTAATATAATTCCAACTCTCCCTTATCATGTGACTTAAATTGGGTTATTATAATTAGAATAAACATTATAGGATTTTCATTATAAGGGTATCTTCACCCAAGTACGTATCATTAAAGAGAACCAATCTTGATTTTTTAATGAATGATTATTACATTAATATTACTATGATTATAGATAACTTAATATCATCACTATTATGAAAAAATATACATTGAAATATATTGATGAAATTCTTTATCTTATCTACATAGCTAATTATTTTTCCATGGTTGATATCATGTCATATTATCATAATATAAAGGTGATAGATTATGGAATCTGAAAGACCCCATTACATATTAGTAATTGTAATTGAGATTTATTATAATTCTATCTAGTTTAAAAGTTGAACTAAATATATTTACAAATATTATGAATTGAGTTTTTCATGATTATTTTTATAAATTAATTAAGGTTCTAAATAATGGTATTTTTATTTATTATATGATATTTGAGGAATATGATAAACATATAAGGGTTTTTCTGAATTCATTTTTTGATAGATGTTTTAAATTTTTTTATCAAATATAAGTTTTTTCATGAAAAATTTTATTACATAGTAATATTATATTTATCTTTGGAATAATTATTATTCCAGATAAAACCAATGTGGTTGAAGAAAATAAAGGAACAAAATGTTCAATATTATTTAATGGCTTCATGTATTATTGTAGTAATATTGAATTTAGATTGATAAATTTTGATAGTCATCATTCAAATAACAATTTTTACTCAAAAATGAGTTTAATTTATATTTATGAAGAAATTTAGTGACATATTTTTTGAAATAAAAATATTATTGGTTAATAATCCATTGTTAGATTTCCAACAAGTAATAATGATTTTTTATAGTAGTTATTCTTTAAAATGACATAGTTGTGTATCAATGAAATATGATCAGGTAATTGCATATTGTTGATGTTAAATAAAAAATAAGAATAATTAAACTACCCATGATATGGATCTTGTGGCTGTGGTTTATGATTGATGAATTTTTGGGATTATTTAATATTGGGTAAAATTTTAAATATATTTGGACTGAAAATGTTTAATGTATCTATTTAATCAATAAGAGTTTAAATTGAGATAAATAGAATCATCAGAAGTGGAAAAGGAACATTATTACAGAATCTCTATCATCTAGGAAGTGAAAAGTAGGAAAGGGGAAACATGATTCGAAAAGATAACAAGTCATTAAACAATTTTGGTTTGAAATGTGATCATATTTATAATAGTATAATGAATGTTTCCCTAAAAATTATGCATGCTGGATGTCCTATAATTATTGTTTAGGTGTCAGTACAATCATTTATGGATGATAGATTTTTGAAATCTCAAATAGAATACCATGGATTGAAATCAATCGTATAATGTTTTTTCAAATGTATATTTTTTAAATTATGATTTTTAAAAAATGTGATGTTAGTTATTAAAATATATTATATATTGTATGTGATTCCGTGTTATAGAAGTAAATTTTGAGTGAAACTCAGAGGTCTCGGTTTTATATTTATCCTTATAGTTCTAGAATTTTTTGATAAAATCCTATATTTTTGTGGTGAGATGGAATAAAAATTTATATGTATTGTTTGACATGAAATATTATCCATGATAATAGTTATATCAAATTAGAAACTAATAAAGTGTATTATACATATGTTTACATTATCTAAATGGGAATGGGAGAATATAACCAAGGATTTCATAGTGGACATACCAATTGAATCGTTTGATAATGTTTATATTTTGGTTATAAACTCTAAATTAGTTAAATATAATATATGTAGGCAATATAATATAGTCAAATCACTTATATTATAACCTTATATTGTATGTTTTTAGGGTCCCAAATTTACCTCAAATGTTTTATACGAATATAAAATAACATTCTAAACTATGTTAAATTTCGAATAATACATTTATCATAAATAAAAGGGAATTTCAAAGTGAATTATTTAGACATTTGTAGTTATGTTTTGTTGAAGAAAATTTTAATTTCATTAAACATGTAATCATCATGTTTTATTAACAAAATATTATTATGAAAATAATGTTCATTAAAGTATACAGATAGAATATTTAAAGACATTATATTGAATGTGTGGAAAACTCAATTATGATGTAATGAATATGATAAAAGGATATTATTTGGACTAATGAGGCTAGTTTAATTATATAATATGGTAAATTTTATTCAATAAAATATGAGAGAAGATCATATATGCAGAAATGTTATATGGAGTACTAGAGGAAAGATCTCTTGTATGAAGAAGAATATAATGTTATTCATAAAGTATGTCCCTAGAAGAGTGTTTTGAATTTTGTAGTGAATGTAAAATTAATTCGAAAATATATTTACCATGAAAACATCTTAAAAATGTGGTAACAATTTCATTCATATATCACTAATATCAATGTTTATCAAAGGTACATGATGTGTTCCATGGTTCTTTTCTAAGAATGATTATGCCTCATGTATCTCAAGATATTATCATAGAAGTTTTATAGTTAAAGGGGGATAATTGTTATATAGAAAGTAAAGTTCTTATTTTTGATTGTAGATATTATATAGTAATAAATTAGGATATTTAAAAAAATTCAGGTTTCAGGAATGATATACATTATTGGGTACACAACAAGGGAATCTTGAAAAAATATGATAAAAAACCATCTTCTTTGTAAGTAATTAATAAAACTATGAAGAGTAAATTTATTAAGTAGGATGAATGTTATATCCCATGTATTCAAGTAAATTAATTTATTTATGATTTATATTAATTTAATTGATTAATTCATATTAATTTTATATTTATAAAAAAATATAAAAATGCTTTCAGCTGATAAAGGAATAATTTTTTACTGAATTCTTTTTCCAAGATTTATATTGTTTTATTTAAAATATAAAATTTATAATTTTATAAATATAATATAATCAAAATTAATTAATTTATATGAAAAAAATATTTAATGTTTCATTGGATTGTTTAGGATTTTTTCTGAAAAGAATATTTTTTATTAAATAGTGACAACCCCTGATTTTCATAAAATAATAATCCAAGTAAATCAATGTAATTTAATTTACCATTATTTTATTGATTTTATTTTTGTTTAAGAAATATATATTTGAAGTAAAAAAATTTCCTTTAGATTCATTAGTATATTATATTTTTCAATATGATTTTTGATGTTTCAAAAAATAATTTCTTGAAAGAATTTATCATTAGGTTTTCAAAAAGGTTAATTTAATTTTTTTCCTAATTCTATAAATTAAATCATGAATTAATTATTCCAGTTTTAAAGAATGATTTAATATTCATATATGAGTTGAATTTCTTTTTTTTTTCATTGTTAATAATAACAATGGTCGAAAAAATTCACCATGTTAAAGGGTATGCACAACAAAATAAGGTTAATAATTTATGATAAGATGAAAAAATAAACATCTTAAATATTATTAGATGAGTTATTTTTAGCCATATCACCATATCATGAAAATTTAATAGTGTTGAGCCATATTCCATGCATAATACATTTATAATATTCATAATGTTTGAAAAATTACAAGTGTTCCACATTCTAAACAAATAAATGGGAACCCCCTAGCCTCTCTTAATCACACTATTTTAGAACACTATATCATCCATATACTACGAAAATATATCAACATAATATCGTGACATGAAGTAGAGGGTCTTACAATCAGAAAAATATCATCCTATGAAGTCTTATTGTGTAATCAATTGTATTTTCTACAATGGAGATGAATAGTTATAAATAGAGTGTCCCTATTTTATTTCTTTATTACACACCATTCAAATATTCTATAGAAATTTTATAATATGAATTTAATTATCATCCATATACATAAATTTTCTTATTATTATGTAAAAAATATTTTTATGTTATTTTCCATCATGTGGGAAATTAAAACATTGGTCATGCATATGTGAGGACTATCAGTTCCATTAACTAATGTAATTTGTTTTTCATCCCCATATCATATATATGGATAAATGATGTAATAACTGATTATATATGATGTATAACATATAATAAATAAAATCTATAAATATAATATATAACTTACATTCTTACTATGCCATCTGATTGAAATATATAATTTCACTCTTATATATAAGTGTACCGTAGCTACTACAAAGAAATGAGATTAATTTTTCATATAAATAACTGAATGATTGTATTTATGATTGATCTAATGAACTAATTTGACATGTATAAAATTAATATAATTTTATAACTTATAATATTCAATAATTTATCTCATTTTTACATATTATAAAAATTAAAATGTCAATCATGTGGACGTATAGACTAGCGTCTCTAAGAAACAATGTGGTTATTTTTTTGACTACCATAAATGGTAGGTATTAAATTTTTACATAAAATAAATAATTTATAATAATAATATCAATAATGTTATTCATATAATGTAACTGAAAACACTTTTTCTACATTACAATAAATATTTTTCTATTTTTTTGTAACCCAAAAGTCCTCCAAATGTTCAACATTAACATAACCAAATTTTTAACTAAATAAAACATTATATGAATTGGAATAAAGGGAATACTCATTATAAAGATAAAATATAGTAGGTTCATAAGCGTATAAAAAACAAATATATTTTCATTATTTAGGTTGTAGATATAATAGAAAAATGATTCGTGAGTCGAGGTAAAATGTATTTCATTAAAATGTTATTTTAAATGTTTTAAAGTCATTATCTTCCATTTTCATGTTGATTTAAATTTATTTAACTTGTTCTAATTTTTGAATATACAGTTGATAATTTACATTTTTAGTTATATTTTACATTTATTTCAGTGGATTATAAATTAATATTTTCAATGTTTTCAATATAAGTCATTTTGTTACTTTATTTACCTTAGTGAAAAGAATGGTTTTGACATATACATATTAAAATCATTTTCCATCATCGTAACCACTAACCATTAATAATTACCTTCTAAAATATAACATTATTCACAATTTAAAACATATTATCTCACATTAGGAAATTATTCTATTTTATTTTTTTTCAATAAAAAGGTATTATTATTTATATTTTTGTGAGATAAATTGACGTGTTTCTCTAATGGGAACAAATATTATTTTAGGATTTAAAAAATACATTTATATAGATGAATTTTTTCTTGGATGTGGTACTTGAGAATTATTTATGACATTAATATTGTATGATATTTAACATGATGAAATGTGATGCAATTTTGGTATTTTAATGCATTAGGTAATGCCTATTTAATTACTGATGAAAGTTGAGTGAGATAACATAGTAGGTTATAGAAATAGAATTAATTAGGCTTTAGTTATTCTAAAATTTGTTAAAAATTAGTGAATATGGGTGTTCAATATGGTTATCCAAGATACATATGTTATTTTTCAATGGTGGTTTTATTGAAATTTGTTTATTTTAGACTATAGAAATGGTAATTTATTTTTTCAAGGTGAAAGGTTTGAAAATATATCTTGGGTAATTATATGCCGTAATAGTCCATCAACGTATTTGAATGATTAATAATAGTTAATAAATTTTTTATTAGAAATAGTAAATTTTAAGGTATGGAAATATTTAAGTAATGTTTAATAAAGTTATTGATAAAAGGTAATAGTTTCCATGAGATTCCATTTTTTCTTTGGGATAACATGATTAATTTATTTTAGGTATCAATTTTATTAAAAAAATACATTATTAATGATTTTAGTTTTTATGTAACTATTCCCCTAACTGTCTAAAATATTAATCTAAAAACATCATAAATAATTTATTAAACGAAACCCTTGTTGTAAATCATTAAATTATTATTGAATATGTTATGATCCATCATAGGTATAGACTAACTCTCTTAATTTAAATTCATTTCTATTTTAGAGATAAACATTATACCAACCACTATTCATGTAAGAATCCATTATTAATAACAAATATTTATTGATTGAATCGTGTTATAAAAAAATACATAGAGTTACCTAGATCTCTAATCCAACACCTGACCAACAATTTAGACAATAAAAAATGACAATATTTTTGATGGTGTTTGAGTATCACCATCCGGATTAATATTCTTCGATATACATTCACAAATGTGTAAACCCTATATTCTTTCCCTATACATGAGAATGATCTATGAATAATGGGTTGATAATAAATATGTTTTGGTTTATTCCTATACATACAAGATTTGTGGTTTCTCAAGGACCACTTATCTTCTAACAAGAATTTAATTCCAATTAAAATCAAAATTTCATTCTTATGTTTCTATCCTCCATTAAAATTACATTTCCCCGCATTGGTATAAAAAAGAGAAAAAATAAATCCAAATTTAGAATGATTTATATTGGGAAAAATCACTAATATAATATTTTATACTGTATGAATTTAAAATCTAGAACTTCAAATATTTTAACACATTAATTAATGTTTTATGACATAGGTTACATCCTTGAAAACATTAAACTATATAAATCATTCTAAAAATCATAGCCAATTATTTATGCCTAAGTACTAGATATATATAATAACATTAGCGACACATGGATCCCAAATCGAGGTTCTATGGTGAAGTATAAATGTCCTCATCCATTGTGTGAGAATAATATATGGTGGGTATTCTAGAATAAGTTCATCCATTAACCTATTCTAGTGATATGTAACTTTATCTTTATGTTTTCATCATCTCTATCAACTCCTCTAAATATACAATGGGATTTTATATTTGGAATACATAATAACTTCATAAGGTTTGATTCCAGTTCTTTTAGGATATGTAGTGGTTCTAGAGTATCTTATATTAGTCCTTGGATCCATTACCACTCAAAACATAATAAATACTAATAATTTAATTAATATTTTCACCAATGTTTTTAAATTTTTTAAATGATATTAGATATTTTTATTTTAACCATCCAAATTAATGGATTATAGAGAAGGTTAAATATTCATAAACATTTTTATGATCATAAGTCCCTATTATTGAAAAGATAAATTTTAGTACTTATCTCATGAGGATAAACAATACTATATATTGTAATCATATTGTAACCATATACTATACAACAATTGAGTCTATTTCATTTAATGGTAATCTTGACGATGAGTGGTCCTATTCTTGTGAGACCTAAATGAAAAATTTGTGAGTCCTTTTTACAAGATTATAAATTTATGAAAAATAGTTCTCATCCCATGTCAATAAACTAATTAGAATAATTAATTCTATAATACCAAACAATCCTATATAATATCCAGAAAAATTTCATAGGGAACTACAAATCAGACCCTAAATTGGGATAAAAATATCCTGTTATCATGAAAAATTCTGGGTCTTTAAGTCCCCTTCTTGTAAATTATTCTTGGCATTAATAAATCTATCCAGATGAAAAATTCATGTCATATGGGTGTATAATTATATTATATGAAAAAAATCCCCCTAATCCACATAGGATATTGATTAGTGTAGTGGATATTTATCTTAGAATAACTATGTGTGGGTAGATTCATATTCCAAAAAGATACCCATATATTTTTAGATTATATGTTCTGGAACCATGCACAACATATCATCTATCATGGCCACTTTCCAGGAGGTCTAAATGATAAATTATGAGATGTATTGGGTCTGTAATCCCTCGTCACCTTTCTAGGATATCCCCTTTTCATAAATCACGCATCACACCCTGGGTGTCATGTATTACGATAACCCTTTAACTATTGTTATTAATGATTTCATCACACTCCAAAGGAAACTTATATATGGATATTCATTCAATCCATAATATATTTTTTAAATACTTCATTAATAAGGCTACAAACAAGAATCATGATATTATACAAAGGAGAAGTACTAATTTTTTTATTCCCTCACATCATCAAAGAAGAATCCTCAATTCGAATGTTGTAAAGGATAATCCATTTTTTACAAACACTATATCATAATTCCCAATATTAAAAAATAATTTTTTTATTCATTCGTTACATGACCTAAATGTGTTGGGTACACTATTCCTTTGAGCCCCATTTTATGTGTAATTTTCAACCCTTTTCTCAAAAATCCTAAAGAAAAACTATTTATATAATATTACATGCATTATAATCTTAAAATATATACATGCATCCATGATTGTCATTTATATTATTAGGTTCCACATTATTGATGGATTTCACCTTTCAATTATTAGATAGAACATATAACCAATTAGTTTATGTATCATGACAATAAATTGTGTGTAACTTGGTTTTGCCATAATTTCATTAAAATATATACACTATAATTCATTAATCAAAACCATAATAATTGTGAACTATGTTTAAAGTTGTAACACAATAAATTGTAATCATTGTTGACTAATAATAATGACCATATTATATATTCGCATTATACCATGAATGACTATGATAATATATGAGATCTTTACAACATGATTCATGACCATGAATAGTCTGAATTTTAGTAAAAGTATCATCACCTTAAACAATGAGAAATTTAGTTTATGAATGATTGCTTTAAAAATTTGTTCACATTTTTCAAAGAATAAATTATATAAATATTATTTGCATTGATCAAATAATCATGAAAATAAATAATCTAAACAATTGTCTAGGAATCATTGGACTAAATTCTATTCACATTTTTCCAATTTTTTGGACCTCAGTTATTATAAATTTATTTTCTATGTATTATGAACATAAACTATGTCAATTTTTTTTCATGTAACATGATAATAAATTATGAGAACCATAATCAATGTCATATGAACATAAAAAATATCTGTGTTTGAAAAAATATGTATAAAATTACACTACAATTTCCAATAGGTATATATTAATATATCTTATAGTAATTTAAAAATAAATAGATAAATATTCAGGATAAAAATATATAAATTGATATCATGAAGATTTTATGTCTCTATATTATATTCCGTATACTTCTATGCATTAATAAATAATTAGAGAAAAAAATAAAATGTTACAATGCTCATGGGTCGTAGAATATACAGTTTTAAAAAAACAATTCTTTGAAAAATAATTCCCTACTGATATTTGAAAATAGTTTAATGGAATATTAAATCCTCTATTAAGTGGTATTTACTCGTTCCAATGATATGTTTTTAATCATGATATGACCACCCCTTAAAAGTGTGCAATTCATCCTTTTATGAGGTTGTGTACTAAAATTATTCATTATATAACCATTATCGAAAGAATTTGTTTAGTACATTGTCTTTTAACCATTAATGATCACAATGTCTCCATAAATATCATTTTACAGTTACAAATACTTCATTAAATTGTTATATGAATCATCAAAAACTCATTTCCTTTATTCATCATATTCTTGTTAGAATCTTGTACCCATGATTAGATAATTCTTCATGGTTCCACATATCAGAGAAATAATTAATAGAAATTTAATAATATAAATTAACCTTTCAAATAATATATAATTATAATAATAGTTTCCTTTATGGTGTATTTAAACCCTTGAGATGGATTTTTCTATGAGAATGTTCCACATTATATATATTCTATATTACTAATTTTAACAGAACTAGTTTCCTCCCTCCCTAGTTTTTAATAGACACCCACTTATCTCCATGTACTATTATATTATACAGTAATTGGTTATCATTTACCTTTCTTATTAATCATCAATTATCTGGAATTTACATATCCTTTATGATACAAAATTTTGAATCATGTCAACATTCAAGGAAAAAATATGAAATCTTATTCTTGTTCCCTTCTTTATCTGGGGGTGACTATCATATAATGGAAAAAATTCATTGATAATAGATTCTAATTATTGATAATTCATATTAGTAATATGGTCCTAATATTGTTTCGATAAACATCAATACACATCATTCTATGCACAATAATCCATATCATATGTTTTTATATGTCATATTTTCTATGATAACATTGGGCAATCTATTCATTTTATGTAATCATTCCCATTATGGATTGAATACCACATCATTATTGGTTAATGTGGTATAAATATTAAAATCATAATCCTTTAGTCTAATAAATATGACCTTAAAATACATTTAATAATCCTGTCAGATTTTTATGTCCCTAGGCTCTAACCCATGATTAGTTTACTCTCCCTTTTTTAGAAAGAGTCCCTTATATTTTTTAGAAATAATTATGTAATTGAATTCTGACTGGGAAATTCTAAATTAAATGAATATAATCATCATAGTGAAAGAGACCCAGTACCGACTAGGATGGAAAATAAATAAGGTAATCCAATTAAAAAAGTCATTTCTCTTCTCATTAGGCACAAACCTTGTAAACACATATTAAAATATTTTTATTTTAATAGGGAAAATAAATCAAACATGTATTGATGAAAACATTATATGGGTATCCTAATAGAGAGACATGTTCTTACTAGCTGAGCCTCTCAATCATCAGCACTTCAAAATATTAATGAATTTAAAAATAAATCTCATGGGTACCACTATGAATTCATTGAAAAATAGAGCTATGATCACTCGATTCGTCAATGTCATTAAAAAATTAGGTAACTCATATTTTCCCAGTGAATATTGTAATTATTTCACGACATAATACTAAACAATATTTAGTTATTGTTCTTTAAAACATAAAATACTCATAGTGGTATATATTATATGAACAAATCATTTTAAAAGAGAGGAATATCGATATAAAATATTAATCGGGAATAAACCCCTACCCATGGTATTACATTAATTGACATTTCCTCCCAAACATCATAATAATATGTTATTATATCCTCTCCACCAATATGAGTTAGATCTGTTCAAGAGTGCATAAAATGTTATGAAAGGATTGATTACTAATCTCAAAATATATAAAGAGTTTCTTAGATCATATATCATTTTAATTCCTAAAATAATATTTTATACATTTCATATTTACCTATCCAGAATTTGGAGCATCCAATTTAGGAAATCAATCACCCATATAGAGGGACCCCATTTTGAAACTCCTTTATTTGAGTGAATTTATTCCATTCAATCTATTAACATGAGTTGATACACTAATATAAGAACTCACTAACAATATTAATTTTACTCCTCTTATTAAATATTTATGTTGTTGAATCATCTTAACAAAAAAACATGATAATTATGATAAGGTAATTTTCCCCAATTTTTTTATAGATTCATATTATTTTAATTCCAATTATGTTAAATTTTATTTTTAAAATATTGATGAAACATTTAAATTCATCCAATGATATATTCTACAGAATCCATGATTTAGTCCCCACGTAAATGATACAAGTTTATTGTGAGTAGAAATTTATCTCCATGATAAAATAAGATGTTAATGGTATTTCAATGAACCACATAACTTCTCATAAAAAATGGATAATGATAGCACATAAACATTTCTTATATCCCTAATATAGTGGTTGCATACTCATTTTGGGAGTTTTTTCATGTATTTTACACATTGACAATAGAAATTTTTATTCGTCCAAAACACCTAATTTCAGGGTATTTTGGTGAATTTCTACATTAAATCATATATTATTAGAGAACTGTGTATCCAACTCTGTAGTTTTTTTCACATGAATATATTTGAAATTTTATGACCAAAAATAGAAATATAAATTAGATATTATGGTTGTTTAAAGATATGATTTCATGGTAATGATAGTAGATTAAATTCTTATGATTAAATTACCAAATACGAGGCATTCAATTATCCTTCATACATCTACATTAAAGCATTCATTATCTTTGTTCAATCCTTAATTTTCATTTCACTTATAGGTATTAGTGTATATTGATTAAGTCCTTGGATTCATATTCCCATGTTTAGGTTCCTATCCCCATAGCCTATAAATAAAACACCTATGCTACATTTAGAGAATCTAAAAGACGTATGATAGGAATATAGAGCAATGTGTTATCAATCTATAGAACCCCAACTAGAGGATTATACATAGTGTCATCCCGTGGATTTTATACTAGGGCATCACATGAACTATTCATACATTGAGGCTAAAATACTACGGTGAAATTATTGGATACATATGTTCATAATGATTATAATCACATACATTATTATGATAATAAAAACTAGGGAACAACTAATTAGGGAGCTCATGCATTATTTATAATATATTAGAAACCTACCTGCAAGGAATTAATCATCCACGATATAAAACCTCTAAAACTAGGTAATACTGGGGTGATACGTTACCCAGTACCCTATACTTGATAAATCCATATAACATATCAAGAAACATAGAAAATTAATTTCCCCGCACAACTAGTTGCATGGAACCAATTTCCTAGGTCTCATACTTGGGAGCCCAAACTAGGGAAAACTCTTTTTCCCAGCTCCATTATCTGGGAATCATAAAAAGGGATTATTATCCACATATGACACATACTAGGGTGTGCATCCAAACTCATTTCTAGTTATGATGTCCACTTTTCTCTATCCCAAGAATATGGTATAAGGACCCATCCTTAAAATATTAAAAAATCATGAATTAAATGAATAATTCACATTGAGGGTCCTTTTAGGTTTAGAGTTTTAGATAATTAGGTCATAACAATTACATCTCAATGATTAAAATGTAGACACAACTACTTAGTTTCCATTTTTTTACAAAATACAAACCGTTAAACAAAATAGTCATCTAGTTCCATGTTTTAGACACCATGACATTTCCATGATCCTATCCGAGATATTCTACTTTATGTCATGTGAAAGACATTTCAAAAACTTGGGATACCCATAAAAAGCATAGTAAGGGATATAAAAATATAGAAAGAATACATTATTCCATGTATACATAAGAATTAATGAAATCATACTTTACTCATAAAACATAAGAAATTTAACATACCTCATGAAATCATAAGATTTATGAATAACTCATATAAATCATAAGACATAAAGGTAACATGAGGCATTCATAACATTCTTGCGTATGGAGTAACCCTCATGGTTATGTTTGGAATATCCATCGTATCATATTTCTTAAATATCTTCGGAGACCCCATATATTTTAATTCATTCATGTTACCCAATTCATTGGAGAGCTATCTCAGGAACATCCACCCTTATTCTATCATGGAACCACCCAACTTAATAAAAAATTCCCAAGAACCATAACATGATCGTATCACATAAAACATGCATAAAGAAATCATAACTTTTCCACATTTCAATCACAAGAGTTCAATAAAACACATTGATATAATCAAACCATTTTCAGAACCATTTTCAATACCAAAATAAATGAAATATAAAACATGGTATTTATTTTTCTTTTTAAAAAATTTATGGGTTCTAGAGGAAGCCGAAACTCATATAATGGTCACGGCGGCGGAGAAGTCGTTGTCGCCGCATACGTAATACAAAAACATTCCATTTTTCATTTAGTAAGACACTTCATGTAAAAAGATTCCTTTTTAATGAAATTATAATTCAAAAGGGTTTTATACACCATATAAAATAAAGTCGTGTAGAAATCAAAATATTAATCAATGAAAGGATATTGAGACGAAGTCCCGTACAAAGACGGTATCATTAGATTAAGGATTAATCAATTACATATCTATGTGTGACAAATATAAATACAGCCAATATAAGTGAATATTAAGTGTAAAACAATCAGAGTTCAGACACACATATTCATAGTACGACATAATCAAGATGTATAGGTTTAACCCAAATAATTTAAATTGAGATAAGAAGTTTCCTTACATCATTTCGACAGCCTAACAATGTCACTTTAAAATGCATAAAATGAGTTGATGAGAGGTAAAAATGGTGTCTCATCACTTGTTCATAACATTTACAGCAATACGGATATATAGAACATATCCCAACATTAATAAGATGTAAATTATAATACCTAACAAAAATAAGTCTTTTAAAAAGAGGAGGGTGAAAGGTTCCCTTACCGATTTGGGTAACGTTTGAAACGTTCACACCATGAAAGAAGGACTATAAAAAGTTGATGTAAATAAACATGAACAAAATTATATTACACAAAGAGTAGAATAATTGGAATTACATACACCACTCAAAGAAGATGGAGACAAATATTGCATGAATCTCACGGGAATAAATAGTTGGATAAAAACCCCTTAACTCATTTTAATAAATCGAGTCGTATGAACAAAAGATAATAAACACCAAATGAATCATAGAATTCCATGAATATAAATACCTTCATGATAATATATATCAAATGGAAATAAAAAATACACCACAGGCAATAAATAAGTGGTGAACAATGGAAATATCACGGAATTAAAAGTGAGATAAGAAACCCCTTTACCTAAAGTCCGACTTGTTCTCATACGTTTCTTTATATTTATGAATAATAAAATTTGGACAATTTATAATTGCTTAAGGAATTATTTTATAGATTATTGTTAAATTAAAATATAATATTATAATGTTATAATAATAATTTTATTATGTGAGTTCATATAATACGTTTTGTCGATGTTCGGTACATGAGTCAACAATGATCTTGTTTGAATAGAATTGTCTATGTAGTTATAATAAAATCATCTCTGTAATGGTGTTTATTATATAAATATCATATATATACAGTATATATGTATCTAATAATATTCCACAATGTTTGGAGAAAATAAATGAAATGTACCGTTCATGGAGACGGTATATCGTACGTACGCATGAACGCTACATTCATTTTTTTTCATATTTATGGACTTTAAAACTAAAATAGACATAGATATATTATAATTACAGAATAATATATATGTCACATAGGTAACATATGCTCATTAATTACATTCTTTATAAATTCCATGTTTGTCATGAATGAGTCACATCACTTGAGGGGGCGGTTGTTGACGCTCCTTTCGTCACAGAATCTAAAAATCGAAAAAGGGGAATATCTGAGTCCAATGTGATTAATCCTTTGAAGAAACATCAAAAATCGACAAAGGGATGAACAAGGAGAACATTGCCCATAGGTCGCGCAAGTTCCCTCATGGTCGCGCAAGTACACTTGTGTGCCGCTTAGTGGTCGTGCATGTCTACTTGCGCGACGCCTTATGGTCGTGCAAGTGACTTGCGCGACCTAAAGTGGTAACCGCCCGGTAACCGCACGGGGTCTTCTCCTGCCTATAAATAGACCCTGTGGGCCCCCCATTCGGGAGGATCTTTTTCCAGAAACTCGGATTGAAGCTCCCGACGCCCAAGTCTTTTCTCAAAGCTTCTGGAACACTTCTAAGGTAATTTCTTACCTAGAACGGAAGATCTAAAGAGAAGAAGGAAGGCCTAAGTGTTGAAACTCATCAACACTTGCGCGCCGCTTTTATTCCTTCAATATAACTTTCACGTCCCTTTTCTGGAAGAACCTCAAGAGGATTCTAAAGGGTTTAAAAAAGAGTCGCTCAAGTATTTCAATGCTGGTTGAAAATCGTGCAAGTACACCATGTGTCGCGCAGGTATACAAGCGCGACCAATACTTGCGCGCCCACGGAAGACCTACGCGCCTTTCAAGACTTGCGTGCCCCTATCTTTTTGGGTGCCCATCTTGCCCATTTTACCCCTCTTAAGCCATTTCACCTTTCCTTTTCAATATTCAGTCTTCAAGATACTCTTCAAAGCCATTTATGGAATGATTTCTTGATTTGACTTCCTTATCTGAAAGGAATTCTGTGGAATATCTCTCAAAACCTAGCGATTTAAGTATCCTTATGTCACTAATTATGGAGAGTTCATTCATTTTAACCTCATCCTTTAAGATGAGAGAATCCTTTAACTTGGGCATCCTTCTTTAGGAGTAAGCCCCAAATTCTTAAAGTTCCCAAACTTGGGCATCCTCCCCAGGAGTAAACCCCAAACCTTAATCCCTAACCTGGGTCTCCTTTTCAGGAATAAGACTCAGTCATAATCTTGGGATTCCTTTTCAGGAGTAATCCCCAAGTCCCCTAACCTGGGCCTCCTTTTTAAGAGTAAGTCCCAGTCATAATCTTGGGCTTCCTTTTTAGAAGTAAGCCCCAAGTCCCCTAAAATTTCTCTTAACCAGTCCTAATTTACCCTTGATTTGGGTTTCCTTTTCAGGAGTAAAACCCAATTATAAGTCCCCTCCTAATTTGGGCATCCTCCTTAGGAGTATGCCCCAAGATTGGAGTATTCAAATCTCCATGATGCACATATAACTTTATGGACCATGTTCATGGATTTTCTCCCTAAAAGTAAATCCTAAACCTTCATCTATCTGGGCAGTCATACATACATAAGCCCCAAACAAATTCTTATGATTGCATCTTTCATGGCACAATTTTCTAATTTTTACCAATAACTCTTGTTTCTCACACTGAGCATGACTCACGTGAGATTAGAGTGTAAAAGTAATTATGACATTCTTCATTGAGCCATCAATCATAAACATCATACTCCATTACTCGAACTACGTGGGTTCTGATTCCTTTTCCAAAACAAAGGATATGTAGGTAGCCCATTTTTTTTGGGTTTGATCCCAACTTTGAAATAATCCCTGTTCTTCTGAATGACGATAAACTTCAAGTGCCCCACTGAGTGGCTTTTAAACCAGCCTGGTCATCATAATGACCAAGAAACATTTATATAAATGTTTTGAAGGATACCATTGACCAAGAATCTCTAAACAGATATAGATGATTCTCTATTGATGAAGAACCTCGAATACATATAAATGATTCTCTAAATTTCTTGCATATTTAATCATTGATTGTTAAAACTAAAGGAAAGCGCATTTTATACTTGGTAATGTAATAAGGATTCACGAACATAACTTAAATCTATAAAGAGAGTCCCGGAGTAGACAATAATTCCCCTCAAAAAGGTGTGATGAGTCCGACCTCCCATCCTCTCGACCAATGCAAATTCTTAAGCCTCATCAGTCCACAAGCTAATGAGCGCCTGCCTTTGGAAAGTAGGTCCAAACGGATGTGGAATCATTGGATATTTTTGGTTCTATGAACAAACCCGCTAGAAACCGATCAGAACGTTTGAATCTCCCGTCTAGGAGGTCATCCCCGAAAATCCGTGAGAAAACAAAAATGGTGAACCCGAAGTGAATCATTAACCAAGTTAAAGTGATGTTCTTCTTATTTTTTAGGCCCCTTGGGCCAAAAAAGCAATCATTGACATATGCTCATCCAAAATATGCAGTGGACGGATTCATCTTGATTATGTCTGTTATATGGAACAGGCACTCTTTTCTCAAGATCTTCTGCAAAATGTCTTTCCTTAAATTTACCCCTGTGAATACTGCTGCTGTGAACACCTCTACTGTGAGGTCTACTGCTGTAAAAACCAATGCTACTACTCCTGCTGGAACGTCGTCCGCTCTGAGGATGAAATCACCAACTCAGCGTCTTCAACGCCGGGTTTCTAATGCACTGGTTAAGGAATACCGTCACAACGGTACTATCCCAACTCTGGAGGCCGCTCGTCAAGCCCTCCAAGTTAACAACTCTACCTGGTCGTCCGGACAACGGAGGCCAGCGATCAAAAAGCAGGCGGTGCTGACTACTGTCTCCAACCGTTTCGGGTCGTTATCCCCGGAACGCAATTTCCATTCACTCCCTTACCCTGATGAAGTGAATGAGTAGGTCCCGCAGGACCTTAACTCAAAAAGACAAGAGTCCTTCTCAAGGGCTCCCATCAACAATTGCCGCCAGACTCGTGCGGTAGTGCCCCCTCAACATGATGAGGGTACCGACTCCAGGCATTCAGCTCAGGTTCCTCGAACCCGAGCAGGCAAGATGAACCGGCAGAGACGGAATCTGGTTAACAATGGAAAGGTTGTCATCCCTGCCATCTCCGGAGAAGTCCACCAACCAAACTTTGTGGAAAATAACGAACAAGCACACACACCTGTCCGTTTTAATTCCGATGTCCAGCAGACTCGTCTGGCAGCATCAAGCCAATCCCGCCAGGCAATTCCGGCGGAGTACCATAGGCAGGAACATGCACCTGCTTATACATCACCAGTTAGTTAGCAGGCTCGTCCGACTACATATGATGGATCTCGTCAACCGCGTTTGGCGAAGTGTAATCAGCAGGCACATACACCTGCTAATACTAATCAAGCCTACCAACAGTCTCGCTTGGTAGCGCACAGAGAAGTCAGTCAGAAAGCCCCGACAACAAATAGGAGGCAAAATCAACTCTCTTCCTCCACACTTGAGTACTGTCAGGATTCACTGATAGGAAAAGAGGACAGGAGCAGGCACATACACCTACTCCAAGCCCGGAATGGACGTATATCCCCATTCTGGTGGCTGAAGTCACCAAACATATTTTGTCAATGGTGAAAGAGCAGAAGCAAATTCCTGCTCATATTCTGGATGCTTTCCAGGATATCATAACAGCTTCAGCATCATCTCAGGGACAAACACATAAATCTATCCCTAGCAGTGGAGTGACACATCAACGATTCACTCCGGAACAGACACACACATCTGTTCCAGTCCAAGAGGGTTATGGGGCATACTCCCCCATATCAAACGGGCAACCAAGTCAGGCACATACACCTGATTTGAGTGGAGATCGTCAGCCTAACCTGACCATCTTTCCTGATCAGGCACATACACCTACTCAGAGTAACCATTTTCGTCAAGAAGTGGTTTTTAAAGTGAGTAACAAGGCATCTAAGAAAAATATCCACACAGCACAATCATGAGATCAAAGGCCAATCTGCAATAAGGCCTTTCTCGATGCTGGAGTTCTTGAAGCCCTCAGACATTTATCTGTCGGAATTCAAGATTCTACTCCCTCAGTTCTCAATAACGGGAACATTAATTTTGAAGGTCTTCAACAGACACTTCCTCATGAAGGCTTGCTTCATGAAAGTTCGGTCAATCTTGAAGTTTCTTCTTCAGATGAGAGCCACATGAACCCTCTGTGTGGTCAGAAGACCAAGGAGCAAGAGATTTCATCTTTTTCTATAACCCATCATGACGGTCCTCCTCATGATGATGAACTTCGTTGCGAAAGTCCTCTCCGCAGTAGTGATTCATGTTGTCTCGAAAATTCTTCAGAAGGAAATGTAGTGACGAGAAAGCCCTCCTATCTCGAGGCACTTGCAAATGTAAAACCAGTCATGTCTGATGCTTTACTATCGGCAGGTGAAACTCTTTCTCCATCATAAGATAGCCTGGGGTTCAGGTTATTCTCCGAACCATCCCTGGGTCATTCATCTTCCAGCGTGAATAGTGATATCTCTACCAATCTTGTTGAATCCGATGAAGCAACAAGGAAACACCAACTCTGGTCCAAACAGGTAGAAGAATCTTCATTTAATGATAAAGAGGAAATGATGAACATGAGGAAAAAACTGGCAAAAGGTGAAGTACCAGTAATGTTTTGTCCTTTGGCTGACTCCCAGTACGACATTCCAAAGATGCTGACGGATGATGGAATCCATGATATTCGTCTCAACATATGGAAGACTCTTTGTCAATTGAAGAAGAAAGTATTATCTTACGGTGATTATGAAAATCATATTAAGATAAAAGAAGGGTTACAACGCCATATTGATTTGGCATCTCTATCAGTCTCTCGGTATCTGAAGGCTGAAAAGCAACAAAGAACCCTTCAACATTCCTGCCTTGGCGCACTAAGAAAATTGCGTCTGTTAATTGCCAATGGTCCATCTGATGTTCATATCAGAGGATGGGGTTTTCACGGAGCACTACATTTCACAGTGCTTTCCAGTCAGCAAAGCCCGCAGAAAATGGTCTCATGCAATGTTATTGCCCATGGCCGGCCACAGTCAATGGGCTTTGTTCATAATCAAAAGCTTGTTCAAGTACAGGCTTCAACTAGTTCCTCTCAAAATCAAATATATAGAGAACAAGTTGTTGAATTTCTCCTACATCAAGCAGGTGAGAATATTGCACAAGCCTCTCGTCTGGAGCAAACACGTCATCAAATGACAGATGTTTCGGAAATCATCCAACAGTCTGTTGAACCAGGCGATAAAAGTGGATACAGGTTAATGCATCCAACTAATTTCCGAACTAAGATTCGCAAGATCAAGAGAGATTTTAAGAAGATCTCAGACATAGCATGTCAAGAGACACCCCAGCTTGTCAGATTGTGGACTTCTCTAACCCAACCCTCAGAGTCAACAAATGGGATTCGAGGAGTTAAGCGGAAGTAGCAGGAACATCCCCAGTCCACCAGACTGGGGACTTTTTCAAATCCTCAATCCCTCCCTCAAATAAAGTCAGTATTCTCTCGATTAGGGAATAAGCCTCAAGAGGAACGAAGAGCCAAGCTATCAGGAGATTCTCTATAGTGACGGTTCTCCAAGAAGTTCCTGAGGGATCAAGTCAACGGAATGCCATGTCACATCATGGACAAGGAAGAAGACAATATCACAGAAATGATGATAGAAAGGATTCCATGCAATATGCATCCATTAATGTCATCAATGCCGTTGTTGCTGATTCACCAGATGAGGCTCAATCAGAGGGATCAGACGAAGAGGTTCCTGCTCAAGAAATTGCGCACACAGACCTAAATGAAGATGGTGTGCGCACACGTAATCAAAGGCTTACCCAAAATCTGGGTATTACTTCAAGTAACCCACTTCCCCCACTCCGAAAAGGATCCAATAAGGGGAAAAGAAAGAATCAGGTTACTTCTCACCCTTCCTCTGAAGGAGATCAATCGCTCTAATTTGAGCAAAGGATTGCACAACAGGAGGAAGAAATGAAAGAATTAAGAAGGTTGAATACAGAACTACTTCAGAGTAGTCTTCTTATTAAGAATGCTGAAGTACGACAGCTGAAGGAATTTTTTGTAACTACTGAGATGGATCAGGAATATCCTCCTTTATCAGTACACCCTCAGAGGTTTAATCCTACGGGTCAAACGCAACAACGGTTGGAAGCACTACCATCAGTTGCAGCACCAACCACCACGTCTGTCCAAGCTCCATTCATTGCATCTACCCAAAACCAAGTTCAACCTAATGTTTCTCAAAAGTTAATAACTTCTATTCAGTCATTAAAAGCTCGGTTAGAAACTATGGAAGGGAAACGAGCGCAAGTTCAACCTGAAAAGAATGTTTAACCTGAATGGGTAGATTCAATTTCTCCTCCATCAAGTTTTGGAAACCCTGTTTTCCCTACTTTCAATGGATCAGGCGACCCCGAACAACATTTGACGCATTACGTGTCTTGTTGTGATCCTATGATGGGAACTCCAGAGCAGCAATAAGCAGTGAAACTCAGATGCTTCGTGCAAACCATGCAAGGACCAGCTTTTGTCTGGTATACAATCTTGCAATCCCGATCAGTCATCGGATGGGAGGATCTTCGTCAAAAATTCCTTCTTCAGTTTAGCTCAACTTTGCCAAAAACGACGGTTTTCGATCTTACAAATTGCAAGCAAAGGGAGAATGAAAGAGTCTCTGATTTCATTACTCGTTGGAAGGGATTAACGTATTCCCTGAGTTTAGCACTCCCTCAGGAGGAACTGTTGCCAATCTGTGTGGCAAATTTGTGTGACGAATTACGCACGCCATTGATCCCTGTGAAATACACAGGACGGTTTCGAGACCGTACTTCAATCGCTCAACAGATTGAAGATTCCCTTATACAGGCTAAGGTTAAATCTCCTATAATTCCATCAGCTCCAGGAAGGAGAATGGGTAAAGCGGAAACTGCTACAGTTATGCTTAAACAAGCACCTGTACCTATTTCTACTTCAAAACCATCATCATCTCGAAGGGCTCCACCTCCTGAATGCCAACAACAAAGGTTGTTTCGTCCAAATGATCAAAAAGATCAACGAAGAAAACAATTTGAGGATATGAAGAGTAAAACTTACTCTTTACGAAGTGAGCAAGTTCCTGGTTACTTCATTTCAGCTCTGGAAAATAATTTGGTTCAATTACCAGTGCCCAAAAGGCCAAATAAGGAAGGATATGAAGACCGTCCCAATTATTGTCCCTTTCATCAAATGTTGGGGCATCCCATCCAGGAGTGTTTTGTCTTTAACGACCTCCTGCAAAAGATGGTCGACTTGGGACAAGTCAAATTGAAGGGTTCTTCAGCTCATGTAGCGTGTATTACTGCTACAGATCCAGAGGAAGGAGGCGAGTGGCAGGAAGTCAAAAGCAAAACTGTGAAAAAATATGATGATTGGATGGTCAGAAAGACAATCAATCGGACCCATTCCATTTTGAGAACACAATTGAAGAAGCCAATTGTGTCTCCTACAAAAGCTGCAGTAAAGACTCCATCAAAAGATAAATCCTCAAAAGGGCAGCGCAATTCAAAGAAGAAAGAGGAAGCAGGAGAAGATGAGTATGTATCAAAGCCTAAATTGTCTTTGACTCTGGCAGATTTCATGCCATCTACTTCAAAGCCACAGGCACCGTCCCACCAAAAGGCACAGCCTAAATAGGCTAACCAGGCAGAGTCTTTATCAGAAGAAGAGTTAATCTTTGGTTCTGTTAATATGATTCAATTAACAGATCCATATTCCAGTCTTAATGAGCCTGAATTCCCTGTATCAAATAAGGGAATCCGAGGACGTTCTAAAGGTCCAGCATGACATTAAACTGCACCATCCATGGTCCATGAATATGACCTTAAACTATTCACACTTTCGTCCAACATGACATAAATGGTGTGTTATTTTGTCCTTACTGCATGACATTAAACTGCACAGTCCCTCTTTCATCCAATATGACGTTAAACTATTTTATCCCCATCGTCCTAACTACATGACGCTAAACTGTACAGAAAATCCTTGATATGTCCTACATGACATTAAACTATATTTTTTCCCTGTTACATGACACTAAACTGTGCAGCACCAATAGTCCTAACTGCAAGACTTTAAACTGCATAGTCCCTTTATATGTCCTACACGACGCTAAACTGTATTATGTCCTACATGACACTAAACTGTATTATGTCCTACATGACACTAAACTGTATTATGTCCTATATACATGACATTAAACTGTACAGAAGTTCCTTATTTGTCCAAGACGACATTAAAAACTATATTTTTTCCGAGATGACATTAAACTATATTATGTCCTAGAAACATGACATTAAACTGTGTGGCACTTTCATCATCCAGCATGACGTTAAACTGTAAAAAGTCCCCAGAACTGATATCCTCATATTGGTTCACCTTAGTCCTAGCTATATGACTTTAAACTGTACAGCACCAGTTCATCCTTGCTATATGACGTTAAACTATACAGCAATGGTCCAGTATGACTTTAAACTGCAACTTCATCCCACACGACATTAAACTGTGAAAAAGTTCCCTAAACCGTCCAACATGACCTTAATCTTTATCATCCCTGGTCCATGTATATGACCATAAACTATTTGCAAATCCCTTATGTACAGCAAGACGTTAAATTGTGACGTCCTAACTACATGACGCTAAACTGTATAAAAGTCCCTCACGTCCGGAAAGACGTTAAAATATATAATCATCAAAGGTCCAGCATGACATTAAACTGCACCATCCACGATCCATGAATAAGACCTTAATCTATTCGCACTTTCGTCCAACATGACATAAATGGTGTGTTATTTTGTCCTTACTTCATGACATTAAACTGTACAGTCCCTCTTTCGTCCAATATGACGTTAAACTATTTTATCCCCATCGTCCGAACTACATGACGCTAAACTGTACAGAAAATCCTTGATATGTCCTACATGACATTAAACTATATTTTGTCCCTGCAACATGACACTAAACTGTGCAGCACCAATAGTCCTAACTGCAAGACTTTAAACTTCATATTCCCTTTATATGTCCTACATGACATTAAACTGTGCATCATTAAGGTTATTGTTACCTCTTGTTTCTCACACCGAGTATGACTCACGTGAGCTTAGAGAAAACATCAACCATAACACTCACTTTGGGCCGCTAACCATGTGTAAGTCCCAACAACATTTTAATTAGATCGTTGTCCCCAAGAACAACTTGATCATTAATTCATTCTTTAATCAAATTACATGGACTTTGATCCTTGCCCTCTAGGCTGGGTATGTAGGCAGCCTCCCAGGGTTCAAGCCCAAAAACAATCTCTTCACATCGGTTCACCACCATCTCATATGATGTTGAATCGTGAAACCGCCCCTGGAATCAATATCTTTACATTGATTCACTTTCGTCCTTGTTATATGACGTTAAACTATACAACACTTTTGTCCGGTACGACAATAAACTACAATATTCTTTGATCTCCTCACTTGAGAGAGAACTATTATTTACATTGATTTTTCAATCATGTTTCATTTCAAAAAGACTACGTGCATACATGGTAATGCCTGAACTTTTTATCTTAGGTTAAACCATCATTGCACTAAAGTCCCCTTTCACCCTTCACATGTATGAACCAAATTTGTACAAAGGGTAATTCTAGAACTATGTGGACTTGATTCCCATCCTTATGGAATACGTTGGAACATTCGAGTATCCCTCGAATCCAGTCCCAAGTCTTTTGGGCCTAACCCCAAATTTCACTTTCAGTCCCTTGGATGAAAAGTCCTCATGAAAACACACACTGTGTATTCATTATTATGGTCCTAATTCTATGACCCTAAACTAAGATCACTCATACTTTCGTCCTGCACGACGTTAAGTTGCGTTTCAAGAACTACATATGGCTTGATTCTCATTCTTATGAGATACGTAGTGAAGTCCAAAATTTCAATTCAGGACCCAGCAACAACATGATTATGGTTATCATTGACCTATGTATCTCTATATACATTATACAATACCCATCTTTATGTGTTATAATCCTAACCTTAAATATTTTCAGATCTTCATAACCCTTTTCATGACTTCTAGTCACAAAAATGTCAAACTTCTGAGAATTCTTTTGCCTGACTATGCAACATGTGCCCATAGGTGGCCTTGCATAAACAGTCCACATAACAGACTTGTCAGCCGAAAGATGCTATTTATTTGACCATGCAGCCAATGCCCAAAGGTGGCCCTGCATATTTCAACCCCCTAACGGGTTTTGTTAAATAATAGTAACTTCATTCTTGGGAAGAATACCTCTTTTGTCCTTATTTGTCTTAAACGACAGTATGTAGGGATCCGAAAAAATAGCCATCCTTAACATATTTTTCCCATATCCTTTTTCATGATCTGAAAGTATTCAAGTCTATGGTTTATTCTTCTTCCCTACGTTTGGGTCAGACCTTCGTAGGAGTGATATTCATCCAGTTCTTCGATATTCTTGTTCGGAAATATCTTCTCCATATTCAAGTACCTCTTTCCATACAACAAACTCTATACTTTAGAAAATTTGAATCTCCATAAACTTTCACTGGCTTTTAGCACTAGGAAAGTAAATTTCTAAGAGTTCTTTTGCCTGACTATGCAGCACGTGCCCATAGGTGGCCTTGCATAAACAGTTTACATAACAGACTTGTCAGCCGAAAGATGCTATTTATTTGACCATGCAGCCAATGCCCTTAGGTGGCTCTGCATATTTCAACCCCCTAACGGGTTTTTGTCAAATAATAGTAACTTCATTCTTGGAAACTACTTCCTCTAATGCCTTTTAGCTCTTTTTCATATCATTCCTAAGATTCAAATATTCTTAAGCCATAGTTTACATATTTTCTCTCATACTTGAGTATGGTAATATGTTTTCAGATAAATTGTCAAGGAATTGAATCAATTTAAATCCATTTTGGTCAAAGCTATTTCGACCTTAAACATTAGCCACTTTATGTCCAGAATGAATGAATTTAAACTGCCCACAAAAGACAAAGGAACTCTGAATAAAAGTCAAGTTCCAGCACACTTGCGCACTGCCCTATGTGCCCTAATGTCTTGCGCGCCCCCTTTTCCTTTGGATGGATTCAATTTCCTCAGAGTCAAATCCTTATTTCTCTCCGGATCCAACTCTGAGGGGGGACTTTTGTTGACGCTCCTTTCGTCACAGAATCTAAAAATCGGAAAAGGGGAATATCTGAGTCCAATGTGATTCATCCTTTGAAGAAACATCAAAAATCAACAAAGGGATGAACAAGGAGAACATTGCCCATAGGTCGCGCAAGTTCCCTCATGGTCGCTCAAGTACACTTGCACGCCGCCTAGTGGTCGTGCAAGTCTACTTGCGCGACGCCTTACGGTCGTGCAAGTGACTTGCTCGACCTAAAGTGGTAACCGCCCGGTAACCGCACGAGGTCTTCTCCTGCCTATAAATAGACCCTGTGGGCCCCCCATTCGGGAGGATCTTTTTCCAGAAACTCGGATTGAAGCTCCCGACGCCCAAGTCTTTTCTCAAAGCTTCCGGAACACTTCTAAGGTAATTTCTTACCTAGAACGGAAGATCTAAAGAGAAGAAGGAAGGCCTAAGTGTTGAAACTCATCAACACTTGCGCGCCACTTTTATTCCTTCAATATAACTTGCGTGTCCCTTTTCTGGAAGAACCTCAAGAGGATTCTAAAGGGTTTAAAAAAGAGTCGCTCAAGTATTTCAATGCTGGTTGAAAATCGTGCAAGTACACCATGTGTCGCGCAGGTATACCTGCGTGACCAATACTTGCACGCCCACGGAAGACTTGCGCGCCTTTCAAGACTTGCACGCCCATATCTTTTTGGGTGCCCATATTGCCCATTTTACCCCTCTTAAGCCATTTCACCTTTCCTTTTCAAGATTCAGTCTTCAAGATACTCTTCAAAGCCATTTATGACATGATTTCTTGATTTGACTTCCTTATATGAAAGGAATTCTGTGGAATATCTCTCAAAACCTAGTGATTTAAATATCCTCATGTCACTAATTATGGAGAGTTCATTCATTTTAACCTCATCATTTAAGATGAGAGAATCCTTTAACTTGGGCATCCTTCTTTAAGAGTAATACCCAAATTCTTAATGTTTCCACAAACTTGGGCATCCTCCTCAGGAGTAAACCCCAAACCTTAATCCCTAACCTGGGTCTCCTTTTTAGGAATAAGACTCAGTCATAATCTTTGGCTTCCTTTTCAGGAGTAAGCCCCAATTCCCATAACCTGGGCCTCCTTTTTAGGAGTAAGTCCAAGTCATAATCTTGGAATTCCTTTTCAGGAGTAAGCCCCAAGTCCCCTAAAATTTCTCTTAACCCGTCCTAATTTACCCTTGATTTGGGTTTCCTTTTCAGGCGTAGAACCCAATCATAAGTCCCATCCTAATTTGGGAATCCTCCTTAGGAGTAAGCCCCAAGATTAGAGTATTCAAATATCCATGAAGCACATATAACATTATGGACCCTGTTCATGGATTTTCTCCCTAAAAGTAAATCCTAAACCTTCATCTATCTGGGCAGTCATACATACATAAGCCCCAAACAAATTCTTATGATTGCATCTTTCAGGGCTCAATTTTCTAATTTTTACCAATACCTCTTGTTTCTCACACCAAGCATGACTCACGTGAGCTTAGAGTGTAAAAGTAATTATGACATTCTTCTTTGAGCCATCAATCATAAACATCATACTCCATTACTCGAACTACGTGGGTTCTGATTCCTTTTCCAAAACAAAGGATATGTAGGTAGCCTATTTTTTTGGGTTCGATCCCAACTTTGAAATAATCCCTGTCCTTCTCAATGACGATAAACTTCAAGTGCCCCACTAAGTGGCTTTTAAACCAGCTTGGTCATCATAATGACCAAGATACTTTTATATAAATGTTTTGAAGGATACCATTGACCAAGAATCTCTAAACAGATATAGATGATTCTCTATTGATGAATAACCTCGAATACATATAAAAGATTCTCTAAATTTCTTGCATATTTAATCATTGATTGTTAAAACTAAAGGAAAGTGCATTTTATACTTGGTAATGTAATAAGGATTCACGAACATAACTTAAATCTATAAAGAGAGTCCCGGAGTAGACAATAATTCCCCTCAAAAAGGTGTGATGAGTCCGACCTCCCATCCTCTCGACCAATGCAAATTCCTAAGCCTCATCAGTCCACAAGATATTGAGCGCCTGCCTTTGGAAAGTAGGTCCAAACGGATGTGGAATTATTGGATATTTCCGGTTCTACGAACAAACCCGCTAGAAACTGATCGGAACGTTTGAATCTCCCGTCCAGGAGGTCATCCCCGAAAATCCGTGAGGATACAGTGGTAGTCTACACTTCCTCATATGAAATTAACGCATTTTCACAACGTGAAAAGAATAAAGGTATGTTTTAAATATAAAATGCAAAAGCATATAGCATAAATAAATATAATATATATCATATAAAAGTATATTCACATCATAATGGCCACCATGAGAGGTGTTAAAAGAATATTTAACAATCATTATTTCGTGTGGTAGTAATTCACCACCCATAGAAACAGTATGTTTTTTAACCATTAGACAGAGGTGTGTGTAAGTGTAGGAAGAATAATTTTCATAAAAACATACTAGTATTTTGTTCATACTTTTTTTATTATGGGATAAAATAATAATATGTTAGTGGTGAGTGAAGAAGGAAAATAAACGAAAGAAACTCGAGAGAAGACATTACTTCTAAATCAGGTAACTCTTTTTTATTTATGCCAAAGGCTTCCTTGGAAAGACTTCTGCCCAAAGTGAGGCTTGTAAGAGTAATAGTTGGATGTGGAGATATAATATGAGCAGATTATGGACATGGAAAATGGTTGAGAGGCGTGGGTAAGGGGGTAGAGGTGGGGGCCTTTTATAAGAGGGTGGATGGTCACTTTTGGAATGTCTTGAAATGTTACGTTATTATAAAATGGTTTTCAGGTTTTAAAAGTCCCACAATGATATATTTATAGGGTAAGGTGATAATATTTCGAAATCCACCCATACAATATGTTATAGACAAGTGTGATTCTTATATTTCACTATATATTTTCATTTTATTTAAACCATTCATTAATGAGGTAATCACTACATCATCATGGTGTCATAAATAAATTTATTTATTTAATGTCTAAAAATTATAAAAAGTATCATGGTGTAGGAAATCAGTTTATCTTTGAAATGACTATTAATTTTCTATGATATCATTTATGTAAACAAAATTAAATTTATTTACTTAGGATATACAAACCATTGTTATATTTCTCTTCTTTTTAAAGATAATGTCATAAATGTCACTATTACACTCATGTGACTCCAGGGGACCTCATGTTATGTAAAAAGCGTCCCATGGTTTGGAATTACCCAAAAAAGTGGATTGGGACACATTTTGAGGTCATTTTATATTATTATCATACTATTTTATTACCATGAACTACCCGATTACTAATTAATCACGATAATTAATGATAATTACCGTCTTTGGTTTTCATAATGACCAAAAATCAAAAGTGTCTTTATTATATAACTTGGACATTCTGATTCCAAATATGGAATCCATTTTACCAAATTTAAAATAAAAAAATTGCAGTAATTAATTTAAAATTAATTTTCATTGTCAAAACCAAAGAAGAGTTTTTATAATGTAAAATTTATCAAAAGATTGACATGTTTTTACATCCAATTGAAAATTAAAATAATTCCAATGAAAAAAATTGTATTAGGTGATAAAAAAATAATTCAATTATACTTTAAATCCAATTAAAGGGAAAATCTAACTATATAATTATATTAGATGAAAAGGCAGTTTTGAAGTATAATGCAATATTTTCACTATTCATTGTAAATGAACATTTGTTAGAAAAATACAAAAAAATTATCCAAAGTAAATTTGAAATCCCATATTCAAAAATGATGTCCATTTTACAAAATTCAAAACATAGAAGTTGAAAAAATTTATTTTATAATTAATTCCTACTGTCAAAACAAATAGTTTGTTTTTACGAAACATTATCTATCAAAATGTTGACAATTATTTATGTCCAATTTCAATGTGAAATTAATTCTAATGACCAAAATTTAATTAAATGGTAAAAATATATTCTATTTAAACTTAAAAACCAATTAAAAATAAAATATAACAATATATTTAAATAAGATTAAAAGGAGGGTTTGAATTAAAATACAGCATTTTCACTATTCATTAAAATTCATCTTTATCAGAAAAATAACAAAAATTTACAAAAAGTACATTTTCATGTCCCTATTGTAATGAAAGATTATTTTTTTCAAATATAACATATAAAATTGACAAAAAGTAGTTTCAAAAAGGGGTTTCCATCAAAAGGCGGTTAATCGACCTTTTAAATAATATTAGAATATTTATGATTAAAATTGGATTCATTCGCATTTTAAGCCTCCATCATTTATTGGGTAATTGTTAGAATATTTAATAATAATATGTAATAATTTTTAGTTTTTTATGTTCATTTCCTCCATTACAATGACTAGGTGTTAACTACCATTTAAAATAATATTATTATATTATTAGTGTGCAATGTAAGATTCCAATGAAACTCATTGTTGTGTATTGGGTACGCCATCAGACATATAATTCCCATTAAATTAAGATTATAATTTTATTAAAAAATATTAATAAATTTGAAAATGTCATATTCTTTATTTACCTGGTATGTTATATCCTTCCACCCTTTTGGGAATTGCGTCTCAAAATTTTAATATTGGGCTCGAAAACTTAATTAAAAACCCCTCATTAGAAATGGAGTAAATTAAACTATCACATTAATAGAAAGAAAGAAATTTAAAAAGGTCACCCAAGACAACAGATACTAGGATTCCATGAAAACATTGATATGGAAGAGAAAACAAAGGGTCATGTTCTGATAGAGAGTGATAGAAAACATGTTTTAGGAGAAAGTTAACCACCAACAAATCACAAACTTGTGATGGGTTAAACGGTATTTGATTCCCCAATAGAAAAATTTAATTTTTTTTAAGTTTCTTCTCATTGAAGAATTTATTTATGAGCTTAACTAAATCATATGGAATCATAATTACTTGTCATGTAGACTTTCGTATCATAATAGATTTCTTACACAAACTCATATTTTCTCCAAATGATGAGTATTCACGATGACTAGTTCACATTAAGAGCGCTATAATCAACTTCAAGAGAATCACCTAATCCAAAAAAGATAAGCTATTAGACCTTAACCAAAACCAAAATTGTTAGTACAAGATCAGATATTCCCCAAAAGGATAACCCTTTATAAAAAGAAAAACTACTCTTAATCTCGAAAATTCAACAAAAAGAACCCAATGATCAAGAAAGACAATTAAATAAACATATATCCATAAAATTTATCAAAGTAATCTAAACTAAGATTGAAACCCAAATCTCTGAAGGATTTAATCACATAGTCTTTCAAGGTAAATCTTAACTTTTATCTCTAAATAATATCAGTTACTCTTAATGTCTCATATTGAAAAGTAATTAACCTAATCACATATCCTCTATGATAGGTTAATCATTTCCCTAAATCAACTTATTCTTGATTCATAAGATCATATAACTAAGAATAATTATTCAAACTAACCAGGGACCTCACGTAGTCTAGTGGTAGGTGATAAATACCAGTCCCATTTTGGTTGTGGGTTCGATTCCCGTAGCTTCATCTGACGTGACGGTATGTCACACGGTCAACATGTTGTCTCTTTTAAAAAATTATATAATTTTATAACATTCCCAAAAAGAGAAGAATTCATCAAAAATAACCATAGATTATTTTAAACAGAATTTTTATCTAATAATTGTTTTTGCATTCCAAAATATATTAACTAGTAATTGCCTCAAATTCAAGGATCATATTAACCCAAATAGTTCTTTATAACTATATCCTGAAAAGAAAAGATATTTATTCCTTGAATAAATATTTCATATATCAAACATCAGGGATACACATACTATAAAATGTCTTCTAATGTAATCCCATCATCAAAAGAGCCTTAATACATTTAATAATTTCACTGTCCTAAAATATAGAATAACTCTTGAATCCCTTATATGTTGACTTCTTACTCATTCAACATTCTTCATGATCCATAAATCATTCATTTCCAAATTATTCGAAAATACTTTTTCCCTGAAAACAAAATCATTAATCCTATCTGAAGATTTCAATAATAGGAAAACATAAGTTAACAAATAATCCAAACCTTCCATTGGCCATTGTCAGATACTTCATCCTCATTTGGAATGACATTAGGTGTTGATAAATGAATATTTGTATGATCCTAGTGACCCCATTCCCAAAACATTTTCATAGGACATGTTCCTAAATAATGTCCATGCTCACCACATATAAAACATTCAATTCATCCTTCAGAAAGAACATATTTCCCTATTCTAGATTCAACTAGATTCTTCCTTTTTCCATGGAAGGTTCTTGCTTTATGACCTTCATTTCCACATCTATAACATCTTTATGTGCCTTCCAGACATTTTCATATATGTTTCTTTCCACATCTTTGACACATAGGTTTTTGAACATTCTTACCTTTATGATTATTACCTGAACTTCTGTAGGTATTTGTATCTCACATATATGATGCCACATAAAAATCACTAAGGTTCATGTGGTCAATCATGACTCCAGATAGTTGGTTGAGAATAAAAAACAAGAGTTCTCATTTTAGCTCCCATATCATTCAGTTTCTCGTTCAGAAAACTGTCACAGTTTCCTTCACGTACACTATTACATTATTACCTGCTAGATCCATCCATATAGAAAAAAAAGGTCAGTGTGAGTATGTAAATAAAATCATCATATAATATCTTATAAGGAGGTTAAATACTAATATATACTTATTCATGTTATCATAAACTCATTCAATTTATAAAAATAACTACAACTCATTCTAAATTCCAAACCATTATGGTAATGTCACTTGTGCTTAAAGAATACTCTAACCTCTAATGTAAACTAAACTAACCTATAATACCAACTATAAGGACTCAGCCTTAAAAAATTACATAATCATGAATTAAATGAATAATTCACATTGAGGATTTTTTAGGTTTAATGTTTTAGATAATTTGGACATAACCATTACATCTCAATGATTAAAAAGTAGACACATCTACTAAGTTTTCATTTATTTAACAAAATAAATACTCTTGAAGAAAAGATTCATCTAGTTCCATGTTTTAGACAACATGACATTTCCTTGATCCCATCCTTGAACCTATTACACTTTATGTCTTGTGAAAATTTTTAAAAAATTTGGGATGTACAAAAAAAGATCAGTATGGGATATAAAAATATGGAATGAAAACATTAGTCCATGTATACATAAGATTCAATGAAATAATACTTTACTCATAAAACATTTGAACTTTACCATACCTCATAAAATCATATGATTTATTAATAACTAATAGAAATCATAAGACATAGAGGTAACTTGAGGCATTCATAACATTCTTATGCAGGGAGTAACCATCATGGTTATGTTTGGAATACCCATTGTAGTATATTCCCTAAATCTCTTCAGAGAAACCTTAGAATTTAACTCCTTAGCATTTCCCAATTGATTGGAGAACTATCTTGGGCTCACCCACCCTTAGTCTATCATTCTACCACCCTACTTCATAAACAATTCCCAAGATCCATAACATAATCGCATCACATAAAACATGCATAAAGGAAACATAACATTTCCACATTCCAATCACATGATATCAATAAAACACATTGATATAATAAAAAAATTATCAGAACCAATTTCAATACCAATATAAAATAAAATTAAAACATGGAATTTATTTTTCATTTTAAAAAAGTTATGTCTTATATAGGAATCTGAAACTCAACTAATGGTCATGGCAGCGGAGAAGTCGTTGTCACTGCATAAGTTAGTAAAAAAAATCCTTTTTTTGATTAGTAAAACGCTTCCTGTAAAAAGATTAATTTCAATGGAATTAAAATTCGAAAGGGTTTTATACACCGTATACAATAAATTCTTTTTGAAATCAAAATAATCTTCAATTAAAGGATATTGAGACGAAGTCCAGTACATAGATGGTATCCTTAGATTAAGGATAAATCAATTTCATAACTATGTGTTAAAATATAAATACACCCAATATAAGTGGATATTAAGTGAAAAAAATCAGATTTCATCAAAAAATATTCATAGTATGACATAATCAAGAAGTATATGTTGAACCCAAAGAATTGAAATTGGGTTTAGATGTTCTCTTATAGAAATTTGATAGCCTAACGTTGTCACTTTAAAATTAAGAATATGAGTTGATGAGAGATAAAAAGGGTATATCATCACTTGGACATAAAATTTATAGCAATAAGGATATATAAGAACATATCCCAACATTAATAATATGTAAATTAAAATACCTAACAAAAATAAGTATTTTAATAAGAGGAGGGTGAAAGGTTTGCTTATCGATTTGGGTAACTTTCAAAACGTACACCCCATAAAAGAAAAACAATACAATGTTTATGTAAATACACATATAAGAAAGTATATAATAAAAATAGTAGAATAGTGGGTAGTACATACACCAATCAAAGGAGATAGTGACAAATATAGCGTGAATCTCATGGAAATAAATAGTGAGATAAACACCCCTGACCTCATTGTAATAAATCTAGTCATATGACCAAAAGATAATAAACACAAAAAGAATAATAGAATAAAATTAATATAAATAGAATCATGATAATGTATATCAAATGGAAACACAAAATACACCACATGAAATAAATAAGTGGCGAACAAAGGATAACTCAAAGAATTAAATGTGAGATAAGAAATCCCTTTAGCTCAAGTCCAACTTGTTCTCATTAATTTCTTTATATTCATGAATAATAAACATTGGTAAATTTATAATTTCTTAATGAAATTCATTTAAAGTTTATTATTCAGTTATTTTCACATATTATCATGTTATAATAATTTTTTAATTATGTGAGTTCATATATTATGTTTTGTCGATGTTTGGTACATGAGTCAACAATGAACTTGTTTGAAGAGAATTGTCCATGTAGTTACAAGTACATCATCTCCAGAATGGTGTTCAATATTTAAATATCATAGATATCCAGTATATATTTTTTTAATAATAGTCTATAATGTTTGGTGATAAGAAATTAAATGTACCGTTCATGGAGATGGTAAGCCGTACGTACACATGAAAGCTACTTTCATTTTTAGTTATCTTAATGGACATTAAAACTTAATTATACATAGATATATTATAATTATATTATAATATATATGATATATAGGTAACATAAGTTCCTTAATTACATTCTTTATAAATTCCATGTTTGGCATGAATGAGTCACATCACTTGAGGGGGCAGTAGTCCACACTTCCTCATATGAAATTATCACATTTGCACAACATGAGAAAAATAAAGGAATGTTTTATATATAAAATACAGAAGAATAGAGAGGAAATAAATATAATATATATTATATATAAATATATTTCCATCATAATTTCCACTATGAGATGTGATAAAAAATATTGAACAATCATCATTTCGTGAGGCAGTAATTCACCACCCATAGAAACAATATGTTCATTAACCATTAGACAGAGGTGTGTGTAAGTTTTGGTAGAAAAATTTTCATAAAAACATCCTAGAATATTGATGATTCTGGTGTTATTATGGGATCAAGTAATAAGACGATAGTGGTGAGTTCATATTGAAAATAAAAGAAAGAAACTCGATATAATACATTACCTCTAAATCAGGTAACTCTTTTTTTTGAGCCAAACGCATCCTTGGAAGGACTTATGCAAAGAGTGAGGCTTCTAGGAGTAAGATAGGAATTTGAAGAGATAATAGGCGGAGATTTTGGTCAAGACAAAGGCTTGAGATGTTTGGGTAAGTGGGTAGAGGTGGGGGCCTTTTATAAGAGGAAGGAGGGTCACTTTTGGAATGTCATGAAATGTTACTTAATTATAAAATGGTTTTCGGATTTGAAAGGTCCAAATATAATATATTTTGAGGATAAGGTTATAGGGGTTATAAATACTACATTGTAATTGGTTTTAGACCAGTGTACATCTTAGATTTTACCTTATCGTTTCATTATATTTAAATCATTCAGTAACTAGGTAATCACTGCATCATCATGGTGTTATAAATAAATTTATTTATTTAATGTCTAAAAATAATAAAATAAATACCATGATGTATGAAATATTTTTATATTTAAAATTATAATTTAAGACTAAGATATCATTTATGAAAAAAAATTAATTTTTTTTACTTAGGATATACAAACCATTGTTATATTTCTCTTCATTTTAAAGATAATGTCATAAATGTCACTATTACACCTATGTGACTCCATGGGCCCCAATATTCAGTACAACTATTCCCATGGTCTTCCATGACTCAATAAATAGGATTTGGACACATGTTGGTGTCATTTTATATTATTATGATAATATTTTATTACACTTAACTACTCGATTACTAATTTATCATAGTAATTAATGATTATTATAGTCATTACTATTCATAATGACCAAAACCAAAAGAGTGTAACTTATATATTTTTGACCTTATGATTCCAAAATGGAATCCATTTTACCAAATTTAAAAAAAATAAATTTCAGTAATGAATTTAAAAATAATTCTTGTTGTTAGAACCAAAGATGAGTTTTTAAAAAGTAAAATTTATCAAAATATTGACTTATTTTTACATCCAATTGAATAGTGAAATTACTTCCAAAGAAAATAATTGTATTAAGTGATAAAAAATAATTCTATTATATTTTAAAACAAATTAAAAGGAAAATAAAACTATATAATTAAATTAGATGAAAAGACAGTTTTGAAGTAAAATGCAATATTTTTCACTATTCATTAAAAATGAACATTTTTCTGAAAAATACCAAAAAATTATCCAATGTAAATTTGATATTCAAAATTAAAAAATGATATCCATTTTACCAAATTAAAAACATATAAGTTGAAGTAATTAATATTATAATTAATTCTTTTTGTGAAAACAAATAGCATTTTTTTAGAAACAATATGTATCAAAAGATTGACACTTGTTTGTGTCCAATTTCAATGGTTAATTAATTCCAATGACCACCATTGAATTAAATGATAAAAATATATTCTAATTACACTTTAAAACCAATTAAAAAATAATCTAACCATATAATTAAATTAGATTAAATTGAGGTTTTTAATTAAAATAAATAATTTTACACTATTAATTATAAATGAACATTATAAAAAATATAACAAAAATTTCAAAAAAGTACATTTTGATGTCCTGATTATAAAGAAGGATATTATATTTTCAAATATAACAAATATAATTGACACAAAGTAGTTTTAAAAAGGGTTCTCCATCAAAAGGCGGTTAATCGACCTTTTACAAAATATTAGAATACATATGCTTAAAATTGGATTCATTCATATTTTAAGCATATATAATTTATTTGGTAATTGTAAAAATATTTAACAGAAATATAGAATCATTTTTTATTTAGTTCTTGTTTATTCATTCCATTACAATGTCTAGAAGTTAACTACCATTTAAAATAATAATATTATAATGTTAGTGTGCAACGTACGATTTCAATGAAACTCGTTGTTGTGTATTGGGTACAGCATCGAACATAGAATTCCCTTTAATGTAATATTAACATTTTATTCAAAAATATTAATAAATATGAAAATTTCATATTCTATATGTACCTAGGATGTTACATAGGGTGATTATAATATCTTTTTTCCATTACTAGTGCACCACATTGACCTATATATACTAAAATGGAACCTACTTATCTTCATCTCTAGCTAGGGCATCCAATTATTTGATAAATCCTTCATTGTTTCCCATTCACATATCTATTATACATGAGATATACTCCACCAAGGATACTTTATGTGGGATAAATTCCAATAGGTTCTATATGTAGAGGATCTTATCTAACCATTTCCCATGTATTGGATCTAAATCACTTAAATTTATTACATATTATTATACATTTCTTATTCCACTAAAAGGTTTTAATATTCCTAAGTACCTATAATGGTAATCCTCTCAACACCATTCCAATTTCATTATATTAAATGTTCTTGCATCCATATACATTGTCACGAAAAACCCAATTTCCTTTTCTTTTGTATCATATCCATACCATAAACACATTAGTATTAGATACTCACATTTTTAACCATAAATATATTGATTCATTATACTGCACATAATTACCATATATTCCTTGAGTGAAGATAATCATATATTTTTCTAGAATTGATCAACTTGATACTCCAATATACTCCATGATATTAGATAGATCAAATTATATAAGGACCTATATATAAACCACCTACTGGATGTAATCCACAGAAAAATTCCATCACATGGTTAACTTATTTGGTTACAAATAATAGGGAAGCCCTACTGTGTAATCCGGTTTGCAATCATTTATTCAAAACACTCATGAAATATGTTTGACAATTTATTATATATTGTCCCTCTCAGGGATAATGGATGATCTTGTCCTATAGGTATCGATTTAACACATCATTAGCATGGTTTAGACTTGAATAATTAAATCCTTATTTCATTATTTTAAACTATATTTATATGACCAAAAACATGAACGAAATTTATAAAACTCAAATACATTGGGAATTGTTTCATATTTTCATACGATATAATGAGAAACTCATTGAGAATAAATCCTAATATGTATACACCTTCTTAGTTATGATAACTAAAAACCAATGTGATGGAAATTTGATAACCAATTTACTTTACAATGATATGTCTGAGACCAATATATCACATTTAACATGAGTTGAGGTACTCCTTATAAATTTCATTAATTTGATACAATTTGGATTGTTTCAGGAAATGAATTAATTAAATATACTCTTTATGGGTTTCCCAAATTCTTAGTCATGATTATCCTCCTTGAACATTGATATACCATCACCTAACTCACTGACCAATTTAGGTACCTCTAGGAATAAAATACAGAAGACCCACACCTGTAATTCTTGATACCTAATTAGGAATTGGGCCTCCGAATAGGTGTAATCCCAAATCATACATTCTCTTAATTAGTTACACATAGAAAAAAACATGGTAGTTATTATGATATTTCTTTAGGTTGGGGGTTAATCAGGGTATTCACTATCAATGAAAATTAAAACACTTTATTCTATAACAATAAGGAACTGACCTAAAAACATTAAATAATATTCAATGAAAATTAAAACACATTATTCTATAACTATGAGGACCGACCTAAAAACATTAAATAATATTCAATTAAAAGAATAATACACATTGAGGATCTTTTTAGGTTTAGAGTTTTAGATAATTAGGCCATAACTATTACATTTTATTTCAAATACAAAGTATACACTTCTACTCAATTTCCATTTTTTTAACAAAACAAGAACTCTTGAAAAAAAGAGTCATGTATAGTTCCATGTTTAGGACATAATGACTTTTCGATGATCCCATCCTTGACCCTATTCTATATTATGTATGGTGAAAAACATTTCAAAAACATGGGGGAGAATAAAAATCTCATTATGGGATAAACAAAGAAAGATATACTATTTGTTTTTAAAAACATCAAGTAAACCATGAATACATTAACATAAGTAATACGTTTCACCTTTATAAAGTAGTAAATACTCTTCACTGAATTAAACATCACCACATTACCATTTTTAACCAAAATATTTCCCATATAAAGAATACATAATATATGAAAGTAACTTTGGACATAAACATACCTTAATAGAATAACCATACGTTCGACTTCCACACATATCACTAAATGGAATATCCATACGTCTGACTTCTATACCCAATGCATTGGAGGTTATAATGTAACCACCCATCCTGGTATATCACATCACCACTCGTCATTTGGTTTATCATGTAACCACAAAAAAATGTCCAAGTACCGTTATAAAATCACAACACAAAAAAATTGAAAATATTAACATTTCACTAATAAAATTTAATTTGCAATCACATGAAATAATTTCAGGATTTTGAAATAATAAATACATTTCAGAAACCATTTTCAATACCAAAACACCCAAAAACCGAAAAAGGGATATCCTTTTCATTTTAGAAAACATTAAGGCTTATAGAGGAAGCCAAATAACAATTATGACGGTGGAGAGGTAATTGTCACCGCAAATGTTAAAAACATTCCATTTTTCATTTAGTAAAATGATTTGTATATAAATATTTCCCTTTAATAAAAGTAAAATTCAAAGGGTTTTACTATACACTATCTAAAATGAGAAGTTATATATATTATCGAAATATTACAAGATAAAAGGAGATTGAGATGAAGTCCCTTACCTCGTGTCCTACTTGACTAGATCGTTCTTTAATCTCCTGAATAATAAACTAATGTAAATTGATAATTTTTGAAAAACATTTTTCAAGTTTATTATTCATTTTATATCACTTAATACCATGTTATAAACATTATGTAATCATTCGTGTTGATAATGGTCATTTTGTCGATATTTTGTACTTGAGTAAAAAATGAACACTATATATTTACAGGTTGTCCATGTGGTCAATAGTCCATAATATCTAGAGTGATATTAAGGTTTAGATATCATATATATCATATATATACAGTATATTAATGTATTTATAATTGTACATAACATTTGAACATAATAAATGAAATCCATCTTTCATGGAGATGGTAAGTCGTACGTACACATGAACACTACTTTCATTTCTATTTCTTATTTTAATGGAATTAAAACATAATGATACATATGTATATTACAATTTAAGTATAATATAATATAATATATTATATATAATATCATTAACTCTATCCTTTATATTTCCCACATATGTCATTAACGAGTCATATCTCTTTAAGGGGGTGATAGTCCATACTTCTTCAGATGAAATTAACGCATTTATCCGTAATGAAAACCATAAAGGTAAACTATAAAAGAAAAAAATACATTATCATGAATAAATAAATAAAATATATATCATATATAAATATATTTTCATCTTAATGGCCACCATTAGAGGTGGTAGGAGGTATTTGAACAATCATCGGTTTGTGAGGTGTTAGTTTGCCATCCACAGAAACATTTATGTTCTTCACCCATTAGATAAAGGTGTGTATAAGTGTAGTTAGATTCATTATAATAAAAAAACCCTATTATATTTATAATACACGTTCTCTTATAAAAAAATGAATAAAAATAGTTTAGGGGTTGGAGAAGTAAAATAAAAGAAAAGATGTTATGAGAAACCATTACCATTAATTTTGTTAACTTCCTTTGGATTGAACCAAAATGGTTTATTGAAGTGACTTATACCTATGGTAAGGTTTCTAGGCATAAGATAGGGTTGTAGGGAGATTAATTGGGTAGAGTTTGGATGAACCGAATGGCTTGAGAGGTGTGAATAATTGGATATAAATGGTCTACTTTTATAAGGGAGAGGAGGGGTTCTTTATGAAAGTGTGAAAATATTATTTTATTATATAATGATATTCTATTTCAAAAGGACCAGAAATTATTACAGTCAAAGATAAGATGAACCATGGTAGAAATAAAGTCATCCAATAGGAATTCAATAGGTTTTCAATGTTAATTTAATATTTATAATCTTATTTATTTAAATGATTTATTTATGAGGTAAACACTGCATCATTATTGTGTCATAAATAATTTAAAAATTTTCATGTCTAAATATTATAAAACAAATACCATGATCTAGTAAATAATTTTATCAATATAATTAATATTAATAGTCTAAAATATAATTTATATAAACCCTTGTAAAAATTAATTTTCTAAAAGATATTTGTTTTTGTCTTTTTTTCCAATACTTTAAGTTAATTGATCCAAATTTTCATTATCACTCTCAAGTGGCTCAATGGGGTCAAAAAATCTACCAAAAGTTTTCCAAGGTCGTAAATGACTCACCCAATATGGTTTGTACAAGTGTTAAGTTAATTTTGAATTTTTATAATTTTCTTTTACCATGAATTACCCTGTTTACCATTAACAGCGGAAAATAAAAGTTAAAAGTTACTATTCAAAAAAAATTATTTTCATTGTATTGACCCTAATTTTATATAATAATAACATCCATGTATGTCATATTTTCAAGATTTATTTCATAGAAGTGGTAAAATTTAATTTAAATGAACAATTCAGTTTTTTAACTACTACTAAGTGGTTTCACTATTCATCAAAAATTGATGTTTTTAGAAAAATAAAAATAAAATTATCCTAGGCTATATTTTTTATTATGAATTCGCAAATGATTTCTATATTTATAAATTAAAAACATAAATGTTTCATTAATTAATTTTAAATTAATTCCCGTTGTTAAAACAAATAGCGGATTTTTAAGAAATAATAACTATCAAAAGATTGACACTTCCTTATGTCCACATTCCAAGTGAAATTAATTCCAATGACCAAAAATGGATTAAATGGTAAAAATATATTGTAATTACTCTTTAATCCCAATAAAAAGGATAATCTAAACATATATATAAATTATATTAAAATGCAGTTTTGAATTAAAATACAATATTTTCACTATTCACTAAAAAATGTACTTTATCCGAAATATTTCGAAAATTTACACATTGTAAATTTTGATGACCCCATTATAAAGAAGGATTTTATTTGGTCAATTTAAATTTATTTAAGTGACTGAAAATATATTTAATGAGGGTTCACCATTAAAAGGTGGTAAATCGACATTTTAATGTAATTTATGCTTAAAATTAGAATCATTAATATTTTAAGCCTCTAAATTTTTATTGGATAAATGTAAATACATTTAACAAACATGATTAATAATATTGTGGTTAGTTTCATTCATTCCGTCCAATAAAAAGGCTAGGAGTTAACTACCATTTAAAATAATAATATTATATTATTAGTGTGCAATATAAGATTTCAAGGAAACTCCTTGCTACGTATCAGGTATGCTATCGAACATAGCAACCCATTTAAGGAGAAATTAATATTTAATTCAACAATATTAATAAATATGTTATATATATTATTATTTATTTACCTGGGATGTCACATCCTTCCCCCCTTTTGGGAATTGTGTCTTCACAATTTTACTTGTCAAAATAAATGGGGGTGTTCATCCCTCATTGAAATTTCAGATTCCCACTTTGCCTCTAACACCATATAGTTTTCCCACAAAACCATTACATGGTGAATTACCTTATTCCGCAACCCATGATCTCTATGGGCATGAATCTGAGCTGTTTGTTCTTCATTAGAGAGATTCTCGTCCAACTGAACTACCTCTGGGCTCAAAACATTAGATGGATCTGGAATATACTTTCTCAACATCGAAACATGAAAAACATTATGTACATTGGATAAACATGGAGGTAAAGAAACTTTGTATGCCACTGATACAACATTCTCCATGATTTCATAAGGTCCACTCAACCTTAGACTCAACTTTCCCTTCATACCAAAACACATCAGACTTTTCCATGGAGAAACTTTGAGAAGGACATGATCACTGACCTCAAAAGAAATATCCTTCATCTGGTTATCTAAATAACTTTTATGTCTTCTCTTAGCTGTTCTCATGTTCTTCTGAATCAACTGAACATTCTCTTCCATCTCTTCTACCAATTTTGGTCCCATCATATTTCTTTCACCTACATCATCACAAAAGATGGGGTTCAACAATGATTTCCATATAATGACTCAAATGTAGCCATCTGTATACTGGATTGAAAAATGTAATTATTGGAAAATTATACCAAAGAATGATGTTGGTCCCAATTTCCTAGGTAATCCAGTGAAAATCACATAGCAAATCCTCTATGGTCTCAATTTTTTTCTCTTACTACCCATCTAATGGAGGATGAAAGTTGTACTAAAATTTAATTTTGTACCCAATAACTTCTGAAGGCCTTTCCAAAATTAACAAGTAAACCTGGGATCATGATCAAATATATTGGAGAGGGAAACACAATGCAACATAACTTTCTCTTTAATATACAACCGAGAAAGTAGATATGGAGACAAAGTATATTGAATATGAAGGAAATGAGATGATTTAGTCAATCGATCAACTATAACCCAGATAGCATTATTACCTTGAGATGTTTTCATTAATCCCACAACAATGTCCATGAATATGTTTACCCATTTCTACTATGGAACCGGTAAATAATGAATAATCCATTTCGGTAATTGCCACTCTAATTTAATATACTAACAAGTCAAAAACTTCATAGTAAAATTATCAATATCTCTTTTCATTACATCCCACTAGTAATAGTCACGATGATCATTGTACATCTTAGTACTGCCATGATGAACTGAAAATAGGGAACTATATGCTTTATATAAGAACTCATTCTTCAACTATGAATAAAAATGAACACAAAATCTCTTTCCATATCTCAAAACACAATCATTATCAACTTAATATTCTGGAAACATTCCCTTATGAACCAACTCTACCTTTTTATGTAACTCACTGTCTTCTTTCTGCTCTTTCTTTGTTATGTCTTATAAGGATGATCTCACCGATAACTGATACAAAACAGAATAGTTTTTTCTCACCAAAAACTTCTATTCCAACGATTATCACATAAAAAACCAAAGGATCTTATTCCAAATGTAAATTGGTTAATGAAGCCTTAATTTTTTGACTGAAAGAATCAGCCACATTATTTTCTTTTCCCAGATGGCAATGGATTGTGCAATCATAATCCAAGATTAATTATATCCATCTCCTCTATCTCATGTTTAATAATTTTTTGAGTGAACATATACTTCAAACTTTTTTGGTTAGTATATGTTTCAAATTTTTCTCTATACAAATGATGCCTCCAAATTTTTAAAGAAAAAATAACAGCTCCTAATTCAAAATCATGTGTAGGGTAATACAACTCATATGGTTTCTACTGACGTGATGCATATGAAATTACCTGATCATTCTCCATTAGAAAACAACCCTGTCCTTTCAACGAAGCATCACTATAGATAAAAAAATAACCATTTCTAGATGGTAGTTCCAAAATTGGAGAATTCACCAATCTTCTTTCCAATTCCTGAAAAAAAATCATCACATTCTTTTTTCCAAATGAACGTAACACCTTTTTAAGTTAACATATTCAATGGAATATATATCCCTTAAAAATTATCAACAATACTCTAGTAATATCCTGCCAAACCAAGAAAACTATAAACCTCAATTATATTTGTGTGTCCTGGAAATTCTTTAACAACCTTTGTTTTAGTATGATAAGCAGTTATGCCATTTTTTGAAACAATGTGGCCAAGGAAAGAAATTTGTTACAACCATAACTCACACTTTCTGCATTTACCAAATAGTTTTTTTTTCATTTATTGTTTGCAATACATCCCTTAAAATACTTTCATGCTTCTCTTTAATTTTCGAATAAACCAAAATATAATCAAGAAACACAACCACCATTTAGGACCAAATTCAACAGATCCATCACTAAAACAAATAGTTCAATTATAATTCTAACCATCTCAGGATACTAATTTGGAAGGTCATTTCCCTCTGTATGCCTTCACTGCACAACATCCCTTTTTCCACTATGAAACAAAATTCTGAACACAGAGATATCATAGGCAAAGCAGCATGGTAATCTATAAATACTATATCATTTCAATGTTACCATAAATTAAAATATATCCATTTATTTAATAATACCCCATCTCCTAAAGTTGTCTAAACCGAGCTCTAATGCAAACTATAAGGACTCGGCCATAAAAAATTATACAATATTGAATTAAATGAATAATTCACATTGAGGATCATCTCAGGTTAAATGAATTAGGAGATAAATATTACATTTCTTTTCAAAAACAACATTGAAACTTATATTCACTTTCCATTTTTTTAACAAAACAAGAATTCTTGAAAAAAGGTGTCATGTCTAGTTCCATGTTTAAGACAACATGAATTTTCCTTGATCCATTCCTTGACCCTATTTAAAATTATGCCCTGTGAAAAAAATTTCAACAACATGGGATGAGCATAAAAAGCTCAGTAATGGATACACATAGAAGGAAAACAATTAGTTTTTCAAAACAACATGTAAACCATGAATACTTTAACATAAGTAATAATTTTCTCCATTATGAAGTGGTAAATACTCTACACTGAATAAAAGATCACTACTTACCCATTTGAATTGAAAATATGTCCCATATAAAGTACACATAACATATAAAGGTAACTTGGGACATAAACATACTTAAATGGAATAAATATATGGTCAACTTTGACACATATAACTAAATGGAATAGCCATATGGATGAATTTCGTACCCAACACATTAGTGGTTGTAATGTAACCACCCATCCTGGTTTATCACGGCACCACCCGTCATTTGGTTAATCACCTAACCACCCATAAAATTTCTAAGTAACATTATAAAATCATAACACATAAAATATTTAAAATATAAACATTTCACTAATAACATTTAATTTGCAATCACAAGAAATAATATGTAGATATTGAAATAATAAATCCATTTCAAAAACCATTTTCAATACCAAACCTCCCAAAAACAGAATAATGGATTTCCTTTTCATTTTATAAAACATTAAGGCTTATATAGGAAGCCAAATAACGATTACGGTGGGGGAGAGGTCATTATCACTGCAAACTTTAAAAACACTCTATTTGTCATTTAGTAAAACGCTTTGTAGAAAAAGGGTCCCATTAAATGAATGTAAAAGTCAATGGGTTTTACTATACACCGTGTAAAGATAGATGGTATATATATTATTGAAATATGACTAAATGAATGGATATTGAGACAATGTCCCTTACCACAGGTCCGACTTGTCTCGATCTTTCTTTAATCTCATGAATAATCAAATTAAGTTAATTTATAATTTCTTAAGAACATATTTAAAGTCTATTATTCGTTTTATATAACTTATTACCATGTTATAAACATTTTGTAATCATTCAAGTTAATAATGTTCTTTTTTGTCGATATTTGGTTCTTGAGTCAAAAATGAACACATTATATTTAAAAGTTGTCCATGTGGTCAATAGTCCATTATATCTAGAAGGGTATTAATGATTTAGAAATCATATATATCATATATATCCAGTATAAACATGTATTTATAACAGTACATAACATTTGGAGATAATAAATGAAATGCACCGTTCATGGAGACGGTAAGCCTTACATACGCATGAACGCTACTTTCATTTCTATTTTTTATTTTAATGGAATTAAATCATAATGATACATAGGTATATTATAATTAAATTATAATTTCATATATAATATCATATATAATATCATTAAATCCATCCATTACACGTCCCACATATGTCATTAATGAGTCATATGACATTGAGGGGGCAGTAGTCCGCACTTCCTCAAATGAAATTTTCTATTTTACCCATAATGGAAACCATAAAGGTAAACTATAAAAAATAATAAAGAATAATTAAGAATACATAAACAAAATATATATCATTTATAAATATAGTGTCATATTAATGGACACCATGAGAGGCTATAGGAGGTAATTGAACAATCATCGTTTCGTGAGGCGTTAGTTTTCAATCAACTAAAACATTATGTTCTTCTCCCATTAGATGGAGGTGTGTGTATGTGTAGTTTGAATCCATATCATAACAACATCCTAGTATATTTAAGATACATCTGTTTCTATAATATATATGAATAAAATGATTTTAGAATTGGGAGGAGTAAATAAAATAAAATAAGTGAAGAGAAACAATTACCTTTAATTTTGGTAACTTCCTATGGATTGAACCAAAATGGTTTGTTGAAGTGGATTTTGACTATGGTATGGTTTCTAGAAGGAATTTTGGGATTTATGGAGATTAATTGGGTAGATTTTGTACAATCCTAAAGGATTTATAGGTGTGAGGAATTGGATTGAAATTTTCTCTTTTTATAAGGGAGAGGATGGGCTCTTTAGGAAAGTGTGAAAATATTATTATTTATGATATAATGACATTCTATTTTTAAAGGTCCAAAAATAATTAGAATCTAAGATAAGATGTATCATGGTAGAAATAGAATCATCCAATAGGAATTGGATTTGTTTTGTTTGTTATTTTAATATTTATAATCTTATTTATTTAAATGACTTATTAATGAGGTTATCACTGCATCATTATTGTGTCATAAAAAATTTTCTTTTTTGGGGACTAAAAGTGATAAAAAAAATACAATGATGTAGTAAATATTATTAGATTTACACTTAATATTTATAGTCTATAATATAATTTATATAACAAATTTTAAAAATTAAATTACTAAAAGATATGTGTTTTTGTCATTTTTGCCTTTATTTTGAGTTAATTAATCTAAATTGTCATTATCACACTAAAGTGGCTCAATGGGGTCCCAAAATCGACACAAAAATGAATTTGGTCGTAAATTACTCAACCAATAAGGTTTGTTTAAGTGTTAAGGTAATTGAGAATTATTATAATATTATGTTTCCTTGAATTACCCAATTAACCTTTAACCACGGTAAATAAAAGTCTACAGTTAATATTCACCAAAAATTATTTTCATCCTATTAAACCACATTTTACTTACTAATAACAACCATGTATGTCGTATTTTCATAATTAAATTCACAGAAGTTGTGAAATTTTCTTTAAATGAAAAAGTCTATTTTTTTAACTACAACTAAGTAGTTTGACAATTCATCAAAAATGAAGTTTTTCAGAAAAATACCAAAAATTCAGCCTAAGAAATATTTGATATTCCAAATTCAAAATTATTCTCTATTTTCATAAATTAAAAACATTGAACTGGCATTATTAAATTTAATATTAATTCATGTTGTTAAAACAAATAGCGTGTTTTTAAGAAATAATAACTATCAAAATATTGACACTTCTTTATGTCCACTTTCAAAGTGAAATTAATTATAATGACCAAAATTGGATTACATGGTAGAAATATATTCTAATAACACTTTAAAACCATTTAAAAATATAACTTATACATATAAATAAATTAGATTAAAAAGCAGTTTTTAATTAAAATATAATATTTTCACTATTCATTAAAAATTGAACTTTATCAGAAAAATTCAAACAATTTACCCAAAGTAAATATTGATATCCCCATTGTAATGAAGGATTTTATTTGGTCAATTTTAATGTATTAAGGTGTCCAAAACTATATTTAAAGAGGGTTCTCCATTAAAAGGTGGTAAATCGGCCTTTTTATATAAATTATGCTTAAAATTAGATTCATTCATATTTTAAGCCTGAGAAATTTTATTGGATAATTGTAAATACATTTAACAAACATGTATAATCATATTTTTGTTAGTCTGGTTCATTCCCACCAATACAATTGAGAGGAGCAAACTACAATTTAAAATAATAAAATGATATTATTAGTGTGCAACGTAAGATTTCAAAGAAACTTGTTGTTGCGTATCGGGTACTCTATCGAACATAGCAACCCCTTTAAAGTAAAATTAATATTTAATTCACAAATACTAATAAATATGTAATATGTCTTATTCATTATTTACATGGGATGTTACATTGACTATCCCACATGCACTATTGAATATTTACAACTCACCCTTGATGGTTAATTCAATTTCTTATTAATCATTTGTAATTTATATTGTTTAAACTATTTTGGTTTAAATTATTAACTTAAATATTGATATGATTAATTACATGGTTGACCCTAAAAATCATGAATGCATGGATCATGATTAATTGTTATGTCGATATCCAAAATCTATATGAATCTTTACACTTTCATTTTTATGGGATGGTAATTCCTATTATCAGGATCATTGCCATACAAGGTTTAGATATATATCACATCTTCCAAGTTTTGATACTATGATAGTTTATTCATTGGATCAGTTATAGTGGAATGTACATCATTTACATAGTTTATTGACATGTAGGTCCCATATCTAGAAACTCTAATGTAATATTCAAACAATGTATATAATCAAATTTCATTTTTATAAGGAATTATTTCATAATATATATCAAAATAAATTTTTTCAACACACTATTTATAGAATATATATTGGAAATTTTCTTATATACTTTCAGTACAAAAACATAACCTTCATAATCCATGAAATGATCATCAATGGTTGTTAATTATTCTTAGATTTTTCAAAAATATATTTCAATAAAGGAATACACCTTAATCCCTGACTGTATTTTAATATATGTAACTGTGGAAAATTACATTTCTAAACTAAAAGTATTGATGTATTCAAGATATAATATATTAATTAACATGATTATAAAAACCATAATCTTGGGTGGCTTATCCATAATTTATGAATAAGTAAATGTCACCATGAATATACTGATACTGAGTTATTCCTGTAATGCCTAATAATATTTTATGACCACCCTATTATGGAATTTCCAATACCTACATGTTGTTTTAGCCAACAAATCATCAGAATGGCCTATATCAATGTCATATCTTTTTCTCTACGACATTGATATATATAAAATGGATGAACATCCAAAATAGATCCATATATCATTATTTGGAATCCATTTTATCTATGGTACATTTACATTTATTAAAATATATAAAAAAAATCATCTATGGTACAATACATGACTATGTGATCAATGAAAACACTAATAATATTGAAATTTCATAGAGAATGACATGAAATGTTTTTTTGTCATAGTTCTTTCTTCCATAGTTTACTGCTGTGAAATATCATATATAATGAAATAGTACCACTATATATAGAACTATTATTCCTATTTCAAATCATGAACATCCTTATAAAAGGGAGATGCTATGACATATGTGTCATTTTTTCCTTGGGATTCATATGGTAAGCTTATTATCCCTAAAATATATCCTCATTTTATTTACCAAAGAAGATCTATGGAAAATAAACCATAACATTATGATTTTAACTTTACATAGCCTTTTTATGCTTCAATAGGTGTCAATATAAATCTTTATCACCCTATCATATATTTCCTTACATAGCCTTGTTACAATTATACATGAAAGGATTAACTATTACATGTGTTCAGAAATATCAAAACCTCAATTACATGAGCCTGTCAAATTACCCTTATATAGAAATTATATTACCCTTACATGGATATTGTTAGAATTTATTTAATACATATGTCATGTTTACTCATTGGATATGTTGTAGTTACACAAGAAAAGATGTCATTTACCCCTACTCAAGCAGCATATACCCTTCCATTTTCATCATGAGTCTTCATTCCTTTATTTTGTGTTTGAAAACCCAGAAATAAATGTTACATGACTTATAAAAATAATTACATTGGTCATCTTCCATAGGTGATTTCAATAATGAAATTATAAAAAAATTGTTGTTCTTTATTGATATTCCAATACAAATCCTGGTAATCATCCTTGAAGAATATTGTTTCATATCATTATTATTCCTCATCAAATCTATAGAAATGAGACCCATCATCAAATATTGGAAATTTCTTACAACATCCCCCATTTTTTTGTTCTGAAAATATACAAATTTGTATTTATCCCCCTTTTTCAATGCACCCTTGTAATTATCTTTTCCCCTTTATTGATATTTTATCCATCACATGTTATCATATTCTCCCATCAATTATAATGAAGTAAAATGGGAACTAAAATAAATATGTTTATTCATAACATCTTCGTACATATTTGGGAATGAAAGGTTCATCCTTCCACTCCATATTGGATGGAAAGCCATCTATACAAAATATACATTTTCTTTTTGATATTGATTCTAAGAAATTTCAACCCACCTTGGTGAAATTTTCTCCAAATAAGGATACATATTACTATATTTCAAAACTATATAAATCATTTGATTCATCCAAAAGTTGATCAACCAAATACAATTAATAAACATGTTTTCCAATCAAATATCCATTCATACTATATTTCCGAAATTGATTCACTATGTAATTTTACCAACTCTCTCATGAGAATTCACAAATCATTTATTCCAATTATGATTGTGCTCATTATAAAAATATAAAGTTTCGGTAGATAACATTAAGGCTATGCACCCAAGTCCAAAATATAAAAAATGTGAAGACATATTTTGAGATATACATTAAATATGAAAATTTAAGATCCTCATCACATTAAACCATACCATTATAACATAAAATTAAAGTGAACCGTTTTAGAGAACATACCAAGTGAAGAAGTAATTAATATCACATTACACACATATTACAAAATAGGATCCAAAACCATCAAAATAGAATAAGTTATATTATTTGACCCTTATGCATTTAAAATTATCACAAGATTACCAAAATTAAAATAAGACTTATTATCAATTGATTTTATGCAATATTACCTATTATAAATTGTCTCTCTATACAATTTTTTATATCTCTTATTTGTTAATGAAATGGGGAATATTATTCTAATTGAAAAATATTCCATAAACATTTCCATATTATGATTTTATTAGAAAAATAATTCATGTTTTATTCAATCAAATTCAACCATTGGTCATATATCCACCTAATTATGAACATCATCAGAAAATACAATACATAATAAATGATATTGGGAGATTGGAACATTAACGTTACTATAGTTTGTGCGCAGGGATGGTCAATATGATACATCCCATCAAAATGAATGTTACATTTAACATATTTAAATTTCATTAATGGAATGAAATCAACAATTGATGTTCATCGACATAAATGTTATCAGAAAGCATAACCTTTTGCCAAAGTATCACTTTTTGTGATACACTATATAACCAATGTATCATGTATTTGAATGTTTTTATCCTTATATATATTAATATGTTCCATAATTAACTAATCAATAACCTTGGAAATTATTTTGTGTGTTGTATCACTAGTGGATATGATTTCTCGATTAATTTCCCTTTCATCTTCCAATGTTGAATCATAGTGGTGTGTGTATAACCAAATTGGAAAAGATAATTGATGGTAGAAAAAAATTTACATCTTTGAATGAATATTCTCTAGCAGTGTCAACATCACATTCTATTACAACTTATTGACATCTAAAGAACATATTTATTCACTTCGTGGTTCGACTTCATTTCATCAATGTGATTTTTCTGAGTGAATGTATGTTTTTTTCTTGATAAATCCTTCTCAAAGGCTAATTTTCGTTCTTTAAAACAATTTTACACAATTTCAATATTATTATGAAATTCAACACACAATCAATACTTTTGTATGTTATTGGATTGGAGTGTCTTTCTTTGGCTTGATTACACTACCATGAATTTTTCAAATTGAAATTTCATTAAATATGAATTATGGTAGATCAAATGAAAGATTTAAGTTAATAATTACACAAAATTTTATGTCAATTTTTTTTATGTAGAGACTTTTGATGTTCTTAAAACAAAATTGGTCTTGTTGGATTTTAAATATATATGCATGATGTTCCCAAAGTATTCCAAATAAAAGAATATTGATTCTTTTATCTTTTTTAGAACCAGAATTATAGAATTCATTATGAAACAAAAGTGTAAAAATAAATTTATGACCACAATTCCACTTCATTGATAAAAATGAAGAAGTATATTTTAGAGGGATATACACCTTTTCAACAGATGTGTTTTTTCACTCTTAATGGTATTACATTTTCATAACATTATCTATGAAATGAGAAGCTATTACAGACATATTTGGTACATCATGCATACATAAATATATGATTTATTTATCACAGGTTTCTAGATAAATGAGTGTAGCCTTATTTTCCTTATCCATTTCCATTTTCATTCTAAAATAATGGGGAATGTCTTTAGTAATATATCATTACTCCTTCATCTTAGTCCACAATTTCATTTTTTCAGTTCTCATGTCCACATATTTTATCCCAAAAGATCTCCAATAAATGATTCACTACCATAAATTGATAGACTTCTTTGATGACTATCCATTGATATTCAATTTCATTTCATGATAATTCCTTTGAATAATACCATGATTCGTTTCCACTTCATCACCATAATAACATATTCTTTTTAGCTCCACGAGTTATTTTAAAATTTGAAATCCTTTATATATATGTTTAATAATCATAAGTAATAAACTATTTATATTTTATAATTTCTAGAGAAAAAAAATCATGGATGGATAATTTTTTCAAATATTTATCATAAATTTTTTCATGTAGAACTCCTCACCTTGTCTTTAAACTTCATAGAAAAAACCCATCCTATTGTGTCAAAATTTATTTATAGAACACTCCCCAATACACATTTATGTGAAAATGTAATTAAATATCCTCCATTAATATTTTTTTGAATAAATAATCACTTTTAGTATTTCATTGAACTTATTGAAAAATAACTCAATGTCTACTTAATTGAACAATTACAGCATGTACTATATCTAAATAAAAACCATAAAATTTATCTATGAGTTAGAAGAAAACTTTATCCCATTTTATTAATTTTTATAATATATGAAATTTTTCATCACAACAAATGAAATCATTACAAACATTTTTGATTATGTTAGAGTAATAGAAAATTGATCATATCTATTTGATACCACTTTTATATTAAAAATCAGAATTAACATGAGATTAACCTTCGTGTTGGATCAATCAGATTATGCACTATCAATGAAAATTAAAACGATATTTCATTTAAATATCTCACATACCCTTTAAGATATTGACTTATCACCATATAGGATCAATATTATTTACATTAATCAAACGTAATTTGGGTTTCTTGATCTATTTTAGTTCTCATTCATAACATAAATATAGGCATTATCATTTTATTATTTCACAATCACTAGGATACATCGATGAATCATGAATAAAGTTTTTTATGTGATACCAAATCACTACATATCTCATTAATTTAGAAAAACTATGTTATGTAACTCTTATGTCTTGGTGTGTTACCTAACAATATATTGGGACAAAACACTACTTCCTAAATAAATATCACCATAATTATCATTCATCTTACATGTTTTGTGGATACAATTTCCTTGACATATATTATAAATAGGTAAAAGCACTTTAAAGTAACAATAAATGAATTTTTAATCATTTTTGATTCAATGATGTTGTTATATAAGATCTCTACTTTAATTCTATGATAAAAATTTGATCCATTATCATATTTTTATAATATATCTATGATAATAACTTATTTAATGTCTCTATATAAATCTACTTCTGTAACCATTTAATTATTATCAATAGTTTACAATTTTCAATCTTCCAACCCCTCATCTCAAAAAACATCACCTTAAAAATTTGAAAGTTTGATATCAAATAAGCTCGCTATTTATATATTTCAAATAAATTTCACCAACATTAATCTTATATGGAGTGATATCTCGTATGAAATAGATATCCTACACCAATAAAATCATTATCACTTGTAATATAATGTATAATTAAGAATCATAAATCAAACATAAATTTTAAACATATCTTGAGTTGTACTGGAATGTATATTTATAAATAAAATAACTACTTATGAATATATCTGTCTTTCTAGATTTGATTTATATATTTGTTGATATATAACACAATATTTCTAATTAACCATTATATTTTCCATAAATAGTTAATATTTTATGACTACTTATGATAAAAACCTCCATAAAATGTGGTTATCAATCCATTGATGAATAACAACACACTGTCATTCATTTTCTAATAATAATGGAATCTCTTTAAATCTTCTCTTAAAATTTCAGTTTCATTCTATGGATTATCCAACAACAATATAGAGAAATTGCATCTAAATTTATAGAACCACACATTACTATAGTTTAGCTTCATCAATAAGTAGTGGACTTCTCTCAAATATTAAAACATTGAACAGAATATCCCCAAACATTTTCAGCATATCCATTAACTCTATAGTGTAATTACCTCAATAAAATAAATTTGTTGAATCTTTTATGGTGTATTCAATGTCTGTATAGTGTTTTAAATTTCTCACAATATAGAAATTTTCATATATTGTTTTGTGAAAAATTACATTACACCATACAATTTTTTTCATTAGTTTATCATGGATTAATATCGTTAACTTGGATTTATCCACACTCTATCTATGATTTATTTGTATTTTAAATTTTTACCATCCACAAAATTTTGTGACACAATGAAATGTGAATCTCATTATTCAAGGGCCTCATTTGGTGATGTGATAATCCATGTAGAATAGACCCAATTCTTACCCTTATGCATGTTGTGGAAACTCGACAATATGTCAACATATGTATCTTTATGCTACATTGTTACCCTTATATAGTACCCTTTCACAACATCATTTTTTAAACATAGGTACCCTTTTACAGCCTGATAACCCTAACATTGGTACCCTTACACAATCATGTTACCCTTTATTAGGGTGTGATCAACTATTACATGAAATGTGGAGGCTGATAGATGCCTTTATATGAGCTCCTACACTACCACAAGACTATAAAATTACACTTTCGTAGCTATTATATTACCCTTATGAATTTACCTTCCACTGTGAATAATACATAAATTACCCTTAAAAATTTGTAATTAAACCCTAAAAGAATTAATAATGGTATTTACCCTTACACAAGATGCATGTGCCCCTATGATTCCATAAAGATTAACCGACCTTTAGGTAGTGTTTGTAGACCATAACATAACTATATAAAAATAAATAATGTCATCACTCTGGACAACATCAACATGTTTTTTTAACATTCCAATTGTATAAAACTATATTTCATCATTTAACCTCAAAAACACATTTTGGTCATCGACATTGAACACCTTTCATGATAGTCTATATTCATTATTATCAAATCCATTATCAACAAATCCAATATAAATCCTTTTATATTTATTATTTCTACTAAAAAATATGAATAACCAAAATGGTCTACTCATGAATAAGTCCCCCACCATCCATTTTGAGACACCTTTTTCCATCACATGTATATAATAGAAGTTAATATCATAGATAATTAGACCATGAAATATGAAAATAAAAGGTAGAACATGTTCCATTATGTGGCCCAAAATTACAAGGTTTCAAATTCATATTATAAGATGCCACTAGAATACTAACCTATGCTAACATGTGATACATCGTAGCACCAATAAAATCACTAGATAATGGTAGAATCAAGAGTTAATAACAATATAACGTTAATATATATGATAATTAATTGTCAAGATAAATATAAATGAACTATATTTTATACAAATGTGAACTTCAACACATGGTTTATATCGTATTTGTTCACACAAGGGTAAAAAATAACATAATATAAAATGAGAAGGATTCGTAGACACATGTGAAATTTGTAACATTTTTTAGACTACGAAATAATTATTCATCAATTGGTGTGATGATCCTCACCTATCATCCCAAAAATAATTCAGCCTCTAATGTAATGCTGTCAAAAATACCCTGATGTCCACATGAATTTGAAAAGTATACCTATATATATTGTAACATCCCAGCTCTGAGTGCCACCCAAAGGTTCCCCATACCCCATTGGTTGCACGACCTCAAGAGCATTTTCCCAAATTCCAGAATCTCTGGACTAGTAGCGAGGGGCTTGGGTGTTATATTGGGAAAACTATGCCATCATTGGAAGATTAACAATGTATAAATAAAATTCAAACATTATTGGAAGCAATAACACCATACAACAGAAGTAAATAGTATAATATTGATTGTATACAAAACTAAAACATTTATATAAAGAAATAATTCAAATAATAACTATCTAGTAAATATTCCAAATAAGCCACAATGATGGAAATACAAAACTAAAAACTAAGTATAGAAAATAGTAATCTCCAACCGCATCGCAAGCCTTAGCTATGTCCCATGATATAACAAACCTGATCTCTTTTACACACATAATTATGATTTATTACCGTAACATTCACTTAAAAATAATTGAGGTTCGAGAGGTCTTGTTTCTTGGGAAACTAGGAACATTACATAACAACTTAGAACAAAAAATGAATATCTTTATAGAAAACATCTTATATGTGACCACAATATTCTATCAAACTAATCATATCATGGGATAACATGATAACATTAATAAGAAAATATTGAGCTATAAATCTCATTAATAGATTAAACAAGGCATTAAATTATAAATTTAGATCATTTTAGGTAATAAGCATATCAACGGAGCACAATATAAACATGAACATAAAGAATCATATAACATGATTATCATAATATGTAAATGTTCAAAAAATATTAAAAATTATAAAATCATGAGTAAACACTCATTGCACTTGAGGTATCATGATACTAATCTTTACCTGATGCTTTGGAGTGCTATCACGGTGCACCCTTTATAACCATTTTATTTCATGCATAGGTGTGCTACATGGATTCATTATGCATCATAATTAATTATTCAAATAAGAGATGTGGAATGCATAAATAAATGTACTCAATAATCAATATATATAAAGGATGGTGAATACCCTTGACAGATAAATGGGAATGGTATTCACTTCCAAGATGATTTTGGCATGAGAAATTTGGGTGTAACTTAAGCAGAATAACAACGTCAAATAGAAATCGTAATATGGGTTGATGAGAAAAAAGGGGTATGTCATCATTTATACATGAAATGTTATGTAATGGGGTCATGGAACATAATATCCCAACATATTTAATGGAATTTTTATTCATAATATAAACCAATTTTTTTAATGAAAATGAGAAGAGACAGATTCCTTACGAAATTTTTCCATGGTAACCGATGTACATTGGAGGAATTAATGAGATATAAAGAGGTCTATCATTATTAAAGCATAAAATGGTCATTATGGAGGAGTTGAGAAATCCTACCCCAAAATTTCAATTGAAAATAATATTGTATAACAACATAATAAAATATAAACTAATATTTGAATAGAAGAAATCACATTCTTGGAAGTGTGATCCCAAAAGTCCTGGGAGTCGATTAAGTGGGGATTCTAGGGAGACTGGGGTTCCTTGTGAGGATTCTAGAGAGATGAGAGAGTAGTTGGATGATATCAAAAGTGTTTTTGTAAAGAGCAGTGCGCGATTGAGTCTCTTTATATAGAAAAAGAGACATAATTTTTTATTTATTAGGTTTTTGACACTACACATTAAACTTAACATAACCACAATCCATCCCATGGTTTTTTTTCATGGTTATTTTTTCAATGTGGAGTGGAAAAAATTATTTTATATGTACAATGTCCAAACTTATTAAAATATAAGGATTTCTTTTTTGGAGTTTAGTCACACACTCAAGTACATCATTTAAAAAAGCTGAAAATAATTTAATGTCTTAGAGGTTCCACGAATATAATATAATAAATAATAAAACAAATATAAAATCATATTACATTAAGTTTGAAACATATATTGACATAAAAACCTTTTATTTTCATGTTTTTCATTAATATTGTGCCATTATTATGTCATTAAAACCCATTATATATTTAAATTGTATTTTGTTTTAACCCAAAAATTCATTTGACTTAAAAAAATGTGAAAAATTTACTTCTAGATAATTTGTACATCCTAAATCCAGATATGATATTAACATTATTGAAAATGACTGAAAATATTTAAATTTTTTACATTTAAAATAAAAACTGATAATTATTGATAATTTATGGGTTTTGAAAAAAGAAGCATTCAATAAATTAAAATTATATTCATAGAAATTTTAAGATAAATTATATTTAATAAAAAGTAATTTAGTAATAATATTTTACAAAAAAATTTATTTATCTATAACATAAATTAATACATTAAAATATATTTATTAATTTCATATTAACAAAAAATACTATTTGAACATTAAAAAACCATTTACAACGTAACAATAATATAATGAATGTATACTCTTTATTCTATAAAAAAATAATTAACATAATAATAGTATGAGGGTCTTGTTACAAAAACACTTATACCACCCTCATAATACCGGAGGGTATGTTGTGTGATGGAGACAGACTCTTGGGGCGGTTCAAATAAGATCGCTCGGGTGGTAATCTCTGTTAACTCCCACATTTCCCTTTGGCAGTTCTGTTCAATCATAACTTATTGAAGCTCAACTAGGCCTTGTTCATGAGTGAAGCCCAGTGACACTACATATTTTCTATGATTCGACAATTGCGATTTCTACGGAGGAATTCTACTGTATGAGGACATCACTTCATTTTTTTGAGTATGTTATATATTTTAATTCCCTATTTTTATTCTAATCATGTGATCAATGTTCATTGGATATATTAGCAATAATAAAAATTATTTATGGTATTTTAAAATCCAAAAACATAAAACCAATGATATTCATATGTTTTATATAACCATTTTACTGAATAATATACTTAATTAGATCAATGTGAATTCTAATTAAAAAATGATTGGACCGTTACAATCTCACCCATTCCATAAGATGTTTCTCTATAAAAATATGCTTTTCCCAAAGTAAAATAGATGAGGGTAACTCTTCTTCAAAACATCCTCCTATTCCAACATTGTTTCTTTAAACAATGAGTTTCTCGACAAAACATTGATGATGTCCATTGTATTATTTTGTAGAACATTTTACCTACTATCTAAGATCATCACCAGCTTCTCTTCATAAGAGACTTCATTCTCTGATGTTACTACCTATAGATTGAGTAAATGTGATGTGTCATTTTTTCACTTCCTCAAATTTTATACATGGAATAGATTAGGTACATGAGACAGTTTTAGTGGGAGTGCTAGAGGATTGGACACTGATCTAATGCAATCAATTATATATTAAGGGTCGATGTACCCAAGACAAAGCTCACTATTATTCCCAAATATCAAATCTCTCTTCCACAATGATATGTGGAGGAATATCATGTCCCCAAAATCAAACCGTATGTCTCATCGACGTTTTCCAGCATAGCTCTTTTGTTAACATAGAGAAAATTAAATGTGTTTTTAGATGGTCTTAACCTTCTCCACAATTTCATTGAACATTTTTAGACCTAGGAGTTTTCAATCCCCGATATCATCCCATCATGATGATGTTCTGAATCACTTCCCATAATGTGCTTTATAAAGGGACTTTTGGAACCTTGATTCGAAACTGTTATTGGAAGAGAACTCAACTAGAGTAAGATGTTGGTCACATCCTCCATTGAAGTACATTGAGCATGCTCTCAATATTACATCATGTGTTTGGATAGTTTTTTTAGATTAGTCATATGTTTGTGGTGGATAATCTGTAATTATATTCTAATCAGTAGTTATAAAATATTAGAGACTCTTCCAAAACATAGAGGTGAATCGTGGATTTTGATTGGATACAATCAATAGTTGTACTCCATGCAACCTTACCACTTATCTAATGTATATTAATCCTAGGTGATCCAATGGTAAATCTTATTGAATTTCAAAGATGGTTGAAATGAATCCATTATAAATACTATTATATAAATGGGAAACCATCCCCATTGACATTGTCAAAGTACTTTTTAATTTCTTTGATGTGTGTAGTCTTTCTTTGATGATCCACAACAACCCATATAGCTTTGTTTTCTTTAGATGTCTTTAAAAGTACTATGATAATGTCAATGGGGATGGTTTCCCATTTCTATATTAGTACTATTAATGGTTACATCATCCCCTTAGGCGTACTAATTTTATCCGTCACACGATAAAATACCAGGCACTTTGATGTATATTCAGGCATCTACTTATCCATCTTATCCCAACTATACCTCTCTCAGAGAGCCTGATACATCTTTTTGATTCTTTATTGAATTGAGAAATTTGTATTAAGTGCGTCATCCAAAAATTGATAATTTAACTACTAATTTTATTTAAATCATTGACTTTACCCAAATATAATAATTCCTTCTTCATTAACATTTATCACCAAGGATTTCATTTTTCTGATACTTTCCACTTTCTTATGAAAACCCACATCATCCTTTTGATCATCCTTTATCCATTCCAAAATATACAGTTGAGAAGAATTAGTAAATATATTTGTTATTTTCCCTTATTTATGATTCTGTAGTTTATATTCTTAAAATATATGAATATTGGATCGATTTCAATTCACATAAATAAAATAATTGATGGGTCCTTTCTTCTCTGAGTATCTTACACCTTATTTACTTTCTTAGGGAGGTAATATATTTAGAATTCATAGTATTCAATCATTTATAACAGTCACAGCCGATGCATGTACTCCACTTTTTATTTTAATATATACTTGACGTTTTTTCAATCCGAATAAATTTCACTCATCTCCCTACGGAGGTAATGCTACCAAATTTTACAAGTAAAGATTAATGTAGACAACCCAAAATCATTTTTTTGTTATTATTTTTCATGAAATTTCTATTACCTTGAATCATATGAAATGAATTTGTCAATTGGAATCAACACACATCCCAAGCACTTCATCTATGTTGCACTAAATACCAAAAAAAGTTCTCCGCTTGTGGGTAATAAGAGAACAGGAACAATGATAAGCCACCTTTTTAACTCCTTGAAGAAATCATCAAATTCTTCATGACATTCAATCTAGACTCACTTCCAAGTAATCTCGCTAATAGGGTATCACAATCGTGAAAAATTTCTTACAAATCGGTGATAATATCTATCTAACTCGTGGAATATATGGAAATCCATTATAGTTTTTATGCTTGTAAATCCTTCAATTGCATCAGTCCTGGAGGGACTATAGATATACCACTTAATATGATGATATGAACCAGGAATGAATCATCATTTAACCAGAACTCCCACTAGTTGTACATTCCATAAATCATCATCTTTCAGAAGGTCTCTAGTATAGTGCTTAGATGCTTTCATGCTCCACATTGGTTTTAGAGAATATTACAATACTATCTATAAATACTACAACAAATTTTTCTTGGTAATCTATAAAGTCTATATTCATCAATTCGATGAAGTTTTCTTGAGAATTAGTGAGACCTAAAGAATTAATATGAATTCACCTTTACATGGTAATATCCTGATCGCATATCCAAGTTGGAGATGTATTGTGCTCCATGTCACTGATTGAGAATGACATCAATTCGTTGAAGATGATACCTTCTCCATATCGTGAATTTGAGGAATTCATTATAATCAATGTAATGGATCATTGAACTATACATCTAGTCAAATAAGAATGGTTCACCCCATGGTGAATCACATGGGCCTATACACCTATAATCTATATTTTTCTATAGTTATTTTCTAATATCGAATTCTCTACAACATCCATTCGATACAGATTCATTGTATTATCATATCCCCAGTTATATGATCAATCATTCATTCAACATCTCTTCTAGGAGGAAGACTAGGAAATTCCTCTGGAAACACTTCAGAAAATTCCCTCACAATAGGCATTCCTTCATGGATGGTTGTTTCATTCAACTAAATCATATGTCTATGATAGGTGTGATCATAGGGATGTAATATCCCTATATGATATGATGGTTATAAATAATATTCATCCTCATATATTCACACGTATATAATCTGGTTTAGATTCACCATATAAAGGGTAATTCCCTCTCATGGAAATTTATGTTGGATCTACATAGGGAAATCCATCCCATGATGCTTCGTACCCACTCAACTCACCAAGACATCCCATTATCCCTTGTGTCAAATAGACCCACCCTTTGGTGATGTGAAATTCATCCTATGACAATAAAAAACAAAAAATCCTATAAGGATAATAACATGTATATTATAATAGTTACATCGATTCCAATCATCCTTATGACCTAGATGTCTGCTAAGAAGTAACACCCACAATCCCCAAGAGGGAAATCCTTCAACTAATGTACAGTAGCTATCCTAATCCACACCAAAATGTTTAGCATCATAAAAAAATCATAAATAATGATATAAATACATAGGATCTCAAAATTTCTAATACAAAAATATTAATGGGATTCCCATATATCGAAAACTATATTATTTCAAACTAAGGAAACACTAATCGTACTTCTAACTGTTGAGGGTAAATGATCCTGCTCTTTCTGGGTCATCTCTACTACAAATGTTGGACCTTCACCATTACCCAATGAACCTTCTTGACTACAATAAAAATATCCACCCTATTTTCATTGAAATCTAATTGTCTGGCTACCACATCCACAACCACCTCCTCGGGCTGCACATCATGACAAACTCTAGTTCCCTTAACAAGGATAAGTAGGTGGTCCTACTCTTAAATGTGGAGTCATAACCAATCAACTTTGACTGTCACCTTTTAGAAAAAACTAGAAAAAATGAATAATATAGCACATATTTCCACATGATTAGAACTTAACAGGCTCTCTCAGGGAATTTGGGTCTCACGTTCCAACTATTCCGACATTGGTAGCACCTCAAAAGGCTACATGTAATCACGTAAATAATATTGGAATCATATGGTGAAGGCTCAATGCAGCCCTTCATGCTATCAAAAAAAATGTGTACTAGCCGTGGATGCTAAACAACCAAAGCCCACGGATCCCAACTCCATTATGTTTCTCTCGGTAATTAACAACCGGGTGACTATATATATCACCGAAGATAGTGAGAAAACATTCACATACAATTTTATGCCATTCCTAAAACCATCCTCAAACTGCCTTGCCAATGATTACATATCACATACCAAAGTAGGTCTGAAGCACTGAAGATCTGTAAAATGAAAAGAGTAATCCATCATTGAAATAGTTCCCTCCACCGAATGCATGAACTCTTAGGCTAGATCGGCCATTAACATATTGGGGTAGATGTATTCATATAAGTTCCTCTAAATCTCTTCCCAATCCATATCCCAATGACGTCCTACATGGGTTATAGCATCCAACCATCTCTTGGGGAATCACATAAAATGTATGTAGCAAGCTTCACCCTAATATCTGGAGGCTTCTATAGATGATAAATGATAGCAATCATGGCCTTTAACATTGACATGGAAGCATGGGTTGAACCATTTTCTATAAAACGTAGGAGGATGCTGCTGATTGAACACCAGCATCAGCTTTTCCATAGATTGTACAGGATGTAGTGCACCCTGAAAAGACCGTAACATCCTCAAAAATCCTTCTCAGAATTGTGCATCAGCACCAGCATTCAGTATAACAGCTAGTACCAAGACAGGAATGACGGAAAGATTTGATTGTAGTAATTGATCTACCATTTCTAGTGTCTGATCATCACCCTGAACCTAGTGTAAAACTGGTGGACCTCTTGGTTTCATTACTCTGCAAGGTCAAGAAGACAACATAGTGCATGATTTTCATGGACTAAAATGTAGAATTGAATGAAATAAACTACATAAGAAAACAATCATGTTTTACAAAACATAGTTACACATCATGTATATCATCTATATTACATGTTGCCTTATACTTTTTATATGTAGTGTGCCTCTTCCAAATCTAGTCATTTAACACTGCTTACACCCGATGTGTTCCTCTTGAAACTAGTTTTGTACATGAATTTTTCCCTCCTTTCCAAGTTCTACCACATGGTTCAAACTACCCGATTCTCTCCTAGGTAACACTACATGGAATGTTCTCCCCAGACACAAAACATTCTATTTAAATTTCAACTACTCATGCCATTAGTCGCATAGAAAGATACACAATTGATAACTACTTGGTTTTTACAACATAAGTTTCATCCACTTGTCCCTTTGGTCACACGACTAGATACATGGTTTTTACAACATGACATGTAGAATCAAGACACGTCATGTTCTACTAATATATTACAACCCTGTGTCTCTTCTCAAATAGTTAGTACATGGTTAAATACAACACAGTGTGTACATGTGGTACATGACATGTACTAAAGAATAGTTTTTTCTTCCTGAATAGAACAACACATGGTGTCTGTTCATAACACCACTTGCTGTGTTATCCGGGTTTTTTATTGTAGTCCTTGAAAACATATCTGGAAACCTTAAATACTCCAATTTGTTTCCAATTCATGAAAAATTATGACCCATGAGAGAACATACTCCTCCCAAATAAATGTTTTATATCCTTCTTCATGTAATAATTAGACAAAATTCAACTAAAGATCAATCATAATCGACAAAATTCAAATTCAAGAGGGTACATAACACTTCAGGGATCAAAGATTGGCATCCATCCAAATAAAACATTACATAATCCATTACCCTATCAAAATACTAGGTATACAATCATGTCATTTTTCACAACATCATGCATATCAAGCACAACATCTATCAAAATAGCTTGCAATTAGTCATTCATCCTAAATGGAATTATGAGAAGGCAATACATGTGATATCCATCATGTTCCTATATGATGCATGAGATGGAATTCCCTTATATTATCATGTTGGCAAAGAAATAGAACCAAAATGATATCAACAATAAAAACAAAAAACACGTGAATCGACAAATGATGAAATCAAATCTTCCGTTACAATTGAAAAACCAGAAAACTTTCAATTTTTGAGGTAACATGGAGTTTCCCTATACATGGGTCAGCTACTCCAGGTCACAACTTATTACCATCTACCTTTTCCTTCTGATCCATATCTATAGGATTCAAATTATAAAATATAGTATAAAAGAAACCCCCTGGTTTCATTTTGTAACATCTCGGCTTTAGGTGCATCCCAAAGGTTCCCCATACCCTGTTGGTCACATAGACTCAAGCTCATTTTCTAGAATGCAAGAGGATACCATCTAGTAGTAAAGTCCTTGGGTGTGATAGTATAAAAAATATTCCATCATTGACAGAGTAATACAGTGGAAACAAATAGTAAATAGTAGCGGTAGCAATAATACCATTCAACAAAAGAAAATATTTAGTGACTAATAATATAAATAACCAAAACTGATAAAAAATAAATGATTAATGTCACAAGTATCTTAGAATTAATCCAAAAAAGTCACAATGCTTTAAGTAGAATACTAAATTGAATGTATAGAAAAATTTTAAAATCCAATAGTATGTCATACCTCCTCTTTTTTCTTGATCTCTTGCTCCATCAAAAATCATGTACCTACAGAAGAAAGATGCTTCCCTTTATCTGTACCTGCAACCATATAATCTTTTTGGTTAAAAAATAATAACCCATACAGGGTGTGAGATGAATCCCTTTAGTCAACCACCAGTAGATATGTTCCTAATAATCACTTAATATATATAGCATGTAATATGAAAAAATGAAGCAATCAAATAGGATGTACTCAAATGTAAACCTTATTACGGTTTCAATTACATTCATTTACATTTATTTATCAAAATTTAAAATAGTTAATCTCATGATAATTCATAATATCTACTCCCCTCATATAATTTTAACAAAACAGATGACTATGATGACTATCTCAATAAATAATTAATAATTATTCCAAGCATTTATTTTGGTTTGGCAACTCATCACAACGATTCATACATTTATTAACATCCCTCTGGGAATGATCTCATGATCTGACATCTTAGGTATAACATTTCACTAATTAATTTAACATGACTTCCTTTTATGTTATCATAGTCAATATCATTGGGTCCAAATGAGATCAATAATTTATACACGACCTCTAGAGAGCTCTCACAGTCAATACCTACATTGGTAAACATAGCATAAAAAATCATAAACAACCTCCATTTAGTTCTCAATGAAAATACTCACTAGGAAAAAGTATACACCAATGCTCTCATAATACTATGTAAATAAACATGTAAACACCCACAATTTTCCTTGTCAAAGGCCCTCACAATCTTTTGGAAGATTAGTGGACATAAAACATTTATTAAAGGCTCTACATGGAATCCAAACTACCACATGGATCAACATTAATCAATGTTTAAACACTTGTATCAAATATAAAAAATTGATTCCATCGTAATCATTTCATGTCCGGGAAAGAAGGTATGCCTTAGAGGAAAATTAGGGAAATTGATCATTGATAGTCAAACTAGGGAACACACCAATGCATATCCCATAAAAAAGGGTAAAAAAATGAATGAATAGGAAAAACCCCTTAGTAAATCAATAGATGCATAGAAGGATTTAGATAAGGTCGAATTCCAAAACCTGCAAGACCCATAACATGGTTATCTGACTCTTTATGCATATATAATTAACATAAGATCAAATAAAGACACAAACCACCCACCTTGATCATGTACAATGAACAATCATGAACATTGGCCATGTATCTACCTAGAATTACATAGATCTAAAAAAATGTTAAAAATATCAACCCTATATATCTCATGAGAATAGAGAAATCACGAAGAGAGGCTAAAAATAATGGAGAAATCACAGGTTGGATTCCAACGCACCAGTCAGAGTTGGGATCAGACCATGGATGAGGAATTGGTGACTCAAACGTTGATTGTCGCTCTAGATCACTTTTAGAAGAACCAAGTTTAGAAGAACAATGATCTATATAAGAAATGTGACCCCGCTCTGATATTTAAATTAAAAATAAATGTACATGATGTGTTCATTAATGATACATGCAATGTATAAGCCTCAATCAATAACCGCTTTAGGCTGTCTACCAGGTCACTACACGACCATGTACTCAGCTGTTAAATGGCCAGCACATGGCTAAACATGACCACTAGGTACACACAGTGTAAAGAGTACACTATGGGTATTTAAAAAATATCTAAATATTTATTTTTTCTGAAGAACAACCCAAAATAAAGATTCATACATGAAATGATGATTAGAGTTTTTAAAAATATGTTTATATAGATCCATCAAATATGAGGAATCCATTATATTATCCATTAAAATTACAGAATACCAATTGTGTTATAAATTGGTGGACTAAATATCATGGTTACCATAGGTGTTTAGAATCATGTGTCCAAAACACTTGTAATGAAACAAAGAAAATATGGAACCCATTGGGAAATCTATTTGATTAACAAATAACCATCTAACATTAGGAATCATGACTTTTTATCCCCACCAATTTATAATTCCCTTGGAAAAATTTATAATAATTGAGTTCAATAATTAATTTTTGAACATATTTATTACCTTCATAAATTCTAATAAAATACATGTTTCTATCGGTTAAAAATAATGTAATTGTATGTCATATTCTAATAAGTAATTTATATAAAAAAGGACAACCTGTATAGGCCTCTTAAGTGTGTATGTAAATCATATGACATTCATTTTGGATAATTAATGATTAAAAATAATCACTGGATCTGAGTTTATAATAACTACATAATAAATAATTCATATAATATACTTGGTAAGATATTTTCATATTTTTAAATACATTTAGTGTTGATTTTTTAATTTTTAATATATATATGTGTGTATATATTTATATATATTACAAAACACGTAGAGAAATGATTTTGAGTAATATGAATTGGGAAAAATAAAATTTTACAAATTTTATATTATACACTTCATATTTATTATAACTGATAAATTAAATAATAACTTACATTTATTGGAAAACATTTCTTTAATGAAATAATAATATAAAAAAACAAGTATTTATAGTTATTTAATTATATTATGTTAAACATTTATCTTTTTAGTTTAATATTAGAAAATATTATTTTTTCATCTATGAATGATATATTTGGTAAATATGAACTTTAAATCATTACATTTTTTAAAAATAAATATTCTTATAGGAGATAATATACAAAAATAAATCATTAATATAAAATAAATGTGTAAATAATTTTTTTAATAAAAAATAAGAAAATGATTATGAATTATAAAATTTCATTGAAGGTATTTTTATCTTCGATTAGGGATATATAATAAATTAAACTATAATTATACTTTGAATAAGGACAAATAAAACATTGTTTTTCGAGGTAATTTGGGTTTTTAGGGAAAAATATTATCGGGAATAGTTGTAGTTTTATATAAAATATTGATTGATAAAAGAGTTATTTTTTTGATAAGTTTACTATTTGGTAATATGTTTTGTAGTAATAGTTCTATATTAGATACAAAAGAGAAGATAATATTCTATATGATTATTAAAATATCTGAATTAGAGGAATGTAGTACTCATTTTGGGTGACTTTTTTTAATAAATTATATAATGGTATTAAATGAAATTAATACCCTAATGATTTATTAGAATAGCTTATAAATATAATATAGTAATATGAATATACCTAATTAGTTGAATATATATATTTAGTGGAAAGAGGACTAATCAATATGTTTTCTTCATGTGTAGATTCTATATAACATATATATGAATAATAATTTAAATAACAAAAAACACTATAATATTATGTTTATCTATTATTAGGAGAGATATGAATAAAATTCATGATACTACTTCCATATTTCCTTTCACTGGTGAAATTCACAAACATTCATCCCACAACCTGAGTGATGGAATCCCACCAAGGTTCATATGAAGGTATTATAGTAAAAAAGTAATCATGACACCGATACATCCAAAATAATTGAAATATATATATATATATATTTGTAATATAATACAAAAATAAATCAAATTTATCATATAAATTTTTCATTCAAGTCAACATGTTCGTAGCTAGACACTATAATAATCATACATACAATCATAAACCAATATTGACAATCTATTCATGTCTTATGCAACACTATAGGGTCTCATTACAACAAATGTATCCCACAAACAAATAAATCTAGTATTAAGAGAATCCAAATAATGAGAACTCATTTATGAAATAAATATCATGTATAAATAAGAAACTCAATAGAACACCAAATGTAACAACTCATCCTCAATGCATCTAGAAAAACATAAAAAATAAAAACCCATTGTTTAAAGTCAAAACCCTCAGAATCAACATAATAATAAGAATAAATAAAAAATATTTCAACACAAAAGTATGTGTTAATATTTAATTACATATTAAGCATCTAAATCTATTATAAAAAATCATTATCATAAGATGTATTTTCTATCATTCTATAAGGTCATGGATGTATCTAACTGTTAAAATTTCATTTTTCAATGGTATAGAAGATATTATAGAGAATTTGGAAGTTATAATGTATTTTAAAAGGTCTCTATATCATGGATGTGTCTATTATGATAAACACTTTTATTCCAACTTCAGTGTCGATTTTTTGGTATGTTGTATTGGTTTTTTGCATTAGAGAATGGTCGTACAGTTGGACATATTATACTTGAATTCAACATAGTGATTGAGTTTAATAGGATACCTATAATAGAAATAGTTCCACAAGAGAATACTACCTTAGTGAAATGAGGATGGGGAAATATATTAGGGTTATGTTTTGAGGATGGTCTACATAAAATGGAGCATAGTAAGTCTGGATGTTAGAAATGGACAGTACGGGGCCTGGCACACTATTTTGACTACCATAATAGGGGTAAAATAGGTTATGTATTATTCTAGGATGTTTTGGAGGACACAATCAAAATAAAAAAAATATACTTTTTTATGATGTGAGATTCCGAAGGACCTAATATGCTAAAAACAAATCTCACTTTTTTTGTTGGAACCGCGAGAATTTTGGGAGTTTACCACACTATGAAAATTTATTTAGGGATTCCTCTTGAAAGTATATCATGAGCTCCAATGGTTTGGATTTTCACTCGCATAAAAGAATGCCATTAGACCTTTATTCCTCTCACCAATCATCAGAAAAAAATCAGTGAGAAGCTAATGGCTTTTTTCATTCAAATAGATGTTTCAAAGATCAATCTACACCCACTTATATTCTACTATTCATATCCCAGGACCTCTTTCAACGGGAATATATTTTATGATTTTAATATATTATTGGGATGTAAATGATATAATAAAAATGGTGGTTTTCCATGTTTAGGTTATTTAGGTGTTTCAATCAATTCATGATGCTATTTCTTTTTGTGGTGGTTAACTTATGAATTTACACCATTTTAAAAGAATGCATATCTTATAATTGAAACAAGTGATCTGTTACTTCTCTATTCTCTATTTGGAAGTGTGATTTAACAATGATTTTTATCCTTATATAAATAGGCCAATTGTCCAAAATCCAAAAATAATCTTAATAGAGGAACATTTTTTGATTGATTATTCAATTATACAAAAACATTTTAGAGACAAATAATTGTCTCATGAATTTTTATTCTTTAATTGTAATAATAAATCACCGACAATCAAATAATCAATTCTTACTAATTAATTAATACAATTATTGTATAATTTACATAATTTAGTTTAAATGGTTAATCATTCATAGAATATAAAATTACTATATTAATTTAAAATTTTCATAATAAAGTGTTATTTTTTTCATTAATAAGAACTATTTTAAAATTATAGAAATTTCAATATTTAAATATATATTCGGACATTTATATTTTAATTAATAACCCCTATAGAGAATTTATATAATATTAGGATCTGATTGTGTGAATCTTGTGGTTTTTTAATACAACCATTTATTATTTATTTTGATGTGTGTATGATTATTTAAGAAATATTTAAATATTTTTATAAAAGGGATCATTACAAGAATCTAAAAAAATAATTAAGAATGATGACATAATAAATTGGGGAAGGAATTTGTTTATGTTTAATATAATTATTCAAATTATTAAATAATATATTAATACTAGAATTCTTGATTACCATTATTTATATCCCTGGGTTTTTATATCCATTTGGTTTCCTTGAATTTATAATGTATTCATAATGAAATGATTAATTGAATATTTAATAAATATCATTGTTTGTTAAGAATAATGGTTTAGGGAATAATGGGAACCAAACCTATTATGGGAGGCATAAATTCCTTGATACAATGGTATTACAGACAATTCAAATGTGCAGAAGATTCCATTGAGATGTATTCTTGTTATATTGATCTATAGATTTGTTTGACTTTTATAAAAAAAACCATTTCAATGCGATCATTTGTTGAGAATTTGGAAAGAGCACCAGAACACTTAATTTAATGATTTAGTTGAACTAAAGTGGGATTAGGAAATGTGTTTTAATATTGAACAATGATGATGATGGAATTATAGATCACATAATTCATAATGGTGTGGGATAACAGGTGTTCAGGAACTTTGAGATTGTGGATTTCAAATTGATATATGTAATCTTATATGAGTATTACACAGAGATTAATTTTTGGAATTGTGGATGAATGATATTTAATTAATAGGTTTTAATCTCCATTGTTCATACGTAGGAAACTCAGTATAAATGTTTCAATTTATTGGTATATTGGGTTGAGTCCTAGTTTACTAAGATTATTATGAAAAGATATTAATTATAAAAAAATAATTTTGTTTGATTATTATAGACGATGATTCCATATATTATATTATATATAAATAATGAATAGATCAATAAAATATTTTTTTTAAATTAATAGAATATTAATCTTGTGAATTTACAAGGAATAAGATTTTAATTATTGACTACGTAATTAACTAATATGGAGTTTAATTGATTGTGAGTTTATTTAAGACATATAAAATTTTAGGGTAGCAAAGGGTCTTGCATCCTGAAAATGGTTGATGATTCAAATAATAATTATTTTCCCTTAGTGTGTATATGTGTGATACTATTTATATTTTTTTGGTTTTTATATGCTACCTTACTAATGTTATAATGGAAACCAACCACTATATTTCATTGGGGTGTTTCTTACAATAACTATGATAAAGATAGAAATAATGGGTATATACAAACTCCCTCCCATTCCCCCTATTTACATAAGGGATTTTCCATATACCGAGCTATAATTTCTTATGGTATACTATAAATAAATACTAGGGATATGATGATCATGTTTTACTACACATACATGAGTGGTATATAATAGGTTGAGTTTTAACACATACTTGTATTTGAACAAGGTGGTTTTGGATTACCATGTTTGTTCATACGTGGGTGATAATTTCAAAAGTTATATTTAACTTGCATATGGTGTAGTGGATTACATGAATAAACATAGATTCTACATGGATATGATGTTGATGGCAGTGGAGGATTCACTTTATCCAATAAATTAAGTGATAATATTACAGTTTCTTTAGGAAGATTTATATAGGTTATGTGGAAAAGATGTTGTGTTTGGGGAATGAGAGAGACTAAATAATGGTGAAATGGAGGTTTGATAGTAATATATATATATATATATATTAATATGATAAGGAATTGTAAATATCGTTGAGTAATTTTATGAGTAAGGCATGGCAAATTTGAGAAACTATTATTACCTACTTAGATGAAGGGTTAATTTAATTAATTAATTTACTCTAATTTAATATGCTTTGTTAAAATTTTAGATGATATTATTTTGGTAATATCATATTTATTATACATGTTATAAACACCCTATTTATGTATAAAATCTATTTCATGTCATATATTGTACATTTGTGATCAGTTTTGATGTTAACAGATCGAAGGAGTTATTTGGAATGTTTCGTAATTTTCAAAAGTTTATATTCATTAACTAGTATTATTTTAAGTATATATGGTCTTATAATAATTTTATCTATGATAATACTTTTACTGTTATTTTATTTTATTATAATATGTGGTTTTTATATATTTTTCTTATTTTCTTATCTCTATCCACTTAATAGTACATAAATGGTGTTGCCTCCAATACATGTTACTGATACTCCCTCACTTCTGCATTTCAATTACTGGATTATTGGAGTCATACATTTAGAATCATTAAAAATATCAAAGAATTACAATTAGATGTGGGTTAATTTTATAGGTTTAGGTAGTGAAATAATGGTTTAACAGTTTGTGGTTGAGGTTTGGGTAGGATTGTGGTGGTTGGAAATGTCGTGGATGCACGGGCTGGTTAGAAAAAATATTAGTTAGGAAAACAATATAAATAAATCATGGGAGCCCATCTAGGTTATGATATTTTACGACCTTTAATAATATGATGTAATGAAACTTCATTATTTCTAAAAATATTAGTAATCATGATGGTACTCTCATGATAATTTCATAGAATAAGTTCTTGTATCAATATTGATTATGCCAAAGTGTGAATTCTACTGAAAATGTGAAATCATTTAAAATTAATTAATTATTAATAAGATGTTCTATGTCTCAAATTAATAATATAATACAATTTTTTTTTCTTATATATGAAATCAGTTTGTCATACTCATCATTTTCATGATAAAGATGATCAATATGATATTTCACGAGATCACAATATTGTGTAGTTTGAAAAAAATTAACCATATAGATGAAAATTTTAATTATTTTAAAATTGGGGGTATATTGATATTTGAAGGATCTATTTCAGATCGAGAGATAGTGGACTTGCTATAGTATATTCCCATAAAATTATGTTAAATCCATGGTATAAATTTGTAATTTTTTTATTTATATATGATCTTACTGCATGGGACAACTTTGTAGTGATGGATTTCTCTCAATGGATATAGTAAGGAATTAAGAGTCTTATGTGAGATATTCAAGGTTTGGTTTTGGGTATTCATTACATCTATGGACACTAATTAGTTTACCATCATAACATCCTAAACCATATATAAGAGATTTCAATGTTTGAGAGTTCAAAATATAATTTTAGAACCTCTGATGTTATGCTTGAGTTATTTTTCCCGATCCAGGGACTATGGAAAGTCATTTCTTAAAAGATTTTCCACCATATATTTGGTTCCAATTCACTTTATTCAAAATTATATCATATTCAAATTTTATGGTTAAGGTAGATCGCATTGAAAGTACATTTATTAATACTATGTCAATATTAATATTTTCTATCAAGACTGGTAAAAGACCAGATCCTAGGATTGATGTTGCATGTCTCATATTCAGAAAATGAAATCTCATTAAATAGAGAGTAGGATTCGACTTTCCTCATCTCATATATCTAGGGATAGTAGTTCATAGGCCCATTATAGTGTATTATACGCTGATTGTTGCCAATTTATATGGCATACCTATTTAAATGAACATTGTATATCCTTCCATTGAAGTTATTATTCTTCTTCTTTATTTAATTAGGCACATCCATTGATACATTTTTAGCAATAGAGTTAGCAGTGGTAAGTATTTCCAATGTATTATCTATTGGCATTGGATTCTTCTAATGAAGAAAAAATGAATTATGTATCTTATCCCTAGGAAATGAATGTAGTTTATGAATTTTGAGGATGTTTTAATTTGGTATATTGTTTTCATAAATGTGGCCATGGTCATATTAATTCATTATCATTGCATGTTTGCGTAAATATTGATTCCATTATAGAGACTACATTTCTTTTTTTTATACATCATTTTCTACAATACTGAATCCATTTTCTATTTAATATTATGTTTCATATGCTTTATACATGCCATTGGAAATTTTGAATAGTTTTATATAGTTCCCATGTTGTTGACTATTCCCATTAGAGTATTGATTTTACACATATGATCTATTATCATATTATGAAATGGATTTAATGAAAACCCCCAGTTAGGTAAATTTCAATTGATGACAAATACAACCATATGATATCATATATATCATGAAATTCCAAAATTTTGATTATCCACTCATGAATTACTAAATTAGGTACACAATTTTCAATGATGATGACGGAGACTATGAAATGATAATTGGTGAATGAGAATCCCAAAACTGATAAAATGTTTTTTGAGCCTCTATATTTTTTGGGGAAGGATGATAATGAGTTATATGAAAAAATAGTCAATGGTGTTTCCTACTATCATTCAAGTGTAACAAGATTTATTTCCCTCTAAGGTTGTGATGTTATCCCATTAAAGATGGATCAGGTTTGGGATAACAAAAAAACCAATGTTTCATTGATTCTAATGAATTTTTTCTACTAATCCCATCAATGTTATGAAACATTAAAATTTATGGTGATGAATAATTGTTTTGAGGACTCACTAAACATATAATTTTTTCATGTTGGAATACAAGTTCTGATTATGATGAAGGAAGATATAGGTTTGTCGTTTTTGGTCAATTATAAAATATTGAAATTGTAATGGGTAATAATAGTTATTTAAAACCTTGTATAGATAATTTTTTTCATAGCCGAAGAGAGATATTTGATTCCTAATGATTAAAATATGGTCCAATTATGCTTAGATATGAGTATTTGGTGATGAAATTCTGGATTCTGGTTTTGCATTTCATTTTTTTAATTATGAGTTCATTGTGAAATCATTTTGTTTAATAGACAAAACTTATAAATTTGTGGGGATAATGAATGATTTATTAAAATATTTTATAAAATGGTTCATGGTGGGTTTTATCAATGACATCACTATGTATGAAAAATAATAAGGGGTGCAATGTAGATCATAAATGATCCTTGTTAGGAGTTCATTGATTATAATATTAGTTCTTTATGATGCTAACAATTGTCTTCTGGGATAATGAGGTCATTTTTATGGGGAATGTCATTACTCAATGTATAGTATCCTAGATAAATATAATTTTGAGTTACTGGATTCCTAGGTAACTGTAAGGAACATGGTAGATGTACATACATTCCTTATTAATGATGGTTATAATAGGTTGTCCATTCTATATTCACTTAAGTTAGGACAATTACTGTTGAATTAACATGACTGGATTTGAAATTTAGCTATACTAAAATGTACTAGGTTGTTTTAGTATTTTAGGAGAAGTAGTAAACTAACTAATAATTTTTTTTTCTAATTAGGGCATTGCAATCCTAGATTACTATTAAAAATCACCAATTTCTTTGTTTCATGAATTGAAGTAATAATGGATAGTTATCTTTTATGAGATACAAAAATTATGAACTCATTATTGTAAATAAAAAATTGATGATCTGGAGAATTTTTGTGGTGTTCATGTTGATGGTATGACAACAATATCATTCCATCAATTTCATGTCTAAAAAGATCCACTATGAATTAGGTATTTGTTATCTCTATGTGGAAGGAAATTATAGTTGTGATAGTTCAGTGAGATATTTGAAGAAAATTACATTGTTATTTCCATTAGGTTTTGAAATGAGCATGTTTTTGTCTATTATTAGCGTATGATGTCTCACTGTAGTGTTGTTAAAATAATTTCGTAGATTTGTTGAATAGTTTTTGTCAATGTGACATGATTTGGGGGATTTTGACAGAAGATGATTCATTTGTCCAATTGAATGAGTAGTTAGTCTTTATACAACATGTGAAGGATTTATTTACTTTGGATCAAAAGGTAGGTGATTTTTTTGAATGATATTTTGTGGTTATTCTCACAAGATATAGTCTTAAGGTAATTTATAACATGTGCTTTTTGGTAAAATATTTTAATCCTATCAGTGACGAATGATGAGGTTCTACTTTGATTCATTAATTCTATATATGTAATAAATATTACTATGATAATGAAATATTTTTCATTGAGGTTACATTTTTATTACATTTGGGTAATTATTGTAGTTTCATTGTTTATATATCTATTTTTTATCTATAAATGGGTAAATGTAATGTATTATTTTCCTAGTTCCTCCCTTATATTGTATGATTCTACCACGTGGATGTGGGAGGATATTTTGATAAAAACTTTCGATATTTTTTAAATAGACAAGGTTTTTGGTGATGATATATTTTTAATTGTGGACCATCAAAATAAACCATCTGTATCTTTCGTGATCAAGGAGAAGAGATAAATAGTGGTTTTGTGTATGATGAATTAGGAGGACATAATGAAGTTTTAATGAGTTTTTAAGGATATAAACTTATTTCATTCTCAAAGTTTTACCTATATGGTGTGGGAATATCATCCCCATTATTTTCCTTATCAGTTTGTTTATAACACCACATTTCATACACAGATGGAAGGTCATTCAATGTAGACTATCCCAAAATAGAGGAGAATTTTTACACATTTTTTCTTGATTTTAGATGATTAAGTGTGAGGAACAAACCCTTAGTTGAGATATCTTAAAAAATTATATATCCACTATTACTATAAAATAATATATTACTTTAATGGAAAATATTATTAACTATATTGGGAATGAAAATTACAAAACAGTGAGGTATACATGGGATAGAATGGATATAGAGTATGATAGAGAAGGTGAAGCTGACATTTACATAAATGAGGGTGGATGAATTATTTTCATAATTTCTATAGATATAATTGGAAGAAACATATTTTTTATATATCATTATCTATATGTACTTAATGGTGACTCAACATAATGTGATGTGATGGTCAGATCATGGGTGAAATATTTCTCCCATGACCATTGGGCATTTTGACATATTGGATCTAGTTTGATTAATGACATCACTGTAAAAAATAAATGTACAAGTGTGACACAATCATGACATATTATATGTTTTTATGATTAAACAATATCCAAATGATTATTTGAATGTTACCAATTAATATGGGCTATATGTTTATTTTTGTGTGATTTTAAGAATATCTTATTGATTTTCAGGACCATCTTGAGAAATATTTTCATTAGAATGAAAAACCTTAGTTTGTGACATATGGTGAAATAAAGTAATTGATGAGGTATCATGGGATTGGGGGTCCTATATGTATGCTCTATACTGTGAGATATTTTTATTCATTGAATTATTCAATTTTTTAGATGATCTATTTGGCATCTTGTGGAAGGATTTGATCCCCTTGATTATTAGAAGAAGATGGATATTTATTGGATATTTACACATGTAATGTGGATTATTTTCTTTCTATAGAAGGATCCATGAGTGAAATCATATTGGTGGTTATTCTGACTCTTTTATCATCACTCCAATTTTATTTTAAAATTCTCATTTAAGATACACTTTTGATAGATCTATTATGTTAGGTATCGAAAATTTTAATATCTTACCATTTTATTTTCATTTGTATAAGATGGGTTGTGGGGTGTTTTAAAAATATTTTTCCCATATAGAAGAGTACTTCCCCATGTTTATGGTCTAGGGTCTATATATTTTGAATCTTTTATTGGGGCTGATACTAAAATTGGTTTTTTTCTTTTTGAATTTTATTTTTGGTGGTGGAGAAGGTAGTTTGGTGCTTATGTGAACCAAATTATGATAAATTTCTAGGGTATCCATATTATAAGTAGTTTCACCTTAGTATTGAGACATTTATAAATGAGTGTTGACAAATATATTAGGTTATCATTTTTAGGAGTCACCATTGAAAGATGTACTAATATAGTGCGACAGTAAAATTGGGAAGTTTAGACCATGAAACACTGTAGTGATATCTACAATGGTGGAATGAATAATAGTTTTTTTACACTAAACTGCAGTGGAAGCCATTATGATTTTCATAAAGGATTGAATTTTTTAAATGCAAAAGATCCCTCAGATTCAAATTATAGGAAAATAAGAAGAAAAATTTATTAGAGGATCCCCTATCATTTAGTGTGTTTACTATATTGTTGTATAAACATTTAGGAATCTTCTCTAAATAGAGGGTATGTACTAATTTGGCCTATTTTATCCCTCTATATCATAGTTATTTAAAATAATATAAATATATATATATATCTATTACTAATTTTGATTCAGTAGATAAACCATAAATTTATCTAAATTTATGAATCAAAGATCAAACCACTATCTCTTATCCCATCCACGTTGTTTAATTTTTTCAGAATCTTCAAAAATAATTTTAGGAGATATTTCTTAATTTTAGGATGTCAGTCAAGTGATACATATTTTTTTTGTTTGATTGATTTTGGTTTGATGTAATTTAAATCATTTTAGTGGAGTTTCCCTTATTATTAGTTGGTTTTATATTTCTTGTTCTTACTCAGAGAATGTTGCTCCTATTATCTACATAGGTGGTTTGTTAAATTCCTTTTATTTATTTTGAATATTGAATTAATGATTATTTATATATATTTAATAATTAGTGAAACATGCTTTTATAATATAATAAACTGTAATAGGGATATATTATTTAATGATTATTCAGTTAAAATTAAATATTATAGAGAATTTTTTATATACTTTTACATATTTTTTTAGTTATATTTTTTTCTCTACACATATAATATTGGATTTTGGTAATTTTATAATTGAATTAGATATTAAATGATATTTCATGTATTAATGTTAAAGATTCTATAATATTAACGTCAAACGAATAAAAAATAATTATGATGACGTGTTATTTACAAGTCATATTATGTAAAGAATTTTTGTTAATTGTTTAAATTACTGTGTTTAAATGTATATTATCACACTTGTATATTAATTAATATAACATGTGGAGAATTAATTGAATGGATGGAGTGTAATCATATATAAATTTTGATTTCTATTAATATTTCATATTTTATTTTTTGGATAGTTTGATCTATAATGTTTCTCATTATTGGTCAATTATATATCTTGGTAAGTTTCATTAAACTATAAAAAATATAAATCCAACAGATTGTATATATTTAAGTGTAGGAGGAATGATTTGATATTTAGTACTAGGTTAAAATTTATTATATATGGGGATAATACTTGAAATAATTATCACTCTATTTCAAAGAGATGGTAATATATTTATTTTAGTTTTCATTGTATTGAAAACATATGTCTAATGAGATTGTTAATTATTTATGGAATTAAAATGTTATTTTGTTCAGATTAAATGTTTGTGGGTGAATGATATCATTCTTTATTGTGAATGGAATAAATTTATAGATTCCATGGCCTTAGATCCTTTTCTAATGTTTGAAAGATACATTGGGAATTTATGTATATTATTGGGATCTATATATTTATATTTTTTTATTAATGTTTTGTGGTTATTATCATATGTTGAGAAATCGTCTGTATTTCTGAGGTGGGTTTCTTTAAAGATTGATTAGATGACAAAAGGTATGGAATCCTAGATTTTTGTTAATAATAATGAAAATGAGGGAAAAGAAATTATATAATATGCAATGGATTTGGACACTAAGAGTATATAAATTCATTATAATATGGAATTAACATCAGTATATAGATTCTATTTACATGACCTATTTAAAACATAATGATTTATTCTATTATTATTAAATTATAATGAATCATTGGGTGTGGTAGCTGAGGATATGTGAACAATTACTAGAGTTCTTAATAAATCAATATTGGGATGATATAAATCATGGTTTGGTTCATGTTTTTCACTAATGATGATGACATGATTGAGAATATAATTAAATAATTAATTGAGTCATCAAAAAATTGATAAAATTAGTACAATATTAATCATTGGAATGAAGAATGAATAATATATAAATTTATGGAAACATAAATAACTAATATTAGTTTATTAAATTTTGATTTTGTTTTATTACAATTCATTAGTAGTGGAAGTCATATTACCAATGTTATAGTAGTATTATATGAGTCTATGTCACTGTAACTTCTCTAAGTGTGCTCTTTATGCACTATTTATATCTTTCAATTTCAAAAAATATCTCTCCAATGATATAAGTGAAGTGAAAACCCAAATTGGGGAGGGGTGGTCCAATATAAATTATAAAGAGAAAATAAATGGTTGAATTATCATTTTCCCACACTCTCCCTCTAGACATTGTCGGCAAGGCCTCAACTATGTAATAATGGATAATGTTAACAGTAAAATTCCTAGTAATAAAATGATGGTACTGTTGGAACCACTTTGTGTATAGGATTGTATTTGTTGTCAATAGTTGTCAATGGAATATCAAAATGAAAGAGATCAAGAAGTACTCCAATAAAATGGAGGAATGGAAGCTCACAATGAGGGAGATCATGAAGTACTCCGATGGAGTAGAGGAGTAGTGATTCAGAAGATTGTTGTGCTGATCGTAAGTTCAATGAACATGTGTCAATGGTGATACATTGTTTACAACAATGAAGAATGTGAGGTATAATCCATCTGAGGATCCATCCAAGGATGACTAAAGAAGAATGAGGTTTTTGGATCAAGTCCATGCAATTCCTCCTTATTGCATGAGAACCATGGGCTTTGATGAAGACCATGCAATTCCTCATTATTGCATGAGAACAATGGGTTTTGATGAATACCATGCAATTACTCATGATTGCATGAGAACCATGCTAGAGACTTCTTGACAGATTGAATCACATGGTTTGCATGAATTTGATCATGACAGTTGATGAAGGAGGCAATGTGCCAATGAGTTGACTTATGAAATGGCCATGCACATCACATTGTCATAGAAGATGATGGTACTAAAGCTGTTCCTTCAAAGAATACATATCACAATATTGGAGTTTGTGATAAAAGCTAAAGAGTTGCTGAAGGATACAGTTCACCAAGAAGAAGTGTTGTTTAGGTGATCGTTCTTTTCGACAAAGCAAATAAACGACATACAAATTTGTTGACAAAGGAGATTCCATGGTGACATGTCGAGTTCAAGAGTTGTGGTCAATGATCTATGTTTGATTCAAGAACATCGACAGAGGAATGGATGATCTGGAGGCGGTACAAAAAGAGCAGATACAAGGTGGCGCTGTTTTCCAGTGTTTGCCAAATTTCAGGGCCTCAAAATCAACATATGAAGAATAGTGATTTTGGCAAAGGGACTTGAGCGCCATACTCTTGGAGGATAAAAGACTTGCGCGCCATACGTTTTTGAGGATCAGAACATCAAAATTTGGCTAAGGAAAGAAGGTCGCGCAAGTGTTGGTTTGGTCGCGCAAGTGAGCTGCGCGACATATGTTACTGGAGACAAGACTTGGCGCCGATGGATGACTTGCGCGCCACCGCGCAGGGGGTCCAGTTTGCCTATAAATACTGGACCACCCCTCCTAATTTCTCACGGAGCTCAAGTATTTGAGATTGTTCGAGCTCTCGTCGCGCAGGTGGTTGAGCCGCACAAGTAGAGGTTGCGCGCCAACTGATGGTTGAGAGCCCTAGGTGATTTGGGCAAGGAAGGAAGTGAGTCGTGCAGGTTTGAAGTTCAAGAAGGCAGAGTCGCGCAAGTGCTTTGGAGACACTTGCGCTCCAGGTTAGACTTGCGCGCCTGAGACTTGCGCGCCGCCGGGAGACTTGCGCGCCGGGCTTGAAAAGGAGACCCAGACACTGTTGAAGCACGCCCGCCTTTCTGGAGCTGCACAAGAACTGAAGATAGCCTGATACTTTCGGTGCAAAGCGAGATTGAAGAAGAAATCTAAATGATACATGCATGATCTCATGCATACATGGAGAACTGATTCTGACAACGCCGAGTAAGCTGAGCTTCATTAAGTAAGCAATCACATCAGTGATTGTGATTCAGGAAAACGAAGACAAGGGGATCTAGTGCATTCATTCATTGCACTAAAGAAGAAGGATTGAACTAAAAGGAGCATCAAATCTGAATCCTGATGCAAGCAATGTCTCATGCTGAATAGGAGACGAAGAACTTCAATGCACACCTATTGAAGAGACCTTTACGTCTATAAACTGAGTGGGACTTCACCAACGGCAGTGAGCCAGGGGGAGTCAACGGGAGTGACCCGAGGGACGCAGTGAGCTATCCCTGAACAATTGTAAAGGTAGTGAGCCTGGGACAGAGTGTCAGTACCCAAACACTTGTAATCCGCAGCTAGTGAAGCATAGTGGATTTAGGTACGACCGACAACCTGTCGGCGTATGCTCCTTGGACGTAGCCCTTAGTGGTGAACCATGTAAAAATAGCTGTGTCATCTCTCTGCATGTGAATGTTTAATTGCTGTTCATATCCATCATACAGGTTTACATAGTTCCTACCAACGTGGGAACAAGATCCACAACTTTAAGAAGAAAAAGTTGCCACCCTGATTCACCCCTCCCCTCTCAGGGTGTCCCGGGGTCCTACAAGTGGTATCAGAGGGAGGTTAACGTATGTTGGATATTCTCCAGTAATTCTATTGAGAAGAGGATTTGAGTTTCTTTCCTAGAGTCAACAATGAAGAGCAGTCTTGATAATGACGCAGTCACTTCTGAGCAGAAATCTATATCCACCAAGACTTTGACAAATAGGAAAAAAAAAGAGAAGAAGATGATGAAGAAGTCCCCCACATCCAAAGAAGCTGCAATGTCTTGTTCTCCATGCCATTCCAATAATGAAGAAACATTATGCATGGAAAGTATCAAGCAGGTGGCTCAAAACTCATCCAGAGGAAAGGATGATACCCCTAGTTCAAGATTTCAGGAAAAACTCAGAACATATCTGCATGATATTCCAGAAGAAAGGGTTGCTATTATTTGTAGCCTATTCCAATCTATGTAGGTTGAGATAAATCGATTAGAAAGGGAAGCTATCAATATGGAAGTGGGGTTGAAAAGAAAAGTTATGGAAAACATGAAGCTCACCAAACAGGTGAAAGTCTTTGAAGAAAATGAGGCAGTCAATAAGACTCTAAAAGAAAGGGTCCATGCACTTGACGTTGAGCTGAAGAAGATCAATGAAGTAAAGAATTTTTGTTTGGAAGAAACTTCCATTAAATTCAGGGAACTTGACACTTTGTTACAAAACAACGTTAAGATGCATGAAGATGAGGTTGAAAGGTTGAAGAAGACTTGTGAAGAGAAGATGATAATGATTGAAAATCAGAAGATCATCCTCAATATTGTGGGTCAAAAATTGGAAGATCAGTTGACCAAGATTGAGAACTCACATATTGAGACTTCACAAAAGAATGAAATGAGTGATGCTTGCACTCAATGTTCACTGGAGGATTCTATTGTCAAAAGACCTCCAACATGTGATAAGAAGATCATGACTTCACTCCTTGATTTATCAAAAGCAATTGAGAAAGTAAAGGTACCATCCAAACCATCTTGTACTCGTTTTTCTAAATACACTCCTACAATCAGTGCAGGTGGGAAGAAAGGTTCTAAAAAGGTTTGGATGAGGAAAGGTGAGAAGAAGAAACCTACCACCATGGCTAGGGTGGATGGGAAGAAAAAGGAGGAAGCTTCTTCCTCAAATAGAGCACAAACGATTAAGCAGATGGCCCAACAACTTAATACTGAAGAAACAAAGAAGAAAAGATTTGTTGGCCAATGTTGGTGCTGCAATAGATTTGGGCACTGTGCACTGGATTGTTTTTATAATCCCTTTCATGGAAGAGCACAGGGGAAGCCTATATCAAAGGGGAGGAAGCCAGAGAAGGAGAAGCAACATCAGCAGATCCAGAAGCATCTGTTCACCACAAACAGATTTGGAATTCTTGATAACATCTGTGATGTATGCAACGGCAGTGGTCACAAGAATGGTGCATGCCTTGGTCAACAGATATCCAGAGCTGATAAGAACAGAATACCTCTGATTCTGTCTAAGTATGATGAAAGTACCTTGGGATGTAAAAAGAAGAATGTGGCGAACACACATTTCCCCAAGAAGATATCAAGTAGGGAAGCTGAAAAGACCCAGAATTTTAGATCCATGCAATTTAAGGGTCATTCATCCAAACGAAACACTAAGTGGGATGAAACTCAGAAGAACCCATGTGGAAGATCCAAACAAGCTGCAAAAGTTCCCAATGACATGTTGGTCATCTGGCCAGAATATTTGAATAGAATGAGGAAACTTGAAACTGAAAAGGCCAAGGCTGGTGACAAAGGAAAAGGGAAACTTTCACATGATGAAGGCACAGTGCAGGAGAGATTGCAAACAAAGAGAAATGCACGTGTCAAAGAAGTTCTGTGTGAGAGATGCAAGAAGTCTGGTCACATTGCAAAAGGTTGCCTAACCTTAATACCAGAGCAAGAAGCAGTCCTTAAGAGGAGTAAGAATGTATCATTCATGATGGCTGCTAAGCAGAACAATTCTCCACACAAAGCAGAAGAGAATGTGAACAAAGCCATGCCACACAGACAGATGTCAGAACATATGTTCAAATGTGCAGGCATGAAGACTAGACCGAACAGAGGAACTTGGTTAAGAAAAGGACCTCAACCAAGCAAGTCTTCTTATTGAAGCAAGAAGGAACCACCTTATTCCCGTAATCATTTGTGTATTGTATTTGTGATAATAATGCAGGGAATTGAAGGTGAAGCATGCATTCAGGGGGAGAACCTGAGAAGTAGTGAATTCTATCAACTCTTGATAGCCAAGCTGAAGAAGATTCCATCCTTAGTAGATTCATCAATTGATATTCAAAGATTATGATGATGAAGGATCACTCTTGATGAAGATGATGAGGAGTTTTTCCCTTGAGGGGGAGAAAAATGAAGAAGCATCCATAATCACTGTTTCAATCAATATCAACTCCAGCTGGACTCAAAAGCAGTTACTCTGTGAATTTCTTAAAGAACACGCCAATGGAGAAGGTCTGTCATTTCTCAATCTCTATCCCTTGGTTACTCAGATGAAAGATTATTTTACAAAGGGGGAGTAACTGAATTGATCAGTGACATAAAGAGAATGGAAGTGCCCCAAGGTCACTTATCCTGCCGATTGCACTTGAATGTTTTTGATCCATTTGCTGATGTGAGTGCAGGAGTTTCAGGTTGATTATTCTCTATCATAGTTGATCTTATTCTACCTGGAATTAAAGTGGTAAACCCTTGAAGACAAGATACATGAGTTATCATCTCATGTTGGTATCATGATCTGTGGATACTGGACAGCCTTGTTGACTTAATCAAGTCCTCTTGTTTTCTACATCGAGCATTGCTCAAGTAGACTTAGAGTGAAATGATTAATGAAACATTGCTTATGTATGGATTGATACCCTCCCTACCATGTGTTTTTGTATTTCTTGTCAATAAGGGGGAGAGAAAGTGAAATGAACGTTTGAAAAGAAAAGTTGATTGAATAGAAGATTCTCATTTTGACATTGACAAATTCATTTCAGAAGATGTATAAGGTATTGACAACAAAATACAAAGGGGGAGATTGTTGGAACCACTTTGTGTATAGGATTGTATTTGTTGTCAATAGTTGTCAATGGAATATCAAAATGAAAGAGATCAAGAAGTACCCCAATAAAATAGAGGAATGGAAGCTCACAATGAGGGAGATCATGAAGTACTCTGATGGAGTAGAGGAGTAGTGATTCAGAAGATTGTTGTGCTGATCGTAAGTTCAAAGAACATGTGTCAATGGTGATACATTGTTTACAACAATGAAGAATGTGAGGTATAATCCATCTAAGGATCCATCCAAGGATGACTAAAGAAGAATGAGGTTTTTGGATGAAGTCCATGCAATTCCTCCTTATTGCATGAGAACCATGGGCTTTGATGAAGACCATGAAATTCCTCATTATTGCATGAGAACAATGGGTTTTGATGAATACCATGCAATTACTCATGATTGCATGAGAACCATGCTAGAGACTTCTTGACAGATTTAATCACATGGTTTGCATGAAGTTGATCATGAAAGTTGATGAAGGAGGCAATGTGCCAATGAGTTGACTTATGAAATGGCCATGCACATCACATTGTAATAGAAGATGATGGTACTAAATCTATTCCTTCAAAGAATACATATCACAATATTGAAGTTTGTGATAAAAGCTAAAGAGTTGCTGAAGGATACAGTTCACCAAGAAGAAGTGTTGTTGAGGTGATCGTGCTTGTCGACAAAGCAAATAAACGACATACAAATTTGTTGACAAAGGAGATTCCATGGTGACATGTCGAGTTCAAGAGTTGTGGTCAATGATCTATGTTTGATTCAAGAACATCGACAGAGGAATGGATGATCTAGAGGCGGTACAAAAAGAGCAGATACAAGGTGGCGCTGTTTTCCAGTGTTTGCCAAATTTCAGGGCCTCAAAATCAACAGATGAAGAATAGTGATTTTGGCAAAGGGACTTGAGCGCCATACTCTTGGAGGATAAAAGACTTGCGCGCCATATGTTTTTGAGGATCAGAACATCAAAATTTGGCTAAGGAAAGAAGGTCGCGCAAGTGTTGGTTTGGTCGCACAAGTGAGCTGCGCGACATAGGTTACTGGAGACAAGACTTGCGCGCCGATGGATGACTTGCGCGCCGCCGCGCAGGGGGTCCAGTTTGCCTATAAATACTGGACCACCCCTCCTCATTTCTCACGGAGCTCAAGACTTTGAGATTGTTCGAGCTCTCGTCGCGCAGGTGGTTGAGCCGCGCAAGTGGCAGTTTGGTCGCGCAAGTAGAGGTTGCGCGCCAACTGATGGTTGAGAGCCCTAGGTGATTTGGGCAAGGAAGGAAGTGAGTCGCGCAGGTTTGAAGTTCAAGAAGGCAGAGTCGCGCAAGTGCTTTGGAGACACTTGCGCGCCAGGTTAGACTTGCGCGCCTGAGACTTGCGCGCCGCCGGGAGACTTGCGCGCCGGGCTTGAAAAGGAGACCCAGACACTGTTGAAGCACGCCCGCCTTTCTGGAGCTGCACAAGAACTGAAGATAGCCTGATACTTTCGGTGCAAAGCGAGATTGAAGAAGAAATCTAAATGATACATGCATGATCTCATGCATACATGGAGAACTGATTCGGACAACGCCGAGTAAGCTGAGCTTCATTAAGTAAGCAATCACATCAGTGATTGTGATTCAGGCAAACGAAGACAAGGGGATCTAGTGCATTCATTCATTGCACTAAAGAAGAAGGATTGAACTAAAAGGAGCATCAAATCTGAATCCTGATGCAAGCAATGTCTCATGCTGAACAGGAGACGAAGAACTTCAATGCACACCTATTGAAGAGACCTTTACGTCTATAAACTGAGTGGGACTTCACCAACGGCAGTGAGCCAGGGGGAGTCAACGGGAGTGACCCGAGGGACGCAGTGAGCTATCCCTGAACAATTGTAAAGGCAGTGAGCCTGGGACAGAGTGTCTGTACCCAAACACTTGTAATCCGCAGCTAGTGAAGCATAGTGGATTTAGGTACGACCGACAACCTGTCGGCGTATGCTCCTTGGACGTAGCCCTTAGTGGTGAACCAAGTAAAAATAGCTGTGTCATCTCTCTGCATGTGAATGTTTAATTGCTGTTCATATCCATCATACAGGTTTACATAGTTCCTACCAACGTGGGAACAAGATCCACAACTTTAAGAAGAAAAAGTTGCCACCCTGATTCACCCCTCCCCTCTCAGGGTGTCCCGGGGTCCTACAGGTACATGATTTATAATACATTTATTTTAGGGATATAATGACCTGATGTATAAGACAAAAATTTCTATAGTTGTGGTGTTATTATATTTCCATGTCTGTGTGTGCATGTTCTATGTTGAAATAATGTATAATTCATGTACACTTGATGCAATGATTTATTGAAATTTACTTGTTTATAACATAGATTAGATATTTATAAGATACTAGGATGCATCTATTGTGGTAATGATGATGATACTATTAGACAAGGATGATGATGATTTGTAGATTGCATTAACACACGACACAACTAGTGTGATGTGAGGGTGAAAATCCCATGTGAAAAATAATCAACGTACTGGTAATGATATTTCATTTTATATCCTCTAAATTAATTCTACCTTAAATATAAAATTTCACATGAAACACTAAATGTAAAAGAAACATTGAACTAAACAGATATGTGAGATATTAGATGATTATTACTACAAAAAAATAATGATCAGATAATCCATTATAAAATAAAAGGATAATAAATGATTTAAAAATATTATTTTCAGAATACTACTAATAAATATTAAAAAAGATTGCTTTTTAATATTATATTTTTTATAGTACTTTTTAATTTAAAAAAATAAATTAAATTCCCATAATCAAAAATATTTTTGTAAAAATATATATTATTTCAATAAATGATCTTTATTGTTAACTTATTACAATTATATATTTCTATGAAATAATCTTAAAAAACACAAGATGTTAAAAAAGATAATTATTTAGTTAATTTTTTTAATTAAATATGATTATTCCTTTACAAAAAATATATAAATGTTACTAATTTAATTTTATAAAAATAATTTAATCATTGAATTTATAATGTAAAAATATAATTGGGTTCAATATTTAGATTTTTTAAAATAATTAATTTTGTGGTGAATAGTGAATAAGTATTGAAATTACTAGTATGGTAACTATTATGATATAAAATAATTTTGAACCATTTTATATAAAAATATATATGTATAAATTAAAATAAATTATTTTACAATTAATATTAAACTTATGAAACCCATGATTAATATTTTAGGAACATATTTAGTATTTTCCCTATAATGAATTCATATTTCTGTATATAATTTTTTTAATCAATGAATAAAAATAAAAAAAATATCCTATTTTAGAATAAAAAGAACATATTTTTTATTATTCTCAAAATCTTTTATATAGAAAAATATATGATACCTATGATAAAATCAATGACCGTGACAATTATGAATGGCATATTTTCAAATTATTGTTTTATTAATGTTGAGTCATTTTTATCATAAATAAAGAAATTTATTTACATTATAGAATGCATAGATGTATTTTTTACAAATATATAATAATATATTATCAGTCACATAATTCATACGGCATAAGAAATAATAATACGTACCCTCAATTATATATTTTTTTCATCAAAATGGATCTTTTTTAAATATTTAATTTTAAATGATATTTCTCTTATATATATATATAAATATATATATATATATATTTAATTCTAATGAATGGAAAATAATTTATTTGTAAACTCATAATTGGGTTAAAATGGTCACCTTAATTTTTTTTATTAAAATATAAACTTCTAGAGTTAAAACATATTAACAAGGTGAAAACAAATATGGTAAAATAGAGAAGAATGGAGAAAATATGATTTTAATAAAACTTGTGGAAAATACATTTTTTAGTTTAAATTGACCTTATCTCATCCAACATTTCAATATTTCTCTAATTTGAAACCTTTTACCATTGAATTGTGAAATTATGTTATATGGAAATAAACAAAGTGAAAAATGTTCTATTTCATTACATATAAATGTTGATGACTTCCACCTTCGCATTGATCTAAATTAACATTGATGTTTCCTCAAACCCTTTACAAAATTTTCTCATATATATATGTCCCGTTAATGATATAATTACCATGGTTACTATAATCTAACCTAGGCCATTCATTTTTTAGTCGACATTAAAGAGAATGTTTGAGGTACCAAATCGAATATTACTTAATCCATATCCGTTCCGTTTTATTGTTTCCCTTCCAAAAAATACATATCCATAGTAATATAATTACCTATTTATAATTATTATACAAAACATTTATTATACTATTGGGAAAAATATTTTTTAATCCTTTCCATCCACCCAGTAAATCAAATGAATGCTAACCATTTGTTGTGTGGACTATCACCTAAATGAAGTAATGTTTTTTATTTTACCATATTGATATGCATTATTTTTACTATCCACCTAAAAATGATCCAATTACTAAATTTAATATAAATAATATCATTATCTATCACTTATAGTGATATTATATACCTTCATAATCCAAATCACCAATATAGATATAATGTGCTCATGTTTGGGTTATTTGAACCACATATATAGACAATAATAATAAAAAATATAATCAATAAATTTTGTAAAATAAATAAAAAGATTCATAAAAGATAATTATACAATTATATATTTGTGAATTTTTTTAATAATTATTATTATAGATTTAACTAATAATAAAAATATCATATGTGAAATCTAAAATTAAAAATATAATAAGTCATTGATTCAATTTTAAATTTTTTTTTACAAAATTAGTAAATAAACAGTCCATATATAAATAAATATAGGAGATTTAGGTTCCTGATAAGGAATATAATAAACATAATTTAATTATTTAGGAATTTATTTTCATTTTTATAATGATTCATGAACATTTTTAAGGTTTCATGTATCAAATGTTCACTCCATAAGACATATTTCTAATTTGACATCATTTATTATTTTAATTGATAAATTTAAAACCCAATTAATATTATTTATGTTTTTCCTATCATTTTTCATGATATATAATCATTAACTTTAAATAATATCCATAATATGATTTGGATTAAAATGATAATATTTCTATAAGGGTTTCATTGTGTCATTTTTAAATCTTTGATACATGTTTTTTATTTAACTTCATCATTTATTTCATTTTGTGTATAATATTTTGACTCATATATTTCCATCACTATAAGGGATTTTCAAAATCAACTACTTTTGTTTTGTAAAAATGATTCTCATTGAACTTCAGTATTCAATTTTTCATTTATGCACACAAATATAATTTTTTGTGGAAATTTATATCTCTATCATTGGTGGAAATGAAATATTGATTCAAATATTCCTACACTATTAATTTCATCCCTATAAAAAGTGTTTCATTAAAGAGAATAATTCCCACACTTATTAAGTTTGGTTTCCACACTATTTAAATATATTATATCTCTCAAATTTAATCCTTTATATTTATAAACCTGATTATGCATTATATATTCTCTCCATAATGTTTCACTTCTCTTATTTATGATGGATTTTGTTATTACTCTATTTATTTTATGGTTTTTAAAAAAGTGTATTTCAAAATAATTAAAATTTTCCTTCTATTTCAAATAATATGTTATGTTTTTTTAATGCTTTTACCATAATACCATTACACCTTTTCCAAAATTCTGTTAATTTAGATTTCCTAAAAAAGTATGTTTTATTTTATCTCAATTTTTTCATTCCAACCATTTTCAGAATGAATTTTCTGATGAATCCATTTACATTTTCCCATTCAATCAATATGTTAAAAAAATTATAATAAGAAAAAATTAATTTTTTCAAGATTTCCCAAATTTTATTTCTGCTTATATTTATTATTCATTCCCATGATTCATTGTTTTATATTCAATTTAATATTTTCTTATTCACTATGGTGTTTTTATTTAAAATATAATTTATAGAAATGGATCATTTTCCTTATTATTTTAAAGATTTATCTTTTCTAATTCATCTAGAATTTTTATTTATCCACCAGTTTATTTTTTATATTTTCTTACAAATAATAGACTTTAAATATCTATTGGATAAATTATCCCTCAAATAAATTTTCTTATAAATTCATTTTTTTTGAATAACCAAATTATTTTTATAGTGAATTAACTCTATAAATATACTATTTTTTATTATTTTTGTTGTTGAGTGTTTTCCTAGATTAAAGATTTCAATCTATTTGAGGAAATTAGTTACTTAACTTCATGAATATATTCCATATATATTTAATAAAATATGACATATTATATTTATTGAATCTAATTTTCGAAAAATATTACCATATATATTCAGAGACTAATTTACTTTCCTCTAGTATATCATCTTATGATAATGGATGAAATTATAAACATTTTCATTATGTTATTCCATTAGATAAGGATATAAAACTCATTTAGTTTCCATTTGAAAATTTTTTATGATAGATTTTCCATGTCAAAAAATGTATGCATGATGATGGATGGGGTCAAATATCACTTTCACATGAACTCATTTATGTTTTATCTCATGATATTTTATATCATGGTAATTATGTTTTTTCATAACACAATTATATGCAGGAGGAGTTTTATTATATTTTTAGGGATGGACATATTATTTTTTTCGCATCAGGATAGGCATATTATATTTTCTCACAATGTTTTAGTATTTGTAACTTTTATACATAGTTTCATGCCCACTATATTATATATTCCTCTAATTCACTATCATTATATACTCTGTATTCTTGACTCATGGATTTCAGAATTACATTTAGCATAGCCTAATACAACTAATATTTGTCTATTCTCTTTGTTTTTAAGCATTGTATATCTATTGTTATACCCATTTTCTCATTTTATGTTCACTTATGATATTTTATTATTATAACATTTTTTCTTATTGATCATTTTTACTCACCCCTTTAAAAAAAATATTTACCATGTTTCTGATGACTATTATTACATAATATGTGTCTATAAGAGTATATTGTGTAAAATATTCATGTGTGACACATTGTTAATGTGTTATATAAGTAAAATAGTATTCATAATTTTCTAAAGCTCTATACCTTAAATTTGTCTAAAAAATGAAAATGTTAAAATATGTGTGAAGGATCCTGTAATTATGGAGTGGCATAAAATCACATGTTTAGAGTGATTTTTTATAAATATGATATGGGTGTGTGTGTACAAGGAAACGTCGATTGTATCAATGGATGGATTTGATGAAATAAGTGGTTTGAATGTTACCATTTAAAGATAAATAGGATGATAAAAAGTTCATTAAGCAATAATAGGTTAACATTGATTATAGTTTCAATGGTAAAAATAAATCATTATGTATTTAACATTTAATGTTATATTTTTTTAGAAAAATTAATATTAATAAAGTACCCTTGGAAGAAGGATAATTATTGTATAATATCATGTTTTTTTGTAAATATTACATTATTAATTTATCTTGGATATAAAATCCATGATGGGATACTATAATTTTATTCATGATGTAGCATATATTTACCTATGGGAAATAAGACTAAAATGATCATTTTGGGTATTTAGTCAATTATCACCTAGTGCACGATTAAGAGGTATGACTATATAACTCATTTTATACTCTCATATAATATAATTCTATTAATTTAAATGCCCTTTATGATCCATTTAAAAAAAATTATTATATTTTTATTGTATAAAATAATAAAAAATGATTATTGATGTATTGGAATGAAAAATATATTTTCATATTTTAAGGAATATATTATTATATATGTTAATTCTAAGATAAAGGGTACTTAGGATTTGTAATGCTTTGATTTGATTGATTTCTTCGTATATAATATATAATGAATGTTCATTATTATTCTTGGAAATTTATTATTGATTATGAAAGTAGGTATAATATAACATAATATTAATCAAAGTAAAATGAAAAAATAATATCAAATGATCAAAATAATATGTTATTTGAGTTGAAAACATAGGATTAAAAATTTTCAATAAAATGATTATTAATTCTTTTTTAGTAGAAAACTAATTTTAAAGTAAGAGTTTGTTTGAAAACAAATAATATAAATAAATAAGTGAACTTTATATAACTATATTGAAAAAATTATTTTAACATAATAAGGTATAATAAGATAAAGGTTTCGTATCGTAGTCTATTATAGTTATTATATAAAATATGAGTTTTTGAGTCATACCTAAAGAATTAAAGATAGTATCCTAACAAATTAATTTTTCATTATCATAGTTATTTTCACTACTGAGTGATATATATTAATGAAATTATAGTGATTTCTAAAAGTTATGTTTATTATGTGAAATATATAAAAAATTTTATTTAGTATATTTAATTTCATGGTTTGGAAACATATATTAAATTTTAATAATATCATATAAAATATATTTAATGGAAATTTAGTTTTTTAGTGATATTGATTAAGAACACATGATTGATTTATATATATCATCAATTTTTTACTTATTCATTAAATTGAGGATGAAAAGGGATGATTTTTTTTTTGAAAAGTGAGTTCGAAGTTTTTAATTATTTTCTTGTGGGATCACAATTGGGTTACTATTCTGAGAGGTGGGGTTGATCTTTGAGGAATGAATAAAATTTACCTTAAACAATTATCCAATTCATTACATCTATCAATTATTTAGTGAATGATTCTACTATTTTATTTAAATTTAGTTTTAATGAATTCACAAAATACAATAGAGAGTAATAAAAAATTATATTTTTTCAATTATTCACCTATAGTGTGGATGATTATGTCATCAAAGTACATTTTATTATTTTCCCACTCATGAAATGATTCCTTTTTATTATAAATGAATGAATATGAAAGGCTTTGACCTTGAACCTATTCTACTAAAATAATCTATATCATGATAGCTTAATTATTGAAGAATCAAAATACAAGACCTTTGTATTTACCTTATTATGTTATATTTAGCCTCGTTTAGATATTTAATGAATGATTAAAATAATTATAAATTGTATTCTCTCAATGAATCACACAAATATACGCATCTAATTCAAAACTATCAATGTTATTTTATAGATTTATCATTCAATTATATGAAAGAAGTATAATTCAATATTGAATGCTTATTCTTGCGAATTTGATGTTTGAAAGATAATATAATATATTGAATTATTGTTTCATGTTCTCTAAATTTGTTCATAAATTCATATCTTTTTGGAAAATTAGGGAATAAAACCACTTTAAAATACTTGTAGAATAGGTATCATGTAGAGAATATCTTAACCAACCTTATTTTATCATTTTAGAATAGAAAAAAAGTTTTTATTCTCAATGTATCCTTTTGGATGTGTAAATATCTATTTATATGTTTTTTGTTGTGAAATAGTTCGCATGGATCTCATATTTTATGTGAGAATAAACTATTTAGTGTTATTATTGTTTTTTTATTTATTAATATCCTAAATGAGGTTTTTTATATCTTTATTCACAGAATGAATCATATGGAAAACCTTATATTTTATAGAAACCATGCATGAAAAACATCTATGTTTCATGAAATAAATATATTCTTAATAGTTTTTTATAATCACACTATCATCGATAGTTTATGGAAAAGGAGAAAATGTTATCGTTGTATTTCAATAAGTAGGGAGGTTTAAAAAAACAATATTCCTTATCATGTACAAATTAGTAGATATGTAGAACAATATATATCCTATATGTGAATGAAACATCTTATTTGAAAATACCAACCTCTAAAAAGTTCTACTTTCAAACAAAAAAATGCTCAAAAGATCAACTGTTTTTGTGCTTCTTGAGAAAAACATAAACTCACTCAGGATTTTAATCATCATCTCCTAGAATAGGTTGTCCTCATTTTATAGGAGCTTCAATATGCCTTCATGCATAGGGTAATTTCATTACATGATCCTATTTTTATTTCATGTAAAATACGCATTCATGGTTCAAAATATACCAACTATGTATTTAAAACATTATCTATATTTTATGATGAAGAAAATGATATCATCAACACATCAACAACTTCTTGACTAGCAGTAGTATCAAGGCACGTAAGTGAAATTAATTACATTAAACATGTCATGCGTATACATCAAAGAGTACATGAATGCATTCTAATGCATGAAAAATAATTAAATGGCACAAATACTAATTTTTAAGACATGAAACATATACCTGATCCACTTCATTTGATATTGATTATTTTCATAATTTTAGTTCATTACCCATGAGAGTTGTATAATTTGAAATGTCTTTTGAATGAAAACTTTAATTATTTGTTTGGACTCTATAAATAATTAACATAGACAGATGGCATCATGTTAAATGAAATGTTGAATATGAAAATGTGGTGGCCAGTAGATCATTAGATTAATTATGATAGTATGAACACCTTTATTATGTAAAATTTCCTAAAAAATGTAATAGTATGCACTCACAGTTATCCCAAATAAGATTAGGGTATGTATGACCATTATTTAATAAATAAATTCACCGCTATGACATTCTAGCTGATTGTAGTGTTCAACATGAACAAAAATAAAAACTCAGACACCCAAAATAGGTTGTGCTCCATGTGTGCAGATCACCTAGTATCCCATGTGACTCATGTTTTATTTAATTGTTCAATTCACCATATAGTCATTATTTTATCATATTCAATTATTTTTGGGAACTATACTCTCCCTCCCACACCTTTAACCCTTGGTGGACATGTTAAAACTCATCTTAATAGTATACTCTTAAGTGACACATGTGTTGGTGAGGGGTCATTTTAAGCTAAGGTAAGATAATTTTTTGTTTATATATACCTCTCAAATATTCAATATTAAATTAGTATATAATTTCCTACTTCATCAAAATTTCCATCATGAAAAAAAAAATTTACTCTCTATTTCTAATGGAATTTAGGCTTCATAAATTTTCAAAATAATAAATTTTCAAACAAATTCATCATGATATGATTTCCCATTACTTCTAATGGCATTTAATATAATGTGAAATATGTTAGAACAATTCTTAAATCAATTTATAATAGTTCATTAATAATTATACGAGTATGATGAATCTCAAATGAATATATAACAATTCATGAAACATTATCACATCATATAATGTATAATATTAGGTGTTGGAAAATAACATGGATTTATTATTTATTCCTCAAAAAATCATTATAACACCAATGGGGTAAGTACCTGACCCTAGTTAACTAGAGTCGGTGAATTATTACATAACATTGGAAAGATCACAAAAGATCAAGTCTCAAAAGACCGATTAGTTTAGTATCCTTTGAAGTACTAGATACATTCATAAGTTTTACATTACATTATAAAATGAAAAACTACACCTAGATAGTCTCCATAGACCACACTAATATCCCTTGTGCTATCACTAGAGGTCATTCATAATATACATCATTGCATCCTGGAAAAGTAAAACATGGAAAGGGGTGAGCTCAGATGCTCTGTAAGGATATCAATATAGCGGATACATTTATAAATAAGCATAAACATTTAAAGTAATGTAAGACTAAAAAAACATTTTAAACATGAAATTTATAATAATAAGAAAAAGATAAAATCAAATAATTCCATTTATGTATTCACATAGATATTTTACTAGTCGAATAATCACATGCAATATCAATAGCCACATTTATAATGATAGAATGCATAATGTCAGACTTCATAACCACATAGTCATGGCCTTGTTCGAAGACTAAAAATATGATTTCATCAAGCCCTTATGCCCTGAAATATTTTTTCTCATGAGGCCTACCAATGCATTGATTTTCTATAGAGGGCTCCACATGTCACTTATTATGTCTAATGAATTCCTAATATGAAAAGGATTAAACAAAACATAAATATTTGTATTAAAACGAGCATAAGAAATGTCAATACTTTACCTATAAACCATGAATAATGTAAAAATATCACATCCAAAATCAAACAGATCACAAAAACTTCAATACAATATGGATGTTTTGTATCATAATAAATCAACTTCCATTAATTTTACTATCCATCAAAGGATGTTGACATAGATGTAATCAAAAATTTTGTAGTTAAATATCACTTTCTATTTTGAAATCATTTAAAATTAATATAATTTTAAAAGAAAACATTTATTTTGAAAATGTTATATTAATATTTTAAGTGAAGATTTTATGATGTTTAAATGGTGGAAAATAGCCGCACACACTGTATATGTTAAAAAACATTCTTACCATAATTTTGTCAAAAAGGTCTTAAGGTACCTTGTTTGGAAAACGACGGAAAGATTATTTTCAACCCATTTTATAAAAATTCAAACGAGGTTATAAATGAAATTAACCCATAGTCTAGTAAATTTTAATAATGTTTTGAAGTACATTTTTAAGAAATATGGATGGGGATGATAAAGAGGTCCCAGTAAAGACTTATGTAAAAATAACCTCGTGTAATAAAGAGATTGTGAAATTAACCCATACCATGTAATTTTACATGGTCAAGGGTCGGTTAATTTCATGTATAATGGTGAAATAATTGTTATAATATTCCTCAATAGCCATATAAATTAACATGATATCATATATGATATTTTAATATTGTTTTGTTTATGATATTTTAGTAGTATCATCATTTCGGGAGTTAACTGATTTGTTTTCCTTTATATGTTGGGTTACGTAAGCAATTTTTGTTATGGATAAGATTTATTTGATTCATATAAATAATTATATTATGTTTATAAAAATTATTTTTAATCATAAAATGAAAATTATTCTTCTATGATTATGATAGGGAATTAATATGATCGCATTCGGGGAGACGGTAATTAGTACGTATGCACGAGCGATAATATCAATCTTATGAGTCTGAAATGTTATATAATTTGATGGTATATTATATATAAAGAACCATTATCTTGTTATATTTATTATTTATATCATTTATAATCATGATTATACCCATGAAAATGATGAAGTGTTTGAATAACAAACGACACCCCGACGTGGAGACGGTAATCCATACCTACCCATGTTTGGTGACATTGTCATGCAAAGGATGGATTGAATAATGAATATGATTGATCAATTTTTATAATAACATCACAGTATATTTAATATAAAGGATTAATTATTTTATAAAGGAAACAACAAAGAAATAGGAAGTGGAAGAATAAAACAACATGACAGTTATTATGAAATACTTACCATTTCACCTGGTCCTTCCTTTTGATTTGATCAAAAGGGCCTCTTAGGTAGGCATTATTTCTAAAGGAAAGTATATAATATGAAGAGAGTAAATTTGAAAGGATATTTGGGTAGGTTTTGGAAAATCCAAATGGCTTTTATTGTGTTAATTTTAGAGAAGGGGAGGTGCCCTTTTACAAGAGAGGCAGGGGTCACCTTAGGAAAAGATCGAAATATTATTTTATAATAAAATACTTTTTGCGATATAATTTCCCCAAAATAAATAATTTAAAGTATATAGTGAGTATGGGTCACAAAAAACTCAACCAATAGGTTTTAGATAAGTATATGTCATCATATTAATCTTATCTTTTAGATTTAACTCTTAGTTAAATAGTTTGACATTTAACATGTCTCGTCGTATTTTTATGTTATATGGTTTATAAACATACTATAAACATCCAATAGAACCTAAAGTGTTTCATTAATAAAATATATAATATTATTTAAGACTTTTGGATGATCCATATATTTTTATTAATAGAATATCAATTAATAATATAATATTTTTTATAAAAACTGTACTATGTCTATTTTGATACTATTAAGTATTTGATTTTTTTTAAACCCATGAACACTTTACCACTTTGAATAAATTTATTTAACAAAACCTAGCTTGTAATATTAACCTATAAAATTAGTGTAATTCATTAAAATTCAGAATTTACATTTTTTGGATATTTATAATATCAATTAGTTTAATATTTTATTATTAAGGTAATTACTCTGTCATCATTGTGTCATAAATAAATTAAATTATTTAATTTCTAAAATTTATTAATATTATATTATTATTTAGGAAATATATTTATCATTATAATTAATATTTATAGTCTAATTTGTATTATTAATAGCATTATATTAAAAATGGTTTTTTTGTTAAACATTGAATTTAACTCTTTTAACTATTATTTAAACATAATAATAAATGTCCTAATATAATCCAAGTGGACCTATAGGATTGTATTTTATTTATAAGTTTTTTTATGGTGGAATGACACTTATACAATAGAATTAGTACATCTTTTAGTGTAATTATAATATCATATTTACCCATTATTACCCTATTGACTTTTTTACCATCATAAATAAAAGTAAAAAGGGTACTATTAACCAAAAATTAATTTCATTTTATTGAACCACATTTTACATACTAATATTAATCGTATCTCTCAGATTTTTTAAATTCAACAAAAAGATTTGGTAAAATTAGGTTTTAATCAAATTCGAAAATGCTCTTAAGAGGTGGGTAAAAGACAGTAAAAAATTCAATACAATTTTATATATGTAAAATTATTATAAAATGACTCTAATGAATTAAATAGAACATATATATCATTTATGTATCTATTTTGATCTGAAATAAAATTTAATAAAATAAATAATTAATTAAAAAAATTGGTTTTAAACAATAACGAAGTGTTTTCACAATTCATCTAAAATTTAATATTTCAGAAAAATACCAAAATTTACCCTAAGCTAATTTTGATATTCTGAATCAAAGAATGAATCCCATTTTGAAATATAAAATTAATTAAATTTCAAAATGTGGTCACTACTAATTATAACATCTAGTTTTATTGGTTGTGGTGTGTTAGAATCTCGACCCACCGTACAATGGAGGATATTTCATTATTCAAAGGGAAACATACCGTGGAAGCTTGGGGTGTTACATTATCCCCTCCATCAAATAATGTCGTCCAAGAAATTTCTATAATACTGCCACAAAAAAAGATATGGTTGTTTCTTCATCATATGTTTCTCTAGTTCCCATGGTTCCTATTCCATCATATGGTTTCCCCAGAGAACTTTTACCATATGAGTCGTCTAGTTTCTCATCACTTGTTCTAATGTATCAATAATTTTTTCAGGCCCTTCAAAATAAGATAGTTCAAGTTCCTATTCAATTTCTTTATAGGTGAGTACATGCATTGGGGAAGGCATGTATTTATTGAACAATGATACGTGAAACACATCATCGTATTTGGAGAGGCTTGGAGGAATTTTCAAATGATAAGCTACAACACCAATTTGTTCTAGAATTTCGAAAGGTTCGATGTACCCGAGACTCAATTTAAACTTCTTACCAAAACATATAACACCCTTCCATGTAGATACCTTAAATAAGACATGGTTTCCTACATGAAATTCCAAATCCCTCAATTGATTATCGACATATAACATTTTTCTACTTTGGGATTATTTGATGTGGCTTTGGATAACCATCACCTTTTCCATTGATTCCTCAAAATGTTTTGGGACTTCAAGTTTTCTTTTACTAACATCATCCCAAAACGTTGTTGTGAGACATCTCTTTCCATATAACGCTTCATTTGGGGACATTTTAATATTTGAATGGATGCTATTATTATAGAAAAATTTTAACAGAGGTAAATAATGATCCCAAATTCCTTGAATGTCAAGTGATCAGGATCTCAACATGTCTTCTAATGTTTTAGTAGTCTTTTCTGATTGTCCATTTCGTTTGAGGGTGGTAGGCAGTGCCCAAACGATGTTCAGTATCTAGGGCTTTGAGAATAATTTTCCAGAATCTTGATGTAAAACAAGGATCCTGATATGAAACAATCAATAAGGGTACTCTGTGAAGTCTTACAACGTCATTAATATATAGACATGATGGGAGTTCACATGGTAATTCTTTTCTTATAGATAGAAAATGTGCTAACATGTAAGAAAAACCACAATGACACATATTGAATCCTATTGTCTAGGATTCATTGGTAGTCCCATGAAAAATTCAATCATAATATTATCCCACTTCCACTTAAATATATGAAGAGGTTTCATGACTCATCTAGGCTGTTGCCTTCCAACTTTCAGTTGTTGAGTGACCATACATCTTGACACAAAATCAGAAATCTACCTCACCATGTTGTCCTACCAAAAACGATCCTTCAATCCTATATACATCTTAGTGCTACAAGGGTGTATAGAGAAATTGGAGAAATTAGAAACAACAAAAAATTCTCTTTTTAGATATAGTATACCAAGAACACAATGTATATATATCATCCCACCTTTTTTGTCACATAAACATTCATTACATTATACAAAACTGAGGATCTTTAAGGTTTAGTGTCTTAGAAACCAGGAACATAATACATGAAACAAAAAAAAAATTATTCTTAAACACTTGAAAGGCTTCTCCTTATGTTCATCCTAGGTTCATTACTGCATCTCATAACCTGGGGACATACATCAAAAGAAATGGTGAGCAGAAGGCCCAGTAAGGTAAACAAGGGGAATCTTTTAACATGTGAACTTGAGATACATCGACAATGTCATGAAAAAGAACTTTAAGTTATGAGAAAGAAATCATGAGGCATATCATAATAAAAATAACATTTTTCATAACTTTAAGATGTGGCTACATCATTAAACATATAAAATGATGAACATATTACCAAGGTCCATCCCCAAGGTCTCATTTGAAAATTACCAAGGTTATTCACCAAGATATCGTGAAAATTGTAATCTCTATTCGTTACATCATTACCCAATGCATTGGAGTGCTATCAGGGAGAAACCTTTAATTTTTCTTTATTATCATGTGATCCACATATATCAACATCAAAAATTTCATAAATAACCAATATAGTATAAAATAAATGGGTTTCATTTCATAATCATAACGTTTTAAAAACTGCTTTAATGACAGGATCTTTACGTCACTTTAAACCCACGAAAGGGGAGAGCGGGTCTCATGTATGTAAATCCCAGAATTTAAAATAGAACATTTTGATATATATGTGAATACCCTTGTATAAATAAGATCTTTGAGTATTAAAATTATAACATAAAATAATTTCGAGAAAAGAGAGAGGCATTTTGAGAGGAAAATTCTGCAGCATAACAACTACGTTTTGAGGTTTTAGAAAACATTGAAAAGAGAAGGGACATGGGTCAAAAATTCATAAATGACCCATATAACATTAGAGTGACAGAATATGAATGATATATGAACATGGTAATGATATTTGAAATATTTACCATATGAAATGAAGAACATGAAAGGAAGACAAAAAAAAGATTTCTCTTATGAAAATTCGGCAGCCTAACGGCGTCACCTAAACATCAAAAAATAATTGACGAGATCAAATATGGTATCTCATAATATGAAAATAAGAGTTTTGTATGATATATATAGTGATCATAACCCAACATAATAAAAAGGAACTTGAAAGACCTGACATGAAATTAGAACTTCAAAACTAGAAGGGTGAAAGAACAACTTAAAAATTCGGCCGCCTAACAGCGTCACTTAAAACATTAAAATACTGAATTGAAGAGATAAAATGGGGTCTCTCATCATATGATCATAAAAGATCAGTATTATAGATATAGATATCATACCCCAACATAATAAAAAGGAACTTGAATGACCTGAAAAGAAAATAGAACATGAAAATGAGAAGGGTGAAAGAATCCGTTACAAAAATTTCGGCAGCCTAACGGCGCCACGTAAACATTCATAAAATGAAATGATGAGAGTAAGAGGGGGTATCTCATCATATGAACATAAAAATGGAAGTAATATTAATATAGAATAACATCCTCCAAAATAAGAATATGGAGTATAAAATAAATGACATAAAAGAGATTACTTGAAAAGAAAGAGAGAGGTCGGACCCCTTACCTTAAAACGTAACTCTTAAAACTCAAAGGTTTGGACCTTGAGGGCTAGGGGCACCGTGGGAGGAATCCTTGGGAGGTAAGGAGACCATAACTTTGTTGAGAATGATTTTGGAGTCCAAAGGATGAGAGAATTGCTTGGTATTTATAGGGACTGTGAGGGGACAAGGCATTAATGGCCAAGGGACAACTCATAAGTGGGTTTCTAAAAACCATGTTCTATCCCAAGATATTTCACACGAAGTTAGCCCACATAAGGCCCCTAATACAATAATTCATCAAATTTGGTCTGCCACCCCATAAAATACCTCATGACATCATCATTACACCGTTATGATATCATTAAACATACCGAAACCCTAAAACTGTATTTTTACTATTCACTGAAAATTCAACTTTCTCAGAAAAATTCCAAAATTTCACCTTAACCAAATATCAATTCTTTGATTTCAAAAATGAACATCATTTTATAAAAATATTTTTCTAAATAATTCTAATTTATTTTTTAAATAAATACACTATTCACCAAAAATTCATTTTTTTCAGAAAAAATACCAAAATTTACCTTAATATAATATCGATGCTCTGAGTTCAATAATGAAATCCATTTTATAAAATAATTTTCTAAATATTTTTAATTTAATATTTAATTTATAAACACTATTCACCCGAAAAAACTAATACTTGAATAATAATTTCTGAAACCATTATTTGACCATTTTATTGAATCACATAACATAATCAAGGTGCCTCGATTATATTAATACTTTTTTAAGTGAGATTACTAATCTATTTGGTCACATAACTAAACCTAAGCATAAAATCAGTATTCATAATTTACTATTCATCTAAAATTATGTTGATCTTATTAGACTCTAAATTTCATACTGAACATAATTTTAGAAGACCATTTTTTAAAAAACATTACACATTTTTAATTATTTAAGGTTTATATAAACATTTTTTAAAATATCATTTCTCTAAAATTCACCAAAATATGCATACAATATTTATCCAGACATTTAAAAATTCATAAACAACATCATAAGAAAAAATACCAATTTCAATTTAAAACAAATGATTACACAAGGTAGTTACGGTCTCCTTACATAGCCCCTTATCACACCAGCATATGACCTAAGTGTACGGTGTGCTAAGGTGAGAGATTCTGAGGGAGGCTCGACCAACATCTCACGAGTAGTAATTTCTATCAGTTTGAACTTCTCGCGAAGGAGATCCTGTTCTAGCTTCACATGATAAAGTTCTGCTTGGGTTTGGTCTAGAGCAAGACAAGTGGTGCTACCTCCTTCCCAAGTTCTGTTAGATGGGCTTCGATTGGTCCAATATTACTGGGTGAGGCCATTGAATCTTCTTTCTATATTAATTAACCAGGATTACTTCTATTTAAAGACAATAATCAAAATGTTTAGTTTCCAGCGGTCATATTGACCAATGGTCATATAACAGTCAAAACCCAATGGTCTCATTTTAATTATAATCATGTTATCAAATGAAACAGTTTTGTTGAGTATAAAAGAAAATAACACACAAAATTTGGAAACAAGATTTAATCAAAATTTCGGGTCGTTATAGTCTCTTCCCAAATTTCAAAATCCCATCTTTATTTATGAAGTCACTCAATCTCCCATTATTTACAGCTTTAATCTTCTTTTAAAACTCTTTATCATTAGCATGAGAACATTTTATCCTTTCTAGTAATGATTGTTTTCCAACCATTTGAAAATGTATTGATGTTTCACCTACTATGATTATTCCCATATCCATTTTCACCAGATCCATGGAAATAAGATCCCTTTCAACTCTCATCTTGTTCAAAAGTCCATGATCCTTTCTTCTCAAAGAATCTTCCACATTATTTTATTTCCCTGGGTGGTAATGTATTGTGCAATCATAATCCATGAGTAGTTTTATCCATCACCTTTGCCTCATGTTGAGTTCTTTTTTGAGAAAATTTACATAGAACACTTGCGATACGTATAAATATCACATTTTTCTCCATAAAGATAGTTTCTACATATTTTAAGTGAAAATATAATAGCTCTTAACTAATTATCATGAGTATGATGGTTTTTCTCATTAATTTTTCGTTGTTGTGATGCATAGGAAATAAATCTTTCATTCTGTATAATAACACAACCATGCCCTTTCTTTATAGGAAAACTGTAAATAACAAACCCATCATTCCCTGATGGTAGAGGATAGATAGGTTCATTGACTAATCAACTCTTCAGTTCTTTAGAAAAATCATCACACACTTTTGTCAAAACAAAATTAACTCTTTTATGTGTGATCATGGTTAATGGGTTATCCAATTGGGAAAAATTCTAGACAAAATGCCAATAATAACCAACTAAACCAATAAAACAACATACTTCAGTTATACTCGTCAGTGTTGGACATTCTTGGTTTTCCATGGTCTTTGAAGGATCAACAGATATTTCCTCTACAAAGACAAAATTTCCAAGAAAATAAATCTCTTGAAGCTAGAAATCACAGTTTCTAATCTTCCCGTTTAATGAAAATTTATATTCCCTAATGGGAAACGATTCACAAAACATTGTTGCGATGATACTTCCCTTTGGTTCTCTGACTGAAAACTCCCTTGATATGTCATATTGAAAATATATAATATTCATAGCAAACTAGGACGATATGAAATAATGCGATGATCCAGAATAAAATATAGAATTGGCTAAACCTGAGGAATCCAATAAATTACCTACCACCACGTCATTCAGAGCTTTAACCTCTGCAGTAGTGATCGCTTAAGCATGGCCTTGATCCATTGGCCTTATCTGAGGTATATTTATGTGGTGATTAAGACATTCATTTTCATAATGCCCCATTTCTCTAAATTTTTAGTATTCAACAATGATATCCTATTTATTCCACTTTCAATCACGATCTTACTGGCCTTTTTCACCACACATGTAACAGACTCCCACTACCTTCAGGCAAGTACTGGTTTGTTTCTTCCCAAATTTACTACAAGATGGATATTAATCCTTTCCCTTCTTTCCCTCGTTACAATTTCCATATTTTTCAGTAGATGTCTTCTTCTATTTCATTTATTTAATGTCATAAGACTTAGATAACTCTTTTCCTGTTTTGATATCACATGAGACAATATCATCATATCATAAAAAGGGTTGTGAGACCAATTATTTCTAGGGAAATAGTTTTAACTCATAAATGAATTAATCATTCTTACTCATTGGGATACGTATATAATCTGATGCATGACTTGATAACCTTGTAATGTTATCCACATATTTTGTTACATTCTCATCCTCTTTTTTCCTCTTTCCCAGAAATTATGTTTTGATATCTGATCGATGGTCAGGAGGAAAGTATTTTTCTAAGAGAATAATTTTAAAATCGCTCCATTGCATATTTGATACTTCATTATCTTCCTTTGTGTTTTGAATCAACGACCACTATTGATCTGTATATTCCGTGAGGCGATAAACTTACATGCCAACTTTTTCTTTTTCACTACTCCCCAAATTATGAAATATTTTATCTATTGAATTTTTACATTTCTTAACTACTAATGGATTTTTACTCAAATTTAATTTTTTGTTTCTTCCCTCATTATTCAGTCTATAATTGATCCTCCACATTGTGGATCAGTGTGCTCCATATGAGTATGGTAATTATTAATAACATGAGTGAGTTGTCCCAGTATGGTGATAAGCTGATCGGAACCAATTACTTCAACAGCTCCACTCTAATTATCTTCAGTATGAGTGATATACCTACATGGATATAATGCAACTATATTGTTTCCTTTTCATCAACTAGGCGCCATTTCTAAACAATGTCATAAAATAGATTATTTTATAAATCGCAATACATAATTCCAAACTTGTAACACACTTAACATAAATTGAACAGTTTATGGATATAATACATAATAATTAAAAAAATTCATTTAGGATGTATATAATCATAAACAGTTCATAATGGTTTGTAATTAAAATGATAATTATACTATGCATATCCCCTATGAGTGTTGTTACCAAGAGTGCAGCAAGACCTGAGGTCATGCACCCGTTCCCCTTCGAGTCTAGCTCAAAGCGGTGTTTTCGGGTTTTACCCCTAGGAACATATGTGCCCGAGTGGTCTCTACATAATATTATTCATACAAGGATTTATATAAGGGAAAACTCAAAAAAAAAATCTCTTTAATACCAAAATTCTAGGAATTTCTTATATACTAATCCTCAATGTCTATCTTTGGGTAATGTTCTCTATGCAGAGTTTTTTTAAACATAGCTTCTAATGATTTTACTAAACATCCTTTGATACCATCGGTTACCCCAAGACCCTAGATACCTAGAGTTAGTGAATTATTACACTAAATTGGAATCATAAAAAAAGATCATGCATCGAAAGACTAATAATTTGAGTATCCTTGGTAGTACTAGACAAATTAATAAGTTTTACATTACATTATAAAATGATAAACTAAAAAAATAGATTCCATAGGCCACACTCATATCACATATACTATCACTACAGGACAATTATAATATACTTATTCATAACCTAGGGAAAACAAAATAGAGAAAGGGGTGAGCCCAGATGCTCAATAAGTATAACAATATAGTGGGAACATTCATAAATAAGAATAAACATTTAAGGCAATGTAAGACTATAAAAAAGCCTTTTAAACTTGAACTTCATCATAATATAGTAAAAATAGAATCATATAATTCAATTATATTATTCGCATGTTTGTTTTTGTGGTCAAATAATAACATGCAATATCAATAGACACATTCATAATGATGGAATGCATAATGGTGGACTTCATAACCACATAGTTATGGCCTTATGCCAAGAATACAAAACTGATTTTCTCAATGCCTTGTTAGAAGAGAATATTTTGTCTCATGATACCTACCGATGCATTGAGGATCTATATCAGTCTCCACCTGTCACTTAATATGTCTAATGAATTCCTCATATGAAATGGTTTAAACATAACATAAACATTCATTTTAAAACTAGCATACGAAATTTCAATACAGTATCCATAAACCATGAATGGTTTAAAAATAACACATCCACAGTAAAAAAAATATCACGAAACCTTTAATACAATATGGATGGTTTGTATAATAATAAATCAACATAAAATAAACTTACAATCCATCAAAAGATGTTGACATAGATAATATTAACATTCATTTTAGATTAATATCCATTTCTATTTTGAAAAAATTTAAAATTAATATAAATATTTAAGATAACTTTTATTGAAAATATTCATATAAGCTTGTAAGTGAAGCATAGATGATGTATAACTGCAAAAAATAGATTCACCCTCTACATAAGTTAAAAAATAATTCTTACATTAATTTAGTCGAAAAGGACATAAGGTATGTTGTCTGGAAAACGATGGAATGATTCATTCAAACCTTTTTATAAAAAGTCAAAAAAAGTAATAAATGACTTTAAAACAAATTCTAGTTAATATTAAAAATTCTTTCAAAAACATTTTTAAGAAACATTTATGTGGATGATAAAGTGGTCCCAGAAGATACTTACGTAAAAACATCCTCGGATAATAAAGTGATTTGGAAATTAACCCTTACCTTATACTTTTCCATGGTTGAGTTTAGGTTAACCTTCTGTATAATAGTGAAATAATTGTTAAAAAATTATACAAGAACCATATACATTAAAATTTATCATATATGATCATATAATATTTCTTTGATAATGATATTTTAGTAGTATCATTGTTTCAGGTGTTAACTGATTCCTTTTCCTTTATACGCATGGTTATGTAATCTATGCTTGTTATGTATAAGATGTAATTTATTCATATAAATATTTATAATATGTTTATAAACATTATTTTTAATCATAAAACAGACATTATTCTTGATTTATTACAATGGGTAATGAATCTCATCGTGTTCATGGAGACAATAATCTGTACGAACGCACGAGAAGCAATATCATTATTTCGATATTAAAATAGTATATAATTGGATGATATATCATATATATAGAATCATTATAATGTTTTATTTATTATTTAAATCATTAATTATCAATATTATACCCATCCAAATGACTAAGTGTTTGAATAACAAACTTCACCATGATATGGAGACGGCAATATGTACGTAGGCACGTAAGGTGACTTTATCATTTATAGGATGGATAATATAATGAATATGTTTGTACCATTTTTATAATATCATCATATTATATAGACGATACTAGATTTATTATTTTGGAATGGGAAAAACAATGAACGAATAAGTGGAATAAGAAACGAACATGGAAGATGTGACGAAATATTAACCTATTCTTTGTGTTTTGCCTTATTATTCGATCAAAAGGGCTCCTTAGGATGGATTTTTAACTATAAGAAAGCCTCTAGGATGAAGGTAGTATAGTTTAGAGGATATTTGGGTATGTATTGTCTGAGCCAAATGGCTTTGAAGGTGTGGATTTGAGAGAAGGGGAGGTGCCCTTTTATAAGAGAGGGGAGGGTCACTTTAGGAATAGCTTGAAATATTATTTTATAACAAATAATTTTTAGTATCTAATGGAACCAAAATGAATAATTTAATTTATAATGTTGGTATGGGTTGAAAAATTTCAACTAATTGGTTTTAGATAGGTTTAGGTCATTTTATCAACCTTATCTTTTAGATTTAACTCTTAGGTAAATAGTATGATGTTTACCATGTCTCTTTGTGTTTTTAAATTATACGGTTAATAAACCTTCTATAAACAGCCAAGATAACCACAAGTGGTTAATTAATGAAATATATAATATTATTTAATCCCATTTGGAATAACCTTATATTTTAGGAATTTAATATCTATAAATAATATAATATTTGTTTTAAAAACACAATTATGTCAATTTTGACACTATATAGTATTTGATTTTTTTGAAAACCATAAAACATTATTACTTAAAATAATATTTTTTAAACAACACTAAAATGTAAAATTAAACTATAAAATTAGAGTAATTTAACAAAATTCCCAATTTACATTTGTTTAGATATTTATCATATAAATTAGTATATTATTTCAATATTAAGGTAATTACTGCATCATCATTGTGTCATAAATGAAATAAATTATATAGTGTCTAAAAATTATAAATAAAATATATTTTTTAGGAAATAATTTTTGTTTTATAATGAATATTTATAGTAAAATTTATATTATGTATAACCTTATATTAAAAATTCTTTATTTATTAAGCTATGAATTTAAATCTTTTAAATCATCATTAAATAAAATAATAATAAATTTCCTAATATAATCCATGTGAACCAAAATAATAATATTTTATTCATCAAGTTTTTTTCTTGTTTAATTAAACTTATCCAATAGAATTAAGACATGTTTTTCGATAATTTTAATATCATTTTTAACCTTAATTACCCTATTTACATTTTACCGTGGTAAATAAATGTAAAAAGTTACTATTCCCGAGAAATTATTTTCATATTATTGAATAAAATTATACATACTCATATTAACCATGTCTCTCAGATTTTTGAAATTCAACTCACAGAAGATGTAAAATAATTTATTATGCAAATTAGCAAATGCTCCTAGGAGGTGGGTAAAAGACGACAAAAGGTTTAATAAAATTTTATATAAATAAACATACAATAAAATGACTCCAATTAATTTAAATTAACATATATAAGTATAATATATATTTTTTGAGATAAGAAAAATTTTTATAAATGAATAAATTAATTAAAAAAATTGGTTTTAACCAATAACGCAGTGTTTTTCACTATTTACCAAAAATTGAAAGTTGTTAGAATAGTACCAAAAATTCACCCTAAGCTAATTTCGATATTCCGAATCCAAAAATGAAGTCCATTTTGGAAGATAAAATTTATATAATTTAAAAATTTTGGTATTACTATTCATAACAGCTAGTTTGATTAGTCGCGATGTGTTTGAATCTTGAAGTTGCGTACAATGCAAGATATTGCATTTTCTAAAGGAAACATACCCTGAAAGTTTTGGGATTTACAAATGGACATCGATGATATTATTATAATCCATGAAATATTAATATAATCATTGAAAAATAATACAACACAATCACATTGTTGGATTTACATTCGTAGAATGGAGTAATTATTTAATGAAAAAGTTATCTATGGAATCTGATGAGAATTTTGTAATGTTTATTGGATTATTATATATATTGACTGGTGTGTGATATTATAAAATAAGATTCAAATTTTTTTCTAATAATAATAGAGTCACCATTTACAAGAATATATTATTTCATTGTGGTTTATAGTCTTAGAGAATCAAATTATTTTTGGAAATATATATAATTGAAAATTAATTATTACTGTATATACATAATAATTTATATAATTATATGAATGATTAAAGAGGTTTTTGGAAATATAAGCAGGTAGATATTGAATATGATTGTATGGTAGATGTAAAATAAGAAATTACGTCATCAATGAATATTTTATGAATATCCAAAAATATTAGTATAAAGTAATAATTAAAAATTCATGTGAAAAAATTTAATTAAGGGGGTATTGTGTGGCGACTAGTGATTTTGGACACATTAATATAAAATTATCTAAAATAACTTATATAACAAGAAACACCAAAAAACACCAAACATTAATATAAAATGAGAAGAAATGCATAAGAATACAATTATCATAAAAATATATTACAAATAAATTCACGATAATATATAAGGATAAAATTCAACTTAATAATCTTATATTTAGAATAAAAATAACAAATACTATAAATATTTTTTTATTAAAATAACTGTATTTTATTATATTGTGTAATTTACCGTCATAAATTAAATTCAACAATTTTAGATGAATTTATTAATAATATATGATATTTTATTTTATAAATTAATATGTTTCTATTCAATAGATTATATAGTGTAATGAATTAATGTTAAAAACACTTAATAATAAAAAAGAAAGAACTTTTAAAAACCAATTTCACTATATATTTATTTGTTCACTAAAAATAAAAATATATATATCATAGGATTTTTTGATAATAATAACAACAAAATTTTGTTTAAAATGTCACAAATAGTTTAGAGTTATTTGTTGATACATTTCTAAAATAATTTTTTTAATCTAAATAGTTAAAAAATACTCGATTTTCTAATACTATAAATTTTAGGATTTAATATCATTTAAGGCATTATTCATATAAAAATATATATTTTTAAAGATAAAAATAATTTAAAAGTACTATGTTAAATTTATGAAACCAATTCCTATCATTTTTTAATGTCATGAAATATTTTATTATATAACTGTTTTTATTTTCATAAAAAAAATATTGTTCATAAAATATAACAACTAAATAAATATAATGGATTTACATATTTTGGAGGAAAATTATAACAATATTTAAAATGAAAAAAAATAATTTTTTATATAAATTTTTTATTAATATTTATAATAATGTCAATAATAAAAATGAAATGGTATTTTTCAGTGAATTATTTTATTACTGTTGTGTAATTTTCTAATTCTGATTTCATTATATAGAAAACCACATAAAATTTGATTCACCATCAGGGATGAAGTTAAGTTATAGCATTATTTCCTACAACATTGATAATATTCATATTCTAAACCATACATACCCATTAATGTAGAAATTTCTTTGGTAAGAGTTGGTTAAACCACCGACATGAATATTATTATAAAAAAATTATTTCATTGTAATGGTATTTTTAATTTCTATTACATATTATGTATCATAATAATATTTTTTTATATTTAAATTTTAATGTTAATTAATACAATAGAAGTCATTTTTATTCCAATTTTTTAAATGTTTTAAGGGTTTCTTTGATTCATTTTCAAATTCGTTGAAAATGTTTATTTTTAAGCCGAATAAAATAATTTATATAGATTATTAATTAGCCTATTTAATTCAAGTGTAATCTAATTATAGTGAATAAATCATATTTTTTTGATTCTTATGGGACAATTATCCAAAGGGTTTTTTACTCAGCTTACATATTTTAGTTAAAATAATTCTACTCAAACTTCATTCATATGTTGTTGATTTGTTCCACATAATGATTGGATATCATGGTACATTTAAGTTCTATTTATGAGAAATAAAATTTTGATTAAAATATTACTCTCAAATTATTTTTATCAGTATAAAATATATATACTTTGTCATATTAATGTTTCTATTTTATAATGATACTTTCCCAACCATGTCAATTTTTTATTTTTAACTATTTAATTTTTTGAGATTAGAACTATGATTATATGTTATCTCATGTGACATTTGTATTACCCATATCATAATAAAAAATATTTTTTTTACACTTTTTATTATGTGATTTATTTATTACTATTTCAAAATATTAATAATCTAATCATTACTTTCAATATTTATTTTTTATCTTCCACTCCACATATTCTATACAGAATATTTATTAATTTTTTAAATAATTTAGTGTTTAGAAATTATTATTTCTTAATTGTATTTAATATATCAAATGAATTATTTAATAAATTTTTAATAAAATTGCATTTAAAAAGAAATTATCGAATATTCTTCTTATATAGACGTTATAAAAGTAAAAAATATATTTTTAAAATGATGTCACAAGAATAGATTTCACAAAGTTTTGAAAATAATTAACCATGATCAATGGTTTTAAAATGTTAATTATCCATATATTGCATATTTGGGTTTATGTTGAATAGCTTATTTGAGAGATATGTTAATTTTCTTCATTATTTTCAAATTATATGTCTAGATTGCATTTAAATGTATTTTTTATATCCAAGTTGATTGTTTACATATAATTTCAAATATTAAAAGCATTAATTTTGTATATGAAAAATTATACCTCACTGGAAATTTATGTCCTCTCCTTTTTCTATGTATCACCATAAATTTTTTCCAATAAAATTCCTTATTGAATAAGGATTTTTTTCATTAATTTAAGTGTGTTAAACTAGATGTAATAAAACTATATATTTGGGGAAATTATTAAGTTAAGTATATACCATATATATTTAAAGTGAAAATATCATATTCTCTATTATATTTTTTGAATTTTATTTCACTAGATTGTTATAGATTATAAGTTTTTAACCATTAATTTTATAGAGGTAAATCATGTTATGGAAATTGATAAAATTATTAATGATTTTTATAATTCATTCCATTTAAAATGGATATGATATCAATTTTCCCATGGGTTTTTTATGATGTTATTGATTTTAGACAGAAAAAATATATATAGATGATGATAAGTGGGGTCCTATATCACTATATAATGCATTGTATTAATTTTATATCTCATGATATAATCAAACATGGGAATAATGTTTTTATTCACTCATGAATTGACAGAATGAGTTTTATCACATTTTCATGTGTGGAAAAAATGAGTCTATACTTATATATGTGTGAAAATGGCGATTTTTGAAATTATAATCTTATGCAGATCTTTTTTCATAGTTTTATGCTTCGTATAATTTATTATTACAACACAAAGAGTTTTTATAATTTTGATTGAATATAATAATTTTATTTAATTGAATACATATCACACTACATAAAGTTATTCATCATTTATAGGAAAAGCCATGTTATTATTGTTAAATAGAAAATAGAAAGAATAATTTCTAGTATAGAAAAATAACAATTTTTACACTGTATTTCAATCAATAAAAAGTTCTGGTGATAGCATGTGATACATTCAATAATGATACTTATAGAAATAAAAATTGCTATTAATATTATGATTATATATTTTTTTAAATTATTAAAAATCAATATAGTTGGTGGGTATGAATTATATTAATAAAATAATAATAGTTTTGATTAATCATGTATTTTAGAATAAACATTTTATGACCCATTAAATAATAATGTAATGAAAAAACTTTTGAAAATATTGGAAATAATTTATAAAGAAACAAATCTTGTAAATTAATTAATCCAATTTTTATGAATCGTTTTAATGGTTTATATATAAATAACTAAATAATTTATTTAAAATTTATCTTTTGTGTCTTTATAAATGTTATAAGAATATATTAGAATTTATGTATACAAATATATATTTTTCAAAATGTTAGTTTTACTACCTTTTAATAGAGAACCTATTTAAAAACAAAATTCTATAAAAGGCACATATTATACATGAAAAATATATAATTTCTTTTAAAAATATATATTTTAAAAAATTTTGGTGTTAGATAATTGTATATTAAAGAAATATTTCATTTTTGGATGAACAGTTAAAAAACTGTATTTTAATTGAAAACAGTTTTTCATTGTATTTATCCATATAAGTAAATTAAATTTTAAATTATATGTAAAGTATAATTAGTAAAATTATAATTAATTTAATACAAATAAGTTTATTTTAATCTATTTTAAATTGAAATATTATATATAAAAATCTATATTTTTTGATATTTTCAATTTCAAAACCCACTGTGTCATCCTGTTCGCGAGAATAATTTTAAACTCATTTTCCACATAAATAAATGGAATTTGGAAAAATTTATTGAATATTTTAATAATAATACTTTATAATTTAATATAACATAATCATAGTTTTTACCAAAAAAACACAAGTGAAATAAATTATAACTAATTTCAAAGATTAAGGAAAAAAAATGATTACATTATGGTTAAACATTAATATTAAGGGGTCAAATTACTTTCAAAATGGTCGAAACAACATTAAATGTCAACAATTAGACTGTATACACTCTTTTCTAATATTTTTTTCATTATTGGTGTCACATTATTTAAGGGAATCTCCCAATATTGTTTCTGTTTTTGTATTTATAAGAATGTCACTCCCTGTCTTATATAAAGGGGGTCTCACCACTCACTTATTCACACTATTCATCAATTTTTATTATAAAAACCCTTCACAAATGAACTCAAAAAATCTATATTCTAATATGAGATGTTTTAATTTGGGAGTATTGATAACCAAATAATTTCTTTTTGGGAATACATAAGGAATTACATGAAGAATATTTAACTTTATTCAATGAGAACATCTATTTCATTAATTTATCCACCCTATGATTGTTGTAATTCCATGATTATATTAAAAATTATTACCCATAATATATTTAGATACTTTTTTGTTAAGGGTATTATATGGACCCACACACACTTATTTCAAATGGGATAAACAACCATTGTTCGTGCGTATTGTGGTTTACCACCTCATGAACTGATTTCATTTGTTCTTCTATTAGAAAAATTTATGGTTGGGAATAATGATGCACATGGATTTTATAAATGAAATATATATGTCATTTTCATTTATTTATTATAATAAAAAAAATTATATTACACATATATTTTTTATTTCCATTTTTCGGAATAAGATAGCGTCAATTCTGGACTTGTGGACTGTCGCCTCTACAAAGTGATGTTATTCAATCATTTTTTAAATGGAAAACATGAATGTCGTTTTTAATGAAAATATATGTTCTAAATTAAATAATTATTCTACTTTTATTATTATATTTTTCTATATCTTTCACTTTTATTTCATTCAATATGACATGAAATTTAAACTCCAAGCACACGTATATACAATCTACTATCTCCATGAACGATGAAATTCATTTCATATATCTATTTTTATATATAATTTTATATACATTTATCATTAATATATATGAAATTTATATAATTTTTAACATTATCTAGATAATTAAATATTGATTTAAATATATGTATCATGAATAAAATAGAAAAAAATATATGAAAAACAAAGCGGTTATCACCTGAAACCAAGCATTAACAAAAAATTATAAATAAATGGGTAAAATAAACTCATCATTAAATAATATATGTTATAATATAAATATATTTAGGAATTTGGTTATTTTAAATACTAATAGTTAAATTATATATCTTATATAGGATTTTTGAACTATTATGTTGGGATTAAATAATTAAGGTAAGGGTATTTCTAGTCTAACATTTATTTCTATGAGACATGTACCATACTCATCACTAATTTATTTTTGATGGATTATATAATTAACAATGAAATATTATTTCATTAATTTGTTTTTTGATTTAATTAGTTTCAATTTGCATTATTCACTCATGGGGATCATGTAACTAATGTTACTCATGATGTAAGAGATTTCAAAAATAAATTTATTTTACATGAATTACAAGTCATGTTCATAACCTATTTCATGTTTTTGGTGTGCATAGTAGCCATGGATATATATTATCAGTAATATAATTTGTGTTATTAGTATTTATATATACATTTTTTGATATCTAATTTATTGTGTTGATAGTTAAAATTTTATAAAAATGTTTAGGAGATTTGTTTAAACATTTTTTTGAGACACATGTTATTTTATGAACATATATTAATTTATGTGTGGTATATAAGGATATTAAAATTTTATATAATGAATATAATCATTTCATTATATTATAAAATTTACGTAATGTTATTCACTTAGTTTAATAAAATTAAATGATACTAATTTGGTGAGATATTATTGCTAAAATCTCAACATTTTTGAGGAATGACCACAATTATGTTCCTATTGATTAAATAATATGATACATATCTCAAAACCACAGTTAAAATTTCTTATGTTATGGTCATTTTTGATATATTCATGTAATTTTACCTTTTTGTTCACTATTTTTTTTATTAATATAATAAGTAACATTTTTATGATTATGTGACTTTGGTTGTCTCTTCGGTCAATAATCTATTTTATTCTAAAAAATTCCATATATAACTGTTTTCAAAAATGGCTTTAATTATTAATTTTTTCATATTCATGTTAAATTATTCTAAATTTTTTATGTTTTCAATATAATATAAATTGATGAAAAAATATTTTTTAGAATATATCATTGTTATTTTCAAAGAAAATGGTTTTAAGAATGTTTTATGTTTTAAATAGAGTGTTTAATATTCCAAAGGACACATTCATTAAGAAATATTTTAAATTATTTTTAGATATTCAATCATATGTTGTTATTTTTGTTATTAATAAAAATAAATATGCAAATTTTTTATATCCTAAAAAATGGTTTTCAATGTGTGGTTATTTTTTAGGTGATTCTCCATGTGATTTTTCAAAATCCTACATTATCAAATTTTAATACATTGATAATAATTATTTTCACTGATGATTTGATACAATTAAAAGATTATAATTTTTTTTGAATGGATTATGTTAATTATGTTAATCTATTTATGAAATTTTTTTAACATGTGTATTAAAATGATAAAAAATTATGAAATCTGCTACTTTCCGGGGTAATTCTATGTTGAAATTACTGTCCATCATGTCTAATTTCCATAAGTTATGATATGTCGAATAATTTTTCTACCCATATTATTTCATGGATTTGATATGGTGTTTATCAAACCCATCACTTTTATAGATCAGGATATGTTTTTAACATTCTTATATAAGGCATATGTGTGATGTCATTATGTGACTATTTGGACCAATATCTCCATCAATGGATTTGGGTAATGATTTACAAATGATTAGATAATGATGGAAAACATGTCGATTTGATAGATCCACTATGGGAAGATGGTGTAACCTGATCCACTAGGAGAAGAATCTTTATCCAGTACAACTATGAGAAGTTGTAACATGATCCACTATAACTAAAGGGATGTAATGGGGATGTAGGTTTGTCCCTCTCAGGAGATATATCTGCATATGTGTTAACCTAATTAAATTTTTACAATGTTATGTGTGAACCATATTACATGTTCACAATGTTATGTATGAAAATAATTGTATGTACTCAATGGAATGAGTGGAACTCGTGGTCTGTTCACAAATTTATGTGAGTGCTCCATTTCATGTCCTTAATTGAATGAATGAGGTTTTTCTATTTTGAAATATTTCGAGGATATATGATAATATGTAGTTAAAAAGTATCTTATTTTGAGAATATAATTCTCTCTTATATCGTCTTTTATTTTTTTATTATTCATTTCTTATGATTGGAAAAACATTATTTAAAGAATCAATATTTTGATCATAGATATGAAATGTACGTCATTATAATGTTTTTATCATGTTATCAACCCCATATTGTCATATAGGGATCATTTTCCCCTAGATTACTATTATTTATGACATAGGATAACCCTTTATTATTTTTCCTTTCCATAGATTAAAATGAAGTGATTTCAAAAAGAAGTAAAAAATGGGATGACCATTGTGGGAAATTTTGACAATTGGTCACCATGTTAGAATATTGGGTTCTATGTTTCCAACGACACTAAACTATTCTAGTCCTTCTTGATTATATTTTTTAATTTGCATAATAATCATCTAAACTAATTCAATATCCAATTATGTTAGTCATGGGTTGATATATTTTCTATTAGTAGGAATTGTTATTTTACCTTTAGAGATTAGAATGTAGAGAAATAGTGACATTTATTGGTGGATTTCTAAGGATATGTCTAGGAATGTCTCTAAGGATAATTCTATGAATGATTCAATGTTTTGTAACATATCCTAGATTTCTGGAAATGGAATAGGATAATGGTTTTCAATTAATTAAATCCATGTATCAACACTAAAAGTGCATGTGGATCTAGAATAAATGTACATATGGGTAACAAACCTAAAATTAGTATCTTTAGTTACATTAAATGAAGAATATCTATAGAATATGGGCCATGCTGAATAGAAGATTTGACACTACTGGGTGATATACTATGGGAATTTGAAAAATATTCACAAACTATCATGAATGATTTAAATAGTTGTTTAAAATGAGTAACCAATGATTAACCTAAGGTGTCATATATCAATGAATTAGGACTAAGGATTTAGAGACCCTATAAGTGATTTTTCTTGATTATGATCTTTTATTCAAGGATAATTGTTTCCCATAATATAATTTATTGGTTTTTTCAATAGAGGATACTATAAAAAACTATGATAATGATAATTATGATTGAAACTTTTCTGATAACATTCCAAATGGTAGGATGACTCGTGTAAACTATTTTTTGTTATTCCTAAATTGTTTTCAGGGATCGTGATTAAACATGACAAAATTAAACAAAATTCTCTCTAACCAAACCATATAATGAAAGAGTTATCTAAGAGTTCTGGTGATTTTAACAATGGATGAATAATGATTTAGATTCCTATATGTAAAAAATGCAGAATGAATCAATGTATGGAATATCTCAAAATAATGGGAATATGTATTATGTGTGATGATGAAGGCCCAAACTATACATAATTTTTTAGGAAAATGATGAGTTTAGTTAATGAAATTAATGGTAATATTTTTATAATTATGTAAATTTCCGTAGTTTAGTTTTTTAATTATGAAAATTATAGTAATAATGGAAATCAATATCTTATGAGAATGTATTATGAGGTAAATCAACACATTTTTAAGTGTAATGGGTTTGCTGATGATAATGAAGATACAAAAACTTACTTATGAATATTATGTGTTTTTCTATTTGTAAAAAATTTAATCATGAATAGATTTAATTTTACTAATTTTAAAATAATATTCCTACTTTATCTTTTCTGAAGTGGGAATTAAGGAGTATGATGATGAATCATGGCTAATAGCTTTAGAAATATGGGGCTGATTGAATATTTTTTATATTGAAAATTTTGATTTTTTATATAAATCATGAATTATATGTTTTCATTATAGATTATAAAAAATATATTGAATAGTGATGGGGAAAAAGATATGTAATTTATCAGAAAGTTGATATTGTGATAAAGGTATGGTAACCGATAATGTGTTACTGTTGTTGATAAATTTTTTTATAAGGGATAAATAATTGATTGATATGGATAATGTATATTGGATAGTATTTATGTCCTCAAAACTAGTAAATGTTTTTCTTAAAATCTTTTTTATGTTTGTATTAATGAATTTTAGTTTTTTTAGATTTATGTAATATATCCTATAAAATGTTCTTATATAAAGAATGATGAAGCAGCTATAGATCAATAATGATTTTTGGTATATCATGTTATTTCTATAAGAACATGGGTTTTCTTGTAAGGTAAAAATAACATTAATTTCAGTTTAAATTCATTATTAGGGCCATATGTGTGAAGTGTTTGTTTTCATGGGTGTTATTGGGGTGTCTAGAGCTTGTTTCAATCATAGAACCTAGATTGTTTTTTGAATTAATTATGACTACATGGCTTGTAGAAATGGATTGGTATATTCAACCCAACATTACTAACCATGGGATTTCAAGAATGAGGGTGGGACGTGTGAACATGGATTTTCAAATAATGTGGGTAGATACACACTCCCGTTTAGGGAACCCATGATTTTAAGTTGACACCAATTTCATGGTTTTTACACCATTAGTCAAATCGTGCATAGTGACCATGCATGTGCCACTATAGGACAAAAATGGATGTATGGTTGGCGCATGACTTGTCCAACCATACACATAACCATGGACAAAATAATATTTTAGGGGGATTACCACTTTTCCGTTAATTTAATTTCTAAAGATAATTCTATTTCACATGTCCTCCTTCATTGGATATTAGTTCCATGAGATCCTTCATTGAATGTTAAATCATAGAATTTGATTCTTATCCTCCATCTAATATTAGATTTCATTATCAGTCATCTTATTAGGTCTCTACCAGCGAGTAATCAATTCCTTTTATGTTGTAATTATTTTAACATCAGATCGATGTTGTTAATCAGTTTCTTAATAATATGACATATTTTCAGGTTTCCATATCAGCATTTTACTTTTTCATCCAACCTCAGTCGAATCAGAAGTTGATACTATAAGTTAATTATCCCACCGACCTACAATAGGAGGTTTGTACTTTTCCTAAATGGTTTGGAGATATATTATAATAGTTTTTATTTTAAAGCCAGATTTTTTTCCATGAAATTCAATTTATTAGTGTAATTATACTTGATATAACTTATTATGGTTATCATATAGATTTAGTTTTGTAATTATTGGATGCCATTTACCAAACAATGGTCACCCATGTGGCGTGACTTCAATATTACTTTTGTTACACCACCCATGGGGTGAGTGTTTGTGGTTTCCAAGTTAGTAGAAGAATGTTAATGAATGTATAGTAGTTAATTTATTGATTATGATAATGTATTCTCCCTCAACCATAGGATACATGATGTTTCATTATAGATTTACTGAATTTTTATTTTTTATATGATTGTATAAAAACATGTATTGAGAAATGTTTTCAATTTTTAATGTACAGAATTAATGGGATGAATATATATGGAAGTGAACTCCTTGGTGGGTAAACATTCAATCATAACTCAATAAGATTCTATAAATGTTATTCTTAGGATAATGATAGTGGTAGTGGATTCCTTGTACGTGATTATTACATGGGTATTGATTCTGTAGGTTGTATTAGGCATTGATACCTCTTGGATCTGGTTTGTTTAGTCTTGACGTGGGATTGGTATATTTACATTCTCCTTGGACCCAAATTAAAACCAAACATTGAATCTATTGAGATGCTCCTAGGAATAAATGATGATTACATGGTCTACTATACCTTGTATATAGCCACAATGGGAAGGATACATTGATTATAGATGGAGACCATGATAAATATGATATGATTGGACATACCGCAAGGATGAGGTCGATATGAATCGTCTTGAAATATGGAAAGGTCATGTATGATATGATAAGTATTCACATGTAGTGATGCCATCTAATTTACATTTTTAAATGTTTCCTTGTGATAGGAGTTTGAAACAGTTTTTCCATGGATCCTAGAATGACAACATAGTATTAGTTATATTGTAGTACATATTTCATGGGTAATATATATTTCTTACTACTTATTATAATTTCAACTCATCATTAGATTATTATATTTCAGAACTAGGAAATTTTATATGCATTGTATTGGATACCCTATAGTATTGAATCTCAATCCTTTTTCTGTCCACCCTTCGAATCCTAGATAGACTATTTGGTTGCATGTAGGGACCAGAGAAAGAACCCATAGTTATATTTTTAATTACCAGACATGCTTAAGAGTGGTGGAGCACATTAATTAAATTATGCTCATTATGGTATCTAATGATATTATTTTTTTATATTTCAGTATTTCTATATATGTACTATATTGTACTAATGTATACTGATTTTGGGTATTTTCAGAGACATAACATTTATCAAAATTATCTATCAATGAGATTACTTATGTCTTGTTATCATTTTAGGTCATTATACTATTGTCTAAATTTAAAAAAAACAACTTATATTTAATGATATTTTTATTAAATTGTGTTAAAATCTTATAAGAGGTAATATTTTCCCCACAATCACACACTAGCCCCTCACTTATATTCGGAAGCCTATGGCATTCAGGGAGATGTGCTTGAGTCCATGTCATAACATTTCTTTAGGAACTTTTGAATGAAATATGGGATCTAGAAGATGAAATTTTTATAAAATGGTTTTCTTTTCTATATTATTATTTTATAATAATTTAAATGATAGTATGTGATTTGAATTCAGTAATTATATTTTCATAGCTGAAGCTAACAAACACACAAGAATTTTTTCCCTCAAATGAGATTGTTTTTTATAGATGTTATCTAATACATTTTATTTATTTCCTCCACCAGGTAATGTAATTTAGTTTTGATGTTATTATTGATATAAGTTTGGGTTATACAGTGCTGAAACCTGATGAGATGAGGGTATTCCGTCTCTAGAATCATTCCAATTTCGAAGAAATATTCAATTCCATATTATATGTATTGCTCAGTTTCATTATGTTGTTATTGGTGATGGGATAGTTTTAGTGAATTTGGTGTTAGACAATATGTATGAGTAATTTAGAATAATTGATGGTTGATATATTTCATATGGTAACCTAAACCTTGTATTCTTGGTTACTCAATAGGAGACACCCAAAGCATCCAGCTGTGGAACATTATGTCATGGACCATGAGTCACATTGAATGGGACTGGTTATGGTGTGGATTAGGTGGGCACCATAATTCAGATAATTATTGGCATGATACCATATGAATATGATGTCATATACCATTTTATTTTACCATTTAAAAGTAAATTAGAAATAAATATGAAAATTAAATGGAAAATGAATTTTTTTAAAAAAGAACCTGACCTTGAACTAGCATTGGAGTGGGGTTTAGGCAGTGTCCCTAAGTTGTTATGACCACATATTTTTATCATTCATGTATTTAGATAGAGGATATGTGGTATGACATAGTAATAGGATGGTTTTGAATAGCTTATGATTTTTAGAATTAAAATTTCATATTGTTATTTTCTACATTCTTAGTTTGTAATTTTAGATACATTACACCATGATTACCTACATTAAAATTCATTGAGGGTAGAGATAAATACAGTATATATTTGGGGGGCCATGGAGGACCAGGGTTACCCCCTTTAGTTTTTGATTAGGCATCGAATATTTTTTTAGACACATGTGAAGGCCTAAGTCCATGTTTGGTTATATAATTTCATGCATAATTTTCACGGATCACTGAGTAATTCCATGTTTATGGAAAAGCTGAGGTGTGTGTTCCATCCACATTTTCCATCCATGTTTTCTTAGGATGGAATTCTATAGGATAATAAGACATTACTTTAGAGTTTAATGTTGATCATTGATCATCTGATGATACCTATTTTGTGGAGAGTAAATCTCAAAATGTATATGCTTCATGGAGTATGAAAAAAAGTGGGAGTTTCTATATAAGGCTAACATGTTGTGAGGTTTAGTTTTAACTGATTTCTAAGAAAATTTATATAACAATATTTACCCCTAGACATATATATAATTGATGTATACTGTTTTCATTCATCTATAATAATTCATCATGATAATTATATAGTATTCAACACACATTGAAAGGCATCATTTTTTTTATAATATATACATTATTGATGAGATATCGATGCCAAGACGCTTTTAGGAAGGTCTCTAGTGTGATGTTCTATCTCATTTAAATTTTTTTCATGATGATGATAATTACTGAATTATTAAAATAGGTGATAATTAATGAGAGTAACATGTGAAATTTTGGGTGGTATACGAGAGCAGTGAAGTTGCTAAACCAAGTAGTTCAACATCATCTGGCCAGAAGTGCACTTTTGAGTCCACTAGGGAAAAGAGTACTTATTAATTTGGGAGTATTCACTAATATATTTTATATAATCGTGTGAAAAATGGGATCCCTGAGGAATTAATTCCATGAAGACCCATTTGAGTGTTGATTATGCGGCATGATGGGAATTGTGAAATTGTTTTAGCATCGTCCCTCCAACAGTAATTGGTAGAGAGTCAGATTTGAAACTAGGTATTTGAGTATGTTTCTCATATCCATGTTAGGTAGGGATCTAGAAAAATATCAATAATTCAATATGAGGTGGAATTGGACATAAATTAAGTTTCCAAGAAACCATTTCATAGAGAAAGCATTATGGGTCAAATATGGGTTTAAAGGTTTTTTCATAGGGCCATTGTTTAGAAATGATATATTATGTATACCCTACACTAATGATAAGGGTAATGGGCCATTTATGATGAGATTTATGATCTTAGAAAATTTTAATATTTTATGTACTATTTTTGATAAATGTGAATAACTTAATTTCATCTCTATACGTGTGGTAGAAATACATGACTTTTATCTCTTGTTTTTGAGAGACCAATGGCACTTTTCACTCCATTAGGGAATATAACAAACGATGTACATCAGTGAAGGTAGAACCCATTGAGGTAGGTGGGGTCACTTAATTATGGACCACTTCTAACTCATGATAACAGGATTTAAAGTCAGTAGTGGAAGGTAATTTGTCATTTCTTATCAAGCCCAAGAAGATTTCAATATCTAGAGGGTGACATTCAAATCACCATATGGTATAGTATTTATGAACAATGGTCAATTGGTTATCAAAATTATATTATCTTGGAAAATTCACTATGTGATGGAAGGGTTGGATGAAAGAATGGATTTCTAGTTAGTATTTTCATGATTAGGGGGGGTAAATAAGAGTTCATTCATTAAGCGGTTGATCAACTTAATAATGTTTTCCGAGAAATTTTTTATAGTTTACCTTTAAAGAGAGAGGATTATTTATCAACGGATATAGTTTCTGTAGTTTCACTTGTATTCCTTCATCCTAATAGAATGAATATATTGTATTTATAGGAGATCAAGAGGTATTTAGATGATTTGAAGGAAAAGGGGTTTTATCAACCCAGTACTTCATCATGGAGTTCACCTATCATTTTTGTGAAAAAGGAAGATGATACCCTTAGGCTATATCTGTTTTCTATAAATAGAATTAGTTGAATGTTTTTAATTGATTCTCCATGCAACAAATAGATGTAAAATTTAATCATATTCATAGAGATTAGTTATTCTCTAAAATTAAGTTGATATTATAATATCATCATATTCATTTTCGACTTGCGGACATACCTCATACAACATTTCATAGTTGGTATAGACTATAAGAGTGTCGAGTTTTTCAGTTACGTCTCATTAACATGAAAAGAGTGACAATGGATCCGATGAATCAATTTTTACATCCATTCATAGTCTTTTTTGTGTAGGTTTTCATGGATCCTATATTATTACATTTTCACAATTGATATGACCATGATGAAACTCTTTATATAATATTGGAAACAATGATAGATTATTAGTTATATTTAGAAATCAAAAAATAAATCATATTCTCTTCTAAGGTCATGTTATCTGTGTGAAATTAGTAATAGTTGACCCAAATTATGTGACTCCATTATTTAAATAGGAGAATCCCAATAAGGTCTATGGGATACATAGATTATTGGGGGCTAGTTTGATATTACAAGTGCTTAATATATGACATATCACACTTGGAAGTTAAATTAATTGTCATGAATATGATGGGTTGGATGTTTTCATTGATATAAATAGCATATATTTCCGTTATTCATTTTAATGAATGATTGAATTCTGTGTTAGTCTGGATTTTTCTGGAGCCTAGTAGAAGGTAGACTCCATATTTAAACACATTTGGTATCAGTCATGGAGTATTATTGATATTGGTGGTTCAGGTCATTATATAAGGGTCATTTTTTTGAGTCCATAGGATATTAACTACCAAACACATGATATTAAGTTACATTCATTTTTTCATGCATCAAATTGTTAAAAACATTATTTACTTGGAGAGTATTTTATGTTGTACACAGGCCACAAAATCAGCATGTAAATACTTAAATAGACTTATTATAATCATAGATATTAAAGATGGGTTGAGTTTATATATACTTTTCATTTTGATAATTACTAAACACCTAGAAAATGAAATGTAGTGGATGATTCACCTAACATGAGGACTAAGATATTGGTAGTTTAATAGTTCTATAAAAGGTGGTAGCTTATGGACTTTTGTCATACACTATGATATGCATGAAGTTTTGTGATATAATTATCATGAAAACTTATATATAACATTTAACCTGTTGGATAAATTGATGATTATGATGATATCATATTTAGATGGACTAGCTCTCTGGGAGAGAATTATAGGCGACAAAACACCTACTAATAGGACTATAGGATAGGATGAATATCCATGGTTTCATTTTGGATCCAATTTATAAATGTGAGGAGAACATGTAGGAGATTCATGAAATGGGTTGTGTTTCTCACCTAACTTCACCATGATTTACCTTGATTTCTATCACCAGTACTTGTGTCTAGGTATGAAGGGAGAGGTAGTTTGTTTTTTTATGAGGAGTTCTACCTTTTACCTATTTAAGGTGGAACATTTGTGACCATACATTATTTTATATTAGTTATCTATTCCCAAGTATAATGTGATGAATATAAGATAAATTTAATGACCAATTATACTTGTACACCTTGAGGTAGCTATGCTTGTTAGGATGTTTTTAATAGACTCTTGAATGATTCTCATTTCCAACTGACCTAGGAGATATTCATGGTTGATGAGAATGATATGTTGTATATCATTGATATTTTATGGCATAATGAGGTTCCTTATTCTACTGCTTCAAGTAGGGATACAGATATTTCATCTTATTTATAAATAATTTTATAGAGGAAATTGGGTACATAGGTGTTTATGAGCATGAAATACCACCATTAGATTGATTTCCAATCAGAGTGTACAGTAGAGGTTCTTGAGGACACCTACTAGCCTTGTTCCCTAGATTTTCTTGGCATGGGGGAGAAGAATACTGTCTTGGGAGACTTCAAAAATAGATATAGTTATCAGGTGACTATATATATGGATCCTTATTTGGATATTTATTGTAGGACTTATTGATATCCCCTATGAAGGATAGATGCATGTGAGGAAATTTTACTAGAACCACTTCTCATGTAGGAGACTTCTGAGATGGTCTAGTTGATCAAGAACTGGATGGATACTAAACTGTCTGAACAAAAATCATAATCCGGACAATGTAGATGACCTCTAGTGTTTGAGAATGGGGATTAGTTTTTTAAATGATTCATTGAGGCTAGTACATAGACAAATCATGAGACATAGTAATCTTTCACTATGATATTTTAGTTCATTCCTGAATCTGGAAATAGACTGTCTAATTGCCTATCAGTTGAAGATACCTCTGAGGTATAAATCCATACATGATGTATTCCATGTATCTCAGTTGCATCGTTATCATTCGGACATGTCCTAGGATTTTCATCCCAATATAATTAGTTACTTGTAGATGTATCAATTAATGAGAATCATATTTTTGGTGTTTAAAGACCCACAATAGTTTCATTGAGTTTGATCAGTTCCTCTTATATAGGACATGGGGTAGCATAGCTATTTACAAGAAGAAACATGGGATTATGAGTCCAACTAATGCAATTAGTGGTTATATTTATTCTTTGATGATTATTATTCTACCTTTAAGGGTAAATTATCTGATGAATTTCATTAAGCGGAGATGTTTTTAAGGATATTTGTTTTCCTATTAGGTAGAGAACAGTTAAATTTTATTTTAAATAATTTAATAAATCTTTATGTGATTACTATTTGATGTTTTGTGTGTCAGAGGGGTTGTTGTGGGTTGTTAAGAGCCCCTAACCATTTTTTTAAGAAACGAATGATCACTAAATGGTTAGTTGAACTCATGAGGGAAATGATGTGTGGTCTTACTAAATGTGTGAGTCTCGAACCAAGGCTATTGGATCCCACATATTTTGTAAAATGGTGAGGATTGTGGAACATACCCTTATAGGGAACCCTTATTTTTTATCAAATCCAAATTTCATGGTTCTCACAATGTTAGTCAAACAAAGCATAGTGACAAATAAGCCAATAATAGGTGCACTATTTTGAAAACTATATTGAAAAATCATGTGACCTAATAAATTTGGGGAAATTATCTTTATCAATGAATTATTCTATTATACCTAATTATATTTCACATACCCTCCTCTATAGGACTACAACACCATGTGATATTTCATTGAGACTAAATAATATATTTTGATCCCTATATTTCATCTGGACATGGATCTGAGCACTAATCGGCCCATTGGATTCAAACTGGTGAGTGCTAAACTAATTTTTTCCATTCTTTTTTTTAACATTGGGCAAAAAAATTATTGAGATGCATGATAATATTATATCTTTTAAGGATTTTTTCTAATGTTTATTTTTTATTCAATCTATGTAAAATATAAAGTTGATACAAGAATAAAAATATACTTTAGTGACATATTAGGTGATCAATTATTATCTGGAATTCTTTTGTTATTTATCATGCTATTTTTCATTGATTGACGAACCAGAATATCCCGAAAATCTACAAAATTTAATTTATTAATAGAATTAAATGAAATAGAACCCATTTAGATGCCTTATAGTTCCATTGGGATGTATTGGAGGTTTTTTTATCAATTAAGGACACTCATGGTTTATGCCTTTGGGATTTCCATTTGTTATAATACCTATGGGGTGAGTGCTTGTTCTTTCCTAGTAAATAGAACAAAAGGTAATGAATGAAATGATCTAAATTAATTGATTACATTATGTTCTTCCTCTTTTTCGATGTGATAAATGTTGCAAATTTTTTTTATTAATTAATTTTGAATGATAATATCAGTGGGTAAACACAAGGAATGTTAAATTTTATGAAATGTGAAAGTATGGAATGAATAAGATAAATTGAGGAAATAGTGCATGCATTGGTGGGTATGTTGTGGATCCTAACTCAATCATATTTCAGAGATATTATTATGTGTATCATGAAAGTTGTTTTACATACATTTGGGGATATTTATCATGGGGAATAATTCCATATTTTTTAGTGGGCCATACTACCCCTTGGATCTAGTTTGTCTGAGATCACTGTGGACATGGACTGTTGACATATTCCTTGAACCCCAATTCACACAGAACCTAGATTCCATCATGATTCTTATAAGAATAAATAAGGATGCACTGGTCCACTATTCATTGGATCCATCACTGAGGAGTCAGACACATTGATTATGCATATCAACTATGGTAAATGTTATATTCCTAGTTGTAATACATGGTTGTGGTTGATTGGACAGTTCTAGTTATACACAAGGTTGTGCGAAAAATGATTTATCTAGATTTACAGTATAGCCAAGGTGTTAAATTTTGTTAATGAATCCATGTTATGGTATCATGGAACATGATTTTAAGGCTGACTGCTATTTATGTATAATATCAAGTGACTTGTGGTATATAAGCCATATGATCTATACTTTTCTTATTTCTTAACTATTATTCAATACACTCTTTTAAATACTGTTATTTTGCACGACTAGGTATCACAATAGACCATTGGGTGGATACCTACTAGGATTTTATCTTATACCCTCACCGAGAAGCCTTTGGTTATCCAAACATATTATATGGGTGTAGGATGGGACAAGGGAATGCACCCAGAGTTTGATGATTGAATTTTTTTCCATTATTTATAAATGGAGAGCACAAGACCGAGCTGAGGATCATGATGCAATCCAGAGATTCTAGTTTTTTGGTCATTTAGGTATTTTGATACTTGTTTTTATTAATGTTTTATATATCAGTAATGATTTCATTGTACATACATGCCATGTGTTATAGTCATATGTATATGAGAATACTCATTTATTGTTATCTATTCATTTTGTTTATCTATTGTACATCTGATATTGTACTTTATCAATTTACTACAACTGTGATTTTACTATGTATATCACTCATTTAAAATGGAATATTATCCCTTAATACACACCCTATTCCCTCACTTCTAGTCCAAAACATTTGGTTTTCGAGAAGATGCAATAGGGGCTATGGGGCCAACCATGATCAGGGAACTGTTGAGTGGATTCCAGGTTCGGGTTATTGATATTACCATTCATTAGGAGAATAAATGCTAAAGTTGTTTGAATATTTTTTTAGGATGATCAAGATATAACATCTAATTCTAGGTTGAACAATGTTAATGTTAGGGACCTCCATTATTTCATTTTTTATTATCATCTTTTGAATGCGTAAAAAGGATAACCCTTAATGAATTTTTTGTTGAATATTTGTTGGGGTTTTGGAGATTAATGTCATATATTTTAATATATATATTTGTGAATATTAGATAACCAGTTCTAAACATTTTCATTATTATAACTGTAGGGATAATAAATTAATTACCAGTATATTAATTGATATTATTTCATATTAGTTCTTCAAGGATAAAATCTTTTATATCATTTCATACATTAATTGATGAAGTTGAAATGGATAATGGAACAATCAAAGGCTGATATTTTTATTTTCAAAGGGATTGAAACCATGTATGTATATATGTTAATTCCAATGATTCAACATTATCAAACATTTTTTTAAAAAGAAAAATTTTATCCTACTACAGTCATCTCTGATGAAAAAATGGTCTTTTCAATCATCATTGGTTTATTTTTTCTAAACCTTGACTTTAAATTTATCATTAAATTTATTGTGATCAATTACCAATATTAGTCCATAAATTATTTATAATTTTTTTCATTTTTCAAATATTCACCTCTCAGTTATGTAAAACTATGCATAATTTTAGTTTTGAGTTACATTGGGTATCTTCTATGTTTTGAACATTCCATTTTAACAGATTTTATTGTATTCATATTTACAATGTGGGTTTCCTTGAAAGGAAATTTCGTTTTTTAAATCATGGATTACCAAAAATACTTTTAATTTACTTGGGGTTAGAATGATACACCCTGAACGAGTATGAATTAATTTCTTTTCAAATGAATTAAATTGCATTAATGGAATGAATCGTATGATATAAAATTTTATTATTGTTTCATATTGCATACCAATATAATATTTTGCTAAATGAAACACATAGAATATATTTCAATACAAAAAATTGTGTTTTTATTCTAATACACACAATGGAATGTTCTCTATATATCATTCTATAAACACAAGAACGAGTTTTACTGGATTAAAATACACTATTAATATTATAATCTTATAATTATTAGTATTATAATAACCATGACATTGGAATTGAGGGTATGAAAAGAAATAATTAAATAATGAAGATATTTTTTACACTTATATATAATACTAATTAATTAGATAGTAATTTACAAGGAAATTAAATAAAACACTTTTGAAAATATATGTAAAAATTTGATGGAAAACTACTTTTAAAAATTAATTAAAGTAGTTTTAAGGAATTATTTTAATTATATATATATATATATATTATTTTCAATAAAACATTTAATTTAATATAATGTGTACGTAGATAATAAATTAGAATAAATCCAATGTTAGGCATATAATATATGTTTTCTATAGAATAGATTTAATTATTTTTAAGAGACAACCTTTTATAAAAATCAATTTATACACTTTTAAAAATTATAATTTTAAAAATAAAATTTATTTTTGGTATATGATAAAACTATGTGAGTTAGTGTTATTTTTTCTATTATTCTGAAATATAACATTATATGATGAATTGTGAGATGTACTAGATTTTAATTGATACTTTTTTTATTATTTTTAAATAATTTGAATATAATTTGATTTTTTTCTAATGTATCATTAGTAAAATTTAAAAATCAATTAATTAAAATTAAGACCATAGATCCAATTTCTCATCAAAATTAGTTATAAAAACATATCAATGTATTTAACAGTTTTCCCTTAAAACCCCGCTATCTCAACCCATATGCTTGATCAATTTTAAATTATTTTCTTCTAATTATATGATTAAAATTAGGAAATATATATTAAATAACTGGAATCATCATAAATCATAATTTATATATTGGTCAAGAAGGTTTATTACCAAAATAATTTTTAATGAAATTAAAAGCAATTACAGTAATAAGATAAAAATGTTTTTATATGTTGTTACTCATTTATTTAATGGGGAGAAATTGCATTTAGAATTTTCTAGATCCTAATGTATTTCAATATATTAATAGTACTAAATATTTTAGCAAGTAAAACAATAATTTTGGAAAATTATGTAAGGTAGATCCCCCAATAGAATTATTTTTATATTTATAAGAATTACACTCCATTACACTATATTAGGTAACAAACCCACTCACATATTCAGACCTATAAAATATATATCAACAAAAGAAACCTACCCAAATAAAATCCAAATATACCTAATATAGTACCAATATTTTCACGTTTTTCATTAATAGAATGAGCTAATCCCTTTAGTGAAAACCAAAAGGATTTACCTGAAGAAGATGAAATGTTCTTCCGCAATATCTTTTATTTCATTTCATTCTCCTAATATTCATTTATAATTAATAATTCATAACATAAAATCATAAGTATCTAAATTATAATGACTTGTTTTATAGGGGTATGATCTAAACCGATAGTTATTTCCATCTAATGTGATAAAATATCATCGATCATGTGTACAACAGACAAATTCTCATGAACTAATGTTATTACATATACGATTACCACATTTAATGATGATGAATAGTGATTGAAAAGGTGTTAAAAAGTGTTTTATATTATTTTTATGTTTTATTTAGGATTTTATTTTTTTATTATATAAATCATTTATTTATTCTTTCCATTTTCTGGTATTATGATATCATCATTTGCGATAGTGTTCACTATAGCATATTCATAGCGAAGTGATTCATTCATTCATTACATAGAATGCATTAAGGATGGGTGTAATATAAATATTTTTTATATATTAAATAATAAATATACAATAGTGAATATATATATATACATATATATATTATTTTTCTTAATACGACATATAATAGAAACCACATTCTTGTATACGTTTCACCAACCATCTACATGAATGTTCTATGTTTTTTAGAATTATTTAATTTATACATTACTATAAATACATATATAATTAATATATGTTATATTTTTATAATCATTCAAATTATTTAAATAATTAAATCCTAATAAATTAAATATGATCATGAATATTAACTCAATACATATATAAAACACAAAGTGGTTAATACCTAAAATGTGACATTAACATAATATTATAAAAAATTATTTATAAAAAGCCAAAATAAATAAATTTATTTCATTTAATATATAAATCTGGTTCTAGGATATACATATATATATATATATATATATATTTTAAAAAATTATATTAATATTCAGGAGTTTTGAACAAGTACTATATTAGTCATGACTTATGGTAAGGGGATGTTTAGTCTAACTTTTCACTCTGCAAGGCTTATTCTATATTCACCACTCATTTCTTTAATCAGATATATACACAACCCTATGAAATGTTTTATAATTAATTTATGTAATTTAATTTGACTAAATTTTTTAATTTTGGTGATTATTTTATTTTCCTTTCATTTTTATTATCACATGAGTTTAAATGGATATCCATATAAATTTTATTTTATATGAGTCACAAGCCATGCACACCACATATTTATTTTCTGTGGTATGTTTAAATACCAAAACTTTCTATTATTATTATTTTATATATAATTATATGGATATAAAATACATTTTATAATCGTTATTTTATTGTGACTATGGTCAAAATGTTAACAATAAGGTATGTAAATTATGTCTCAGTATTCCATCATTGGGAGACATGTTTTGTTATGAACGTATTTTTTTACAATGTTTCTATATGGGATTATGAAATTTTATATAATAAACACACATGTTTTCAAAATATTATAATATTTATTTAAATTCATTCTATATGGGGGATTATGATTAAAATTTTCCAATTGGAGACATTTTATTGTTAAAATCTCATCATTTATTTGAACTGTTTATAATTATGAATCCAATGATACAATATTATGACCAATATATCAATAAATAACATGAAATTTATTATACATCTGTCATTAATGATTATTTCAATTTACGGTACAATTTAACATATTCTTGAAACTTATGATTATTAATAAAATCTTTTTATGTAAATATATCATTATTTATATATTTAGAAGGAAATATATTTTATTCAAATTTATTTTTTTCTAAAAATATTTTCATAAATGATGTTAAATAATATTTTCTGTTCATTTTCAATTCAAATGATTTTAAAAATGTTATTTGTTTTCAATAGTTTATCAAATTGCAATCAATGTATTGATTATATGTTTTGAGTGTTATTTTCAAAGAAAATCGTTTTTAAATTATTTTATAAATAAAAAAGTTATTTCTGAAGAAGAAATGATATTTTCCCATTGATAATTTTTACAGTAATATTAATTTTTAATTTATAGGTTTTCAATTAATTTTTTTAAGAAAATGATTTTGATTACTCATTAGGTCTTAAAAATGATTTTTAGGAAAAAAATTCCTTACCATATGCTCAATGTGATCTTTCAAAATCATTCTCTATCTTAGTGGAAATAAATTTTTATAGTTTATGATTTACTAAGGATATTATCCATGGTAACCATTCATATATGGTAATTTTATTATTTATTTTTAAAATGATATTTTGTTTTTGAAAACCATTTCTCTTCCATGGGTAATACTCAGATAAAACTATTATCAAAACCACTTCCATTCGTATTTTATTCTATGATGAAATTATTTTTCAATATGTCCCTTTTCTCGTGGTTAGGATATGATGATGTGTTCTTTATTCCAATTTCATTTCATGGTCTATGATATGATGTTTATGAAACCTCTCTCTTATTTCAGGTCATGATACGATGAATATTTTATGTTATTTTAGAACTCAAATGAATTATTTAATTATACGATGGATGGGACCTATTTACCACTCTGATGAATTTGTTAATGATTTATAAATCAGGATATAATTATGGGAATCAAGTTATAGGGATTGATAAAAAATTGGAGAATGTGTAAACATTTCTACTATTGTGTGTATGTGTAACCTGATCCACTATGGGAAGAAGTTTTATGTTGACCAATTGTGATTAATGTGATTCCATTGGGGATGGTGGTGTCTTCCACCATGAGGTGTTGTATGCTATGTGTGATCCAGATTACATGTACACAGTCTTATTCGTGTACCCGATTACATGTTGAATATTTAATTCATGATTCTAATTACATGTTCACAATGTCATTCATAGAACTTGTTATTTATCCATAGGTTTGTGTGAGGGAAAATATTCATCTCCATTACTAAATGAGTGAACCTTATATAATTAACACATGCATATAATTTCATTAGATGACATGTGTACAACAAGTCTGTGTCTTATGCATATGTTATGATATCATGGATCATGTTATTTGATGTCTTTATGAACACTATTTATTAACCACTGATATTTATTCCGTGTGTCATGATGATGGTCTTTCAGATTCTCGGTATGGGTTATTAATGTCAAAATTATGTTCTTATTATGATATTGAAATATTGTTATTATGTAATTCTCTTCATTTCCCCAAATGAGCATCTTAGTTAACCTGTTCTCAGGTTTCCTTTCCTAAGGTTATAAAGGATGGTTTTTAGATAATATTACTAAATGTAACGTGTTTTTGGGAAGCATTGAATATATCTCATGAAGATAAAAAAATATTACTTGTTTAAAATGGAACTAATCTATTATGATATTTGGGCATGTTCTTTTTTAATGTGCTATATATTCATAATAAATTATGTAATATCCATGTATGTTTGTTCTGGTTGTCTATATTTGATATATATCATGGATCAAGTTTATTAAAAAAATATTCAATACATGTCAAATAAATAATTATAAAATTTACTGACTTATTCCATTATTAATTATCAATTCCATGTTTGGTATAATATTCATATGTTTCTTGATTATACATATATTGTCCTATAATGATCACATATGATCATTGATTTTTTATTTTTATGTTTAACCCTTCTGAGAGTTTATGCTAGCCCTTTTATTATGTTTCAATATCACAAGCGATGACTTATATTGAAAAGTAATATATGCGTAGAATTGTATCATGTGAAGAAGATTTGTGTTATAAATTTGTGAAATTTAATAATGTAAGTAGTTTCTCATATAATGGTGTCATGTATTCAAACCCTAACATTTATTGTTGATGTATCAACTAAATTTACATATACTCTATTAGCTTTTATTGAGTACTTTTTTTATGTTTTTTAATTGGGGTGTTTGGGTGATATTAAAAAAATTTAGAAAGAAATTGGAAACTGAATAGTTGGTGAATAGTTTTAATAAATATTATCATCGCAACCTTACAAACTATGAAATTTTGGATAATGGGTATTTTCATGATTGGAAATGGTTTTCCAAACACTACATCATATAAAGTAAAACCATGAATCCCCCTAGAGAAGGTGAATGATCAAGAGAAATCGTGGGCCCCAACTAGTAAACTATAGAAATAGAATTTTTCATTCCAAAAAATTATGAAAATTTATCGTCAACCCTAATATAATTCCCAAATATTCCATAGAAATACCCCGCAATGATTTTTCTCTATTTCAATGAGACTTGGAGGAATTTAAAGACATTAAATCCTTTATTTTATTTTCCAATTGAATAACGAGTTTGATGATCTACATCGCTCTAAATAAGATATTATAGTCCCATATTGTTCCCTTCTTATCCAAAGAGTTTCCATAATTATTTAGAGGGATGATAACTACTATTTTTTGGATCTAGAACTATGAATCATAGATCTAGATCTAGATTGAAGGTATCATGATTTTTTTCTAGATTATGGTTTTACATAATGATTTTATTCTAATTTGTTATTCATCTCAAACTAGGAATTTTAGTTTATGATTAGTATTCATCAATTGAGGTAGGAGGTATATAATTCAAATCCCACAGTATTGATATCAATATTGAGCATGTAAATATATAATTAATAATAGATTTCGGAAAATTCATTTCTTAATTTAATTATTTATCTTTGAGATTTAATTAATTAAAGAAGGCAATATATTAGAGTTATTTGAGATTATATATTTGAGAGAATAAATAAAAAAATAATCATATTTATAATTTGAAATTGATAATTAATTAATAAATTAACCATGATTTTTATAATTGTGAATTTATAATTAATTGATGAATAAATTAAGAGATATTAAGAATTAGGAAAATATAAATAATTAGTGAATTATTTATGACATATTGAGAATTGTGAATAGAAAATTAATTGATGAATTAATTAGGATAGTGAAAATTGTGAAATGGTAAATAAATTTTGAAATCATTATAATGTATTATGAATTGGCAATTGATAATTAATGTCGCAATTATTTCAGGGGAATAATGTGGTGACTAATTAATCTATTAGTAATGATATTTAATTTATTAATTAAATGTAGAATTAATTAATGATATTTTTATGAATAACTAATTAAAAAATTATTAATGAAATTGATTAGGATAATTAGATGTTGAATTAATTATGATTTTATGAATGATAATAGGGGAAATAAGTTATGAATTGAGGAATTAGAACATGTTAATTGAATTGTTATTGGTAATAATGTTGAGTTTGGAATCCAAGTATGAATGGAGGAATTTGAACAAGCTAATTACATTTTGTGATGTATTAATAGTAAAATTTGAATTCATGTAAGAATTAATTAACGGTAACATTTCCATTCAATTTTTTAAATTAATTGATTGTAGCATAGACTCAATATTGGGTGAATCAACGATGGTAATAATGGAATTTCGAGATGAGATATTATTTTGTATTTTTTTAGACACTCCCAATGATGGAAGTAGGTATTTAGATACTGGTGTCAATGGAAAACTAGAGTTTTAATTGGATAAATAAATATTAATTGAAATTTTGATAACTATTTACTTATGTGTTGTAATTATTTATTTATTAAAATGAATGCACTATTACATGCTTGGATATTGAAGGTTGTGCCATTGGGGGTGGCCTACTATGTTATATTAACACCATACCCAATCTACCTAATCTGTAACTAAATATATTACATTATTGAAGGACCGATTTAGGAAATTCCCCCATGATGGATTTTCGACTCGAATGGATGAAAGATTAGGAAAGCAGACATGGTTCGGTTCCGACAAGGGAGTTTATAGTGTATTTAATTTTGAGTTGCATTTCATAACGTAGAACATACTATAGTATAGAATAACTACTACTTTGTTTTGATATTTTATATCTTGTTATGCTCATTATGTTATATGTTATTGCATCTGGTAATGGCTATATATTTGGTTATTTTTAATATAGATTCTATTGGTGTTTTATAAATTTTAAAAATAGGTTATAGTCTCTCCATGACTATTATTATTCTGTCGCTTATTGTCGACAGCCTCTTGCGTGCATGGAAGAACTCATGAAGTCATGTGACCCACAGGAACAAGGAAATAGGGAAAGATACTTGAGAAGGGACATTAGAAAGTGGTACTAGTGAATGTTTTCTTTTTTATTATTTTTTATTTCTATTTTGGTATGGTATAATGAATAATTGGATGAGTTATGCCTTGGAAAAGTTATTATTCATGAGATTTTTAAACCCTTGTATGGGTTAAAACCATGGAAACCAGAGTGTGACTGTTTTTATTAGTGTTTTTTATTATAGTGGGAAACCACTATCTGGGTTTTGGGAACATTATAGAACCTGATTAGTTTTTCCTATCTTGTGATATTTAACTTAAACTGTTCTTAATATGAAATTTATTGAAAAATGTTTCATGATGATAATAGATGGGTCCTTACATCATAAATATTAATAAGTATACTGAGAATTGACTTGTCTTCCATGAACATAGTGTAGGATGGTTAATGGTAGTGATTGCACCTCAGTTTTTACAATGTTGTGGGTATTAGGGAAAATACTTGTTTAATTTTTTAACTAAAAAAGTGTGTAAAATATGTGTTATGAGGATTGAGATGTGTGTATATAATTAAATACATGTTATGCTATGAAAACAGTCATTTCTAGGTTGACCAAAGGTTATGGATAGAGATTATCCCCCAGTAGTCGAACCTAAGTCCCCGATAGTACTAGGTGAGGAAGAAGGGGGCATTTCAAATCAAAAATATCTTCCCACTTGTATATTATTGAAATAGAAATATTGTAGGTTAGGAGAAGAATGTATACTCTCGTGATGGGTTTTCTACAACATTACCCCCCACCCCAGCATTTACTAAATAGGATGTACCAATGGTATTTGAATTCTAGGATGAGTCCATCGAGATGATACAAGAAAATTAGAGACTCTTATTAAGGGGAAGGCCATGTTGTATACTTATATGATTTTAGGGTTTGTTATGTTATGTTCAGAAATTGATGCACTGAGTGAACTAGCTGATGGTATGAAATGGTAGGTCATTTTTGAGAGGATCTTGGGGAACATCTATCTAGAGACCCTGAGAGAAGAGAGAGAATATGAGTTCATGTAGTTGACTAAGAGGAGTGTGTCTATAATGGATTATGATGCAGCTTTTAAAGCCATTTAAAACTTTTCATTAGAATTATATGGGGATGAAATTTCTACAGATAAATGTTTCCAAGATGGAGATAATTGTGAGATCAGGAACCATGTCAACATCTTCTCGTTATAGAATTTTTCAGATGTGGTAGATCAGGATCTCATAACTATGGGGAACCTAGTAGAACCTTCCGGTGTAGGAAAAACATTATTAGGTCAATGATCAAGAGGTATAGATATCAAATGTATGAAATTTCACTACAATAGTGTTGGTTTGGGAATTGGTATGTAGGGTTCATAGATAGATGGATTATTTTCCCATTATATTACTCTAGTGATATGTCTCCATCTTGGTAGTTCATGAATCTTCTAAATATATTTCCCTCGAACACTAGTTTAGTAAAGATATTTTGGTAATATGGGACATCAAAAGATGTTCTACATGGCCTTGGTGACTAATTAAAAATGATACATGATCTAGAAAAAAACATGTTGTGGGAAGTACATATTTTTCACCACATCAGTATAGTACATGGAGTTCTGTAGGATGAGGCATTATAGGCAGTAGAAACACTACTTCTGGGAAATATTACCAATTTCAATATAGTGTTTTAGCACATGGGACACATTCTACATAATGAGGAATAGGGTATATACTTTTTCATGTAGTGTATCATACATTTTTGGATAGCTAGGATGAACTGGAAACAGTGAGAGGAATTATTCATAAATATTATTCTTTAAATAGTTCATTATCATAGAGGATGCCTCTAATCCCTTTATTTATGCACAATGCGTGAATTTTTTTTGCATGGATGTGGAGTTCATGAGTGGGGTGATTTTGATAGAAATACATTTTGGAGTATGTGTGATAGACATTTTCATAGAAATGGGGTGTTATCCCAAGGTTATAGAGTTTCATTTATTATGGGATGTCTATATTAATTACATTTTATGATTTTAAAAAATTATGCATATGGATTGGTCTAAATCATATTAATCCCAAATTGATTTTTACACTAGAAGATTTTCATTTACATATATTTTGTGTTATAATTATATTCACTTTAGGGAGTAAAAGATATAGAAATGATAAGTTGGGGAAATTACTCACAACCCTAGAGATATCATAGCCTAGTATTATATTAAATTTATATACTATATAGATGTTAATAATGATGTCATTCTACCTATAGTAGATAAGATTCATGATGTATTTCTAAATGACATCGCAGGGTTTCCACCTGAGTGAGACATAGAGTTTACAATTTTTCTTTATGCTTGGGGATGAGAAAATATCAATTCCAACAAAAAGAATAGAAGCTATATATATTTACAAGAACATTAATTTTATAAATGAATTGAGGAAAATATATTTATCCATTACTGTACATAAAATTGGGGTTCAATAATTTTATTTTCCATGAATTCTTACATGATTTCATGCTTTTGTGTTAATTACTGAAAGTTAAATTCGATGTTCATGATGAACCGATATTCAAATTTATGAATCGATGATCTATTTGACTATTTTAGCATAGAAATCTTCTACAAAAATATTTATTTGATATCAAGGTGTCATTACTTGGGAGTTTGAACTTCTGATATACCAAGGAGTTATTTCAAAATCAGGTAAGGCCTATATGATACTATTGCATAATTGTTTGGGATAACGAATTCACTAAAAGAGTTTATGGAATATATGAACAAAATCACAAATCCATACCTCGATCAGTTGGTTGTAGTATTTTTTGGGTAAATAATGGCATATTCCAAGACTCATGACGATTATTCCCAACATCTTGACATCTTCTTGAGTACACAAGGAGTGCATCAGCTATATTCTATGTTACCTATGTATTAGTTTTTAATTTATCAGATAAACATACTAGGTGACATAATCCCAGATGAGGTTTTGTTAGTAGAACGAGAGAATGATAGTTATAGTTTTCTTGTGAGAATCCCAAGAAGTTGTTCAGTATCCATAGATTTCTAGGATTGGAGGAATATTATAAGAGGATTATTTATTAATTTTCCAATCTGGTAGAACAAATTTCAGGCTTGAGCATGAGTGTTATAATGTTTTTTTTGTTAGAAGTATGTGAGAATTCATTCTGGGACATAAATAAGTGTTTATCATCTGCACTAACATTAAACCTACCTAAGCCAGTTAGGGTTTATATAGTGTATTATATTGCTTTTAGGATAGTTCACGGAGTTGTGTTGATATTGGAAAATCATGTTTTGGCATATGGGTCACAACAGTTGAGGCCATGTGAATGAAATTTCCCTAACCTTGAACATTAGTTGTTAGCTATAGTTTATTCATTGATGTGATGCAGGCCTTAATTATTGGTTGAAAATTTTACTATTTATATGGACCATAAGATCCTGATGTATATATTTCCTAGTGTTATTTTATTCTACATAAATGAATATTGATTGAGTACACATAGTATTTTGACATTGAGCTAGAAAACATGTTCAGAAAGGGTACTATTTTTGTTGATGCTTTGAGTAAGAAAACTCATACTCATGTAGTTTAGGAATCTATTATAGAATGAAAGATGATGAATATACTAGGTCATGTACATTTTGTAATTTAAAAGAATTAGGTATAAATGAATCTGTTATCAAATTTATTGGATTATACACTATAATGATAGAATATGGAAATGAAATATGATGATCTATAATGTTTAGCATTGAGTTAATTCCTTTAATGTCGGGGGAAAGCATAAAATGTTTCCAGAGAAGAATATTTGATCATCCACATTGGTAAAAGTTTTGTTATGCCTACAAAAATATAGGAGAAGATAATATGTGTCTTTCATTCCTCGATGTCTGCTAAAACATCTAGGTGTGACTAAACTGTACAATTATCTACATCAGTAGGTTTTGTGTCTACGAATGAAAAAGGAGATATTATGGTTCAAAAAACGATGCTTCACATGTTAGAAAGTGAATGACGAGCATCAAAGACCAATAAGATTGTTATAACCATTTAGCATTTTGGAATTGAAGTAGTAGGAAACAAATATGGATTTACTGATTCGTTTTCTGATGATTCCTCAGAAGAATGAAAGTATTTGTGCATTTCTTGGGTATAATGACAGGGGTTGTGCATTTATTTCCTTTACAAGAGACTTTCTCAATATACCATCAATGGGATTTTTATGTTTGGAAGATGGCACATCTAGATCGGGGCCACAAACTATAGATTCATATCATGACTTTCTATTTACTTCACACTTCTACGAAGGCATGTAGATGGTTTTTGGTACACAAATTCTATGGGGTGTGACATTCCACCCAAAGATAGATAGGTAGTTGGAGCATTCTATACAGTTGTATGAGTATATGCTGTTAGCATATGTTATTGATGTTGATGGGTCTTTTTTGAATCAACATACACAAGTGTTATTTTATACAAAAATAGTTATGAAGATTCAATTTTGATGGAACCATATAAGGCTCATTACAATAGGGCTCACAGATCACATCTATAGTGGATGGTGGTAGGTAAGTCAGAGTTGTTTGGACTATGTCTTCTGTAGGGGATGTTAGTGATGGTACAACTGATATGGAAGTGTATGGTTATATCTCATAGTAGTCAGGTAATGTATGATGAAAAACTTTTAAGTCCCATATTGTTTATAGAGGTTTATCATGTATTCCATTAAGTTTCACCAATATTAGGACACCATAGGATACCTAGGCATGTAAAGATGGTACCCAAATTCATTGGACAATTTGAGGCTGTACAGAGGATTGATCCAATAGAAATACAATTGGATGTATCATAGAGATAAAGGACTATGGATGATGATAACCATGTGTGACGACTATAATGACATCACCATATCCCTTATTATGCGATATATGAAGATTTCATTGAGATTGAGATAGATACATACTTTTAATAGAAGATAAAACATGTTTTTTTATCATAGTGAGAATGAGTTGATGTGAAACACCTTGATATCAATTAATGTATTGTGGAGATGGACATCTTCATGAGGAAACATTGGAATGATATGCAGATATGAGGGGGAAGTGGCTGAATCTTTTTTGGCATACAGTCTTAGAGATGCATGGGAGTACATCTTTACTAAGATTTGTTATAAGGTAGGGAGATCGTAAAACCCCAAACTTTTTTGATGATATATATGACTCATTTACAGGTAATATTTCTCATTATACTGACTTCTTTTTTTACTGGTTTTAAATTGGAGTTTATTAGGGTGAAATTAAGAAATTTTTGAAGGAAATGAACTTGTGCCATGTATTCAAAAACAATTCCCCATAGTCCAAAAATCTATACCACATTGGACAGTGGTGATTTTCATTGTTGTTGCACATTTTCTCAAAACATGAACCCTATGAAGAGAAATTGTGTTCCCAGAGAAGCAAACCATGCTTTTAGGATTTAACTCCCCAAACAATAACTAAAATATTTACCCTATCCTCGTCTGATACTCCCTAACTCCCTAACTAAATCCTCAATTGATATTTCTCAATTAAAAATCACCTTGAATGATTCCAAACTATTCTAACCTCCATTCATGGGGATTCAAATATTGTATAAAAGATCCACATTTCTATTAATAAGAGATCATAATGCCTTGGGGTTCCCTTATTCTGTCATATATTTCCCTTAGAGTTTAGAGTTTATTTATCAACTATTTTTTTGTATTTATATATAGGAATTGTAGATATATATCTACTGTTAAGGGGTCATTATTTATATTATCATGATTTATGTTTTATATCCTGATCTCACTCTATGTACTTATTCTACTCAAACATGGGTTTATTATTGGCATGATTTCTTTGTCAATTGAGTTAGGTGGTCTATAATTCAAACCTCATAGAATTTTATAGAAATCATGGATTTGTAAATTTATAATTGTTAATATATATTTAACTATTGAGTTCATGATGTTATTAATCAATTTTGATAATTAATTAATTAAGGGAGACGTGATATTTTGAATATTTGAGATTATATATTTTTGACAATTAATTGAGTAAGTAATTATTAGATAGATAATTGTGAATTATCAATTAATTATTTTATTGATAATTTTTTATTGATAAATATTTGACTAAATAATTATTATATTTTTATAATTGTGAATTGATAATTAATTTGGGAATTAATAAAGGGTAATTATTTGATGAATAATTGTTGAATCAGTAATGAGATTAGGGTGAATAATATATGGGTAATTTTATTAATGGAATTGGTATGATTAAATAGATGTTTAATGTGTATTGAAATTGATTTGGATAATTCATTGATAAATTAATTATGTTTGAGGAATGGTAACACTGGAATTTTGATATTAATTGAGGTATGGGATCACAGTTATTCATTGGTGAGTGTTATGAATGAAAAAATGGGAATTGAAGTATGAATTGAAGAACGTGATCATGGTCATTAAATTGTGTGAATTATGAATGGTAACATTAAAATTCAGATATGAATTAATGAATGTAAATATGGTCACTAAATTATTTAAACTAATTTATGGAAACAAAATTATTAAATTATCTAAATCCATTAATATTAACAATTAAATTCCGAGATATTATATTCTGTAGAATTAGTTCAAACTCTAGAACATGAAAATGAAGGTATTGAGATATGGGTTTCCATAGGATCTGTATAACAACCCTTCACTTTATTAAAAACATAATGCTGATTTATTAATTAAAAATTCACTAAAGACTACTTCATGGACAGAGAGGTGCAGTGTCTTAGTAAAATAATAATATTACTCAAAAACACAAAACATAAAGTAAAACAATTTTCATTTACATGACTAACTCTTTCCTTCATACATAACACTAGATGGGTGAACCTATCAACATATATAAGAAATTGATGAGCTATAAAACCCAGTATGGGAGTAATAAAGGGATAACAAGAAGAATACAATACATGATGGGCAATGAGAATATCAATGGAGAATTAGAGAAACAAGAATATTAAGGCATGCTATAGCATTATAATCATAACATAGAAATGTGGAAAAAACATAAAACATGATATTAGAAAGAGATGACTCTCATTGCACATTGATTAGCATGATTATACCCTCATTTCAAATAAATTTGCACCAGTAAACCCGCATTGCACACGAATCAGCATGAGTAAACCCTCATTGAACATTAATTAGCATGAGTAAACCCTAATTTCACATGAATTAGCATGAGTAAACTCTCATTGCACATGGTGTATCAGGATACTAAACATTACCCAATGCATTGGAGAGATATTAGGAAAAACCCTTTATAAAAATTTCATTATGTGCATATGTATGAAACATCAATCATATAACATTGAATCATTCAACATAAATATTTATTCAACTCTAATTGAATGTTGAATAAATAGATGAAATTATATACATAATAAGTATATATGTAAAATGGTTAATATAATTGATAGATAATTGGGCGTGATATTCACTATATGATGATTTTGGAATTCATGGAAAATTGCGGTGCAATTTCGGCAGCCTAATGACGTGACATAAAAATTCATAAAAATATTGGATGATAGAGAAAAGGGTCTCTCATATTATATACATGATATAGAATGTTTGGGGGTGATATATATATGTATCCCAATATATAGAATATTGAAATAGAAGTTATAACATAATAAATAAACATTTAGATAGGGGAGAAATCGAATTACTCTTATAAAATTTCATCTTAGAAATGGGTGTACATGGGATTGATTAATAAGAGAGAAAGTGGTTCGTCATCATTCGAACATAAGGCGGGAAGTATGGGGGTGTTTCAATATCTAAACCCACCATTTTTAATTCAATATAACATTTTATATCAGAATAATGAATATTTGACAAAAAATGTGAAAGGATGAAATCCCTTACGAAAATTTGGTATGGTAATGAGTATACATAAATGCTTATAAGAGGGGGAAATGAGAATGAAATAGGATATAATTATTTATATATCTATTGGTTTTTATGGATTATATTTAATACCATCTCCCAATGTAGGAATAAAAAAATTCATTGAGATAACATGAAAATAATTCGTGATAAAATAAGAGGGTGGAAGATCCCTTATGGATTTTCAGCATAGTAACAAGTGTGCTAAAAAATCATAGGGGAGATTAATCAGAGTTAAAGGATGATTCTTCATATAAACATCAAATGGATATTATGGGGCTTGTGTAACATCATAACCCAAAATATAAATATTGAACATAAGAAGAATAATGTACAAGAGTAGCTTGAATAAAAATGGAAGAGTTAAATCTATTACGAAATTTTCGGATAGTAACAGCTTAGGTAAGAGTCAAAATGAGGGAGGATAAATAATACCTTATAAATATAACATCAAATGGAAAATAATGTAATGATTATAAGAAAATCACATTATAACCATTCTAAACTACATAAACAACTATCAAATAAGAGTCATTCATTTGAAAGGAGGGGAGGCAATTGAGGATCCCTTACATGGATGTGTGATCCCAAAGGCTTGGGAAAGGCTAGTGGTAGAATTATTGGGAGCATTAGGAGCCTCGAGAGATATTTTGGGAGAGGATAGAAGAGCTTTTTTGGGATCAAAATGGTTTAAGTTAAGATAAATTGGATATTGAGTGGGATTATATTGGAAATGAGAAGGAATTATATATTATTTCATTTTTGGAAAATACAAATTAAACTAATAAAAAACTCAAACCATACAATGGTTTTTGACCATGGGATTTTATAAAGGAGAGTTGTATATAATATTTTATTCAGCCAAGGGAATGTCATATTAATATATTAGGCTTTCTTATGTGTATTTGTGTCACACTCACAAGGAAATAATTTTAAAATGTGAAAATATTTTATTAGTCTTGGAGGGTCCCCTACGGCTTTTAAAAAAATAAAAAAAAATTAATTAGATTATTTTAATGGTAAAACATATATTTTCGAAATATAAAATTTACAGTATTTTATAACATCACAATTTGGTCATTATGATGTCATAAAACAGGTAATATATTTTAATAGTATTTAATTTTTTACACTATAATTAGACATTCTCGGAAAATTATGAAAAATTAACCGTTGGATAATTTCAACATCCTAATTCCACAAATCAAATTTATTTTATCTAAATAATTTTATAAATATGTGAATTTTTAATTTTAAATTAAAAAATGACATTTTTTGAAAATTGATTGGTTTTGAAACAAGCAGATTTTAACCATAATAAAATTTATATTTGACTTCATTTGTTGTGGCCTATAAAGATTTAATAACAACCTAAGTAAGATTGTTGATTATTCCTAAAATAGATTACATGATTTCAGGGAAGGATAAGGAAAAATTCCATTTGTTAGATGTATGGTTTGGATGGAGTACAAATGAGGGAACCATATGTTTTTAATGAACTACTTTGGAGTTGTTAGTGTATTTACATTTTTATGCATTTTGACAGTAGAATTTTACTCTAGCATGACAAATCTACATCGTAATCATGAAATTATATTTACAGTGTTCATCACTATTTGGTTTTTTCATCATTCTATTTATAGTTATATATTCAGTTATAATTTAATTAATTTTTATTGGTGTTATAATATATTTCTAAGTGTGTATAGTCCCCCAATGGCTGTTATTGGAATATTTCTTCTAGATAGAAGCTCCTAGAAAATGGGTAGGCATGCATTAGGTCATGTGACTGATCGAATCTGAAAACCTAAGGTTGAAAACTAGGTCGAGATATTACAAATATCTACTTGATTCCATGAACAAGGGTTCTACTGGTAAATTATTTTTCATAATTCTCTAAAAACTAACCCTAAAATTGACATTGAAATATAAATTATATATTATGTGTTATTTTTATTTTGATGATGAATGCGTATGAAATACAATGGGTGTCGTAATTTTGTATCTTAAACTATATATGGTAGTATAGGTCTTGTGTGGAATAATAAATTCATTCATATAAATGCTCTATTTTAATATAGAGTGGATCAATTTTATGAATTTTTTTATTAGTAATCCTTGATGAGGTTAGAAAACTAGTATTAACTACTTATGTGGTGATATACATTCATTTTTTATTCAAAAGTCTTGAATATGTTTATTTCACATTTTTTACGATGGGTTTCACCGAGGGTACCATTTACTATACATGTTTCATCACCCACTGATAATATAAGCTATTTTGTAGATCATTAAGATAATGTTGGTGATAATTCATGACATTACAACATTATAGCAGTTTGGAGTAGCTATAATATATTTTTAGAGTTCATGGTCAAAAAATAGTATAAATTTTCATACATAATTAATTTTCTCAGTTTATCTATGACATTACAGATACTAGAAATTGTTATTTTATTTATGTATGGTTTTTTGACAAGTAATTTTTATTTTAATTATCACTCTTTAAATTCAAAGTGTTTGTAATTCCTATAAAATGTGTGATTGATATATCATATGTGAATTTTGGTAACATGTTATTTATTAGGGGTGGTAATTGGTTTTCATTCTCTATCCATATTAATTTCTGGCCTAGGAGGAGTAGCATTAGGTGGAGTGGTTCATGACACATTTCAACCCCTAGTATCTATGTGGATGCATTCTGTATTTTCATTAATAAATATGTTTTATTATATGATATTCAAGAAAAATTAAATATAAAATCATAGTAATCAATAAATATTTTATCCCAAAATGATTAATGAGAGACTTAAAAGTTTCATGTTCCTTTATGTAAACATCATATCCATTTCATAAATATGGATTATTCTCAAGAAGTTATATTTAATATAATATCTGATTAGACAATGACCATTATAGGCATAGATCGCATACTAATAAAACATATGATAGATGATACCAATGCCCATAGTCTATCAATACTCATGATTTATATTATACAAGTTAATTGAGTAATACTATTTTTTTCAATTCATCATATATTTGGCTTGTCATGTCCATCTATCCCCTAAGACCGTGCATAGAACATTAAATCAACTCAATCACAAATGAATGTTATTTTTTTGTCATTTTGATTCGATTTAATTTTTCTTTATAAAAATCTTTCATAGAGGGTCATTTTATTGAATTTTAACACAAGCTAACATTTATTGGATACTACACTATTACATTAAACTCAGACATATATTAACTATGCATGTTAAAATAAATGACTATATTCAATGACATATCTCTGGAGAAATTGAGGTCATTAGAAAACTAATAATTCCCCTAAAAAATCATAAATATATAATGAAAATATATTTTCATCAGTAAAAAAAAATATACAATAAACATATACCCCATATATCGAATATGGACTATTCAATGCCTCATATAATTTATCTGAGGCATGGATACCTCATTGTGGTCTGCATAAAAATTACATATCCTGAGTAAAAATTATATTATTTCCAAAAAACTGAATATGATATTATCACTTGAGAAATATCTAGAAGAGTAAAAATATGCTCAATTAATTTGATCATATAATCTTTTACCCACCCAATACCCAAATTTATTTCAATAAATAGATTCCACATTATCACATTATATAAAAAATGAAATAGAAAAAATAATTCTCTAAATAAATAATGACATCATACATTCATTTAACAATATTAATCCTCATTAAAATATTTACTTTATTTAATATAATCTAACGATAACATACATAAATTAATAATTTACAAACTAATGATATTGAAAGAATCCCAATCGTTTTTTTGAATAAATAATATTTTTTATACAATATGACATTTTCAATTGAATTATTCAATCAAAGTATCCGTAATTTCTATAATTTATTTCAATATTGAATTTTAAGAGTCATCAAAAAAAATAACAATACTGAGGAATAAAGGGATAAAGGGGAATATCGTATGGTTCCAGCAAAGGCACCAAATAAATTTGGGATAATTTTCTAAATGTTCCTTAAAAATAAAAAATTAAAGTACATAGAAATTGGTGTCAATGGTTGTAATTGTGGAAATTTAACCCTAAAAATTAAAATGTTAATATTAAAATGGTCTTTGTGTTATGTTTCCTTCCTTTGATGAGAATGGACATTTGGTTAATACCTCATCACAACAAACTAGAACACCAGTGGAATAAAAATAGTTGATGTATTAGTAAATCAACATGAAAAATAATGTTGTCGAATATCCACTTGATGTGTTATTCAATAAGTCCATAACCCTGTAGCTATCCCCAGTTATGGACATCCTATATAAGGAGCCTTAGCCTAATGAAAATATATTAAAAAGAAACACGCATGGTACACAATATCTCAAACCTCCATTAAAAATAATATTTAAAATAATAATACGTGGTAATTAACATGAGTGGGACACAAACAACATGAATATATATCCTACATTGTAGTGTTCTTAAAAAATAAATACATCTCAAACTCCATCAAGAACCATCTAACATGAAATAATATACCACCAAACTATATTTCATGTTCACATACATAGAATGTTTCAATTATTGTTCCATTAGAAGGGTGAGTATGATAATAAAAGTAAGAAACACTATATAAAAAATAAAGAAGGTATGAAAATGTAACTAGTAACACAATATAGGGGGATTTTCTATGAGAAAACTATATATTATTCAATTATTGATAACCATAGGATTTATGGATATTATATTCATTATATTTTATCCTAAAATATTTAATATCATTGGAATCTACATAATCACAGAAAATTACAACACTTTTAGAATTCAAACAACCTTGCAATTATAACATCTACATAACCTCTATTAGACCATAGTGGGAAACTGACACATAAATTTACAATATATTTCATTAGAGAAAATATACTACAATTTAGGACCCATATCTCATTGAGGAATATTTATATAAATTGTGTGATTTCGAGCTCTATTGATGGAGGATCTGTCACCTATATCACAATGGAATATACACTCTAATAGAAATATTAGAGACATATTCCAAGTCGTTATTTTTGTGATCATGGAGATAATAGACCACATATCTAAAATAGTTGATCCATGACACAAATAAATATGGAAGAATGAAATATTTAAATTATATATTTGAACTATAACCTATTATCAATATATTATATAAATTACTACCAATCCATGTGTTTATTTTAATAGTGTTTCCCAATCCATTTCATCATCAATATATATAAAATACACCCATGATTTTTTATAAGCCTTGAAAATAATCATAGATAGTGAAAATAAAACAAATATATATATATGTGTGTATGATATTCTATGATGATTTCAGCATTATATTTTAATACATGTTAACAAATAAGTGATATAAACTAGAAAAAAGAAGGTACATTCTTTATACTTTACAAGGAACATAGTGTGTTCCTTTACCAGTTTCTGAGTATATAAAATTACACAATATTCACGAGCCACTACTAAAAATATGGCCTTTATCCGCTATATAAAAGTCGATTAATAGAGCTAAAAAAGAGTTGTTAATAGAGGTGAAGGTAAAGGGGGACCCTTTCATCAGTGCTTAGAAAAGTGCTGATAAAGGACCCTTTTAACATCGTTTTTTAAAAAGCGCTGATAACTTTTGAAAATTATTAAAAAAACATAAAACAATATATTTTTGCAGTTCTAGGGGTCTGAAACTGTGCTTGAAGCCCCCTCCCTTTAACAGCGCCCACCGCCCATGGTATCCCATACACACCCCAGGACTGCTCCACCCAGCCCACCCCATTAATAATTCTAGGTAATTCCCAAAACTGCGCGCGTGACCTACCACCCCATAGAATTGAACTCGAGACCTCTTGCATGCACGCCTAAGCCTTTTCCACTCCACCATATTGATTTTTATTTCATTTATAAATATATCAATTTATTAATATATATATTTAGTTATATTTACTCATATATTAATATATATATATATTAGGTTATATTAATATATATATATATTAATATATATATATATTAATAGATATATATATATATAAACACACACATATATATAGTCATATTAATATATACATATATATATATATATAATCATATTAATATATACTTATATTTAATTATATTAATATATATATATATCCATATATTAATATATATTAATATCTATTTTTATATTTAAATATATATTTAGTTATAAATTTTTTACTGTATATTTATTTGTTTATTAATATATAGTAATATATATTTATAATATTAGTTTTAAAAACATTTATAAAATATAATTTCTTATGTGTGTTTTTATAAATAAATAAATACACACAAACAAACAATCATATATACAACACACAAACACATGATATATATTATATGTATATCTGTAAGTATAATTATAAATATTTATATATAATTACAAATATTATATATTAATATGAATATATAACATTGCTAGAAATGGGGTCTCGAAAAACCTATCAAATCACAAAGTCACATAAAAAGACCCAACATATTCTAAAAGTGTACATTTGAGCTCTGTGAATAGTCAAACTGTAGCTCATTGAACAAACTATGATAAGAGAGGTGTCATGGGCCTAATAGAAAAATAAATCAGATGGTATGACTCTTTTATGAAAACTATGACATGGGTCCGAACATGAAAACTGATTTTTGAGGCCTTCTGGTGGTTTCTTGCAATTATTGGGTCCCAAAAATTACTGATACTATTCTTAAGTCAAATTTCTGTGTAGATATGTTCATTGCCTTTAGTTTTATATATAGTAGAGCCCAAATGGACTACCAAAGTGAATGTTATGGTCGTTTGAAGTTGGACATTTTTTAGAGTGCTATAACAGATATATTATTTGTTACTCTAATCATATAACAATTTAGACTAGGCGGGGTCATAACGTGTTTCAAAAGCTTCGATTTGACTAGTTGCGACACTCAAAAGGACAACCAAAATAGAAGTTATGCTCGTTTTAGTGAGTTGCTAGTTTCTTATGTTTTTAGGAGATATAAGAGTTGAAAAATTTTAAAAGACAATAACTCCTGCTCCGAATATCCGTTTTGGCTCTACCACATTTCCAATCGAATCATGTGAACTTTTACACACTCTGGAGATCACTGAAACCCCTTCTCATGTTTTTTGTGTTAAAAAATGAGAACAAAACCCTCTAAATGGTCATAAGATTGGATCGAGAGGTCCGTTTTTCCATAACTTCTTCTCCAAGGGTGAGTTTTTCCTCAAAAACATATCAAATCAAATATTACAACCATACCTACACTAGGGTGACCATTGAAACACCTTCTCATATTATTCATAGTACAAAAAAATCTTTAATCCCTATAAATGACAATAATTTCTGCTCTAGGTTGTCCATTTTGTGTTTAAAACTTATCAAATCGATATAAAACATAATTTTAAAAAAAATTATTTTATTTATATAAATATAAATATAACTATATATTAATATATTATTTTTCATGATTTTTTTTAAATATACACATTTATAAGCACTAGGAAAATGCATGCTTATACAACTCCCCATTATCAGCGCTACTAAAAAAGTGATGATAAAGGGGGCCCCATTAACAGTGCTAAAAAATCACTGATAAAGTGGGGGCATTTATTAGAGCTAAAAAATTGTTGATAATGGGTCACTTTTAACAGCTCTATATTTAGTGGTCTTAAATGTTCCCTTCATTAGTGCTTTTTTTAGCGCTGAAAATGGGTGGTGCTGAGGAAACCCAGTTTTTTGGTAGTGAAGTTTCAAAAACATAACACATTCATCTAACATACATGGACAATAAAACCCAAATGATTAATAATGTAAAATACAATTATATTATTTTTAAAATTTAACAAACATGACATGTGTTTATTAACCCCAAACCATATATCCATGAATGGTAATCCATAATGTATATCCCATGACCAAGTAATTTGCTATTATAAAATATTTTTATCATGATAATTACCTACATTTCATGTGATATAACTATTTCTTAATGGTAATTCCTATACATTTATGATACTAAACCCCATCAATATCGTGGTATTCTTCTACAATACATGTTCGTATGTTCCCCAGATTGATTTTCCTCAACATTTTGACATCTTACTGACCACCTACGATACATATTTTTAATATCATTCTATCCTAGATAGTATTTATTCTGGTATTCATTTTACATATATGAGAAATAATGACTATGAAATGCCACTAATCTCAGTTCCTACCGTAATTGGACTATTAATCCCACCACCTCTAATTAATGACACCCTTCAATCTATCAACAATGACTGTGATCAGTTGTAATTCACCAATTCTCAAGGGACGTGGTAGAATTTTTAAGTGAAGGTAAATATCTAATATCCAAATAATATAATATCTCTATAGAAAAAATCCATTAATTACTTCAAATAAATGTGATCCATACCTAGATAATTGGATTTCAATATAGAAAACGGGTACAATGGTCAATGATTTATCCCACAACTGATAATTAATTCAATAATTTAAAAATTCATGGATCATTATAAAATATTTAAATAAATAAAAATAATCATGATGGATATATGTCTATAATTATCAAAACAATTAATATAATTTTGGAAGAATACTTAAAGGAATCTAATTTCAAAATATAGAAAGAGTCATATACTAATGTATTCCATTGATAGGGATTATTTGATGATTCAATATCCGAGTATGAATATAAAATTTGGAGATAACTTGTAAAAAACATGATTTTTTAACACCTAATATCCCCAGTTTTATTACCTTCTATAAACACATTTCACTTTATTTAATTGATAAATAAGTATTTAAAATCTAGGTTCTTGTTAATTTGGTGAAATTATATTTCCCAAAATTGGTGAATATTATGGAATGTAATTTTGATATAAGTTGTTACCCTACAATGTAATCACCATCATGAATAAAAAATGTGGTAATAAATTTTCTATTTAGGTCAACAATAATTGATATTTATGATTCATTTCACTCATAAACACATGAAATAAAAATAATCTATTATAAATATTATTAACATTTCATTGAGAATCAAGACACTATGTAAATGAATCGAACAATGTTAGTACATATAGAAATATTAACAAAATATTTTAATTAATTGTTCAAATAATATTTTCCATTATATTATCCTCATGCTCATGGATATTCATCATAATAACAAGAATCAATCAAAAAATGTCCTGGTATTGAAATTGTTTTAGATTCCAGAACACCCATGTGATTCCCCAAACATTCTTTTACTACCACATGGATTACTAAAAAAGTATTTCCCACAATTTATTTTTCTACTACCGAAGGTCCTAGATCCCTATATGGTACTATAAAAAATGGATTACCTCATTAATTCCCAATGAATATAGCATTATAATTCCATAGGATCCAAGAACATATAATCTAAAATCATAAACATGGATGATTTTTCATAAGATATTATACTATGAGTGTAATATTGGGTAAAATAAAATCTATCCAGTCATGTATAACATATTTGGAGAACTGATATACCTTTTTAATAACATTAATCCCTAACTAAAAATCCTCAAATAATGTCTTGGTAGAATATTTCTGAATACATGAACCCCTTTCTCAACATCTGAATTCATCTTGCTTTAGTGTACATAATATTTATGTGGATTATTATGTTTGATTTTCTCTCTAGGATCAATTAATCTTTCCCTATAATGTATAATACATATACTACACCCAAATTTTAAAAATCAACAATATCATATAAATACATGGGAAATATTAAATGTATCTTAAACTGGGAATCAAATGTTTTAATGACAGTAGTGGACTAGTAACCATATTTATAGGTAAACTCAATCAAGTTTTGATGATTATAAATAATACATATAAAATTGAGCATATATGCATGATAATAATAATTGGGATCTTAAATACATTTAAATATATAAATTCTACGTAAAACTAAACTGAAATGACCACATATAATGAATAATAAATTCCTTCTACCAGTAATAGGAAAAATGATATGTCTTGTTACATAGATCTGGGGAATTTTCACTCATATGGAGGCCTAGTTATTCTATATCACTTTTATGGAGGGGATTCTAGGGATATACAATCAATACAATAGTTTTTAACATAGATTTAGGAAAATATTTTTCATATAAAATAATCATTGAAGGCACTCGAGGAAGAAGAATAATATCATTCAAAAATTTATGTTCCCATAATTCAAAAATACTCTAGTCCCAAATATGGTGGATGTTCGTTTAAATATTAAATTATTCAAAAACCAATATAATTGAGTTATGGACCTATTTTTAATGTCTAATTGTACATTTTTTAATATATTATACCACCCCATCTATAATCTAGAACCATACTAAATTTTACCAGACCCTCAAGGACCATGTGTTCAAACATCACCAACTGAAAGGCATCCCCCTATAACATGGAATCTATAAAATTATTCCTTATATATATCAAATCAAATTAATATATGATTTATATGAAATTTTTATTGACATTGTGATGTATAACCAAGTGTTTTTGTAAAATTCCTCTAAAACATTACATGTACGTCGTTTTCGACCACTATCACCCCTTATTGGAGGATGACCATGACCTGAGATTATGAGAAACTCCCAGGATCATGTCTTGATTAAACCTTATAATGGATGTCCCTAATATGAAAATCCACTAATCAGTGAAGTATTTGGATATAAAAACCATTAATTAATATTATAATTAATATCCCAACTTCAATATGTCAAACTATATTAATGATATATAGTTTGTCTTTCACTAATACATTGTTGAATATGTAAGAACATAGACACAGTAAGAGTGTGGTAAACTAGAGTGTTACCAATCTATATCATTTCTTTTTCAATTGTTTAAATTTTCTTCTTGTATCTTAATCCATGTTTAATAGAAACAATCATTGATCTTTTTTTCATTTTCTCTATGTATTCACATCTCACAAATATTGAATTAAAATATGAAAGGAAACCAAATTTTACGTGGTTCACCAAAATGGTATACTATATGGAGTATATAACAATGAATTTTTGGTGTTATAGGTTTTTAATACATTTAGTTGAATACATTAAAATGTCATTTGTAAGAGAACACTATGGATACTTGGTGTAATTATTCATCCATATTCTTGTGCAATGGTAACATGGGGTAATTTGGAATTAACCATATAATGATATTATAATTTATTTTATTGGACTATGGAATTACTATTCAAATCAACATATGTTACATATAAAAGTTCATATTTTATCTCATATTAGATCCTCATTGATCTTCAATGCTTACAACTATGGTCTTATAGAAAATCAGTTGAGATAAACTCCTCAATGCGAGTGTGGAATCCTTGTAATCTAAATGAATTGAAACAACCCATTATAATAAATAAAAATTAAAAGTTGTTTTAATTAATCTCTAGAAACCCATATATATATAAATTAAAATTTTATGGTATGTTTTTCTTATTATTCCCCTGAAAGAAATAATTTTTATTATTATAAATTTCTTAACATTTCTACTTATTCTGGAATTACATCTAGAGATATTGTTAGTTCATTAACTTTAAAACTAGATATATCAAATTATTTTTAACCCATATCTTCTCCCACAACTACCTAAAAAGGTTTATAAATAGTATTCCATTATCATCCTAGAATACTATATATCTCATTTCATTCAAACTTATGAAATAATTTTTTTCATGTTTCCCTATAGTAAATTTAAATAAAACCCCAATAATATTGATCCATAATTCAGGCACATATGTTTACAATATTTCTATATTATTAATCATGTAATTGTTTTCCACGAATAATAAAATTCAATTTAATAAATCTTCATGATATAAATATTTTCAATACAACATTTGTTTAGTTCCATTCAAGCACACAATATAATATATATGAATCATTTATTCCTAAATCCTATAATATAACTTCATTAAAACTCTCTTATTGTATAACAATTCTTTTATCAACACATTCATTCATATTCATAATATGAAAAAAATTCATACATTAAAATTAATTTACATATTGAAATACTATAAGCCATTTTTAGATTGTATAAAATGTAACCATAAATAATACATCCTCCATTATCATAATTTTCCTGAATCATGATATGACTACTTTTGATTATTTTTTATATTAAAAATTCGATTAAATAATTTAATTTTAGTTATATTCATTAGTATATCTTTTATCATTAAATTTATCATTACAACTCTCCTCTTCAATATTCAATTAATCATAACCATCCTTATAAATCTTAGTGAAATGTTAATGTTGATAACATAGTGATGCGTACACAGTGATGCTTTCAGGCATGGGTATGATGAAATCATTCTTATATATTTTAAACATTAGTGATGTTTACATATATTTTGTTTACATGAATTATTATCACATAAACCATGTTCACATATCTACTAAAATTATATACTAATAATTACATAAGTAACTATGAACATAGTGAATCATTCAATATTGTAGAGAGATCAACCCGATTTACCAATCCAAGAGAAATAATGTGATGAAATTTTCATGACCATTATAATTTTTAATATATATATATATATTATGTTAATTTTTAGTGGTGAACCCATTGTAAATCATGGTTCGTAACAATGTAAGCTATATTGAAACTACACAATGGTTGAAGACGACATGTTAAAATCCACCATGAATGTTTTTCTTAGTTTGTGAATAGTACAAATATCATGAAGTCACCCATATAAAAATATTTCCAATAATATTGAACCCTTAATAGGCCCACATGTGATATCATCTAGATAATGAACACTGATGGGTGATGGATATCTCTAGTGGCTAATAATACCACCCCATATGAGTTAATTTAATGAAGCCTCATGCACTATTCATGATCCATCACATGTTGTAGTGTCTTCCTATAGTGGTTATAATGTGAATAATCTATTTGGGATATCTCATTGAACCCTGTAACATTTTTATGATAAAAAATTATTCTTCCAATAGTTTTCAAAAATTCAACATCACCATATAAGAAAACATTTACTTGTTCTTAGAACAAACCAAATGAATCCTTATTTAAATTGAAAGTTATTTAGAGGTCAATGTAACTCTTGGATATAAACATTAAACATCTTCAAAAAGAAACAATAATTATAATAACTACTAATATTTTTTCAAAAAATAAACTATATATACGTGTGGTTGAAACAATCTCCCTCCAAATTATTTTTAGGTAAAATAAAATTCAAAACATTGTCTCCATACATGTAAAACCGCTTTGAAAACCATGAATGGATTTACCATTTAATCCACAAAAAATAAGCTTATGTTTTATTTGAATATCCTTTTATTCATATCATCATTAAATAAAATACAATGAAATTTCATCCTCCATCCTTGGGGGTATCAAAATCACCATCAATACCCCTTTTTATCAGAAAAATGTATTAGATTTTTATATGGGTGGAATATACCTCATTTACCAAACATTAAAGACATTATAGTTAGAGATATTTTTCCCTTCTAAATATTGGGATAAAAATTTAATGTATATCCACTGGTTTATTTTTGTTATTTCACATAAACTCCATTCATACAACATAAATTATCTCTACATATTATTATTCACAATAACATTACAACTCCATTAGTTTATTAAAAATCCAATGGCTATGTTCCACTTCATAGAAATATCATGTCTAAAAATCATCTAATCCCACTATGTCAGATCTTTTTTCATGTGTAGAAACCTGAAACAACTATCCTTCAGACTTTGTCTATTTTAATAAATTATATAATGATTAATTGAATCAAATCATGAAGGAGAAAATTGTTTAGTATCTTTATTTAACAAGATATATATGTTATTATAATATTATATATGAAAACCAAATTATAACATAATTTTTTTGAGTAAATTATTATTCCCTCTATCATATCATTTCACATCTATCATTGTATAATTCATGGATTTGTGGGACTGGAAAAAAAATGTTTTCTCTGAAAATCATAGTAAGGGTTAACTATAGTAGAATCTATCAAGAATCAATAAGAATAATTGTCATGTAATGTTAAAATATTGAATACCAATGTCATTTTAATATCTATACATTTATGATAAGATAACAAAAAATTTGTATTGAAAGGTAAATATCTGAACCCACATGTAATTGAAGAAATGTGATTACCCTGGGAAGACAGGTCATATAAAATACAAATGGGTAAACAAATAAAAACCCATTCAATTTATACAAAATTACTATCATGATAAGTTAAAGAATAATCAATATGGAATGGTAAACAACTGAACACACATTCCATTTTAAAGAAAATTATATCACGATAAATATGGTATAATTAGTATGAAAGGATAAAAAAGGAACAAACATTCCTTTTAAAAACATGAAAATCATGAAAATTTAAAGAAGAGTAAATATGGAATGGTTAATAAAATAACATACACTCCATTTAAACAACTAGAGTATCATGATAATATAATCAAAAGTTGATATTGAAAGGTAACTTACATTACACACATTCCATTATTTCTAATTGAATATCATGATAAGGTAATACATATTAAATATATAAAATAGATAATTGATATGACATTGAAATGTTTTACTAAAATTATAATTAAATGCATACAAAGAGAATATGATTTTGAAAATAACCTGGAAAAAATAAATTAATTCTCAATGAAATAAATTCTTCATTATTATACATCATGTCTTAGAAAAATGATACCTTCAATGTTAATACATTTCACCAAGTGGATGAAATATATAGTTAAACAACAATTTTATTGTATATTTATAATTTGTATTATTATACATAATGATGCATCAAGGTCCCATATAGTACTGGGACCCACTCATCACAATTGGTATGATGTGTTCCTCACATATCAAATGCTTGATTTAATTCATGATACAATATGCCTTAAAATTAAATATTTGTATTGAATAAAGAATAATTATTTTAAATATTTCCATAGTCTATTGAATAACTTTTAATTAAATAATCATATCTATAAATGAGTTATGATTAAGAAATGAGCATATGTATTTTAATTAGTACACATATATATTGAAAATGTAATGTCTAATGTTCAAAAGAATGTGACTATTTTAATGGAATTTGAATTACTAAAAAAATAATGTAGATAATAAATGGTAATATTTTCCTTGTTCAAATTATCATATAAAATCCATATAATTAATGAAAATGGTATCTATAAAACATATACCTATTAGTGTATGAATAAAGGGTTTTTTTCATTGATGAATATAAATTCAATAAAAATAATCCCACAACTATCTCCTATAATTGAAATAAAAATAAAAGGGGTTGGTAATTTCCTGAGTCTCAGTTCCAGCAGGACTTCTGTTGGATACTAGCACTAAGGGTAAAATAAAGGTATAAATGGGAGGAATTACACTTTAAGAGAAACATGAATATATAGATATTCTAAGGATAACAAAACAAAACCTACTCAGTTAAGTATATATATGTATATATATATATAATGAAATCCAAATTGAAGACATGAAATTTCATATGATACTAAAAACTGACAGAAAAACAAGAAGAACAAAAAACATATAGATGAATGTTACCAAGAATCCATACTATCTTCTGATAAACCCCAAACTAGTTTTATACATCATTATCATTAATTTTATCCAAATTGCCTAAATATAGTTTTATATACACCTGGTATGAGTATTACAATATACAATATATCATAATCCTTGAACAATCTAATGAAAATGATAAAATAACATGATTAATCACAATGAAAAATACTGAAACTAAATCTTACCCTAACTAGGTATACTATGTTCCTACACTAACCATGGATAACTCACACCAAGTAACACATAAGATATTGAATTATGTATATTAATAAAATTTCACTTGTACACTTCTCCTGATACCCCACTATTTTTTCACACTTCTTCAATGTATCAAATCCTTAAAATATCTCTCCAAACGTAATTCATTCTAAAAACACCTGATAAACGACCTACAGCATGCACTGCATTCATCACATAACCACACAAAACCACATAGAAACACAATAGTAACTATGTATTTTCCATATGAAACCCCATATTGTATGATTTATATCAAATATTTGGTATGATTAATGAAGCTATTAAAATAAATCCTTTGAGAAAGTACAAAAACTCTTCACACCCTATATAAGTTATATTTATAACAAAAATTTTGATATTATATTCACCATGTGTTTCAAAAAAACAACACATTACATCACTCTACACACATATATTAGAGAACTCACTAAAATACATACAAATAAATATAATTACAATGGGAGTTGTGTGGGGCCAGTTGGGGTAGTCTTCCATCCATCATCCTATAAGAATGATCGGAAAAAATCATCCTGGAGTCCACTGGGTGTCAGGTTCACAAAAACTCATGGGTAAGGCACAATATGAAATCCTAGAATATACATGATATATGATATCTCACATAAATATTATTGGCATATATTAGTCATATAATCAACTACAACTAATGTAGCTCATACTCATAGCAACCAGTACCTTGACCAGATATCCTATAATATCACAAGAATATATATGAGTACCATTAATTACTTATATCATGTTAAAATTAAATATACTTTAATTAATTATTTATCCATTAATTAAGAACTAAAATTAAACCACATTATATTTCATTACATTAAATTTACTATCAAATTAATGTCCATTTCATATATGAATATTTCTAAACAAATAACATAGTATATCATTGTTATCATTTTTATTTATTTTGATTCAATCATCATCCACCCCATGTGTTAAACATTAATTAATGCATAATTTTCATGATTTAATATCCATTTACTATAAAAAACCATCTTACTCGAAAACTATAGAAAACATGTTGTCAAACACCTCATGGTAGATCAAGCAGTGGGGAAAAGAAATAATGTAAACAAGTAACCTATCCTTTGACAATTAAACAGATTCAAAAGAGGGCACACCATATCTCAGTATCACTTAAACGTGTAATCATAGATTTATACCATTCCATATCCTATGTTTCTATCCTTGACACCGAGATGTATATAGAGATAAATCTCTTTATTACAGGCATGAACTATTATCACATCATCCAAGGCCCCATTCCCACATATCACACAACCATGCTAAGCTCACATCACATCACACCCTCCCAACACATTATGACACATTAACCCTCCCGGATCACCCCTTAAGGCTAGTATCCCAATTCCATCATAAGTATCATGAAGAAAAAATCTATCAACTCGAAAAAACTAGACCTTAAAACAAGGAGTTAATCATTCCTATTAAAATGATATCTCATTGATCCAAAATTGGGTACTCATCCTTCTAATTTAAATGGGAGACTCATGAACCATAAAAAATATTTTCCACACAACCATTTCTTATTCAATTTTATTTAAATGATTCAGTTATTAATTGCTTATTATTATTGGAATAATAAATCATCACGATAAAAAATAAACCAAGGGAAAAAATACTTTTATCATTCATTCTGGATTCAACAACTTATATAAGAATTAATCTTGATTAATTAAAATTTTTCTCTATGATCATTAATTATAAACCTAGATCATATTATTTATCAATTTATTTAACCAAATTAAAATATAATTAAATTATACATTCCATTGAATCAATTTTATTTTCTTCGAATGACATTAGACAGTAGATTACAAACATGACTCTTATATAAGTAATCATCAACCAATTAATTATGAATTTATATTGATTACCAATTTATACTAAGAATAACATTGTAACAATATATCAACTGATATACCACTATCTAGGAAATCATGAGTCAAACCACTATCAGGTTATAATGAAACAACATTGTCAACATGAGAGCACAACCTATTTCTTGATTAGTATTTAAATATTAATTTGATAGATTTTATTACTATAAAAGGTAATATATAATGGTAGATCAATGATTTTAAGAAAATAAATAGAGAATCAATGAATACCCTCCTTTAAAATCTATTTTTTTATTCACATGACAATGAACCACATTACAGATCTCTGATCACATATCCAATAAGAGAAATATCCCTCTAAGGACATCATAGAAAACCCACAAAATCATAAATACTAGAAATCCCATTTGAAACCCCATTGATTTAATTCTATATCATGTATATAAGAAATGGGGGAAAATAAGATGAAACCAATGGAAACACTACAATATGAAGGAATAATGTACATTGGATCCAGTTGGATTTACATAGATCGAAGGCAGGAAGATAATGTTCAAACCCTATTGAGGGAATCAATAATCAACCAAGAAGGGTTTCTTGGGTATCCTAGTAATGGGAGAGATAGATTCACTAAATCTATAGTGTTTGAGAAACCCGAGTGACTGAAAATGTTTTAATGACATAGAATATTAGAGATTTACATGATGCTTAATCAACATTAACATAATATAATCATCGAGGATCGGTTATTGTTGAAAAATGCATAGCCATTATTATTTTATACTGATTATTTCATGTAATTAACCGACTATGTACAATTAGGTAACCTCACTTACTCAGTGTGTACAGATTACATTGTGTGTAGTCTCCCTACTCAAAGTAGTTCTCTAATAAAATATTCAAGACCACCTCCAATCCTCCTTAAAACACCACAATCATTGAGAATATGCAGAGGGTCAAGATACACAGATCTAGGTACACAAATTATAAACCTCTCAAATATTCTCATACATTAGAATCAATAAAAAAACTAAATAGGAAATGAAGATGGGATGTCCTTACAACCACCTCACATGATACCTCTCAATGTTCTAAACACTATAAGAGCTCAACCACATCACTCAGCGAAAACATGTACGAAACCATGAAAACATTAAAACAATATCCAAAACACTCTACCAAGGGTGATAATATTTAAATGATAGTATATACAAAACTAACATTAAGAGGAAACCATCTCATAACCCAAAGGCTCAACATCTACAACAAAACATCGTTATAGGAGATAAGGTAAACAAAAAAACCTAGGGTATTGAGCATGATACTACTAGTAAATTTCCTAGATACTCCCCTATATTCAACTATGCCTCTAGATGAAATTAAAAATTGGAATATAATTCAAATTGAACCCCTCTTCATTGTGGTCATTGATCTCCATATTTTGATCCTCTAAGGACACATCATCATCATCATTAATGTCACCCAAATATATGAGCTGGGATTTATCGTGTTGTTAATGATAGTTCTATGACATTTAAGGAATCTAGAAAATATATTCGGGATGTTATATCTGATATTCCATGAATCTACATGATATAACACATTTAAAGAACCAAAAAATTGGGGAGAAAGATTAAACCAATGACTAAACCATCACACCTATGATGATGATCCTATATCAATAACATGTGATCTCCAATGCGAAACTTTTGAGGTCTCCACCTATGATCAGCATAGGATTTATGATGATATTGTGTCATATTAATCCTATTATGAATTTCATTAAAAATATATATCATATTTTTGTCATTTAAGGCCTGAGAATTGCGGGCTCCCGGACCCCAGTCCGTCACAATGGAGAATAGAAAAGACTACCATACAAAGTATCAAATTTAACAATCCCATTTGTAAGTACAAAACAATTATTTTATAAAAAATTTAACTGGTATAGGTTCCCCTTTAAAAAACATCCAAAATTGGGGACAACAATAGTATAATTATTCATCAATAGTCTGGATGGTCCACTCTATCAACCATCCATCTAAAGAATGAAATGTATTTCTAACGAAGAGCTTATAATGAATAACATGAGATTCAAATATAAATTGTATGGTGAAAAAATGTGTTTCATGATAATAAATGAGAAACCTCCGGACCTTCTGAATCCGAACCACCTCCTCCAAATACCTCATCGAAAAAACATCCACTAAGATCAACTACATGATTTCTATGAAGAGTGATTATTTTTTTCAAATGATCAACTATCACACATATATAATCATAACCATATTGATCTCGAGGTAAAATATTAAGATGTTCCATATTGATGTAATCGCACTTATAATTGGTAATACTTATTGGCTGGATAAAACCACCAGGAACAGTTTGGTCATCAATCCCCTTTTGGTTGACATAACATCATGAAACAAACATTACAACAACGCACCTCAAAACAGACCACCAAAACAAATCTATCAAATGTTGGGCATATTGGTCACACCAGGTTGAGCCACAATAGAAGAACTATGGAACTAAAGGGAAAAAACAGGGATAATCAAATGTATGAAAATAATTTCCAAGAACAACAGTAAATGTTGTCCATCATATCACTTTCAACCACAGGAATCTAGAAAATCATCTCAGTCTCTCCATACCTCTAGCTCAGAATCACCCAACGGGGACTCCTCCATCGGTTTCAACAATGTCCCCTACACATTAATCTTTAAAAAAAATATTCCTAAAACAACTATAATTAGAATTTTCTTCACAAATAATTACTACTTCACTCTCAAGAACTCCCCAAATTCATCCATGGAATAACTAATTGACTTATTGCTAAGTGAATTATCTACAACATGTCACATTTCATGAATATATGAGTTCTAAAATTTATATTTTGCAGGAACCCATTCTTTTTCTAATTAAAAAAATTTCAAATCATGATGGGAGGAGACATACCTTAGGCTCTTATTGTCAATAAAAAGAACAAATTTCATTCAGATTAGGAAATATCTCCACAACATAAAAATAAACAGCACATCCTCTCAATAAATATCATGGGTGGAATAGTTCCCCTAATAGGTATATAACTAATAATACACATAAGAAACAAATAATATATTATATATTAGAAAACACCCCATTATCTGATTAGAAGAATCAGATAAAAAATCAAATTAATAGTCTCAGTGGAAAAATACAATATTAGTGTTGACCAACATATTCTTCGGGTACTCAAATATTTCCCATCACTAGTCAGTACACAAGAATGATTATTCATATTTGGTCAAAAAAATCAAAGCAGTCGCAACCCTAGAGAACATGGATATGAAACTCATGTAATAACATTCATGACCATAGAAGCTTAGAACATATTCCACTATCCTGCGGGCCCACCTAAGAAATAAATAACGCTTTCTTTAAATGATCAAAAACTGATCTCTTATAGGACTTTACATGCCCCATGAAATGGTCTTCGTGAGACCAGAAATCATAATGACCATGAGGAATGTTGAAAAAAGTATTCTAAATATCCTCACCCATAACCCACTTCTAATGATATCCAAATCAAAAATTGGTTTTTGAGAACCAACCATCCCCATTAATAAGATCAAATAATTAATCAATCATTACAAGGGAATAGAGTTTCATCATTTTTATTTTGTTAAAGCAATGATAATTGACATAATGAAATAAGATCACATCAACATTCCTCACAAAAAAGTGCACCCCAAGGCGACACACTATTCTAAATAAAACCATATTATAAAACATCATTACAATTTACTCGCATCTCTACCAAATAATAAGGAACCATCCTATATAGATACATCATGACTAGATAAAAATCATGATATAATGTGATAAAAAAATTAATCTCTCGTAAATGTGGTATCCCTACGACATCCTTCAGAATGAAATTAGGGTACTATTCAACAACCCTAGGAAACAATTATTGATAATCCTCTACTGAAATCCGCATAAGCTTTTCAATAAAATCATACAAGGATAGAACATGTATATAATCCATAAATGGGTCCCACTCATTAATAAAATGTTGGATTCCCATTAACATATTTTAACTACACCTTCCTCCTAATGAATCCTCAATTGATTGCATGGAATACTTATAATACATGCTGAGGATTATGACATATAGATGTATATATAACAAAATAAATCTCTCATAGAGTGGTTATTCCTTAGAATAATCTTAATGTCTCTAAAAACATCATAAAAGTTAGCCCAACCTCCAACTGGATTTGTCAATTTCTAGGGAACTAAAATCCTTTCTTCATCAAGTCTATATGCATGGACATTTTTTGGTTACATAAAAGAGTGTTTTAATCTTGAAAAAAAACAATGAACCAAATTATAAAAGAATAAATGGGTACCTTGAAAGATGTTTGTCTCACCCGGAATTGGAAATGGTATTCCATGAAGCTATCCATGACATGACATAAGGACTCTCTAACCATGATGATGACTTCCTTCACAAATGAAGTCTTGTGTCTAAGGATATTGAGCATCATAGGGTTGTCTTATTCCAATCATATCACCACTGTACTTATTCCAAAATGGAATAAAATGTTTCTTATACCTCTGCTATAAAATCTACAATAGAGGATCTCGAAGTGAGACAAATATCACATGGTGACTACTCGAAGTTTGCACACCCTCATCGTGGATTATCTAAATATCCACATAAAAATGCATATGATAATTTGAAAAATGTTATAGAGTATCCACCACCACAGTTATTAGATACTGAGGCGTAGGACCTAGCACAATATGTCTAAAACATATTCGTTCCAAACAATTTGCAACCCTAGACCATAGATCTACTTTGTGAGGAATCATGAAGACTCCCTGAGCATGAAAACCTACTTCTAGCTATAATTTTCTCTATAATAACTTATATTATATGAACCTCGATGTACATCTTCAAAATAAATGGTGTGACTTGGAATTGGGACTCCAAATTGAAATAATTTTTAAAATTACATGCATATAACTTCACATCTGGCTATATGTTTGATGTATATCATAGACGGATATGAAAATAGACCCCGAACACTCTCACATTAGACATTCCTTATAGAAGGGTGGGAAGATCCAATAAAATGGACCATTTATCAGTTATAGAATGAAACTATAATCAAAACAAGTTTTATTACTTCTCCCATGAAATTATCTTATCATTGTGAACCATATGGAATAAAAACCACCACAACATCATTGAACCTTCAATCACTGTCACATCCAATGAAACCAAATGCTTCTGTAGAGAACAGATATATCTAAAGGATATATATACATTCTCCAACCAGTCTTCCATAGATGCCTCTAATATATTTACAACATAAATATATAGAACATGGAACTAAATATCTTAATGTTTCTTCCTACATGATTCCTAATCATCGAACATTACTATTATTTGATCTTCAGGAACATCTTGTGGAATAAATTTAGTAAAAACATAAATATAGAGTACATCACATTTATTTATTCTTTAATTAAATATATGGTTTATGGATGATGACTTGGAGACATCCCTGTAAGAAGACAAAAAAATTTGATCTCTAAATCCTGGAATACAGAGTACTTGATATTAAATAATTCATTAATTTAGTATCTTTTTTATGATTTTAATTACTCAAAAGGTCTTCCCATTTAAATCATAGGATATATGAAGAAGGATGCATATGTTTTCATAGGAATATACCCAAAAACTTGGATTACTGAATTTAGTAGTCTCATTTAATTTAACGGTCCATGAATTAGATAATAGTGGCCACTAAATACCCTTGTATCGACCTATCTTCCATGTTTACATCACTTATTTCACTAGTTGACACAATTTCTCTACCAAAAAATGAATCCTCGCATATGCATAAATTTGACCACCACCTTATCTCTCTAACCTAAATCGTTGACACTAATATGTCATTAAAACCACCCAAATATATATATCTTAATGATGGGGGAGAGTTGGTTAAAGCCTGAGTCCTAACCCCAGTATGCCTTAGTTAGATGACGAACATAGAGGGATTAGTAAGCATTCCCATGAGAGGTATTACCTTCTTAGAGAAACATGATGAAGAGTAATAGAGGAGGGAAAAACAACCAATAACATTTCATATATATATATATATAATGAAAAACATTGTAAAAAATTTCTATATATTATTAAAACAATAATATTGAAACTATATGAACAATTATGGTTATGATGAAATTGACAACAAATCCCGAATAGCTTCTTCTAATACCCAAGATAGTTATATCCAACACGACATATAACCTTATAAAACTAACATGAAGAAAAGATATATATATACATCAGGTGAGTATAATATTTTACTTGATAAAATCAACCCCTAATGCTCTTCTTCAAAATATAAATGAAATCATGATAAAGCATAGATAAAAATAGAAAATATAACTTGTCGCCTAAATAGATATAAAATGTTCTCCTCCTCACCATGGATAACTATAAACATGTAATTCATACAAGAGAGGATATAATATAATACGAAAACAACAAAGGTAACCCTCTTCCACTTCTTCATTGGGTTTCCACACATACTAAATTTTTCACACCTTGAGAATCTATCTCCAAAATTAAGTCATCTTGTAAACACCATGGATAAGAACCACTAAATTCACCTAACGCATCACATAACCACACCATCTCATATAAAAAACCAATATATACCAAGAATTTCCTTGAATACACCATTGACTATAACAAATATCTCAAACATAGCATATTATGCCTCATTTCATTACAAACTATACACTGACTAAGTACCTTAATCAAAGACATCTTATACAAATCCTATATATAATAATCAATTGGATACTGTATCCTGTAATACATGGGTCTGAAATAACAAATATATATCACATATATCTACATACATATATATATATATATATATGTGATAACTAACCATTATTCTTACCATCATAAGTATGTACATAGAAATGATAGCATGATCATTGGGGGTAGATAGCTATCCAACCCCCAATCGGGATGTTTGGTAAACTATCAACTCAGAGACTACTGGGTATCTATTTCCCTGACTAGTTTGAGTGGTGAATAATATGTTATAATTGAATACACATGACATAATATTTTTCACCACCACACTATTGGAATTACTTAGTTATAGACTCAAATCAATCTAACTTATATGTGAATCCATGCTTTCATTGCTAAGGCGATATATCATTGTAGAACAAAAAAATATAGAAGAGATACATTAATAACTTCATTAATTAACAATATCAGTTTACATTGACTAATTCATTTTCAATTACATAACCATTAACATTATTCCAAAATAAATTACACTTTATTACAATAAACTACATTATAATATATTAATAATCATATTGAATTTCATTCCATCCATACGTATATCAGATCCACAAATATGGTTTATGTAGATTAACATATTTTGCCAATTTTAATACCATCATATTCAAAAACCATGGGAAAAAATTAATTATTTCCTTAATAGGATTATTTCATATATTGTTACTCTATGAAAAACATCCTACTCGACCATTTAGAGAAAACATGAAATTAGGAACCTCCATAAAGAACAAGCAGTTTGGTAAGAAATAATGATAATAAAAAAATTGACATAAAACATTAAACAGATTCATAAAATAGCATGCCAGATCTCAATATATCTTCTACAAGTATGCTTGACAAGAACCTATTAAATCACATCCAATGTAATCTTAGTAGCCCACAAGCATGTAGGGATATATCTTTTCATCATAGTTGTAATACCCTTGATCTGAGTGCCACTATCCTTTTTCGCCATGCTAGGTTGTCACAGGACCTCAAGTTCGCCTCCCCATAATCCAGAGGATGAAAACATGAAATGACTATATAAAATAATTGTAGGGTGACTATACCATTTTTTAGTAGACTAATCTATAGATGAAAACATAGAAAAAGTTGTAAAATATATTACATAAAAAGTTAATATTCATAAATAACCATTACCTATGATGGGGTATAAATTAAAACCAATAGTAAATATGTTATCGTTTTCTAAATTGACATTTAAAATTTCCCAAAACAATGGAAAACTGTGGATTCACCAAAACGGTCTTGACTCCATGTCTAGAACCCTATACACAGATGTCTGTAATCTAACTCACTTTCGAAGCATTGGGTATTTTCCCTTTTCCTGACCTTCAACATTCAAATCTGCTTAGGGTACCCATAGGAGGCCTAGGCAGGGTGTTAGTAGACCTCAGTAAGCATCCACTAATGGTGTCAAAAATATATCCAGTCTAACATATAGTGCATAAATTATGAAATATATTTCATATAAGTAAAATTGAATTACATGGATAGTATTTAGAAATAATTAATTAGACATTATTATCCATAGATCCAAATTCTTTGTTTTCATCCTATTGATTATTAAATCGTCAATTTCATGTAATCCATGGGTTATCCATTGACATCATTCACACATGGTTGATGGAATGTATCATTCTGCATAATGGGATAAGTCATGTCAATATCTCATTAGGGATAGCACATATCAACTTCAAAATATATGAACCATAAAACCTTAGTCCAGATGAAATGAATCCATCTTGGGAATAGATTTATGCCTCATTCCATAGCTTGTTCATTGTGGGTGAAGATAGAGCATCTGTCAAACGTGACCTCTGGTAGGAGCCTCAACCCTTTATCACACACCTCATTCCATGAGCACATGCGTATTCATCCTTACATCATTCATAACAATATCATAACCAAACACAAACAATAAATATCATCATAATAACCCACAACCATCAATAAGTGATCTAATATAATTCCAAAACCCATTTAAATTTTCTATTTCCATTACCTATCAAAATTTACAGTTACTTCCGAAGCTCACAAAGCTAATTCAATATTTCCCTTAAATTACCCCATTACATATATTCATCAATGACCATATAATATCCCACATAAACTATTCTACATTTCATATACCATTACAATTTATAAAATTCACCGATTCATATGCACAATCCTCTATGGAATTTCTAATATATTTCATATGCCACATGAAACTGTCAAAATTGACAAATATAATAAGATTTTGGGTCTTCCCAAACAATACATGAAGCCATTAAATATTATACACACATTAACAATATTCAATTTTGACTTTTATTATTCACCTTAACAATCTCATCAAGGGATATACAATACTATCCAACAACATTGTACTTACAACAATAATTTCTAGGTCGGGGAATATCAGTGCCCCTCATGGGTGTCCCTAAATTGATAAAATAATCCAAATTGATTACCATGGTAACCAATAGGTTTATAATTCATCATTCATGAACACATTATACTGATCGTCCCCAATGAGATAAATATAACAATTTGAAGTTCCCATGAACAAAACCGTACATGCATTTATCTATAAAAAATATATATAATATAACATGTAGACCACCAACCTTGGATACCTTTTAGAAAAACCACTTAATAGTATACTTATATCCTAATTTAAAATCAATTTAATACTTTACCTAGATCTCTAAAATGTGGGGTTTGGAGCTTTTGTATGAGATAAAATGAAGATGAAAAATGCTAAACCCAAAAGAGAAGCAAGAGGGTGATTAGACATACCTAAATCTTCTACCTACATCTAATGAAACTCAAAATGGTTTAATATATAGTTCAAATAACCAGATTAAATATTGAGTACATACGGTTTGTCCCTAGGTTTTTAAGAGGTGAAATATAAGAGAATACCATGTTAAAACCTAATAACCTGAGGTGGAAATTTTTTCAATTTTCCCATCATTACTGGGCCTCGATGTTTAAACACATGTTTTTAAACTATTCCCATATCATGACTGTACCACTATCCAAAGTATTTTGGGTAATAATATAGGGAACCAACCTTGAACATTACATAATCTTGAATTAAGTTAACAATTCATATTGAGGATCTTTTCAGGTTTATTGTTTTATAGAAGTTGACCATAACTATTATATTACATCTAAAATATTACAAAGTAGACAATTGTTCTCAGTATCCATTTTTACATAAAATAAATTACCTAAAAAAAAACATTAATTATTCTGTTGATATAAATCTTTTTCAATTCTTGATTTCTCTTACACTTCCATGTTCTGTAGGACCCTGGGACACCCTGAGATGGGATGGGTGAATCAAGGTGTCAATTTTTTATTCTTAAAGTTGTGGATCTTGTTCCCACGTTGGTAGGAACTCATTAAAACTGTATGATGGATATGATCAGTAATGAACACTCACATGTAGAGAGATGACACAACTATTTTTAATTGGTTCACCACTATGGGCTATGTCCAAGGAGCATACGCTGACAGGTTGTCCATCGTACCAAAATCCACAATGCTTCACTAGCTGTAGATTACAAAGGTTCGGGTACAGTCACTCTGTCCCATGCACACTGCCTTTACAAAGGTTCAGGGATAGCTCACCACTTCCCTCGGGTCACTCCCGTTGACTCCCCCTGGCTCACTGCCCTTGGTGAAGTTCCATTCAGTTTATAGACATGAAGGTCTCTTAAATAGATAGACAAGAAGTTATTTTTCTCCTATTCAGCATGAGACATTTCTTGCATCAGGGTTCAGATTTGATGCTCTACTCAGTTCAATCCTTCTCCTATAGTGTAATGACTGAATACACTAGGTCTTCTTCTTCTTTTCCATTGATTCTCAATACTAACACCTGAGTGTATTGAAATATTCCCCTCTTTTTGTGTAGATATGAGTTTAGTTTCACGATCCATTATTTTTCTCTTCACAAAGCACAATGAGGATGTTAAACATCAGTCATGTGTGTGTGGTACCACTTCTCTTCGTAAAACCAAATGGTTTACTGTTCTTCTGTTTTCGCAAAGCAGATTCGAGAGTGATAAGCACCTGTCAAAGGCCTGCGGGACCCACAAATTTTCGCGCTCCCTTCCCAGTGCCTTGTGCATAAAATTTCAACCTTGCGTATAAAAATAACTTTTGGTGCGTAATAGACTTTTTGTGAAACTCTCCTTTTTCGCGCAAATCTTCCTTTTTTCGCACAACACCTTATTTTTTGTGCAACCCTTCTTCTTTTCACGCGCCACTCTACACCTCAATTTTTCCTAATGATACAGCTCAAGATCTGTCTATGTGTCGAGCCTCCCCGAATGAGAGGGTTTCTCCTCATATTTTTAGGCATTTTTGATCCTGCGCATAAAACCCCTTCCTGCGTGCAAAACTGTCTCTCAATTCCTTGAATTACGCGCACCGGTTTGATTTTCCGCGCACATGGCTTCCCCAAATTTTTACGAACCTCCTTCCTTTGATAATTTTATGTATTTCTAATTCGATACACTTCTTGCACGAAAAATTCTCCCAGCAATTCTACGCACAACATTTTTCCGTGCACATTCCCATTTTTCCATGCATTGCATTGGATTTTCGCGTAGCCCATGCCTTTACCATTTTTCAACGCTCTTATTCTGAAACAATATTTGCACAAAAAACTTTTCTCCACTAATTTCGTGCACCATGCTGTTTTTTACCCCAAACTCAAAAATTTCGCGCACATCCCTTATTTTCCACGCAGCCGATGCCTTTTCCATTTTTCACCAATCTGTTTTCGAAACACTATTTGTGCGAAAAACCGCAATCCACTATTTCGCGCATCCCACTGTTTTCTGCGCCCAACTTTCGTATTTCACGCACATCCCCTATTTTCCGCGCACCACTTCCTCATTGTGCGCACCTCCTTTTGCAGAAAATTCATGTCTTAATTTTCTGATTTTGACGCCCAAAAAATTGGCAAACACTAGAAAATGGCGCCATCTTGTGTCTGGTCATTTGGCACCGCCTCCAGATCATCCATTCATTTTTCTACATTCTTGAATCAAGCATAGATCGTTGACCACAGCTCTAGAAGTTGACATGCCACAGTGAAATCTATTTTGTCAACAGATTTGTATGACATTGTATTCTTTGTCAACAAGCTCAATCACTTATGTGATTTTCCTTCTACAACAAATCTTCTTCTTTCATCACAAACTCCACTATCATGATATGTATCCTTTGATAGATCAGCTTTAGCATCATAATAGTTTCATACAATGGGAAGTTCATGGCCATCGCAGAATTCCAATGCCTTGCACTTTGTCTTCTTCTTCAACCGTCATTCCTCTACTTCATGCAAATGATACGATTATATTCTTCAAGAAGTCTTTTTCATGGTTCTCATGCAATCATGAAGAATTGCAAGGTCTTCATCAACCGTCATGTCTTCTTCTTCATCCACAGATGGATTAAGCCTCACTATTCTTCACTGTTGTAAACAATGTGTAACCTTTGACACATGTTTTTTGAACTTATGATCAGTACAACAATCATATGAATTTCCATTCCTTCATTTCATTGGAGTACATTCTTGATTACTTCTTGATATCCTTCATTTTTATCTTCATTTACAACTATTGACAACAAATACAACCTTATTCACAAAGTGGTTCCAACATGTACATTATGAAAAGCATTTCAAAAACATGGGATGAGCATAAAAAGCTCAGTAAGGGTTATAAAATAAAAAAAAATATTCTATAAATACATACAAAACATAATCTCTTTATCATCCCTCATGAAATAAAAATATTTTTTAACAACACATAGAAATCATAAATCAAAATGGTGAATTTTGTCATCCATATCATATTTACATAACTGCTTTCACAGCTACATATGGAGTTACGTTCGAATACCCATCATAGTATATTCCAAAAAATTTATATGAGTAACATTAATGTTTACCGCCATTACAGTACCCAATGCATTAGAGAGCTATCTAGGGCTCAACCTCCTTAGGATTATCATGGAACCACCCGTATATGTAAATAATTACCAGGAACCATAACATATTCCAAACATATGACCAAACATAACGTAAAGATAATATTTTCTTATTGAAATAAAATTATATCATTTCATTATATTTACATAATAAATCCATTCACAAAACCATTTTCAATACAAAAATAATTAAAAAGATTTTATGATATTTATTTTCCTTTTAAAAACATTAAAACATATTAAGAAAGCCAAATATCAAATAATGCTTGTGGTTGCCAAAAGGTCATTTCACTACATATGTTAAAAAGAAACATTAATTTTGTTGTTTAGTAAAACTCTACAAAAAAAATTAATTCTTCTGAATGAAAATAAATTTCAAATGGTTTTATGCACTGTTAAATGAAATTCGTTTATAAATCATAGAATGCCTTAATGAAAGGTGATTAAGACGAAGTCCGTTACCTCGTGTCATACTTGACCCGTTCATTATTTAATCTCATGAATAATAAACTAATGATAGTTTCATCATAACATAGAACCTTTTTAACGTTAATTATTCCTTTTCTATCACTTATTATCATGTTATAAACATTACATAATAATTTAAGTTCATTAGGGGCTTTTAGTCAATATTTGGTACTTGAGTCCAAAATGAACCAATTATAATTACATGTTGTCAATGTGGTCAAAATACCATTATATCAAGAATTATATTCATGATTTTTATATAATATATATCATATATATCCATAATATATATGTTTTTATAACAGTACATAACATTTGTGGATATGAAATGAAATGCATCATCCATGGAGATGGTAAGTTGTACGTACACATGAACACTACTCTCATTTCAATTTCATATTTAATGGAATTAAAACATAATGAAACACAAGTATATGATAATTCCAGTATAATATCACATATAATAAAATTTACTCCATCCTTTATATGTTCCATGAATTCCATGAATGAATCAAATCACATTGAGGAGGCGGTAGTTCGCACATACATCAATGAAATTATCGTATATAATCATTATGGAAACCACCAAGGTATGATATAAATGAAAAATAAATAATCATAGAGGCAATATTAATATAATTTTTATTGGATATAAATATAGTTCAATCATAATATCCACCATTAGAGGTGGTAGGATATATTTGAACAATCATCATTTCGTGAGGTAGTAGTTCGTCGTCCATAGAATCATTATGTTTGTATGCAATAGATAGAGGTGTGTGTAATTTTAGTTCGAATCCATATCATAAAAACATCATATAATATTGAAGAAACTGGTGTTTTTATAAAATAATTTAATAAATAATGTTTAGAGGGTTGGAGAAGGAAAATAAAAGAAAAGAACTTCAGAAAAGACGTTACCTTTAAATCAGGTAACTCTCATTATTTTGAACCAAAATAATTTATTTAATTCCCTTATGCCTTGGTAAAGACATCTGTGAGGAAGAGGGGGTTGATGGAAGATTATAAGATCTATGTTTGTAGGAGCCAAGGTGCTTGATAGTTGTTTGTAATGGGTTATAGGTGGTGTCATTTTATAAGAGGGTGGAGTGGCTCTTTAGGAAATTAGGAAAGTATTATTTTATATAAAATTATTTTGGTTTTAAAAAGGTCCCAAACCTATTTATATCTAATATATGGTCCATATATGATAAAATAATAATTGTATATGGATTGGAATGTTTTTATTCCTTATCTTCTATAATTAACCCTTTGATAACAAATTCAAATTTTACCATGGTCTCTTATATATTCATACTATATTGATACTATATTTACTATAAAATTACAAGAGACTAAAAATGGATCATTAATGAAAATTTTAACATAATATATGTCATTTGTAAAAATCTTATATTTTTAGGATAGTCTAATAATTTAATTAAATATTTATTGTTTTAAAAATTCATTTATGCCAAATTATAAAATATTGATATCAAGACATTTAAAAAAATCCATAAAAACTAGAATTATTCAAAAAAACATCATTAATTAAATAATTAGAAGTCATTATTATCTATAGAATTCTTATATGTCCTAAAAAGTTTCAAAAAAGAATATTTAATAAGTATATTATCATATATTATAATTCTTTAATAATGATGCAATTACAACATCACCATTGTGTCATAATTAAAATTATTTATTTGATGTCATACTATTCTTAATGTCTAAAAATAAAAGATACCAAATTACACAATTTGGACCCCCAGATTCCAAATATGGAATCAATTTTTCAAATTTCAAAAAATAAATGTCTCAGAAATTATTTTAAAATTAAATCTTGGGGTTAAAACAAAAGGCGTGTTATTAAGAAATAATAACAATCAAAAGATTGACACTTTTTATGTCCAATTTAAATGTGTAATTACATACAATAACAACCATTGGATAAAATTGTAAATTTTAATCTACTTATAATTTTAAATAATTTAAATGTTAATATAAAAATTTAAATAAATTAGATTAAGAGGCAGATTCTAATTAAAAGTCATTATTTTCCACTATTCATTAGAAAATGAAATTTATGAAAAAAATACCATAATCAAAACCGAAGTAAAATATGAATCCCTTATTCTAAAAAATAAATATATTTTTCCAAATAAAAAATATAAATGTGATAAAAACTTTTTTTAAAAAATGGTCCTCTATCAAAAGGTGGTAAATTGACCATTAAATGAATACAAGAGTATTTGGTCTAAAAATTTAATTCAATCACATTTTAAGCCTCTAACTTTTATTGGATAAATGTAAAACCATTTAACAAACATGTGTAGTTATATTATATTTAGTTATGTTTATTTTCTCCAGTACAACGACTATGCATTAAAAACACATTAAAATAATAATAATAATATTTTATTTTTCAGTGTAACTCAATGTTGGATGCAACATAAGATTTCAAAGAAACACATTATTCTGTTTCAGGTACACCCTCATACATATCATAACCATTAAAGAAAAATTAATATATAATTCATAAATTTTAATAAATATGAAAATTCCATATTATTTATTTACGTGGAATGTTACATCCTTCCCGCCTTTTGGGAATTGTGTCCCTAAAAATCTATTCATTTATCAAAAATGTGGGGGTACTTATCCCTCATTACATTTTTAGATACCCATGTTGCCTCCTCAAGGACATGGTTATTCAAAAAAACTTTTACCTAATTGATTACCTTATTCCACAACACTTGCTTTATTTTGTTAATAATTTGAACTAGTTGTTCCTCATAAGAATGATTCTCTTCAAACTGAACAAACTTTGGACTCAAAACATGAGATGGATCCATCATATACATTCTGAATATTAAAACATGAGAAAAATTATGTATAGGGGATAAACATGGTGGTAAATCCTCACTATACGGAATTGATCCAACATTATCTAGGATTTCATAAGGTCCAATACACCTTTGACTCAACATTCCCTTCACACCGAAGCACATCCCAATTTCCCATGGATAAACATAGAGAATTATATGATCACCTAGCATGAAAGAAATATCCATCCTTCGGTTATCCACATAACTTTTGTACCCACACTGAGCTATTCTCATGTGTATCTGAATCCAATGAACTTTTTTTGTCATCTCTTTTACCAATTCTAGACCAATCAGATTCCTTTCACCTACATCATCTCAAAAAGTTGGAGTTTGACACTTTTTCAATATAATACCTCAAATGGAATCATCAGTATACTAGAATGAAAAATATTATTATAAGAAAACTCAACCAATGAAAGATGTTGGTCCCAAAATCCCTAATAATCCATTCAACAAGAATTTAGAATACATTCCAATTTTAGAATTGTTCATTCTGACTTCCCATATGACTGTGTATGAAAAGCTATAAAAATAATATAATTCAATACCCAACGACGTCTGAAGGCCTTTCCAAATGCTATAAGTAAACCAGGGATCATGATCTGGTATAATAGATAGAGTAAATCAATGAATCATGACTATATCGTTAAGATAAAACTGAGAAAGTTTATCTAGAGACAGAGTATCTAAAATAGGAAAGAAATGAGTATATTTAGTCAATAAATCATCTATAACCTCGATTGCATTTTTTCCTCGAGATGTTTTCAGTAATCCCATTAAAAATTCAATGGATATTTTTTCTCATTTCCATTATGGCACTGATAATTGTTGAATCATCCCTAAAGGTAACTAATACTCTTAATTAATCAATTGAATAGTTAAATACTTCAAAATAATGTCAGAAATATTTATTTTCATTCCATCCAACCATTAATACCCCCAAAGACCATTGTACATATTAGTACTACCAGGAAGAAGTGAAAATTGAGAACTGTGAGCTTTACATAACAATTTATTATTAAATTGTGAATCAGAATCCCCACATAATCTCTTCAAAATTCTCCTAATACAATTATTGTCAGTGATAAATTCATGCAACATACAGTTCTGAAACAACTCTACCCTTTTCTGTAACTCATTTTATTTCATCTGCACTTTCTTAATTCTGTCTGATAGAGATTATTTCAATGAAACTAGAAACAAAACTGAGGAATCTTCCACACCACCAAATTCTATTCCAATGATCATCAGATCATTTATTAATGTATCTTTTTCTAAACATATCATGGTTAATGATGCATTACCTTTTTGACTCAAATAATCGACTAATTTATTTTCCTTTTCGAGATTGTAATGGATCGTGAAATATTAATGCTTGATTAATTATATACAAATATTCAATCTCATGTTCAATTCTTTTTATGTCAATATATATTTCAAATATTTTTTATCGATTATATTTCACATTTTTCTCTATACAGCTGATGCCTCAAAATTTTTGATGCAAAAACATCAACAAAAAATTCCAAATCCCATGTAGGGTATGTTAACACATAATGTTTCAATTTATTTGAATCATAATCAAAGGCCTGATCATTCATCATTATGACACAACCATGTCCTTTTAAAGAAGCATACATGTAGATAAAAAACTCCCCATTTCTAGAAGGTAGGGAAGAAACTATAGCTTTCTACTATTATATTTTCAATTCCAAAAAAACAATCAACACATTCTTTTTTCAAGATGAACATAACAACTTTTATTGTTAATTTAGTCAGCGAGAAAGATAACCATGAAAAATATTCAACAAACATTTGGAAATAACCTTCCAAACCAAGAAAACTATGGATCTTAGTAATATTTGTGGGTCTTAGCCATTCTTCAAGAAAATCTGTTTTAGTATAATCAATAGTTAATCCATCCTTAGTAATATTGTGACCATAGAAAAAAAAAATTGTAATAACCAAAACTCACACTTTCTAAATTTCCCAAAATGTTGTTTTTCTTTTAAGGTTTGAAAGAAATACCATAAATGACTTTCATGATCCTATTTACATTTATAATAAACCAAAATATAATTTATAAACACAACCAAAATTTAACAACAGTGTCAACTGATCCATCACTGCAACAAACTATTCAATTCTAATTCCATCCATCTAAGGACGCTAATTTGGATGGTAATTTCCCTCGGTATGCCATCCCAATATAGTTCCATCACTCCTTGAAAAAAAAATTCTAAACACAGAAATATCATTGGTTTAGAAACAAGGTAATCTTCAAATACTATATCATTTTAATCATATAATAAATTAATTTATGGATATTAGCATAACAATATCCTAAATCCTAATGTTGTCTAAACCGATCATTTACACCAACTTTGTGGACATAGACATGAACATTACATAGTCATGAATTAATTTAATAATTAACAGTGAGGATCATTTATGGTTTAGAGTTTTACAGAATTAGGATATAACTATTACGTTACATCTCAAATATTACAATGTAAACAATTATAATCTGTATCATTTTTTCAAATAATATAATATTTTAAAAGAAAACCAGAATTCAGTTCATGATATAAATCATCGTGAATTATTATTTTCTCTTACCCATAATTATCCCCTAGGAAAAATATTTCAAAAACATTGGATGACCATATATAGCTCATTAATGGTTTTAAAATAAAAAATGAAAACATTAGACCATCAATAAATAAATAACATAAAATATTTAACATTCCTCATGAAATCATAAGATTTATGAAAAACACATAGAAAACATAAAACATAAAGGTAAATTGTGACATTCATATCAAACTTACAATGTTTCTTTCGCTGCTACATAGGGTGTTAAGTTGGAATACACATCACAGTATATTCCTTAAATCTCTTAAGTGAAACATTAACGTTTATATCTATCACATTACCCAATTCTTTGGAAAGCTATCTCGAGCTCACCCTCCCAAGGTTTAACAGGAAACCACCAGTATACATAAAAAATATCCAAGAACCATAACATATACATAACATATGAACAAGCATAAAGGAAATATAACATTTCCACATTAAAATCAAAATATAACATTTCAATATATTAACATAATCAATCAATTAAAAAATCCATTTTGAAAACAATAAAATGTAAAAAGAGTATATTCAATTTATTTTACTTTCAGAAACATTTGGCCTAATTAATTAAGCTAAATATCAAATAATGCTCGCAGCGGAAGAATGGTCGATGTCACCATGTATGTTAAAAATAAAAATTATTTTTTTTATATTTTTTAAAACACATCCTAAAATAGTTTCTCATTGAATTAAATGAAATTTTAAATGGTTTTACTCAACGTATATAGGAATTTCGTGTATAAATCAATGTATGACTCAATGAAAGGTGATTGATACAATGTCCCTTACCTCATGTCCGACTAGTCCTGTTCATTCTTTAATATCTAGAATAATAAACTAAAGTTAATTTTTACTTTCTTCATAACCTTTTTCATGTTTCATATTCCTTTTATATCAATTATTACAATTTTATAAACATTACACAATCATTTATGTTAATAATAGTCGTTCTGTCGATATGTGGTACTTGAGTCGAAAATAAACTACTTATAATTACAAGATTTTTATGCAGTCCAAATTCCATTATATCCAAAATGATATTCATGATTTAGATATCATATATATCACATGTATCCAATGTATTTATATTTTTATTATTGTACATAACATTTGTAGAAATGATATGAAATGCAATGTTCATGGAAAAAGTAAGTTGAACATATGCTTGAAGACTACTTTCATTTATATTTCGTATTTAATTGAATGAAAACTAAATGATACATTGGTATATTATAATTCCATTATAATATCTTATATAATTTCATTAGCTCCATCCTTTACGTGTTCTATGAATGGAATTAACGAGCTATATCACATTGAGGGGGTGGTAGTTTGTACTTCCTCAAATGAAATTATCGTATTTACCCATTATGGAAACCACAATGATATTATATAAATGAATAATACAGATGCTTACAGTAAATAGAAATAAAATATATAGCACATTTAAATAATGTTCCAACATAATATATGTCATGAAAGGCGGTAAGATATATTTGAACAGTCATCATTTCGAGAGGCAGTAGTTCGCCAACCACAGAAAAAATATTTTCAGATCCATTAGAAGGTGGTGTGTATAAGTATAGATAGAATATTTCTCATAATAACAACCTATTATATTTATGATAATATTTTTTTATTATAAATGGAATAAACAATTTTTAGGGGGTAGGAGATTTAAAATAAAATAAAAGAACATGAGAAATGACATTACCTTTAAATTGGGTATCTCCCATTGGTTTGAACCAAAAGGCATTATTGAATTTCTTTATGACTAGGGAAATGCTTCCAGGATGAAGAGAGAGATGTTAGAAGATTATTGGAGATGTTTTTTGAATATCCATTTGTTTTTAAGGGTTTGTGTAATGGGTAAGATATGGTGGCATTTTATAAGAGTGAGGTGGGGCTCTTTAGGAATGTTTTAAATTACTATTTTATTACAAAATGATTTTCAGTTTCAATATGTCAACTATATATTTTATTAGAAGATAAGGTGAAAATATGTAGAAATAAAATAATCCAATAATAATTGGAATGGTTTTGGATATTTTGTAATCCTAATATTTTTATTTAATCTTTTTTAACTTTTTTACCTTTTTTCATGTCCTCTTATATATTCATAATATATGGTTAATATATTTACTATAAAATGTGATGAAACCCAAAATAGATCATTAATATAATTTTTAACATCATATATGTCATTTTTCTGAATCATAGATTTTTAGGATTATTTTATAATTTAAAAATATATTATTTGTTTTAAAAACACATTTATGTCAATTTATAAAATATTTGTATCAATATTATTAAAAAATCAATGAATACATGATTATTTAAAAAAAACTATATTTATTAAATGATAACATGTAATTGTATTCTATAAAATATAATGATTACATAAAAAGTTTCAGGTTAAATTTATTTTAATAATTATAATATCAATTATTTTAATCCATTATTAATGAATAAATTACTGTATCACCATTATGTCAAAATTAAATTAATTTATTTAATGTCTAAAAATTATTAATAAAATACCATGATATAGGAAATCATTATTTCATTATAATTACTATTTATAGTCAGGATCATTAATTTTATAACCAATTATAGAAATTGTTTTACTAAGAGTTATATGATTATGTTACATTTTCATTAACACTAAATTAGTTTTTATAAAGTTTCATTTTTCACTTAAAAGTGGATTCATGGGGTCCCAATGACAACCAAAGGACATACATGGTTGATTATTCATCATCATGTTGTATTAGGAAATGTTTTAGAGAAATATAATATTATAATATTATAATTTTTTACCCTTATTTACCAGATTTACCTTTTTACCATGGAAAATAAATCATTTACTGATATTACTATTCATATTGCCTAAAAATACAAGTTACCTATTTAGAAAATTTGACCTCCTAATTTCAAATATGGAATACTTTTTTCAAAATTTGATACACATAAGTTGAATAAATTTATTTTAAATCAATTCATGTTGTTAAAACAAAATCGGGTTTTTAAGAAATAATAACTATCAAAAGATTGACACTTTTGTATGTACAATTTCAATGTCAAATTACTTATAATTACCAAATTAATATTAAATGGTAAAAATATGAAATAATTATACTTTAAAAAAATTAATATTTTAATCTATATTTCTCAATAAATTAGATTAAATGGTAGTTTTGAATTAAAATGCAGTATTTTTAACTATTCATTAAAAAATGAAATTTAATAAAAAAATTCCAAAATCTAACCAAAAGTAAATATTGATTTTCTGATTCAAAAAAATTATATTTTTTCGAGTAGAACATTTAAAATTTAAAAAACTAGATTGAAAAAAATCAGTCAAAAATATATAAATCGACCTTTTAATGAATATTAGAGTAGTTTTGCTTAAAATTTTATTAATAAACATTTTATGCCTATAACATTTATTGGATAAATGTAAAAAATATAACAAACATGTGTAATCATATTATAGTTCTTTTTATTCATTCCCTCTAATACAACGGTTATGTGTTAACTACCATTCAAAATTATAATATTATGGTATTATTTTTCGGTATAACCCAACGTTGTGTGAAACGAATGATTTCAAAGAAACATGTTATCGCATATCGGGTACTCCATCCAACATGACATCCCATTTAATGTAAAATTAATATTTTTTTAAAAAAATATATTAAATATGAAATTTTCATATTCATTATTAACCTGGGATGTTACACATAAGTTTACATTAGAATCTCTACATGGTTTACGAAATGTGCTCTAATCGTTCAAGATGAAAAGTTTCTAAAATTGTCCCCACCACACATGGTTACATAATCGTTCTCCAAAAATGTGCCGACCATGCCCAAATCGTTGTTTTTCTATGTTTTCCTTTCATTTTTTCCTGTAAACCTAGGAGCACCCCTGAGGTCCACATACTCATGGGAACAATCCATTTACCTTAAAAGGGGATAGGATAAACAATTTACACAAATACATGTCTCCATGTAGTCTGGGATATTATAATATCCCCCAACTTATGATATATATTCCTTGAACCCTTCTTCCTCAGCAATATTAAGAATCCAATGAAAAGAGGAAAGTTCACGGGGCACAGATATCCAATTATCAATCTCAGATTTCTCGATTAACATTTCAATGCAGCGATAAAACTCAAACTAAGTGAATAGACTGGACCCACAAGACATTATCAATATAGTCCAAAATACAAACCAAATTATCCCCAAAGGACACATAATTCTCAATATCAATATTTTCAACATTAATCATGCAACGACTCAACCCTTTGGAAATGGTACGGATCATTAGTTTTTCTTTTAAATCATTCCATTAACTTGTTTAATGTGTTTAATGTTCTATGAAAGGTCTGGGGAGTGTGCGGGGTTGGTTCGGAGCCCAAGAGATTGTGAAATGGGCTTCCAGACAGGGGTGCATGGCCCGTGCACGGCTTGCGCATGGTTTGTGCTCGTTTTGGTTAAACCATGTGCCTAACCCGTGTGACCCATTTTTGTAGGCAGGGAAGTGCACATGGTTTGCGCATGGTTTGGTAAACTGTGCACCTAAACTGTGAGACCCAGATCTGTTTAAATTTATAGTTTTTACCTTAAATATCTTTAAGTCCTTAAGCCTTTCCTTTTTCATTTCAGTAGACAAAACACAAGGGAGGACCTCTTTTTGAGCTCTAAACCCTCTCCTCTCTCAATATTTTGTTGTTTCTTCATCCGGCGACCGTTCATTGATGTGTTGAAGGCGTTGGATCACCCAAGGTATGACTTATCACACCTAATCCTCTTTTATCAGTAAATCTTGCCTTCCGTCTTGTTATTTTGATGCAGGCTCATATGCCCTATTTTTAGGGTAATGGACTGGAACTTATATCTCTTCCAATATACTGCGAATCTGAGGTTGATATCGAGAAATCCTACACCTACAGCTCTGAGGTCGGTGGTCACGTGGTTTCCATTTTGGGTTATCTCTTTATTGAGTTATTTTTTTCATGCCACGGTTTGTCTTTCGCCAATCCCCTTATTTATAATGACTGCTTCATATCTAAATGACCCGTGTGGTATAAGAGTAATGAATCCAACTTTGTTAGGGTGTTTGGATTTTTTATGGACCAATAGTGGTCAAACATAGATGTTATTCCTTGATAATTGGACCCCATTTACCTATAAACATTAATGAAATGTATTGAAGGTCATTTTCCATACAAGGAAAATGAGAAGACTTGGTTAGAGGATGGATTGGATGAGAGAGCCCGAAACCCTTTAATGAATGGAAATTCATGTATGCGATGATTTTCTGAGGTGATATTATAAGATGGACATGCCTTTCTTCGTTAATGTGATATGATATAAGATGGTTTTCCTTATATGATGTGATGTGAATGGTTATTCATTGTTGTGTTGATGTGCTTGTGATAACCCGTGTGTGGGCAGGAGGCATTCTTACCCCGTGCCAGATAAATCCAAGTGATTGATGACAAGAGGCATTTATACCTCATTCCCATATAACCATTACAAGTGGGAGGAATTTATAACCCATGACAGCTACAGTGATTGTGTACGAGTGGGATTTATACCTCGTTCCTATATAACCTTTACGGGTGGGAGGCATTTCTACCCCACGCCTGTTACAGTGCTTGTGGACGAGAGGCATTCATACCTCGGGCCAGTGATACTTGTATGTATGATAGAAGAATGGATTAGAGGCATGTTTTCCTCATGCCAGTGATAACCTGTATCTATGTACTTATACCTCCGGTTATCATTTAGTTTACCAGCCATGAGATAGAGCATGTAGACCTGCCAGGTGTCCCTCTGGAACCTGAGCAGGAGGGTTGTTTATTTACTTTTCTTTACTTACATGCAGTCTATTACTAAATTTCCTTATGAACACCTATTTGTATTCCACGTAGATATTGTTGGTGGTGGCCTACTGAGACTTTTCTCACACCCTACCTGGGCGGCCTCTTGGGCACCCATGTAGTCTTTACTACTGCAGGTACTAGTAGGGGCCAAGGACCAGCTTCAAGTTGTTGATATCTGTATGTTCTAATTGGAGATCCAGAGCAGAGGATCGATCTTGGATAGTGATGCTCGTGGACTACTTTTGTTCTTTTTGTAATATTGTATTGCATACTTTTCTTCTATTTCCATTGTACTATCATGTCATGAATCCATTTTGTATTAGACACAGCCAGTGTAGATTTTGTATATTTATCAGGCTTTTCCTTAACTCTGTTGTTTGGTTGTATGTTTCCCCTTTTTATTCTGTTTATCCATTGGTTGTGCTTCCGTTATTTATATTACTTAGCTGCTATTCCACTGTGTACTCTGAAATGGTGGTACAGTCTCCCCACTGGCATACAATTACACCACCTCTACTAGTCGGCAGCCCCTGGCCTATGGGGAGATGTGCCAAGGGTCATGTAGCCAACCAGGCCCGGGGCTCGGGTTGAGGGGAAACTGGGTCTAGGAAGACACAAATTGGTATCCTATGTTTTATTTCTTACTTGATTTACTATTCGGCGATGATAGACATGGAGAACGGGAATTAATAGGGACTTAGTTAATTTCGTGATTGGGCGTCGCGAACACATCTACGGGGAAAAGACCAAGTTGCCTATTTTTATGTTGTTATTGATTCTTCTATTTTCTGATGATATCGTTTCACCATAGGGTGCTTCACATGTTTTTTGATGTTATTGAGACTTTCACTATTGGAATTTGGATTTCATGGTTCAACCTGATTAAATGAGGGTTATGAATTAGAACATGCATCACGATAGGCACAATGTGACTAGGCCATGAATCTTCCCATGTCACGTTTAAATTTTGAGCGACCATTGAGTGTTTTTTATTTCCATGACATGGTAATATGTGTGCCTTTTTGAAATCCCTTCATTCATGTTATGGATTGAGGAATGATGTGGTTTTAGTGGGTGTCACTCTTTGGTTCATAATGTGTATGGGACCTTATGGATCAAAAAATGACATTCCATCTAAACCAATATTTTGCATAAAAGGAAATTTAAATGAATTATTAGCACAAGTAAATAAGGAATGACATCCATGTCTGTGTCATCTTTCATTTTATGAGGAGTATGGGCCCTTATGGGCTAGGAAATTCTAAATCAGTAAATTACGTTAAATGTGAACAATGACATGTTTTAATAAGAGTTCCTATGGGTGTGGAGAGGTGATCTGTGTAGTAGGAAGTCCATGTACCTGTCCTAGCTTTTAGATTTCAACCTTTAATTTTTTTTGTTTCATTCTTTGAGACGTTCTTTTGGCATTATTTCACTATGACTACGAGATGTCCTTGTGTTTCGCGTGCTGATGGCGGTGACGATCATGTTCCTAAGTTGGCAGGACCAGATCCGCCAGTTTATCTTCCTGTCGAGACACCTGTGGCTCCTATTTCTATTCCTAAGATGGGCGTCGATGCCAAGTTCCCTGAGAACATCTTTCATATGATGCACAATACGCAAGGTGGAGTGCGACCTGCCCCGACTGTGGCAGAGTTAACCCGTGAGTTTATGTGACATCATCATCCAAAATTAATGGGAGATGGCAGACCACTTGCTGCAGAATCTTGGTTGGAAGCTATACTGACCGTCATCGAGAATCTTGAGACTCCTCCCTAGTGGAGGGTCAATATGGTAGCTTATATGCTATTTGGTTCATCCAGGAGGTGGTGGGATGACATCACCCAGTAAGGACAGTAGAGAGAAATGATCTGGACTGATTTCTAGACTATCTTCGTTGATTATTTCTTTCCCCAGACATTGAGGGCTGACAGAGCTAGGGATTTTTGGAATCTGAAATAAGGGACCCTGACAGTCATGGAATATTTGTCTGGTTTCCCTAAATTACAGCATTTTGCTCCTGCACTAGCTGCTGATGATCTCACGGCCGCAAGTCATTTTGAGGATGGGATGTGTTACGCCATCCATTCGAATGTTAATGTGTCCAGGTTGACGACAATTTTAGAAATTGTTTATCAGGGGTAGAATCACATAGAAGAACTTGAGAGAAGCGGACGGTGTGAACCTTGGTGGTTCGGCACCGAAGGGTTCTAGTGGATTTTCTTCTAGGAAGAAGAGGTATTTTGAGGACACTTGTAGTGTTAGTGGTGGTAAGACCATTTTCTCTAGTGGTACTCGTATCTCTCACTAATTTGGGGTGCCATGACATATCAAGAGGCAGTGTACGCGAGTCCCAGTGGTGTGTACAGGTTGTGGTTGGTTGGGTCATATCCACCGCTTCTGCAAGACTTTTCCCCTAGGGTCCAATGAGAAGGGATCTTTACCTACTCCATGATCTGGTGCTGGATAGGTAGGATCACATCAGTCAGGTGGTTGGAATACCGCCGGTCGATCAGGCTGTGGTGGCAGTCGAGGAAGAGGTAATCAGGCTTATGACTCTCAGAACCTGTAGGGAGGGTCTGCTCAAGTTATCTAGGTTGTGACTCAGGGTTATGGTGTCGTCCAATTGTATGCAGTCGAGCCTATGCCGCAGGTGCAGTACGTTGGACCATCTACGGTACAAGGTACAATTCTAGTTGCCTCTACATTAGTATCTTCTTTGTTTGACAAAGGCTCTTCTCACTCTTCTATATCAGAGGTGTTTATCATATGTTTGGGCCTCGACATTGAGTCATATCATGGTATGATCACGTTAGATACCTCGTTGGGTATCTGTTCAGAGGGCGTTCAACATTGTCATAATTGTCCCCTCGCGGTGGGCAGTTACATTTTCATGTGGAACCTGTATGTTCTGGATATGACAGGTTTTGAGGTAATAATCGGGATGCACTGGTCAGTTCCCTATAGAGCGTGGATTTACTGCTATCGCTAGAGGGTGGCGTTTACGACACCAGATGGCGACACACATATGCATAAGGGATAATGGGATCTTAGTGAAACACGAGTAGGAACAGAACACCATAGTCTATCTGGTTTCATGGCACAAGATGCCAGTATTTATTTTGATGACCAAGGGTTACAACCCTCTATTTATCCTCTGGTAGTGGAGCTTTTCAGTGATGTCTATCCTGATGATTTATCTGGTCTATCTTTTGTGTGTGAGGTGGAGTTTACTATTTATCTTATACTAGGAGTGGCACTGGTGACCATTCCTCCTTATAGGATGGAACCTAAGAAACTTCTAGAGATTAAGAGTCAGTTGGAAGACCTGGAAGAAAAAGGCTTTATACGTCCAAGTAATTATCCTTGGGGATCATCGATTCTTTTTTCCAAGAAGGCAGATGGTACCCTTCGTCTTTTCATGGATTATCGTAAGTTGAATCAGCTGACTATTATGAATTGGTATCCTTTACCTCGAATTGGCGACCACTTCAATTAACTCCAAGGAGTGAAGCTGTTTTAAATGATATATTTGAGGTCGGTGTGTCACCAGGTCCATGTTAGGACTTCAGACATACCTCGCACGACGTTAAGGAGTGGGTATGGTATCTATGTGTACCTAGTCATGTTGTTTGGGCTTACGAATTCACCAACAGTGTTTATGTCTCTTATTAATCAAAATTTTCACCCTTACATTTATTTTTTATGGTTGTATTTGTGGAAGATATATTAGTCTATTCACTGTCAAGGCACGACGATGCAAACCATCATGAGATCGTGCTGAATACACTAAGAGAGCATCAGATTTATTATAAGCTTAGAAAATTCCAATTCTGGATAAATAAGTTTCAATTCCTATGTCACATTATCTCTGAGTCTGGAGTTTCAGTTGACCCTGAAAAGGTGAGTGCTGTAATTTCTTGGGAGCAGCCCAAGAACATCATTGATATCTTGAGTTTCTTGGGGCCTTATGGATATTATATGAGTTATATTCATCACTTTTCATGTCTAGATAATATCTTACAACTTTGACAAAAAAGGGGGTGAGATTTGATTGGTTGGGACCTTGTGATGTAGCTTTTCAGGAAGTGAAGGGTAGACTAACTTCAACACTGATACAAATCTTTTTGGAGTGAGACAAAGCATATACAACCTTTTGTGACACATCAGGTATCGGTCTTGCAGCTGTCTTGATGCAAGACATGTGAGTCGTTGCGTATAGTTCTTGACATTTAAAGGCTTAGGAATGGAATTATCTGACACACGACCTCGAGCTCGCAGCGTTTGTACATGCCTTACGCTGTTGGAGACAATATTTGTTGGGAGAGAATTTTGTAGTATTCACTGAAGAAACAATCCTCAAATATATCATCACTCAGTGGGATCTAAATCTCACGCAACGTAGGTGGGTCGAGTACCTACAATCCATTGATTTCAAACTGGCCTACACTCCTGGGAAAGGGAATTCAGTAGCTGATGCGTTGAGCCAGAAAACTCTATAGCAGGTGGTTCGGAATCCAATGAGGAGTGGAAGCTGATGGATTTATTTTCAGAGATGCACATTTAGGTTCAAGAGGGCCAGGGTTGAACTGTTCTCTCATACTTAGCAGTGATGTCTAATCTTTTAGAACAAGTCAAGGATAGACAGTTATCCGATCCGAAAGGCCTTGTTCTACGAGAGAGTGTTGCTGACGGTGCCTCTACAAATTGGACCATGGATGAGGGTGATACTTTATTGTTCTGCGGGCGTGTATGGGTCCCATCAGACATCAGATAGGAGATGATGAGGGATTTCTAGACCTCAGCATGGGCAGTTCACACAGGCATCACCAAAATGTATCGTGATTTGCAACGACAGTACTGGTGGCCTAGCATGAAATGGGAGATAGCCGGTTTTATCAAATGTTGTTCCACCTGTCAGCAGGTGAAGGCGGAATATTAGCATCTGACAGGGTTTTTACAGCCATTGTCCATTCTGGAGTGGAAATTGGACTATGTTTCTATGGAATTTATAAACGGTTTACCCAAGTCACCTCATGGAAATGATGCAGTATGGGTAATCTTTGACCGTCTAACGAAGGTCGCACATTTCTTACATGTGCGGGAGACCTTCATGATTGATGACTTGGTAAGCCTGTATGTCATGGAAATAGTTCCCCCTAATGGAGAACCTCGATCTGTTGTCTCAGTTAGAGATCCCCATTTTACATCTCTGTTATGCCAGGGTTTACAGAAAGCCTTGGGTACGCAGGTACATTTGAGCACTACCTATCACCCACAGACTTATAGACTGACCGAGAGGACTATACAGGAACTAGAGGACATGTTACGTGCCTGTGTTCTCAATTTTGGAGGTTCATGGGAAAATAACATTCCTCTTGTCGGGTTAGTTATAACAATAGCCTCTAGGCTACCATTGAGATGGCTCCCTATGAAGACTTATATGGTAGGCCTTGTCGCTCGCCACTATGTTGGACTGAAGTATGTGAGGGAGCTGTTCTATGACAATGTCTTGTGTAGGAGACAAAAGACCAGATATATCTTATTAGGAAGTGTACGTAGACAGCTCATTCTAGACAATAGTCTTTTGGTAAAAAGAACTGGTGACCTCTTGTGTTCAAGGTTGGGGACAAGGTTTTCTTGAAGGTCTTACGCAGGTTGGGGCAGAGACATATATGGAAGCAGGGTAAGCTCTCATCGAGGTTCGTAGGACCCTTGGAGGTGATGTAGTGGATTGGGACAGTAGATTACAAGCATGCACTTCTGTAGAGATATCAGGCCATGCACGAGGTTTTTCATGTATCTCAACTATGTAGGTACATTTCAAATTGGACACATGTTTTTCAGCCAGATGAGGTTTAACAAGATGTGGATACTTCCTTCAAGGAATATCCATGCGAATTGTTGACCAAAGCGTGAAGACACTCCTTTGTAGGTCCGTTCCTCTTGTATGGGTGTTATGGTAGCACAGTTGGGTACATGACGAGACCTGTGAGCGAGAGGCTGATGTACGTTCTCAATGGATAAAGCTTTTTGTCGATGACACCCCAGTACCCTCAGAATGCCAACTCGGGGACAAGTTGCTTTAAGGAGGGGAGGTTGTAACGACCCGACCCTTTGGCAAAGGTATGGATCGTTAGTTTTTCTTTTAAATATATCCTTTAAGATTGTTAATGTGTATAATGTTCTATGGAAGGTACGGGGGGTGTCCCGGGTTGGTTTGAAGACCAGGAGTTTTAGAGATGTTCTTGAAGTTAGGGGCGCATGACATGCACACGGTTTGGGTAAACCGTGCGGCCTTTGGTCTAGCAGCAAAGAGGTGCACATGGTTTGAACACGATTTGGGTAAACCGTGTGCCTACCCCGTGCGACCCTTTTCTGGAGGAATTAAAATGGGCACGGTTTGCGAATAGTTTGGTAAATCGTGTGCCTTAACCATGCGACCCAGATCTGGGTAAATTTACATTTTTCCCTTAAATATCTTTAAGGCTATAAGCTTTTGCATTTTCATTCCAGTGGACAGAACCCAGGGGAGGACCTCTTCTTGAGCTCTAAACCATATCCTCTCTTAATCTCTTTCCGTTTCTTCTTCTGTCAAATGTTCTTTGAACCGTCGAAGGCGTTGGATCACCCAAGGTAAGGCTTACCACACCTAAGCCTATTTCCTTGGTAAATCATGCCTTTCGTCTTGTTATTTTAATGTGGGATCATATTCCCTATTTTCAGGGCATTGGAATAAAACTAAAATATCTTCCAATCTAGTATGAATCTAAGGTTGATATTAAGTGAGCCTACACCTACAGATCTAAGGTAGGTTGTCACGTGGTTTCCATTTCAGGTTTTCACCTTATTGAGTTCTTGTTGTCATGCCATGGTTTGTCTGTTTTCAAACCCCATATTTATAATGACTACATCATATCTAAATGACCTAAGTGGTATAAGAGTGATGAATCCATCCTTGTTAGGGTGTTTGGATTTTTTATGGACTGGGAGTGGTCAACCATAGGTGTTATGCCTTGATAATTGGCCCCTTTTATCATTGAAACATAATAAGATGTATTGAAATGAAATTTTCCAGGTAAGGAAAATGAGGTGACATGGTTTGAGGTTGGCTAAGATGAGAGAGCCTGAAACACTTTAATGAATTTAAATGCATGTATTCCATGTTTTTCTTAGGTGATATTATAACATGGATATGCCTTTCTTTGGTAATTTGATATGTTATAGGATGGTTTGCCTTATATGATGTAATGTAAATGGTTATGCTTTGTTGTGTTGATATGCCTGTGATAACCCATGTGTGGGTGGGAGGCATTCTTTCCCCATGCTAGATAAATCTCATTGGTTATGGATGAGAGGCATTTATAACTTGTTCCCATATAACCTTTACGGGTGGGAGGCATTTATACCCCGCGCCAGATACAATGATTGATGACAAGAGGCATTTATACTTTTTTCCCATATAACCATTACGGGTTGGAGGAATTTCTACCCCATGCTGGTTACAGTGCTTGTGGACGAGAGGAATTCATACCTAAGGCTAGTGATACATGTATGTATGTGAGAAGCATGGATGAGATGCATGTTTACCTCGTGGCAGTGATAACCTATTCCTATGTACTTATACCTCTGGGGATCGTTCAATTTACCAGCCATGAGATGAAGCAGGTAGACTTGCCTGGTGTCCCTCCAGAACCTGAGTGGGAGGTTTGTTTATTTACATTGATTTACATACTTGCAGTCTATTACTCACATTTCTTGCGAACAACTATTTTTATTACACGTAGACATCATTGGTGGTGGCCTACTGAGACTTGTCTCAGAACCTACCTAGGTTACCACTTGGGCACACTTGTAGACTTTACTTCAGTAGGTACTAGTAGGGGAAAAGGCCTAGCTTCATGTTGTTGATACATATATGTTCTAGCTGGAGATCCAGAGCAAAGGATTGAGCTTGGATAGAGAAGCTCGTGGACTAATTTTGTTCTTTTTGTATTATTGTAGAACATGCTTGTATTCTATTTCCATTGTACTAGAAATCCATTCATTCCATTTTGTATCAAACACTGCATGTGTGTATTTTTATTTTTATCAGGGTTTTCTTTACCTCTATTGTTTGGTTGTATGTTTCCCATTTTTCTCCTGTTTATCCATTGGTTGTGCTTATGCTATTTCTATTACATTGTTGTTATTCCTCTGTGTACTCTGAGCTGGTGGTACGGTCTCCCCACTGACAAACCATTACACCCCTGCTGCTATTCGGCAGGTCCTGGCCTATTGGGAGTCGAGCCAGGGGTCATGTGGCCAACTGGGCTCGGGGCTCGGGTTGAGGGGAAGCCGGGTCCGGGACGTCACAAATCACATGATATTTATCAGAGTGATACTACCAGAGTTGTGAAGAATTAAAAAATCATGCTTCCCACTATACTGTTGTGGATGATCCATTTGGTATGACACCATTCTGATCATCTATACAACATCAAACACCCCCAATACCTGGCCACCACCTTTTCTTACTTCTGAATTCTATTATGACCCAACCTTGATGAAACATGGAAAAACACACTATCTCCCACCATAAACTGTATAGGTCTAAAATGTCAATCTATATATGACTTTTACCTACTCTAAACACTTATCATGCGCTTCTGAATCATTCAACCATTTTCCAATGACTCTTGAAAAATTATTGGTCCAAACAGATTAGACTCAGTGGATTTTATCCAACACAATAGAGAACAACATGGTATCCCATAAAGTGCCACAAAAGGATCCATCCAAATCATAGCCTAAAAACTATTGTTGTAAGAAATCTCAAAGGGAGAAATATTATTTTCTCAAAAACTAAAAAATTCAATACATAAGATCTCAACATGTCCTCTAATACCTAAACTATATGCTTTGACTACCAATCCATCTATTGGTCATAGGAAATACTAAATAACACTGGGGTACCAAGTTCCATATGTAACCCCTTCCAGAATAGTTATGTGAAACATCCATCATGATAGAAAACTATGGTTTGGGGAACACCATTCAATCACTCAATATCTCAATCATATAACTCACCCAACTAAAAAACTGATTATTTTTCCTGGATAGGGAAAAATGATCCTTTTTATTCACCCAATCAAATACCACACTGATTTTGTCATTCATCCATGGAATCATTAGAAGAATCACTATGATGTCAATAATTATGCCGGTCCACTCCCATTTAGGAATATGAAATGACTGTAAAAACCCACATATGTTATAATGCATGACCTTCCCAATTTGATAGATAAGGAATCATGCAACAAAACATGTAAGATCATTCATTATTCCTAACGATCAATACTGCTGACGATGATCAGGATACATTTTAGTCAAACCTGGATGTGAACTTAATTATATGAATGAAACTTGTGTATCAAATCATCCAGAACACTTTCGGGTACCATAAAATAGAACCAAACATAAACATTTGAATTAAAAATAATAGACCAACTAGATGGTGACATCACACCATTGTGAAAGTCATTTGTATCTCAACACTTTGGATCCACCATCTTACTCTCCATGACCCATCTCCAAATCATAAACTCAACTGTTATAGTCAGAAGGTTCATTTTCCAATCCACATCTTGTACATCCAGGTTCATCTAAATAAACTAGGCCATCATTATCCAATCATATTTGGATTCCTTAACCACTTGATTCTGAGTCTTCTGGCTTAACATATCCTCAACAATATAATATTTTCATACAATTTAATGTTACTAAATATAATGTTATTTTAGGAAATAAACCTATCATCAGAATCAAAGATTCTAATCCAGCAGATAAAATATGTACCTAAGACTTTTATGATTAGTAAAAACAATGAACCACTCTCCAAATAAGTAATGCTTCCAACACATTAATGCATTAACCATAACATTTATCTCAAGATCATGAGTAGGGAAATTTTTTTGTGGACTAATTATTACTTAACCATGTGATACAACCTGATCCTCCATCATCCACACTTCCATGAGTAAAATACAGGATGTATCACAGATCAATGATTACCTCTTACTAGCTCTTAGTAAGATAAAAGTCGATGTGGTTGTCAACAACTTCTTCAACTATTTAATAGAATTCATGCATGCCTTCGACCAATCATACATAAAATACTTCATTGTTAATCCTTAGAGTGGGACATCCCAAAGTGATTAATCTTTAATGAGCCTTTGGTAATAATTAGGCAAACCCAAAAAACTTCGAAAAAAGATGCTCCCAGGACACAACATATTAGAAATTATATAGTTCATCCAATAAACCTACCTTGGAAATCATGTGGATTAAGAAATGAAATTTATTAATCCAAAACATGGAATTAGATATCATTGCATAATTCATTTTCTCTCTTAGTGTACATGGGATGATTTCAAGATTATTGGCATGTTCATGAAGATTTCTTGAGTATAGAAGTTTGTTATCAACAAAGACATCAATGAATTGATCATGATATGAGTGAAATATTATATTCATTAAATAAATGAAAATATATGGTTCTAGTTTTTAATCCAAATGAAAAAAACCCATAAAATCTATACCAGCTCTATAATTAATTGTGTGGTATGTCATAAGTTCTCACCCACAACTGGTGGTATCCCAATCACAGTTCAATCATGGATAACACGGAGGAAACCCTCATTTGGTCGAATAGGTCATCGATTATGGTAAGAAGGTATCTATTATTAACTTCCAACAAATTTATCTTCCAATAATCATCAGAAAACCACAAATTCCAATCACCCCTATTTCAAATAAATATGTTTTATCCCCATGGTGACATATTAGGATGGATGAATAAATTTTTTCTCCAACATTTCAAAATGATACTTCAGTTATTGGAGATTGGAAAAACCCATTAAATATTGTGAAATGGATTCTCGTTCTCCCAAGGCTGAAAATTGATCATGAAATCTAATTCTTACTCTTATGGAAGTCCCCAATAATCATCCAAAATCACATCCTTAAAAAAATCCACCAAAGGAGGATTTAAATGTTGTTCCACACATCCCTCATCTAAAATAAGACATAAAATATGGTCAGTGAGTTCCACTAGCTATTGTAAAATTGGATATATATGGCTTGCCAAAACATCCCACTTAGTATAATTGATATAAATATCTTCATAAAGAGATTTGAACATTACCTGACATTGGTAACAGTTTATATTGGATTGATACAACAACAGACAGTCTATAAACTGAATCTTGTAAAAACCTGACATCTCAAGGAAAAACAGATCCCACAGGAATCAATATCCACCACCATCCAAATAAAACCATTGCACTGTACGACATCCTCAACTCACCCCCAACAGATTATCAATCTACATACACCAAAAAACACATTCAATGTCTAGGACCAACACAACTACGAACGTAGTAGAGATAAAAGAGTTTGGGGATCCTATGTCAAATTAAGCATTAGTGAGAATGGTAGCTATAATAATTATAACAGAAACATTAGATGTATATACTCGTTACCTCTAGGAATAGTCTAAAATACATGGAGATGAACTATCTATCTACCTTATGATATACCCTACACAACGTTCACTACACTGCCCTACTTGTATGAATAGTCTCTCCTATGATTTCCACTTCCATCACCCCTACTGGTATGATATATAATTATCCAAATACCTACCTTATAATGGGTTATCGAAACCATGTCTTCTCTTGACATCTACCTCTGGCCACCATCTACACCAAACTACTAAGGGTTCTTATTGAACATTTGTTTCAGTCCCAACCAAACACATGGTAAAAATTGGAGTGGTGGTCAAGGATACTTACCCCCCATGTGCCTCATCCTAACTCACTAGTAACATAATACCTAACAACCACTACGAAGGATTGTTCCTCTATTATAACTACACACTACACATTATCCCTATTAGAAATTCCGAAAAATATGCTTCCAACAGTAACAAGATGTACGACCTGTCAGGCACCTGGAACCACAAGACTAGCACCTAATAAACCCTTTAGGTTCCTATATGAGATTAGAACATGGTATACTACCTCTATAAGTCTATTTAGATTGATGATATTCACTTTCATCATAATCGTGTGCCTAATCCCATCCCAGATTCATTTTTCCATTGTTTTCTCATCTCCATTCAACATCAAAATGAATAGGATCATCTTAGTTAAATGACTAGAATAATCCCTCGCTAACATAGCTCCCATAGTCTAAATCCGAAAATCCTACACCTTATCCGGCCCCATGGTTTATTGGTAGTAATATTCTAGAAACCATTCATGAAAATCCTTTCACAACATCTATTCTGCCTACTCCATCTAACCTATAATTTGTTTCCAATTCCTTGCCTGTCCCGACCACTTAGAGTCCTATAACAAGAATCACATGTCGGAATGAGTCCCTAGATGATAATGAATTATCTATTTTTACGCTATTAAGAAGGCGACATTCATTAGAAAACCATATCTAGTAATGGACGGAGCGTGTTGAAGTTGAAACTCATAGTTCAGCCCCAACTGAAATAATGGAACGACCATTGAGAAGTCGTTGTAAAGTTTTGTATAAAACGAAATATGCCTCAATGAAAAGATATTGAGACGAAGTCCCTTACAAAGACAGTATCCTTAGATTAAGGATAAATTAATTACATGATTATGTGTGGAAAATATAAATACACCTAACATAAGAGGATATAATGTGTAAAACAATTGGAGGTTGTCCACACATAATCATAATAAGACATAATCAAGAAGTTTTGATTTGACCCAATGAATTGAAATTGGGTTAAGAAGTTCCCTTACAGAAATTCGACAGCCAAACGACGTCACATTAAAATTCAGAAAATGAGTTGATGATAGAGAAAATTGTATGTCATCACATGGACATAATATTTATAGCACTAATGATATAGAATAAAATATCCCAACATAACAAGATGTAAATTAAAAGACATTACAAAAAGAAGTTTTAAATAAAAGAGGAGGGTGAAAGAGTCCCTTACCGATTTGGGTAACATTAAAAATGTACACCCCATCAAAGAAAGACCAAACAATACTGATGTAAATACCCATAAATGAGAGTATATTACCTAAAGTGTAGAATCATGGTTAGTACATACAACACACAACAGAGATAGTGTCAAATATAGCATGAATCTCATGTGAATAAAAAGAGAGATAAAAACACCATACCTCATTGTAATCAATCAAGTCGTATGACCAAAAGATAATGAACCCAATATGGAATACATAATACCATGAATATAAATATAATCATGATAATATATATCAAATGGAAGAACTACATACACCACATGCAACAAATAAGTGGCGAACAATGGAATTCTCAAGGAATGAAAAGTGAGGTAAGAAATCCCCATACGAAAATTTTGCAGCCTAATGGCGCCACATAAAACATAAAAAAATGGATTGATGAGATAAAATAGGGTATCTAATCATATGAACATAAAACTTACGGTAATAATATTTTAAAATAACATCACCCAACATAAGATATAGGATCTTAAAAGAAGTGACATAAAAGAATGTACTTAAAAAAGAGAGAGAGGTAGGATCCCTTACTTCAAGTCCGACTTGTGTTGTTCATTTTTTTATATTCGTGAATAATAAATTTTGGTCAAATGATAATTTCATAAGGAACTCATTTAATTTTTATTATTCATATAATATCACATATAATAATGTAATAATAATTAGTTAATTATGTGAGTTTACATCAGACGTTTTTTGTCGATGTTTGGTACATGAGTCAAAAATGAACTTGTTTGAAAATAATGTCCACGTAGTTATAATTACACTATCTCCAGAATAGTATTAATGATCCAAATGTCATATATATATAGTATATATTCATCTAATACTATTCCATATCATTTTGAGATATGAAAATGAAATGCACCATTCATTGAGACGGTAGGCCATACGTACGCATGAACGCTACTTTTAATTTCTTTTTCACAATAATGGAATAAAACTAAATGAGAGAGACATATATATATATATTATAATTCCAGTATAATATATATTTAAATTGGTCACATAATTCCATTATTTTTATTCTTTATACATTCCATGTATTGAATGAACGAGTGACATCACTTGAGGGGGCGGTAGTCCACACTTCCTCAAATGAATTTATCGCATTTTCACAACATGAAAAGCATAGAGGTATGTTCTAAATGTAAAATACAGAAGAATAGAGAGTAATTAAATATAATATATATCATAAATAAATAGAGTTCCATCATAATGGCCACCATGAGAGGTGGTAGGAGAAGATAGAACAATCATCGTTTCGTGAGACAGTAATTCACCATCCACGGAAATAGTAAGTTCTATAACCATTAGATAGAGGTGTGTGTAAGTTCAGCTCTAATAATTCTCATAAAAATATCCTAGTATATTGAATATAATGGTGTTGTTACAAAATAAAGTAATAAAAAGAGTTTAAATAGTTGGTGATGAAAAATAAAACAAAAGAACATAAGAGAAGACATTACCTTTAAATCGGGTTACTCCCTGTGGATTAAACCAAAAGGGCCTCTTGAAGATCGTTATGCCTAAGGTAAGGCTTCTAGGATGAAGAGAGGTATTTGGAGAGATAAATGAGAAGATTTTGGTCAATCCAAAGTCTTGAGAGTTGTGGGTAAGGGGGCAGAGGTGGGGACCATTTATAAGAGGGAGGATGGGCACTCTTGGAAAGTCTTGAAAAGTTACATTATTATAAATTTTTTTTCAGATATTAATGGTCCGAAAATTATATATTTCGAGTATAATGTGATAAGGGTTCAAAATACACCCTTCCCATAGGTTTTTTACAATTGTAGGTCTTATATTTTACCTTATCTTCTCATTTTATTTAAATCGTTCATTAATGAGGTAATCACTTCCTTATCACGGTGTTATAAATAAATTTATTTATATAATGTATAAAAACTTCAAAAAAATTACCATCACGTAGGAAATAATTTTAGATTTCTAATGAATTTTTATAGTCAAAGATATCATTTATGTAATCGAAATTAAAATTGTTTTACATAGGTGATACATACTTTGGTTACATTTTCCTTTCATTAAAAAAAATGATAAACGGTCACTATCACACTAAAGTGAATCAATGGGGTGCCATGGTTGGAACAAGGCATCCCATGGTCGTCCATGCAACCACCAATAGCATTAGGACATATGTCGGGGTCATTTTATAATTTTATAATATTATTTTATTACCCTTAACTACCTGATTACTAATTAAACACGACAATTAAAGATAATTACCGTCGTTACAATTCATAATGTACAAAAACAAAAGAGTCTTAATTACATAATTTGGACATTCTGATTCCAAATATAGAATCCATTTTATTAAATTAAAACAAATAAATTTCAGTAATTAATTTAAAACCATTCCTGTTGTCAAAACAAAAGATGAGTTTTTAAGATGTAAAATCTATTAAAAGATTGATTTGTTTTTTCATCCAATTGGAAAGTGAAATTACATCCAATGACCAAAATTGTATAAAATTATAAAAACATAATTATATTACACCTTAATAATTATAATGAAAATATAAATATATAAATAAATTGGATGAAAAGGCAGTTTTGAAATAAAATGCAGTATATTTCACTATTCATTGAAAATAAACATTTTTCAGAAAAATACCAAATATTCACCCTAAGCTATATTTGATATTCCTTATTCAGATATGATATCCATTTTACTAAATTCAAAACATATAAGTTGGATTAATTAATTTTATAATCAATTCCCACTGTCAAAACAAAAAGTGAGTTTTTAAGAAACAATATCTATTAAAAGATTGGCACATGTTTATGTACAATTTCAAAGAGAAATTAATTCAAATGACCAAACATGGATTAAATGGTTAAAATATATTTTTATAAAACTTTAAATCCAATTAAAAAGATAATTTTTCCATATAAATAAATTAGACTAAAAGGTGGTTTTGAATTTAAATACAACATTTTCACTATTCATTAAAAAATTAACGTTATCCGAAAAAAAACAAAAAATTACACAAAGTAAATTTTGATGTCTTGGTTCTAAATAAGGATTTTATTTTTTTAAAATATAACATATAAATTTTTCTAAAAGTGGATTTAAAAAGGTTTCACCATCAAAAGGCAGTTAATCTCCAATTTAAAGAATATTAGAATATTTACGTTTAAAATTGGAATCATTTGAATTTTAAGACTCAAAAATTTGTCGATGAAATGTAAAAATATTTGACAAGCTTATATATTAACTATTTATTTAGTTCAATTCATTCCCTCCATTAAATCGGCTTGGAGTTTACTGCCATTTACAATAATATTATTTCATTATTAGCTTGCAATATATGATTTCAAAGAAATGCGTTGGTGCGTATTGGGTACGCCATCAAAAATAGCATCCCCTTTTAAGTAATATTAAAATTTTATTCACAAATATTAATATATATGAACATTTCATATTCATTATTTACTTGGGATGTTACATCCTTCCCACCTTTTGGAAATTGCGTCCTCGCGATTTTAAAATTTGGCTTGGAAACTTTATTGAAAGCCCCATATCGGAAAAGGAGTCAATTAAAGCGTCATTTTAATAGAAATAAAGGGAAGTACAATGGTCACCCGAGTTAATCCATACTAGGATTCCATGCAGGAAAACATGGAAATGGAAGGGAAAACAATGGGTCATGTTCTGATGGGGAGTGATAGAAAACATGATTAAGAGAAAGTTAACCCCAAGAAAATAACAAACTTGTGATGGGTTAAACAGTATTTGATTCCCCAGTAGGAAAGGTTTACAGACAACATTTTAGTTTTAAGTTACTTTTCATTGAGGAATTTATTTATGAGCTTATCTAAATCACAAGGAAACATAGTTACTTGTAGTTTATAATTTCATCTCTTACTAGATTTCTTACACAAATTCATTTTTTTCTCCAAAAGACGAGTAATTAGGATGACTTTTCACATTACAAGTGCTATAATAAACTTCTAGAGAATCACCTAATCACCAAAATTGAACTATATATTTCCCATGTCTGTATACCGAAACCACTACCAAAATTGTTAGTAAGAGATCAGATAATACCCAAAAAAGATAAACCTTTATAGAAAGAAATGCTACTCTTAATCTCCAAAATTTGTCAAACATTATCTAAAGTTCAACAAATACCATTCAATAAACATTTTTCTATAAAATTCATCAAAGTAACCCAATATAATAATTAAACCCAAATATCCTAAAGATTTAATCACATAGTCTTCCAGGATAAATCATAACATTTATCTCCAAATAAAATCAGTTACTCTTAAAGTATCGTACTAAAAATTAATTAACCTAATCACATATCCTCCATGATAGGATAATCATTTATATATATAACTGAAAATCAACTTATTCTTGATTCATAAGATCATATTACTAACAATAATTAGTGATACTAACCAGGGATATCAATTAGTCTAGTGGTAGGCGGAAAATACAAGTCGCACTTTGGTTGTGGGTTCGATTCCCGCAGCTGTATCTGATGCGACTGGTTGTCACATGGTCTACGTGTTGTCCATTTTCCAAAAATATATAATTCTTAAAGCAGTATCCAAAAAGAGATAAAATATTCAAATAATAACCATAACATAATTTAACCTCAATTTTGTCTCATGCCTTTCATTTTCCATCATTTCGTAACCCATAATTACCTCAAAAGTAAGGATCATATAAACCCTAATGGTTACCTTTATAATTGTTACCTGAACATCCACATCTTGTTGGTTCTGTCGTACAGGATGCATTTGAGAACTCACCAAGGTTAAAGTGGTGATCATGACTCTTGATAGTTGGTTTTGAATAACCATGAAATTTCTCATTGAATCCCCCATTTAATCCAGTCTCTTATTTAGAGAACCACCAAAGTTTCCTTCCAACCCAATGTCACTTTGGTGCCTGCTAGATCCATACTTTTACTAAAACAAAAAAAAGGATACTGTGAGTATATCAGTAAAATCATCATGTAGTAATGAGGAATATAAAACCAAGATATACTTATCCAAGTTATCTCAATCAACTTCTATCTTTCAAAAATTACAATGACTTTATATAATATACTGACCATTGTGGTTATATAAAACTTGTCACTTGTTCTTAAACAACACTTTAACCTCTAAAGTTTTCTAGAACAACATTTGATACCAACTATAAGGACCCGACCCTAAAAGATTACATAATAATTAAGTAAATGAATAATTCACATTGAGGATCTTTTCATGTTTGGAGTTTTAGAGAATTAGATCATAAATCATGTATTACGTTCCACATTTAAACAAGGTGGTTACATAAAAGACAGTATCCATTGTTCCCATAAAAGGAAACATATTTAAAATAAAATATGGATACTTTCTTAACACTTCCTCAACACTATCATCACATCATGTACTTTTCCCTTGACCTGTGAAAAACATTTCAAAAACATGGGATGAGCATAAAAAGCTTTGTAAGGGATATAACAATACGGAATGAAAGCATTAGTCCATGTATACATAAGAATCAAAGAAATCATACTTTACTCATAAGACATAAGCATTATAACATACCTCATTAAATCACAAGATTGATGAATAACTCATTGAAATCATAAGACATAAAAGTAACTTGAGGCATTTATAACATTCTTACATAGGGAGTAACCCTCGTGGTTACGTTTGGAATACCAATCCCAGTATATTCTCTAAATCTCTTCAGAGTAACCATATCATTTAACCCCTAAGCGTTACCCAATGAGTTGGAGAGCTATATCGGGCTCACCCGCCCTTAGTTTATCACAGAACCACCCATCTTCATAAACAATTCCCAATAAACATAACATAATCTTATCACATAAAACATGCATAAAAGAAACATAACATTTACACATTTCAATCACAAGTTATCAATACAACACATTGATATAATAAAAAATTTATCAAAACCAGTTTCAATACAAAAATAAAAGAAAAGTAATCCATGGTATTTATTTTTCATTTAAAAAATGCTATGGATTATAGAGGAAGCTGGAACTCAAATAACGTTCACAGCGGCATAGAATCCGGTGTTGCCGCATTCGTATGACAAAAACATTACATTTTTTTAATTTAGTAAAACAATTTGTATAAAAAATTTCTTTTAAATAAAAGTAAAAATAAATGGGGTTTATAAACCATATAAAATAATGTTGTTTATAAAACAAGATATGCCTCAATAAAAGGAGATTGAGACGAAGTCCTTTACAAAGACGGTATCCTTAGATTAAGGATAAATAAATTACATGATAATTTGTGGAAAATATAAATACACCTATCACTTGGGGATATTAATTGTAAAAAAATCAGAGGTCATCCACACATATTCATAGTATGACATAATCAAGAAGTAGAGGTTTGACCCGAAGAATTGAAATTGGGTTAAGAAGTTCCCTTACTGAAATTTGACAGCCTAACGACGTCACTTTAAAATTCAAAAAATGAGTGGATGAGAGAGAAAAGGGTATATGATCACTTGAACATAATATTTATAGCAATAAGTATGTAGAAGAACATATCCCAACATAACAAGATGTATATTAAAAGACATAACAAAAATAAGTCTTTTAAAAAGGAAGAGGGTGAAAGAATCCATACCGATTTGGGTAACATTCAAAACGTACACCCCATGAAATAATGACCAAACAATGATGATGTAAATACCCATAAATGATAGTATATTACATAAAGAGTAGAATCATGGTCAGTAGATACGCCACTCAATGGAAATAGTGACAAATATAGCATGAATCTCATAGGAATAAAAAGTGAGATAAAAACCCCATACCTCATTATAATCAATCGAGTCGTATGAGAAAAAGATAATAAACACATTATGGATCATAGAACAACGTGAATATAAATATAGTAATGATAATATATATCAAATGGAAGAACACAATACACCACATGCAATAAATAAGTGGGGAATAATGGAAATCTCACGAAATTAAAATTGAGGTAAGAAATCCCTTTATGAAAATTCGGCAGCCTAACGACGCCAAAAAAACGTCCAAAAATTGATTTATGAGATCAAATAGAGTCTATCATAATATGAACATAAAAACTACATAAAGAGGAATATAAAAGAACATCCCCCAACATAATAAATAGGATCTTAAAAGAAGTGACATAAAAGAGAGTATATAAAAAGAAAGAGAGAGGTAGGATCCCTTACCTCAAGTCTTACATGTCTTGTTCGTTTCATTATATTCATGAATAGTAAATTTTGGTCAATTAATAATAAATTAAGGAACTACTTTAAAGTTTATTATTCAATTCATATCACATATTATAATGTTATAATAATTAATTAATTATGTGAGTTCATATCAGACGTTTTTGTCGATGTTTGGTACATGAGTCAAAAATGAACATGTTTGAAAAGAATTGTCCATGTAGTTATAATTAAACCATTTAAAGAATAGTATTAATGACTTAAATATAATATATATCCATTATGTATTCATTTTATACTATTCCATAACATTTGGAGATACAAAAATGAAATGCACCGTTCATGGAGATGGTAGGTCGTACTTACGCATGAATGCTACTTTCATTTCTTTGTCACATTAATGGAATTAAAACTAAATTATAGAGATATATATTATAATTAAATTATAATATATATGTTATATAGGTATCATAATTAAATTAATTTCATTATTTATACATTCCATGTATTGCACGAACGAGTGACATCACCTGAGGGGACGGTAGTCCACACTTCCTCAAATGAAATTATCACATTTTCACAACATGAAAAGAATAAAGGTATGTTTTAAATGTTAAATAAATAATAATAGAGAGTAAATAAATATAATATATATCATAAGTAAATATAGTGTCATCATAATGGCCACCCTGAGAGGTGGTAGGGGAAGATAGAACAATCATTGTTTCCTGAGGCAGTAATTCACCATCCACAGAAACAATATGTTCTTTAACCATTAGACAGAGGTGTGTGTAAATGTAGCTTGAATACTTATCATAAAAATATCCTAGTATATTTATGATACTTTTTTGTTACAAAATAATGGAATAAAAATATTAAAGGAGTAGGAGAGGAAAAATAAAACAAAAGAACATAAGAGAAGACATTGCCTTTAATTCAGGTTACTCCATTTGGTTTGAACCAAAAGGGTTTCTTGAAGAGATATATACCTATGGTAAGGCTTATAGGATGGATAGAGTGTTGTGTATAGATAATATGAGTAGAGTTTTGTCTAGCTAAAGTCTTGAGAGGTGTGGGTAAGGGGGTAGAGGTGGGGGCCTTTTATAAGAGGGAGGAGGGGCACTCTTGAAAAGTCATGAAAAGTTACTTTATTATTAAGTGATTTACGGATATAAAAGGTCCCACAATTATATATTTCAAATATAAGGTGATAAGGGTTCTAAATCCACGCATACAATAGGTTTCTGACTAGTGTACATCTTAGATTTTATAATATCTTCTCATTTTATTTAAATCGTTCAATAATGAGGTAATCACTGCATCATCACAGTGTCATAAATAAATTTATTTATTTAAAGTATAAAATTTATAAAAAAATTATCATAATGTAAGAAATAATTTTATCTTTCCAATTAATTTTTATAATAAATATATAATTTATGTAATCAAAATTAAAATTGTTTTACTTAGGAGATACATACTTTGGTTACATTTTCTTTTCTTTAAAAAATATGATAAAAGGTCACTATCACACTAAAGAGATTTCATGGGGTCCTAATGTAATAAAAAGGCATCACACGGTCGTCCATGACTCCACCATTATCATTAAGACACATTTTGGGGTCATTTTATATTTTTATGATATTATTGTATTACCCTTAACTACCCGATTACTAATTAAACACGATAATTAAAGATAATTACAGTCATTACTATTCATAGTGTCCAAAAACAAAAGAGTATTAATTACATAATTTGTACCTTATGATTCCAAATATGGAATCCATTTTATCAAATTCCAAACATAGAATTTTCAGTAATTAATTTAAAATAATTTTCATTTTCAAAACCATAGATGGGTTTTTAAGATGTAAAATCTATCAAAAGATTGATTTGGTTTTACATCAAATTTAAAATTGAAATTACATCCAATGACAAAATTTGTATCAAATTATAAAGACATAATTATATTACAACTTAAAACCAATTAAATTTACAATCTAACTATATAAATAAATTGGATGAAAAGGCAGTTTTGAATTAAAATGCAGTATTTTTCACTATTCATTGAAAATGAACATTAGTAAAAAAAACCAAAAAATCACCGTAAGATATATTATATTTTCCAAATTCATAAATTATTTCAATTTTTCCAAATTAAAAATATATAAGTTGAATTAATTAATTTTATAATCAATTCTCGCTGTCAAAACAAATAGAGTGTTTTTAAGAAACAACACCTATTAAAAGATTGACACTTGCTTATGTCCAATTTCAAAGTGAAATTAATTCAAATGACCAAAATTGGATTAAATGGTGAAAATATATTTTAATTACACATTATAACCAATTACAAAGATAATCTGGCCATATAAATATATTATACTAAAAGAATGGTTTGAATTAAAATACAACATTTTCACTATTCATTAAAAACTGATCTTTATCGGAAAAATAACAAAAATTTACACAATGTAAAATTTGATGTCTTGATTCTAAATAAGGATTTTATTTTGTCAAATATAACATATAAAATTGTAAAAAAGTGGATTTAAAAATGGTTCACCATCAAAAGGCGGTTAATCTTCCTTTTAAAGAATATTAGAATATTTACGTTTAAAATTGGATTAATTTTCATTTTAAGCCTCTAACATTTATTGAAGAAATGTAAAAAAATTTGACAAGAATATATAATCACAGTTTAGTTAGTTATATTTATTCTCGCTATTAAATTGGCTAGGATTTTAATACCATTTACAATACTATTATTTTTTTATTAGCGTGCAACATATGATTTCAAAGAAATGTGTTGTTGCGTATTGGGTACGCCATCAAACATACCATCCCCTTTTAAGTAATATTAATATTTTATTCACAAATATTAATATATATGGAAATTTCATATTCATTATTTACCTAGGATGTTACATGTAGTCTCCCATAATCCCATGAAAATATTATAAACCCAAAAAAGTGTGTTATTCAAAAATTTAAACAATGAAATACCTCTACTATGTAATGTGATTTATAATATTATTTATTTTTTCCGTGTCATCTCGGACTCCCCACCCACATATCGCATAGTAAATAAAGATTATATATCCCATGATCACAATAATGTTTGTCCTCTCCACCATATATCACACATCATAAATCTAGTCACATCCATACCAGGGTGACATAATAGGGCTCATATCCATTTCACACGAAATGCAGAAAGTTTAAACAAAAACCAAATAGGGTTACCTGGCCCTCAAAACTCGGCATTCAAACTTTTACTACAAAGGACCTATCATAGATCCAGAGAAAGGCCCAAGACCTTGTCATGGAAATGATAAATTTAGGCCCTAGTGTAATATATTTATCACACAACCGATTCTTGTTCCATCACGAATTAACCAATTAATTTATTAATCGGCTCCAACTATCGGAAATTTAAATTATCAATCTATTAAAATGTTTCAATGGGAAAACATGTTGTTAGAATTTATTCAGGTTTCAATATCCAGGAAATGTAAAATTATAAATTCAAAATGCTTATTATTTATTATCAAAAATCATAAACATTCATTAAATTAGTTATAAATTACATTAATCTAATGAACGATGTAATTATTTTAAACATAAAATTACATCAATTTGAATACTATCATCTATCATTAACCACTACATAACAACTTTGATGCTTATTTTACTAATCACATTCCTACTAATTTACGGGTAATTACATGTTTTTCTTCACTATAAATTTTTAACCAGAACATCATGATAATAATAAAGGACAAGATATCACTCTATCAAGAAAATCATGATTCAATCTACTATCATGACATAAAGCATACACAAATTTAACATGTTATCACATAGAATTAATTTAATCGAATTTAACTAATTATTAAGACTATTTTATTTCCATATGAGGGTATAAATAATTGTATCTTAAGGATTATTGGTAAAATAGTATAGAATCCATCAATAATTTACCTAAAATAGTCCACAATTTTCTTTACATGAGAATATAAAATGATACGAATCTCCAATAACATATCCTTATATATGTTCATCAATATGTGGAAATAACTACACAACCTCACTAGAAAACAACCATAAAATATCATTTCAACCATGGGATATAAAACTCTATAATGTGGAAAGAAGATATCATAAAAAATGAGAAAATCATGGAGAAAATTCTAGAAATTAAAAGAAGAATACCCCTCTAGATAACCACATATCACCATGTATCGATGGATGAAAACCAAAGATTTATCCACATCAATAGAATCTCTAATAATCCTATATGGGGGTCATGGGTCCTCACGAATCATGGAATTGAGAGGAATTTTGTATGTAGGTTTTGAGATACCTGAGAAGAAGATTATTTTTAAAGATATACATTCATGGGGATTTAAATTATGTGTAATGCCCAATCATGTCATTTAATCCTAATGATTCAATATTATATACTAAACACATCATCATTATATTATTTGACCACAATTAATTACATGTCATTTAACAAATATTCCCCAAGTTGTTAACCACACTTACCCAACATATAATCTCCATGCTTACCATATTTCACAGTCAAACTTCTCTAGACAACATCCAAGCCTCCTCTGAGTAGCATGAGAATTCAGAATATGGAATGTGTTGGGGAAAATGGATCCACGACCTTGAAATGATAATAAAAACTATTTTTATGAATATTTCCTTTTAATTTTTATAATCAAAATTTAAATTAAACATTAAAAATATTGAAAAAAAATTAATTTTTTTAAAATATAAAGAAAGATTTAATACATTAAATGGTCATTATGGAAAGAAAAATTCATACATGATGATTACTTTGAAACAAATATTCCTTTCTCATATTCAGTAAAATTAAAAATGGACATTTTTTAAAATTAAATAAACATTTCCTTCAAATTAAATATTTAAAAACTCGAAATGGACATATTTTTATTAAAAATTCAATTATAAAAGGTTTAAAAAAATTTGAACACCATTTTCATAAATAGTGTTTTTATTTACAAAATATTTCTAACCAAATTGTGTACTGATAATATATTTTCTTAAAAACATTTTCTAAAATATTCTATGTAAAAAAAGAGTGGAAAATGGTACTATTTCATGAGAATATCATGAAATTTACAAGGATAATAAATTAAAATTGGATTATTTTAAAATGGTCAAATAATTTCCATTAACTAAAAGTCCAAAATACATAATATTGATTAGAATGAGAATGTGAAATATGATCTTTAAATAATAATAACATTGACGTGATTATTATCCAATGAATCAATTATGTGTATAAAAATCTAAATCATTTTAAAAAATTATAAATGCTATAGTATATAGTCATATTTACTGACACACATAATAATTTTATATCAATGACATAGAATTTTTATTATAACCCATTGAGAAAAAATCGAATTATGAAAGTATTAACCACAAGGTAACATAAAATATAAAAAAATGATTAGATAAATTATTTCGAAAATAAATAAAAAATAATATTACATATTAATGAAATATTATATTACCTATCAATGGGGTAGTGTATTTAAAATATAATGAATATTATATTCATAACATTACATTATGTCTCAATGAAGTGAAATTGAGACTATTTTCTATTACACATAGTAATATTGAAGACCAATATAATTCGACAAAAAAATTTATATTGAAACATAAAACACCATGAAATATGGATTATCATGATATTAAATGTGAATTTTCAAATTTATAAACCATATAAAATATATTGGTGCATGGCATGTAAATGGGCTTTAATGAATAGATATTGAGATAAGATCACATGTAACATGCTTCTTTTATGTTCATTATTATTTAACTTCTTATATAGTTTTTTTCATATTGTTATTGACTTCTTATATAAAAAAATTATTATTTATAAAATCATATATGGGCCTTTTATATGATATTATCACCCAACCATTAATTTTATTTTATTATTTTCATTTCTCAGGTGTTAAGTTACCTTTTTTCTGTTTTTTTGTTTTTTAGGAATGTTCTTGTTATTGTGCATATTATATAGTTCATTATTTATAGAATAATAATCCTAAGATAATTATTATATTTTTAGATAATTTTAAATTACTAAACATATAAGGAATTATTGTTATGAAAAATAATTTATGTTATAATCATGATGATGATAGGTCATACATACACATGAGTACTGTTTCAATTTTCCAGTGGTGATAATTGAAATAAGATAAGATATATTATTCTATCTATAATTATAATTATATAATAAATAATAAATTATATATTTAAATATACTTTTACATGTCATCCATGATGTGTGGCATTGAAAAGATAGTGATATTTATTCGTGAAGGCTGCTTTCCACATGTACATGAATGATGTGATAATCATTAGTTGAGTGTATATTTATTAAATGTAATGATATATTATATTTTAAAAATGACCAATATTTTATTAATATCGTTATTATCTCATGTTGTAAAAACTATTATTTAACATTATCTTTATAAACTTCAACGTAAATCATTATTAAAAACAAAATCTCATCACGTAGAGAGGCATGAGTCCACCACCCACATGAGTGGCCTTATCATATCCCCTAAAAAATTGAAATTAACGAGGTATACATAACATAAAGAATATATATTTATATTTAATATTTATTTATTTATCTTATATATAGTTTACTTGTATCATCATACCAAACCATGAGTGGTGACAATGGATAACCAAATGACATCTGTTGACGAGGTGGTAGTCCCTCAGACACATGATGATTATTTTATTACCCATTATATTGATGTGTAGATGATTGTACATAATAACCTAAAATTAAAAAAAAATATTGATATATGGAGGATACTGAGGTCACTATCCCATCATGGTTTATTTATTAAAAAAGGATGTGGAGGTATCTATAAAAAATAATCTCATGGAAAATGATTCTACTTTTAGGATAACCTCCTTAGGTTTGCAACATATCAATCCAATGTAATGTCCCAGTTCCGGAAGCACCTCAGAGGTGCCCCACACCCAATTGGTCACATGTCCTCAAGTGAATTTCCCTAAATGCTAGAGGCTACCGACTAGCAGTGAGGACCATTAGTGTGATAGTGGGGACCCTAGGCCATCATTTTCAGAGTAACAAAATGGATGTAAAATAGATATACAATAGTGAAGCAGTAAGAGTATTAAATAAAAATATAGCAAAAGACTGAAGAAATTAACAATTGGAAAACATATAGATTCGGTTGCATGATAAATATGTTTAGTAATATAGCCAACCAAATCACAATGCTGGAATACATTACTAAACAAAAGCACAAAATAAAAGCAAGTTAATAGCTCCACAGCATCACAAGACTCCACTAGGTCTTATTCTCCCCAACTCTACAACAATAATTTATCTGAAGTATAAGGGAGTTTTCCATTATCTATAACTATAGCTATATAATATGTTTCGGCCCAAAATAATGACCCAAATAGGGCATTAGACTAATCCTAGAAGGCAACAACCCAATTACCTGTGCCTAATGGATAGTGAATATATATGGCATGTAATAAGAAAAATGTAGCAGTAAACAAGGAAGTACAGATAGTAAAAATCCTAAAAATTCAATTTCATTCATTTTCATATATCAATGAAGAATCTAATAAAAAGAATGTAACCCTATAGGATGTACTCAAAGCCTAACCACTCATGTACAACCAAACAAACACACGCAACCCTCTGGGAAGTACATGTAGTCTAACCTATCTAGTTTATCTTTAGAAAAGACTCTCTGAGGAAGTACCCACAGTCAATTCCCCATGTGGTCTCATATCAGATACTAATAGGCACTCTAAGGAAGAAATCAACATCCAGTTCTCCCTACGGCCCATATTGGGGAAACTAAAGACACCCTGAGAGAACACTTACGTCCATCACCCTTATGTTCAGACAACGTAGACATAAACAGACACTCTGGAGAAGCAATCAACGTAAATTCTTCCTATGGTCTACTACATCAGGTTCCCACTTCCCTGTGTATATCAATCTTACACAAATGATACATGGATTCCAATGTAATCCTCAATAACTACATGGCTAAATAATCTATAGCATATCATAGCATGTCATATAATAATCATTCCGTCCTAACAATACTAGGCATGGAAATAAAAGCAGCTGCCTAACATGAAAAGGTAGACAAAATGGTAAAAAACTAGAAATCATAGACAAAACCTCTATATCATGTCAAATATAACCTTATTCACAAACATTAACCTTCATCAAAACAAAAAAGGAATATCATGTAATAACATTGCTAAAACATTAAACATGTCATACCCCATTCTTGGGTATTGGGCTTATTAGACATAAAATTAAAATACTAACTACAGAAAGGAACCAAACACCTACCTCAGCGTCATGAGATCAATATACATGAACCAAAATCCTTCAATTTACCTATAACACTATAGATCTACAAAAACATTAAAAAAATTTAACAGAGGATAACTCGTGAGAGAGAATAAATTAGTAGATGTTGTTCATAATGAAGGGATAACTCACCGATGTGATTCCAATGAAATTGAAGATGGTCGATTCGGAGATCGAACGGAATGTCCGGGGTATGGAGAAGATATATGAACATATGGATGCTCCAAGAAAAGATAGGTTGAGAAGAAGTGTACTCTGTCCGTCAGATGTGACCCCGGTCCGTTTAATTAAAAAAAAGTACATGGTGTGTTCTTTAAAAATACATTAATTGTACTTTCCTTTTACAGCCTCCACTTTCGGCAGTCTCTAAGTCACCATACATGACCATGTACTCAGCAACTACCCAACTACTACACGGTCACCCAAAACAACCAACTACATGGAATGTACTTAGATTACACATCGTGTACTCCTGAAATTTCCAGAATACCAATTTTTCTCTAAAACTGCAAGAAAAGAAAATAAAATCCCAATAAAGAACATGTGGGTTCATAAAAACATCCACCCTTAAATAAATTTTCTCTGAATCTCCCATGTAAGGTGGCATAGAATAAAAAACCTCGAACAACTCCATCCACTGCAATCGTACTTCGGCCTCCATCTCCCAAGTCTCGTCCGGTACTCGCCTGTGATACCATAGAAATCGAACCATAGGGATAGACTGGCCATGTAGAACCTTAACACATTGATAAAAAATCTAGATATAATGATCCTCGAAATATGCGTACACCTTGAGCACAACATCCTTGGGTTGGAAAATATGAGACGGGTCAGAGAAGTAATGTCGAAGCTGAGAAATGTGGAAGATGTTGTGCATAGCCCATTACATCGGTGGTAATTGCAACTGATAGGAAACCGGCCCAAATCTCACCAACACCTCAAATGGTCCAATGTATCTCGGTGAATTCTTGCCTGATATCCTTATCCTAATGTGTCCCATACTCGATTTGACACGTAGTAAAACCTGATCTCTGACCTCAAACTTCATAGGTCATCTCTGTCGGTCAACATAAGACATTGGTCGTGACTGTGCAGTAGCCATCCTCATTCGAATCAACTATATATGCTCTTTGGCCTCCTAGACAAGACTAGGTCCCAACACAGCTGCCTCTCCTACCTTTAGCTAGAATAAGGGTGATCGACATGGCCTATCATATAAATCCTTATAAGGTTCCATCATAATAGTATCTTGAAAACTATTATTGTAGAAAATATCTACAAGAGGATTATGCTTCTCCCAGAAACCTCCAAAATGTAGGACGCATGTTCAAATAATTTCCTAGAGCTCTTGAGTCATACAATCAGAAAATCCATTTATCTAGGGATGATAAGATGTACTGAGATATTCCTATGTACGCAATGCCTTATGTAATCCTTGTCAGATACGAGAATTAAAACTTTCTTCTCTATCTGAAAAAAATATTGTAGAACTCAATGTAAATGTATAATCTCTTAGCTGTATAGCTTACCCAACTCATCTAAAATGAAGGGTTCATAGATCGGTAAGAAGTGAGAAACCTTCATCAATCTGAAAATGACATCCCAAAATACATCATTCCCTCGATGAAACCTCAGTAAACTAGTCACGACGTCATTCCATTTCTACTCGAGAATGGTTAACTACTGTAAAGCCCTGCTGGTCGTAGATGCTCTGCCTTCACTAGTGGACAGGTGGAGTAATTCCTGAAAATACCAGTAGCATCACCATTCATACCTATAAACCAATATTGATAATGAAAATATCGATACATCTTTGTTAAATCTGGACAAACTGCCCAAATTTAGGAATGAATACCTTTCATCAGCTCCCACATATTTCTGATGGCACCCACATGCATCCAGGAAAATGCATGATCCCATCCTCACATATTTTCTCTCAAGGAATAGGGCCTTCTCCTGAATCACTCTCCCGTAGGAGTAGGAATTCAGAATGTCATTGATTCCATTCTCACACTTGAACAAGTAGAGTAGAGATAACAACCAGAGAATAATGAAATGTCTTCCCCTGACTTCTGTGAACCACCAAATGCATCTCAGATAATAGAGACATAAGTATTCACTCATTGTTAGCCTCCAGAACTGAATGTATCTATGTACACCTACTAAACATAACTACAATAACATTTCCATTCATAGGTGGGTTGGCAATCTCAATGTCAAAGGATTAAAGGTACTAAAACCATCGTCGTTATCTCAAATTTATGTCATGTTGAGTAAAGATATATTTGAGACTTTTGTGGAAGGTGAAAACCATAAAATACTCTCCCAATAGGTAGTTCCTCCAATACCATAATGCATTGCCAAATGTAGCCAACTTGATATCGTGTGTTGGGTAGTTCCTCCCATGTGGCGTCAACAGTCATGATGCGTACGCAACAACCCCTTCTCTCAGCATAAGCACTACACCCAACCTGATACCTGATGCATCACAGTATATAGTATAGCTCTTTCCCAGCACTGGTAATACTAGTATTGGGGCTGATGTCATCCTCCCATTTATCTCTTAATTTGATGACTCAAAAGAATCTAACCACAAGTTCTTCACACCATTCTTAGTTAGGCCCACCAATGGAGCTACTATGCATGAAAAGTCCAGTATAAAATGACTGTAGTAACCAGCCAGCCCTAAAAAACACAGTACCAAAAAGACATTATTTGGATCATCCCATGAAACTAATGCTCTAAATTTCATTGGGTTCACAGATACATCTGTCTCTAAGATGACATGACCCATTAAATGTATCTGGTCCATCCAAAATTGGAATTTTGAGAGCTTAACATATTACTGATGCTCACGTATTGTAAAGTAAATGATAACAAGATATGTGGCATGGTCGTGTTTAGTGTGAGAAGACACCAATATATCGTCCATGAAAACCACCTTGAAAGAATCCAAATATTGATGGAACAATGAGTTCATCAGTTCCATGAGAACTGAAGGCACATTAATGAGACCGAACGACATAACCACATACTCATATAGTCCATACCTGCTCTGAGAGGCTGTAAAAGCTACATCTATTTATCTAATGTGAAATTGATGATAACCAGTTCTTTTGTCAATCTTCTATAACACTGGGGCTCCCCAAAGATGATCAATGAGATCATCAATCCTTGCCAAGGGATATCGGTTCTTGACTGTCAACCAGTTCAACATCCGATAATCCACACAATGTCTGAGGGTACTGGGTGCCTTTTTTTAACACATGATAGGTGAACCCTAAGAATAATTACTGGGTTTGATGAAACCCTTTTACTATAGCTCCTCCAACTGCTTCTTGAGCTACTATAACTCTGGTACTTCCATCCTATAAAGAGAAAAAGACACTGGTACCACTCATGGTACATGCTCAAAAGAAAATACCTCCTCTCACTTCAAAGTCAAACATGAAAAGTACTAGAGAAAGATATACTTAAACGATCCACCAATAGAGTGAAGTCAATCTGGGATTTCCACTAGTAATCCAGATATAGACTAGCAATATGTGTTGTATCTCCTCCGTACCCAAGATGCTTAGGTCTCACTCTGCTCGCCTGGACATCCCATTCGCCCTAATGGAGAAATGATCCATCCTCTGGTGATGTGAAACTCACCTTACGAAGATATAAATCCACAAAATCCTGGATGGGAACTAACCAGTCCATTATGATAATGATATCATAGCATGTCACCTATTTTACATAGAGGTCCCTGAAGAAGTGACACCCACAAACCTCAAGAGAGGACTCCTTGCACTAATGTACACAAGTCATTCTAGTTCCCAAAAGAGTGTTTATCTTCAAGATAATGGATTAAGAAATGATATAGAGCCCAAGACACTACACAAATTTGATAGATATAAAGATATGGGAAGCCCTTGTATCGAAAAGAGTAGAAGATAAAATAGAGGAAATTAGTATCGTACCTAAAATTGTAGAGGGTTCAGGATCCTGCTAATGCGAGGTCTCCTCCATTGCAAAAGCATGACCTGCTCTACGGCCATGCGACCCTACCAGATCAACCTGAGCTGATATGAACTGTTTTAGCTGATGGCCTGGCGACTGGCTACCAAGGGCACAACCTCCACCTCATTCTGATTGACTGTAAAATTTCAGTTCCCGGACTAATGAGAAACTTGTGGTGCTGCCCCTGCTCGAGGAGACTAAGAAGAACCCTTGTCACTAGTGAACAATGCTAAAAACCAGAGAGAAATGGTAAAGATTACTCATATTGCTTCAAGTTCAGCCCTCGAATGGGTCTCTCGGTCAATGTGAATTCTTATACCTGCTCCTCTAGCACTGGTAGAGCACCACCTAACTACTAGAAGAAGACTCTATTCTCCTCGAGTCTCGGCGTGTAAACTCCCTGCTGCACGTCCGACTGTCAGTATGAGGGATACCAACTCTGGATGTTGAACCTCTCTAGCTCACCACTCTAGAATAAATCATAATGCACAAAATTGTTAGCACCTTGTTGACTATAGTAGTGATGGAAGTCATCATGAAGGTGGTCACCTGAGATCAGATGCCATTCCAAAGACATCCTCAAACATCCTTGCTAGAAATAATGCATCACCTACAAGAATAGGAGTGAATTGCTGCAACACTGTGAAGCGAGAAGAATACTCCATAACAGAAAGAGTACCATGTAGTATACTCATGAACTCTCCGGCTCGATCATCCCACATGGTCTCTGGGTATAATTAGTCATAGAATGCACGCTGGAACTCATCGCAGGCAATAACCTGTTGGCATCCCACCTGTGAGATCACATCCATGAATCTCGTGGAAGAGGTTCATAGAATATATGTAGTCACCATCATCTCTGCAGGCCTCTCCAGATGCTTGAAGATAGATAACATGGCTTCCAACCATGACTCAGCAGCCTAATGTACTTATTCCCCTAAGAAAGTGGGAGGATTCTACTTCTGGAAAACCCACGTCAACACAACAATAAATGGGGAAGAATGCAGTACTATTTGGAATCTCTTCATGAACATCATAATTCCCTATCATAATTGTGAATCAACACCTCTGTAGAGAATGAAGGCTTGTGCCGAGACTGGCACAACTGAATGATTTGTTTGTAGTCTCTGATCCGACATATCTTTTGTCTGATCACTACCCTGTAATTGGCAGACAACCAGAGGGCATCTCGATGGCATGACTCTGCGAGGTCAAGTGCACACCTTAGATCAAGATTAATAGAGACTGAATCACAGAAGCATAAAAGGGAACTAGATAAATAAATCATTCATTTTTCTTCAAAAAATCAATATACAGTGTCTGTAATTCCTACACATTGTATTCCATTAATCCTTCACAGGGGCATCTCATTCTGTCACCCAGGTCATGTAACACCCCATACACACAACATGTTGTCCTAACACACAACGTGTACTTGAATCCCCATCATCTTTTTGTGTTCTTATACATGTCTAAGACACTCGGATTTTCCTAAAACAATACAACACTGCCTGTTAGTTCTTGACATGGTGTGTACAAGATGAACATCATCGACCCATGTAGTTTGTTAAATAGTCGAATATATGTGTTACACTAAACAGTGTGTTTAATATTGACATGACATGTGTAACTTATGTTTTTACCATCTCTGTCATTAGTTACAAAGGTGGACACATGGTCTATGCAACACGTCATGTACATCCTCTACAAGGTGTGTCCCACTGATGATTTCCCAACCCCATGTCTCTTCCCTCATATCCAGTGACATAGTTAGAGACTACACAACGTGTACATAAAGTACACAGCGTGTACTTAAGAAAAAGCGTTCCTTCCCATACAGAAGGATGCATGGCCTGTACTAATCATTACTAGTCGTGTATTCTGTGTTTTTCTAGATAATAAGTCTCACAAACAACTTTGGAACCCAGAAAAACACTAAGACATACATTAATGTGTAAAATTTTGATCTGTGAGGGTGCATACTCTCTGCGAATCAAAGCTTGGAATCTTATACATGTCATATATTATTATAACATAGCAATGATCTACCAAATTCTGGTCCATGGGGGACCACAACACCGCAAGAACTAATGATTGGCATTCATATAAATCAAATCTTTACACAATTAAATATTCTATCAAATAACAGGTATTTTATCAAGGCATTTATCCCAACATCATGCATATAAAGCAAGAAATATATCACACCAACATGAAATCACTAATTCACCCTAAATGGCTTGGAAAGAATGCATGACATGTTGTCTCTAGAGAGTGCCTATATGATGCATGAGATGGAATAACCTCATATCGTAGTGTTGCAACAGAAATAAAACCTCAATAATATCAACAATAACAACAAAATACATGTGAATCACCCAATGGTGAAATCAAATCAATTGTAAAATTTCCAAACTAGAAAATTTACAATAACGATGTAAATTGGCTATTCCATGTACACAGGTTAGTTACTCCAAAAAAAGATTATTTCCAAAAACCTAATCCCTTCATATCATTAGCTATAGTCTCCAAACAGAAAGTCAAGAAGAAAATATTCCCTCTGATTCCACATTGTTACATCCTAGTTCTGAAGGCCGCCTAGAGGTGCCACGTACATGGTTGGTCAAATGGACTCAAGCACATTTCCCCACACACTAGAGGCTGTCAACTAGCAGTGAGGGCCATGGGTGAGATAGTGGGGATACTCTACCCTAATTGGCAGAGTAACACAATGCCAGTAAACAGATATAAAATAGTATAATTAGTAAAAGAATGCAATAAATAATAGTGGAATATTGAAGAAATAAACAAATGGATCACATATATATAATGATGCATGATACATATGTCTAGGAAAGAATCCAAGAAAATAAAAATGCTGGAATATAGTACTAAACCAATGTACAAAAGAAAATCATGTAAAAAACTCCACATTATCTCAAGCCTGAGCTTGGTCCCATGCTCCCCATCTCCACCACAATCATGTACCTAAAGTGGAAGGGCATTTTCCATTTTCTATACATGCAACAATATAATCTATTTTTGCTGAATATCATGAACCAAACTAGGTGTGATAGTAATCCATGTTGGTAACCACAAAAATATCAGTGCTTAACAATAAGTGAATATATTTGGCAAGAAATAAACATAATGAAGCTGTAAACAAAGATGTACACATAGTAACAATCATACTAATTCAATTGCATTCATTTTCATATATCATGGTTGTAGCTAATCAAAAGCAGGTAACCCTTATGGGAAGTAATCATAGCCATACCCCTCTAGTTCAACAAAACAAACACAAGCAACCCAATGGTAAGTACATGTAGTCTAACACCTATGGTTCAAGTTTTGCAAAGACACTCTGAGGAAGCACTCACCATCAATTCCCCTTGTGACCTCGTATCAGTAACTAATAGGCACTCTACGGAAGACCTCAATCCAATTCTACATGTGGCCGGTATCGAGGAAACTACATACACTCTGAGAGAGAACATACATCCATCCCCTCGATGGTGTCACAACGTAAATGTAAACATGCACTCTAGAGAAGCCCTCAAATTTAATTCTCTCTATGATCTACTACCCCAGGTTCCCACACCCCTGTGTAAGTCCATTGTGAAAAAACAACACATGGGTTCCCAAGATAATAAAAGAACTACATGGATAATCAATCTATCTCATATCAGTGAATTCTAGATAATAATCACTAAATCCAAACAATACTAGGAATGGAAAGCAACACAACAACCTAACAGGAAATGCTCGACCAAATTTTCAAAAACAAGCAAACATGGGAAAACAAACATATAAGGGAAACGATAACCTTATTCACAACAATAAATCTCTATCTAATCAAACAAGGCATAACAGGTAATAATAGGGCTATATTTATAAACACGCAATGCCCCATTCTTGGGTATTGCGAGCTTTTTCACATAAAATTCAACGACTAACTACGAAAAAGCCCAATCCACCTACCTAGGCATTGTTAGATCGATTTACATTAACCTAAGGCGTTGAATCGACGTAGAACACTATAGATCTATAAAAACGTTAAAAACACTCAACCGATGATAACTCGTGAGAGAGGAGAAATTAAGAGATTCTGTTCAAGAAGATTTAGGAACACACTGATGTGATTCCCACACAATCAACGATAGTCAATTCGGAGGACGGACGACGAGTCGGGGGCTCAGAGAAGATATGAATCCATACGAATTCTCCTTGATGAGATAAGTTGAGAAGAAGTGCGTTTTGTTAGGTATACATGACCACAATCTGTTTAATGAAAAAAAGTACATGGTGTTAACATTAAATGTACACAGCACGTATTTTACTTTTTTGGTCTCCACATTAGGTGATATCTAGTTCACCACACACAGCCATGTACTCGGCCGCTACCCGGCTAGTACACGATCACCTACGGAAACCAAATACACGGTATGTACTTAGAGTACATTGTGAGTACTCCTAAAATTTCCAGAACTCCTCTTTTCTCAAAAACAACCCGAAAAGAAAAACACACATGAAAAGAAGATTTGTGTTCTTACATTCAGTGATATCAATATACTAAAAATAATTAATATAGTATTTAGGGAGGTAATTTTGGAATTTTTTGTTCATTTATAGGTCAATCCAATTTGGTTCGATGAGGTTAATAAGTGACAATCGTTGGTGGAATTTCATATTCTCTGTGAGTGGCACACTTTCACATATTGAAAATAAAAAGTTCTGATCAAATATTTCAGATTTTATACGTGTAAAAAATTGATAATTAATGATTCTTATATATTCAGTGGTCAATATATTTCCATATTATATATTTTAAATGGATTTTGAGGTTATTTTAACAATTATATTTTTATTTTAGGCCCCAATAATTAGAATTATAACTTTAATTTGATTTTTTATCTATTTTAACTCTTTATTATTGTAAAAACTAATGTTGAAATAATGAAATACTATAAATTTTTATTATTCTAATTGTTTATTATGGTTTTTAAATTTAAATTCTCACATTTGGATAATTTTATCATAATACTAGTCCCACAAACATGACTATAATGTATGTTTACAAACAGAAAATGTTCTTATTCTTACAAAACATATGTATCAAAATTAAAAATTAAAATGGTACAAATGTAAAAAATTGTATCAGTAGATATACAATTTTATAAATTTATTTAAAACCAAATAAAAATATAATTTATCTTTATAAATAATTCAATTGAAAATGGAGTATTCAATTATTAATCACAATATTCAATATTTAGAAAAAAATTATACAATTGGAAAAAATACAAAAGATTCACTCATTGAAAATTTTATACAATAATTATAAATAAAATGGTATATTTTATCATATAAATAATAAAAATATGGTACAAATTAAATTATATTTTTGATGGAAAAGTTTGATTAACCATTTTATTGATTTTTTTTTTGAAAACTATTAATTTTTCATTAAATATTATTATTCTCTTAATAATATGTTGATTACTATAATATTAATTATTTTGGTAGTATTATTTAGACCCAAAAATTTAACAGTTTGTTAATAACCAATTTTTTTGTAATGGATCATTTCGAATCATGGTTGCGTGTTAAGAATGATATCATAGATATGAAAATTAATTAAATAAAATTTATATTTTTTGTTTCTCGATGTTGTGCATCACATGAAATATCCAATAAATGGTTTTTGTTTTTTAATATGTTGAGTTTACATTATCAATAGCTTAAAGAAATCATTTACTTGAATTCTAAATTTGATCTGAGCAATAAAGTTTCTGTAATTGGGAAATATAATTGATATAAACCCCAGATAATAAAATGGTAAATAAATATTACTACTAATAAGAGAGAAAAGGAACTGCAAAGTTCATCCATAATAACACATTTTATGGATTATATGTTTGATTACATAGTGTGGATGTGATGACATTGAAATGGAAAAAATCGTAATTGTTTATTGAAATTGATATAAGTCATTAATCACAAGGAAATGAACTATTAGTATAAGGTTACATACATAAAAACAATAAATATGTAATGATTTAAGGATAATGTGTGTCACTAGGTCTGTATTTAATTGGAAAAACAATTTGTGTCAAGATCTATTTACTAATGTTGGTAAATAATATTACCCTCTGATAATATATATAAATATACATACATGACATATTTCTATATCATAATAATTATTTTTCCATTTGGTTTTGGATAGATCAATTTAACATTTATCGTTTACTAAATAAAATGAACATCAAATGTAAAAAAAAATTAATTTAAGCACTGCAATTCACCTTTAACTGCTCATAATGTATATAAATGTGTCACAAGTCTTTACATACCACTCTTAAAATATTTTAAAAAAAACATCGTTTTAATAATTTATCTAATATATTATATTAATATCAAATCATTAATACTAAAACTACATAGTAGTCAATAATATTTGATTAAAAATATTTCAGGTAATAATAGTGAAATATTAACTAGAAAGTCATAATGGCTGGATGTAGGTGCTAAAACGTTTTCATCCATCATCCTTAGGTTGAATCCCTATATATTTTCCATATTTAGTGGGTTTCCACCTAGAATGAAGGTTGTACTTTCTCTAAAATTATATTAATATTATTCCTACATTACTCCTAAAAAATTAACGAAATCCTTAAAATATTAAATATAATTAAATAACATATATTCTACGGTTTTCAATATATCTTATTCAATTTGTTATATTCCAAAAAATATAATATGGTTAGTTTTACAAATTTTTTAATGTTAATAAAAACATTAGTGGTAATTTATTAATTTAAAATTATTTCACAAAATGTTATGAGATTATCCATGAAATAACATTCAAACTAAAAAAATTTACCTTCCATAATTATTTACAAATAAATATTTAATCTTGATAAACTCCAATAAAATAAAATCTAAATATTTTTAACTAGGACATTGAAAATATTATCAATATTAAAATCATAAACTGATTATCGAATCTATAACACTTAATTTAATGTATATATACTTATAAAGTTTTATACAATACAGAAATTATTTCTGTTTATCATACCAATGTGACAATTGGTAAACATTATTCTATAAAACAATTCTAAAATCCCAAGAAATACTTAAAATATTTTATTTTATCATAGGTTCATCCTTTTTCTAGGGGTTTTTCATTAAACGGGGTTACTAAATCATATAGTTCCCAGGAACCCCATAAATTTGACAATAATCTACAAATGGATCTGTAGAATTAATTTTATTCCATTAAATCTTAATCATAATTAATATCTCATAATTTATTACATTATTACTTACTTTCCCACACATAAAATATTATACAATTCGATTGGGACCATTTATATTCAATCTATAACACTGTATAATAAACCTAGTTCAATCAATATCATCAAATATTCTAATAAATTATAGTGGGTTGTAATGAAAATGGAAAATATCAAAAGATTATCCCGATATAGTTTCAAGACATGTGCAAATTAAGGCATGATTTCGTGCACCAAGTGGTGATTAGCTCAATCCTGATGTTCCCTTTTTTGATGTATTTTCTAGTTACCTCTATTAAAGTACAATTTCAACCTATACTATACCTAAAATGATATTTTCATTGAGTAAACCACAAAATCTATAACTTACCACTAATTTATGATGTTTTTATATCATTATCCTCAATGTATATCAGAGGGTGATGATCCCTAATCAATATTTTCCTAAATCTATTTTCCATGGTTTATAATAATCATTCAATGATACCGACTATAGAGATCTTGACCCTAGGATCCTTGTGCCAATGTCTATTAGGTTAAATATGAAAAATTTAAAAGGTATCAAATCAAGAAATACAATATATTTTATTACTCTTAGTAAACTATATATATACATGATTCCCATTTCATATTGGAGAAAAAATGAAAATATAAATTTATGATAATATAATTCTTACATCTAGTATATCCTTTTAATTTATTCATTAAACACTTCACAGATTCATGTGAATGATCAAAAAGTAATATTTAGACAAAATGATTTGTAAGGGTTACATATAGTGGAGACTATCATGATTCAGTAATCAAAATCAATAAGTAATGTTAATAACAAGAACACATTATTTTTAAAAAAACATGAATATCATAATAAGACATGTCATAGTAAATATGGAATGGAAAATCACTGAGCACATAATCCATTTCATGAAATGGACTCCATCATATGATAAGGAATATAAAATATAGAATGGTAAATAACATAGGAAAATTTTCATCTAATTCAACTTGACTACCAAAATTTGATTTTACAAAGTCAATACGGACAGATAAATAATTGAATACATATTCTATATAACATCTATACTATCAAGATATTATAAGGAATTAAAATTATGGAATGGCATATAACTGAAAGATAATTACATTTAAAAAACATTAATAACCATGATAAATTAAATAATAGTCAATATAAAATGTATATAACTTAATACAGATTCCATTTAAAAAACATCACTTTCATGATATGATAAATTATAATCAATATGGAAAGGTAAATAACTAAAAAAATTCTAATTTTTCAATAAAATGAGTGTGAAATGCATCCATATGTAATATCATTCTGAGAACATTATCGATAGTAATAAATAAATTATAGATGATGTAAATGATTAAATTTTATACATCTAGTCTAATGAAGATTATAAATCTAGAAAAATGACCTTTCATAAGACAATCTATCTCTATAGGTAAAAAACCATTTAACACTAGCATACTAATTTGTCTCATTATAACCACTAATAACTCAAGGCGCTAAATAATAATAGGCCCCACCAATCAATTTTTTCTCAATTAATTATTCATATATCAAGTGATATATTTAATTCATGAATTAATATTCCATAACATTAAATATTCGAATTAATGAATGAATAAAAATTATCAATATTTTCATAGTCAACCACATTACATTCAAATAATAATAATGTTTGTATAAATGATATATGGATAATGTAATAATAATATTTATGATAAATATTTTGGATAATTACTTGAAATATAATACTAAATGATCACTGGAATATGATTATTTCATATAAATGAGAATGACTTAAAAAATTAAATATTGAAAGCGAATCTCTATGAAATCATGGGTAAATGATCATAAACCATCCATATAGTGAATATTTATGATATCAATACATCATATACCAATTGGAGTAAGAATTATCTTTATAGGTTTAGGAATACAAGTAACATAAAATAATTTTTAAAAAATTATAGATGAATATATTCTTTTAATATTCAATATATTATTTTAAAACTAAAAATTGGCATAAAATTATATAAATATTTTTAAAGAAATATTATATAAAAAATTTAAAGGATTATTTAAAACATATATTGTTCATTATTATAATTAATTACATACAGGATGAGCATATTAAAACAAATATTCCCTTTATATATTTTTTAAAACTCAAACATTCATTATCTTGATTAATACAAAATGCATAATTTAAATTGATTTTATAGAAAGCTAAAATAGTTAAAATTATAATTAATATACAATTTTGAATGGGTATAAATACGAATTTTATAACAATTTTTTTATTTTTTATTTGGAAGAAAACAATTTCCCAATCGAACAGTGAAATTATGTGAATGTTTCATAAAATAATATTCTCAATTATTTTTAGTTCCAAAGAGCATAAAAAATTGTACCATTACATGACTATATCATCAATAATAAGAGTAAAAAAATAAACGTATTTATTATAAAATAACCTAATAAGTTACATCACTTAAGCTTCATGAATAATCAATCACATTTATAAACAGAATGTCAAATAAACACTTTCAATGATTTTTAAATTAATTTTAACATTTAACAATGAATATATTATTTTAGGAATATATAAATTGAAAAAAAAACAATTAGAAACACAATAATAGATAGTAAATATTCATTAAAGAAGTATTATAACTATATTAATGGAAACAATGTAGTAATATAAACTATTAAAACGAAATTGAGTTATAATATTCTTCACTTGTTAGTAAACATTAATCCAAAACCACTTAAATGAAATAATTAAATTCAAAACATAATATATCATGAATTATTAATTAATAATGATATTATATTTCAATGGAATAGAATATGATCCATATAAATTAAAAAAATTTCATAACATTACAATATACTTCAGTGAATAGAAATTAAGTCGATGTCCGTCTCCAAATGATAATATTAAATACAAATATTTGTGCGTGAAATAATTCAAATTGTAACATAAAATTTTATGATGTCTCAGGTATTCATTATATTATATGTTAAATGATATGTTTATAAACCATATAAATAAAAATGGTGTATGGTGTATAACTGATCCTCAACGAAATGAAATTGAGAAAAACACTCTTACTTTGTGAATAATTTTTGTTGAATATGAATTAAATTTAATTATATTTGTATTAAAAATATTATTAATTTATTAAAAAAACCATTTTAATATTTATAATTTCATATGTGATCCTATAATAAAAACACTCTTTCATTAATAATATATCATTATTTTCATTATATAGCATAATAAGAACCATGTTTTCTCATTCATAATTTGTAATGAATGTTCTAGTTATTTTGGATAATATATATTAAATTCATATATTAATTAATAATCTTGTCAAAATTATAATATTATAATATAAATTTTTTAATTACGAACAATCATTAATAATGTTTTGTAAAAACATGCCTATTACGATCATGGTAATGGTATGACATAGGTACACATGAGTAAAATTTATATTTTCCTATTATCATCATGGAATGATGTTATCTAATATTTTTTCTCTCTACAGTGTTAAAAATATAAAAAATATAATCATTATTATTTATATATTCAAAAATATATCATCTATGTTATGTGGTGATAAATATTTTTATACCTTCGGATGAATTGAATTTTTTTGGAGCATGTAAACATGAAAATATTAATATGGGTGTTCTAATATAGTGCTCCAATGAATTTGTTAAACATTCAGACTGATGAAGCATTATGTAATTGATTTCGTAGTAATTCAAATCCATTGTTGTAATTTGTTAACAATGTGATATTGTCAATGTAGTTAGACACTTCTCATGTTTATGAAATGATATATTTTATACTAAATTACGTATGATTATAGGACCTGTTGATGTAATGTTAATTATATTAGGCTTAAATCATATTACCCTTGAGCCTTTTCTTTTGTTATATCATGTTATACCATTAACTACCAGGTTTTGTTTCCTTATCTTGTTTATTCCTATAAAATGATTTTTAGCTCAACCATTTTTTATATATTACCCAACTGATGTTATTGATGCTCCGATGTATTTGAAAGCATAATATGGTAAATTAATATAAATATTTTTTTATATATTTTCTTTTGTTTGTATAATGTTTTTATTATTACAATGTCATAAAGACCCATGATCTTTAGGTATTGTTGAAATGATGTTTATTTTAAAAATCATGTGATTGTTAGAATTAAAATACTGATATGATATATTATCTAATTTAATATAATAATAATTCAATATTATAATGATAATGAGTTTATTATATTACTATATCTATCATGGGTGTGGAAGAGAATTTCTATAAACATATGTATACGTATCAAGTAATACTCACATGGGGACATTGATAATTCTCTTAAATTTCTTTTTTGAAATGATGTGACTGTGATAATTATTTTGATCAGTTGTTTTAGGTTATGTAATTTACATTATGTAGTAAAATACTGGGTTGGGTTTTTGGTATATTTAGCAGATGACGTGTAACATTTATGGAATGGATTTGATACCCTTTTCTAAGATAAGAACATTGGCCTTTTGGGAAATAATTTATTCATCATAAATAGAAATAAATTATTCAAGGATTAGGGGTTACAAAAGTGATAAATAACTATATGTGGAGTGATATTTGGTGGGCGATTCATTAATTAATTATTTACATATATTTTTTAAACTTATTTCAGGCTTTATATATCACTATTTTTTTATATAACCCTTTTTTTCATTATTACCTTGGTAACATGGTTTTTAGTGATATACCATTTTCATATTAAAGATGAAATGTATGAATTCAAAACAATTTGATATATTATTTACCATAATTTAGGTTCCATATAGTCTAATTAATATTACTAATTGTAGAAATAAATACTTTTATATTAAAAAATTTATCCTATGGAATGGATTTTTTTGGAAAACATTTTGTACACCAAGTAGATATAATTTTATATTTTGTTGATTACAAATTTAATGTGTAGTAATGAATATATAGGTTTAAAATTTATATAATATTAATTTTTGTGTATATTAAATTATTTTAAATATAAAAATAACTAAATTTTAATAATCACATTTATTGAAAATAATATCTTTACCATTATCCAAATAAATATATTTATTCCATGCAATAATATTTTAATACCAAGTACATAAAATATACATATTGAATAATATTATATTTGAAAAAATAATGTATTTATACAATATTATTATTTTTCATTTTCATATGTGATGAATAAAAATGTACAATATATTTGAATAAAAATTGTTTTTAGAATAAAATATTTCCTATGTTTCCAAAAATTAAAAAATGGATTTTGTAAATTAAAAATTTTATATTAAAAATATTTTCTTTTAATTCATAATTGTACTATATAACGTAAAAATCCAATAAAAAAAATTCAATTTAGTCTTTCATTTTGACAACATAGAAAAATTGATAATGTTAGAAAAACTATTATTTTAACATTGCAACTAAAAAAATTATTAAATAAAAAACTACACAATTATTGGTATTCTAATAATACAATTTTTAATTCAAAATTGAAATTAATGTTTTTAAATGAAGAGATTTATTTAAAAAACATGTCATATAATTGAAAATATTATATATAATGGAGATATCATTTGATTGAACAAAGAACCATTAAATAAAATATGTATTCTTTATGTTATTATTTATGAATTTAAAATTGATTGAATTATTCTTTATTTATTAAAATATAAAATTGTTCTTATAGTTTTAATAATTCTTTTTTAGTATTAGTTAGATGATACATTAGTTTTTTATGTGAGAAATAATAAATCAATGAATTTATTAATTTAATGGATCCAAAATCATTGGTCATTACATTCATTCACATGATGATAGAATCCTAATGACTATTATTTGATCTCTTCTACTGAAATATCCACATAGAGGATACCTATAGATGATCAATTAACTTAATCTATATCTACCAAGAGTCTCTCAATCATATTTTTTCTCTCATAGACATGTTCAAAATCTTTAATACGTAGAGGCACAACCCTAAATTTAATATCTCCCCAGAGATCTCATATAATTTTTAAATATCACAAGTATCCCTATTTAATCATTTATATATAGTTCATCAATGGATATAACAACTATAATTAAGACTGGATCATGGCCATAATTCCTTAATTAATTTTTATTATCTCTTGATGTGATGCAATTACCAGTATCATAGAATAAAACTTATCTATATAAATGAACTAATTTTTTTTTACCAAAATATGATTTCTTAATCCTAAGTTATAGTTTTCTAATTCTATAAAATGGATATTTCCATCATGAATAAGTCATGATCAATTGATAACTATATACTAAATATAAATTATTATAATATGAAAATAATAAATAATAACTTCCTACCAATATATCAATTTTCAATGATTTGTATCAATAGGGGCCCATAGAAGACATTGATTGAGAAACTCAATTTTTACGTAGATCAAAAAAAATCTCAAAAAATATTGTAATGTAAATAATCTACACCAAAATATGGATTGTATAATCCTAACACAATATGTGGAAAGGTTTCTTCCTATTCATGGTATAATGACTCCTCCCACTCAACCCCCTGAGATTATTCTTTTTCAGTCAACTCATCATGGGTTAGGGGATATAATATCAACACCATCTAATCATATCATTTTTTCTGAATCCATGTTGGAAATTTATGATGTCTAAAAATCTATTTAATCAGACTATTACATAGTTATTATAGAATTTTTGGGTGAGAAAATTAATTACATTCATAAAACAATATATTTGGCACTCATAAAAAATATTTTTGGTATCCTAAATATAATGCATGCTTTTTAATAGAGATTTAATATATTAACAAAACATTCAAAAAAAATATTCCATTTGATATATATACTTGGGGTTCCTAAATTTTATAATCTGACATAAACCCCTTTTATATCATTACCATATTTTTCTCAAGACATACCACACAAGGATCATAACTCTATATTGTAATCCTTGATAATTCATGATCTTATCTCGCTCTAAAATGACGCTTCATAGTAGGGACCCATGTGTGATCCTAGTTTAACTAATTATACCACCTTATGTACACAAAAATTTTCCACTATGAGGTTACTTTCATAGAGATGTTATATAAAACAATATATCTTTTAGGAAAGCAGAATAATATATATATATATCAATAATAAAAAATAAATGTAATAAAAATATATAAAAATATGAATAATTATATTTCAAGGAAATGTTGAAGTATGATAAAATCCAATAAAAATATAGGGTCATATGATGGATCATAGATAAATCAATAAATATAAATGTTGATCCTAAAAAAAATTCCAATAGAGAAGTAAATAAAATATACACTACATGGACTCCTGGTATTATCCCTATTAGTAGTCATAAATTTCAACTACTAGTACATAGTAACACAAAAAAAATCAATATATAGTGATGTTTTCAAAAAATATTACCTTATCTTTATAATAATAATTTTTGCTGGAAAGGGAACTCATATATGAGTGACTAATTGAATACCCAATAGTAAAAATGAAGAAAAAAGAATGAATAATTGAACAATAAAATAACACAAAACACATGATAGAGTATGAAAATGGTATAAAACTATATACTATTTAATGATATAGAACCAATGGCTATCGTAATGACCGTTTTAGCATAGAATAACTCTAATATGGTTATACAAAATGATCATTATTCATTCCCTTTAAATAAAATGTCAACAAATATTGAAACTACACATCCTTCATAATATCCTCATCACCATAAAAAATCATTAGTTGTTGAAATAAGAAACTTTTGTTTTAGTATTAGTCAGGTATGTGTGTACTCATATATAGAATATTAAAATCAACAACAATAAAGTATTACATACAATTGCTTACAGACTCAATTGATAGACTATAAGTGCCCCATCTCGACGGTGATATGTAGACTCTATTTTTTAAATGGGTGACCTATATGATATAAATGGTGATTTAGTCAATGTATTATGATATAAAATTTCATAATTTATGTGATCGTTTTTATATCCATTGGAAATATCTAGTTTTCTATAAAGTATGGGATTTCAATGTAGCTCAATATGTCAGTAGTGGGGTTTGGAATGTCATGCATTCTCTGAAAATCCCTACTGAATCCTATAATTTTTTACTATATCAAAATAATCCTTGAATATCTCATCATCCCTTCATAATAGTATCTTATCGTGAATAGATCTTAATAAATTCAATCATCATGATGAAATGATTATAAAAAGTAACCCATTTATCAAATTATGAATCTCATGTGAGATTATAAGATGGAAACTGTTTCATGTAAAGAACATGGAATAAATATTAATATAAATTATATCTATGTCTGTAGTATTATACATGAGTGTATCCATATAGAAAAATATTTTAAATTTTACATACATAGTGTGTTCATATAATATTTATTTTTCTAGATCCTATGGTGAACATGACTTACTTTTGATATAAGTTTTTTTACTCAATCATAAGCTGTGTATCCACTCAAATTACATTTCAATAAAAAAAGTAACAACACATATACATATGATTTTTGTACCCTATACCTTCTAATAAAAAATTACAAGCTATGATAATCTATATTCGCTGTCATTTTTTATTATCTTCTACAATATGTATTTCGGAATTTCATTGAACACTATATAAACACCTTGTACTATGTATTCTATATTGGATGTGATGAAGAATGTTCTTAAAAAAACTAATATTATATATAGGATTTGATGATGTATTAATCCCAAGGCACAATTAGTCTCTTCCCAACCCTCTAAACACAATCATTGTCATGATTAAATTTCGGAAATGTACCCTTCAGAACAAACTGGACCTTTTTCTGCAACTCGTTATGTTCCTTCTACACCAGCATAATTCTAACTGATAGTGATGATTTAATAGACTCCTAAAACAAAACAGAAGAATTTCTATCACCATCAACTTCTTTGCCAAAGTTCATCAAATCAGAAAACCATAGAAACTCGTTCCAAATGTAACTAGGTTAACGTAGCATTATATCTTTTTTGTCCAAGCATCAGCCACATTATTTGCTTTTAAAGTATGGTCTTAGATCATGAAATACCAATACTTGATTATTTCTAACCATATCCTTTTTCTCCTATTTAATTATTTCTATGTGAATATATACATTAATATTTTCTGATCATTATATATTTTATATTTTACTCCATACAGATGATGCCTCCAAATTTTTAAAGAAAAAAAACAACTGCAAATTACAAATCATGTGTATGGTAATTTACGTCATGGGGTTTCAATTGACATGAAGCATAAGAAATTAACTGATTATTAAGAATTAGGACACAACCATGCCCTTTCAACAAATCGTCACTGTATTTAACAAACTCACCAATTCTGGAATGTAGTGAAAAAACAGAAGCATTCACCAATCTCCTTTTCAATTTATGAAACAAACTCATCAAATTCTTTTTTCTAAAGGAACATACCACCTTTTCGTGTTAACATAGTCTTTTTACTAGATAAACTTGCCAAATTCTAAAAAAATATCCTATAACAACCTGCTAAACCATGTAAATTACAGATCTTGTTAATATTTTTGGATATTTCCCATTATTCAAAAACTTTTGTTTTTGTAGGATAAAATATTATGCCAATTTTGGAGATAACATAACCATGGAAAGAAATAGGTTGTAATCAAAACTCACACTTTCTCAATTTCCCATTAAGATTCATTTATTTTAATGTTTGCTTGAAAACCATTAAATGACTTTAATTATCCTCTTTACATTTAGAATTAACCAAAATAACATAAATAAACACAACCAAAATGTTATCACCTGTGTCCACTAAGCCATCACTACCACAAACTCTTCAATTCTAATTCTGACCATCTTCGGATGTTGATTTGGTGTTCATTTCCATCTCTTGGTCTTCCCATTATAGCTGCCCTATTTTATGAAAGGAAAACAATTCTGAACACAAAAATATCTTAGGCGCAACAACATTTTAATCTGTAAATGCGATATCATTTCAATCATATAGTAAATTAATTTAAGGATATTAATTTATCAATACCTTAACTCCTAATTTTTTCTAAACCGCCCTATGAACCCAACTATAAGGACCCAATGTTAAAATATTACATAATCACGAATTAAATGGATAATTCACAATGAGTGTCTTCTAATGTTTAGAGTTTTAGATAATTAGGCCATAACTATTACATTACATCTCAAAAACTACAAAGTAGACACATTTACACAGTTTTCATTTCATTCAAAAATTAAAAATTCATGAAAAAAAGTGTCATCTCTTGATCCATATTTTAGATAGCATGACTTTTCCTTGATCCCATCCTTGACCCTATTCATATTTAAGTCTTTTGAAAAACCATTCCAATCTTGGGATAATCATAAAAAGATTAGTAAGTGTTATAAAATAATGAAATAAAACATTAGTTAATTAAAAGATACAATTTCTATGAATCTCATGAAATCATAAGACATATGAATAACACATAGTATTCCAAAATCATAAAGGTAACTAGTAGAATCCATAACATACAAACATTGTACCTTTCTCATCCATGTAGGGAGTTACATTTGGAATACCCATCACAGTATATTACGCAAATAAATTAGGAGAATAATTCACATTTACCACTATTACATTACCAAATTAATTAGAGAGTTATCTCGAGCTCACCCGCCATAGGTTTACCATGGAACAACCCGTATACATAATCATTTCCCATAACTATAACATATTCACAGCACATAAAACAAACATAATGGAAAGATAACATTCCATCATTTCAATCGCAACATATCATTTAAAAATATTGACATAAGAAATCTATTAGGAGAACCTTTTTCAATACCAAAATTTGTAAAAGAGTATATGGTATTTATTTTCTTTTATAAAAAACACTACCTATTGTTAAGGAAGCCAAAGATCAAATAATACTCGCGGCGGCGGAATGGTCTTTGTCAGCATGTACTTTATAAAGTTACATTATTTCTGTTATTTAGTAAAAATCTTCATAGAGAAAATATTCCATTTGAATGAAATTAAAATTCAAGTTTGTTTATACATCATATAAAATAATTTCATTTATAAAACAAAATATGCCTCAATGAATGGACATTGAGACGAGGTCCCTTACCTCATTTCTGACTTGACTCGTTCATTCATTAATCTCTTGAATAATGAACTAATGTTAATTTAAACTTTATTAATATCATTTTTCAAGTTTAATACTCTTTTTAAATCACTTATTACCATTTTATAAAAATAATGTACTCTTTTAAGTTAATAGTGGTCGTTTTGTCATCATTTGGTACCTGAGTCCAAAATGAACTCCTTATAATAACAATTTGTCTATGTGGTAAAATGTCCATTATCTCTATAATTATATTCATGATTTATATATCATATATATCATATATATATCCAATATATATATGAATTTATAATTGTACATAACATTTGGAGTTACTAAATGAAATGCACCGTTTATGGAGATGGTAATTCGTACGTACGGATGAATGCGACTTTCTTTTCTATTTTTTATTTTAATGGAATGAAAACATAAGGATCCATAGGTATATTTCAATTCTAGTATAATATCATATATCATTTAATTATCTCCATCCATTTTATGTCCCATATATGGGATGAACTAGTCATATCACTTTGAGGGGGCAGTAGTCCTCACTTCCTCAAATGAAATTATCACATTTACCCATTATGGAAACTGTAATAGTATGATATAAATGAAAAATAAATAATCATGGAGACAATATAAATAAAATATATAAAACATATGAATATAGTTTCATCATAATGGACATCATAAGAGGAGGTAGGAGAAGATTGAACAATCGATGTTTCGTGAGGTAGTAGTTCTCCATCCAGAGAAACAATATGTTTTTACCAATTTGATGGAGGTGTGTTTAATTGTAGTTGGAATAAGTAACCTTTAAACATCCTAGTATATTTATTGTACTGGTGTTTTTATGAAATAAATTAATAAGAATAGTTTAGGGGGTTGTAGAATTAAAATAAATGAAAAGACCTCAAAAGAATACGGTACATTTCAATTGGGTAACTCCCTTTGTTTGGAACCAAAAATATTTCATGAATTGATTATGACTAAGGTGCGGAAACTAGATGTAATATAATTTTTTTAGATATTATTTTGAAATGTTTGGATGAGCCATGGGGCTTGAGAGGTGTGAATAATGGGTTAGTGGAGAGGGTTTTTTACATGGGGGAGAAGGGGCTCATTAGGAATGTTTGAAAATCATATTTTATTATATAATTATTTAAGGTTTGTAAAGATACAAAACAAATTAAATCAAATTATTAGATGACTCTTGTTATAAATAAAATCATCCAATATTAATTGGACAGGTTTTTGATAATTTTTATGATTTTATAATCATATTTATTTAAATCATTCCTCAATGAGGTGAACACTGTATCATTATTGTGTCATAAATAATTTTATATATTTGATGTCTAAAATGTATACAAAAATACCAAGATGTAGGAAATATATTTATCTTTAAAATTAATATTTTTAGTCAAATATATTACCTATATAACCCCATTTAATAATTTATTTAATAAAAGATACATTTTTATGTCATTTATGTCAGTACTTAAAGTTAACTAATATAAAGTGTCATTATCACACTTATGTGGCTCCATGGGGTCCCAATATAGACCCAAGGATTCCCATGGTCGGACATGAATCAACCACTGGGATTAGGACACATGTTAGAATAATTTAATAATATAATAAAAACAATTTCCCTTACTTACTAGATTTACCGTTTAACAATGGTAAATATAATATTTACTGATGTAAATATTCATAATGTCTCAAAATAAAATATAACTACTTACACAATTCATACCTCCTTATTAAAAATATAGAATAATTATTTTCAAATTGAAAACACAGATATGGAATAAATAAATTTAATTTTAATTCCCAATGTCAAAACAAAAGTGTGTTTGTAAAAAAATAATAATTATCCAAATATTGACACTTGTTTATGTCCAATTTCAATTTGAAATTACATCAATTGAAAAAAATTTGATTGAATAGAAAAAAATTATATAATTACAATTTAAATACAATTAAAAAAATATTTGATCACTATAATTGAATTTGATTAAAAGGAATTTTGAATTAAATTACATTATTTTTCACAATTCACTAAAAAATTATTTAATCAGAAAAATACCAAAATTTCATCCAAGGTAAATATTGATGATATAATTATGAAGAAGAATATTAATTTGTCAAATAGAATATAAAAAAGAGACCAAAAACAATATATAATTATGGTTCTCTATTAATAGGTGGTAAATAGTCCTTTTAGTGAATATTAGATTATTTATGATTAAAATCACATTTTTTTTCAAATTTTAAGATTCTATAATTTATTAGGAAAAAGTTAAAACATTTTATAGACATGTATAATAACATTATAGTTAGTTATAGTAATTTTCACTAATATAATGACTATGCATTAACTACAATGTAAAATAATATTATATTATTATTTTTCAGTATAACAAAACATTGTTTGTAATGTTAGATTTCAAAGAAACCCATTGTTGGGTATCAGGTACGCCATCGAACATGACATCCCCTTTAATGTAGTAATAATATTTAATTCCCAAATATGAAATTTTATTATTAATTATTTACTTGGGATTTTACATACATTTTTTGGTGGGACACTATGAATAATATCATTAGTAATACTTTTAATTTACCTTGTTTAAAGGGTAAAATAATATAATAAGGGTAAAAAATTAAAATTATAATAATTTAACACTCCTATAACAGATGTAATAATCTATTTGGATAAGATATATCTATCCATGAGCATCCTTGGGTTGATTTAACGACCCCATGGAGCTACATTGGTATGTTAATGACATTTAATAATAATTAATATAATGTAATGAGAAATATAATATAAACATGTATCTTCATTGAAAATGATTTTTTACACGGTTATATAACTGATATAATTACTACAAATAGTGATTATAAATCTAAAAATTAATCCTACATCGTGTTAATTTTTTTATAAATTTATAAATTATATAAATTAATTTATTTATGACACCATGATGATGTAGTAATTACCTTATTAATGAAAGATTGAAATAAATGATATTATAAATATCAAAATATATGTAATTTGAAAATTTTTATGCCATGCATGAATTTAATGGACTATTATGACATTTATTATTCCGTAAATATATTTTTTACTATTAATCATGTTTTCATGATTTTAATAAAAATTATTTACAAAATATTGTCAAAATATTTTGAAATGAGTTTTTAATTACAATACTATTTTCATCAATGATGTAACAGTCATAAAAATATAAGAATCAGAAAACATATAGAGATAATGTTAAAAATTAAATTAAATATCCCCTAGAGGTTATATATGAATTTAATAGTTACTATATTAACAATATAGTGTAAAAATAAAAGAAGGCATGATATAGAACATATTTCAAGACATTACTATTGTTCCCATCATCCCTCTTATAAAAGGCCTACATCACTAACCACTTAATCAGAACTCTAATCCCCCTTGGCTCACCAGACTTCTACTCATAAAATATCCCAAAATACATCTATTTCTCTTAGAATCCTCACTTTGGATTCATGAAATTCAAGAATTCCTTTTGGTTCAAATCAATTGAAGTTATCTGATATTGAGGTAACATCAATACTGAAGCTCCTTTCATTAATTATCCTTATCTAACCCCATGACCTCTAATTATTTGATTATTTAGAGAAATAAACTTTTATCATCAATATAATATTATATTTCAATACTATGGTTTTGATCTACACCTACACACACCTACTTCTAATGGATATAGAACATATTGTTTCAATGTACGAAAAACTACTGCCTCATGAAATGATGATTGTTCAATTTTCTCCTACCACCAATCATGGTGAAAATTTTGATTGGACTATATTTATATATTAAATATATTATATTTATATTGTATCTATAATTTAATAATTTTTATATACCAAAAACCTTTATAGTTTCCATAAATATTAAATACGATAATTTCATTTCAGGAAGTCATGACTACCACACCTCAAAGTGATATTAATCATTCATACCATACATAGAACATATAAAAGATTTCATTAATGATGTTATGTAATATGTTTAACATAAATAATATAAATTAATTTTAATATACCAACACATCATTTTTTTTCACTAATTTTATATGATAAAGATATGACAGTAGCATTTATGTGAATGTACGACCTACCGTCTCAATGATCTATGCATTTAATTTCTCATATCCATATGTTATTGAATATTATAAATACATATATATTGGATATATATGTTAATTATATCATTAATAATATTCTATAGATGTTTTACATTTGTCCTCGTATACTATTTAGATAAAAGAAGTTCATTTTCCACTACAGTACAAAATATCATCAAAATAACATTTATGAACATAAAGATTTATTTAATTTTTATAACATGGAAATAAGTGATATAAATGTAATTGTATATTTGAAAAAGGTTCTCATGAATGTAAAAAATAACATAATTTTATTATTCAGGTACAAATGATTGTATGCGACAAGTCGGACTCATGGTAAGGGAAATCATATATCTATTTCTATTTATTGAGTTTAATAACCATGTCATTGGTTTTTTGTTTCCATGAATTTTTGTGAATGAACTCTGCTTATTTTACACATATATTAATCTGATATTGGGTGTATTTAAATTTTTATCACATATTTATGGCTATATTTATTTATTAATCAAATAATACGATCCATATAAGGGACTTTACCTCAATCTTATTTTATTGAGAAATATTTTGATTTATATGAGAAATAATTTTAAATGGTGTATAATTAAACACATTGATATTTAATTTCAATAATGGATTAAAAAATCTAATCAATTTTAGGAATCATTTAACTTTATGATAAAAGGAATTTTTCTTTATAATGTAAGCCATGACAATGATCTTTCTATCACTACGAGAATTATTTGATATATTTCATCCTCTACAAGCTGTATTGTTTAAAATAAATAAATAAATACCATTTAACATTTATTCATGTATTTTGGTTATGACAATGGTTTTGATAAAAAATTTCTTATGTCAATATCATGAAATGATCTGGTGTGATTGTAATGTGGAAATGTTATTTTCCCTTTATGTTTGTTTAATGAGTTAAGTTTATGTTATGGTTATTTGGAATTATTTATGTATATGGGTGGTTTTGTGATAAATTGAGGGTGGGTGAGCTAGTGATAGGCATCCATTTCATTGGGTTACGTGATGGAGGTAAACATTTTGGTTCTCCTAAGAGATGTATGGAATATACCGTGATGTGTATTCCAAACATAACCATGATGCATATTCCCTATGTAGATGAGAATGCAACAATTTAAGAATGATATTAATGAAACCAATTACGTTTATTTTTTGTGATTTATCTGATTTTTTGTTGGAATTCTAATATTAAATGATTTAATTTAAGTAGTTTACTTTTTTTTGGGTGAAAAGTATGATTTTTTGAAAATGGTATCATGGGTTTTATATATTCATGGAATAACAGTTTTATTTCATATATTACACTCCTTCATGATATTTTTATTCTCATCACATTCTTTTGAAATGTTTCCCACTGGGTATAAATATGGTTAAAAGAATGCAAAAAAGTAAATAAGATTTTTATGTAGATAAATAAATCTATTTTTGTCTAAAGGGAATCAGTTAGTATAAAATGAGAATATTGAGTATAACTGTCCACATATATTATGTAACACCCCGAGATTTTATGAAAAATATTTTTTTTAATTTCATTAATGTCTTGTGTTATAGGCTACACCAAAAGGAGCTTTCACAACACACATCTCTGACCTAGCTTGAATTACACGCAATCGCGACCTTCCACGATAGCGTATGTTCTACGCAACACCAAGTTTCGCTAAACAACAATATGCTATTACAATATTATTAAAACTAGCTGTTATGAATAGTAATTACCACTTTTTGAAAATTTTTAAATTTTATTTTTCAAAATGGACTTTATTTTTGGATTCGGAATATGGAAATTATCTTAGGGTGAAATTTTGGTACTTTTCAGATAACTTTCATTTTCTAATGAATAGTGAAAATTACTAAATTTTAATAAAAAACAAATTTTTTAATCAAAATAATTAATAGTGATAAATTATTAATTTGAGTGGTTTTAAAGTATATTTAAAATATATTTTTACAATTTAATACAATTTTGGTCATTGGATGTAATTTCACATTTAAAACAGTTGTAAACAAGTGTCAATCTTTTGATAGTTATTATCTCTTAAGAACCCGCCTTTTGTTTTGACGACAGGAATTAATTTTTAAATTAATTAATGCAACTGATATGTTTTGAATTTGCTAAAACAGAAATCATTTTTGAGTTCATAATAACAAATATAGCTTTGGCCTAATTTTTGGCATTTTTCGGAAAACGTTCAATTTTTGATGAATAGTGAAACAACTAAGTGGTAGTTAAAAAAACTAATTTTTTTCATAAATCTTAATTTTACCGCTTCTGTGATTGGAATTTCAAAAATACGAGAGACACGGTTGATGTCAGAAAGTAAACTGTGGTTCAATGAGATGAAAATAATTTTTGATGTATAGTAACTTTTTACTTTTATTTACCACGGTTAAAAGTAAATAGGGTAATTAAGGGTAAAAATGATATTAATATTACCCTAACACATGTCCTAATTCTATTGGATAAGATTATCTCAACCACAAACATCTTTAAGTGTAAAATATTATCATTTAGGCCCATTTGGATTAGATTAGGACATTTATTATTATTTAATTCAAAGAAGAGTTAAAAGAGTTAAAATCAAAGTTTATTTACTAAAACATTTTTAATATAGGGTTATACATAAGATAAATTCGATTGTAAATATTAATTAGAAATCCGAAAAGATTTCCTACACACTGGTATTTTATTTGTAATTTTTAGACATCATATAATTTAATTTATATATGACACAATGATGATGCATTAATTATCTTATTAATGAAATATTGACATAATTGATATTATAAATACCAAAATAAATGTAATTTAAGAGTTTTTATGAATTCCACTAATTTTATAGGTTACTATGAAATATCAGTGTTGATTTAATCAACTTGTCTTGAACATATAATTCTGTTATGACTTTCACAAAAATCATATATCAAATAGTGTCAAAATTGACACAAAATTGTTTTTAAAACAAATTTTATATTATTAATTGTTATTTTATTCCTAAAAATCTAAGGTTCTCCCAAATGACATAGCTAAAAATATATATATTAATAATAAACAATTTGGGGTTCGTTTTGCATGTTATAGTAAGTTTATTAACCATATAGTGTAAGAAAACAAAAAGACACTGTAAAAGTTAAATTATTTAACTTAGAGTTAAATCTAATTGATAAGGTTAAAATAATAACCTAAACTTGTCTAAATCCTTTTGGTTGATAGGATTTAGACCCATACCCACTTTAGGTTCGAAATAAGACCCTTTGGAACCATTATAAACCAATTTTGACTTTAATATAAAATATTATTTTGAGATATTCCTAAGGTGCCCCTCTCCTCCCTTATAAAAGGGCACTTCCTCCCTCTATTCCTCACACAACATTGAGCCTTAAAACTTGTCCAACCCCTGCCAAAATCTCTTCTCCACTTACCTAGTATCATCCTAGAGGTCCTGGTCTTCTTCAAAGACCATCCTTAGTTCTTTAAGTGGAGGATAAGAAAAGGCGCGTCAAAAAGAGGTAATATCCATTACCGATCTTTTTCAATTTCTTTCTTCTTAAAATTCTTCTTCTTTAGTTGTTTCATGATAAATTAATTACATCAGTATTTATTATATACTGATATGTTATTATAAATATGAAACAACTCTAATTAACCTTCTATCCATCCTACAGAAAAAGGAAATCATCGCGCGTGCGTACGTACGGAATACCGTCTCCACGCCGTGGTGTAATCTATTTTCCGCCACCACATTAATTGGATGGGTATAATGGTGTAATGAGTAACTATATATGATTATTATAAAGTTATATTGATACTGAAATAGTATACATACACTTAAACACAATTCCACGACCATGGGAACGATATCATCGCTCGTGCGTACGTACGGACTACCGTCTCCACGACGCGATGAGATTCATTCTCCATGTTAACCATTTAAGAATGATTATAAAGTATATATAAGAAATAATAATGAAATATATGACATTATAAAGCTACTTTATTTATGTATATACATATATTTATGTCATCAACTTACTTCCATTCAAGACAATAAGGAAAGGAAAATAGCGTTCATGCGTACGTATGGACTACCGTCTCCATGAACGATGTTTTTCATTTCATTTATCTATCTATTATATATATATATATATTGAATATATATGATATATAAATCATATTTTATATTATGTAAGTAATTCAATCATGACGTAAGTAATAATAATGTCAAGAACAACAAGTCAAAAAACCTACGATAAATGAAACGATTTTACCCAAAACGCTTCTTTAACATGGAATTTAAAAAAGAACGGGTAATATAAAGTCATAAATGAACCATATATGATATCATAACAATTAATATGATTCTGTAATAAGTCAATGACATTATTTAAATCATTATACAGGAGTTTCGGACACATACGAAGCAAATCGGACCTAAGGTAAGGGAAACATCACAATCTCATTTTTAACTGAGATTGTTTATAATTTGGTATTTACTGGGGTGTATTTTGTCATCCACATCCATGTTTCCTAAATATGTAATATTATTTCCGTTCACCTACAATTTTTTAAATCCTATTTTACCCTTCTGTGAGTTTTTAGTAAAAGATATGAAAGGAATCTTTAGTCGTTTTTCGTACGAGGTACTTTTTGACTTTTCTGACAAAAGTACGAGAAGAATGTTTTTTTAACTTATACGGCATGAATGGATTTTTAAAATATTATTTCCAAGAAGCTTCCTTTACAAGTTTTCATGTTTATTTTTAATCAACTTCTTTTTGTTTAAAATTTTATGGCATGTTATGATAAGATAAATGTTATTGAAGTAGAAAGGATATTTTCCTCAAGAATGGAGTTCAAGAGTTTTATCAAAATTATTTTCCATCTAAGACAATGTAGGGTTCTGTTTCTATCCCTATTATTACATGTATTTGAATATGTTGTGATGGAAATATTTTTATGATTTCCTTTATCTTATATGAATTGATTTATGATGTCATGATGTTTAAGACTCCCATTTGTATTACATGGGTTATGCAATGATGTATGATTTATGATTTTGTGGCACACATAAGAATGGTATCATTATGAGATGGGTGGGACCTATATCTTCCTCCAATGCATTGGGTAAAGATTTTATATCTCATGAGATAAAAATTGCTGGAATGGTAGGTTATACCAGTTCAGTGAAAGAGTACTGAAATGAGGGTGACTCGGTTCGGAAAGGGACTTTGTCCACTAAGATAGTCTTGGCAACGAGTCTTGACTAACAAGAAATGATTCTCTATGATTATGTGTGTATGAAACAAATTTATTGTTTTAAGTTATGATTATTGTGATTACATTTCACTGCCATGATTTATCCCATGTTATAAAATTATGCTCTCTTTTGCAGGTTAAGATTTCCATAATGTTATGTTCTTATGAATATGATGTGATTGATATTTATATTGTTTACCCTTACTAAGCATTTGAGCTCACCCTTTTATGTTTTCTGTTCCCCAGGATATAAAGAATGGTTTTAGGTATAAAAAAAGGAAGATCTTTATGGGAGATATTGATGATCTTTCACCAGGAATATAAGATTATATTCCGAGTTTCCAAAGACACTAAACTATTACGATCCTTGTGTGTGTGTTTTTTTTATGTACTAAGTATTCCGCAAATGTAATGTAATGTCAATGTACGTCAAGATTCGGGCCTCTACAGTTGGTAATAGAGGAAAAGTTTAGTCATCCTTTGGAAACTAGGATGCAAAAACGTTAGTGAGATCCCTAGAGATATTTCTAAGGTATGTCTAGGGATGTCCCTAAGGATAAGTATACATATAGGATATACCTCTAGAACTATAGTAACGATATTAGATTAAACCAAAGATGTTAGATATTGAATTTACTCCCCCTTTATTATGATTTTTGCCTCTCACACTATTTTTTTTGGGTTTTTGAAAATGGATGGAAACAAGATGATTCACAATAATGGATTATATGATGGACAATGGAATGATATTCATCATGAGCAACCAAATGAAATGGGATTTGGAAGTCCAAACATCATTATTATGCCGAATCAGAAATCTCATAATATGATCAATAAAGTAAAATTTGGTAAGCTTCCTGACTCGGCTAATAAGAGAAAGATGGAGTTTCATGATGATCATAGAGGAAAGAAAGTTCAATTTCCCCTATGTAAATCATGTGGGAGGAGGCATCAAGGAGAATGTTTCAAAGGGAATGGAAGATTCTTTGGGTGTGGAAAAGAAGGACACAAAGCCAGTAAGTGCAAAGGAAAAGGTTCAGTTAACACCAGGGATGAGGATAATGGTATTACTACGACATCAAAAATGGTTAAATGCTTTAAATGTGGAATGTACGGGCATTATGCAAACCAATGCCCTAAGGGAAAGTCTCATGAAGAGAATCGATATGGTCGTATGGGAAGTATTTATGTTGATGATGATGAAGAGACTACAAATGATATGTGAGATGAAAGAATTGATGAATCTCGGTCAATATTTTAAGAATTTAGTGGAATGATTTCATGTTTATCATGTGTAATGTTGTATAAGTAATCTCATGGAATAAAGAGACATCTAAGGATTGTTACACTATTGTCTTTCCTTAAGTTTTGAAAGTGTATGATGAATGGTACCAGTAACCATAAAAGGTTATTCAGATACTTTTGGAAAGTAGATGATATGTGCCTAATGAAAGGATAAGAAGATAATGAGATGTTTGATTGTATTCATGAGCTCCTGCTTGATATAAGGACTAAGTGATATCATGGTTTGAGTATATAGAATTTTGAGTATTTTGGTATGTGGAATGTGTTAACTTTTATCTGAATTCATGTTTTCACTAAGGTTCAATGGGTATTCAATAGAATACATGATTAAGGCCTTTGAATGTTTGTAATGTGACCAAAAAGAAATATCTTATGATATATCGGGATCAACGACAGTATTAAATCTCTGGTAATCGTTTCCACTATATTATGAGAGTGGACTGCAGTATTATGGATAAGCCTAAAGATTAGAATGGATTATGTTGGACATAAGTTAGTATTTTTTAAGGATAGATGATTTTCGATATTATTGATGGGATGTTATAGTAATGTAGTTTTAGAAAAAGGACAACCTGCAGGACGGGCGACAGCCCATCGCGTCGGACAAGGCTGGGGGAATCAAACCCTCAACCGAATTGCGACTGGCCTTTATCTCCTACCACTGGCCTACAGGAAGTCCATGTTTAGTAGAAACTAGTTTTATTTTATTATGCGGTATGATATATGAAGTATATGTTCATTTTTGGAACCATATACGATTAATCTCACTATAAGATGGAAATATAACTTTGGATAACCTTTTGTTTGAAATAGATGGAATGACCCATAATATCACATGATCTGATAATTCTTCACGAATAACAAATTCAACTTCATTTCTTTAAGAGATGAAGTGGAAATTGTTCAAGGCACGAACAACAGTCAGATTGTACCAAAATAAAGTAAGTATTTATTCTAATTAAAATTCTTCAACATTAGGGAAACGATCTTGAAAACCAAAAATGTTGTCTTAGTGCTCTTATATCTGATTAATCAGATGGTACCTTAGATCGTCACAAATTTATGGCTTTGTGATTGCTAGCTTTTCCATAGCCATGTTCTCTACCGCTCTCCATCAGAACATGATGGTTAGATTTCTCTTCCATATCCATATTCTCACCTATGTGGAAACCGAGTGATTAGTTTATTTGGGTAACCGTTACGTTTCATACTTTTGTTTTTAAAGATTGGTTTTGGTATTCCTTTTTACGAAGTGGGTTTCGATAAAAGAAACTTTCGAATAGTAAACCATTTATAACCCCGACGAATTTCGAGGGAGAAATTCATTTTAAGGGGGGTAGAATGTAACACCCCGAGATTTTATGAAAAATATTCTTTTTAATTTCATTAATGTCTTGTGTTATACGCTACACCAAAAGGATCTTTCACAACACACATCTCTGACCTGGCTTGAATTACACGCAATCATGACCTTCCACGATAGCGTATGTTGTACGCAACACCAAGTTTCGCTAAACAACAATATGCTATTACAATATTATTAAAACTAGCCGTTATGAATAATAATTACCACTTTTTGAAAATTTTTTAAATTTAATTTTTCAAAATAGACTTTATTTTTGGATTCGGAATATCGAAATTATCTTAGGGTGAAATTTTGGTACTTTTCAGATAACTTTCATTTTCTGATGAATAGTGAAAATTAATAAATTTTATTTAAAAACAACTTTTTTATTCAAAATAATTAATAGTGATAAATTACTAATTTGAGTGGTTTTAAATTATATTTAGAATATATTTTTACAATTTAATACAATGTTGGTCATTGGATGTAATTTCACATTTAAAACAGTTATAAACAAGTGTCAATCTTTTGATAGTTATTATCTCATAAAAACACGCCTTTTGTTTTGATGACGGGAATTAATTTTTAAATTAATTAATGCAACTAGTATGTTTTGAATTTGGTAAAATAGAAATCATTTTTGAGTTCATAATAACAAATATAGCTTAGGCCTAATTTTTTGCATTTTTCTGAGAACCTTCAATTTTTTATGAATAGTTAAACTACTAAGTGGTAGTTAAAAAAACTAATTTTTTACATAAATCTTAATTTTACCGCTTCTGTGATTGGAATTTAAAAAATCCGAGAGACACGGTTGATGTCAGTAAGTAAAATGTGGTTCAATGAGATGAAAATAATTTTTGGTGAATAGTAACTTTTTACTTTTATTTACCACGGTTAAAAGTAAATAGGGTAATTAAGGGTAAAAATGATATTAATATTACCCTAACACATGTCCTAATTCTATCGGACAAGTGTATCTGGACCAAAAACAACCTTAAGTGTAAAATATTATCATTTAGGCCCACTTGGATTAGATTAGGACATTTATTATTATTTAATTCAAAGAAGAGTTAAAAGAGTTAAAATCAAAGTTTATTTACTAAAACATTTTTAATATAGGGTTATACATAAGATACATTAGATTGTAAATATACATTAGAAATCTGAAAAGATTTCCTACATACTGGTATTTTATTTTTAATTTTTAGACATCAGATAATTTAATTTATTTATGACACAAAGATGATGCAGTAATTATATTATTAATGAAACATTGACATAATTGATATTATAAATACCCAAATAAATGTAATTTAAGACTTTGTATGAATTCCACTAATTTTCTAGGTTACTATGAAATATTAGTGTTGATTTAATCAACTTGGTTCGAACATATAATTCTGTTATTACTTTCACAAAAATCATATATCAAATAGTGTCAAAATTGACACAAAATTGTTTTTAAAACAAATATTATATTATTAATTGTTATTTTATTCCTAAAAATGTACGTTTCACCCAAATGACATAGATAAAAATATATATATTAATAATAAACAATTTGGGGTTCGTTTGGCATGTTATAGTAAGTTTATTAACCATATAGTGTAAGAAAAACAAAAAAACTTGGTAAAAGTTAAATTATTTAACTTAGAGTTAAATCTAATTGATAAGGTTAAAATAATAACCTAAACTTGTCTAGATCCTATTGGTTGATAGGATTTTGACCCATCCCCACTTTAGCTTCGAAATAAGACCCTTTGGAACCATTATAAACTGATTTGGACTTTAATATAAAATAATATTTTGAGATATTCCTAAGGTGCCCCTCTCCTCCCTTATAAAAGGGCACTTCCTCCCTCTATTCCTCACACAACTATGAGCCTTCAATCTCGTAAAAACCCTGCCAAAATCTCTTCTCCACTTCCCTAGTATCATCCTAGAGGTCCTGGTCTTCTTCAAAGACCATCTTTAGTTCATTAAGTAGAGGCTAAGAAAAGGCGCGTCAAAAAGAGGTAATATCCATTACCGATCTTTTTAAATTTCATTCTTCTTCAACTTCTTCTTCTTTAGTTGTTTAATTATAAAGTAATTATATAAGTATTTATTATATACTGATATCTTATAATAAATATGAAACAACTCTAATTAACCTTCTATCCACCCTACGGAAAAAGTAAATCACTGCGCGTGCGTACGTACGGAATACCGTCTCCACGCTGTGGTGTAATCTATTTTCCGCCACCACATTAATTGGATAGGTATAATGGTGTAATGAGTAACTATATATGATTATTATAAAGTTATATTGATACTGAAATTGTATACATACACTTCAACACAATTCCACGACCATGGGAACGATATCATCGCTCGTGCGTACGTACGGACTACCGTCTCCACGACGCGATGAGATTCATTCTCCATGTTAACCATATAAGAATGATTATAAAGTATATATAAGAAATAATAATGAAATATATGAAATTATAAAGCTACTGGATTTATGTATATACATATATGTATGTCATCTACTTACTTCCATTCAAGACAATAAGGACAGGAAAACAGCGTTCATGCATATGTACGGACTACCGTCTCCATGAACGATGTTTTTCATTTCATTTATATATCTATTATATATATATATATATATATACTGAATATATATGATATATAAATCATATTTTATATTCTGGAATTAATTCAATCATGATATAATTAATAATAATGTCAAGAACAACAAGTCAAAACACCTACGATAAATGAAACGATTTTACCCAAAATGCTTCTTTAACATGGAATTTACAAAAGAACGGGTAATATAAAGTCATAAGTGAACCATATATGATATCATAACAATGAATATGATTCTGTAATAAGTCAATGACATTATTTAAATCATTATACAGGAGGTTCGGACACATACGAAGAAAATCGGACCTAAGGTAAGGGAAATATCACAATCTCATTTTTATCCGAGATTGTTTATATTTTGGTATTTACTGGGGTGTATTTTATCATCCACATCCATGTTTCCTCAATATGTAATATTATTTCCATTCACCTACAATTGTTTAAATCCTATTTTACCCTTCGGTGAGTTTTTAGTAAAAGATATGAAAGGAATCTTTTGTCGTTTTTCATACGAGGTACTTTTTGACTTTTTCGACAAAAGTACGAGAAGAATGTTTTTTTTAACTTATACGGCATGAATGGGGTTTTAAAACATTATTTCCAAGAATCTTCCTTTACAAGATTTCAAGTTTATTTTTAATCAACTTCTTTTTGTTTAAAATTTTATGGCATGTTATGAAAGGATAAATGTTTTTGAAGTAGAAAGGATATTTTCCTCAAGAATGGAGTTCAAGAGTTTTATCAAAATTATTTTCCATCTAAGACAGTGTAGGGTTCTGTTTCTATCCCTATTATTACATGTATTTGAATATGTTGTGATGGAAATATTTTTATGATTTCCTTTATCTTATATGAATTGATTTATGATTTCATGATGTTTAAGATTCCCATTTGTATTACATGGGTTATGCAATGATGTATGATTTATGATTTTGTGGCACACATAAGAATGGTATCATTATGAGATGGGTGGGACCTATATCTCCCTCCAATGCATTGGGTTAAGATTTTATATCTCATGAGATAGACAGGGCTGGAATTGTAGGTTATACCGGTTCAGTGAAACAGGACTGAAACGAGGGTGACTCGGTTAAGAAAGGGACTTTGTCCACCAAGATAGTCTTGGCAATGAGTCTTGACTAACAAGAAATGATTCTCTATGATTATGTGTATATGCCACAAAGTTTAATGTTTTAAGTTATGATTATTGTGATTACATTTCACTACCATGATTTATCCCATGTTATGAAATTATGCTCTCTTTTTCAGGTTAAGATTTCCATAATGTTATGTTCTTAGGAATATGATGTGATTGATATTTATTTTGTTTACCCTTACTGAGCATTTGAGCTCACCCTTTTATGTTTTCTTTTCCCCAGGATATAAATAAAATTTTTAGGTATAAAAAAAGGAAGATCTTTATGGGAGATATTGAAGATCTTTCACCAGGATTAGATGATTATATTCCGAGTTTCTAAAGACACTAAACTATTACGATCCTTGTGTGTGTGTTTTTGTTATGTACTAAGTATTCTGCAAATGTAATGTAATGTCAATGTACGTCAAGATTAGGGTCTCTACATATTACGTATACGTCTAATATGTTATATTTATGGAAAAATTCTCCAAAACTCTAAACCTAAATAGATATATAATGTGAATTCATGACATAACTCAAGATTATATAATTCTTAATGTTGGGGTCATAAATTTGGCAGGAATGGTTGGTTTTGAAAACATTGTAGATTACTATGTCTTCTACTATAATTGCGATATCATATGTGTTTATAATTATAAAATTGATCAAAAATTAAATATCATTGATAACCCATTTGAGGAATTATGTTCCTGAATTTTAAGGTGATTTATGGTATATTTGGAGGCATTCACCTTTGAGGTCATTATGAGTTTTTAATTTTTGGGATGTAAAATGAATGGTATGAGATAAAATTTTATGATAAAATATGTTATAGTTATTATTGATACATTTATCTCATTTTTTAATTTTATAAAATTTTATAGTTTTTGTTAAAGGACAATATGTATACCATGTGAGAACCCATCATGTAAGACAAAGCTACTGGAATCGAACCCAAATTCGAAGTGAGAATGTGATTTATCACCTACCACTAGTCAATTTAAATTCCCTGGTTAGTATGTGTTTTTTATTTTTAGTATAAATTTATTTACGAAACAAAAAGAATGTTATTTTCGGAACTTATGTTTTATCAAATTGACATCTTTATTATTGTGAAATGATTTCGTAATTAACTGATAAATGTAATTTTTGAAGTGGTCCACTATTTTTGTATCATTATATCATTACAGTAAGTAGAATAATATGGTATTTTATTTTAGGAGTAAGGAATGAGTTTTATTTTTAAAGAAACTATGTTTTTATTGTGAACATATGAAAATTATGATTATTGATGGAAATGATGGACCTATCATTAAAAATAGGTGATAAGGATTATTAATTTTTAGTCTGAGATTTAGGAATATTTGATTTAAATTTGGGATAAATGATAAGATTTATTGTGGATGACTATGTGATCAAATCCCTCATAAATTTTGGACTGAATATTAGTTTGAATAATGTTGAGGAATTTTATAGATATTTTTTTTCAAATTGACCTTGTTCGAAATTGGATATTACTATCAAATTTTTTATATTTTAAAGTAATTTTTCTATAGAAAATGGGTTATTACATTGGATGGATTATCTGATATTGTACTAACCATAATGGTTTTGGATTATATTTAAAGGCTTGGAAAATATATGGTTCATTTTTAGTTGATTTCGATATTCTATATGAGATGATTCTAGTGCTTCAGGAGTCCCCAAGTCATCGTAAGTACTCATCGATTTACAAAGAATATGGGTTAGTGGTGGAATTAGATTAATGGATGGAACTATAATATTTATGTAATTATAATTCATTATCTATTTATTTTATTTAGTTGAATAACTCTTCAACTTTAGAAAAAGGATCTTAAAAATTTACCTTTACATTTCCTACTACAAAATCAAAGACCTTTTAACCCATCACTTGGTTATGGTTTTATAATTATTAACATTATCCTGATAATGTTTTAATATGACTATACATCATAAGTTGAAACTTATTATTTATTCTATATCCAATTTTACATGGATCCCTTTTATGTGTTATCTCGGGTGACCTGCACACATCACTTTCTGACTTTTAAAGTTGATGTCTTATTAACCCTTTTACTAATGTGGGTTTACAATAAAGGTATTTTGAAAATCCCTACCCTAGTTAACAACCACCAATTAAAATTGTGAGGAAACAATTTATTATTGGTGGGGGATGTAACATCTAGAGTTTCACGAAAGAAACACTATGTTCAATACCATACACGATAAACTTCATCAATCTTAAACAAACTTCTAATAATTATTATTTAAATGATTCCATTATAATTATGTAAATATAATGGTGTGAATAAAATGTATCAAATTAATTATGAAAATATTTATTAAACTTTTTTAAATATGTATTCATAAGATACCATATTTATTAGAAATGGAAATAAAAACCAATTGAATCTGAAAAATGTGTTTTTTGAAAACCTATTTAAAAGATAATAATTGTGTTTAAATAATCGTTTCATTATTTAAGGATTTTTGTAAAAAAATATATGTTATATAATCAATGTAAAATTTTAAATTCAACTTTTATGTTTTATATATATGATATATTAATAAATTCCAATTTTTTGCTAAAGATGTATTTTTCAAAAAATATATATTAACTACCCTTTAATGTAGAACCCATTTTAAATATAGTAATTTAAAATTTTATAAGTACTATTTGAAATAACAGACCTCTTATATGGAATAGGGATATCAGGGTCAAACTTGGTTGAAATTTTAGTATTTTCTTGATGAAATTCATATTTTAATTAATAGTTAAAATACTACATTTAAATTAAAAACTACATTTTCATCTAATTTATTTATGTAATAAGATTATGTTTTTAATTAGTTTTAAAGCGTAATTGAATTATTTTTTATCATTTAATAAAATGATGGTCATTGGATGTTATTTTACATTCATATTTGATATAAATTCGCATCAATATTTTGATTGTATTTACTTTAAAAACTCATTTTCCAGTTTTGACAACTAGAATTAATTTTAAATTAAATTCTACTAATTCTATGCTTAGAATTTTATAAAATGTATTACATATTTGGAATAAGAAGATCCTGTTTTTTTTTGAATTGTTGCCTTTTATTTTTGACGACATGATTAGTAACTTCATTTATGATTTGTATTAACCATTTTAAAAGGGTAAATAAGGTAAATTGGGTAAAAATTATATTTTAATAATATAAAAATTTTCGAACACATGTACTAATCCTATTGGATGAGATATTTCCGACCATGAAAATCCATGGGTCGATTTTAGGACCACATGGATCTACTTGGATGTAATAATTACGTGTTATAATAAATAATTTATTGTAAAGTTAAATATAACATAAAAATGTATCTTTATACAAAACAAATTTAATACCGAGTTATATAAATGATATCATTGTATATAAATATAAATTATTATGATAAAATTAGATCCTACATCATTTTATTTAATTTATAATTTTTGTATATTTAATAAATTAATGTATTTTATGACACAATGAGGTTGGAGTGATTACCATATTAATGACAGATTAAAATAAATGTTATTTTATATTCTCAAATTAAAATAATTAATATTTTTGATTCCCTCCACTAATTTTATGGATAACTATGAAAAGATATATTTTATTTAATACAGTTTTTTATAATTAATCAAGTTGGTAGGACTATAAAAAATCAATTACTAATTATTTTCAATGTTGACGTAAATTATTTTTTAATACTATTTTATTAAATCATATAATAGTAATAAAAATATATGATTCTAAAAAATGACATATATAATGTTAAAAAGGTCATTTAATGTCCACTTGAACTTATCTTTACATTTTATTGTAAATATAATAGCCATATAGTGTAAAAATACTAGAAGACATTGTACGAATTAATTAATTTAGCTAAGGGTTAATGCTAAAAGATAAGGGTATATTTTTGAAAAAAACAATCTAAAAACTACTGGATGATATTATTTAGAAAAATAATCATATTATCCAGGAAATATATTGTGTTTAAACAATTATAATAATACAATAAATTTATAATAAAATAATATTTCAAGGCATTCCAAAAGTGCCCCTCGTACATCTTCTAAAAGGGCACCACCTCAACCTAGTTACTCACACCACTAAAGCTCCTCGGCTCACCCAAAATCTTCACAAATAAGATCCCAATATCCCTAAATTCCTCCTATAAGTATTTACATGGGAATAAGTATATTCATGAAATTCATTTTTCTCAAATCAAAATGAGTTTCCGGATTAAGAGGTAACGTCTTCTCTCAAAATCCTTTAATTTATTTTCCTTCTCTAACCCCATAACATCTAATTATTCCATTATTTTATAACAAAAAATGTATCAAAAATATTCTATGTTTCTATATGATATGTGTTTCACCTAAACTTCTACACTTCTACACATCTCTATCTAATGGATCAAGAACATACAATTTCTGTGAACGATGAACTATTGCCGCACAAAAAGTTGATTGATAAATTTTCTCGTACAACATCCCATAAAGGACTTAATCTTGTAAATTTATTTCAATATGAAATGTATTATATTTATTTAAAATCTAATAATAATTAATATTTATTTACATACCACCTTTATGGTTTCTATAATATTTACATATGATAATTTCTTTTGAGAAAGCGTGGACTATGCCCCCTCAAAGTGATAGGAATTGTTCATGCCATACATGGAACATATAAAGGATGGTTTCAATAACCATATGATATATATAGAACATAAATATTATGTTTGAATTATAATATACCTATTAATCATTTATATTTCATGCCATTACTTTTTTTAATGTTATGAATGTTCCATTCTTGCGTTCGTAGGACCTACCGTCTCTATGACCAGTGCATTTTATTTCATTAATCGATTTTTTTTTTAAATTCTAAATACATTTATACTGTATATATATGATATTAAAACCAATAATAATAATTTATAGATTATTTAATTTTTATCACATGGAAAATTTAAATAAAAATAAGTTCATTTTCAGCTCAAGTACCGAATATCGTCAAAACGATTGATATAAACAAGAATAATTATGTAATTTCTATAACATGGTAAGAAGTGACCGTCAAAAAAAATAAAAATTAATATGGTTCTAAACCATGTATAAATTAACCTATGTTTATTATTCATGAACATAATGATTATACACGATGATTCATACTCAAGGTATTGAAAATCTTAACATAATTTCCATTCATTGAGCTCAATATCCATGTCATTGGTTTTGGTTTTCTAAGAATAGGTGTGAATGACCTCCGATAGTTTTACACTTAATATACACTTATATTCTATGTATTTATACTTTTTATAGAAAATTATTTCATTGATTTTTCTTTATTCTAATGATATGATATCTTTTAGGGACTTCATCTCAAATTCCATTCATTGAGACATATTAAGATTTATATTCGATCTTTTTTTACACTCTGTATAATCATCCATTTTAATTTTAATTTCATTTAAAAGATTTTAAAACTATTATTTTTATATGAATCCTTTTACTAAATGAAAAAAGTAATGTTTCATTTTGTCATATGCAGTGAAAATGACCATTCCACCTTCATGAGAATTATTTGATATTTAGATTCCCTTACAAGATGTAATGTTTTTAATAGAAAAATAAAAAAACCATATTAATATATTTGGGTGTTTAAAATGGTTTTGATTAATTATTTATTATTCCAATATCATGAAACAATCATATTGTGATCACAATGTGTAATTTTTATTTTTTGTCTATTCTAATTTTAGTTCTTATGATTATGTTATGGTTCTTGGAAATTTATTATGTATATGAGTGGTTTTGTGTTAAAGTAAGTGTGGGTGAGACCATCATAAAAATACAATGAATTTGGTACCCTGATAGAGGTAAAAATTAATTTTTATCCTATGATATTTAGTAATTATAATGTGATGGGTATTCTAAACGTAACCATGAAAGTTACACCATATGTCGCTGTGAAAGCAATAATGTAAGTATAATAATGATTCCCCAAGATATCATTATGTATTATTATTTATATGATTATTTTGGGAATCATATGATTAAATGATGTAATTTAAGTAGTTTATAATTTACGTGTGAAAAATATGATTTTCAAAAAATGATTTCACTGGTTTTAAATATTCATGGGCTTATTGTTTTATTCTTCATTTTATATTCCTTACTATGATTTTATGCTCATCCCATGTTTGTTGAATTTTATTCCACATATTATAAGGAGGGGTAAGATAAATGAATATTTGGATAATATTTTTATAAAGACAAATGAATCATGTTTTGTTTAAAGGGTTTCCTTTGGTGATAAAAGTGGTCACTGAGTGTAACAGTCAATATGTAATGTCTGGGTATATTCTACAATATTTATGGGATAATTCTCTAAATTAGTAATCCTGAAAATATAATAAGTGTTAATTTATCACATAACTCAAGATTATGTATTGTATAAGGATGGGGACTTATAGGTTTTCTTCCAACGCATTGGATATGAAATATGGCCAAACAGTTTCCACATATTGGTGTGAGAAGTATGGACATCAACCACATGTAAATTTCATTTATAATCATAAAATGTTTAATAAATTTATAATATGATATTATTTTCAATCAATGGTTTCTATATTATTTATGGTAATATTGTGATTACAAATAGGGAATGAAACAAGGTTATTTTAAATTGAAATTATTGACAACGTGTTAATGTTGATAAATATAACATTATAATTTTTTTTGTGTTTTTATGTATTTACAATGATAATGGTGTTCATTAATTGTGTCTTTCATACTATGATTTTAGTTCTCAAAATATGGTTTAAAATGTATTTCTTAGGAATTCAGGATGCGTATGGTAATGGAGAAATCCATGTGTAATGTGGTGAATTTTTTTTTAAAACAGGTCATTATTTATTTTTAAAAGCTAATATAATGTGAAAAATTGGATACTAATCATATGTACTTTATTAGAACATTATTGACTTGATAGGATTCACTAATGACCTAATTAGATAAAAATATTAACTTAAAATGATCTATAATGTGAAATAATTTAATTTATTAACTAAAAAAACATTAGGTAATGTTTAAGGATGTGTCCATATAGTTGGTATCAATGGAATGTTTAAGAGAGTAATTATGTTAATATAATTCCATAAGAATATTTCACGTTATTATAACATGAAAATGACATATTTTTTGATGATAACTATGTCACATTATCTAAAATATATTTTCTAATAATGATTTTCTATCATTGAAAAATGTATGTTGTAGTGCAGGAGCACTGATAGGAAAATTTCATTTTGAATCAAAACATGAGATGAATGGAATTGGAATTGATTAGTTTGTTTTATTAATTTCCTATTTGAAATATTCTATAAATTTTGAAGGTGTCCATGAATTAAAGAAAATAGATCATCTATAGAGGAACATGATGATAGTGGATCATTTTATGAGATAACGTCTCCCATAATTCACAAGATCATGTGAAAACATACTACATATATATCGGATGAATGAAAAAAAAATTTCAATGTGACGAGTTGTTCAGATCATCAAAAGTATACTCACACAATTTATTTTTATGAAGGTGAAGTTGACTACTGGTGGTAAATGGTAATGAATATCAATGAATTTGAAGATATTGATACTTTTTAATATGATGAAATTAAGATTATTGTTATAGAAAAGTATTTTTTAAAAATAGTTTGGTATATGATGTAATTAAAACTCAATGAATTGAGATAAAATTAGATTGTTCTAATAGCTACATATAATGATAAAATCAAACATTCTTTATGGTACGTATAAATTTTTATCCGGGATATTGACAGTAAAAAAGGAATGTTTTACTATGGATATAATCCATGATACTGTAGGGAATTTTCTTCAGATTATTCTAAAAGATATGGGATTATTTTCTCTACTCAAAAGGGATAAATGTAGTTTTTTTATGATCATTTATCCTATGGAATCAAGATATATGGGTGGTACAATATGAAAACATGGAAAAATCATCAACCAATGAAGTTTAGTTGTAGGAGAACCAGATTCCCATCTAGAAAGTAGAGTGGAAAAATATATCATCAATAATGTTTTTAAAAGTAAATGAAATTCTTATTATGTTCTAATAATGGAGTCATGGGTTATTACAATAAGGTAGAGGATATAGAAATAATAAAAATCATGTGGAAAAATGTTTTAGATCTAATTGGATAAGTAATTATGACAATGTGTATCCAAATTTATTAATATTAGGTGGAAACCATCAACATTGGAAGAAAAAGGGTTTGGAAAAATATTTTTCTATTCCTACAGTTGATATTACTTAATCAAATGTAGTGGTAAAAGTTATATTAGTTTTTTATTCGAATTATTTTAATATTATTCTTGACTTTGGATATTTATATTCATTCATTGATGTAAAACATGCAGGAGAATTTGGAATATCACCCCATGAATTTATGATAAATATTTTTAGTAAAAACATATTGTGGATTTATTAGTGAAACATAGGTTTATATGAATTTTATAATTTTCATTAGTCTGGTATTCATTCATATAAATCTTATACAAAAACCCATAGTGGAATTTTATATAATTGTGGTTATGGATTTCCTTTTAGTTTGTAATGATAAAATAAACTAAAAATCCAAGAATGATTTATTTAATAATTTCTTACAAATGATAACATACAAAGAAGCTGAGAAAATGACTTCAATGGTGTGAATTTTAAAATGATCCTATTATTTAAAAGAATGTAATAGTTCATGTTAGTTACTTCCATATTGGGATTGAATTTATAATTTTTTCCATGATATTTATGAAGTATTATTCAAAAGGAATGGATTTGAATACACAGTTGATTTATTTTCTGATGCTAAAAATATTTGAAAATACTCTATAAAATATATAAATTAGAATATTTGGAATTTAAAAACAAGTGGAATAAGATTCTTGATAATGTTTCATTTGACCTCGAATCTTTTCAAGAATTTTTCATATTTTGTATTTGAAAATGAAAAATTGTTCGCTAAAAATTTTCATGGATTATATAGTATTGAGTTATATCACTATTAAAAACAAGTATCTTTTTCCTCATTTAAATGATTAATTTTATAATCTATATAGAAATATATTTTTTTAATGATTTATTTGAGGTCCATGTACCTTCATCTGATAGTGCAGGAGGATGATATTCTAAAGAAAATATTTCAGACATGATATGGGCATTATGAGATTATAGTGACACCCTTTGGGTTATCTAAAGAACAAAATATATTTATTAATCTCTTGAATAGATCCTTCTATAAATTTTTAGATAGTTTTTTAGTTTTTTTATATATGATATTTTTTTCTATATTCTCAAATCTCGGAGGAACATTAAAGTCACATAGGGATGGTTTTGGAAATAAAGAATGAAAAGAATCTACATTGATTTATTATTAAGCATGAATTTAGCTTGAAAAAAATTCATTCATTGGGTTTATTGATTATAAATATAGAATATCTTTTGAACCTTCTAAAATAAATCTTATTGTTGAGTTACCATAATAAACCAATGAAAAAGTGATTTATTGTTTTCATGTATTGATGGTTTATCAACAATAGTTTTTTTAAAACATTTATATGTTATTAAGAACACATAAATTTTTAAAACAAAATGGATTTAGGTTTTATTTTATCGAATTTTATTTTCATATATAAAAATAATTTTGGTCAGTGATCCAGTTTTGGCCCTGTTTTCCCGAAAAGTTGATTTTTTCATCCAATGTTCTACTATATCTAAAGGAATTGGTTTTTTCAAATTCATAATGAAAAGGTAATATATTAAGAATAATGATAGTTGAAAAAAATTAGTTAAATAAACAAAAACATTATTTAGAATAATATACTATTTTTATAAAAAAATTATAGGAATCAAATTCAGGGATAGAAGTATAAAATATACAATTATCAAAAAATGTTTCAGCTATATATTCACCCAAAAAGAGTTTAACATTATAAAATGAAGATGAATTGAACTGATAAAATATATTGATTGTATGATTTATTATCATCATGGAAAAGAAAACAATGAAGTAATATCTATCTGTTGAAAAAGTACGTCATCATAAAAAATTTAATAATTTTTATGTGACAGTTTTGTTAAATACTCAATGAATTTTTTCTAGATGTTTTAGATAAAAGGGAATCCCCTATTTTTTATTGGTTTTAGATTAGAATTATTTTTCATAAAATATTTTGAAAACTCATATAGAGGATCAATCATTGAAGTAAAATGCATCATCACTTATTATGGGTATGTTGCCTGCTATGAATATTAATGAATAAGATATTATACAAATTGGAAAAAATATCTTTTTGTTTTGATTCTAATTTAAGGAAATAGTTATTGAATTAGGCTCATAGTTCCCCTTTTTTCTATTCATCCATACATAACTATTATATATAAATTCATTTGGTAGTATTACTAGATTGATGCAATTAAACATGTTATTGTTGAATTTAACATGAAGTGTTTGAAGTTTTATATATTTGAATATGAAAAATAGTTATAATGAGGATTATTCAGCCATTTCATGTGAAAAAGTGGAAATGGGAGAACATATAATTTTATTTAGTGATGGATTTCCCAAATAAATATAATGATAATAATTTTATTTGGGAAATTTTTGATCAAATAACAATATCATAACGTTTTCATACAATTCAAGATACAATTTCATCCGATCAGATATCTCAACTATTTATAATTGAGTTTATTAGTTTACATGGAGTTATTATTTATATTGTATCATACTATATTCCATGGTTCAAATCTATTTTATATGTTGGACTTCATAAATCAATGGGTAAAAATATAATTTTTTAATTATATTATTATCCATAATTAGATATATAGTCTATGAAGATGATATAGATGATGACTGATATGATTATTTCTTTTATAATGGTTTACCAATGGAGTTGAGATCATCATCTTTATTTGGTTGAGTTTTATTTTATTAATAGTTTTAACTACATTATCGTAATGGGTGGTTTTCGGTATTATATCGATAGAGGTGTCAAAAAACAAATTTTTAGGATCATGTATAAAGCACTATATTGATACGACCAAAGTTTTTAGAGGAATCCCAAGAGTAATCTCAGTTAATTTAGAAACACATTAAGAAATCACAATGAAGGATGAATAGTTATACAGGTCCAGAGTTAATATATTTCTTCTGGGGTTGGTGATATTATCTTTCTCAATGTTTTGCAAGGAAATGTGTGATGCATTTTTTTTAAAAAGTAGATGTCGAGTCCATGGTTCATTGGACCATATGAAATCATAATGAATGTTGGATATGATAACTTTTTCATGGATTGACCTCTAATTTTTTCCTGGAACACAATTTATTTCATGTTTTCATGTTATGTAATTATGTACCAGATATATCTCATTTTTGATCCCATATGTATTTTAGTTGGAAGAGAATCATTCATAGGATGAATTACCTGTTCATGTTAAAAACCATAGAGAGAATTTTTTTAGGTAAATAGTAATTCAATTGTTTTTTGTTTTAATTAAAACCCATATGGTTTATTAAGAATCATGAATATAATAAAATTACATGAGTAAATGTTACCCCCACTTGTTTATTAGTGGAATACAATTTCATGTACACAATTTCTAAAATGGGGGAAGAATGGAACAACCTGGGTAATTAAAAAATAAGTAATTTATATATTTACTAATATTTATTAATTATAATTTTTTATTAAAATCGATTCTATATTAAATATAGTAAATGAATCATAATAATTATTTTCTTTAAAATTTTTCATTTCATACAAGACTACATTATACATAACAATAATATAATGTTAATATTATAATTTTAATGGGAACTTACCACCTATCAATTATATTATAAGGAATGAATAGTATTGACAATATTTTGTTTACAAAATTTTTTAAAATGTTTTTATATTCAAGAAATATATAAAATAGACATAAGATAAATATAATTCCAGATTCCCACTGAAATACATTATATTTTCAAAAGCAGCCCTACAAATTTTTAATGACATGCTTTTATAATAATAATTGTTTCACACTTGTATATTTTTTTGATAAAGTAAACATAATTTTATTAAGTTTTATCATAAATAATTACTTTGGGATAATTTTAGAAATTTTGTTGAGATATTTCGATTTTTAATGAATTGTAAAAAACAATAAATTTTATTTAAAAATGAAATTTTAATTATATTATATGTTAAAAAATGATATATTTTTGTTTTAAAATTTATTTAGATCAATTTGAAATCAATTAATAAAATTTTGGTTACTAAGTAAGGTATTATATTAATTTTATTATATAGACTTTGTAAACATTTGAACATATTTACTTTAGAAACACTCTTTGTCGTCACATCTATGAGTGTAATTTGAAATTATTTTATACCACTTATGCATTTTGAATTTTAAAAAATGGATTCCATATTTTTCATTATAAATTATCATAATTCATCGTAATGTCAACTATATATTTCAACTCATCTATTATAAAATTTAATGAAAATTAATTACATCTACTACGGTCACAAAAAGACTATACTTATTGGATAATCATCAATAATTACTGAAAAAAGGAAATAATACATGTACAAAAACAATTTTATGGAAATGTTTCTACCCTCCCACTTATAGGTTACAATTTTGTGTGTTGTGTAAAAATATATTCATGTAAAAACCTCGGAATACCTAACATTTTTTAAATAAATACCATGTGTGTACTCTCCCACACCAATAAAATGACACCATATAACCTTATTTCCCACAAATATATAATTTGGTCTCAATAAAAACCTGATAAAACATCATTTAAACATTTAGTTCCAAATCCTAGATGCATGACATTGGGTAGAAAGACATCCAATGTTGACCTTTATTGAATATAAAATGGATTTACCCAAAAAATATGTAACTTTCCTCACTATGATTTTTTTTTGTTTTGGTTGGTACCCCTTACATTATTCTTATTCCATGATAACATAATAATATTAAAATCATAACATTAATTATATATTGTAATGTTAGGTTTAATATATACACCATTAGATACATCCATCAAATGTGATATGCAATCATCTTTTGGGTGCACGAGAGGCTACCACCTCACTATCCTTTAGCATTTTTTATTCAATTTCCACCTCGTGAGGATAGGAATACTGATATATTTACTTATATTATATGATATAAATGATAATATTAATTTATATTCTTTATTTAATTATTTTATAATACCTAAATTATTACCTTCCATTTTGTGTGAGTATGATTACATCTTTTATTGATGTCTCTACTATGGCCTTCTCAATGAGATGTGATTCATTGACACATTACATGGAATGTATTAAGGATGGGTTAAATAAAAATATTTTTGATAGATGAAACATATATGATATTAATGACATATTTAAAAATAATTAAATATAACTTTTCATTTAACTTTATTACCTTTTCACACATTAAAAAAGTTATAAATTCATTTGTGGACATGTGGACTATCTCCTCATTAAAGAGATGTGAATCCCTTTATATAGAAATAATTCTATATAAAAATATACATGATTAAATAAAATCATATTAATAATTAAATTAACAAAATTTAATTATAAATTTCACATACATTATTTTCAAAACGATCATTGACAAATAGTAACATTAAACATGTGTATGTACCTGCAACCATGTCCATTATTAAAATTTTGCTTCATTTTTTATGACTATATTATATTATAATAATTAATTAATAATTTCTGCATAAATATGATATGTAATTAAATATTATTATTCTATATATTTTATTAATGACCCCCTTTACCATATATGACCTACCAAATTCATTTTGACACAAAATATGAATATGGTCCAAAATATTAACTAATTAAGTAATTGTATACAACAATGTATTATGTGAAATAAATTAAATAATAAACTAAATAACTTTTCAATATAAATTATATAATTAAGATATGTTTATTATTCATGAAAATAATGACACACATGACCCACCAGACTATAGGTAATGGATTTCGTTGCAATATCCATTCATTGAGGCCTAATTTGATGTTATAAAACAGGAAACTACTATGAGGAGAATATACATCCAATAATACATATTTTTTAATTAATTTATATATTCCCATGTTATATAATGTTTTAGTTAAATATTATTATTACGTGGGTCTTATGATTAAAAATTTTTCATTTAGATGGGTACACATTGATTTAAAAATTTTTTTCCCTCCAAGACAATATTATTTTTATTAGTTTAAATATTTTTTATATAGATATAGAAACAATATAAGTGAAATTTTATGTCTATTTTGATATTTGGATTCCTCCAAATGATTTTATGTTATTATATAAAAATCATCTATCATTATTTTTTGGGTATTTTATAATTTAAAATGGATCTCTAAAATATTTTGTTCCTTTATATTACGTGAAACATTTTCTTATTAGAGGAAATGACATTTTATGAGAGACATGAATAAATTTTCAATATTTTTTGTTATGATTTAATTATGGTAGTTAGAAAATTTATCGGTGGTAATGTGATAATGAAATGATTTTTTGTTCCATTATATACAAAATAACCAGTGGTTCCCTGATAATATAATGATGGGTGGGTTCGTGGAATCCATCCAACAAATTTGGTATGAAAGTAGACCATTTATTACTCTCTTTTTACGAGTGAAATGTATGAAATTTGGCCTCATGGATATTGTATTTATAATAGTGTCCCAGGATACCATTACTAGTTATATATTCTTGCTATGACATTTTTTCTAATATTTTGATTATAAAAAGGTAAAAATGAGCTTGTTTGGAATGGAACGTGTTTAAAACAGCTTAAGGGTGTATTGTACTATTTTTTGTAAATTTTATCCTTTTTTTTATTCTTTCATAGGAATATGAGTTTACTTTAATTGTGTATCTCATATAGTGATTTGTTTTTCTTCCCTTGTTTTGAAATGATTTTCACATGATTTAAGGTTTGCTAATGTAATGAATGGTGTGAAGATAAATGTAGTGAGATCATTAATCATTCAAAAAATTTCATAATATGGAAAAAATTAATACTAATCATTCGATTCTACTTTGCACATTATGGTTATCTTATGTTTTTTCTAAAGTCATTATTTTCTACATCTCTAATATTAAAAATATTATCAATGTGAAGGAAACTGTTTTTTTAACAAATGATTATGATATTTTTGAAGTACAATATTTATACAAATACTTGGTGAAACTATATAACATATATAAATATGTTAACTTGTCTTATATTTAAACACATCCAAATCATGGTATAAAGAGTTATTCTAATATGTTAAAGAAATTTTTATCATCATCTCAATTATCAAACTAGTATTGATATCTCATGACTATAAAATATTATTACATTATTTTATTTTTATATAAATGGATTTATATTTACTAATACGATTCATCATTATTTAATATCTAAATTATGAAAATAAAATAAAATAATGAATATGATATAATATATTAGAAATGAATGATTATACAAAAATTATTTTCTCATGAATGATACTTATTTATAAAATATGAATGAATTATTAGAATGATTTTATAGGGATAAAATAATGAAAATTCATGAGATTGAAAAAAAAAATTTATTTAGATTTATTTTACCAATATTACTTAATTCATATAGGTTTATATGGACCCAAAGATCATATTGCAGTGAGGACATGGTCAGAACCAATTTCAATTATCTAGTAGTCTTTATGATTATAATTGGATAACATGATAAATTTATTATTGAGTATAATTCTTATAGTCAATTAAATAAAATTTAGGTCATGTGTTGAGGAAATAAAACTATATGATTTCAGTATCTAGGAGTTCACTCAAATAATTCATGAATTATAACATAATTTATTATGCATGGCCAATAAAATAAAAACATTATTGAAACTGAAAAATGAATTGAATGGGTAATGGATGATAAATGTGTATACATTACACATTATTATCTATAAAAGTTAAAATTTAATATAATGGTGAGGCATACACAGATTTAATTAAATATTAATATATGAATAAAAAATAATTTATTTCATCACACCATGTGATAAAGATTATTTAATAAATAAAGACATTATTATATAAAATGGCATGAAAAAATGTAGTAACCAAATACAATTTCTTGAAATAGATAATTCACACAACATTGAAAATATACACGAGTTTTTAAAATTTATTTCACTACAATTGGAAAATTTATAGAAGTTGACGGAGTCCCAAATTCCAAATCATCCACATCAATAATCATATGGTGATGAAAATAATACTTATAAGACATTCAACGAGGATTTATATAATGTATTTTTTTTATGATTTTATCTATATTTGAATTTTCAACATCGTAATATATGTTAAAATGTTTATAAATTATGATATATTATCTCGTATAATATAAAATATATAAATATAGGCAGATAATAATTGATAATTTCACTATACTATACCAGGGTAAACTAGATGATGTTTGTATAGTTAGTGATATTTCATTAAAAAATTTAGGTATAATGATTTGATAGTAATGTAGGTTTTTTATATATGTATATATATATATATATATATATTAAATTTACAATTATTCACATTTTATCTTGCTCAACATCCATAATATCAATATTAATAGAAAATTTAAAGATGAATACTCTGGAGAATTTGGTGAGAAATTTTTCTACTATGAATATATAATGGAATAAGGATTTTAAAAAACATGGTTCCTCACCCTAAATATTGAATTACTGGAAAGAAACGATCAAATTGAAGATGAATAGTTTAATGTAGATTGGGTAAATAAATCATTCATCAATGAGATAAATATTTATAGGTTATTTAATGGCCAAAAGGCATCAAACATTTAATGGGTCATTCAAGGACAAAAGAACATTATCTTAAATAATTTGGAAAGGAATATATTCAATGATTTTATATCATTTTTATTCATTATTTATGCGAATATGAATATTAATTTTGGGTTATCAGAAAAAACGAGAAAATAAAATATTTATACCAAATTAAAATAACTATATAAGTTCAATAATATCATATAATGATAGTTTAACAAACTATGTAGTTGAGAAAAGGTGACTACAATGCCAGGTGAATGGAGGACACAACATCAAATTTCAAAACTGATTGATACTTATGAAATTATTATTTATTATTGATAATTTACAAAAATGTGTATTTAAATTACTAGTTATAAACAATTCTAATGTTGTACATGTCAGGAGTTGATGTTGTTATGGATTTTAATACATAACTAATAGTTCATTTATATATCATTTTTATATATCCCATATTTTGAAATTAATTATGTACATAACATACCAAAATATACACACATATTGAAAAATGATTTTTAATCATGTAAAACTAAATTAGTATTAATATAAATACATACTATCATTTAGAGACTCATTGTATGTAAAACATGTAGGTTTTTGATGTATTTATATGACCATTGGAAAATAATCTTTTTAAAATAAAGGTATGCCACAAATCACCAAAAATTAGTTCAAAAAACTATATGAACTAATCTAATGATAATATATAGTTGAGTTTATATACATTTTTAGATATATTTAGGAGGTTTTATGGATTATTAGTAGAGAAATGAATAAAATATGAAAAAGATATTAGATCAAATGGGATGTATTTTTAGATAATTTTAAAAAATTGAAGTATTAAATCATTACAATATTGAGCGGAATCATTCTTCATCTGACATTTTATTATAAACAACAACAACCAAATTATTGTGCAAGGATTATTGATGAAGATTCCTACATGTATTTTTAGTATTACAAAGATAATTTCATGAAATGTATCATAAACACAAATTAACAACTAGACATAACTTGACCACATTGACTAATTGATATAATGAGAACCCAATATATCACGTCTTATTTTGTGAGATAATTTTTTTTTATTTTTAGTATTATCTATAAATTTCCATTATGTAAATCAATATTTTTATCTGGGTTAACTAAGTTATGTTTACTTGGAATATTAAAACCACTTATATAGAATCATTTTAGACAATAACAACCATATTTCAATTTTAGGGACTCATTAATCTATTTATTTAGTGAAAAAATACATGGCTCCAATGATTTTAAGGTTATGAATTAATATAGGATTTCTTCATACCAATAATGAATTTTCATTAGCTGAACAAACACATCACCATATCATCCTTCTTACATGGAATGAATATAATTATAATAAACACAAAATAGAAAATATTTCATAGACATCATGAAAATTCTCCTATGATTTATTTCACATTCGAAATGAAATTAACCACATCCCATATACAATATAGTAATAAAACATAAAAAAATCAACAACATAGATTTTCATTCCCAAAAAGACTATATAACATAAAATAAATAACATATCATATTCTTAGGAAGAATAAGTAATTAGAATAATGTGATAAATCATTTCATAATATAAACTACATATACAATAATAGATATCATCATATAAAGGAAACCAAATAAATATCCACTGAATAACGATTGATTTTCTTCAATTTTATGATAACAAAAAACAATACCCAATTTTATGTATGTACTATCTATAGGACATGAATTCTTACATCACAAGTATATCATCCATGTTAGATCATAATGTATACCAACCAATAAATATCATAAATGGGTAGTTGAAAAGAAAATATGGGAACTTCATATAAATGTTAATGCATATTTTGTATGCTGTAAAAAATATATTAATATTTATCTAAATATTTTTTCATGTTCCATTCCAAATCGACTTTATTTGTAATAATTTGAACCTAATTTGATAAAAAATGGTCTAAACCTAAAGGAATCATAAAAAATATGATATATCATTCTATTTCATTATTTATACTCCAATAATTTTTTTTGAATATTGTGGTGTTAAAAAACCATTTGGAAACTATCCATTTTAATATTTTAATGGGGTTCTTTTATAAATTAATAAATAACCATTATACATACACTAAAATAGGATTCTGAAACAAAAGATGTTTCTATCATCATGAGATTAATTTTTAGAAAATACACATTTGATAACAATTTAATAAAACTAGATAAACCACATGACTAAAAATACATCAAAATAATGATACTTAAAATTAAAAATATAGGAACATAAAAATGATAACAAAATATAGTATTGTTGTAGAATGAAATCAAATAATGGGATACATGATAACAAAATGTAATATCTCGTATATATTATGGGAAATAAAAAATATAGTGGAAAAAATTTATAATTTAATATGTATTATATTATTCTAGGTTTTTTAATCAATTGGTACCAATGTGTACCTTTATATAATTAATCATACATATTTTCCCTCATCAAATTTTGTGTAGTAAAATTACCCCTAAGATGGTGAAATACTCTTGGGGAACTCGCTACTAACTGAACGATCAAGTATCCCAACACACATCTAAATCTCATATAATACACCTTTGATCAATATTATATCAATCAATGGAGGTTATAATCAATAAATATGTATGTTAGTTACATAATTAATATTAAATAATTTTATAATGAAATCATCTCACATCAAATGAAATCTTATGAAGTCACCCTAATTAATATTCAATTCATGAAAAAAAATTTATAGTATAATATTTGGTAACCACAACCCATACAGGGAAACAAAATAAGTAGATTAAAAAATTTCATCTAACATTTTTTTAGACATCCCTTAAAAAATTTATTATACATTAAACATCCAAAAAAACTCAAAAGGTAATATTATTTACAATTTAACTGAAATATCACATTAAATGATACCATATGTTTGAAGGAAGAAGGAGAAAAAATAATTCAATTTTAAAACAATTATTATCCCACTATAAATTATTTAGAAAACACTCATTGAAAAATAAAGGAAAAACCTTTTCATTTTCCAGATGTCTGAAAAATATAAAAGAGTTCAATATAATTTTAGAAATATTCTATAATAAATATTAAAAAATACAATTTTCATAAATAACTAACATTGTAAATTTAGTGAATTGATAATTTTTATTTCAAAGTGATAATTAAAATAGTGAACTAAAAAAACCACTACACATATCAGAATACATTTTGAAAAAAATGTATTATAACACTTCTGTCACCTAATGCAATGTTAATTTAAGGAAATTTAAAATAATAAGTATCATAATCATTGTGAAACTATGTGGTGTAGTGTATCCCTTCTTGGTTAATGCTTAAAAATATTTGTATAACACTATTAAAATCAATAAAACTAAAAATATTGAATATTAAAACATATTAATCCCTAACATTACACATGAAGATCCTCAGATTGATTGGAGAAATAAATAAGGTAGTGTGAAGGATGAGGGGAATACAAATAAAAAAATTATAAGAAGGGATAATATTAGCTGGAACACTGTGAAATGATGGTAATAGACACAAATAAAGTCAGAAATTGTGGGGGAGTGCACATGGGTACATTTTATTGGGTTATCCTTATGGAAGGGCTTAAAATGTGGGTGGTGTGTAGATAGATTTGAAAATTGTAAAATGGAAAATTATATTTTGGAATGAATTATTTAGACCTGAATGGATATTTTGAAAAGTTTACTAAAACCATATAATATATATGTATAACACACTATAAAAATTATAGTTATCACATATAGTATGTAACTATAATGTCAAAAATATTTTTCAAATAATGTGAGACTCAATATTATAAGTGTTACACTACAAATGGGAAACTAACTCAGTTTCCCATAACCATGTGCAAGTCAAGTACCAGCACCCCCTAAAAATAAATAATGACACCAATTCAATTATATTTATAATATTCTTGGTTTAACATTATATTAAAAACATATAAAACCCACTAATTTAACTAAATGAAATTGAATTTTCTAGAGTAATACAAACTATATGGTTTCTATGAATCTATGTTTACAAAGTGTAAAAAAACTATAAATGTATAGAAAATTAAAATTTCAAAATGAAACATTAAAAAATGATAGATTAACCCCAAAATAATATTAAATAAATCCTTTTTGTTACATCTATATTGTAAAAAACCTGTCCACTATTCCATATTCTTCCCTTGATTGATGTTTCTATAGAAATATGAAGGAATGGTGAAAACAACTACAACCAATCCTAAGAGCTAGGATAACAAGGAAAAATTAAAACAATTACATGAAAATGATTATTGTACCATAAAAAATATCCATTATAATCCATGATATTAATCATTAATCAGAAAAAAAAACAAAAATTGATCAACCCCATAACTATTCAACACATGTTCCAAGAAGATGTAGAGTTAGCATTGGTCGCCCTAGAATTTTTTTTATTTCTAAATAATATTGAAACCAAAGAAAAAAAAATTATTTACAATATCATTAAGACAAGAAATTATCATTTAACCACTAATAACCACAATGAACATATCTTAAACTGTAATCAAATTACCAAAGTTTGTGAAACCCCATTAAAATTCTATAAAATCAGAAATGTCATTCAACCAAAATTTTTTAAACAATAACTAACCAAGGATGACATGATAAAAACCCAAAATCATTCCTCATCCTGATCGAAATTGGATTCCACATTGAGTCACATTACTAATCACATAAGTACACAATGACTGCAGTATTCCGTCAGCATTATAGGTTAAAAAATATGATTTTATTTTTATCCCTAAAATTTTCTCAAATTCACTATTGTGGAACCCATCCTAGGTTCCCAGGAATGGAGAAATTATTTCCTATAGATGAACCATAATAAAATGGAAACAATACAGCTTCATCCATAATCTTTGAATCCATTATTAAAAATAATAATCTAACATTAATACCTGATCACCAGACTGAAATACCACAATATACAGTTGTATAAAAATAAAACCCAGAAACATGTACTATATGATACATACATAAATCACTTTATTGACTATAAAACATAATAAAATTATTTAATGAGTAATTATTAGACCCAATACGTTCTCATTTGGCTAACACAGTTTATGAGACATTATGATATAGATCAATGGAAACACTATTGATATGTACATGGGATTAAATTAATTAAAAACAATAATGGGGAATAAATCAAAAGCAAGTGGATGTATTTGGAACCATCAATGTATTTAATTTATGAGAAAGTTAAATCAATTGATGTATTTAATGAAAAAAATCTATTGTAATCACCCATAGAGATTAGTTTTATACCTCCATCAAGATCTTTTCTACAGTACACATTTAATAATATGATACATGATTTCAGTAATCTCACACTTATCTAATATAATCAAACAATTATTATATTTCAGTGGTATCAAAAAATTACCAACTCAATCACATAAAAATATTATTCCATATCCTGATAAATGTTTTCCCCATACAAAACTGAAAAAATATAATTGAATCCCAATGTTTACTTTTAAAATAATAGAAAATATTCAAAAATTATCTAACTATAAAAAATTCCATCTTATTTAGAAGAATAATGTATATCCACTATAAAATTATAATACATAGAGAAACCTAAATTCGATAATTGTAATTTCAAAATAATTTATCCATTATTGAAAAACTTACAAATAATAAATCATTAGATTGAATTTGTAAAACTAGTTATAGTCCATCTTTATTTCACCTATGAATTTTTGATTATGAATTTTTTTAGTTCTCTTTCATGGGTTTCCATGATAGTTAACATCATAATCCCATTTTCATTTAAAATATAGAAAAACAATTATACAAAACTAAATCAAACATTGTAAAATTATTTATGGAATTTAAAATCTTTCCATGGCCATCCTCCCGATGAAAATTATAATGATAAACCCTATATTTACATAATATGCATGGACTATTATAAAAAATCATTTCATAGAACATTTTAAATCTATTAATTAAACCATTCTCATTAATGAACGACATATTTATCTGTAATGTATATGTGGAAATCTTGTACCCTTTAAATTTTTATAAAATTATCTAAAATGACATTATAATGAAAACAATTTTTTAATAGTCCCAATACATTAAGATTAAGATTATAATAATATCACAAAATCAAATTTTAAAATCTGAAATACCTTTTTCCAAAATATATGTGTATATATATATAGAAACATTAAACATGAACCCCTTACCAAAAATAAATTTAATTTACACATTATTAAATAATAATAACAAAAACATTAAACATGATCAACTCCTATATCATTATCATAGTGATGTAAATACCCTAAAACAACCTCATATAAGTCATGATATCATTATTAAACATTTTAAAATTTAAATAGTTAAAACAAATATGGGTGAAAATTAGAATTATCCATGGTTTGGGAACATAATCTTGTAAGACATGTGATACATACACTTTATAATTTTGAAGGGTTTCTAGAACCATATTTGTTATATCTGTATTGTTGTTCAACTTGTGAATGATAACTATGAAGACATATTAAATTAACCATTTTCACCCCAAGATAACAAGAGACAATCGAAATCACAAATAATATAAATGGGGATATAAAACAAATAAATTTAAAAAAATATTATAAATAATTAAAAATTCACGAATAACAATTATATCCTTAAAATAATTGAATGAATTTTATAGAATCACAAATACTATATATTCCATTAGTTTTTTAGCACTATACACTTATAAAACCATGAAAACATAATTATATGAAAATTATTATTTAAATATTGTCCCTTAAATCATTTTCAACAAGGTTAAAATCCTTTATGAGATATTATTCCTGATCGAGTTTGATTTTTTATGATACAAATCTTCCACATTTGGATGATGGTTTTGTGATATATTTTACAATTTATGGGTTATTTTTATACAATTAATGGTTTATATTTATGGTATTGACATTTCTTATGCTAGTTTTAATATGAATTTTTATGTCATTTTTCAACCATTTTATAAAAAGAATGTATTGGACTTAGTGTGTGATAGGTGGATCCCTCTATAAATCCTTAGTTCATCGGTATGTATCATGAGAAAATTAGACATGGAATTGGATGAGGCCTTTCCCAAATTTGATATATGGTTTTGGCTGAGTCTGTAATCTTTTATAGATGTCTTGGCCATGTCCTTGACAAAATGTTTCAGAATGTCCAGCATTATACATTCCCACATTATGAAAAAATTATTGATTGTTCATATGGTTATTTGAGTAGTAAAACACCCATGGATATGTTTTACTATGGAATTCATTACTCATATCATATTACTATTATAAATTTTTAATTTTTATTATTTGTAAAGCCATGTGTTTAAAATTATTCACTTGCCTAGTGTTTATGGTATCTTCCACTGTATTTCTTAAAATTACTGAGTGTTTGATCCCTCCCCTTTATTATATTTTATTTTCCCAGGATTCTACGAATTATACTAGGATTCATAACTAGAGTTAAGCTAGGGTATTGATGCTGTTCTCAAAGGATCATTTATGTTGAGTTTTTTTTATAATGTGTAATGTAACATTCATTTATATAATCTATTTTCCAAGACTGTGAAACAGATTTCCCATCAGGACTTGATTCATTGTAATCATACCCATGTATTGATATAATGCACCAACTATGGGATTCCGGGGTCGGGGCGTTATAGTTCTACTCATGGATAATCATCTACCATAAGATGTAGGAAATAAAATTATTATTTTTCATGACTTTAAAGCCCAATCCATTCTTTTAATAATCAATGTATATCAAAATCCATTCTTTACTTTCTGGTAATATGTGTACAAGTGTTGTGATCTTCATTCCCATTAGCTCTGTAATTATTTCCCCACATTCTTCTGTCCAGATATTATTTACCATGTTCCATATTCAAATTGATATAGGGTTTGAAAATAATGATAAATTTATCACAATTATTTGGAAGTACAATGATCATCCATGAAAACTTTGGATTTATGTCACACAATAGGGTCTTTTCTAATCTTCAAGTTCCATTGTGTTTGACGAGACTATAAAAAGTCTCCCACTTAGGATCACATGTCCCAATAACATGAAATATTTCATCAAAAATCCATATTTTTAAACATTTTATACTAGTTATACTTCTTTAATAGATCTAACAGATGCCTTAAATGTTCTTCATGTTCATCCTATCTCTTGAAGAAGATGTCAATATCATCTATAAACACTACTAATTTTTTTATGTATTGTCTAATGACTATATTCATAAAATATATTAATATCTCTAGGGAATCAGTAATTCTAAAGGGAATCACAAGAAAATCATGTAACTTATACCTTTAACAGAATTCATTCATATCAATATCATCCTTCCCCACCATTAGATGACGATATTATTGAATAGGGATCTAGTTATGGGAAACACTGATCATCTCTAGGATAATTGAACAATTTATCAAACCATGGATTTGGAAATTTTTCATTGTGGTTATCATGTTGAGTTCCTAATAAACAATACACAACAACATTTTACTATCCTTATTCATAAAAAAGAGAACTAGAGCATGCACTAGTGTGTATGAACCCTCATTCCAAATGTTCTTGCAGTTGATTCTTTAAATCCTGCAATTCGATAGAATCAATCCTATAGGGACATTTTGAGATAATAATAGATCTAGGTAGGAGTTATATTGATAACTATACCTCACAATAAATGTGTAGTCTAGGTAACACATTAGAAAAAAAATCTTTTTATTCCATCAGAATTGGCATATCCCATTCCTATGTACCTTCCATTAACTCAACCATTTGAGTGAATTATGCTTCTTCCGAGGGAATCAACACCCAAAATATTTATGTATTTTTCAAAGTAGATTCATGATATTCATTTCATTTGTAGAGTAGTATGGATTGTATTATAATATTAAATGATATTTTATTTTACATAATATTTATATGAGCTCTATATAAGAAGATCCAATCCATTGTATGTATAGAATGAAATAATTTTACATAATGTATTATGATATTCTCTCTAAGAATATTCCCACATATGAGAACATGATACAAGTCCAGCACTTGGGATTTCATGATGGCCCCACATGGTGTTCATATACATATATCTACTTCATGGATTTATGGTTTATATTTTATAGTTCTAGAATAAATTAATGATATAATAGAATTTCTAGAAGAAGAATCAAATAAGACTGTTTTCATTCTGGTGTCAGTAGTAAGTGTACATTGTATGACTTTATTTTCTTGCTCCACTTCTGTAGTGGTGAGAGAATAATCCATCTATTAATACATTGTATTTATCAAATGATGACAATAATTTTCCCTTGAGTAGTCTAAGATTTGTGAAATGGCTTGAACTGTTACCTTTGAACATATAACTATTGCATTGGACCATGGGTGGTGTTGTCCTTTTCTCCACCACATTGTCCAACTTCATCTGGTCTATTATAGATTCATTAGACTGGTGTCAGTTGAGAAAAATACTTTAATTAATTCCCTTGGTATGTTTAGTGTGTGGTTGTGTTTGTTGACAATGTGATATAACCGCAAATTGGTATGGTTGGTGTTTTCCAAAGATAGTTTTTAAGGTAGGCAGTCACGAACTGGGTAGTGGCAATGGTATGTGAATTCGTTTCGTGAAACCAAAAATGGTTCACGGTGGATGGAAGTGTAGTATATATGTAACATCCCAGGTAAATAAAGAATAAATAATTTTAATATTTATTAATATTTATGAATTAAATATTAATTTTACTTTAAAGGGGTTGCTATGTTCGATAGCGTACCCGATACACAACAAAGAGTTTCATTGAAATCTTACGTTGCACACTAGTAATATAATAACATTATTTTAAATGGTAGTTAACATGTAGCCATTTTATTGGCGGGAATGGATAGAAATAACTAAAATATGATTATATATGTTTTTAAATGTTTTTACATTTATCCAATAAATGATAAATGCTTAAAATACGGAAAGAATTCAATTTTAGGCATTTATACACTAATTTTCACTAAAGGTTCACTTATCCCCTTTTGATGGCGAACCGTCATTAAATATAGTTTTGATAACTCTTATAAATTCTATTGGACTAAATATAACTCTTCTTTATAATCTGGACATCAAAATTTACTTGGTGTAATTTTTTGGTATCTTTCCGATAAAGTTCATTTTTTAATGAATAGTGTAAAATGTTGTATTTTATTTCAAGACCTCTTTTTAATCTAATTTATTTTTATGATTAGATTATCTTTTGAATTGGTTTTAAAGTGAAATTAGATAATATTTTTACCATTAAATCCAATATTGGTCGTTGGAATTAATTTTACTTTGAAATCGGACATAAACTAGTGCCAATCTTTTGATACTTATTGTTTCACAAAAACACGCTATTTGTCATGACATCGGGAATTAATTATTAAAGTAATTAATTTGAATTATATGTTTTGAATTTTTTAAAATATACTTCATTTTTGAATTCGGAATATCAAATATAGCTTAGGGTGAATTTTTGGTATTTTTCTGAAAAACATCAATTTTTGATGAATATTGAAATCACTAAGTGGTACTTATGAAAACTGATTTTTTGTTTAAATGAAATTTTACCACCTCTGTGATTTGATTTTCAAAAATCCGACATAAATGGTTGTCATTAAGAAGTAAAATGTGGTTCAATGAGATTAAAATAATTTTTTGGTGAATAGTAACTCTTAAGTTCTTAATCGCGATTAGTGGTAATTAGTGTAGTTTAAGGTAAAAATAATGTTCTAATAATATGAGATGACTTAGACACATGTCCTACCCTCATTTTATGTGTGATGGCCGACCAAGAAAATCCATGGGACAACTTGGGACCCCCATGGAGCCACTTTGGATGGAAAATGACATAAATACCTTTTATTTAATGTTAATGTAAAAAATGGCACAAACATGATATGTTTTACTAAAACAATTTTTAAATGGGGTTATACAAGTCAGATTTTTTATTATAAATATTCATTGGAAAGATAAAGCTATTTCCCACATCATAGTAGTTTTTTTATAATTTTTAGAAATTATATAAATTAAATTATTTATGACATAATAATGATGCAGCGATGACATCATTATTTGACGATTTAAATAAAATGGAAAGATATTGTAAAATCTATGAACTAAACATGTCCAAAACATATGTTATGGGTTTATTTCAAACCCGTATCACCTTATACACTAGTTATATCAATGTGGGACCTTTTAAAACCGAAACATTTTCAAATAAAGTAATACTTCTTTACTTTCCAAAAGTGCCCCTCCTCTCCTCTTATAAAAGGCCCCCACCTCTACCTCCTTACCCACACTCCCAAAGCCTTTGGCTCGGAGAAAACCTGCCTATTTTGTCTCTCAACTTCAATCTCTTACTCCGTGAAGCCTCACCTTGGGCAGAAGTCTTCCCAAGGAAGTCTTTGAGCTCAAACCAAAGGGAGTTACCCGATTTTGAGGTAATGTCTTCACTTGAGTCCTTTTGTTTTATTTTGCTTCTCCAACCCCCTAAACTATTTTTATTTATTTCTTTTGTAACAAATCCAGTATATTAAATATAATATGATGTTTTATATAATAAGTATTCTAGCTACACATACACACAACTTCATCTAATGGTTAAAGAACATAATGTTTCCGTGGATGGTGAATTTATGCCTCCCGAAACGATGATTGTTCAAAATTCCTTTAACACCTTCAAATGTGGACATTAAGATGTCACTATATTTATATATGATATATAATATGTTTATGTTTTCCTTAAGATTCTTTATTTTTCATTTTGTGCATACCTTTATGGTTTCCATTATGGGTAAACGCGATATCTTCATTTAAGGAAGTGCGGACTACCGCCCCCTCAAAGTGATTTGATTCGTTAAATACCATATGTGGGACGTATAAAGGATGGAACTATGATATTATATATGATATTATACTGGAATTATAATATACCTTTATATCATTATGATTCCATTCTATAAAATACGAAATAGAAATGAAAGTAGCGTTCATGCGTACATACGGCTTACCGTCTCCATGAACGGTGCATTTCATTTCTGACCTCTAACTGATTATGTAATATTATAAATGCATTCATGTACTGGATATATATGACATATATAATATCTAAATAATGAATACCATTCTGGATATAATGGATACATGATCAACTTGTAATTATAAAGGGCTTACTTTTGACTCAAGTACCAATGATCGTTAAAACAACCGTTATTAACTTAAATAATTACATAGTGTTCATGACATGGAAATAAGTGATATAAAAGGAATAATGAACTTGAAAAAGGTTCTTAAGAAAGTATAAATTAACTCAAGTTTATTATTCAGGAGATAAAAGAACGATCGAGTCAAGTCGGACCCGAGGTAAGGGACTTCGTCTCAATCTCCTTTGATTGAGGCATATTTCGTTTTATACACAACTTTCTTTTATATGGTGTATAAACCCCTTTGACTTTTACTTTTATACAAAAGGATTCTTTTTCTACGAAGAATTTTACTAAAAGACAAAAAGGAATGTTTTTTTAACGTACGCGGTGACAACGACCTTTTCCTCCGCCGCGAGTATTATTTGGTCTTTGGCTTCCTCAACAAGCCGTAATGTTTTTAAAATAAAATAAATACCATATACTCTTTTATGTATTTTTGTATTGAAAGTGGTTTTGATAAATGATTATATTATGATATATTGTGATTTAAATGTGGATATGTTATCATTCCTTTATATTGGTTTTATGTTTTATGATTTTATATTGGTACTTGGACATTTGACAGGTGGTTACGTGATAAACCATATGACGGGTGGTGCCGTGAATACCAGGACGGGTGGCTACGTTATAACCTACAATGCATTGGGTATGGAAGTCGGCCGTATGGCTATTCCATTAAGTATGTATGGAAATTGGCCGTATGGCTATTCCACTAAGTGATATGTGTGGAATTCGACCGTATGGTTATTCCACTTAAGTATGTTTATGTCCCAAGTTACCTTTAAATATGCTATGTGTTCTTTATATGGGTTTTATGGTAATCCTTTGGTTACAAAAAGGTAAGTAATGATACTTTATTCAGTGAAGAGTTTTTACTACTTCATGAAGGTGAAGGTATTACTTTGATAGAGTATACATGTTTTACTTGATGTTTGAAAAAGTAACAGTTTTCATTCATTGTGTATCCATTACAAAGATGTTTATGCTCACCCCAAGTTTTTTCGAACTCTTTTTCACAGGACTTGAAGTGGAATAAGGTCAATTATGTGATCAAGGTAATTTCATGCTATATAAGACATGGAACTAGACATGTTTCTTTTAAAGCGTTTTTTTTTTATGGAAACTTAGTAGAAGTGTCTACTTTGTAATCTTTTGAGATGTAATAGTTATATCCTAATTCTCTAAAACTCTAAACCTGAAAAGATCCTCAATGTGAATTATTCATTTAATTCAATATTAAGTAAGGTTTAAGGCTGGGGCCTTATAGTTGGTATCAAAGGTTGGTTTAGACAACTTTAGGGATTAGGAGTTCTTGTGAGACACGTGATTAGTCCCTATATCTATTATTTCAGTTAAATCCTTGTTTTATAATTTTTTTTTCAGGTCAAGTAATGTCGGTTACGAATGGAAGGAGAAGGATCTCAAAGGACATTCCTATCTCTTCCTGATGACATGCTTGTAATAATTATTGCAAAGTCATCTTCGGATGATTGTGAAACTTTTTCTAGCATACAACTCACTTGCAAGAATTTTTTTGAGATATCAAACACCTCCACTATACCTCGTTATCATCGTGGATCATGGGTTGTTTTTAGACAAATACTATTTTCACAATATTCTCATATTTTCAATAATGGTAAATATTATCAAGGTATTTTCAAATATTTTACCATATCACAAGAATTTGAAGCATATTATGATTTTAGAAATGGTGCTGAGGAAGGAGACCCTTGCACAACCTATTTATATTTGCATTTAAAATATAGTCTCAATCACATACTTATGGTATTTTATAATGACCAATAATATAAAGTTTCAACTCAATTTCGGTCCGACTATTTTATAGAAATCGGGTTTTATCAGATGTTTTGGAATTATATGTCATACATTATTATTTTCCAAAACTGTTTTTCTGTGAACACCCATATGGCCCATGTGGTACGAGGTGTATTTAGATGGCGAAAGCAAATGATTTTGAAGGATATCTATATCATTTTTGTAATGCATGGGACTTCTACCTACGTGAACAAGATGACGATGAAACCGAGTGGACTCCATGATCAAGGTATGCTATTATGAGTTTGTGTAAGAAACATAGAAAGAGTTGAAAGTCAATATAACAAGTATGTTTCCTTATAATCAAAAACAAACTCCTCAATGAAAGGTAACTTAAAAGAAAAATTTTGTATATTAACTTTTCCTACTATGGAATAAAATACCATTTAACCCATCACATGTTTGTGATTTTCTTGTGGTTAACTTTCTCCTAAACATGTTTTCTATCACTTTCCATCAGAACATGACCCTATGTTTTCTCCTCCATGTCCATATTTTTATTACATGGAATCTTAGTATGGTTTAACTCAGTAGACCTCTATACTCCCCTTTCATTCCTTTAAAGTGATATTTTAATTTACACCTTTTCTGATGTGGGGCTTTCAATGATGTTTTCGAGCCCAATTTTAAAATTGCGAGGACGCAATTCACAAAAGGGGGGAAGAATGTAACATCCCAGGTAAATAAAGAATAAAAAAATTTCATATTTATTAATATTTATGAATTAAATATTAATTTTACTTTAAAGGGGTTACTATGTTCGATAGCGTACCCAATACTTAACAAAGAGTTTCATTGAAATCTTACGTTGCACACTTGTAATATAATAACATTATTTCAAATGGTAGTTAACATGTAGCTGTTGTATTGGCAAGAATGGATATAAATAACTAAAATATGATTATATATGTTTTTTAAATGTTTTTACATTTATCCAATAAAAGATAAAGGCTTAAAATACGGAAAGAATTCAATTTTAGGCATTTATACCCTAATTTTCACTAAAGGTTCGCTTATCACCTTTTGATGGCGAACCATCATTAAATATAGTTTTGATCACTCTTATAAATTCTATTAGACAAATATAACTCTTCTTTAGAATCTGGACATCAAAATTTACTTTGTTTAAATTTTTGGTATCTTTCCGATATAGTTCATTTTTTAATGAATAGTGTAAAATGTTGTATTTTAATTCAAAACCTCTTTTTAATATAATTTATTTATATTATTAGATTATCTTTTGAATTGGTTTTAAAGTGAAATTAGAAAATATTTTTACCATTAAATCCAATAGTGGTCGTTGGAATTAATTTCACTTTGAAATCGGACTTAAACTAGTGTCAATCTTTTGATACTTATTGTTTCACAAAAACACGCTATTTGTCATGATAGTGGGAATTAATTATTAAATTAATTAATATGAATGATATATTTTAATTTTGTAAAATAGACATAATTTTTGAATTCAGAATATCAAATATAGATTAGGGTGAATTTTTGGAATTTTTTCTGAAAAACTTCAATTTTTGATGAATAGTGAAATCACTAAGTGGTACATATGAAAACTGATTTTTTGATTGAATGAAATTTTACCACCTCTGTGATTTGATTTTCAAAAATCCGACATACATGGTTTTCATTAAGAAGTAAAATGTGGTTCAATGAGATTAAAATAATTTTTTGGTGAATAGTAACTCTTAAGTTCTTAATCGCGATTAGTGGTAATTCGTGTAGTTTAAGGTAAAAATAATGTTTTAATAATATGAGATGACCTAGACACATGTCCTACCCTCATTGGATGTGTCATGGCCAACCAATAAAATCCATGGTTCAACTTGGGGACCCCATGGAGCCTCTTTGGTTGGAAAATGACATAAATACCTTTTATTTAATGTTAATGTAAAAAATGGCACAAACATGATATGTTTTACTAAAACAATTTTTAAATGGGGTTATACAAGTCGGATATTTTATTATAAATAGTCATTGGAAATCTAAAGCAATTTTCTACATCATAGTAGTTTTTTATAATTTTTAGACATTAAATAAATTAATTTATTTATGACATAATAATGATGCAGCGATGACATCATTATTTGACGATTTCAATAAAATGGAAAGATAATGTAAAATCTATGATCTAAACTTGTCCAAAACTTATTGGATGGGTGTATTTCGAACCCGTATCACCTTATCCACGAATTATATCAATGTGGGACCTTTTAAAACCGAAAAACATTTTCAAATAAAGTGATATTTCTTTACTTTCCAAAAGTGCCCCTCCTCTCCTCTTATAAAAGGTCCCCACCTCTACCTCCTTACCCACACTCTAAAAGACTTTGTCTCGGTCAAAACCCACCCATTTTGTCTCTAAACTTCTATATCATACTCCTTGAAGCCTCACTTTGGGCAGAAGTCTTTCCAAGGAAGCCTTTGAGCTCAAACCAAAGGGAGTTACCCGATTTTGAGGTAATGTCTTCACATGAGATCTTTTGTTTTATTTTGCTTCTCCAACCACCTAAACTCTTTTTATTTACTTCTTTTGTAACAAATCCAGTATCTTCAATATACTAGGATGTTGTTATAAGAAGGATTCGAGCTACACTTACACACACCTTCATCTAATGGTTAAAGAACATACTATTTCCGTGGATGGTGAATTTATGCCTCCCGAAACGATGATTGTTCAACATTCCTTTAAAACCTTCAAAGGTGGCCATTAAGATGTCACTATATTTATATATGATATATAATATGTTTATTTTTTCCTTAAACATCTTTATTTTTCATTTTCGGCATACATTTATGGTTTCCATTATGGGTAAACGCGATATCTTAATTTAAGGAAGTGCGGACTACCGCCCCCTCAAAGTGATTTGATTCGTTAAATACCCTATGTGGGACGTATAAAGGATGAAAATATGATATTATATATGATATTATACTGGAATTATAATATACCTTTATATAATTATGATTTGATTCTATAAAATACGAAATAGAAATGAAAGTAGCGTTTATGCGTACGTACGGCTTACTGTCTCCATGAACTGTGCATTTCATTTCTTACCTCTAAATGATTATGTAATATTATAAATGCAAGCATGTACAGGATATATATGACATATATAATATCTAAATCATTAATACCATTCTGGATATAATGGATACATGAACAACTTGTAATTATAAAGGGCTTACTTTTGACTCATGTACCAATGATCCTTAAAACAACCGTTATTAACTTAAATAATTACAGAGTGTTCATGACATGGAAATAATTGATATAAAAGGAATAATTAACGTGAAAAAGGTTCTTAAGAATGTAGAAATTATCTCAAGTTTATTATTCAGGAGATTAATGAACGATCGAGTCAAGTCGGACCCGAGGTAAGGGACTTCGTCTCAATCTCCTTGCATTGAGGCATATTTCGTTTTATACACAACTTTATTTTATACGGTGTATAAAACCCTTTGACATTTACTTTTATACAAAAGGAATATTTTTATACGAAGCGTTTTACTAAACGACAAAAAGGAATGTTTTTTTAACGAATGCGGTGACAATGACCTTTTCCGCCGCCACGAGTATTATTTGGTCTTTGGATTCCTCAACAAGCCGTAATGTTTTTAAAATAAAATAAATACCATATACTCTTTTATGTATTTTGGTATTCAAAATGGTTTTGATAAAGGATTTTATTATGATATATTGTGATTGAAATGTGGAAATTTTATCATTCCTTTATATTGTTTTTATGTTTTATGATTTTATATTTGTACTTGGACATTTGACGGGTGGTTACGTGATAAACCAAATGACGGGTGGTGCCGTGATTACCAGGACGGGTGGTTACGTAATAACCTCCAATGCATTGGGTATGGAAGTCGGCCGTATGGCTATTCCATTAAGTATGTATGGAAATTGGCCGTATGGCTATTCCATTAAGTGATACGTGTGGAAGTCGACCGTATGGTTATTCCACTTAAGTATATTTATGTCCCAAGTCACCTTTATATATGCTATGTGTTCTTTATATGGGTTTTATGGTAATCCTTTGTTTACAAAAAGGAATGTAATGATACTTTATATAGTGAAGAGTTTTTACTACTTCATGAAGGTGAAGGTATTACTTTGATAGAGTATACATGGTTTACTTGATGTTTGAAAAAGTAACAGTTTTCATTCTTTGTGTATCCCTTACTGAGCTTTTTATGCTCACCCCAAGTTTTTTTTAAATTTTATTCACAGGACTTAAAGTGGAATAAGGTCAAGGATGGGATCAAGGTAATTTCATGCTATATAAGACATGGAACTAGACATGTTTCTTTTTAAGAGTTTTTTTTATTATGGAAACTTAGTAGAAGTGACTACTTTGTAATCTTTTGAGATGTAATAGTTATGTCCTAATTCTCTAAAACTATAAACCTGAAAATATCATCAATGTGAATTATTCATTTAATTCAATATTAAGAAAGGTTTAAGGTTGGGGCCTTATAATATATATGGTTTTTCATTAGTGGAGGTGGTTGACCATGTTCAGGAATGGTATACGGGTGTGAACAGGGTAGCGTGAATGGAACGCGAATGCGGTTCGTGAAACCAAAAATGTTTCACGGTAGATGGAAGTGCGGTAAATAGATGGTTTTTCATTAGTGGAGGAGGTTGACCATGTAGGAGAAAAGGAATCACATGGGGAATATTGTAAAATGGTTCACATATGGCTTGCATTTTGCGGTTGCTAAAGGTTCAGTTTGCGGTGTTGGATGTATTAATCGAGATTTGGTAAAACGTGATTTAGTGGAATATAAAGCTCTCTTTTCCTACATAAGAATAACTATCCCCACAATTTACTTTGTATATTGAACTTAATTAGATAAAATATTCTGCTCTGTGATTTCTGTTATGGCTGATGGTTTTTCGCAAAGGGGTGATAGGAAAGGCTAAAGTAATTCGTGGGGGAGGAATTCCACTGAAGGTGTTTGCAGGGTTTCATAACCCAAAAAAAGTCTGGTATTTGTAAGAAGTCTGGTACGTGGTACGAGTTGTCTCGGTACATGGAAGATGAATCTATAGTATGCAAGAGGGATAATTCTACAAGATATACGCAAAGGGGGTGATCCGGTATGTTGAAGTGAAAGCAACATGCTAATAGTTAACATTTTGTGGAAATGAGGGGCTTTGTAGAAGAGGTTCACAAGATCGGTAATCGATAATGGTACATGGGTGCAGAGGTGGATATTGTCTACAGAAGAAGGGAGGTTCGCTATAGTAGTATCAGTACGCAATGTAGGTGTCCCGCATACCAAACTCGGTACTCAGAACGCATGAGAGGAAGGGGGTTCATAATTTGATTAGGATTCTTGGTGAAAGCGTCAATTCAATTAGTGAATTTATTTTCTGGTACCTAACAGCACTCGGGAAGGTGGAATTTATCTGTGGGGGAAAATAGAACATAAAGAGATCATCTACCTATAGTTTAGGATACAGGAATTCATTATTAATGAATTGATCTACACGTCCATAAATGGTTTCTGACCTACATGTCGATAAACAGTGTGTGTATTCTTTTCCAAGAGTAGTGAGTGAAGGAAGAGGAAGACAATGATACATTGCACTGGAAATGATCCAGAGAAAGAGGCATAAAAAGTAACCCTTGTAAATGTAGTGAGTATATCTTAAACCTTGTAATGGAGGTGATCCTGGGCATAGAATATCTTTCCCAAACATTGTACTCATTATTGGCAGTGAGCCATAGAGAATTTGGTACATCGGCACATTGACATTGTATAATACTTGGATGTATCCCAGTGAAGGTGATCCCTACAATTAATATTGTGTCTTGTTCATGATTTCAAATCTGTTTTTATATTTCTATGGGATGAAGAGACAATTGAGTTTTGACTAACAACGAAACAAGAAACCAAATGGATAAAGTTTTAATCTACCATAACCTGATTCACCCCCCTACTCAATGTATTCTACCTAGTGGACCTTTCAATTGGTATCATATAGAAATATTAAAAGACATTTTTTCTCTCTATAAAGAAGTAATGGATGTGGTCAAAGATAAAGGAATTATGATCATCAATGGAAATAATTTTCAACTATGGATGAATCGAATGCAGCCCTACTTCGGATCAGTTGGGATGGATGTTTTCTCAGTAGTTATGCATTTAATATCTGATGACATTAATATTGGTGCGTTTATCAGAATCTGAAATAATATAATTGGATGCTAATGATGAAGAGATCAATTCCTTATGGGGAGCCCAACCAAATTCAATTGACACAAATTTGAAGTCATGTAAAACATCACATGCAATGTTGGAAAAAATGATAAACATTTATGAGGCAGAAACAAATGTCTAAGAAGTAAAGCTGCATGTTATATGGTCCATGTATAAGGATATCAAAATGAATATTAATGAGAATGTTGATGAAAAATTTTACAGGATAAATATTATCGTGGAAAACATGAGGGGTCATAGGGAAGTCATTGAATATATAAATAATGTGAAGTGAATCTTGTGGAACAACAACCACGGTTCAATCCAAATGTTTCAGTGTTGGAAGACATGGAACCAAAAGATATGACACTAGATAACATGCACAATACTTTTTTAATATATGAAATGATAAAAGATGAAAATGTTGTTGTGGAAAAGGGGAAGTCAATGGAAGTGGCGTTCAAGGCCATGATGAATGTCACCATTGAAGGTAGTCCGAAGGATGATAATATTGTTGATTTCATATTATTTATATCATCTAATCTGAAAAAAGGAAAAGGAATGTTCAAATAGAAACATCTATTTTCATGCTTCCGATGTAGAAATATTGAATATTTTTCATCAATATGTCCTATGAAATTTGATGATAAAAATGAACAAAATGACGAAATTCCACAAAATAAGTAAGCATCCAATGAGAAAGGGAGGATAATTACTAGGAGATTGTTCATAAAAAAAACCTATTTTCAAGTGAGGTTGAAATTTCAAAAACAATTTAAGAAGAAGAGTTGTATGAGTACCCAGATCATAATGTAGATTCTTTGGTGGATGTTTCTAGAAATTCATTAACGAGAAAATAATGTGACAATATAGAAGGATAAATTTAAGGAAGAGCTAATCTTCAAGCTTAATTAGAATCTGACCATGATGAGATAGATAATTTGATAGCCAAAAAAATAAATATAACATAGTTTTTTGTGAAGCCCAACTCTTTATGTAGTGACAAGAATAAGAGAATTTGGAGTTGAATGAAGAAATTTAAAATGTGAGGTCTTCAATGCTAGAATGCTCCAAAGAGGTAGTTGAGTAGAAACCCTAAATTGATGAACATAAAATGGAAATTTATATTTTAACTAAATATGGAAATGTTTAAATCAAAATTAATAAAAAACTAGAAGAGGATGTTTTCAATATGGGACGGACAATGGATGATCAAGAGAAAAAACTACGAAAGATGATCATATAGGCAACTGAGAAGATGATATTTGAACAGAGTTTTCCATCAGAACAGAATCACAAATCCACTATGAATAATAATAAAATAATGGGGCATGATCTAATAACGAGAGTAGTTATGGTTCATGTCATACCACAAGAAACAAATCCAATTTTGATGATTGATTCGGATATAATGAAGAATCAGAAGATTTAGAGAACCCAATGAAAAAATAGTGGTGCATCATTGACACATAAGAATGTATCTCTCTTAAGATGAAATTGTTGTGGTAAAATGGGATACTCTCAAAATTTAGGCTCCATAAGGAATAGTTACTAATGGAAAAAAGACTGATAGAGGTGGGCGTATAGAGTTGAAAATTACAGGTCATCATTTGATGGTCATTGTTTTGGGTTCAGCGGTCTCAGACATATGGCAAGATATTTCACATAAAAAATGTAGAGGAATGTACCAAGGCAAACAGAATTTGTCCCTAAGAAGATGCAAAATGTATCATCATGTGAGATTAATATTCAAAATTCATTTGCAGCTCTGTGGTTGAAGAATACACATCATATTCTGAGGAAGATCAATATTTTCATTCCATTTCGGTTATGAATTCAAATGATTGGGTAATAATAAAACGGCTGAGTGGGTTGTGGTCATAGAAATTGTGTTCAAGGCATTAGATACTACATGGATATAGAAAATTTACAATGGATTCACTTTCCATATGAGGAGAAATAAGAATCTAGCAAATGGAATCATGTGTGAGAAAGAAGGTATTGTATGATTCGGTAATGATGAGGTCTTGAAAATTATTGTTTTAGGAAAAGCCATGTTTGGAGGAAAATACATTAGATGAGCAGATGCCTTGGTTGTTTAGGGGCTTAGATAGAACAATCTTAGTGTTAGTCAATTTTGTGACTCATGAGATGGCATATTTTTTCCATGAAATTATTCACCATCAATGAAAACGATGGTGATGTTTTGTTTCAAGGAAACCATACGAATGGGAATCTCTACCTCATGAGTGGAGAAGAAGATATGTGCTTTCTGTAAATGGATGAAGTAAACAAATTATAGAATAAGTGACATGTGAATATAATCCAATGATCATTGGAAGACCTGATATGATATGACGTAGATCGAAATCTCCCTAGATTATCTTGTGATCGTACTCATAATTGTGACACATTGCAACAAGATAAGATCATCTGAAAGAAATATAAGAAGATTGAGACAATGTCAACGAGACTACTTGAGTAGGGGAATATTGGTATGTGTAGGCCAAAATCACCAAGGGTTGTTGATGGGATGAGCTGTTATGTTATTTTCATTTATTACTATTGTAGAATAGAACGGGTTTCAATAATAACCCAAAAATCCAAAGTGTTCAGTTGCATTACAAGATATCGATAGCATTCTGAAAATATCCATGGTTCGGAAATAAAATGACTCAAATAAAAAATGGATCATAGTTTACAAAAAATCATGTCATACACTATCTTGAAAAACAATGGATAAGGCATCAAGTCTTATCAGTAATAACTATCCAATATAATGGGGTAGTATATAGAAGAAGTCATATTGTCAATAACATGTCCAAAACAATGCTCAATGTGAATGAAATTCTGGAGTAATTTCGGAATTAAGCATTGTTGACAATAGTATACAATTCAAATAGATATTTACTTTGTCCAAAATAGGTAAAGACTCTATATGTGTTGTGTTATTGATATAATATATCACTGAAGTACTTTTGAATATCCGGAAGAAAATGTTTCAGTATAAATAGGAGAAAACATAGTACGTTTGAATACCTTTGGGATAAATGGATATTTCATGGATAATCTATGAAAATAAAAGAATATAAATGATTAAATAAGTGGCTTGGACTGATAGATAAAATTCATGATGTGATAATAGTAGAAAATGAACAGAATATTCAGAAAAAATATGATCAAACTCAGGAGGATTGGGATGAAGGTATAAGAAGATCTGGAGACAATCTAGCTCCCAAGAATGATTTAGAAGAAGACTCTGATGATGATAAAAAATTAGTATCTTCTCAAAGACCAGAAAGAAGAGATGAAATTGACAGGAAAAACATAATTGGTGATTAGAATACACCAGTACAGACAAGTAGGATGAAGTCTCTATGACAAGCTTCATACTTATAACATGTCGAGCCTAAATTATTTGATGATGCAGTTGAAGATGAGAATTGGGTTCATGAAATGAATTAAGAGTTTGAACAAATTGAGAGGAATCAAACGTGGGATATTGTTTCGAGACAAGAAGATAAGAATGTCATATGGGAAAATGGGTCTTTCGGAACAAAATGAATGAAGACAGTGTTGTGATTTGAAACAATGTACTAATTTTTTTGCAAAGTTTACTCCCAAATAGAGGGTATCGATGTTAATGAAAAATCCACAACTATTGAAATGATGGAGATAATTAGTGGATTCTTTTCTATATCCCTGCATTTAATGTTAAATGTTCTCTAGATGGATTTCATGTGAAAATTTCTGAATGGAATTTTAGAAGAACAAGCCTACATTGATCAACCATATGGTTTTCCCATTCATGATGATGAGTACATAGTTTGTCGACTGAATAAGGCTTTATACAGGTTGAAGCAAACACCATGATCATTGTATTCCTGGCATTATCAGTTTTTAATGAAGATCAGATTCCAGCATGGTGGAGATGATTACCATCTGTATTTCAACAATGGAAATAGTCAAAGGATTATGGTGTTTGTTTATAATGATGACATAATCATTGGTGGGTAAGATGAAGCACAAAATGTCTAGTTTTCGGAATTCATGAAATGTGAGTTTGAGAAGGCGGTGATTGGTGAGCTATCGTTTTTCCTTGGATTATAGGTGACAAAAGAGTTTAATCGATCTTTTATTTATCATTATAAATAGGCCCAGGAGGTTTTAAAATGGTATGGAATGGATAATTCCAATGATATGAACACTCTAGTTGCTACTTGGATGAAAATATCACGCGATGGTGATGGAAATCCAGTTAATATCACAGAATATGGGAAGATCATTGGAAGGTTGTTTTACCCAAAAGTGACAAGGCCTGATATTATGTTTGGCACATGCCATGAAACAATGTATGAAAGAAATACTAAGGAGTGCCACCTGATAATAATAAAAATAATTCTTCAGTATATCATGGGAACAATATATTTTTTCCTAATGTATAATGAAAAATCATAGCTAGTGTTATTTAGATATATAGATGCAGATTGGGTTAGTTCAACAGATGATAGGATATCAAAATCAGGAGGTGCCTTTAATCATGGAGGGTTTTGAATTTCTTGGATAATCTAGAAACAATATTGTATTTCATTAATCTCCATAGAAGTTTAATACATGGTATCATCTCAAGCTTGCACATAGCAATTATGGATGATGAAACCACATGACGGTATAGTAATTGAGGTGAAATCTCTTATCAGAATCCATTTTGACAATTCATGAGATATAAATCTGAGAAAAAATCTTGGCCATCACTCAAGGACAAAGAAAATTGAAATCAAAGATCATTTTACCAAGGAGAAGGTGGTTCAAGGGCTTGTGATGTGGGAGTATGTACCCACATAATAACATTTTGCAGATATCCAGATAATGGTCATACCTATAAGAGCATTTTAAAGTCATCAAATAGCTTTGGGAGTTGAGTAAACCTCTCCCACATGAAAAAGTGTGGATGTGGGGTCCCCTTATTCTTGAGGTATGATGTGTCTATCCATAATATACTGATATGTATTTCTTAACTAGGTGCAAATAACAATAAAGTGCTCTTTGGGTTCGCTGTCAATGGGGTAGTATGTTTGACTTCCAGAGGGAGAAAAGACATGGGGAGAAGTTGTTAAGAGGAGCAGTGAGATATGGAGAGTTGAATCTGAACTTAATCTATTGGTAGATCTATAACATAGGGTGATAATAAAATCTAACTATGCTATAAGTGATAGATCAATGATTAGATATCACGATAGTTATGGTTCGTGATAACAGCAGAACAGTGGTGTTGGAATGGGGAAAGTAGACTTCCAGCACTCAACAATTGGTATCAGTTTGTTATTAGAAATTTTGTCAGATATGATGTAACACCCCATGATTCCATGTCACCTTTCCCTTTTAATAATGTAACATCTTCCATTGTACGCAACTTTTACATTCTAACACACCGCGACCAATAAAACTATCCATCGTGAATAATAATACCCAATTTCTGAAAATTTATAAATTTTATCATTAAAATGGACATCCATTTTCTGATTTGGAATATCGAAATTAGCTTAGGGTGAATTTTTGGTATTTTTCTGAATACATTCAATTTTGGATGAATTGTGATAAATTGTTTTATTGGTTAAAAATGAATTTTTTATTTAATTAAGTGTTTATTTTATTTAAAATTATTTTATTTCAAAATAGATACATAATACCAATATATGTTCAATGTAATTAAATGGATTCATTTTCAAATAAGTATAGATATATAAAATTTTATTGAACATTTTACCATCTTTTACCCACCACCTAGAGGCTTTTTCAAATTTCCATCAAACATAATTTTACTGCTTCTGTGAGATGAATTTCAAAAATCCTAGAGACACGGTTAATATCAATATGTAAAATGTTGTTCAATAAGTTGAAAATATTTTTTGGTGAATCTGAACATTTTACATTTATTTACTATGGTAAAAAAGTAAATAGGGTAATTAAGGGTAAAAATGATATTTTAATTACTCTAACACATGTCCTAATTCTATTGGATAAATTTAATTCGACCAAAAACAACCTTTGGAATAAAATATTATCCATTAGCTACACTTGGATTGAATTAGGACATTTATTATTATTTTATTAAAAGAAGATTTAGACAAGTTAAATTCAATGTTTAATAACTAAACCATTTATTATATAGGGTTATACATAATATAAATTAAACTCTAAATATTCATTATAAATATAGAAAATTTCTACGGAATGATATTTTATATATAATTTTAGGTCATTATATAATTTAATTTATTTTCGACAAAACGATGATTCAATAATTTCTATAACAATGAAATATTAAACTAAATGATATTATAAATATTTAAGCAAATAGAATTGGTACATTTGATGAATTAAACTAATTTTAAAGTTTAATATGACATGTTAGGGTTGGTTAAATAAATTTTAATCAATGTGATAATGTTTTTACGGTTTTCTTAAAAAATAAAATACTAAATTGTGTCAAAATTGACATAACTATGTTTTTAAAACTATCATTATATTATTAATTGATATTATACTCATAAAAATATAAGGATTAGCCAAAGGGATTAAATAATATTATATATTTCATTAATGATTCACTTGAAGATCGTGTTGATGTTTATAGAATATTTATTAACCATATAATATAAATACACAAAGAGACATGGTAAATGTAAAAAAATTAGACTAAGAGTCAAATATAAAAGATAAGGTTAATATGTGGAACTATACCAGTCTAAAACCTATTGGTTGAGAGGTTTTCAATCCATCCATGCCTTATACTTTAAATCAATCATTTTGGATCCATTAGAAACCGAAAATTATTTTATTACAAAATAATATTTCAGGATTTTTCAAAAGTGACCCTCACCTCTATTATAAAAAGTCACCTCCCCTTCTATCAAATTCAAACAATAAAATCCATTTGGATATTCCAACCCTAGACTAAATATCCGCTCCACAGTCCTCTCATCATCTTAGAGCCCATACTTTAGTCAGAAAGACACCTAAGAATCCTTTTTGATCAAATTAAATAGATGAACCCTAAGAAGAGGTAAATATTTAATCACATCTTTCATGTCTTTTTCCTATTCCACTTTCACATTCATTATTGTTTCCATTATAGAATAATAACTCTAGTATCTTATATATTTATGATGTCATTATAAAAATGTTACAACCATATTCATTATTCTATCCATCCTATAAATGACAAAGTCACCATACGTGGGTATGTACGGATTACTATCTCCACGTCATGGTATAGTTTGTTAATAAAACACTTCATCATTTGGATTGGTATAATAATGTGTATAAATGATGTAAATAATAAATATAACATGATAATGAGTCTTTATATATAATATAACATCCAATTATATGCTATTTTAATATCCAAGGAATCATATTGTCGCTCGTGTGTACGTATGGATTACCGTCTCCACGAACGTGATAAGATTAATTCCCCATCGTAATCGTTCAAGAATAATTTTCAATTCCATGATTATGTGGTTATGAAGTTTTGAAATATGAATTCCATCATTATAATAGTGTCTTTTGATATTGAATGTGATTATTCGACTAGTATAATATCCATGTAAATATTTTCATGGCTTTATATAATTTTAACATTGCCATATTATTATGATGTTCATGTTTAAAAGTATTTTTTTAGTCTGACATTTCTTTATATGTTTATGATTATTTATGAATTCTTCTGCTATATTGTTATCCTTAATGAAAATTAATGCTCACCCATTTCTATGTTTTATTTTTTCTAGGATGCGAAGAAGTATATTATGACTAACCTCTGGCATAGTATAAGGGATATGAGTGTTTCCAATGGAGAATATGTTGTTATATTTTTTTATTTTATAATGTAATATAAAACATATGAATGTATCTAGTATTTACATGGCAACTAAACTAATCGGTCATTCGAGACATGATCTTTTTTGATCATGCCAATGTTATGTAATAACGCACCGACTCTGGGTAACAAGGGTCAGATCATTACAATTGGTATCTGGGGAAGTTTATTACAAACATTGGATGATAGATTTAAAAAAAATTGATTAGAAAATGTTACCCCAAGATAGAATTTTGGGATTAGTATAGAAGAAATTCCTAGAATTTTTGTATTGTATAGATTTTTTGACTTTTTCAAACAATAAATCCTTTTATAGATACGAGTTCGAAGAGGAAGATATGTCATAGAATAACCTAAGGGAAAAACCCAAAAACACTGCTTTGAGATAAAATTGAATATGAATTGGTGCATGACAATGGGTATTGTTGTACTCTTGTTTATGACACCCCCAGGGGATATTCTTAAAATAATTCCCATTTTATTTACAAAAAATTATGAAGGTATGATGATTATATACTTCCTCAAAGAATACATTTTTATGATTATGGATTACATCCATAAATTGTTCAATTTATGTAATGTGTTTTACATGTTTGAAATTTTGTATTGCGATTCATAAACTAATATAGTTTAAGCCATTGTTTAGAAATGGCACATAGTTGAAGGAATGGAAACTATATGAACTCCCAAAATCTATGTAGGGATTTCTCTCCTACACAAGATAATTATAGTGGAGCTAGTGAAGCAACTGGTGATGATCATCTTATCACCATACTGGGAAAACTCAGTCAGGTTATGAATAATAACCATACCCGTATGGAGCACTCTAAACCACAATTTTAAGGATAAATGTTAGACCGCATCATGAGGCAACAAACACCAAAAGTCAATGGGAGTAAAAATCCTTTAGTATATAAGAAATGGATAAATTCAATGAAGCAAATATTTACTACTTTGGGGAGTAACGAAAGGGAAATGGTAGTCATGGTAGTTTATTGCCTCATGAGATATGCAGATCAATGGTGGTCATTGATTAAAAACACAAAGGAAGATGATGAAGTATCAAATATGGAATGGAGGGAGTTTAACGAACATTTATTATACTTTTCTCAAGATCATCGAGCGGATATGGGATGACCATTTCTGTGTTTGAGGCAAAAATGGGATGAGAATGTTGGAAAATATGATGTTGGCATTACATGATAAACAAGGAATGAGGAAGATTATATACATAACTCAAAGAGTATGATTGATTCATTCTTTTATGGGATAAATCAATTTTTTCAGCGAGCATTGGTGTCACAATCCTTCTTATCATACAAATATATTCTCTCATGTGCAATCAAGATAGAAAAATAATTCTCTAAGTTTTATGGCTTTAATGTAAAGAAAGAGAAGAAGAGATTTACATAACACTCTAGAAATAGAAATAAGAGGAAGTAGGTAAATTTTGAATATCCATCTTGCAGTAAATGTTAGATGAAACAACCCAGTACTTGCCTGAAGGTAATGGGAGTCTGTCACAAGTGTGTTAAAAAAAGCCACCAAGCTCATGATTGCAAGGAGAAGAAAGAGGCTGTCAGTGTGGATTGCTAAAATTTTAGAGAAAGGGGTCATTATGAAAATTAATTTCCTAAGTGTCAAGGAAACATACCTCAGAAAAAGGGCAGGGGATCAAGGATAAGCTTAAGAGATCACAACTGCTGAGGTTAAATCTCCGAAAGACATAGTGGCAGGTAATTTAATTGTTTTCTCAAGTTTATCTAATGCATTATTTTATTTTGGTCATCAAATTGGTTTATATATTCCCAGTTTTCTACGAAAATTAGAATATTTCAATTTGACATAACAAGGGAGTTTCCAGTCAAAACACCTAAGGGGAGTATCATCCGAACAATTTTTTATAATCAGTTCCCATTAGGGAATATACAAGTTATTTATCAGCATTTCTTATCATCATACCTATTATTTTATTTGATATAATCCTCTCTATGGATTATAATTCAGACCAAGTTGTGAAAGATAATTATACGAAGAAGGAGGTTACAATTTTTGATGACGATAAGGATTACATTATATTTATATCAGAAAAGTCACCACCTAATTCTTATATAGATCTTCACCCAGTTTCTCTACTAAACTCAATTATTGGGGAGAATGAGAATGAAATGATTATGCGTGAGAAAAATAATTTTCAAATAGAGTACATACCTATTGTGAAATAATATGTCATCGTGTTTCCAGAATATTTACTTTGGCATCCTCAAGAATGAGAAATTTAGTTTTCCATTGATTTAATTCCTTGTTCAAGGCCCATGTCGAAAAACCCTTATAAAATGGCCACTGTTGAATTAGTGGAACTAAAGAAACAACTAGAAAAATTAATTAATAAGGGATTTATTCACCGTAGTGTTTATTCATGGGGATCCCATGTGCTTTTTGTTAAGAAGAAAGACGGATCGATGAGGTTTTGAATTGACTATAGGGGGATCAATTCTATAACAATAAAGAACAAGTATCCACTACCTCAAATTGGTGATTTATTTGACCAAATTTAAAGACCTTAATATATTTTTTAAAAATTTCCTTCAATCTGGATATCATCAGTTGTGTGTGATGAAAGAAGACATTTTGAAAACAACATTTTGGACCAGGTACAAGCATTACGAGTTTACTGTAATGAATTTTCGGATGATTAATGAAACCTCTGTTTTCATGGATCTGATGAACAAAGTTTTCAAAAAAAATCTTGATGATGTTGTAGTGGAAATTTTTAATGATATCCTAGTATAATCTAAAAACTATTAAGTTCATGAAAATCACTTGCGCACCATTCTGAAAACCCTCAGAAGAAATGAATTATATGCGAAGTTTAGCAAGTGTAAATTTTGGCTTCAAGAGATTTCTTTTCTTGGCCATATTGTCTCATAGGATAGAATATCTGTTGATCCTTCATAGACCAAGGAAATCCAAGAATGGCCAGAACCGATGAGTATAACTGAGGTATGTAGTTTAATTGCTTTAGCGTGTTATTATTGGAATTTTTCCTAGAATTTTTCATGATTTTCAATACCATTAACAAAGATCACATGTAAAGGGGATAAATTTTTTTGGAAAAAAGACTATGAATAATATTTTGAATAACTGAAGAAAATATTAGTCAATGATTCTATCTTGACCCAACCATCAGGGAACTATGGGTTTGTTATTTATAGTGATGCATCAAATAAAGGACATGGTTATGTCATTATGCAGAATGATAGAGTTAGTGCCTCTGCATCAAGATAGTTAAAATTCATGAGCAAAACTATCACACTCATGATCTTGAGTTAGCAGCTATAATTGTTGCTCTAAAAAGAATGAGACATTATATCTATGGTGAAAAGTGTGAAATTTATACCGATCACAAGTGTTTAAAGAATATTTTCTCAAGAAAAGAACTCAACAAGAGGAAAATAATATGGATTGAACTACTACAGGATTATGTTTTCAAAATACACTACCACCCGAGGATGGAAAATAAGGTGGCAGATACTTTTAGAAGATATGATCATGGAGTTTTGAACAAGATGGGTGTTGAAAGGGATCCTATTTTTATGGATCTAGTGAAAATGGACATGGGAATAATCATGGAATGCGAAACATCAATACTTTTTCAAATGGTCTCCATACCATTTTTACTATAAAGGAAAAAAATGTTCTTCGACTAATGATGTGGAGTTTATATAGAAGATTAAAGTTGTGAAAGATGGATGATAGAGTGACTTCATATATGAAGATGGGATTTAGAAATTTGGGAAGATTCTTTGTGTTCCAGATTTACCGGATCTAAAAAGGGGATTTTTATATGATGTTCATAGATTAAAGTTTTCTATACACCCTAGTAGCACCAAGATATATAGTGATTTGAAGGAAAATATTTGGTTAGACAAAATGAAGTGGGAGATTTCTGATTTTGTTTCATGTTGTATGGTTTGTCAACTAGTGAAAGCTGGAAGGCAACATCATTAAAGAGTCATGCATCCTCTTCCCAAACCTGAGTAGAAATGTGATAATATTACGATGTAATTTTTCATGGGGCTATCAAAGACTCTTAGAAAGAATGATAAAATATGAGTCACTATTGATAGTCTTACCATGTCAGCACATTTTCTTCCTATAAGAGATGATTTACCACTTGAACGTCTAGAAAGACTATTTATTAATGAATTTGTAAGACATCATAGAATACCTTTATTGATTGTTCCTTATCATGATCCCCATTTTACATCATTATTTTGAAAAAGTCACCACAAAGCCCTGGATACTAAACATTGTTTTAGCACTTCCTACCACCCCCAAACTGATGGACAATCAAAACAAACTATTAAAACCTTTGAATAATTGTTAAGATCATTCTTTCATGACATTCATGTTATGTGGGATCAATATTTTCATCTGGTTGAATTTTTCTATAACAATATATTTCATTCAAGTATTAAGTTTTCACCATATGAAGCGTTATATAGAAAGATATGTCGCACACCAACTTGTCGGGATGATGTTGTTGAAAGAAAACCCGTTGACCCAGAATATGTTGAGGAAATAATGGAAAAGGTGAAGGTTATCCAAACCCACATCAAAGCAGCCAAATGTAGAAAAACAAGCTATGCTGATAACCGAATGAAGTATTTAAAATTTCATGTAGGGGACCTTATATTCTTGAAGGTATCTCAATTGAAGGGTGTTATACATTTCAGTAAGTAGGGTATATTGAGACCTAGGTACATCAGAACTTTTGAAATTCTATAACAAATTGGAGTTGTATATTATCATTTTGGAAATGCCCTTAAGTCTCTCCAATGTTCATGATGTGTTCCACGTATCACTATTAATAAAATAAATTCTTGAACCAACACATGTACTCAGCTATGAGGAAATTGAACTGGAACCTGATATGTCTTATTGTGAAGTGCCTGTCAAAATTCATGATACAAGAGAACAAGTACTATGAAACTAGAAAACTCGTCTGGTAAAAGATTTATGGAGAAACCATAAGATGGAAGAGGCAACATGGGAACTAGAGGAACATAAGATGAAGAACCACCCAAATCATTTTCTTATGGTAGTATTATAGAAATTTCAAGGACAAAATTATTTGAAGGATGGGAGAATGTTACACCCCTAGCTTCCACGGTACATTTCCCTTTGAATAATACAATAGCTTTCATTGTATAAAATTTCGAGATTCTAACACAGTACGACCAATAAAACTAACCGTTATGAATAGTAATACCCGATTTTTGAAATTTAATAAATTTTATCTTTCAAAATGGACATCATTTCTAGGTTCAAAATATTAAAATTATTTTAGGGTGAATTTTTCATATTTTTTAGAAAAAATTTAATTTTTGTTGAATAGTGGAAAACATTGAGTTATTGGTTAAATGAAATTTTTTTATTTAATTTTTTATTTATTTTATTTAAATTTATTTTAGGTCAAAATTGATAAATAATCCCTATATCGGTTTATATTAAATCATTGGATTCATTTTATAATAAGTTTAGATAGATAAAATTTTATTGATCTTTTTAACGTTTTTACCACCATCCTAGGAGCATTTGAAAATTAGCATCAACCATAATTTTACAGCTTCTTTGAGTTAAATTTCAGAAATCTGAGAAACATGGTTAATAGCAGTATGTAAAATGTTTTTTAATAAGATGAAAATAATTATTTATGAATATTAACTTTTTAATTTTATTTACCATGGTAAAAATTCAATTGTGTGATTATGGGTAAAATTGATATTATAATTACCCTATCACCTGTCCTAATTATATTGCATAAGTTTAATTCGACCAGAAACTACTTTAAAAATAAAATATGATCCTTTAGGTACAATTGGATTAGATTAGGAAATTTATTATAATTTTATTTAAAGAAAAGTTAAAAGAGTTAGATTCTATGTTCAATAACTAAACAATTTTTAATATAGGGTTACACATAATATAAATTAGCCTATATAAAGTTAATAAAAATCTAAAAATAATTTCTACATAATGATATATTATTTATATATTTTTTAAATTAAATAATTTCAATTTTTTATGACACAATAATGACACCATAATCACCATAATAATGAAATATTAAACTAATTGACATTATAAATATATAAAAAAATGTAAATTCTTAATTTTGATGAATTCCATTAATTTTATAAATTATTATGACATGTTAGGGTTTGTTAAATAAATTTTATTTGAGGTGATAAAGTTTTAATGGTTTTAAAAAAAACAAAATACTAAATAGTGTCAAAATTGACATAATTGAGATTTTAAAACGAATATTAAATTATTAATTGATATTCTATTTGTAAAAATATATGGTTCAGAATAATGGAATTAATAATATTATATATGTCATTAATGAACCACTTTAGGTTAGTTTGGATGTTTATTGTATTTTTATTAACCATATAATATAAAAATACAAAGAGACATGGTAAATGTCAAACTATTTAACTAGAAGTTAAATCTAAAAGATAAGGTTTATATGATAACCTAAACCAGTATAAACACTATTTTTTAATAGTATTTAAACCCATACCAACCATAGAAAATAAATGATTCATTTTCTAACCATTATAAACCAAAAAATAATATATTATCAAATCACATTTCAAGCTATTCCTATAGTGACCCTCACCTCTCTTATAAAAGGGAACCCCACCGTCTCTCAAATTCACACCATAAATGTCATTTTTCTAGGCCAACACCTGAACAAATATCCTATAAATTGTCATCCCTTCATCCAAGAGGCCTCCCATTATTCAGAAATCCAACATATGGATCCCTTTTGATCAAATCCAAAGGATGAACCTGAAGAAAAGTTAAATATTTCATCACCTCTTTCATGTTCTTTTCTTCTCAAACTTCCTTTTAATTTGTAGTTTCCATTCTAAAATAATAACTATAGTATCTTCAATAGACTGTGATTTTATTATAAAAATGGTAATAAAATATTCATTATTGTATCCATCCTGTAAATGACAAAGTCACCATACGCGCGTACGTACGAATTACCCTCACCACGTCGTGGTGTAGTTTGTTATTCAAACATTTCATCATTTTGATGGGTATAATAATGAGTATAAATGATTTAAATAGTAAATATAATAGGATAATGATTATTTATATATTTTATATAATCCAATTATATACGATTATAATATCTAATGAATTATATTTTATCTCGTGCATACATAAGGATTACCGTCTCCACGAACGCGATGAGATTCATTCCCCATCATAACCATTAAGGAATAATTTTCATTTTATGATTAAAAATAATATTTATAAACATAATATCATTATTTATATGAATCAAATACCTCCTATCCATAAAAAACATGGCTTACATAACCATCAATATAAAGGAAATCAAATATTTTGAAACCAGAAACGATAATACTTCTAAATTTTCATTTACAATGCAATATTAGAAGATCATATATGATATCATATTAATTTATATGGTTCTTTTATAATTTAATAACAATTATTTAACCATTATACAGTAGGTTAACATACAATCGACCAAGGAAAAGTACAAGGTAATGGTTAATTTTACAATCTATTTATTATCTGAGGATGTTTTTACGTAAGTATCTTCTATGACCTCTTTATCATCAACATCCATTATTCTTAAAAATGTATTCCAAAACATTTTTAATATTTACTTGAATACGGGTTAATGTAATTTATACACTTCATTGACTTTTTATAAAATTATTTGAAATGAATCCTTCCGTCATCTTCCAAACAATGTACCTTATGACCATTTAGACAAAATTAATTTAACAATGTTTTTTAACCTTACGGCGGGTGTGGATATTTTCTTCCATTATAACATCATCAAAGCTTCACATACATGCTTATTATTATATTTTCAAAATAAAGGTATTATTTTAGAATCATATGACTTTTAAATGATTATGAAATAGATATAGATATTTCTTTAAATAACGTTTTAATTTCAACTATGTCAACATCTTTTGATATATTGTATGCATATTTGAATTTTGTTTATTATGATATAATACATCCATATTGTATTCAAGGTTTTATGATATGTTTGACTATGGATGTGTTATTTTTAAACCATTCATTATTTATGGATAATGTATTTACATTTCTTATTGTAGTTTTAATTCGAATTTATATGTTATGTTTAAACCGTTCCATATGAGGAATGCATCAGACATATTAAGTGAAGGGTATATCATGTTATATCCCCTCAATGCATCGGTATGTCCCATGAGACACACTAGTGTCTTGGTATAATCCCTTGAAAAATATTATTAGTAGTCTAGGAAAAAGGCCTCGACTATGTGGTTATAAATTATGGAATTATGCATTCCATCATTATAATAGTTGTTATTGATATTGTGTGTGATTATTCGACTAGTAGAATATCCATGTGAATAAGTAAATGAAATTATTTGATTTTATCTTTTACATATTATGCAGAAGTTCATGTTTAAAATTGATTTTTTCATTGTTACATTTCCTTAAATGTTTGTGCTTATTTATAAAATATTATTCTATATTGTTATCTTTTCTAAGCATTTGAGCTCACCCAATTCTATGTTCTATTTTTTCTAGGATGCGAATTAGTATATTATGACTGACTTGTAGCGATAGTATAAGGGATATGAGTGTGTCCTATGGATACTATGTTGTTTAAGTTTTTCATTTTATAATATAATGTAAATCTTAAGAATTTATCTAGTACTTCTAAGGCTACTTATGTTATCATGCATTAAATACTTGATCTTTTGTGATCTTTACAAAGTTATGTAATAATGCACTGACTCTCAGTAACTAGTGTTAGGGAATTACATATGAATATATTCATTGATGAACATTTCCTAATTCTCTTAATTCCCACTTGGAGCATGGATCATGTTGTCTTAGATTATGTGTTGAGTAAATCTGTGATCACTTATTTATCGCATGAGGTGAATGCTGGTTGATTTTTGAAGGAGCTTTAACATGATATCAAATTGCAGTGAATTGGTTTAGAAGAGTTGTCAAAAAAACCAAAGGGGAGATTGTTGTGAAAAATCCCTCATTGCATCCTCTCGGTATGTTTTGGGCATGGTTGTGTTTTTTTACTAATCCAGACAACCACAAGTGGGTATGGTGGGTGTTTGCCGAAGGCATGTTTTAAGGTGGCATAGTTTCCCAATGTTTTCTAGATTTTGGGGTCTCAGAATCAGCAATTTGTTTTAATAATGGAAAAACGAAATATGCAATGGAAGAAGAATGATTATCCCAATACATTGATGGGGTACCATGTCTGGTAAGGGTACAAAACCATGAACTAGGTAGTGGGAACGGTACAGAAATGTTGTTCATGAAACCGAAAATGGTTCACGGTGGATGACAGTGCGTTATACAGATGGTTTGGTGGTAGCATAGGATGTCGACCATGTATGAGAAAAGGAGGTACACAAAGCATGTAGAAAAATGGTATGTGGATGTCTTACAGTTCATAGTGGCTGATGTTTTGGTATGCGGTCAGGGACGTATCGAATCAAGAATTTGTAAATATATATTTAGCGGAAAAAGTGCATATCTTTTAATATATATGAATAGTTAACCCCACTGATTACTGTGGAGTTTGAACTTAATTAGAGAAAATATTCAACTCCATGATTTCAAAAATCACCGAAGGTAGTTCGCAAATGGAGGATTAGGAATGTTGAAGTAGTTAGCGGAAAAAGAATTTTGACAAAGGTGTTTGTAGGGTTTCTCAACCTACAATGGAAGTCTACTATGTGGATAAATAATTCTGTTATGCGGAAGGAGTTGTCTCGGTACACAGAGGTGGAATATCTAGTACACGAGAGGGATAATTTCTCAAGCAGTACACTAAGGGGGAGCTCCCGTACACAGAACTCAAAGCAGTCCAAAAACATAGAATAGTTGGCGGATATGAGGTATTTCGTAGAGGAGGTTCACCGAATCGGTATACGATAATAGTATGTGATCGCGAAGGTGGAGATAATCCACCAATGAAGGGGGGGGGGGGTTCTAGGCAGTAGCAGTGGCACGAAATGGAGGTGTCCCACATACCAAACCTGGTACTCGGTACGAGAGAGGGTAAGGTGGGTCTCAATTGGCATATGAATCTATATAGAAGCTTCAATTAAGTTTTAGAAGTTATTTTCTAGTACCAAACATCACTGGGGAAGGTGGAATTAATCTACGTGTGAAAATTGATCATGAACAGAGCATCTTCCAATAGTTAAGGATGGAAAATTTATTGAAAATGAAGGAACCTATATGTCAACAAATATTGTTGGACCTACAAGATGATAAATTGTTTATGGATTCATTTACAAGAGTAGTGAGAGAAGGAAGAGGAAGAAGACTACCCTTTCCATAGGTAGTGATCCATTGAATGAGGCATAGGGAGTGAACATTGGAATTATAGTGAGTATACCCTAAACCATGAAAAGGCAGTGAGCTTGAGAATATAAGATCTATCCCGACTGTTGTACTCATATGTGGCATTGAGCCTCACTGAATTTGGTACATTTTAACATTGTCGGTATATGCTCATGGGATGTAGCCTAGTGATAATGAAGCACATAAACTTTTTTGTGTTGTGTGCATGATTTCATATCTGTTCGTATATTTCTATGGGAGGAAGAGAGAATTTATTTTTGTCTAACAATGAAACAAGATCCAAAAGGGAGAAAGTTGTAATATACCATCCCATGATCCCCCCTGCCCTCTCACAGTATTCCACAAAGTGGAACAAACATTTTCCTTATGTTCCTCACATAAATAAATTACATATCCCTTTTAGGTAGTTACCATGGTGCTTCTACCAAAATTTTTGACATGTGGGTGGTTGAGTTTTCCTTCCACCCTTACCATTGCATCATATAACATGAATCTATATCATATATATCTTATCACTATATCCATTTGACCATTCCAAAATCTACATCTCTACATTGAGAGCACAACATAAATCTTCTTCATAACTCCAAATTTCTATAATTTAAAGAGAATTTTGGTGGATTCGATTTAATCCACTAAGGAATCAAAAAAAATATATAATTGTCATTAACAAAACCCAAAGCATAGATTTCAAGCCTTATGAAATTTCATCATATTCCATGACAGATTCACCTTCCATTTGATTTAGAACTATGAATTCTCTCCCCATATTTGAATTAAAATTTCATGGAAATTACTTATTAAGAATCATTATCTTAATATCTTCCCACCCCATCTCCTAAATTACATATTTTTTCTTGTTATTTATAAAAATCAAAAATTGGTCATCCTCTCCACTGAGATAATAAATGGCTCAAGTAAATTTCCCTATCATTGAATAGTGAATCCCAGAATAGTCATTCTCCACGAATTTGACCGAAAATTCTACACCTTTTGGATCTGATTATCCACATACATTTAGTGGTTCTTTAAGTTTAAAATATATTATATTTTTTTCTCACTCTTAGGTGAAGGAAGAAATTCCACATTATTCATTTTATTATTCATACCATGGAATAGATAGGTAGGAATATCAATGAAATTTTGAACTCCACCCCCCAAAGCAGTGGGGATGTCATTTAGGCCATCACGACCTTGTCCCTCAGATGAGTTTTTGGTATAGTTTCTCCCAGTTCCAACCATATTCTTTAATAAAAATGCTAAAACAATACATAATTTAACATGTCGTGAACATATATATTTTTATCATCCCTTTGATTATATTTAAAGGAATATATTTAGGGATCCCTATTTTCGTACTTTTAAAAAATCATCATTGGGTGAATATTTATTCTTAATCTCCAGCTATGTGTTTTCATAAATGTATTCTAATCATAATTTCATAATTAACTAAACTATCCTCTAATTCCTACAATATTGAAACTAATTTATCATAAATTATTATTAAATAATTATTTAAATAGAAAATAGATAAATGATTACACAAATAGGATCCAAAAGGTTTAGGGTTTGGTAAAATTAATACCATACATAACATTTCAAAAAGAGAACAATTTTTTTAATCCCTTCTCCTCTAGCTTCTTATTGTCCCTCAAATTCTTCTTAGTACCTGCAATCAACCGAGGATATACATAAAAATGAGTGACATAAAAGCACAATAAGATGATATATACGAACATGATACATTAATAAAAGGGATGAGAATAATCATAACATTGTCGTCATAATCATTGGAGGTATCAATAGATAATGTCATTGAACGTGGAAATGCATAAAAATTAAACATCATGTTTTTTGATCAACTTCATAACATAGTTGTGATAGAAGAAAAAAACATGTTCACACATATTTCATTTTCCACATTATATACATCACATTAGCCAATTAATTTGAGAACAATATAATTCTATTCACACCCTTCACATCATAAAATTACATTTCAATATACAATTTTAGGTGCACCCATCACATCATTTCATTTAAATTATCAAGAATGATAGATAAAATGTATATAAATATTGGACATAAAATTACACATGGAATGAAATGGGTTGCAATTAATAAATTGTAAACATATAATATTTTGGTTCTCAAATTATTGAGGGAATAATATAATTCATATAGTATTCATCAAATTTGATGGATGGAGAAACATCCTCAGGAAGTAAAAGATGTAGATTTTGTGAATGAAGGGTTCTCATTAAAATCATAGTGCTCATAATAAAATAATATAGAAACATTTTTATCCCATAAATAGTATGAAAATAATAAATAAATTATATTTAAGGTTCATCCATAATTAAAATAGATTGGAAGAGGGAAAACCCAATAAAAATATTGTTGGGTTTGAGAATTCATCTTACAGTTTTTCTGAAATATTGATTCACTTTAATGAAAAATATAATCACATTATATTCATTATTTATAAATTAAAAAAACTTTTATACAATAATAATATTCATTGTAGTTTTATTAAGTTATTTTATTTGATTTTGGGTGAGTCAAAGAGATTAATCTTATCTTATGGGGGTGTGTTTTTAATAGTTTTCATGATAAGTTCATTTGTATACATGAAAGGATGTTCATGTAATATGTGGATAAATATTTAGAATTGTCACTATATGTAATTATTGATCATATAAAATAAAAGATGACCATGAAATGTTTTTTTATAAACCATGAGGGTGATTCATTAGATAAATTTTAATTATGATTGTTCTATGATAATTTACCAGTTTTTCGATCATAATGAGATTGTTTTATTTTATTACTTAGTACTACGAGTATAAGAAATTTACAAGACATTAAATGTATTATAATATTAGCAATAATATATTTTTTAATTTATTTAATTATTTTATTAATATCTAGGAATGATTTTATGGAAAATGAATGTGTACTGCTCCTGATGTCGGTAAATTGACACATCACAGGTGACAATTACATTTTTAAAATTAAATAGATAGATGGATAATTTTAATGAGCGATATTCCCTTAACATGACATCATACTAGTATATAAAACATACTGGAGTTATCAAGACACTAGGAGGATTGATGGTGAGGAGGTAAAAATAAATGAAATTAAATTAGAAGGAGGTTAAAAGAAACATAATGGAAGATTTACCTCTTGAATTTTCCTCCTGAGATCATCCTAAAAGAAGCTATAATTTGTCTTTTAATAAGACCAATACACTCTAGAAATGTGGGAGGGATATGGGAGTGTTCTAGGTATAATTTGGATAAGGATATAATCATTTCATTTATAAGATAGGGAGGCAGTGGATCTTATCGATAACAGGAACATGATTGTGTGTTTTATATTAGAGGCATATATCATTATGGTCTGGTCATGTGCACCTCACAGCTTCTAACGAATCAGATTTTATTTATCATTGTGGTTCTTCAACATTTATATGAAGTTAGATCCTCCAAAAAATGGTGACTTGGGTATGTCTATCAAATTTCCCTCTACCATTTCAAAACCCATTTGGTTATGCATATGATTGGGAATCTGATCTGTAGATATATTTTTCCAGAAAGCCAGATTTATGCTCTCTGTCGCCCTATCAATCTGCATGTGTGTGTTGAAATGGATGTGTCTAATATTGTATTTTAGTATGTGTTGATTAATCCAGGTGGGGAGTATCGCTTCAATCAACATGTGATCTATGAAACCTGGACCGACTTTTGCTAAGGATGCAAGCACTGGGGACACATGTTGGACGACTGTCGTAGGGGGTATCAGTTACCTGTGTTGTCTAGGGGAAATGTTCATGACCATGATTCAGAGGAATATGTCGAAGAATATTTCTTAGAGAAAAGAACTACAATTTTAGAAGAGAATGTGGGCAGGGGGTTACTCAAGTAATTATCATATGGAGAAGAGGTACTGCGTCCGTGACCCAGAGGTCTATAATGTGTCAATTAAGGTTGGGTCTGGCCAAGAAGCTCAAATTAGGTCAATATTGAATAATGAATTAATGCCTCAGGACAACCCCACAGTGCCAAATGTTTTTAGCAGGTTGAGATGGTACCTGGCCAGACCTTTCTCCTATAATGTGTTTCTCCACACGGTAGTGTGAGGGATGGTTGATTAGAGCCTCATTAGGCTACATGAGTGGATATCCAGGTGATGGTGAGTAATGTTGAGGTGAGGTATAAGGTGAATCTAATTGTGGATGTTGTCACATGAATTAATTCTTTTAAAGTTTTTTTTCATTTAATTTAATTTCATGATTTTTTTGGGGGTTTCTTAAGCATTTTGGTGGAAATGGTGGGTTTTCAAATTTGGGCCAAATGGTGAACACATTTTCATATTTAAAATTAAAATTTGATTCATTTAAAACCAATTCGTTTTTCAAACATTTATACCCATTAAACATGCCAATTGGCATCCCATAGTATATTAAAACCTCCATATAAATTTGGAACCCATAGGTGTTCATAATGATGATAGAGATGGTTTTTTTATGGTATTGGGCCAACCCAGAAGCCAATTTCCTTTATTAAATTACATTATAAATTTTTCAATATCTCATTCATTTTTTACTTTTTTTAGTGATTATACCTCTCACTAGATGAATAAAACCTGAGTCTCACCCCTATTACCTATTTCCCAGCTTTGAAGCTCATATTCCTCACAGATTAGGGAGAAAAATAAAATTATATCTCAGATCCCCTCGTTTTACAAGGTAATTTGATTTTTTCATAAACTTCTACATTATCCCTCTTCTTCCCCCATTTCATTCCCCGCATGACCTAATGAGCATCATTTGAGCATCCCTACAAGTTTCAGTTACTTAGATATTAATATTTTGGTGGATTTGTGGAGATTTCATCAATATCTCTCAATTAATTAAATTTCCTCTCATGTTCCTTCCATTTTCTTAGGGTTTCTTCGAATTTTATTGAGGTTTTTAAAATTTACAACATCTAGGGTTCATATATAGAATTTGATTTTCTGTCATTTTGGTGAAATATTTTTGATTAGGGATTTATTTTACTTCCTTGTGGGGTGGCGTCGGTGCGCTTGATGTTTTTCACATTGGATTCATGTTTTTGGCATAAATGGTTGTTGATTCCCTGTGTAAGAATTTTTGGATGAGTATGTTTTGAATGATTTATATTCTTATCATTCATATATACTATTTTTGTATTTTTTGAATTATATTTGGTATAATTTTTAAAGTAGTTTGTTTTATGTGTAATTTTAGAGAAAAATTAATATTTTTGGTGTGTATTCCATGTTTTATTCGTTGGGGTTGTTTTATAATTCATGGAATAGTCTTATTATACGATGTTAAGGATGTCAATTCTATATTAATGTTATATTTTCCTACATTGTGTCTTAAAATAGGGGGTTTAGAAGGAATTTATGGGAAAAATTGGCTACAATCCATGGAATTGTTTTTTGGAGGTTGTATAAGGTGTCTTGATTTATGTTAGAGGTGAAACTATGTTGAAAAACTAATTTGGCAGGACTGTACTTTAGAAATGGTATATTTCAATGTGAATGGGTTGTTATGTGATGTGCACTATCATGGAATGGTTTTGTAAAATTGTTTAATGGATTTTTTGAAATGTGAATCGGAGGTGAAACGTGTTGTGGGTTGTTTTAATGTGACTATGATTTCCAAAATGACTTAAAATGAAAAATTTGATCATGTTATTTTTTTTTGGGATGTTTAGTGTCTTTGTAACATAGATGTGGAATTTTAATGTAAAAATTGTATTTCAGTTCTTGTTGAACTTGTTTTGGCTCAAGAGGGAAAACTAGGGTATCTAGTTGGTGGACATGTACTTGTATGCTTCTGATCCTGTGGGGTTTGACCGTTGTTACACATTGAAAGGTTGATGATGAAAAAAATAACTAAAATATGAATATAATGTTTTTGGGGGACTACTAGGTTATGCATATGATCCCTAATCGTGGCTCATGTCCACAAGAATGAATATTTATATGGTTACATTCACTGTGTATGAGGTACATGGGACCCACTATGAGCTAGTTCCTATGGTCGTTTTCCCATTTCTAGTGCTCATTAGATGTTTTATATGTACCATCAGAAGACGTTATGTTTGGATGAAAAAAGTCAGTATCTTTTTCAATTTATTTAAAATTGTAGATTTCTTTTTATGTATCCCACACGAATGCTATTTTTTTTATTTAAAGATAAATATTTTAGAAATTCTTATCAGTATTTCTTGTTTACAAACATGAATTATTTTTATAGTATAATGATTATCAAAAGGAATATTTTTAACATGGCATTCTTCTGGGATTTTTCTCCACCCTACTTACACCCTTATGTGTATGTTGAATTCGTTATTTTGTGGTCGGTTTGGGTAATGATCATAGTGCTACTAGTTCTGGTTTCTATAGTTCCTTCATCACATAGTGTCATGGAGATGGTTTGAGAGCGGTACCCCTTGTCAGGAAGAGGTTCTTGGTCTATCATTTTGGACACTTTCCCTTTTTTATAGTATTTGAGTTTTTTTCTAGATCATGTGATTCAATTATGAAATATCATAAAAGTTGTTTTTATTTAAAAAAACCATATTTGGTTAATTAGTTTCATTTATTGTTTTATGTTTATAAACACAGGTTAATTATTCCTATATTTCAGTTTATTGATTCCCAAAAACATGATCCGTCCGTTGGGGTTCGGGATAACCCTTCGGGGCTTGCCAAATGTCGAGTCGGGTGCTATTTTTCATGGAGACTAGATTCAGTTTGTGACAAAATGGTATTAGAGTAGGTTTACTCTTTGGGTCATGTAATTTGGGGAAGACGTGATATAGATGGAGTTATGATTGTATAGGCTTTACATTTTGATTATCAGTAATGTGCTTGATCAACACACCTCGTGACATCGTTCACGTTTCTAGTGGATGTCAGGATTTATCTGAGTCCATAGGTTTTCTTTCCCTCATGATGATTTGGGGAAATAAAAAGAGAGTTGATATTAGGTTCTTAGTGAGCTCTCGGGGCCTTGAAACTCATGTGGAGTTGGGGATATTTTCCTAGAAAACATTTCATGACGTTGAAGTGATTGGTGCATGGCCACCAACCATCTATCCATGTTACCCATAGAAACAAGTATCCTTTAACATTAACTTGGGCCTCTCCTTGATGGAATCCTGGGACATGGTTATAAAGAAAAAATTACTCGATTTAAGAAATGTGAATTTTTATGATATTATTTTTTATTAAAGAGGAAGTGTCTTAATTTATAAAAAGGTGGATCTGAATTTTCCGAATTTTTTTGAAATGGAAAATGTTGTGTTTAAACATCTTTCAAAATAAGGAACTATGTTATAGTTGGTTTGAAAAAGTGTTACCAATAGTTTTTTGTAAACTATTTAAAGGAGTTTTAATTGTATTTAATGTTTTGGATGTCATGTGTGGAGATTGGAAATGGATTTTTATTTTGATACTAGAGATCATTTGAATTGTTTTATGAAATTTAGGAATCATATTTTAAAATGATATGAGTTTATCTCCCAATTTAATTGTGATTTATAAAATAGAGTTTTTCATGAATATATAAGTGTTTTTAATGGGATAATATTCATTGAAATTAATGTGCATGAAATGAATGTGATTTTTAATATAATGATTGGTGATATTTTGATATGTTTTATAAGATGTCGACTGGGCATTGATTTTTTGGATATTAATCTTGAAAAAAAGGATGAATGAGTTAAATTTTATTGTTTTGAAAATTTGATTGACTCTTTTAACAGTTGATATTTCTATGACCGACCTCTTGCATGTGGTAATATGGGATGATAGATAGTTAATGGGATGACTGGAGGAGTTCGGTGATGGATAGGAGTTGGGTGCCCGATGCAGTACAGAAACATGAAAGTGTGAGGCCTGAGGGGTACCATTGGTTGATTCACTATCTGTTGAACCATTTGTTTCTAAAAAGGTAATTTAAATGGAAAACATGAAGTCTTGATGATTGGTTTGGGATTTTGTGTCTTATGTGTTTTTGGAAATGATGTTGTTTTGGGAATTTTTGAGTCTAAGAACCACTCTTTTTTGAATGGTTATTTGGGTTGGTGATTGGTTGGTAAGCTGGGATGAAGGTCTAGTTAGTGGTTTTGTAATGAAAATTTTATAGTGATTATTTTATGGTGGTTCCCATTAAGTGTTTAGTTTTATATTTTGGTTTTTTCGGCCCAATAGACCCTCTTGTTTGGGTCCTTGGGTTCTCATGTTGGATAAGGCATGCCCGATTAAATGTTAGTTAACAACTAATGTGCCACCTATATTGTTTCTCCATTAGAAGATCCTAAAATTGATCAGTATATGGAATTTTTTTTCTTTAGCATTAGAGATTGATTATACACTATTTCCACTCATTGTTTTGTGGATCCTCTTGTAGTGAGATATTGGTTTTATGAGTTTAAAATAGACCTTAGTTTCTTATGTTACCTTAGTCAACCAAGATGACAATAGTATATGGTTTTTTGGTGTGGATGTTCTCTAAGAGGGCATTTGGGTCATTCATAGTTTCTTCAGGGGAGGGATTCATGTTAAACCATTAGTATGGGAAATTGGGTCATGAGAGGCTTTTATAGATACTTTTTGTTAATTTGATATGCTTGGGGATATTGTATAAGGTCACTCTTCATGTTTTATATCTTTCAGTCGCATTGGCCATGTTCAGTAACTCCTTCTGATGTCTTATGTTCATATAACTATAAAGTTGAAGTTGTACAATATATTTTTAGTCTTTATTTCTTCATAAGGGTGTATCCTTAGGGGAAATTTATACATCCATTGATTAATGGAATGTTTTTCTATATATACTTCCCTATTTTTGTTTCTCATAAAAAGAATGAATGGGTCATGTCTGTGCATCATCTAAGAACATGTTTTAGTAAAATTTATGGTTATATTAATGTGAATTTGGAACAGTTTTTGTCTTTGAGAACCAATCTGGGACCAAGGTATAGTTTTCATGGCTCCTAAATGAGAAGTTTTGTTCGTGGATATTCCAATGCCTAACAACAAGGCCGATGTTGATTCAATAATTTGAGCTCTGTCCATATGTCTTGGAGTGAAGTTGTCACATGGTTAGGGGAAATCCCGAGATTATGAATTGTAAACCCCCCTAATAGAACTACTGGGATTTGGATCATACCCTACATATAAATTTTTAGTAAGTAGACTTGGTTATTTTTTCACAGTTTTGGGTAAATATTTTAGTGCTAATTGTTCATGTTTCTAGAGGTCCTTTTTAGTGAAGTGTTAAGTAGATGGCTTGAAGGTGGATACCCGTTTCATGAGGAGGTTCATGGAATGTATTTTTTTTCTCTGTTCCATTATTATAATCTATGAGATATTTTCTATATCAGGTAATTAAATTCTTATTTTTAAAAAAATTGTTTTGGTAATAAAAACCCATATTTGGTTTGTAGAATTAATTTTTTGTTTTATGTTTATAAACATGGGTAAATTGTTCCCATATTTCGTTTTTTTATACCTATGAACATGTTCTAGCCCATTGGGATTTGGAATGACCTTCAGAAAATTCCATGGGTCGGGTCAGGTTCTGGTTTTGATGTCAACTAGATTCAGTTCGTGATAGATGTTGATGTTGAGGTGCAAGGCCCGACGATTAGTGATATACGGAAGTGGATGTAGGAGCCTATTAAGGAGGTGGTCTATTAAACCAGTGTTAGTAATCGGGGGGATATGTTTCAATGAGTCGTTCCGTAATCTACATGAGATATAGGTTTGAAGGTGTTTTTGATGTAGGTTTGTCTTCTGTTCTTGCTAAATGTACTGATGTAGTCCAGGGATGCATGGCGGAATGAAATGGAGATGAACTCATTAATTTCAAAGATAATTCTTCAGGCCTGATGTATAATAATAGTAATAGTATGATGAAGGTAAAGAAGGACTACTTCTCATTATCACCTACTTTGGAGACTCAACATGCAAGGTAGGTAATTTGTAAAAAGGAATACTTTAAGGATTTGAACCACCAGTGTCCATGGGACTACAGTGACCAAATATTGTAATTACTAATTCCTTATGAGGAAGATGTGGTTGTGCATGTATTGTTACATAATTATTTTGAGTAGGAGGAAACTAAAATTATGGTGTGATCTTTATGAGTGACACTTAATGAACATAAATAAACATTGGTTAAAAAAGATGACCTAATTCTTGTTGGGGGTTTCAACAATGATTAAATTAACATCGAGTAGTACATAAAATCCTCTGTAAAAATGGCCTTTAAGGTTGAGAATTTGTTGATGGAGACACCAAGCTTCCCAGTAAAAAAATATCATGTAAATTGTTTAGTGATATGGGTTATGGTAATCCTAAATTATTGTATAAAGAGTTACTTTAAACATGTTGGAACTTGTTGCATGGTTTGGGAGGTTTTCTAGTTCGAAATGAGTCTGATTTTTGACCTGTTTTTTGTGTGATTTGCGATGAATTGTTATGAAAAAAGCATCCATCAACATACCTGGATCATATTATGAATGGTTTTATAGAATGGAGACTTTACCAACACATAAAATTTGTATTTGGAATAATGAGAGTGTATGGCTACACCCTCGGCACCATGTCTCTGCATCTCTACACGAGACTGCTTGTCGAGAAATCTTGCATTGAGGAAGGTTAATAGTAAAAAAAATTTACTAAGAAGAGTAAGGTAATGTATTTCTATTTGGATTTATTTGGTTATGTTTTAAATGGTTTTAACATTGGAATTTTTGGATTCTCAATTTCTCATAAAATTTGATTTGATAATATAAAACGATATTTGTTATCAGGGGTGATATTTGTAGTGGAGGATAAGGGTGTGTTGTCAATATTTTAATCATTTGTTGATTATGTTGGCTCATGAAAATTAGTAGTGATGATTACATGAAATAATAAATTAATATAAGAGTGATATTTATTTATTATTTTCTTACATCATCCATGAATACTCAATGACTCATCCACGACGAAAAAATTCATTTGTTTGTTAAATACCAGGAAATTAATATTCACCAAATGTTATACTATTTAAGAAAAATATGTAAATTTAAAACTAACCATTATTCTATATAATGAATCCATAAAATGAACTCCATTTTATGAAAATAATTTTCTACATATTTTTAATTTATTTTTTAATTAAAATCAACATTTAATCAGAAAATATAAATTTCTAAATTATAACAACTTTTATTGCACATTGAAAAAATTAACTAAGGTCATATAAAATTATCATAAAACAATAACACCTAAAAATAATTATTTATCAAATCTATTTTTTAAAAATAAATTTTCTTTTAAATTATTAAATTAATAAACAAAAATGAGTAAATATTAATGACTTTAAAAAATGAAAAATCTTAATTAACATTTTTTCCAATATTTTATTTACATAAAACATATTATAATTATACCATAATTTCATTTATTAGAATCCAAAATTTAATTTATTCTTTAATGGGAATGGTTTGTATTCATTGGGCAGATGCACTATTCATCATGGTCATATTACTATTTGGAAGTACAAGTGACTATTTCATTGGTATTGGTTATGTAACTTCTAGAAATACATAAAATTTGACTACTTATTCATATATAATGTTTTTATTATATTATAAATGTGATTTATACTATATGATATTACTATAATAAAGAAGAAATTATATTGAATCAATATTGGGTCGTTAGCTAGAAACTATTTTTAGGAAGAGTAAATAGAATGATTTCTTAAATCCTTTTATGTGTTATAAATTAATTATATGGAGTATGTATGAAATTTTATTACTCTCGATCAGAACCTATTGTATATCATAATTGAGTTGTATTTTCATCTACCTCATCTTGTTGAGTATTACATTTGTCATCGTTGTCCCATTTATTTCAGTTGATATGAGCCCATGGGTGTTTATAAATGAGTTGGATATGTGTTCTAGTTTTATAGGACCCTATCCCTCGTGATCAAATTAGTTATTTTCGACTTTTGTATGTATTTCCAATAAAATTTCTCCTATTTTTTATCTTCCCACTTTTTTTAGGACATCCTTAAAATTTTCTAAAAAGGATTATCATAGATTCCTATAGAGACATATGTGTAGTTTACAATTGGTATGATTCCAAGTACAATGTAAATTTAAATAAATTCATGTTGTATAAAATAATTAGATATGAAATAGAAAATTGTTCAGTTATATAATATGATTGAAAAATGTTTTTCCCACCCTAGTGTTTCACCTTGGGAATACCCTACCTAGAAGTCATACTATTCATTCTAAGTTTAAATGGATATTTTGAATTTGAACTGACTGACATGTAAAAAGAAGTATCATTTTAATCATGTTGTGGAGTATATTAATTATAAAAAGTGGATAAAATGTTTTCTGAGGTTATATCTTTACTCATATTATGATCAACTCAGGTTTCAAGAGTCTGATATACCAATGAAAGGACTCGAGGACAAAATATAGTCATTATGATGATATTGTCATATAATTCGGTAAAAATAATTCAACTATAAGTATTTATGAATTATAAGAATTGGATATTTTTTTATACTCATGAATATTTTTTGTTAGTGTTTATAGATAATATTTTGGTTTATTATAGGTTGAGCATAAGCACGAGAATGATTTTTGATTGGTTAAATAAATTATGAGGTGTCTATGTATTTATGAAAACAATTCGAAATGAATTTTCTTGATCCATGTATTGATGTTATTAGTTCATTTTATTTTTGAGAATGGAATAACCGTTTATGATGAGAAGGTGTTGAATATTTTTTCATATAAATATTCAAGAGAAGGATTTGAGATTTAAATAATCCGTGTTATTTTCGGTAATATTGATGATTCATAAAGAATTTATAACTTATTTAATAACATTTTAATAATATTACTATATAAATTTTAAAATCCATATGGGTTACAAAATTTTTTTCTTCTTCGATGATCTGAAATGACATATGATATCACCTCATATTGTAATCTTACTTGAGACTCGTAAGTGGTTTATATTTTTATCTTATGCCACTATTACTGGTGTCAGTATTGTTCTTATGAAGGATTATCATGTACAGATTTATGGATATAGTAATATTTTACTATATGAGAATTATTACCCCACTAATTATTTTATAATTTTCTCAGTTATAAATTCTCTTAATTATTAGAAAAACAACATTTTTTTGGATATGTGGATAGTATTTTATAGCAATAGACTTTGAGATTTATATTTTCCCACAATTTATTAAATCTAAAATAAGTATTTGGGTGGAATACCATTAGATTATTTTATTTATCATCTTATAAACCTCATATAATTAGAATGTTGTTACTGATTATAATGTCAATAGGCTACCATCACATGTTGTTCTGCAGTATAAGGAAGAGTGTTTGTTTATGGGAATTTTTAATCACGTAAATGAACATACTGAAGATATGTTTCATGTATGGTTATGACTCGTGATAATTTGTTTTCATATATCCATGATTTCATTCTTTAGAGTCAATATTATGAATATGACTTCATTGAAATTTTTTAAAACAATATGTTGGGGAAATAATTTCGATATAGTTTATCTATTGAGATGGTATTCTACGATTTTTATATCATTTTACACCAAAATCTATGGAAAATAGATTTTCTTATTTTCATTGTTATATATTATTCATTAATCCATGAATTACAAAGATTTATAATGTAATATGGCAGTTATTATGGTGGTAGGGTAGGCATGGTGATTTTTTAAACTATTATTCCCATCATAACACAAGATAACATATAAATTGGTATATTTGGACACCTAATGGATTAATCCATCATTTTCATGTTCCTGTTTGTGAATGGGATGAGGTATACATGTAATTTTTTTCCATTCTCATAGACTACCCAAGCGATTAATATTATCTTTAAGTGTTTTGATCAGTTTGAAATGTAAACTCATTTCATTCTTGTTAAGGATACATCAAATGTTGATTATCTAGGTAGTAAATATATTAAGACGATTGTGAGGATATATGGTCACACATCATTCAATTTTTTATAAAGGTATCTTCGATTATCATTGAGGTTTTCGAGGATTCGATAAGATGAAATGAAGACTTTGGTCAGGATGACTAAATCATGTCATCAATAGACTTATGGTCAGACATATTGTACTATTAATGTCTTAAAGGATATGATCCATTATTGGGGATTACATTTTGGTGGATCTTGGGATCACCATCTTGGACTTGTTAATTATTCCTTTGATAATATTTATCAAAACTACATAAAAGGAGACCATGTCTAGGATTTTAAAGGATGCCCATACAGATCAACTCATTATAGGGAAGAGGTGGGAGAACCAAGATTCAAATGTTTTGGTATTGTATGGGAGGTGATTATAAATAATAAGGATATACATCGATTTTATTTTATAGATCAGTGTCGATCGAACTCTATTTCAAATTAGAGGCATTTTCCTTTTGTGATTTACATCGGTGACCTGGTTTTCCTGGAACATTCTTCTCATATGGGATACTATTAAATTGGTCATCATATAATACTGGGCAAGTGTTATACTATACCATTTTTGTCACTAAATGGATTAGGAAGGTTTCATATAAATTAACATATCTAGTTCAGTGGATACGATTTATTGATTTCTTCCACCTATTGATTCTCATGAAATTACATTTGGATCCCTTTCACATTTTATGTTTAGAAGAAATGGTGTTATAGATAATTGATTGTATTATGAAATTTATAGTTGAGATCATTGATGATCATTTAATATGTCTCATTGGGAAGTACAATCCTATAGTCATTGTGTTCAAGTGTCACAGATCATATTCGCTTGATACATGAGGTAATAGGTCCTTTATAAGGTATATGTCAACTCATCCATTCTCTATAAATAATTCATCCACATGAAATAGCAGGTATGGAATGTCTCATGGTGGGTGGTTTGTAACATCTTGTTACCCACTTCTAGGTTATTCACAAATAACTTTTTTTCCACATTATTTGGATAGGACTTAAAACTCCAGATAATGGTGAGTAAATGATAAGAAAAATGACCTAATGTTTAGGGATGTAGCTTTTTTTAATAAATGTTTTTTGAGTATAAATGTTTAAAATGATTTGTGGGTTTCTACACATGTTTGGAAAATGCTAAAATGATATTAGATTTTTCTTCTAACATTTGGATTTTTTAGTTTTCATGTGAAATACATGTCATGTAATGTTTTAATACACCATGTAACAACTTACAAGAAAAATTATGTTCATTGTAAATAGTGTGAATGTATTATCTTTTTATTTTATTTTTCCGGTTTTGAATTTATAAAAATATGATTCCGAATAAAATGAATATAAGTTTTTCAGTGAACTTGATATTTTTAGATTACATTATGTATAATGGGATTGAATGCCATATATGACTCATGATTTGTGATTTTATGTTGTTTTATGAGTGATTTGATTAATTTTATTCACTTTTTACCTATTACCACTCTGTCTAGAGACTGTTGGGTGAAATTTTACGGACCTACACTCCATTAGAATCACATAATTTAGGGATTTTTCATCATTATTGTAGGGTCAAATATATTCAAGAGAGTAATACCCTTTGCTTCTTCATTTCCATTGATCATGGTGTTCCTTTTAGAAGCATTATTTGACCCATTGAGACTTTAAGATAGTACTTATTACTTCATTATTTATATAGAACATAATATACTTATAGATACTAACCCTTGTAGTGTTTTGGTGACATGTGTGAGTAACATTGAAGTATTTTTTTCAATATGTCCCCTTTTCCAAAAAAATTTCTAAATTGAAGAAATTATTATATGTTTATATTGATTCTACATCCACTATTTTTGTTATGGTGTTTATCCTTATTAGTGGATACGATTGCGAGTGTTTCCAAATCAAGATTTGAATTAGGTTGTTTCGTCTCTGTACTATGTTTTATTATCTTTATTACTTATGTTTTCATATAGTATATTAAATTAAATGAGCTGATTGAATGATTTTTTAAGGAAATGGGTTTTTATAAAAGATTATTTTCCTCAAGAATTTTTGAAAATAAATGTGTTTCTCAAAAAATTGTCAATTATTTTTATGAAATCATATTCAAATCATGGTTTTGATGAAATTTATTGATGAATTAATTTTCATAAAAAATAATATGTAAATTCATGGTTATATAAGATGGTGGTGTAGTAATAGGAATCATCTATTGATCCTAGTGGGTTATTCACTCATGGGGTTTTCTCATGATCCATAATCCTATCATTCTTGGGACTTGATGGGATGTATTGGGAGGTTCAATTTCTATGTTTTTCCTCTACTTTCAATATTTGATTCATCTATCAATGTTTATGATTAACATTTTATTATTTATGTTGGGGGTATGAGTGTTATGATATCCATACCTAGATTGATCCTTAGAGTGATGTTTCATGCCATTTTAGAATTTATTTTCAAGTTATACTACAATAGTGTTTATATGTTATGCAACATTTTTTTGTATTTTATTTGAAATACTTTATTTGATATATATATATATATATATAATTCAATGATATTTTTAATCATATATTTATGGGGATATTCTATATAATAGAAAATTAAATATATTCCGATGAATTTTATATAAAAATGGAAAACTATTTATCATGTATATTTTTATTCTATGTTGAATATGATCATATTATATTTCTGGGATATGTTATAGAATAGATTGGTAGGATCCTACTCAACCAGTTGCCTCACACCCTATGCACCCCAATGGCATGGCATAGACCAACGAATGAATTTCCATATAGGGAATGAAAATAAAATATTGTGAGATGGAAATATTATATATCAGTTGTTTCTGGGAAGTTAGTTGTGAGACGAGGGTTTTTTTCATGTTATCACATGGATTAGTTAGTTTTTATCGTATTTTCCCTTTATTTGGTTCATATAATTCTAATTTTCTTGCTACATTTAGTTGTATCCTTTAGGTTGTCTAATTTTATTTTCTTCATATACACCTTTTATTTTTTTTCACTCTGATATATATATATATATATGTGTGTGTGTGTCTGTGGGTGGCATTTTATTGCTTCAGTTTTGGGGAAATATTCTCTTTTAGTGGTGTTTGATGCTCATGCGATTATTTCTAACCGATATGGAATGGGGGCACCCTTCTTCTATGAGTAAAATCTTTTTTGGTACTAGCTTGAGAGGGTATCTGGGTCATGTTTATCAAATAATATTTTGTTTTATATAAGTATAGTTGGTACAATTTTATATGCTAGTTTTAGTGTAATTCTCAAGAAAACCTCACGAATATTATGATTAGAATGAAAATTAACATGGAATTGAGACTAAAAGAGGAAAATTAACATATATGGGTCAGAAAACATCTCATCTACAAAATTTATTTACAGATATTGTTATTTTATATCCATTAAACCCTGAATATTATGCCTCATTATTTCATTTAACCCTTTGACATGGTCAAACAATTTTTTCCTTGTATCTTTTTAGCCATATTTTAAATTTTCCATGTTGAGTGGTTTTAATATGATTATTAAAAATTTCAAATTGTTTTTTAAATAAAATTTTTATATACTGATAAAATATATTTTTTATATAACTATCCATGAGCCAGGGATAAATATTTAGTAATATATCTTATCATATATTACATAATCTTCAAATTATTTCAAACCAAATACAAATTAATCTATAAATTATAATCCAACTATATATATAATAAATTTCATAAAATAGTATTCACTATTTTTTTGATATGTAGCATTTTATGAAGAATCCTTGACATAAATTTATATCATTTAATTACTTAATATTCAAAAAAAACTAATAGGTATTTTTATACAAAAAATAAATTTGTCCAAAAACAAGATATCAATGAGTCGTTATCACATTGTATTTATTATTATCATACATTATAATATTTTATCACGATATAATATAATATATTTTCTTATTATGATAGTTTAATATATATGAAAATCTATTCATTGAATTAATATTCTGGTTTTAATATTCTTCCTCACATAAAAAACATTTTCCCTAAAAACTTATTTTCTAAATTTTAATATATATGGTTACATTTCTTTCATTATATATCTTTATTACCATGTCACATCTAAAAACATAAAAAATCAATAGTACTTTGTCAATGAGAGTGGTCTTGTGTCGTAGTACAATATATCAGTGATCCATTAACGTTACAAGTCACGCATATTAATAGGAATCATGAATGTGTTATAGAAAAGTATGTTATATACATATAAGGGAAATGGTATGTGATTACACAAATGAAACTTATGAAAAAATTGGGAACTTATATTATTATTGATTAAATAGAATGATAATAACCTATCGCCCTGCTGAATTTATTTATCATAATGGGTTTGATATTTCTAGGGCCAACCATTTAATTTTAATTGAGTATAATAATTATATTCCATGGTGATATTCAGAAAAAAAAATTTATAAGGGTATTTATAGAATAAATTTCAATAATGAATATAAGAACAAATATCAAATCAAGATATTTCAATATCAATATAACACATAATTGTTTCAATATACTATGAAATATCATATAAAAGATCTAACATTTGTTGTATATTCACAATAACATCTTTTAAACATGTTTGCGTTCAACTCCTCTTCTTTGACAAAACATTTTAGGGTTATATTTAATGTTATAGTAGAATCTCTTTTTGTTTTAGTTATATACTAAAGAGATATATCATTCACTACATCATTTGAAATAAATATATTTCTATTTGATCATATGTTCTTTATTTTAAATGGTTTTACCAAATTATACTTAAGTCTGGATATGATAAAAATTGTGAAACCTCACCCACATTTTAAATAATTGTTTTCAAAATATCTAGATAGTTTAGGCAAACCTAATATATTGATAAGATATAATCAAATTTTTCATTGATTGATTCCTTTAGAAATCATTTCTAAAGATACTAAAATGTTTTTCAGGCATTGAATTCCCTAAAATATATTTCAAATATCATGACATTATCTAGAAATAAACCATGATCAAAATTGAATTATATTGTTTTGAGATATTAGAAACAACAAAAAATAAATTCCTTATGAAGATTTCCCACTACCATACGAATATGGGTAATGGTTATATTTACCAATATAAATTTATTATTTATAAACTAATTAAAATACAAGAATTTTGATTTCAACTCTATAATCATTCTCTAGAGGTTTTCTCGAAAAATATTATTCTTCATATCTATATTTATTTAAGTGATTTTTGGATTGATTTATTATGAAGTGCTTTGTGAATCATCCTATAACTCTTAGAAAATTTAAGGATATATGTGGCATAAATTAATTTATCAAATAATGTAATTACATTATTTTCATTGTAGAAATATATAATAATACTAAAATTTAATTATATCTATATATATTCCTTATGTGCCTCCAATACCAACATAGGGATTCATAGTTGGGGATTAACTTCGGAATGATAGGTTTTATTCACATTATCTAATAATTTCCATTTCTAACCATTTCATTTCCATGAGTATTGAGTATTTTGTTAATCTTTATAGATGGAATGATATAATGTATATTCATGATGAAAGCATCTTCTAACTTTTTTACCTCATATTGTTATAATGTATTGATAATTCAATGTACCTCAACAAATTTCACACTCTCTATTGGAACATGGTCAAAAATATCCATGTGAAGATATATATTATGTTCATTATATATATATATATATATATATATATAACTTTTCAATGTTGATATAGTTTATTTAAATCATTAATAAAAATATTATTGGTTCAAAATCATTATTATGTGTTGCATCCAATTTCTAATGAAAATTTAATTAAATTTAGGAATAATATTCAATGATTTTATTTTACATAAGGAAATAACCTAAAAACCCTATTTTATTCTATCATATAAATAAAAAACCCCACTCTAACGATGGGTTCTGGGGGATTATGCACATTAACAAAACATCTCTTGTGCTCTGAGGATTTTTTTCACATTTCACTTTTTTGGTTAATTAGACTCGATTTTGAGTTAGCATATTTATTTACTTTTAAGATATTATAAAATATATCAAGATATTGGGATATCAAAAATTAAATCCAAGAACATTGTTTTTTTATATAAATAATGGACAATACCATTTAAAAATATCCTTTTTCACGGAAATAGATATAGTTATTTTCTCATTTATTAAAACAATGATCGATAATATTACATACTATTTATAGATATACCACTTTCTATATTTTTTACATATTCTATTTTATAAAGGTCTCCATCATAATCCCAAAATTATCATAAGGATATTTCCTCCCCAATAAATAAATAAAATATTCCTTTATATGTGTACAATGAATTATCAATATAATAACCAAAGACATTATTCATAAAATGCATGATGATAGCATGTGAAGATATTAATATAAAGGTATCATAATAATTAAGTATATATATATCTTGTATAAATTCATACACATTGAATATCATTACTATTAACCCATAATTTAGGTTTTGATGAATATGGATCTTTTCATTGGAAGAGTTGATCCACATAAATTTAATTGGAATATTCATCAATACAATTTATAAGAAATTTCTTTATTTATCATGATATATATTTTTTACGATTACTAACAAAATAAGATATTAATAAACGATTATTCATATTAAATATAATCTATGTTCCACATAGTGAAAAAATGAAATAAGAAATCTTTATTTATATTCTATAATGGTTTCCTTATAAATTCATTTGATTCATTAGGGGAAATTTTTAATGATATATTTATAAAGAAATGTGACTCAGTTTATGATCAATTGAATATTTAATATCAAGATCTTAGGGATTTCCATTTGAATATTTGGGAAATATGTTGATGTATTTTTCAATATTTTTTTCATCTCGAATATATATTTTCTTGCAATGTATTTGGGAATAATATTCCTCGTGGTCATTTATTAGGATCAATATATGATTTCTAACATTGATAAAGTTTTTACAAACATCCTTTAAATATGTTTTCAATGATGTAATTTAGGATCTAATATTCGATTTCCCTATCAAAGAAAATGATACCGGATTTTTGAAGATATATCTATTATAAACCAAGAATCATTAAAAAGTTTTCGAATATAAGAATAACTAGACCTATAGGAAGAATATTCCAACCATACTCAGATCAATAAAAGTTATAGACATGGAAATAAATAAATGCATCATTTTTTTATCTTATATAATTCAATATGCAATCTCTGTAGTAGTTATTTATTGATTCTATACAATTATATATAATATCAAATATATTGATCCAACGATAACTGAATATTTAAAATGATATGAGTATATTATTACTCTACCATTCAAAAAATAATATTCTTGGATGAACTCTATGGTTGAGATCTCATAATTATTCCATTTATTCCATAACCTTGGATATTATTGATATTATGTTTCATAATTTAAAATTATTGTTTTGTATTTATCTATATATTGGAAAAAATATTTAAAAATGAAATATTAAACAACTTGAGCTGAATGAAATTGGTCGTTAAAATATTCTCTTATATATTCCATCATTGTTTTATCCCTTCTTGTTCGTGTTCCTAATTACCTTCATTTCAAAACATGAAGAATTTACCTACAGGGTTGAGAAAATACCAATAATATTCCTCAGACAATTCATTCCTGTATGATTTTATTGTATTTTATTATCATTCATATTTATAGGATAATAAATTAATATTTCTGTATATAAAAAACGTTATAAATGTGAATATATGATACGTATTTCCCCCTAATGAAGAAATTGAACAATTTTATCACAGCCATATCAGTATCATAAATAAAATAGTTATTTGATCCATGGATATAGACAAAAAATCTAAATTTTTATTTTATTTTCGTTTCAATAAAACATCTTCTTGAAAAAACATACTTTTCATTTGAATATTGATTTATATATAACATTGGATTTTTCATATATATTTTAGCAAAATAATAATCTCCCTCCAGGTTTATGTGGAGAGTTAAAAATATTATTTTATTGAAATGTACCTTCTCTAATACATATCATTAAATAATGTATATTAATTCCACTTATATAGTACTCATGATTATAGTCAAAAATTAATCTTTCCCAACATAAAAATAGTAATCAGTTGAAAAATCGTGTTAAATACCATGAAATGAATAGTAAAATAATCTCTTTCATTTTTTATGTCCATTTTGAATCTCCTATGGCACACACTCCTAGATCTCGGGCGAAAAGAATACTATCGAAATTTTTTTCACAATAAATAATATAACTTAATCATGTAATATATACATATTAAATAAAATACCTATATTTTAATTATATATCATAATTAGTCACAAACTAGAACTTATGTTAATAATATTTTTTAATGATAGGTAGATATTTTTTTTCTTTATCCCGTAAAAATACAATATTTCCCTCAAATTTCTTCACAAATTATATCCATCATCTAATATAATATGTAATAATATTATCCCATACTAGAGGAATAAAAAAAGAATAAAATGGTGACATTATATTATTAGTATCCTGAAACAAATGATATAAGAATTAAAATTATTTAATGGGTATAAAATGTGTATGTGGATATAAAAATGTAATATAGGGATACACTTAACGTAATACAATATGAAAACTAAAAAAATGACAACAAATAATAAATCATGTCTAATGAAGATTATTATTGAATAATACACAAGTCATAGAATTGTAGATATATTATTCATTGTGAATTTAATATTAAAAAGAGATTGGGGAAACCATACTATTAAAATGAAAAATGAGTAACAAGAATTTCCCAGGAGGAATGATAGAATTAAATTTTACACCATGATATCAAAAACACACCATGGTTTGATAATGAGAATTCATGGCATAATAATCCTCAAACATTGATCATAACATAGAAATTAGTTATAATGATAATCAAATAAAACATAACATTAAGAAACTACATAAATTAAAAATTTTATTGAAATATAGGTTGAATAAAATTATAATGGGAATAATTACAATTTATTAATTTTTAGAACATAGGTAAATATAATATTATAGATTCATTAAGTTGTCAATATAAAGAATATATTAATTTCTATGTATTTTATTGTTTACATACCTTTCCAAAATCCCGTATATACATGATCTTGTGAAAATAGATAATCATATTCTTGATCACACATTTTCATTTAGAAAATTTTATTTCATTCATTTAGATGAATTATCTTGTTTACATATCTCATAACAACCATTTACACACACTAACATGTGAACATATATATTCACAATTAGAACAACAAATTATATATGGAGATACAACACATTACAAAGTCCATTGGAAGGAAATATAGGACTACACACATACAATAATGTCAAAACATACTTATGTGTTCCACAGGAAATAAATCATAGATCCAATAGATTATCTACCAAAAAATAAAACTATGTTTCATAAAAGTTTTAAAATACATCACGTAAAATTCCATGAAGAATTAGAATTGTTGATATAAAAATTAAATCTCTAAATAAAAAAATCATAATACCATATTTATATTTTTCATTAAAATTACATTATTACAAATACTTCATTTAGGTGTATTGATGAAAAAAACCAATACATATGAAGAGCATTCCCAAACACCATTATCATTATCATACAATGACGATGATTAAATAATATTTAAAAAATTTAGATGCTGATATGATTTATTTTTGAAATTATAAATTTAGGAACCCAAATTTTGGAAGAAGGAATGTAAATAATGTTAAAGTGAATAAATTAAAAGTGGTTGATATGGTATTTAATATTCTGAAATGAATTTCTTTTTTGTAAAGATATATAAATATTAAATAAAAATTAGAAACCAGTAAAATAATTGAATATTTTCACATCTATAGTGAATTATTAATAGAATTATATTTATTGAAGATATTATTTATTTAGACATAAAAAAATAAACCCAAAATAATTACTTTTATTAAATATTAAATATATAAAAATAATTATAAAATAAGAAAAATTATACTATAATTTTTGATAATGAATTCCAAAAAATTATTATTTTTAAAATAGATAATAAATATTAGTTTTTTTAAAAAATTCTTTATTCGAATGTAATATTAAAATTTATTATCAAAGAGGATGAAATAGTTATTCATGTGGAAAGTGATAAAATATTAAAAAACAAATCCTAAATGGGGAAGAGTTTGTATAAAATGGAACGTAAATATCATGTTAAAAACATTGACCACTAATGACGTTAAATGAAATTATTTTTTAAATTGATCAAAATTTGTTTTTATGTACAAAATAATATATATTTGGTAAAATTTTATTAATTTGGTTATAGTGGGAAATGATGTCTTACTGTAAAGAATAAACGATTTTATATCAACTTATTTGTAACCATTCATTTTTTGTTACGAATCAAAGGGAATTGAAATGGTTTGAAGATATGTAAAAAAATAGAATAAGTATATGATATTATAATAGATTTATATAAATATAAAAATATATTATAATTAACATAAATTAAAATAGTCATAAACAATACCATATTCAAAATGAGATTGGAATGAATACCCATATGTCATTGGATATGTTTTAATAAAAGGAAAATTAATGTGATTCATCTGAAAGATTTTTATATCAATTTTATTTGAGGTGTAAAACGAGGAAATTAAAAATAGTGGTAAAATATAATATATATAAAATAAAACTAGATGAGGGAATGGATAATATCTCAATGATGTAAAATTTCGATGAGAAATCATACCTTGGATCCCTAATTGGATGACATGATAAAATATCCAACATAATAAGTATAAAATCTATAATCATTTATATTTAAAACTTATTAATTTATTCTACCTTTTATTATAATGCTTTTTATAGATTTATTACATTGCTAAAATGATTTTCAGTTAGTAATTTTCTTCAATTATTATCAGTATAAATTTTACCTTGTGTCATTGGTGTAAAATATTATATCATCAATTTTATTTTACCTCATAATATTTGGAATTTTAAATTTAAATATATATTCCTTATTGAGTTTTGATTAATATTATTCATTAAATGGTATTTTCACGAATAATTAACCATGATGCTATCAATAACATGCATGTATCAATAATTTTATACAAAAAAAGCTGTTATATTCATAATGAGATTGATAATAATATTACCATTACAGAATTAATAAAGAGAATATTATTTAGCTATTAATGAACTATATTACCTTTAATTATTGTTTCATTGTCATCTATGAAAAAATATACAGTGTACTCTGTCATCATGATTAATATTACTCAAAATGGAACATATTACAATTAATATATGTTTATGGTAAAGAATTTCTTTTTAAAATTAAAATAATGATATATGTATAATAATATTATATATATTTATTTATATTAATATAGTATAATTGATATGTTCTATGTAGTGAAAGAAAATTAATATTGTTTAAAATAAGTCATTACAGAAAAATTAGAAATCTTATCATCTATTAGAGGCCATCATAATATCAATAATTTTGGGAATTCTCTATAGAACTGAGGAATCAAATTTGGGAGATGAATATTATGTATGGAAATAATTATTCTATGAGTATGAATTTTTTTCATTGGGATGGCCTGTGGTAGTATGCTTTTCATGACAGACCCATTAGGGCCCCACTTGGCATGGTGGTAGGCTAAGTGCAACACCCCATTCCACGCTTCACTAGTCCAGGGGATAGATATAGGAACTGAGTGATAATATCCCACATATGGAAGGCCATATAATAAATAACTTTTACTAATTCAAGCCTCAAATTACATCATAACCATTGATGTTAAATAGTAAATTTCTAATATATGTGTAATCCAATACATTTAATAATCTCTAGAACAATAAGAGTGACTCATTATAAATTAAAATAAAATTATATATGGGATAAATACATTCCCAACATTGAAAAAATTTATTCTTCACCTAATTACCAATGATAGGATATATAACTAACCTAAAAAATGATACCCACCATGGCTTATAATCACCATTAGCAAGATTTAATAAGTTCCCCCAATACTATACTCATCAACTTCACAATATAATTAGTCATTTTATTCCGAGGATATTATATATTCCCAAAAATTCAATGTTTGAGTGAATATATACATACACATTAGGATACCCCTAAAAAAATGTGATGTAATAGAAATGAATTTTCAGCTCAATATATGAAATATAAAGATTATAACAAATTTTAAAAATAAAAATGATCGTAGAATAATCCAACTAATGATATAAGGGAAGCACTTGATCTTCATAAATATATATTGATGATGAGTATTTCCATATATCCATTTTCCAATGAGAATCCTCATGATATTATCCCAATATAATACTAACAAGTTATACATGGGAAATTCCACAATGATAGCTTGTGCAATATGAGGTGGTGCTTTCCCCATGATGGAGGAGGACCCATGACACATTTATTCTTGATGAATAAGGTGTTTAAAATCTCATATAAAAAATTCCACCCCATAGGATTTGTATTAGGGTTTTCTATCCCCAAATATGTATGAATTGGGGCACTGACACTCTATCCTAAATGATCCATATGTGGGGTTCATGTCCCAAATGTCATATCCAATATTTTCCTTAAGTATAAAGAATGTGAGATGTTTTTGATGAATCAAAATACAAACACTACATCACACCATATATATGATATTGAATTAATGTTTTACATCTAATAATATTTTTATTCTTACCCCTGAAAAGGATACTCAATGGTTTGTATCTTGGTCTAGAAGTGAAATATATGGGTGGAAGAATATCATAAGAAAGGTACACGAAAGTCTCATGTTATGCATCTGGTGAACATTCATTCCATACCCTAAACGTGTCTTACATATGAAAATGAAATGTTTAAAACCATATATATGGATATACACATGGTGTACATAGCACTTTGGACCAATCTAGGTCTCTGGTGGGTACTGTTGGTATATAGCTCTACTGACTTGGTTGGATTTCTCAATGTGTAGGTCCACCACATGCCTGTTTATTATATTAATTATCTAGAAAACATAGCTACCACGAAAATAAGAATAAAAGGGTGATGTTCTTGTAGAATACACATTGTTAAATTTTTAATTTCATACCCATCTATCTATTTTTCCAAAAATCTTTAGTGTCTATGTATTCATCCACCAATATTCCAATAAAAAATCATTCAAGGTATTTATAATGTATTCCCTATCTCTTGATGTTCCATTCTAGACTATTCATTTCTAGAAATTTAAATTATTATTGATTTAATTCATCCTCTAATACTCATATATGGTTACCAAACTATAATAACCCACTATTCCTTATTTTCACATAATTTATGAAATTGATACAAAAAAGATGTGTTTGGATTCCCAAAAACATTCCAAAATGAATTCGGTGTATTTGATTAAAATAAAAAATGAAACATCCATGTTCAAAATACCCCCATTAAATGTGTCCTATTGTGAATAATGTGAAGAATTATTTGTTAATACAAATTAATGATGGTCATTATCAATAGTAATAGTGGCGTTTTCCATCGATCATTATTTTAAGAACAAAATAAAAATTAAATAAATATGTTACTAGAAATTTAATCCAACAAAAAAATTAAACCATATGGAAAAACAAATTCAATTAAATACTACTAATTCTTAATAGGTAATAATATACAAACAATAATCATAAGTCATTTAGGGAATATAAACAAATAAAAACTCCTACATCAGTGTCAGATCTATCATTGATAAAGAATGTATCCATGTCAACAGCCTTGGTGATCCTCTACAACTATCTTTATCTAACCATGAAATCCTCACTAGTCAAACATCAAAGGATAACATTAAGGGGGATATTTTGATTCATATGGATATATATATAAAACACTAGAATATTTATATATGTGAGTCCTAAAATACATTACGATAAATGAAATAATTAATTTATCATATAATTTATCATTTAAATTTATTATTCAATATTAACAAAAAACAATGACTGATAGTAGGGCTTGATGTACAAAATCCTTATGTTACTCATTTGGCAAAACATTACATTGAATTATTTGTACGTACATAAATGATTCAATTAATGAGGATAACAAATATTTCCAATAATTTTTAAGTGATCAATTTATAGAGTTTATTATTTTTAATATATTTATTCTAGGCCCATGTCACCCATAATAGAAAAAAAACTACAAATAAAACGTGGAATAATATATACAATAATTCCAAGTGTACAAACATGAAAATAATAATAATTACATTCATCATACCAATAAATATTCTTTTCCCAAAAAGGCAAACCAACTCGAAAATGAATGGGTACTGAGCTAATGTTTTCCTCTCAAGCTCACATAAGCTCTTCTGGATTTCCCAATGATGATAAATAACTCACAAAATTTGAATTTCTCAAGCCTTAAGGGTTCACTATTGATTATATTTAATCCACATAAGTCACACAAAAAATGTATATTCATCCTTGAATCCCATATCCCCAAAGGATATGATATGTGCGGAGTCCTGAATATATGGACGGGAGAACAACATGTCGATGATGTCATGCAGTCAGCCCAACATCAAAGGTAGTGACGTATTGTATGCAATATTTCATATCATTATTAGTATCTAAAATGGACCAAATATCTATGTGGATGACATTCCACTAAAAAAATCATTAAAAACATCAACATGGAGAGACCTTCAGAAACACATATTCTGCCTGATTGAATATCATTGGTCTGCAATAATGCTCTTCATAATATTTTCTCGACATTGAGATGTCTCTAATAACTCATGGATTATTAAAAATTTCTCTATTATAACATGCAATAGTTTTGGTCCCGTACTCAATAACTTGAATATTTCATTATTTTATCATTGTGACCTATAGAGTCCCATATATATATATATATCCTATAATGGTTCAATGATGATATTAAAAATATATATTTAATAGTATGTGAACTCTACATATGTTGAATGATCATCCAAAATCCCAAAAATACCATCATGAAGTCTCCTACCATATATTCCAAAACATTTATGGATTTATTAGTCCAACTATTTTTTGGGGGTGGAACATTAGGAAAATATATTATTGGGTGAACAGGTCTAATGAAAACCAATATGAAACTAATTGGATAATAGAAAAACAAGGTTGGATACAATAATATAGGGTATTCAATGTATATTTATAAAATCTATTATGTATTATACAACTAAATGAAAACTAAAATCTTATCCCAAATATAAATGAATTATTAATACTTGGATTATCCATCTAAATTACCACAGATGTAATCAGGCCCTCACATCAATTACTGATGCCCCACCAAAAAAGCTTTTGATATTCCATCCCACTTTCACTCAATAATCCCTTGAGTTTCATTCAATAGTGTTGTATCCAGATACAATATATTCACAAATTTTTAGGTGCGACTTCATAATAGAAACTCAAAATAATTGCACCTCAATCCTTTCTACAAAAATGAATTATGATTGTCTGAGGAAATATTTTTTTCAACTTGATATTCCATAATGAGTGGTGGTTGAATCTAAAACAAAACCCACACAAGTAATACCACATAAATTAATATCAATACTTCGAAAATGATAAAAATATAATCTTAAGTATAATTGTCATCATGTTCATATTATAAGGAAATAAACTCACACAAAACATTACAATTTATGTATCATAGCTATCAGGTTATCACAAACTAGTGAAGTGGTGTAGTTACCTCTATTAACTAGAGGAAATTCGTTTCTCTCTCTTCCCCCAATTTAATCAATATAAAAACTAACTAGTCTTTCACATCTTATAAAAAATTTGGACGTGATTTCATGGATAGTATATCTTCCAAACTTTCTCCCTTCCCTAGATTATAAATGATCTTTATGTCAAAGTGCATTAAAGACTTTATCCAACACATATAACTTAGGTATAATTATCTATAGGAGTGATATACCTAATAATTTAGTGATCAGCAAAAATAAAAAACCACACTTTTTAAGTTGATGCATTCTCATCTACATGGTAAATACTACTACTTCCAATTAAATGAAAAGGGTCTCATTGTTTTTCTCATGGGGTATCAACTTTCCAGAACTGTAATAAATGAACACTGTATTTACATCATCACAAAGAAAAATCTAAATTTTTATGGCATCAGTAAACATCACATACTCAAAATGCTCTTCTAGTACTATCAATATTGATGAAATTTGAAACCACATACTCATCTTCGTAAAATATTTTTTACAATACTAGGTTAATGTGAACAAATTCCTATTCAATGTAAAGGGAGTGAATTGGTTATCAATATGAGAAAATTATCTTACAAAACTCTAATAGTACTTATCAAAAACAAGAATAATCGACCCCCATGACACATGGTTTTGTCGACCTAATGCTAGAACTACCTTTATTTCATTCATGTCAACAAGTATGCCATGATTATAAAATAAAATACCTAGAAAGTATACCTATATAATATATGGATGAAACATTTAGAATATATGGTATAAAATGTTTTCTATAACTAATTATATTTCCATCCAAAAGTTTCCTATATTATCACCATATGAAAATGGGTAAAATAGAATGTGTCTAAATGAACTATGAATCGATATAATAAATACTAAAAGTTATAGTTCAAATTTACCAATAAGATAATAGGGAAATTAATCACAAAAAACCATACCAAAAAGGAACCATAATTCCTATAGTGAAATCAACATATTATTAATGAATTACATCCAAATTATTATACTACTAGGGGTAAGTGGATGTGTGGTCAATAATTTAGAACGTTATCATACAATTTAGGTGTTAAAATATGTCATTTATTAATTTTATGGAAAAATTTATCGAAATATTCAATTTTCCATTATGAGGATCATTAATGAATTAACTCATTAATATGACATAAAGAGGAAAAATCACTAGATCCACCCATCAATATGGACTATATTTAGTGTAACTGTTCACCTGAATGTCCTCTATATTCACCATCAACTCCATAATCATTATTGACATAATTAGATTTTTCGATGCATATATTTATGCATCCCCATGATTTATGTGAGTACATATGTTTACCAATAAATTAATAGATATATTTAACCTTATATGGAGAGAGATATCCATGTACACCTCCACCACTCCTAGATTAAAAATTTCCAAATAATTCACTAATTAAAATTTTTAACTAACCACCTAATGGGTGATAGGTTTATGCTACCTACCGAGGAGTCCCACCCGTTCCTACAATAGGAATTTGTCATCATTTTCACGAATCTAATTACCTAAACCAATATAATGATATATCAATTATGGTGAATATATATTTAATAACATATCATGGAAAATAGACTTATACCCACAATGACGTCATACAACATCAATGTTGCTACAATTATGTTTAACATGAATTTCTATTCAGTGAGAATCATCTCACAATATTGAAATATTTGATAAATAGAGGGATAAATTCCTATTTGAGTCTCACAGAATAATAAATATGATAATGCAACAAAAATAATTTCATCAAATCAAATAAGTGATAAGGAAATTAATGGTTAATCTATGTGTATAACATTCAACTAAAACGAAATATTTAATAACATCATCATGGATAGACCCTCCGAAACACATATTCTATGTGATCGAGTATCAATAGACTACATCAATTATATTCATAATGTTTTTTATTACTTTGAAATCTCTCCAATAACTCATTGATCAATAAAAATTTCACTTTTATATCATTCACTAGTTTCGGTCCCTTAAAAATGATTAATTTATTCCCTTCTAGTACACGAGTGACCTATAGGGTCTCTTATATTGATCATTGAATGGTTCAATGAAGATTCTAGAATGATATATTCAATTATATGTGAAATCATCAAATGGTAGATGATCATCCCAAATCCATCCAAATTGCATCACTAAGTCTAATGTCATATCATCCAAAACATCGATGGTTTTTTCTGTCTAGATTTTTTTGTGGAAGTAACATTAGGTAAATGTAATGTAGGTTGAAAAGGTCCTAGGAAATACAATATAAATCTAGTAGGATACTACAGAAACATGTTTAGAGACAACCATAAAGGGTATTTAATGTACTTTGATGATCTCTTGTATTTACAATAAAAAAAAAGTAAATGTAAATATTCTCCCATATAAAAATGATTTAAGAATACTTGGTTTATCAATCTATTTTAACATAGGTGTTATCAGGCCCACACATAATTTGTCAAAGACCCACCATAAAAACATTGATATTCCTTCCCATAGTCACTCTAGAATACAATGTGTTTGATTCCAACATTTTGTATTCAGATACACAATCTTCCTTCTTTTTAAGTGCAACATATAGATAGAATCTATATATAAATACACATCAATTCCTTCCCAAAAACATTATTTTGATGGTCTAAGGAAACATTTTTTTTCTAATAGATATTATAAAAGGGGGTTTAATCTACCACAAAACTAACAAATGTAACAACACATTCATTAATATCAATCCTTCAAAAATGATAAAAATCTACTCAGTGTTATAGTTTTCAAGTTGTTCATCTTGTGAGGAAATAAACACACACAAAAAATTACAACTGATCTATCACGACTTTAAATATATTAAAAATGGGTGTAGTGATGTAGTTACCTCTATTAACATATTGTAATTAATCCCTATATCTTCCCACTATTTCATATAAATCAAGTCCAACTAGTCTATAGCTTCTTATAAAATGTGTTGATGGGTTTTCATGAAGTATATATCATCCAAAAATTTTAAATTCCCTAGAATATAGTTTGTATTGATGTCACAGAATATTAATGAAATTTTACAACACATCTCCCTAATGTAAGGTTATCTATGGGAAGGATATACCTAATAATTATGTGGTCTTTGTAAACTATAAAACATATTTTTTGAAGATGATGCATTCAAATATACATGAAAAATTATACTACGTCTAATTAAAAACCAAGGGTCACATAGTTCTTCTCAAGGGGTATCATCTTTCGGGATTTGTAAGCAATGAACACCCTATCTACATCCTCACAAACCCAATCCTTCTTCAGATGGAATCACTATTCATCAAATAATCAAAATGTTCCTCGAATAGTATCAATATGGATGTAATAGACAACCACTTATCCAGCTTCTCGAAAATGTTCATACGAAACAAAGACAATGTGAAAAAATTCACATTCCATGTCAAAGGGGTAAATTGGTCATCAATATGTGAAAAGTATCTAAAAAATCTCTGATATTACCTATCCAAAACACCAATTATTTTCACATATTACACATGGTAGGGTCTACCCAAGGCTAGAACTACCTTTATTTTTTTCATGTAAATAACTATATCATGAGTATAAAGTAAATAAACTAGAATATATACCTATCTATTCTAGAAATGACACTTTTGGAATATAGGGTGTAAATTTTTCTCCAGGAATAAATATATTTTCATCCTATAGTAACCTATATTTATCCCCTATTAAATAGTGTAAAAGTAAATTTCCATAAAAAAAACTATGAATCAATATAAGAAATAATAAAAGATACAGTTAAAATTTTTAAATAAGATAAAAGAGTAATTCATCACACACAAAAGAGTACCAAAATGAAACCATAATTCCTATAGGGACAAAAAAAATTCCATTGAATGATATCCAAATTATTCTACCGCTGGGGGTATCTGAACATGTGATCAATAATTTAGAACCTTCTCAAACTATTCACGTGTTATGAGAGATCAATTGCTAATTTCATTTGGTAATTTATCTAACTATTTAATTTTCCATTTTGGGAATCATTAATGAATTTCCTATTTCAAATGAATTCAATGGAAACAACACTAGATCAACCAATAGAGAATGACTATATTTAGTGTAAGTCTTCACCTAAAGGTCATCTATATTCACCCTAAAATCCATGATTATAGTTGAGGCTATTGGATTTGCTTATGTTGATATATATTTATCCCCAAAGATTATGTGAATGCATACGTTTACCTATAAATATATAGTTATCATTTAACATCATTGTAGAAGACATCAATATACTCCTCCACCACTCCTTGAATCCATATCTCAAAAAAACTCACTAAATTAATGGTTTAACTAACCACCTAATAGTAGATTGTTTTCTCTTCCTACTGAAGAGTCCCACTCATTCGACCAATATGCATTTCTAACCATTTTAAGAGAATCTAATTCCATATACCTACAGGATCCTAAATATGTTATTGTGAAATTATATTTAATAACATATCAGGGGGGAAAAAGACTATACCCATATTGTTGACATACAACATCATTGTTACTACAATGATGTATAACAAGAATTTCTATTCACCATGTATCATCTCATACAATTGAGAAATTAAAAAAATAGTGAGATACATTTCTATATTTTTTGGAAATAATAAATAATAGGATAATTTTATAAAAATAATTTCATTAAATCAATAAGGGATAAGGATATGAAAGATTGAATATACCTATTTCAATATTCACTATTTTTTAAGAATCCAAACACATGTGTTGATATTATGTCTATAATATTGTCACCATGTAATGGGTACAGGCGAAAAGACTCCTCCTATTACATAATTATCCATAAATAATACTAATTTTTAGAAACAACATTAGATTGGTCATGGTCCACATTATCCATAATACATATAATATGAACAGTCGCTAATCCTACACTACATGAATTCTACGATAACCCTAAAACAATATAAGTATATACTACTGAAAATCATTGATCACAGTTATCCTAAAAATACCATCACCTATTTCCACTATAACAATTAGTTCCTCATGTTGAAAATGAACAACATCTAGATCTTTTGGGTGTGGGTCCACACATCACTCAACTCGATAATGTCCTAATCACTAATATCTTATATATACTAACTCATGAAAAATATCAACATTAAATCCTCATCAATCAAAATTTATATAACATTGAATGAGACTAAATTAATTATGAGATTGACATATTAACTATTTATTATTCTTAAAAGCGACTAGATATTTATTTGTAAGGTTTTACAACTGATGTGGTTAAAAAAAACTTAGTAATAACATCTAAACTAAAAAATACTAATTTTTTCCCAAATGTGGTTGGATGTGTAAAAATAATGAAAAGTGTGATGTGGAAACATTGAAAGTGAAATTAATATACTTGTGACAAAAATAAAATATAGGTTAGTTGATTAATTAATTGAGATATTTTTTCTAAACTAAATGAATTTTATAGTAATTGGACTATTTATTTCATAAATATAAAAGTTGATGTTGTGATTTTATATAAAATTTTATTCATGAAAACTAATATACTTCTAATTCTTAATTATTAAAAATACCTCTCCCAATAATTTATTATAACAAAAAAATTAGGAAAAAGTTACTTTCTCATTTAAATTACCCAATAATAACCATTTCATGAATGTAATTCACTTTTTAATAAAAGGGATGAAATACTCCACTATTAAATTTTTTTTAGAATAATGAAATTCTCAATAAGGATTGAAATAAGAGAGTCCATGTAATAAATCTCAAGTGAACAATATGATTATAACATATCAAGGGATGGTAAATTAAAATTTCAGTATCTAGACTAGTCCCCCGAGTCAATTTTAAAATTGATTTTAAAAATATTGAAATTAATTTAAAAAAATTAAAAAAGCTATATATTGATGTAAAAATTGATTAAGCGAAAGCTAATCTTCTCTAATGGATTATCCTCATTCCACATGATATTTATCTACTAATGTTTACATTGATCATTGTTCATATCATAAATAATAATACATTAACTTATCTGTAAAGATGGAAATTGATTAAAAATAGCTACACCATCATTAGAGATGAATTGAATCCTCATTAATCACGCACAATGAATAAAAGAACAGACTGAAAACAAGAGATCCCCAAATTTTACTCAATATATCCCACATAGTACACCATAATTTTAAATTATATTTATCTAGAAACTCTAGAAGAAACGTAAATTAATAAGACAATCCCTTGTGTGTTCTTCAACATTTGACTCTATAATTGAAGGTCAGTTTTCCTTACTCTTGGAGCACTGCCAATAGTTTTCAAAAATTTAAAATCGATTTAGTAAATTCATTATTAGGATTCATGTTGATCCTACCCTCAAATTGATTTCTATTTGAAAATTAATGAAATCCAATTTTTGAATTGTTTTTTATATACATTTACATATGTGATATGTATATGACCTTTTCTCTTAAGAAAAATTCTAATATGATATGATCACACATTAACATTATGTTAATCAATTTTGATTGAAATGTATTGATCATTAGTCTATATCTATACTGTAATCTATATTATACAACCATAGTTTTGGGTTAACAATTTGAAAAATGGGTCTAACAAATTTAAATCCAATAACAATTCCTCACATCACACAAACCAACTAATTTATTCCATAACCATATAAAATATTTTGATATTGGAATTCATATTAACTATAATCTTTATATCGATATAAATTAAAAAAGGCCATTATTGTACTCATTCTTCAAAAAACTCATATAGGTAATACGTACAGAAGGTATAATGAATCCACTTACAATAATGCATCCAAATAAATATGATGGAATGTGGTCTTCATTATCTTCTTATAATCAGTAGATATATCTATTAATCAAATAAAATATCACATGTATTCTTCATCTTAATTGAATCAATTGAAAAACAATCAATCAAATCTTAATCCGAATTCAGTTTATCATTGAGATATTTGATGAAACTAAATCACATATTTCTAAATTAAAATTAAAATATAATTAAAAGATACAACATAGAAGATTTATAGTAGTTCACGTAATAGATACTCCATAGTCCACTAAAATAATGCACTAATTCTAGTGCATTTTGATTTTAACTAGTAGTTATCATTTTCATATGAACTAAATTACCATATTCAAGAAACAATCACATAGATAATGACTATGATCTTTCATCAGGCTCTATAAGGATGTAAGTAAACTATTCTGAAAATTTATTTTATAAGTTACCTTCAAATAATAATAAAATAAATTGAATCATTCACCACTAATATTGATCAAAATGATATCTCATATAATTTATCCTCTTAATTAACATTCATAAGACATTTTCTTGAAAATACTATATAAATAGTATAGAGAAATATATAATTCATTTAAAATATTATTCTCTTGGTACTTTAAAAATTAAAAAATTCATTATTATAATAAATATATTTTATGACATTTAATTCATCCCTGAAATAATAAAATTCTATATAATTTACTCCATCTGAATAATTTAACCATTTATTAATTCTTCACATATCCTATTTTTCACAACGTGAAATTAGACTTAGCCAAATTAATTATGTAGAAGATTCGAACCACATATACAATTTCATTATGTATCAAATTTACTTAGATGAAAAATCTATATAGCAAACTCATGTGTATGCTTCATTGACGTAGTTACATTCCACATACAGGATATTCATCAACATAGGTGATTTCCAAATTAATATTTATATGATGTAGATGATTCATGTATGTGTTTCCATCACAAAGTCCATTCATTGACCTAGTTTCAAAATGCAACATAATATCTATATAGACAATTTTGACCGAAATATGTATTTCTAAAAATAAGAGAATTTCTGAATATCAAAGATAATTTCAATTCTATAATATATTGACTTAAATTGACATAAAAAATGATGAATACACACAAAAATTTTATCAGTAAAATATGGAGAGTGTTTGTAGATCATTATTATAAGATATATTGTAAAAAAATTAGAGGTCTAACAATATCCCCCTTTTGATTATTTCGAAATGAAATAAAAAATAAAACTACAATGATAACATAGTTATTGATTTTGTAGAAAATATATGTCACATATATATAATTAAAATTACTTCTTATTTCTTCTTCCACTCATTTTAATATAAAAATACAAAAAAAATTACATGCTTCTCACTACTTGACCCATTAAAAATGAATACTATGTATTGGAAAAAAATAAATAAAAAAATTTAAATGATGAAATACTTTGGTATTTTCTTAATTATGATTTTATATTAATAATATTGTAAATTAAATGATTCTCAAATTAATAATATAAAAATATTGGAAAATATAAAATGTATATAATATCTTCTCATGCCAAAAATTGGGGATGCACAACTTATAATGGTGAAATTTCAAGGAATCTAAGAGTGAGTACGAAAGGCACCAGCACAGGAGCACCAGAAGCCTCGGGAAGGGGTACTGCAAACAAACCAAGTAATGAAAAAGAGACAAGCCAAGAAGATGAAATAATTATTGTGCGATAAAAATGCGATAACCTAGAGTTATAATACATTAATTATGAACTGTTTAATGGCATATCATGATTTGACCATGCAATTGGACTATTATAAATGATGGAATTAATTGTTATTTAATAATTCTCATCGGATATGTGGCCATAAAAGCTATGAGTTAAAGGTTTTCCTTTAAATATAATAAAACTCGTAATAGGGGCAGAACTAGAAAGTATAATAAAATTGTGTCGAATCGACGAGAAATCCCCACATTTTTGAAAGTCAAGGGATTCCTGGATCTTGGGGGAATTTTTATATAATTTATGGGCTTTTAAATGATTTGAATGGGGGTACTAAAACACTCGTACGTAAAATGATAAGTTGCGGGAGAGGTATTGTAAAAAGAAACTGTGGTGGTTCAACATTTTGCGAGAAACCATAAATGGTGTCACGGTCACGGTTCCACCGTCATGATTCCAACATCAGCAGTGCCAGCATTTCGGTGTGCGAATGTGATGGTGTGACCATTATGGTGACACCCTCATGGTGCCACCCTCACGATGGCACCATATTATGTGCCACCATTTGAGTGTATGGTTGTGATGGTGTGACTGTTACAGTGCCACCATCATTGTTCCTCTGTCCTGGTTCCACTGTCATAGTGCCACCGGTTCGGTGGAACAACTTTAGCGGTGCCACCGTTTCGTTGTGCAATAATGTTCAGTTCCGCCATTATAGTGCCTCCATGAGAGGTGTCACCATTTTGGTGGAACCGTTTGATGGAACCGAATTTTGAAACACTCTTTATTGAGTAACTATCCAGTATATAAAATACGATACCTCTCTAAATATTCTCACTGTCGAAAATTGAAACTAGATCCAAATAAAAGAAAGGGGTCTGAACGACCACCGCGAAAGATACCTCTCAAGAGTAAACCTCATCGACATCCAGGAGCACATCTCCCTCATATATCCCTTCAAACATATAAAGGCGTCACTTTACAGAAATTTTTATTATTTATTCCCTTCTTCCATGTCGATATACTATCCGATTTGGACGGCGTTGACTCACCCACACTGGTTTAGTCGCATCCACCTTAATGCATCTCGATTTGGGATCAGGTCCTCCCCTTCCCACAATCATGACTCTTCACACACATTCAGATAACATGGAAAACTACACATTTCATATATAACATGGTCAACCACTTCATTAGAAAAAAGAATAATACAAAACAGAACAAAACAAAAAACAACTCTGGGTACTGGGTGCATATATGTGACTCATGTTCCCAGGTACTCTCCTGGATGCAACCATGCCACCATATCAGAAAAACCGTGGAAATTGATCATCCAAGAAGCACCTACTCATAACAACCTTGATTGTCGTAGGTCGCTCTATGAATTTCATGGCTTCCTTGAAATCCACATTTCCCTAGTCGAGGATGAGTGAATCATCGCGTAGATACCGATGGAGCTGAGACACTTGGAAGACATCTTGTAATATTAATAGCATTGGTGGTAGCGCCAGTTGAAAAGATACATGACCGACCCACCACAACACCTCATAGGCTCCGAAAAACATGGAAAAAGATTACTCCCCATGTCAAACCTCTATTTTCCCAGACTAAAGCGAGTCCTTCAGGAACACATGGTCTACGACCACGAACTCCAAGGGTGTCCTCCTATGATCGGCATATGACTTCTGCCAGACCTTAGATGCATTCATACTCCCTCATATAAGCTGAACCATCTCCCACATGCTCTGCACAACCTCTAGGCCAAGAACACCTACTTCCCAAACCACATTCTAGCACATGGGCGAGAGACACAACCTCCCAAACAAGGCTTCAAATGAAGAAATTCCAATGGTAGAGTGGTAGATATTTTCGTAGGAAAACACTACCATAGGAAAGTGTCAAACTTGCAATCCCCAAAGTCCAAAACACATGCACATATCATATCCACCAACATATGGATGGTGCACTCTATCTTCCCATCTGTCTGGGGGTGGAAATCATTGCTATGTATAAATGGGTGCCTATATAATATATAAATACTTTCAAAACCGGTGAGGAAAACCGATTATCCCAATGGTAACTATGGACCTCATAAATCCATGTAACCATACCACATCATTCACATACCGCTGTGATAGGGAATCCCCTATACCTGACTCCTAGATTACAAGGATGTGAGCTGATTTCGTCAGTCAGCCCACCACTACCAAGAAAACATCCCATCTCCTATGATCTATATATAGTCACATGATGAAATACAACAAGATGTCGTCACACTTCAAATAAATGTCATCTAAATGATGTAACAGACACCTTAGGACGTGGTGTTCAGTATACACCTACTGACACACGATGCACTTTTCCACAAACTCTACCACTACCAGCTTCACATTGGGCCACCAAAACATACCCCACAAACCGCTATACATCTTGGAAACACTTGGTTGTACTGCCATGGGTGTGTTGTGTGACTCAATAAGAACCCATTAGCGCATTACCACAAAGAAGAAAAAAATTAAATGAAACATCATCTGATTTTGGAAATCTTCTAACCATCCTTCTGGATCTTTTCCCTAGAAAACACAATCGCACCTCACTTCAGCCTCAAGTCACCCCACAGAGACTCATCCACTTTCCACAATAGAGATGATTGCACTATCATCTGGAATAGATAGCCTCTGTCATCCCCCACCCATTCATCGAGATTTAGGGTAGCCAACTCCTCCATCTCTCTCCAAGGATCAACTGATTCTCGAACCGCATCCTTCTATGACTTCCTGCTCAAGGCATCATCCAAAATGTTCCCTTTTCGTAAGATGTATGAAATTTCAAAGTCATAGTCCTAAATAAACACTATCCACCTCTCTTGGTGCAAGTTCAATTCTCACTGAGAAATGATATATATCAAACTCTTGTGATCTGTAAGGGCTACAAAGCACTCCCCGATAAGGTAATGCTGCCACAACATTAGTGAAAACACAACTTATGTGGGCTCCAAGTCATGGGTGGCTCAATTACACTCATGGAGACGTAACTCCCTTCGCCCATATGAGATATCCTCTTCTGTTTCATTAGCACACACCCCATGTCGTGGAATGAAGTATCACAAAACACCTCAAACATCACCCCTTTTTCTAGAATCCATAGTACTAGTCTACCAACCAACTTCCCCTTTAGATAACTGAAGGCCACATTACATAGTTCACTCAACACAAAGGCCCAGTCCTTTGGTGTTAACGGTGTCAAAGGGGGTGCAACTCGAGATTTTTCGGGCACAATCCTTAAAAAATATCCTTCCAGTCCCATAAAACTATGATCCTTTGTCACATTGTAGTGTGCTCCCCAAGAAACAACTACTTCAACCATTGACAGGTCAACTGTTTTTCCCTTCTGGGACACCACATGTCAATGTAAGTTCACCTCTCATGCCCAGAACATGTACTTGGACAACATTCTTTAGAGATGGTAAAGTTGAAGGACCTCTAAAACCATTCTCAGATGCATAAAATGATCCTTCTTTGATCTTGAGTAGATCAGGATGTTGTCAATAAACAAAACAATGAACCGGTCTTGATATTCCCAAAATATTGAGTTCATGAGTCCCATGAACACGGCTGGGAGTTCGTAACATCAAAAGACATTACCAAAAACTCAAAGTGCCCATATTTTCACATTAAGGATGTCTTCATAATTTTACCCTCCACCTTCAACTGGTGAAATCCTGACTGTATGTTGATTAAGGAGTACCAACCCACCCCCTCCAACTAGAAAAAAAGTCATCTATCCTCGGGAGAGGGTGGCTGTTCATGAAGGATACATGACTCAGTCTCCGGTACTCTATGCACATCTTGAGAACACCATTTAATTTCTTAACAATCTAAATTGGATCACCCCATGGTGATGTTCTTGGTAAAAAAAACCCCTTCATCATATGATCATCAATCAAAATTCGTAACTCCTGCAACTCAAAAGGTGTTATCTAATTGGGAGCCATTAATATCGGACATGCACTGGGTTTCATGTATATCCCGAACTAAACATCACATCAATGATGTAGAGACCCCACCACTTCTGGAAAGATGTCCATGAATTCATTGATGATCCTCGGGACTTCCATCTTCCCTAATTATCATGAATACACTAACAGATCAGTTTACATGGAAAGAAGGGATCCCCTCACTAGCTACCCTCTTGGCAACCCCGCTCTCTGATGAATGTCACACATTGACATCCCGTATCCAAAAAAATGATCATTCTTCATAATCTATCGATAACAGCACATACAAGGGAATATATAGTCGATGCCTATAATTACATTATATGGATGCATCTGCAGAAAAATAAGGTCCCCACTGGAATGATGTGTTCCCAACATCAATCCACATTCTAGATAATCATGAGACAAGATGGTCTAACCAATGACAGGAGTACTCAGAACTAGGGGTACAATAAGTCTCTCTATTTCTATACCCATGGTATGGGATTGAATGGGTGAAACAATGGAGAAAAAATATCCTAAATCAAACAAGTCAAATGCATGAGTACTAAACATGCTGATTGTACCTTGGATGACCTTCGGCCCTACTGGAACAGCTGTCTCCATGGTATGAAACTGCCCAAACCCAACACCTCAACCCCTCATATGTTAGACACCTCCCCAACCACTCCCGGATGGAGGTCCCTATGGAGCTCCCTGAGGTCAGCCGCATCCTGCAACATCTACACTTTGAGGAGAGGGAGCTCGTTGTCCTTGATGCTGCTACTGTAAGGGCCTGGCAAGAAAATTGCTGCTGCTGAGGTGGGCGTTCAGCCTGCCCACCCCCATGGTACTTACATGGTCTAGACACAGATTCCAAATATTCCCTTGAATTTCATAGATGAAGCATCCCATCCATGTGCCCGTAAAAAGGGGGCTAGAATAGGGAGATCAAAACTGGAAATGATACAGCCAGCTCGCCCCTGGCCAAAACCAGGAAGACCCTGATGCTGGAGGCCAATTTCTGATAGCATCCCCCTTTGACGAGGCCAAAATGCTCCCCTCTCGCAGAACACTCCTAATGTATGGATCCTCTCTGCAACTTATGTATTCATCCAGACCTTCACGTATGTTAGTAGAGTGAAGGGAGTAACAATAAATTGAAGAGAGGGTCTGAGTGCCTCCTCTAACCGTCTCACCTGAGACTTCTCATTTGGACCTCCCCAAGATAGAGCATACACTACTAACATGCATCCCCCTACATCTGGAATATAGCTAGATGAACCCATTACCCTTTCATATGCCGGATAAAGGAGAAAGATATCAATATCTATTCGAGCCAGATCTGGGTCTCCATGACCAAGATACTGCCCTCGTACATCCCGAGGATCTATCGCTGACAGGCACAATATGTTTTTTGACACCAGTCTTCCTCCTCTCAATCATCCCTCTACAGGTCAGTTAAATCTACCTCATGGGCCTCGATCGGTGCACTACTTGTGGTCGTCATCCTGGATCCATAGATACAAGGTATATAAATACTTCTTAAGCCTAAGTAGTGTTGAATTTTATTTTTCTGTTTTTTCATAAATGTTTTAATTATTTTGGATCCCCAATGTACCCAAGACAGACAAGGATAAAAGTTATTATGATGCATGTACCCTTCTTAGGGTCTCTACCCTAAAATCAATGAAGCCTCGTTTGGTCCTTCAAAAGGTCCATATTCCTTCTATCTAATCATGGGTGGGGGGGATAAAATCTATTATTCTAGATGCTCTTCTTTGGCCTATTTCACATTCTAAGATTTCCTAACACTATATCCCAACCATTCCATGGAATCCTCACTGTGCCATTATCTAACCTCTATCCTATATATCAACATCCTCTAATAGCATTCTGTCATGATCTGCATTCACCAAGATGTTGTAAGGGACAATAGATTCCCAGACCCTTCCTTTTCTAATGGAAGCAGAGATAATGACCATAGAGACCCACCTTCAATAGGTCCCGGAGTGGAGAATAGCACCATGGGAATGGAATCACTAACAAAATGGTAGGGAATTCCATTTTTTAGTTGGATCTGGAGATAAGTTATTAAATCCAAAACAACACCAATAATGGAAGTGATAATGAATCCAAAACAATCCATTCTTCTAGAGACCTGAAGCTTGACGTACAAGTACATTACACTACTTTTTTGGAATACATATTAAATAACAAAAACAAACACACAAGGACCATAATAGTTTAGTGTCTTTGGAAACATGGAATATAATCTTCTAATCGTGGTGAAAGATCTTCAACATCTCTGATAAAGATCTTCCTTTTTTTACCTAAAACCTTTCTTTATATCCTGGCGAAAAGAAAACATAAAAGGGTGAGCTCAAATTCTTAGTAAGGGTAACCAAAAGAAATATCAATCACGTCATATTCATAATAACATAACATTTTGGAAATCTTACCCTGCAAAAGAGATCAAAATTTCATAACATGGGATAAATCATGGCAGTGAAATGTAATCACAATAATCATAACTTAAAACATGAAGCTTTGTGCCATACATACATAATCATAGAGAATCATTTCTTATTAGTCAAGACTCATTGCCAAGATTATCTTAGCGGACAAAGTCCATTTCTGAATCGAGTTCACTCTTCGTTTCAGTCCTGTTTCACTGACCAGTTTAACCCGTCGTTCCAGCCATGTCTATCTCATGAGATATAAAATATTTACCCAATGCATTGGAGGGAGATATATGTCCCACCCATCTCATAATGATACCATTCTTATATGTGCCACAAATCATAAATCATACATCAATGCATAACCCATGTAATAAAAATGGGAATCTTAAACATCATGACATCATAAAACAATTAATATAAGATAAAGGAATTCATAAAAATATTTCCATCACAATGTAATAAAATCAATGTAACAATAGGGATAAAAACAGAACCCTATATTATCTTTGATGGAAAATAATTTTGATAAAACACTTGAACTCCATTATTGGGGAAAATATCCTTTCTACTTCAAAAATATTTTTCCTTCCTTAACATGTCATACAATTTTAAACTAAAAAAAGTTAATTAAAAATAAACTTGAAAACTTGTAAAAGATACTTCTTGGAAATAATGTTATAAAAATCCATTCATTCCATATAAGTAAAAAAACATTCTTCTCGTACTTTTGTCGAAATAGTCAAAAAGTACCTTGTATGAAAAACGACAAAAGATTCCTTTCATATCTTTTACTAAAAACTCACCGAAGGGTAAAATGTGATTTAAAAAATTGTAGGTGGATAGAAATAATATTACATATTTAGGAAAAATGGATTTGGATGATAAAATACACCCCAGTCAATTCCAAAGTATAAACAATCTCGGATAAAAATGAGATTGTGATATTTTCCCTTACCTTAGGTCTGATTTGCTTCGTAAGTGTCCGAACCTCCTGTATAATGATTTAAATAATGTCATAGACTTATTCCAGAATCATACTAATTGTTATGATATCATATATGGTTCACTTATGACTTTATATTACCCGTTCTTTTGTAAATTCCATGTTAAAGAGCGTTTTGGGTAAATTTGTTTCATTTGTCGTCCGTGTTTTGACTTGTAATTATTCATATGATTACTTAGATCATGATTACTTAATTCCAGAATATAAAACATGATTTATATATACAATATATATTCAGAATCTACATTTATATAATAGATCGATAAATGGAAAGAAATACACCGTTCATGGAGACGGTATGGCGTACATACGCATGAACGATGTTTTCGTTTCCTTATTTAGTTGAATGGAAATAAGTAGATGAAATATATATATAAATAAATCCAGTAGCTTTATAATGTCATATATTTCATTATTATTTCTTATATATACTTTACAATCATTCTTAAATGGTTAACATGGAGAATGAATCTCATCCCGTCGTGGAGACGGTAGTCCGTACGTACGCACGATCGGTAATATTTTTTCCATAATTATTGAATTGGATTGGAGTAGATGATACGATATATCATAATGAGTATTATGTTATAATAACTTTTTATAGTTATTCTTTACACCATTGTACCCATCCATGTATGGTGTTGGTGGAAAAACAGATTACACCACGGCGTGGAGACGGTATTCCGTACGTACGCACGCACGGTGATTTTGTTTTCCGTAAGATGGATAGAAGGTGAAATGGGGTTGTTTCATATTTTTAATAACAAATCTTCATATTATTGATACTTATGTTATTATTTTATAATTAAACAACTAAATAATAAGAAGTTGAAGAAGAAAGAAGCTTGAAAGAATCGGGATAAGAAATTACCTCTTCTTTGATACGCCTCTTTGAAACCTCCTCTTAGGGCACTAAGATTGGTATTTAAAGTAGAAAAGAACCTCTAGGGTGTTTCTAGGGAAGTGTAGAAGATAATTTGGCAGGGTTTTGCGAGCATGAAGTCTCAAATTGGTGTGAGGAGGAGAGGGAGGAGGTGCCCTTTTATAAGGGAGGAGAGGGGCTCATTTGGAAAAACTAAAACTATTATTTTATTATAAATCAGGATCGGTTTTAAATAGCTCCGAATTTATTTATTTAGAATCTAAGGTGGGTATGGGTCGAAATCCTCTCATAAAATATAATTTAGATAAGTTTAGGTTCCTATTTTAACCTTCTCATTTAGATTTAACATTAAGTTAAATACTTTTACTTTTACCGTGTCTTCTTGTGTTCTTATACTATATGGTTAATAAACATAATATAAGAATCCAAACGAACCCCAAGTTGTTTATTATTAATATATATAACTTTATCTAAGTCATTTGGCCGAACATTAGATTTTTAGGAATAAAATATTAATTAATAATATAATATTTGTTTTAAAAACTATTTTATGTCAATTTTGACACTATTTAGTAATTGGTTTTTGTGAAAATCATAACAGAATGATTAGTTAAAAATAGTTAATTAAATCAGTACTAACATGTCATGTTAACCTATAAAATTAGTTGAATTCATAAAAAGTCTCAAATTATATTTATTTGGGTGTTTATAATATCAATTATTCTAATATTTCAATATTATGGTAATTACTGTATCATAATTGTGTCATAAATAAATTAATTTATTTAAGGTCTAAAATTTTTAAATAAATTATTATTATGTAGGAAATTTTATTATCTTTCTAATGAATATTTAAAATCAAATTTATATTATGTATAACCCTATATAAAAAATCTTTTAGTAAATAAACTTTGATTTTAACTCTTTTAACTCTTCTTTGAATTAAATAATAATAAATGTCCTAATCTAATCCAAGTGGGCCTACATGGTCATATTTTATTCCTAAGGTTTTTTTTGGTCGAATGAAATTTATTCAATAGAATTAGGACATGTGTTAGGATAATAATAATAACATATTTACCATTAATTACCCTATTTACTTTTAACCGTGGTAAAAAAAAGTAAAAAGTTACTATTCACCAAAAATTGTTTTCATCTCATTGAACCACGTTTTACTTACTAACATCAACCGTGTCTCTTGGATTTTTGAAATTCCACTCACAGATGCGATAAAATTAAGTTTTATGAAAAATTAATTTTTTTCATTTTTTTAACTACCACTTAGTGGTTTCACTATTCATCAAAAAATGAATGTTTCAGAAAAATACAAAAAATTAGGCCTAAGCTATATTTGATATTATGAACTCCAAAATGATGTCTATTTTACCAAATTTAGAACATATCAGTTGCATTAATTAATTTGAAAATTAATTCCCGTCGTCAAAACAAATAGCGTGTTCTTAAAAGATAATAACTATCAAAAGATTGACACTTTTTTATGTCTAGTTTAAATGTAGAATTACATCCAATGACCATCATTGTATTAAATTGTAAAAATATATTCTAAATAAACTTTAAAAACACTCAAATTAATAATTTATCACTATTAATTATTTCGACTAAAAAGGTTGTTTTTAATTAAAATTTAGTAATTTTCACTATTCATCAGAAAATGAATGTTATCCAAAATGTACCGAAATTTCACCCTAATCTAATTTTGATATTATGAATCCAAAAATGAAGTCCATTTTGAAAAATAAAATATAAAAAATTTCAAAAAGTGGTTATTACTATTCATAACAGCTAGTTTAATAATATTTTAATAGCATATCGTTGTTTAGTGAAACATGGTATTTTGTACTACACACACTATCGAGGAAGGTCGTGATTGCGTTTAATGCAAGGCAAGTCAAAGATGCGTGTTGTGAAAGCTCATTTTGGTGTAGCATAAAACAAAAGACATTAATGAAATTAAAAAGAATATTTTTCATAAACTCTCATGGTTTTACATTCTACCCCCTTAAAATAAATTTCTCCCTCAAAATTCGTCGGGGTTATAAATGGCTTACTATTAAAAAGTTTCTTTGATTGAAACCCACATAGTATAAAGGAATACCAAAACCAATCTTTAAAAAAAAAAGTATGAAACGTAACAGTTACCCAAATAATCTAATCACTGGGTTTCCACATAGGTGAAAATATGGATAGGGAAGAGAAATCTAACCATCATGTTCTGATGGATATTGGTAGAGAACATGGCTATGGAAAAGCCAGAAATCACAAAGCCAGAAATTTGTGACGATCTAAGGTACCATCTGATTCATCAGATATTAGAGCGCTATGACAACATTTTTGGTTTTCAAGATCGTTTCCTTAAAGTTGATGAAATTGGAATTAGAAGAAATACTTTTGTGATTTCGGTATAGTCTCACCGTTGGTCGTTCTTTGGACAATTTCCACTTCATCTCTTAATGAAATGAAGTTGAAATTTTCATTCGTGATGAGTTAGCAGATCATGTGATAGAATGATGGGTCATTCCATCAGTCTCAAACAAAAGGATAGAAAAGTCATCAAAAAATACATAAGTCCATCTATAGTGAGAGTAATGATATATGGTTCCTAAAATGGACTTATACTTCATATATCATACTTGTAATATAATAACACTAGTTTCTACTAAACATGGACTTCCTGTAGGCCAGTGGTAGGTGATAAAGGCCAGTCGAACTTCAGTTGTGGGTTCGATTCCCACGGCCTTGTCCGACGCGATGGACTGTCGCCAGTCCTGCATGATTTCCTTTTTCTAAAACTATATTACTATAACATCCCATCAATAATATCGATAAAACTTCTATCCTTAATCATTACTAACTTATGTCCAACATAATCCATTCCAATCATTAGGATTATCCATAATACTGCAATCCACACTCATAATATAGTGAAAACGATTACCAGATATTTAATACCATCGTTGATCCCCATATATCATAAGATATGTCTTGTTGGTCACATTCCAAACATTCAAAGGCCTTAATCATGTATTCTCTTGAATACCCATTGAACCTTAGTGAAAACATGACTGCAGTTAAAAGTTAACACTTTCCACATACCAAAAATCTCAAAATTCTATATACTCAAACCATGATGTCACTTAGTCCTTATATCAATCATGAGCTCATGAATACTGTCAAATATTTCATTTTTTCGTTTTCCCTTCATTATGCGCATATCATCTTTTTTTCCAAAAATATCTCAATCACTTTCCATGGTTACCGGTACCATAAAATTATTGAAAACCATAGTAGACCAATACATAAATATTCCAATATTCCATGATACTATATACAACATTATTTTGGAATCCCATTACATAAACACTTAATCATTCCACCACATCATTATCATATTCAACATCGCCAATGATGATTGCATGTTACTTCCCTTTGTCCTTTTCCTTAAGTGGTTGCTCATGTCAATCATCACTAACCCTTGGATTAGGGAATTTATTAGCATAATGTCCCATTTTCTTGAACTTGAAGCATTGAAGTGTAGTAGGGTCATTCTGTGTATCTCTTCCTTTGTTTTCAACATTAGACATCATCTTCCCATCATCGCGGCATTCAAATGCCCTATGAACTTCTTTTCCACATTTGAAACATTTACTTGAACCTTTAAGACAATATCTACCATGATTCTTTCCACACTTTGAGCATAAGGAAACATTCATCTTCTTTTCACCATTATTCTGAGATTTCTCCTTGAACTCCATCTTTTGTTTCATGTCAAAACTATGAGATGTATAAGTAACACCAACTTCCATTTCTACCTGGATAGCACAACACATAATTTCTTCATAGCTACTGAAGTCTCTTATAGCTAATTCCCTTCAAAGATTTGGTTTTAAGCCACTGAAGAATCGATCAACTTTACTTTCAGGTTGGATGATAAATCCAGATGTATACCTTACAAGCCTTGTAAAATTCGCTTCGTATATACCAATAGATTCATCATCCTTTTTCTTTAGTTCAAGAAAATCCTTCTCCATCTTTGTTCGAAGAATACGAGGGAAGTACTTATTTAAAAATAAGTTCTTGAACGCGTCCCATTACATGGACTCAATTTCAACTCTTGGCCTCATATTCTGGATATGATTCCACCATTGATCAGCTTCACCTTCCAAACGATATACTGCTAATATGACATTATCATGTTCAGAACATTAAAGAACTGAAAATATCTTTTCAGTGGTACTGATCCGTTGTTCAGAAACAAGTGGATCAGAAGACCCACTGAAAGAAGGTGGACATTGCCTCATGAAGGTCTCAATAGAATATTGTTCCCTTCGCTGCTCATTTGGAAGTCCGGAATGATTCATAGCTTGTGTAAGTATAGCAATAAGATTTTCAACTCCATCTCCCATAACATTTGTTTGTTTAGGAGGAAAATCATTGCATTGTCCATTACATTGATCAACACGGTTCCTTCGGGTTCCAGCCATCATCTAAAACCCAAAAAGAATAGTTTGAGAGGAAAAAATCATGCTAGGGGAAACAACATAAAAAAGGGGGAGTACCATCAATATCTAACATCTTAGGTCTAATTCTAAGACCGTTAGCGCAATTCTAGGACTATAACCTATACTTATACTTAACCTTAGGGACATCCCTATACATTCTATAGAAATATCTATAGGGATCTCACTAAACTTCTCGCATCCTAGTTTCCAAAGTTTGACTAAACCATTGCTCTGATACCAGCTGTGGAGACCCGAAACTTAACGTACAAGGACATTACATTACTTTAGCAGAATACTTATTACATAACAAAAACACACACACAAGGACCGTAAAAGTTTAGTGTCTTTGGAAACTCAGAATATAATCTTCTAATCGTGGTGAAAGATCTTAAACATCTCCCATAAAGATCTTCAATTTTTTTTACCTAAAACCTTTATTTATATCCTGGGGAAAAGAAAACATAAAAGGGTGAGCTCAAATGCTCTGTAAGGGTAAACAAAAGAAATATCAATCACATCATATTCATAATAACATAACATTTTTGAAATCTTACCCTGTAAAAGAGATCAAAATTTCATAACATGGGATAAATCATGGTAGTGAAATGTAATCACAATAATCATAACATAAAACATGAAGCTTTGTGTCTTACATACATAATCACAGAGAATCATTTCCTATTAGTCAAGACTCATTTCCATGACAATCATAGCAGACAAAGTCCATTTCTGAACCGAGTTCACTCCTCTTTTCAGTCCTGTTTCACTGAACCAGTTTAACCCGCCGTTCCAGCCATGTCTATATCATGAGATATAAAATCTTTACCCAATGCATTGGAGGGATATATAGGTCCCACCCATCTCATAATGATTCCATTCTTATGTGTGCCACAAAATCAGAAATCATACATCATTGCATAACCCATGTAATAAAAATGGGAATCTTAAACATCATGACATCATAAAACTATTCATATAAGATAAAAGAATTCATAAAAATACTTCCATAACAACATAATCAAATCAATGTAATAATAGGGATAAAAATAGAACCCTATATTGTCTTTGATGGAAAATAATTTTGATAAAACACTTGAACTCCATTCTTGAGGAAAATATCCTTTCTACTTCAAAAATATTTTTCCTTCCTTAACATGTCATACAATTTTAAAGTAAAAGAAGTTAATGAAAAATAAACTTGAAAACTTGTAAAGGATACTTCTTGGAAATAATATTTTAAAAATCCATTCATGCCGTATAAGTAAAAAAACACTCTTCTCGTACTTTTGTCGGAAAAGTCAAAAAGAACCTCGTACGAAAAACGACAAAAGATTCCTTTCATATCATTTACTAAAAACTCACCGAAGAGTAAAATTGGATTTAAAAATTTTTAGGTGGATGGAAATAATATTACATATTGAGGAAACATGGATGTGGATGATAAAATACACCCCAATCAATACCAATGTATAAACAATCTCAGATAAAAATGAGATTGTGATATTTTCCTTTACCTTAGGTCCGATTTTCTTCATAAGTGTCCGAACCTCCTGTATAATGATTTACATAATGTCATTGACTTATTCCAGAAACATACACATTGTTAGGATATCATATATGGTTCACTTATGACTTTATATTACCCGTTCTTTTGTAAATTCCATGTTAAACAGCGTTTTGGGTAAAATTGTATCATTTGTCGTCCGTGTTTTGACTTGTAATTATTCATATGATTACTTAGATAATGATGAATTAAATCCAGATTATAAAACATGATTTATATATATAATATATATTCTTAATATACATATATATAATAGATCGACAAATGGAAAGAAATAAACCGTTCATGGAGACGGTAGGTCGTATGTACGCATGAACGCTGTTTTCGTTTCCTTATTGAGTTGAATTGAAATATGTAGATGACATACATATATAAATAAATTCAGTATCTTTATAATGTCATATATTTCATTATTATTGCTTATATATACTTTAAAATCATTCTTAAATGGTTAACATGGAGAATGAATCTCATCGCGTCGTGGAGACGGTAGTCCGTATGTACGCACGATCGATGATATCGTTTCCATAATTATTAAATTGAATTGGAGTGGATGATGTGATACATGATAATCAGTATGATGTTATAATAACTATGTATAGTACTTATTTACACCATTATACCCATCATTGTAAGGTGTTGGTGGAAAAACAGATTACACCACGACGTGGAGACAGTATTCCGTACGTACGCACGCGCGGTGACTTTTTTTTCCGTAGGATGGATAGAAGGTGAAATGGGGTTGTTTCATATTTATAATAAAAAATAATTATATTAGTGATACTTATGTTATTATTTTATAATGAAACAACTAAATAATATTAAGTTGAAGAAGAAAGAAGATTGAATGAATCTGTAGAAGAAATTACCTCTTATTCAATATGCCTCTTTGAAACCTCCTCTTAGGGCACTATGATTGGACTTTAAAGTAGAAAAGAACCTCTAGGATGTTTCTAGGGAAGTGGAGAAGATAATTTGTCAGGGGTTGTAAGAGATTGAAGGCTCAAATTGGTGTCAGGAGGAGAGGGAGGAGGTGCCCTTTTATAAGGGAGGAGAGGGGCTCCTTTGGAAAAACTAAAAATATTATTTTATTATAAAGACAAGATCGGTATTAAATAGCTCCAAATTGATTTATTTAGAAGCTAAGGTGGGGATGGGTCGAAATCCTCTCATAAAATAGAATTTAGACAAGTTTACATTCCTATTTTAACCTTATCATTTATATTTAACATTAAGTTAAATATTTTTACTTTTACCGTGTCTTCTTGTGTTCTTAAACTATAAGGTTAATAAACTTACTATAATAATCCAAACGAACCCCAAGTTGTTTATTATTAATATATATAACCATATATAAGTCATTTGGCCGAACCTTAGATTTTTAGAAATAAAATAACAATTAATAATATTATATTTGTTTTAAAAACTATTTTATGTCAATTTTGACACTATTTAGTAATTGATTTTTGTAAAAAATCATAATAGAATTATTAGTTCTAAAAGGTTAATTAAATCAATAATAACATTTCATATTAACCAATAAAATTAGTTTAATTCATAAAAAGTCTCAAATTATATTTATTTGGGTATTTATAATATCAATTATTCTAATTTTTCACTATTATGGTAATTACTGCATCATCATTGTGTCATAAATAAATTAATTTATTTAATGTATAAAAATTATAAATAAAATATAATTATGTATTAAATCTTAATATATTTTTAATGAATATTTAAAATCGAATTTATAATATGTATAACCCTATATAAAAAACCGTTTAGTAAATAAACATTGATTTTAACTCTTTTAACTCTTCTTTTAATTAAATAATAATAAATGTCCTAATCTAATCCAAGTGGGACTAAATGGTCATAATTTATTCCTAAGGTTGTTTATGGTCTAGTTACACTTATCCAAGTGAATTAGGACATGTTTTAGGTAATAATAATAACATTTTTACCATTAATTACCCTATTTACTTTTAACCGTGGAAAAAAAAGTAAAAAGTTAATATTCACCAAAAATTATTTTCATCTCATTGAACCACATTTAACTTACTAACATCAACCGTGCCACTCGTATTTTTGTAATTCCACTCACAGAAGTGGTAAAATTATGTTTTTTGTAAAATTAATTTTTTCATTTTTTTAACTACCACTTAGTGGTTTCACTATTCATCAAAAAAATGAATGTTTCCAGAAAAATACCAAGAATTAGGCCTAAGATATATTTGATATTATGAACTCAAAAATGATGTCTATTTTACCAAATTCAAAACATATCAGTTGCATTAATTAATTTAAAAATTAATTCCCGTCGTCAAAACAAATAGCGTGTTCTTAAGAGATAATAACTATCAAAAGATTGACACTTGTTTATGTCTGGTTTAAATGTAGATTTACATCCAATGACCAAAATTTTATTAAATTGTAAAAATATATTCTAAATATACTTTAAAACCACTCAAATTAATAATTTATCACTATTAATTATTTCGATTAAAAAGGTTGTTTTTAATTAAAATTTAGTAATTTTCACTATTCATCAGAAAATGAAAGTTATCCGAAATGTACCAAAATTTCACCCTAAGATAATTTTGATATTCGGAATCCAAAAATGATGTCCATTTTGAAAAATAAAATTTACAAAGTTTTAAAAAGTGGTTATTACTATTCATAACGGCTAGTTTTAATAATATTTTAATATCATATCGTTGTTTAGTGAAACTCGGTATTGCGTACTATACACGCTATCAAGGAAGGTCGTGATTGAGTTTAATGCAAGGCAAGTCAAGGATGTGTGTTGTGAAATCTCCTTTTGGTGTAGCATACAAAACATGACATTAATGAAATTAAAAAGAATATTTTTCATAAAATCTCGGGGTGTTACCATTCTCATATGCATGTTTCCAATAATAAGTGATACGAATGTACTAGTAAACTCGAAAATAAATTTCCAAATGAGAAGAAATGCAGCAACGTCAACTGTACTGTCATCTGAACTAGGGGGTCCAACACACTCCTCGATGTCCTACTAGAATCCTGAAAGTAGTTTAATATTCATATAGTGAGTATACATGTATACTCAATATGGAAATCCAAAATATCTCATGCACATGTGGGGAGGAATTATAATGCCCCATGAAAAAGGAGAAAACCAATGAACCTTCAAATGAAACCATCCACACAAACCTCACCAAGGAACACTCCTAAAATTACGCAAGTCTTGTAAAGTAATAGTAATAACACCTTGTTGTTTTGGTATCCCGCACCACTTCACCAATGGTTATTAAAGACCTCATATGCATCAGATCACCCCCTCCATTCTCACAGAAATCCAACTACCATACCATAATCACAGACACCTTGGTTACAAAATGACATATCCCACCCGCACACACTCGGGCCACAAAATCCACACGTAATCACACCCGCAGAAACCTAGGCTAGGACAACGACCACCATGCATGAAGGCATCTGGGCCAGAACACCTATTACCATGCCCGAAGACACTTGTGTCTCATCTTATAGACACATGGGAAACAGCCTTCCCACACACACTTGGGAGAAACACCACATCTACAATGCATGAAGATTAATGGTAAATAATGGTCCTCATGCCATTATAGCCAATTCGAAGAGTGTTGGGCTACTCGGGAAATTGAGTAGAAAAAGGAACTAATAACCAGCCACTCATAAAAGTGTTGGGGAAAACACCCACCCCCATGAAATGGGTTGTTTGGAACAAAGTTCTCAACTTGGGTGGGGTGTGAATAAAAAACATAAGAACTGAATTATACAAATAGTTAAACAAGAACTCATCAAATCTTAGGGGTTCCATCAGTATCCCATATACTAACACCCTTGTTAATATTCAATCATAAAAAAGCACAACTGCCAAAATCAAGTCACAAATCATTCCACGAAAACAATTTCCTATTGAAACCATTATTGTTTTTACATTCAACTGGTTTTATTTAAATAAGTCTTAACCATAGGGAAACTAATAGCCAGAAACACAAGCCAAGGATGGAAATATGAGACATGCAACAATTTAAGAATTCACACCTGATTCTCTTGTAAAGTCGCAACAACAAATGGGATCGGTGAGATCACTTAATGCACTGGAACCAAACCATGACCCACCATACATACCCACACAACCTCATGTCCACAAAACAACAACTATGCAACTATAGGGATCACATCCCCATCCATGTCACCCAATAATAATCAAAGCGAAAAACTACACAATTTACCATGATAGAGCAAGAGAGTGTCTATATTAAAACACAATATTCATTGACTTCCTTCTTTTCCATTTGGTTAAACTGGGTGATAACAGAAGGATTATTATTCACCAGACATTCATTTAATCTACCGTGATTATGTGGTTATCAAATTTCCATTTTACATCCATTCAATCATCATAGAATACAAGGGTCAATTTTTGGGCAAGGAAAGTTAACCAACAACCATGATTATCTGTGGTCAAAAGCCCATACAATTCACAACATATAAGAAATGGTAAATGAGTACAACGCCTTCATTAGACACACCCCTTCCTTTTTTAATGTCTATTTTTTTCGTTGTTAAGGTTTGGTTTCATCCATCCCCATAGAAACATTATAATACCCACCCCATATGATACATAGTAATGATAGACGAAGGATGAAACCTATTTTTATGATCTATTAAATATTTTTTTCTCCACGTGCTATGAATTGGGATGCACGACTTGTAGGGGAGGAACTTCAGGGACTCCAAGAGTGGGTGAGAAAGGATCCTATATAGACGCACCCCTAGCCTCAAGAAGGGGGACTCCAAACATCCCAAGGAATGAAATAGATACCAACCAATAAGAAGAAATAATTCCCCTGTGATAAAAAGGTGAGATCCTGGAGTTATGTAATATGAATATTGAATGGATTTAATGGGGGATCATGGTTTCACCACGAGGTTGGATGGATACACATGATGTAATTTATTGTTATTTAATAATTCTCATTAGAGAATTGTCCATAATTGGTGTGAGTAAATAGGATTTCGTTAAATATTGGAAAACACGTAATAGTGGAAGAATTGGAATATATTGGAAAAGGGTATGGCACCGAGGAAATAACCCATAATTTTGGTAAGTCAATGTTCACCTGGATCTTCATGGATTTTAGATATCATTTATGGGATTTCAATGTTTTTAACGGGGGTATTAAAATGCTCTGATGTCAAAATATACATTTTGGGAGCAGAACTGGAAAAAGAAACAAATGTGGGACACCATTTTGTGAGACATTGTAAATGGTTCCATGGTCACAGTGCCACCGTAAGTGGTGCCAACATTTCAGTGTGCGACCATTATGGTCCCACCCTCATGGTACCACTATGTGCAGGGCAAGCAGTTTGTTGTGAAACCATGGCTATTCAACCATTACGGTACCACAATCATGGTCGCACCATTTCGGTGGGATACCGTGACCGGTGCCACCGTTACGGTGCCTCTGTGACCGGTGCGACTGTTTCATCATACAGTTTGATAGAACCAAAATTGGGTAAGCCTCTCAATGATTCACTACCCAGTCCATTTCCACAACACCCATTCATGAAGATAGGTTTATAGATATGGTCAATTTTTCAACATGGTATGAATATTTTATTTTTTTCACTAGTTGTTAGACTAGAACATTTCTAAATTACAAAATAAAATTATACTTCATTGGAGATAGAGAGTTCACTCATTGTTTAATTTTCATGGTAAATAATATAATATAAATATTAAAAAATGAGTTACTATATCTTTATTATTTTCCTAATTTAAAATTAAATGTGTACTAAACTATATTCCACGATTTGAATTTTTAAAATAAAATGATGGATATCAAAAAATGATAAATTCTAGTACCCAAAATAAAAAAATCCCCTATATAATAATTTTAATTAAAATAATTAAATAAAAAATTAAAATATAAGTTCCTTAAAAGTATTATTTTTTTCCAATAATTATTTTACTACATTTTCACCAGAATTACATAATTCAATTAAAATATTTGAAAGTGAAATTTTCATCACAAATTGATATAAAATCATATAATTCCACAAATAAGAGAAAAATTTCAATAAAAACACTACTTGAATTCCCAATTTTGTTATTGAAAAAATATATATATAAGGACACATGAATCACAACACAATCTCATTGTTATAGTTGAATATTATCAGAAAGGAATCATAAATATTATCATTATTTAATATTGTCATATGAGAATATCTATGGATCAAACAATAGAAGGATATGGTTGTAAATGATATATATATATATATATATATATATATATATATTGTACCATTGTTTCACCTATATCTGGTGTGTATGCATACTAGGTCTGTAAGATTGTTAGTAGAGTCTTGATATATTTATGTCTATAATTGAACTATCTTTGTGATCTCTATGATAAAATATACACATGATACACCATAAAGAAATTTCATAAAACCTCCCAAACCAATCCCCATAAAACATGTCACTCCAAATAATATAAAAATTATAGATTTATCCAATACAAATATATAAGGACATGACCCACTAGGTCTACATGTGGTCTACCTATAAGCTATGTTTGAACCTAAATCTAAAGTTCAATGGGAATGTTGGTGAATACTAGTGGTGAGTAGGAATTTAATTCACATGGGAATCCATATCTCAAATAAGTTTGACATAATAAATCCTCCATGTACATCACATTCATGAATTATAAGAAATGTTTTACTAATAAAATAGAAAAAAAATGTCAAAACCACTAGAACAAACTGAGTGAAATGATATGATATATATAATAGTTCAAATAAATAATAACTTCTTTAAATAAATTAATTCAAAACCTAACATATTTAGAAGAGGTATAACCCAACTACTGAATATTGATTTCAACCACTTCCTCTAATCCTCTTTTTTGTGTACTATTAATTTTGAATAACACATAATCCCAAAGACAACCATTTAGAGACATATAAATTTTATAGGAAATGGCAAGTGTGTGAAAAGATGAATAATCGGTGAGTATAATCATAAATTATAGGATTCCATAAATAAAAAAGAGGATAATATAAATATAAATTGTTAGCAAAACCTAAAATGTGGAAAAGGGAGATGAAATTAAAAAACACTTTGTTTTCATTAAAGAAACTAAATGAAGACACAAAAAAACACTCCATATTGAATTATGGATAAGTATTATAAGTCTATTGATATATATATGCTCAATTATTCTACCAATTCTAGTATCCGAATATAATATTAAAATGATATGGGTGATTCGTTAATCAATAATGGAATATCATGTAAAAGGGTGTATTGTCCCAATGAGGGTGGATGAATTACATTTCATCTAAACAAAATGTTAACTGGGTAACCCTCCACCTATTGATGAACAACTCCTTAAAGTGTTTACCAGGTTGGTTTTTAATACTACATGTATAAGAAACAAGGACACACATCTTGACCTAAATGTTTCATAATATGGTCGAAAACACTAATATATCATTAAAGATCAGTCTCGAGTCTCAAAATCTGTATCCCATGATAGAATCATCCAACATTTCATTCCACCATTCTCTATATCACTAATACAGAAATAATATTCCACACAATGTATTCTGTGGAATTTTACAATGGATGTAGTAAATTTAGATCAAATTTCGATTTATAACCAAGGAGATGTATTTGTAAAAAATATAAGGATAAGTGCATGACATGAATCATTGTTTACATGCAGTTTTCTCACATGTAATAATATTTAAATGTCTACATTCAATGTAAATAATTTCAAAATCCATATACATGAAATGTTCACTAGTTAACATTATGTGAGGGATCATAATGGTTCTAACCAATACACAAAATGTACATGGATTGATTTCCTTTGAATGGTTACATGATGTATGAGATCACCACATGGCCATGTTATATTTAATAGGGATGGATGTGTGGTCCACTTTATATTGAACACTACAATGAATGTGTTCCTCCATGAATTCTGACATATACTCAAAAAATTTCTAATAATAATGTATTCATCACATGATCTACACATGTTCATGAATTCCACCACTAAAATTACATAAAACTCAACCTGATTAAGTAATAATGGACCCCCATCCAAAAATGTGACATTTATGAATTCCCATTACTAAAAATCAATATTACCCTTAATGATAACAATATTTTTCATCTCAGTACATCAATTAAAAACATAAATCACCTTTAAGGATTCATCATCTATTGTTTGGGAAATTTTTTCACACCATGATATCTATGGATTGATGGAAACATAAAAAAATGAATCATATGGTTTTATTTCATTTCAAACATGATCAGTAATGTTTGATTTACCACTCAATATAAGGGTGATGGTGATGAACATGATGAATTGTAGGGGACATTAATTAAACCCCAATGTGAGTATCAATGATGGTTGTTGGGAATTTGATCATTTATTTACATGTTTGGATGAAATTAAAAAAATAATATATTTGTTGCGTAAAATTTCATTACAACCAAATAATAAATTGTACTACAATAGTGAAATTTGAGTTTACTGAAATATCAAGGATTTAATGTATATAACCAAATAGATGATAGCACGATAAAATATATTGTTAAAATATATATGTAATAAGACCCTCTTTTTCATTGTCTTGATCACTGATGATGAATTGATCAATATCAATACTATTGGAGATCCTCATCGATTCTATACATTTATAAGAATATTTATTTTTGGTCTCATGTCACAGGTTATGACAATGATACCTCTCTGATTTATTGGTTTTCTTCAGATGACCATTTAATATGTATATATGAATGTTTAAATAAACTATGGGATGTTTAAAATAATTAATATATTTATTTATCATTTATTTTCAATTATTTAATATCCATACATTACAATGCCTCAAAACATGGGTTTGATTTGAATGAAACATATGTCTGCCTAGAGTGATTCATTCATTCCAAATCGAATGGAAATATTATATTGTAATACAATATTCTATTTTTGTGGAAAAATAGTAGTATTTTAAATGTTTCATATGTATGATTAAATTTCTTAAATATCTTAATTATATTAAATTTTGGTCCTTGTTAATCTCATTATACATCATAAACCTTTTTTAAAATCCATAATTATATATAGAATTATAAAAAGTTTATAGACAAAAAAATATTGTCTTTAGGGTCTTTTATAGTTGATAAGGTGGGGACATCCATTGAATACTCATTCATTATTATATATTTAATGTAATTTATCTTGAAAAGTGGATCTATAGATTGCAATTATGAAAATGGAATAACTTTGGAGTGTATTTCCATTATCAACTCATATAAAGATAATATTATTTTTATAATTTTAGACATTACCACTTCACTAAACCCTTTTTTACAAAATTTTAACATTAAAAGAGTAAATTAGTTTTCACCACAATAACGTAATTTTATTTATAATAATGTAATTATTCATTATTATTAATTTTTCTTTTTCAATTCCCAACATTAAATGCATTATTTTATATTATTTCATATAGTTCAAAATAAATTAATTTTATTTAAAAATTAATAATATGGATAACATGATTATCGTGATAAAAATTGGTTTTATTACTTGTAATTAATGTATTATTATTCAATTAAAACTAAAAGGTATAAATCTGTGTAAATTCACTAGTTTATATAATATATTAGAACAAATCATCAGTATAGTTATTCAATAGAGATTAAACTATTACAATAATATAAATACACTAAAATTATATATGAAATAAAATTCATTCATAAATAAATATTTTTAATTTAAAATGGCACTATATTTATTTCTAGCTTTGTAAATAATCAATAAAGAAATGTTTCTTAGTTTTATTATTTGTATATACTATTCGTTTCATCACAAACATTAGATCTGATATATCTACTTTTTAAATAAACACATAGAATAAATATAATATTTCAAAAGGCATATTAGTTTCAACAGATAATTAAATTATAGTACCATATAGTTAGATGATTACCTCATTGATTATATTGATTTATTTTCATAAACATTAATTGATTTTTAAGAATATATTTTCATTTAAAACTATATTAATAATTTATTTAATTTAACTAGATAAATGTATTGTTCTAGATGAATTCATAGTGTATTAAAATAATCATATTTATGAAAATATATGTATCATTTATTTTTATTATCAAAACATCTACTCTAAAATACCTCATGATAACAATATTGAAAAAATGGGTGAAACCTAAAATTGTCACCATCATGGGTGTAGTTTTCACATGCATAGATCACATTATGATTTTAAATAGCATGATCTTAAAAAAAATGTGATTTATCTAATGTCTTATAGGTTATAGGTCATTGGGGAATTAGTCTATGGAAAACATTTGTGATGAAAACACTATTCCATGATTATATTAGTGATCCCAATAATGATTATTTATATTACTTGATTCTATTTCATTTAATTATATATATATATATATATGTTGTCGCTTCTATTTATACCCAACAAGTAAACATATGAGATACAATGATTACATATTGAATTATCACATTCATTATATGACATGTTTTTTTGTTTTATTTTGTGTGTGATTCATGTTATTAATATATATAGATGTAATTACAAACTAAACCATAGGGGTGTTACCATCATTGAATATCTTATAAAATACATATTTATATTATTAGTTATTCCTCACATATTTGAATTGTTATGGGTATCTATTGAATTTAATTTATACAAAATATAATTTAAAATGATAAATCTACAGAATTATCTTTTTGAAGACCATAGAACTCGCTCCAAAGTGAAAAATTTAATTCATTAAAAAAATTTGTATCCTCAAAATTTAGTTTCTCCCTATCCATTTGAGCTAAATTCCATTTATTATTGGATATTATTAACTATATATTTGATGTAATTTATAGAGAATGTATATAATAAAAATTTCATCAATAGATGATTATGGGTTGATTTTTTATAAGAAACATGATTTACCAATTTAGAAAATTAATTTATCATTTAAATATATAGAAAAATTAAATTCCCCAAATTCTATAAAATTGTATTGATGCATGAATAATGGGATATAATGATATCACATCCTAAAAATATTCAGTTAGATAATATTTTAAGACATTAATAACTATAACTTTACCAAAATATGTCTTGACTATAAAATTAATATTTATTCCTTATGTTAAAATAATGATACCTTTAATAAATCTTCAATATATGAAATGGGTTTATATAATGAGAGAAAAATAATATATTATTACTTTATTGGTGGACATTGAGTTTAAATATCACAAATAAATTTCACTACCATAATAAATTATGTGATTTAAGAATACTTCCCTATATCCATAGTATTTTGAGGATTCTAATGTTGAATGTTATCATTAATACATGGATTGGTTCACTGTATTATATATGTACAAACCCCATAAATATGGAATACTGTTAAGAATCATTATATTATAGAATTATATGATACAAAAATGAGTCCTAATATGAACAAAATATTATGAACAGAATTTAAACAAATATTTGGTTAATCCTGAATCAATTTCATCTCACATAGGTTGATTCATGATCTATATTATCATTCATCATATACCAGTACACGATATTACCTAAAATATACAAGATACTAACAAATGAACCACAGAAAAACACTCCTAGATATAGTTCAAATTACACATAATTTACACACTATTGATGATTCCAAATGGGATGACCGAAGCATATAATTTTTTCATATAATATTATTTTTCATAGATATTCTAATCATCAAACAATAAGTACTCCAAAAATACAATACTATTACTGACATTATATATTACTGAAAAAATATTATTTTAAATAAGTCTTCAACATGTCACAATAAAATATACACACATGAAATATAAATAAAAATATCACACAATATATTAATCAACATTAACTACGGAATAAAAAACTCAGAATGGGTCATCGGAAATGGTGTATTTTATTATATATAATAAATTAATATTATAATTTAGAATAAGATTGGAATACTGTTATAAAAATGTAATTAGATAATATTAATAGAATAAGATAACCATAGAAATTAATTGATAGATAGTAAATCTTGAATCCTAGCCCCATACATTTATCATAATAATTTTCATGATTTATAGAAACATAGAAGAAAGGGTCTCTAATAATGGGAAAAGAAAATTATAATTTGATATATATCTATTAAAAATAACATTGACACAACAAAGTTGTTTATAAGGCATGATATAAGGGTGTATAACCTATACTATTCAAACATATACCATGGTGTATGAATACTATTACATGGGAAAATAATCATTGGACATGAAGCATAATGTTGAAATTTGTTACGAATAAAATATTATAAATTCATAAAATATTTACTATATATAATAAAAATATTGTCCATGAACTATGTTGTGATAATTATAAAAAGAAATAATATCAATTCATTTGGTTGCGAACACAGATATTCAAATTTATGTCCATGTATTATCATTTGGAAAACACTAATTGAAATTATTTCCATGTAATACCATGTGAATGTAATTAATCATGGTCTTATATAAGTATTTTATTCTCAACATCTATAATAACAGTATTTTCTGTTTATTTTTATGTAAAAATCATGTAGTAATCATTAAAACACGTTATTGTATGACCATAGCTAGATGCATTCATTTACACTACTTCTTTGTTCAGATAAAAAACAATACCCACTGTATTGGAGGTATATAGAGTATCCTAACCAGAAAATAATGTCAATACACACATATTTTATCAATAATAAATAGGTAATACATAATAAAATAAACCTGTGGAATGAAAATGGGAACATTAAAATTTTCTGACAGTATCACATAAAATCACATCATATGATGATTGTTTTACAACATAATTAAAAATATCATAAGTTGTATATCACAGAAAAAATCGAATGATGATATTAAAAAATAATCCATATAAGATATATCTCTAGATGATTGACCAGAATATGTTAATGAATTTATAAAAAAATTTAATTTTGTTGTATCATTTTCAGAAATATAAAATGTAAGAAATCACTTCCAAAAATACATTTTGGTAATGTAATTGGGGGGATTTTTAAACAATAAAAATAAAAGAATACAAAATTATACTTCATTGTGGAGAAATATTTTGATATAAATAATATTATGGTGGATGAAAAGAAATATTAATGTTTATATAAATTATCGGTTTATGATATTTAGGAAAATTTAATGAGAAATCACATTGATAAATGTGTTTAAAATTATCCCATGTGAAGAAATATAATAATAATTTATAATGTAATAGATTATAAGATATATTTTAATGTTAAAATAATAAATAAACCAATATTTTATTTTTACCAACATGAAATAGGGCATTATAATATCATAAGAAAACAAAAACAAAAAAAAATTTAAACTGGGAGAGAATTTATTTATAATAAATTATATGGGGATAATTTAAATAACCATGGTAAAACCACGAAATATTATTAATGAATAATCATATAAAATGAAGAAAAAATGGTAAAATAATTATTATAAAATTCGTAAATATAGTGTAACACCCAAAGATTTCACAGTACATTATCTCTTCAAAATAATTAAATAACTTGTGCTACACGCAACACCGAGTTCTAGAGCACAAAAACAAATCAAAAAAGCAGTTCAAAAAAGTTTTTATGAATAAAAATGACTGAGTTTTGAATTTTATATACTCCATATAATTTTAGAATCCATATTATGTGTTTTTTAGTTATAATATAAGAACAAACTCATTTTTTTGAAATAAATGAATTATTTTTAAAAAAAATTCTGTTTTACAGCCTTTTAATAGAGAACCCTTTTCTAAACCAATATTTGGCACTTTTATATATTAATTTTAATGAAATTAATTTCTTTTTTATAAGCGGGACATAAAATTTTAATTTGAATAAATTTTTTGAAATTTTCTGATAACATTAATATTTTGATGAATATTAAAAATATCTAATTTTTTAATTGAAAAAAAAAAATTTAATTGAGAGAATTAATTTTGTTAAATTTTGAATTTTAATAATTTGGAAGTATAAAAAGATAATAATTTTCACATTTAATACAATTTATCTGATTATATGTAGTTTAACATTTAATATTAACGTAAACACATGTCAATCTTTTAATAGTTTTTACATTATAAATAAACTATTTTTGGTTTTGAAAATGAGAATTAATTATAAATTAATTTTTGAAAATTATTTGTTTTGAATTTGATAAAATATAATACATTTTTGAATTCAAAATATCCAAATTATCTTTGGGTGAATTTTTTGATTTTTATGAAATCATTCAATTTTTTTATTAATACTGAAAAACACTACATTATTTAATAAAACTGACTTTTTAATTAAATAATTTTATATTTTATTTAAATTAATTTTAAGTGAAAATAGATATATAATTACTATATATGTTCAATGAAATTCACTGGTGTCATTTTATTATAAATTTATATATATATATATATATATATATATTTAACATTTAAATGTCATTTACCGACCATCTAGGAGCATTTATTAATTTGCATAAAAAGAAATTTTTCCACTTCTCTGAATTTATTTTCAAAAAGATAAGTGGAAAATTTGACTTTAGTATGTAAAATGTTGTTCAATAAGATGAAAATAATTTTTGGTGAATAGTAACATATGACTTTTATTTACCAAAGTTAAATGTAAATATGGAAATTAAATGTAAACTTCATATTATAATTACCATAACACATGTAATAACTCAATGGGATACGTGAATTATGAAAAAATCCATAGGAATAAAATATGATCCTTTTGTTCCACTTGTATTGGATTAGGAAATTTATTATTATTTTATTTAAAGAAGAGTTAAAAGTGTCATTTTCAATGATTAATAACTAAATCGTTTTTAATATTGAGTTATACAAATGATAAATTCGACTATAAATATTAGTTATAAAGATAAAAATATTTTAGACATAATTGTATTTTATTTAAAATTTAATTGTTTAAATAATTAAATTTATTAATGACATAATGATGAGGGAGTGACTACTTTATCAATGAATGATTAAAATAATTGATATTATAAACATAAAAAATAAATTTAAATTGAGGATTTTGTTTCCATGCATGAATTTTCTAGATTAATATGGAATGTTAGGGTCTATTCAATGCATTTTCATTGATGTAATCAGGTTTTTATGACTTAAAAAAACAAATACTAAGTAGTTTCAAAATTAACATAAATGAGTTTTTAAAAACAATTCTATATTACTGAATGATATAATATTCCAAAAAATCTATGGCTCGTCCAAAATACTTATATAATGATTAATATGTCATTAATGAACCACTTAGTGTTCTCTTGGAGTTTTATATTATGTTTATTAATAATTTATTATAATAATTAAATATTAAATGGTAAAATTTAATCAATTTAACAAAGAGTTAAATCAAAATAATATGGTTAATATGGTGACATAAACATTTATAAAACATATTTGTTGAGAGTATTTAGACCCATAACAACATTAGATTCTGAATAAAAAAATTTGGATCCCTCAGAAACCAAAAATTATTTTATAATAAAATAATATTTCAAACTTTTCATAATGTACCCCTCACAACTCTTATAAAAGGTTACTTCCCCTTCTGTCTAAATCACTCTCCAAATCCATTTGTCATGGCCATCACATACTCAAATCACCTCCCAAAATATCTCATACCATCATAGAGGCCTTCCCTTGATTATAATTCCATCCTAATGTTCCCTTTTGTTTTAATAAAAAAGTAATCACCCAAATAAAATTTAATTATTTTATCACCACATTCAAAGTTTTTTTCTTCTTCCACAATCTTTTTTTTCATTATTATCATTCCAAAATAATAACTCTAATGTATTCTACACTCTGTAATGTTATTATATATATAGAACAACCATACACATTATTCTATCCATCCAATGAATGATAATGTCACCATTCGTGCGAACATACGACTTACCGTCTTCACGTCGTGGTGTAATTTTTTATTCAACACTTTGTTATTTGGATGGATATAATGATAAGTAATATTTATATAAATAATGATAATAACATGCTAAATTATCTGTAAAATTAATATACCATCCAATTCCATAGCTTTTAATCATTATGTTAATGATATATTCACTCGTGTGAACACACGACTATCCGTCTCCACAACGCGATGAGATTCATATCCAGGAACACCATTCAACGATGATTATAAAAATATATATTGCTAATAAGTATGTAATATATGAAATAATATTGCTACGTGATATATATATATGCGCATAAAATATCTGTTATTCACTTTCTCTGTTCAATATGGTATGAAAATGGAATCAAAATTTATGCGTACGTATGACCTACTGTCTCCATAAATGGTGTTTTCCATTTCATATATCTATCAAGTATACATATATATTCTAAATATTTATTATATATAAATGATGTTTTATATTATGGAAGTATTTAAATCATGATATAAATGATATATTCAAGAATAAAAGTTAATAGAAGTACAATAAAGAAAGCAATTTTTTCCCAAAATGTTATCATAACATGAAAATCATTATTAAATGGTTAGTATATAGACAAAAATTAATAATGTATGATATTATAAACATGAAAGTGGTTATGTAATTATTTGAAGGTCCCCAGGACACCCTGACAGGGGAGGGGTGAATCAGGGTGAAAACTTTTTCTTTTAATGTGATGGATCTTGTTCCCACGTTGGTAGGAACATATTGAAACTGTATGATGAATATGATCAGAAAGCAAACATTCACATGCATAGAGAAGACACATCACTTTTTACATGGTTCACCACTAAGGGCAGCGTCCAAGGAGCATATGCCGACAAGTTGTTAGTCATACGAAATTCCACTAATCTTTACTAGATGTGGATTACAAAGGTCCGGGCATATTCATTCGGTCCCATGTTCACTGCCTCTACAAAGGTTCAGGGATAGCTCACTACTTCCCTCAGGTCAATCTCGTTGACTCCCCCTGGCTCACTACCCTTGTTGAAGTCACAATCAGTTTATAGACGTGAAGGTCTCCTAATCATTTCATATGAATGCATCCTTTATTGTATGTAGATGCTCTGTTTATGTTCAACTCTCACCAGATGAAGAATCTCACTTTGCAATGAGGGTTCCGGGTGATCCTCCGGCTTTTGTGCAGCTTCAAAAGGACAAATTTACTTTATCAACCCTAGCGCACTTCTCCAAGCCCAACATGCAAGTTCCAAGAATGGTGTTCAAGTCATGTGCACGGTACAAACTTGGCGTGCAGGTGAATCCAAACCACTTGTGCGACTCTGCCTCTTTGAGCTCCAAACTTGCGCGACTCAGCACCTCTAAATCCCAAACCACTTTGGACTCGCATCCAAAAACCGGCGCGCAGCCTCTACATGCGTGACCCAACAAGCAGTTGCGTGACTCAACCACTTCCGCGATGAGAGCTCGGAAAATCTCTATGTTTTGAGCTTCGTTACAAATAGGGAGGGGGTCCTCTATTTATAGGCAAACTGGATCTCGTGCACGGTGGCGTGCGAGTCTTCCCTCTCCATGTAGGTTCAGGTGCATAGCTCATCCTCTCTAGACTCTATCGCACTACTCACTTGCAAAACCATATGGATACTTGTGCGACATTCCTTCCTTTTCCATATTTTGAAGTCATAATCTTGAAAAAAATAGGCCCGTAAGTTTCCAATCCTCTTAGGTATCGGCGCGCAAGTCACTTCACAGCGCGCAGGTCACTTGCGCCACAAGCCCAAAACATGCGCGGCCCTTATCCCTTTACCATTTTCCCATGTTCTGATCTTTAAAAACATATGGCGCGCATTTTTCCTCTCCTTCAAGTACACGGCACGCAAGTCTCTTTTCCGGAAACACTTTTCATCATTTTTCGATTTTCAGGCCCAACAATTTGGCAAACACTGGGAAAAAACGCCACCTTCAATACTATTGCATGCTTGAACTGTATGATCTCTTTACTGGTCCACATTCTAAAATTCCGTTGAGGAATGACAAAAAACACACACCATACTCCAAAAAATTCATATAAGACCATTGTTCCCACAATATCTCCTTTGGGTTTGTTGGCAATCAGAAATTAAATTAAATAGATCTCCATCAATGTGCAAACCAGAAACACAAGAATCAACTCAGCCAACACTCCAAGTATACGTGAGCAATGCTCGGTGTAGAAAACAAGAGAGGAAACGTGAATTGGGTTCCAGTGTTTTGGAATTCTAAATGATGACCAAGAATCATTACATGAATGATGAATTCTTTCTTATTCTTATCATCCTATCATTGGCACTGAATTCGCATTATGTCACAAGAGTATTACAGTCTGAACATGCCTGAATTTATTCCTTTCTCCCCCATTGACAATAAACCCAATGCCTGGAAATTTGTTCAATGTTCAGCTCAAACCATACTCCCCCTGGATAGTATCTCCCCCACAAACCTGCATCACATCCATACAAAGATAAAAACAGATATCATAATTGGGGAGAGAGGTATTGCGTAACCTCTTTATACACTGAGAGGTGGATGAACATCGAGGTTCAACAGATACTTCTCAAACACAACCGCTGATAGTGTCTTGGTCAGGATATCAGGCACTTTCTCATCAGTTCCCACATTATCCATTCTAATCACCCATTGTTCAACATTTTTGTTGATAAAGTGATACCCGATTTCAATATGTTTCGTACAGGAATGCTGAAAAGGATTCTTCGTAAGATCAATTGTTCTCATGTTATCACAGTATATCACCATTGGTTTCTTTACCTCATCACCAATATATATTAATTATTGCTTCATACATAGTAGTTGAGTGCATGCCTTTGTGGCAGATATATACTTAGCATCAACAGTACTAAGAGATGTACTTTCTTGTTTCTTTCTCAACCATACAACACATGTTTGCCCAATATAGTAGCCTCCACCAGTAGTGGACTTTCTGTCTACTACATCACCAGCCCAGTTAGCATCAGAAAATTCTGATAATTCTCTGTCCTTGCCTGCAGCAAAAAATAACCCGAAGTTATTTGTACCTTGAATGTTCCACTTGGTTCTTTTTACTGCCGCCATATGTTCCTCCCTTGCATTACATTGAAAGCATGCCATAAGGAATGTGGAAAAGACAATATCTAGCAGTGTCGCTATCAGGTATAGTAGGCTCCCAATGATGCTCTTGTACATGGTGGGATCCACAGAGTCCCCATCCTCATTCTTTCCAAGTTTAGTTCCAACTACAATTAGAGTTGACATTTGTTTGGAGTCTTGCATGTTAAACTTCTCAGCAGCTCTCTTGCATACTTTTCCTGAGAAATGAAAGTGTATTCCTTCTTTTGAATCACATGCGGCCCCAAGAAATATGTGAGCTCCCCAATCATATACATTTAATATTCTGATTTCATGTGGTTGGAAAATTCATCCACTTATTTCTGCCTGATGCCACCAAATATGATATCATCAACATATACTAGAACCATGAATTTATCTTTTGGAGAATTATTCACAAAGATATTGTGATATACTCCCTCTATTTTGAATTTTAGCTTCTTGAGATATGAATCCAGCCATGAGTACCATGCCCCTGGTTTCTGCTTCGAACCATATAGAGCTTTCTTCTGTTTGCAGCCCATTGTTTCATCATTACCCAAAGCAAAGACCACTGGTTGTTCAATGTAGACTTCTTATTTGAGTACACCATTCAAGAATGATGTATTGACAAACATTTGATAAACTTTATATCCTATTTGTAGTGTCATGGCAAGGAAAACCCTGATTGACACTAGTCTAGACACTAGAGAAAAGGTTTCTTTAACATCAATGCCTTCAATCTGGGAGTATCCTTTACTTACCAGTCATGCCTTATTTCTGATGACACATCCATGCTCATAAAACCTATTTTTGAAGATCCATTTGGTACGAATCACATTGTGACCTTTGGGACGCTGGAAAAGATCCCATGTCTGATTCTTTTCAATCTAATCTAATTCATCATTCATGGATTTCACCCATGGTTCATCATTTGCAGCTTCTTCGAATGAGGATGGCTCTACAACTGATAGAAATGAAAATTGTGTGTTATTCATCATCCTTCTTGTATTAGTGGGTGCACTCCTATCCCCAATTATGTTGAATGGATCAATCTCAGCTCTTAAATTTCTCCTACGAGGTTCAGTTTCATTCTCTTCATCCATAGTTTCTTCTTCAGATTATTATTCTGAGTCAACCTCATGATGTGACTACTGATTGTTTTTTACAACATCCTCTATTTCTACATTTGTATTTTATTCACGTTCACTTTCTTGTTGACTTTCTATCACATCAGCATATGACTTCATTAAAGAATTTTTGGTTTTATATTTAATTATCATAACATCACTACTTTCCACAATCCTTCTAAATTCTTGTTGAAACATTTTTAGGATTTACTATTCATTGAGTAACCGAGGAAAATTATTTCATCTGCATTGTCGCCATACATCCCTTGATTTCTTTCTTTGTTCCTAATGAAGCATTTACTTCCAAAGACCCGAAAGTATTTTAAAGAGGGCTTCTGTCCATGCCACAATTTATATGGTCTCTTCGTCTCACCCATATAATGTCATGTTCAATTCTGAATGTACACTGCAGCTTGAACGACCTCTTTCCAGTAATGTCGAGGAATACGACTGACAATCAGCATAGATCATGCCATGTTGTTCACCTGTCGATTACTGTGTTCAATAACTCCATTTTGGAGTCGAGTTCTCACAACAGCTACCTAATGTTGTATCCCATGCTTCTCCAGATAATTTTCAAATTCAATGGACATGTATTCTCCTCCATTGTCAGATCTCGACACCTTGATTTTTCGTCCAGTATCATTCTTGACGATTCACCGATATGTTTTCTTGCAGTCCAGTAATTGTCGTTTCATGTGAATGACCATCACACATACCATTATAATGTAATAATCAAGGAAAATGACAAATTAACTTTCTACATGAGTTACAACAACATTTATTGGCCCACATACATCTGTTTGAATCAGATCAAGATGGTGAGATGCCCTTTTATTCTTTGGCCAATATGAACTGCAGACCAGCTTCCCACAAATGAAAGCATCACAATATTTTTCACACTCACGCTTCAGGTTGGTAATTTCCATAATAATTCTCAATTTTGATATTTTCTCCATGTGTTGTTTATTGATGTGTCCCAGTCTTCGATGCCAAAAATTGTTTTCTTCTTCAACAGTCATGTAACAGACATTTTCTTCACTATCAACCTGATATATGTTACCTTCTATTCTGCATCCCTTCATAAGTGAATTTTCTATCTTTCCCTTGATAGTGCAGCCTTTCTGATTAAAAGTATCTATAAGTCCTGAGTCACAGAGTTGAATCACACTGAGGATATTATGACGTAGGCCATCTGCGTAAAGGACTTCGGTCTTCTTTAGTTATCAATTAGCTAATTCGGCACTTCCACTCCCTTTGATTTTTAGAGCTCAATCATTACCAAATCATATTTTACCATAAACTTTCCTTTTGATATCTGTTAGCAGGCCATCATTACCTGTCATATGAGATGATAAACCGATATCCAGAATCTATTATTGTTGTTATTTTTAGCTTTGAGGGCCACCACTGCAAGGTTGGATTTATCAATATTATTACATTCCTTCCATAAGACATTGGATTTAGTATGTAGTACTGATGGCCTTTCAATTAACTCTTCTGAATACCCAGGTTCTTTATAGTGGAAATCTTCTTTGAGAGGAGAAAAACTGTTTGAAAGAGAAACACTGTCTTGCTGATGAGACTTGACTTGTCTTGAACATCAGTATGAGTTTTCCATGTACCTTCACTACCTGCAATTAGCAGCCTTATGTCCAAAGTTATAAAAACTTTAATAATATCCATAGAAATTGTTTCTTCTATAATAATTAGTATATGAATTTGTTCTCCTTTGTTGAACTTCTTTATCTTCTCCATTCAGATAGCTTCTTTCCTATTCAAAATAAGACATGGTATGGCCCAGATAGCCACAGAACTGACACTTCATGAAAGGAAATGTCTTCTCAATTGAATTTATACTCATACCTTCTTCTATGGGAGAATAGTTAGACTGTTTGTCATTTCCGAATTTTTTAGGATAATTTTCAGTTCTCCTTTTAGTTTTGATTGAGGGTTCCTTTTTCAGCACTTTAGGAAATGTTTCAACATGTTCAACTTTCATCTTATATTTATTTTGGATCTTTTCAATTACAGTATTTGATGTCTCAGCCTCACATACAATTCCACTCTTTCCAAAGCAAGCGGGTCTTTGATCACTCAAGATTTTTCCATCCCCATCTAAACCACACTTGGCTATTACTAGTAATTATTCATATGAGAATCTTTTAAACTGTATTTTCTTCCTCGATTCTTTTGGAATTGATTCAGTCTCATGTTTACTCCTTAGAGAAACAACATTCTCCTCAAGACCCTCAGAAGTCTTGGATTTTTCATCTAGCCTAGAGGTGAGGTCATTGATGACTTTTTCCTGCTCTTCAATTCTCCTTTTCAGATCCACTACATCATCATTGGTTTCAATTATTTTAGACATTACATTCACAAATTCTTCCATTCGTTCAATTTCATCTTCATGTTTATCAACATATTCAATTGATTCTTCTACAATTGATTTCCACTTATTGCAACTCTTACATTTAATCTTAAGCCTAATAACCACACCCTTAAGTTGCTTCTTGGGATCCAAATAAGTCCTCATTTGTTTTTCTCCACCAGTATATTCTAACTTTTCAACAGTGGCCATCATGGAAGCATGGTTCCCAATTTTGAATTCTGGTTCTTCTTCATCACATAATTCATTATCATCATCTTCCTCTTCACAGAAAAAACTCTTCCTTTGGATTTTCTTTCCCAATTTGAAGTCTCCCTTTTTGGAGAACCTTATCTGAGGCTTCTTGATTCTTTCATCTTCACTTTCTTCATCATTGATCTTTCTTAATCACTGAGAGGAAATGTGCCCTAATTTTCCACAATGAAAACATGCGAGAGGTAACTTCCCTTTGAATTTCCTTTTTCCCTTGCGGAACTTGTTTGTAATGAGAGAAAGAATTTATTTTTCTTAGTTTTCTTCACCGCTACTGTCTTTTGAGATTTTCAGTTTATCCATGCCCTTGAAAGCCATTTCCTTGCTCACACAAGTCTTATCATCTTCTGGTTTGACTCTCATTTCATATGCAACCAAGATGATTAGAAGATCATCTAGAGAATGGTTGGAAAGATATCTTTCCTCTTGGGCTTACACCTTTTCATTGTACAGAGGTGGAGGTATTCTTAATATTTTATTTACAATATTAATGATTTTTATTTCTTCACCTAGACCCAAATTTCTCCAACCACTTCAGTAATTCGATTGAAGAATGAGTCTGCATTCTGGTCTGGTTGCATCTTCAAATCATCAAACCGATTGTGAAGCACTTGCAGTTTTTCCTCCTTCACTTTTCTATCTCCTTCATAAATATTCTCAAGTTTTTCCCACATGGATTTTAATGCGGTTAAATTCATCATTTTTAGGTAGATCTGATCAGAAAGGGCTGTAGGGAGTGCATTTTGTGCTTTATAATCTGCATCAATAATTTTCATGTATGTTTCAGTCATAGACAGGCCTGTTGGATAAGTGAATTGTATTCCATGCATAGTAGAAAAGAGAACTTCCATTCCAAGAAATCGTTGATGAGTTCTCATTCTGTTCTTCCAGATCTGGAAATTACTTCCATCGAAGTGAGGGACTCCGCTGACATTGACTGCATTCTCCATGACAATAATGGACAGATTCACCACCATCAACCATTACCCTCTGATATCACTTAATGGACCCCAGGACACCCTGAGAGGGGAGGGGTGAATTAGGGTGACAAATTTTTCTTTTAATGTGATGGATCTTGTTCCCACGTTGGTAGGAAATTGTTGAGCCTCTATGATGAATATGATTAGAATTCAAACATTAACATTCACAGAAAAGACACATAATTTTTTACTTGGTTCACCACTAAGGGCTACATCCAAGAAGCATACGCTGACAAGTTTTCAGTCGTACCAAATTCTACTAATCTTAACTAGCCGTGGATTACAAAGGTTCATGTATAGTCACTCTATCCCAGTCTCACATCTTTTACAAAGGTTTAGGGATAGCTCACTGCTTCCCTCGGGTCACTATCATTGACTCCCCCTAGCTCACTGCCCTTGGTGAAGTCACAATCAGTTTATAGACGTGAAGGTCTCTTCATCATTACATAATAATGCATCCTTTGTTGTATGTAGATGCTCTGTTGAAGTTGAACACTCACCAGAAGATGAATCTCACTTTGCACTGATGGTATCGGGTGATCCTCCAGCTTTCGTGCAGCTCCAAAAATACAGATATACTTTAACAACCCTGGCACACTTATCCAAGAATCGTGTGAAAGTTCTAAGAATGTCGTGCAAGTCAATTGAGAGGTAAAAACAATGGCGTGCTGGTGACTCCAACCACATGCGCGACTCTGCCTTTTTGAACCCCAAACTTGCGCGACTCAGTGCCTCTAAATACCAAACCACTTTGGACGCGCAACTTCTAATTGCACGACCCAACAACCACTTGTGCGACTCAACCACTTGCGCGACGAGAGCTCGAAAAATATATAAGTATTGAAATTCGTTACAAATGTGGAGGGGGTCCTCTATTTATAGGAAAACTGGACCCCCTACGTGATGGCGCGAATGTCTTCCCTTCGCACGCAGGTTCCGGCGCGCAGCTCATCCTCCCTAGCCTCGGTCGCGCTACTCAATTGCGCAACCACACTAATACTTGCATGACCTTATTTCCTTTTCCATATTTTGAAGTTATAATCATGAAAAACAATAGGCTCTAGAGTTTCCAATCCTCCTAGGTATCGGCACACAAGTCTCTTCACGACATGCATGTCACTTGCGCGACCAACCCAAAACTTTTGCGGCCCTAATCCCATTTCCATTTTCCCATGTTCAGATCTTGAAAAACATATGGCGCGCAAGATTCATCTCCTTTAAGTACACGGCGTGCAAGTCTCTTTGCCAAAAACATTGGGAGATGTCTCCACCATCAATACTATTGTCTGCTTGAACTGTATGATCTCTTTACTGGTGCACATTCTGAACATCCACTGAGGATTGAAAACAAACACAAACCATACTCCAAATCATGCATAGAATACCATGGTTCCAACATTATTTAATAACATACTATGGTCATTACAGAAGAGTATAAGCATACCCTCGACCAATGTAATGCGCAAGGTAATAGTTAATTTCTCAATCTCATTATTATCTAAAATAGTTTATGTGTATGTATTTTCAAAGACAAATTTATTATCCATATCCATGTTTCAGAAAGAAATTTAAAAATTATTCTTTTAAGTAAATCCTTAACTAAAACATCATTTTAAATGTTTTAAAAATGTATTCTTCAAAATAATTCTCAGTATTGTCAATGTTTTCAAAATGGTTTTAAGGGTTTATTTATATAGACATTATTGTTTTAAAATGTAACTTTTGTTCAAAAATTTCCATGTGGTATGGGATAAATTGATTAAAAAATATATTTTAAGTGTCATACTCTACAAATTTGTGACATTTAAATGATTTCTCAAAACTGATATTTTTCTCAAAATGTTTTACTAATTGTTTTCAACTTTGTCAAAATTATTTAATCAATATTATTAATGAATAAGGTTGATATATTATAATAAAATCTTCCATATTTTATCAAATGTGTTATGATATGTTTTACTGTGGATGTGTTATTTTTATAAAATATTTAATTTATTTTTGAAGCATTGACAATTTTCATGATAGTTTTAACAAGAATGTTTAAGTTATGAATCATAATATTCATAAGCGGAATTCGTTGGACATTGTAATTAATGTCTGGGTCCCACTATAGTCCCTACATTCATTGTTTGGTCTCATGAGACTAACAAGTGTCTTGAAATGTGTCCTTGAAAAAAACTTTATTGGTAGTCCTTGCACGGGGCCTTGATTATACGGTAATGATGTGCAGCGTTAGGCATTCCCTCGTTATAAAATTAATTATTACATTTGATTATTCTACTAGTAGAATATCCATGTGCATGTTTATTTGGTAATTTCTGATTTATTTTATCCATATTATGTTTATGTATATGTTTAAAATAATGATATTTTATTACACATCATTCCTTAATAGTTTTTAGCTTCCGCTAAATTATTTACACTTACTTAGCATATGAGATCACCTCTTTCTTATGTTTTGTTTTCCTATGATTCTAAGAAGTGTATTATGTTTGATATATAGGGTTAAGATATGGGAATAAATGAAATCTAAAATAATTATGTATTTTGTGTTATATATTTGAATCTGTAATGTAAAATTAATGTATGTAATCTATTTTCCATGACTACTAAACTAATTTGTCCTTAGAGTATTGATTCATTGAAATCATGCATATGTATTAAAATAATGCACCGCCTCTAGGATTATGGGGATGTGGCGTTAATGTTGGTATCTTAGGAATTTTGGTACTAACCATAGAAACTAGATTTGGAAATACATTCATTAAAGAACATTAACCTAAGATATAATCTTATGACTAGTAGAGGAACATCCTAAAATTTTGATAATGTAGAGATTTTGTGTTTTTTCCATGAAATATATCCATGTATGGATACGAGTAGGTAGAGGCAGCTCTGGAACAAATGTTTTTATCTGTGAAATTAATGACATTGAGTTTCGAGGTTGACCCATGGTATCCTGGAACATGACCATGGGCCTTGTTGCACTATTGGTTACTGCACTCCTGACGGATATGCTTAGGATAATTCAAATTTTCATTACTAGCCATTATGAATGATTTAATAGTATATACATACTTATCAAAATCATTCTTTATCATTATATATTTTATGAATAATCATTTAAATTTATTTTATGTTTTTAACATGTTTGGAATTATTCATTGTGATTCATAAACTAAATTATTTTATTCCATTATTTAGAAGTGGAACCTAGTAGAATGAATAAGAATTCTAACAATACATATGACCCCGAGAGTAAGAAGGATCATATATTTCATGGTATTAAGAAATCCTTTGGAAGGGAAAAATTCGACCATGTACTCTAATCATAAGAAAAAATAGTATCACGTGTAAATAAGATATGTACAGAATTCCCTGGGACTTATGAATTTTAGGGGAAGCAAGAGAATAAAAGGATTGTAGAGAGAAAGATAGAAAACAGGAAGTGGGGAATGAAGAATTTTCCCATTTGTGGTAATTGTGGAATAAATCACCATGATAAATATTTGAAGGGAATGGGAGTATATTATATGTGTGGAGAAATAGGACACCATGTATGTGATTGAAAGGGTATGCAAAAGTTTTCAAATGCACAAATATTCCTCTACATTGTGTTTGGACACTATGTGAATCAATGTCCAAATCACAATAGTATTCTAGAGTTGATAGTATTTGATAATAATCAAGTTATGATACTACAACAGTTGAAGAGGAATGACTAGTGTTATTATGTGGTTATTAAAAAATTATGTCATTCGAGTTTTGTATCCACGATGTACTGATTATATGAATTATGAAAATAAATAAGCATTGTACTGGAGTACTATTTCATTCTGGATTTTAGATTATATGGTTCTAAGAAATGTGACTCAATAACAAGTTAAATTATTAAAAAAACATGGTTGAATGAATGATAAACCTTAATATGGTTTTGATACTGTGGTAGTGATTTTGGAATAAGATATGATTGATTTGGCTAAATTATATTCTATATTCTTGAATAATTTGAAACAAATTAATTTATTGTTTATTACATTATTGTTGGATTTTATAATATATTTGGATATAAGGAGTATATCCAGTATACTATATGGAATAAGGGATAATGAATGTAATCAATAAGGTTTTATGGTAATTCAAGGTGTTATTGTGTTTTAATAGAATACATTATGAAGATATTTCTCTATTATTACATGGTAAAAAAGTTATTCATTGTGTTAAACTTATATATAAATTTTGGTTTGTGAGTTTGGACAGGGGTATTTTGGATAAGTTTAAATAATGGATACTATTGTTAAGGTTAAATAATTTATTAAGATTATTTTTGGATTATTATAAAAAGGATAACGAGGAGGTACGACGAAAACATTTGGCATCTCGCATGGCCGCGAGACTTGAAAATGAAAGAGAAAGGTGACAATGGTGATTCACCTACCACTGGGGTACATGATGTACGAGTTTTAATAATGACATTTTTTTTAAATCTTCTGGAAAATAATTTATAAATTTATATTTTTTGGAACCCTATATGATTATGATAAATAGAGTATTTTACAATTCTATTATATTTTGTAGTTAGTGATGAGTTTGTGGTTGGAATTAGTTGAAGGATGAAATTATATTTGTCAATATTATTTTTTTCACATATTATTTAAATAAATTAAATTTTAAACTTTAGGGAAGGGATCATAAAACCAAAAATGTGTTATCCTATTACCTTATGATTTTTTGAACCGATGTTATTTTAAATCATCATAGTTTGAAGGCTACGAGGCCATCAATTTTACATGTTCTTATTATAGAGGACCACAATCACACACTATAAATATTTACGTTATTCCACCAATAATGTGTCTTTAATTTCCATTAACTTTCTAATAATTGAGATCATAATTCCATGGTGACTTTTTCATTTCCCTTCATCTCTAATTATGAATAAATTTTATTAACCCAATTTTCGATTTGTGTTTTCCACAAAGGTGTTTTTCTATTTTTAATAATTTATTTTTGAAGAACAATTTCAAATTGAAAATATGTAATCAATTGAATGAAAGGAAAATATAACACTCCAAGATTTCAAAGTTTGTTTCTCTTCAATGTAATTAAATAACTTGCGCTACACGCAACACTGAGTTTGAGCGCCCCACGACTTATCAAACAAGCTGTTCAAAAAGTTTTTAAGAATAATAATAACTAAAATACCAATTTTACAAACTCAATATACTTTTATATTCCATATTATGTGTTTCAGATACATAATATAAGAACATGTTAATTTTTTCATATAAAAGTCGAATTTTTCCACAAATTCAATTTTATCGAATTTTAATGGCGTACCCTTTTCAAAACCAATACTTGACACTTTAATATATTTAATTTACTAAAATTATTTTCATCATTATAAATGGGACATAAAAATATTGTTTGGATAAATTTTTGGTACTTTTATGATAAATTTCATATTTTGATGATTAGTGAAAAATAATAAATTTTAATTGAAAAACACTTTTTCAGTCTAAATAATTTTTAGTGTAAAATTATGAATTTTACTATTTTTGATTAATAAATAGATTATATTTTTATAATTTAATTCAATTTTTATAATTATAAGTAATTTCTCATTTATATTTGACATAAACACTTGTCAATATTTTGATAGTTATTAATTTTTAAAAACCCCATTTATGGTTTTGACAACGGGAATTAATTTTTAATTAATTAATGAAACATCAATGTTATGAATTTAGTAAAATAGAATTAATTTATGAATTTTTAATATCAAAATATATTCAGGTGAATTTTTGGTATTTTTTTGAAAACATTCAATTTTTGATGAATAGTGGAAAAACAATGTGTTATTATTTAAAACCAACTTTTCATTAAATAATTATATAATTTATTTAAATTTATTTCAATTCAGAATAGATATATAATACCTATAAATTTTCAATTTAATTAATGAATTAATTTTCTTAAAAAAATTAGATTTATAATATATTATTCCACATTTTAACGTCTTTTACCCATCTTCTAAGAACATCTGAAAATTTGAATAAAACTTAATTTTACCACATTTTTGAATTGAATTTCAAAAATCTGAGAGACACGGTTGACATGAGTAGGTAATATGTGGTCCAATAGGATGAAAATAAATTTTGGTGATTAGTGATTTTTGATTTTTAGTTACCACCGTTAAAAGTAAATATGGTAATTAATGGTAAAAATTATATTATAATTATCCTCAACCATGTCCCAATTATATTGGATATGAGTATTTAGACAAAAACCAACAATAGGAATAAAATATGATCCTTTTTTCCACATGGATTTGATTAGTATATTTATTATTATTTAATTTAAATCAGAGTTAAAAGTGATACTTTCAAAGTCCAATAAATAAACCATTTTTAATATAGGGTTATACATAAGATAAACTAAAATATAAATATTCATTCTAAATCTAAGACTATTTCATATATAATTATATGATATTTATTTTTTTAAGAGATTAAATTATTATATTTATTTATGAAACAATGAGGATGTAGTAATTAGTTTATCAATGAATGATTAAAAAATTTGAAAGTATAAGTATGAAAGAAATAAATTGAGTATTTTGATTCAATACAATAATTTTCTAGATTAATAAGACATGTTAGGGTCTATTAAATTATTATTTTTATTTAATCTTTTTTTATGACGTTCAGAAAAACCAAATACTAAATAGTTTCGAAATTGACCTAAATGAGTTTTTAAAACAAATAATATCTTATTAAATGATATAATATTCCTGAAAAATATAATGATTTTCCAAAGAACTTATTTAATTATTAATATGTCATTAATTAACTATTTGTGGTTCTCTTGTATTTTTAAAGTATGTTTCCTACACATTTATTATTATAATACAAGAGGAAATGATAAACGTTAAACTATTTAACTAAGAGTTAAATTTAAAAGATAGGATTCATATGGTGACCTAAACTTGTCTAAATACTATTTGTTGGTAGGATTTATACCCTTCCACAAATTAGCATAAAAAATCAATTTGGGTCTTTAAAAAACCGAAAATGATTTTATAATAACATAATATTTTAAACTTTTCCAAGACTGACCATCACATCCCTTATAAAAATGTACTTACCCTTCTCTCAAAATTACACCTCCAAAGCCATTTGGCTCAGCCATAACTAACCCAAATCACCTCCCAACATTTTTCACATCTTCATAGGGGCCTTCCCTTGATTAGAAAACCATTCTATGGATCCCTTTTGATCAAATCAAAAGGAAACACACAAAGAAAATGTAATTATTTTATCACCTCTTTCAAAGTTCATTTTTTCATCTTATTTCACATTGTTTGTTATTTCCATACCAAAATAATAACTCTAATAACATCTAAATACTGTGATGTTATTATAACTAAGGCACTACTATACTCAATATTCTATCCATCATATGAATTATAATGTCACCATGCATGCATACGTATGTCTAACCGTCTCCACGCCGTGGTGTAATTTGTAATTCAATACAATGTTAATTGATTGATATAATGATGAGTAATATGTATATTAATAATGAAAATAACATTTTAATTTCAATTCAAAATTAATATAACATCCATTTTCACACCTTTTAGTCATTAATGAAATGATATCATTGTTCTTGTGTACATACAGCTTATCGTCTTCACGACGCGATGAGATTTATTTCTTGGTTCACCATTTAATGATGATTTTAAAAATATATATTTTTATTAAATATGTAACATATATAAATAATAATGCTACTGGAGATATATATATTTATATACCTACATCTATCATATTTATTTACTTTCATTCAATAGGATATGAAAACGGAAACAACGTTTTTGCATATGTACCTAGTACCATCTTAATAAATGGTGTTTTCCATTTCATATATTTACCAGTTATAATATATATAATATATAAATCATGTATTATAATCTAGAAGAATTTAAACCATCATGTAAAGGATATGATCAAAAATAACTTGTTAAAACATGAATGCTAAAGAATGTGAATATTAACTGAAATGTTAATTTAACAAGGAAATCATTATTATATGGCATTATAAAGTCATAAATGAATATTCTATCATATAATAAATACTAATATGGTTATGGTATAATTTAATAACAAACATTAGTCAATATACAAGAGGTTAAATGTACCCTCAACCAATGTAATGTGCATGTCAAGGGTAAATTTCTCAATCGCATTATAATCCGAGATTGTTTATGTGTAAGGATTTTCTAGGACATATTTATTGTCCAATTCCATGATTCATAAAAAACATTCCAAAATTATTATCTAAAAGTATTCTTTTAAAAAAGATCATTTTAAATGATTTAAATATTAATTCTTCTAATTTTTTGTCATTAATGTCAGTGATTTCAAAATGGATTTAATGATTCATCAATATGGACATCATTATTTTAAAATTTTAATTACATTCAAACGCTTCAATGTGTTATGGGACACTTGGATTCAACAAATTTATTAAATAATTTCTTTTATAAATTATTGAAATTTCAATTATTTCACCAAAAAGATATTTCTCTCAAAAAGTTTTACTCATCATTTTCAACTATGTCAACATATTTTTCAAGATATTATTCATGATTAAGGTTTATTTAAAATAACACAATCTTCCATATTGTATAGAATGGGTTATGATATGTTTACTATGGATGTATGATTTTTATACCCTCTATGTTTAATGGTTGAAATATTGACATTTTGAAGGCTAGTTTTCTTACGAGTTTTTATGTTATATTTCAAAATTTTCATTTAAGGATTGTAGTAGACATAGTAAGTGACGAGTGGTGCCCCCTATAGCCCCTCAATGCATCTTTAGGATTTATATGACAAACTTGGGTCTTGGAACAAGGAGTTTAAAAAAAATTATTTGTAGTCTTGGTACAAGGCCGTGAGTATGTGGTAATGATGTCAGGCATTAAGCATTCCCTCATTGTGAAATTAATTATTAAATTTGATCATTCGACTAGTAGAATATCCATGTGCTTTATTATATGTTAATGTTTGACTTATATTCTCCATATTATCTTCATGATTATGTTAAAAGGGATGATGTTAATATTACACATCTTGCCATAAAAGCATATAGCTTCCGCTAAATTATTGTCCGTTACTGGGAATCTTGGCTAACTTATTTATTTATTTTTGATTTCCCAGGATTTGAAGAACTGCATTATGTATGATATGCATGGATAATCTAGGGGAATAATGGAATTATCAAGGAATTATTTATGATATGTCTTATGTTTGAATATTTTATGTAACATTAATGTATTTAATCTATTTTCCAAGACTATTAAACTAATCGGTCCTTCAGGGCATGATTCGTTGTAATCATGACAATGTATTAAAATAACGCACTTATTACGGGCTTCTGGGGTGGGTCGTTATAGTAGGTATCAGAAAAAAGTTTAGTATAATCCATGTAAACTAGATTTAGAAAATCTCACATTAGAGAACATTACACAATGATATACTTTGAGTATTAGTATATAAGAACTTCTTAGAATTTTGGTGATGTGGAAATTTTGTTTTCTTTACATGAAATACATCTCTATCTGGATAAAAGTATGAATATTCAGCTCTATCATATATGTACCTTGGAGTTAAAGCACCGACAAGGAGTTTTGGGCTTGACCTGTAGTATCCAGGTACACGAAAATGGGGCATACTTAACTCTTGGTTACAATACATTCAGAGGATATTCTTAAGAAAATTCACATTTTCATTACAAGAAATTATGAAGAATTTAAGAGAAAACACTTCCACAATGAAATACTTTTTTTAATCATAGATTATTTTCATAATAATCCCAATTTACATTATGTATTTTTAAATATTGGAATTAATCATTGATAATATTAAACTAACCTAGTGTATTCCATTGTTTATAAATGGCACCCAGTAGAAGAAATAATAACTCCTGTAATTCGCATGATCCAAAAAGTAAGAAGGATCATATCTTTCATGTTATTAATCTAACATTTAGAAGGTAAATTGTTTCTCATGTATTCCCATCATATGAACTAATAATATCATTTTTTAATAATATATGTAAATAAACTTTCTTCTGTCCTATGGCTTTGAGTGGAAGCATGAAAAAAAATTATGATAGAGAGAATGATGGATAAATGGAAGAGGGGAAATAAGGACTTTCACATACGTGGTAACTGTGGAAAGAATCACCTTGGTATGTGCATGAAGGGAATGAGTGTTTTTTATATGTGTGGAGAATAAAGACACCAACTATGTAATTGAAAGGTTAATAAAAATATTTAAAATGTACAATGCTTCATATGAAATGAGTTGGGACACTACCCGAATAAATGTCCAAATCATCATAGTATGCCCCAAATGATGCTATTGGAGAATAATCAAGTTATGAAACTACCACAGAGGAAGTGGAACGACTAGTGTTCTTATTTTCATATTAATGATTTATTTCATTTTAGCATTGTATCAACAATGTACTAGTTATATGAATTAAAAAATAATGATTTTAAAGCGTTACAATTTCATTGACGATTTGAGATTATATGGTTTTAAGAAAAGTGACTCAATATGAAGTTAATAATTTTGGAAAATACATGGATAATGGAAAGATAACATTTAATATGATTCTTATACTAAGGTATTGATTTCGTAAAAAGATATGATTGTTTGGATAAATTGTATTTGATGTTCTTGACTACATAGAAACAAGTTAATTGTTTGTTTATTCCTTTATTATTTGAGTTTACATCATTTTTGGATATAAGGAGTATTTCCAGTATACTATATGTAATTTGTAAGCATGAAGGTAATCAATAAAGATTTATGGTAAATAATGGTGTTATCATGTTTCAATAGAATACATGATGAAGGTATTCCCATGTTATTACTTGGGAAAAAATATCTTCATTGTGTTTAATTTCCTTATAAATTTTGGATTATTATATTAAATTGTAGTATTTTAGATTAGTATAAACATTGGAATGGATGATGTTTATCATTGGTTACTATTTTTATGGTTAAATAATTTCTTATGATTATTTTAGGATTGTTAGAAAAAAGATAACCTAGAGGTCAGGTGATAACTTGTCGCGTCCGACAAGGCGACGAGACTTGACACTAAAACCGAAGGGCAACAAAGGGGCATCACCTACCAATGGTCTATGTGATGTCCTCATTTGTATAATATAATTTTTAAATATTCATACAAATTAATTTTAAATTCAATATTTTTGGAACCCTATACGATTAGGATAGATACAATAATTTTTAATTCTATTATATTTTGTAGTGAAAAATGAGTTTGTGGTTTGAATTAGTTGAATGATGAAACTCAACATGTCAAGCTTATTTTTTCCAATTATTCTATGAATAAATTAATTCTTAAAATTTATGTAAAGGATCATGAAACCAAAAATTTGTTATCCTAATACATTCTATTTTGTTGAACTGATGATTTTCAAAATCTTCATAGATTGATGTCTTTGAGGCCTATAAATTTACAGTTTTTGTGATTGAGGACCTCAATCTCTCCCTATAAATAATTATATTTTTCCTCCAATGATGTATCTCTAACTTCTTCCAATGTTCTCTTAATCAAGATCACAATTTGGTGGTGACTTTTTCATTTTATATTACATAATATAATTACCATATTTTATTAATCCAATTTCAGATGTGGGTTTTCCGCAATGATTTTTTTCTATTTTTATCCTTTTATTTATGAAGAACATTTTCAAATGTTCAGAATGCAATTTATTGAAGGGGGTAGAATGTAACTACCCATGATTTCATAGTATGTTATCTTTTCAATGTAATTAAATAACTTCTGCTACATGCTACAGCACGTTCGAGCGCACCACGACTTAACAAAATCACCATTCAAAGAGCGGTTACAAATAGTAATAACTAAAATTTGAATTTAATATACTCCATATAATTTTATAATCCATATTATGTGTTTTTTAAGCATAATATAAGACCTTATTTATTTTTTTCGAACAAAACAATTATTTTAAAAAAAAATTAAATTTTACCACCTTTTTTGGAAAATTCTATTAAAAAAATATATTTTACACATTTATATATTCAACTTAATGAAATTAAATACTTCTTTAGAAAATATACATAAAAATTATGTTTGGATAATTTTTGTGAACTTTTTTGATAACATTTATATTTTGATTAATTGTGAAAAAAACTAAATTTTAATTGCAAACAGCTTTCTTAATCGAAATAAATTTTAATGTAAAACTGTGCATTGGATTGTTTTGGAAGTATAATATGATTATATGTTTTTCATTAAATAAAATTTAGGTAATTATAAGTAATCTTAAATTAAAATTGGACCTAAACACTTGTCAGTTTTTGATAGTTTTTACTTATTAAAAATGTTCATTTTTGTTTTGACTAGAGGAATTAATTTTAAATTAATTAATGAAACTTATAACTTTTTAATTTCATAAATCAAATTTATTTTTGATTTCAGAATATCAAGATTATCTTAGGGTGAATTTTTGGTATTTTTTTGAAAACATTCATGTTTGGATGAATAATGTAAAAAACATGGAATAGATTAGGAAATTTATTATCCATAAATTTGTCCAAATTTTATTGGATAAGTTTATTTCTACGAAAAACAACTTAAGGAAGAAAATATGATCCTTTAGGTCCACCTATATTAGATTAGGACTTTTATTATTATTTTATTTAATGAATAGTTAAAATTGTTAAATACAAAATTTTATAACAAAACCATTTTCATATATGGTAATATATAAGTTAAATTAAAATATAAATTTTAATAATAAATCTAAAAATAATTTATACCTAATGGTATTTTATTTATAATTTTTTGAGAATAGATAATTTAATTTCATTATGACACAATGATGATGCAGAAATTACTTTATCAAAAAAAGATAAAATTAATTGATATTATAAATAATAAAATAATTGTAAATCAAGGCTTATGATTGCATACACTAATTTTTTAGATTAACATCACATGATAGTGACTTTTTAATGAATTTTTTTAGATGTAATCATGCAGTTTTGACTTCCACCAAAACCAAATACTAAATAGTGTCAAAATTGACACAAATGAGTTTTTAATACAAATACTATATTATTAAATGATATTATATTCTAAAAAATATAAGTTTTGAGAAAAATGACATATATAATTATTAATATGACATTAATGAACCACATGGGATTTTCTTGTATTTTTATAGTATTTTTAGAAACAATTTATAATTATAATACATGAGGACATGGTAAAAGTTAAACTATTTATGTAATAGTAAAATCTAAAATATAGGTTCAATATGGTGACATAAAATTTAATAAAACCTATTTTTTGAGATGATTTCCACTCATACCAACTTTATCTTCTAAATAAATTAATTTGGATCCATTAAAAACTAACAATGATATTAAAATAAAATAATATTTCAATCTTTTCCAAAACTACCTCTCACATCTCTTATAAAAGGGTACATCCCCTTCTATAAAAATCACACCTCCAAGGCAACTTGTATCATCCAACCCCTACCCAAATCTATTAAAAACATCCCTCAATACTACCTAAAGGTATTACCTTGAGCATAAATCCATTTTATGGAGCCCTTATCGTCAAATCAAAAGGAAACATGCAAAAGAGAGATAATTATTTTATCTTCTCATTTAATGTTATTCATTTTTGAACATTCTCATTATTTTTTGTTTCCATACAACAATAATAAATCCTATATCTCCTATATAAAATTATTTTATTATAAATATGGTACAACCATACTCAATATTCTATCAACCCTATTAATGATAATGTCACCATGTGTACGTACGTACGACTTATCATCTTCACATCATTGTGTAATTTTTTATTCAACACTATATTATTGGGATGGATATATTGTTGAGTAATATTTATATAAATAATTAAATAATCATTATAATTTCTCTATAAAGTTGATATACCATCCAATTTTATAGCTTTTAATCATTAATGAAATCGTATCATCGCTCGTGTGTATATATGACTTACCGTCTCCACGACGTGATGAGATTCATTTCCAGGTTCACCATTCAACGATCATTATAAAAGTATTTATTATTAAAAAATATTTTATATATGGAATAATAATTAAATTGGATATATATATATATAAATGTATGTAATTACATATATCTTATTCACTTACTTCTATTCAATACAATATAAAAACTGAAATAGTTTTTATGCATATGTATGACCTACCGTCTCCATAAATAGTGTTTTCCATTTCATATATATATCTATAATAATTATTTATATTGTAAATATATAATATAAATAAATCATGTTTTATATTTTGGAATTATTTAAATCATGATCTAAATGATATGATCACGAATAACAAGTTAAACCATGTTTGATAAAAAATGGTTGTTACCCAAAATGTTAATTTAACATGGAAATCATTATTAAATGGGAAATATAAAGTAATAAATGAATAATGTAGGACATAAAAAATATTAATATGGCGATGTTTTAATTTAATAACATACTATGGTCATTATACAAGTGGTTAAATGTACCCTCAACCAAAGGAAACTTCACGGTAAGGGTTAATTCCTCAATCTCGTTATTATCTGAGATTGGTTATGTATATATATTTTCTAGGACATATTTATTATCAATGTACATGTTTCATAAAATACATTTAAAAAGGATTATTTTAAGGTAATATTTAACTAAAACAACATTTCAAATGTTTAAAATATTTATTCTTCTACATCATTCTCATTAATGCCCATGTATTCAAAATGGTTTTAAGGATTTATATATATGGATAGGAGTGTTTTAAATTGTTAATTCCTTTCATATGTTTCAAGGTGGTTTGGTAAACATTGATTAAAAAATCTATTTTAAATTACTTCTTTTATAAATTTTCAACATTTAAATGATTTCACAAAAACAAAGATTTCTCTCAAAAAAAATTTCATATCATTTTCAACTGCGCCAACATTATTTATTAGATATTATTCTTGATTTAGGATGATTTATTAAAATAAAATCTTCAATATTTTATTGAATGAGATATGAAATGTTTGAGGGTGGATGTGATATTTTTATACCCTCCATTTTTTATTGTTCATGTATAGGCATTTCATATGCTAGTTTAAATATAATTATTAATGTTCTGTTTCAACATTTTCATACGAGAAATGCATTGGACTTTGTAAATGATAGGTGGAGACCATTATATCCCCTTGATGAATTGGTATGTATTATGATACACACTATTGTCTTTGAATATGTCCATGACAAAAATATTATTTTTAGTCTTGGAACGAGGCCTTGACTATTTGGTAATGATATCCGGCATTAAGCATTTCCTCATTAAGAAATTAATTATTACATGTGACTATTAGACTAGTAGAATATCCATGTTCAGGATTATATGGATATGTTTGATTTATTTTCATCATATTATGTTTATGTTTATGATTAAAAGGTTGTTGTTTTGATTACACATCTTTCCTTAAATATTTATATCTTCTATTAAATTATTTACTAATACTGACCGTCTGAGATCACCTATTTCTTCTGTTTTGTTTTCATGGGATTCCAGGAAGTGTAATATGTTAGATATGCAGCGATAATCTAGGGGACTAATTGCGTTGTCAATGAATTAGTTATTTTGTGTTTAATGTTTCAATGTTTAATGTAACATTAATGTTTGTAATATATTTTATAAGATTACTAAACTAATCTGTCCATCATGACTTGTTTCCTTGTAATCAATCCAATGTATAAAAATAATGCACAGGCTCCGGGCTTCTGGGGTCAGGTCATTACAAATAGTATATTAATTTTAATATTTTATAATGTGGAAATATTAATAAAAATGAATGATGTGGATATTGTTCAGAAAATAAAAACATTTTTTAAAATAAAATAATATTAAAAATAAAATTAATTGAACCACATACCCCTCCAAATTTTATTGATAAGAGTGTAGATAATTGCATTATTATAAGATACATCCATGGGATTCCAATGTTTGATAGTAAAATCATATGGATTGATTAATATATGGGGGGTGATGTTCCCTTTGAATGAAAAAAGAAACCAAACATGTGAAACCCTAATAAAACCCTAAATAATGCATGATATAAATGAAATAAAACACAATGAAATTCCATTTATATCAAAAAAACTACAAAAGAGTACCGTAGTGGATGAATACAATATAAAATTACACATAAGAAGAAAAAAACTACAAAATACGATGACAATAAACAAATACAATACCCCAAATGTTTCCAAGATCTATCTCCATATAAAATTATAACTATTATTAAAAACCACTAGAGATGTGTGACACTCTAAATTCTCCCATGTATTGATACACAATATATGATAATGAACTGGTGTTCCAAATCAGAAGTGGGTAATGAAACTAAGTAGATTTTTACAAAATGAATTCTTAACTATTGAATCTATGATATAACATAATATCACCCACATGTACAAGAAATATATAAAAAAATTAAAACAATTAATGATATAATATAAAAAAAATTTCATATCAATCATTTTGTCAAAATAAGAAATACTTCCGAGATAAAAAACCAAAAAGATCATTCATGATATTTCCCTACTACTTTTTTGGAATAACTATTTCAATACACATATCAAATCAACTAGCCAATCTTGCAACATGGACCCCCAAATACACCTATATGGTGAGTCATCATTTCACTAATTCATCACATAGTGGACCATTAAGATGGGGGGAAACCCCTAACCCTTCATTATACCACTAATAATGTAAGGGAATCAATACCCTTATTTTTACCTAATTCAAATGAACAATCACAACCATTATGTCAAAAAACAATTTTCACCCTTTCAATAAAAATTTACTTTTATTGAAAACATTTAAAAAACAATTTCTATCAAATCAAACTATTATTAAAAATTATTTTCATCACAAAAATTCTAAACAGTTAATTAAATTCATAATTTTATTAAAAAAATTTCATTTAAATTTTTTCCATATAATAAACCAAATGAAAATTTTAAAATGTAGAACACAAGGCACATTTCACAACATTTTATTCCTAATTCCACAATTTCATCAAAAACTCACAAAAAATCACTAATGAGGATTATACCATGATTTCCATAGAAATTCCATACCCAAATGAAATCAAAACAAAAATTTTGTAACTAATCCGTCATGTAATAAATAGATTAGTCGAGTCTAAAGACTCCTACAGCCTGTAATGTGGTGAAAACAATGAATCACAGTCAAACACCAATAAAAACAGGTAGAATCTTTAAAATTCCACCATAGAAACCATCCCCTAACATCAAAAAATCTATATATAATTATATTTTTCCACAAATGTCATATATATATCCAATGTGGATGTTTATCATTGAATTTTTATAAAATAGAGAAGAATATCGATATAAATTGAAGAAGAACTACAATGAACAAATCCTTATAACAAGAATCAAGATTCAACACAACATGATACACCTCCATATCACTTATTATTTGATGTGGAGAGGCTATATATCAATTTTGAGATACAAATGTTGAGTTGGGTTTATTTTGGAATAAACACGAGGGGTTAAAACAAAATCCTATCCTAGATACCAGACATTATGATCTAGTTTTTAATGAGTACATGGTTAATTGTGTGATTATGTAAATTGTCCACAAACTATGCACTATATTCTGTCTCAATAGTTACATCACATTGATGGATCTAATGTTCATGAAAATCATTCAAAAATAGTGAAAAATATCTCTGCTAAACATTTCACGGTATCTCCAAGGTAGCCACATGGTTTGGACGAACCACGCACCTACATGTGCGCCTTCTCCAAAGCCCATGTCTCATTGTGAACAGTTTCATATTGGTTTCTAATAGTTTTTAGTAACCATTCATTAATTGTACACTATTAGAATACCTATAATACATTCCAAACATATTCCAAACCCAGTGAAACATATTCTAAATGCATTATATACCTAAAATAAGTTAATTAAGTGGTACGTAATGAAATCTAGGGGTGTTGTAATCTCCCCACCATTTTCTATTTTGTCTATTTAATATAGATAAAAAGTGTGGTATATAATGTGTTGGACCATTTCCCAGTCATTAACTTCTCTCATAGCTAAGTATTTACCTAAACTTGACCATGTTACCACAAAACCCACACTAGACCAATGATTTTTCCATTCCATATATTCACATTCCTATTCAAAATATGCACTAGTTTGGGCACCAATGAAGCATCCAGCTATATGTCAATGTGATCCTATAAAAACAGAATGTAAGAACAAGGATAATAACTTCTCATCTGAGACACATGAAACCCATTTTTCTCAGAACTGGATCAAGGTACCAATGCCAACCGATATTCTACCACTCCAACTCATTCCATTCTCTGAAAAAGGCCTATGTATCAAGGAGATAACATTCCTACTTCCAATATCAATAATCTCCAATACATTGAGATATTCTCATGAATAAACCTTCACTCACATCAAATTAGAATGTGTGTCATCGATGATACGTTTAAAAATTATGAAACTCTGGTTCATATTCATTCCCTTCCTGATCAAAAAATATATTCTTCGATCATTCTTGGACAAGTCTTGGCCTAACCAATGAAGTCTCACCATTTACCATAATAAATAATATAGAATGAAAAGGTCACCGATAAATTACTTTAAAATGATCAAATTATACCAATTACTTATGGATTTTTCAATAAGAGAAATACACTAACAACACATGCTTTTTTATGAGACTCCAAAATCCATTACAAAAGATGGTAACATGTATTACATCAATTGTATCATCCTTTTCGATTGGTCATCTATCTAATGAGAATACATTGTACTCATAGTCATCTATGATTGAATGAATTTTTGTATGGACATAATGAAATGATATAGAATCCTCATATCTCTATCCAATAATATATAAATTTGTATGCCATGACTCATCACCCATTTTATAATATATATTTCTGGGATGTCCTGACCATATTAGATTCATGAATAATAATGAAATCAAATACGTTTTTGAGATAATACATTTTCACCCATATAACATCTTGTTTCTGAATACCTCTTGGGATATCTATTACGAATTCCATAGTTAGCTTATCCCATTTCCAAACAAGAATTTGGAAATACAAAAACATAAATTCTTGTCTCATATTCTCTTAATTAACATGCTGGCATGTTAAGAATCATGATAAAAATGCAAACACCTTTTTTCCATTACTAAACACAAAAATGGTTCTTTATACTATATATAAATATTATATATTCTAAGATGAATACCCCATCTAGAATGGTGGTATGTAAGAAGATGTTTTTATGGAAAACAGATAGGTATGACTATATGATCATGAAACAACAATACAAAATTCCAATCTAGTTTCCATCCTTGAATAGTCTCTCCACCATTGAGTATTTACATCACATATACACATTCCTCATTTTATGTTTATGATTTTTTACCATCTTAATAAAATCAGGACAAAATATTAAAATAAAAGACACATCATCACTATTTTATTCACATTCCAACCTCATATCTTATATCAAAAAAAAATCAACATCCACTAATCTCAGTAATCTTTTGCATTATGATCATTTTAAATTCTTCGTAATGGATAATGCTCCATATTTCCTTTTCCCTATATATACATGAGTTCACAGTCAAAAATTTGGATATAATCCATCCATATTATTGGTATCTAGTTCCAATCAATTTTCAATAAAATATTCATCATTATATTATGATAAAAAACTATGAATTTCTCATTGAATAGGTATTAACACCATGTCTTCAAATAATAAACTAAGGATGCTTACTCTAAATAATGTGTTGTCATATTCGTCTCATACCTAAATCATTGTCTTGATCCATAAATAAAAACATGACCTCCCTACATGATAACACATCACTAACCTATTCCCAAATAATAACTATAAAATACATAACCTTGTCCTACTTTTAGAAATATCCAAATGTGTTCTGATGTGTGGAGAACATATTTATATTGAAAATACATCTATATTTTCCCATTTCATTAGAATATAATATTATTTCTTTTAATTTATTTTATTGGTGAGGATGGACATGAAATGTCATTTTCAAAATGTCAATAATAACTAGATTGGCCATGGATATTATGTATCAATGTAATGATATTTTCAGGTTTACAAGAGATAACAACTTATATTTTTTTTGGATATATAGAAATTTGAATTTCATACATAACATGTACAAATAAACGTACCACCATTATCCTTAAGTCACATATTGATAATTTAGAATACAAATTATGGTCTCTTTAGATTCCTAACATTTACACCATGTGTTTCCCTTGATCATCTCTTGACCATTTATTCACCAATATGTCTTCTTAAAACACAATCCGAAACGAATAATGTTAAAAGTGAAATATTTTATTCTTTAATTACATAAATATAACTGGTGTATTCCTAAGACAAAAAAGAATTACCACATACTAATAATGGCGATATCTTATTCTAAAAACTATTTTGGGAATATCCTCATTCCAAACCCACAAATAGTGATATCGTGGGTTCGTTTTAATTTTGTAGAACTAGTGAACTCCCCACAATTGATCTAATAATAATCAATACATGGAATTGTATATTTATTCTTTATCATATCTTTATTAAGAATATGATAATAAAAAAAATACCATGATTTTCATATGCCTATTTAATAAATAAGACAGTTATAACCCAAATAAACAGTATTGTCCAAATGAACCAATTGTTTTCTATATCATCCAACTACACTTTGAATTCCCTTAATTATAATAGACCATTCAATAAGATGGGAGTGAGATTGTACTAGTCCAAATAAGGTGATCAAACCTAATCTACACTTCTTTTATAGGTGGAAACCAAATGAAATATTTTATAAACACATATTCAATCTAAACAACCGTTGTTGTAAAATTTTTATTCATCATTTCATCCATTGATTCAAATGTCAAAGCTACCAAATATTTTGAGAACATTTCCACTATCAATTCCAGAAATCCCATAGTAATAACTATTATATTCAATTTTTTCATTAAGGGTATTCTAGGACCATCCTCAATTATAAATCTATCTATTCTATTAAAATAGTATATGTGAAAATTGAAAATTTTCATCTAATACATACTAAGTATTTTTCCTTTGGAATCCATTTCTAGCACTAATAAACTCGACATCGGCTCTGTATCATCATCATCTGAAGAATATTCTCTATACATGAAGTCTCATCATTTCCTTTATAACAAGATATGTTTGATTTTTTAACACAAAATTAATCTTCAAATCTTAGAAACATATCAAATCTACAACATGAGAACAAATAAATAAATGGAAAGAACCCATATAAAACAATGATTCATAAGTGTAGAATTATTAAAAATCATACCATTCTCCATAGTCAGTCTATATTTATCATCTATTGTAACATTTTCAGTTCTATATAATATCATGCTCCTTAAACATTTTCATTGGGTCCCTGTTGAGAATTCCCTTACTGAGGACACAAGGGATTCCTTGAATCGTCACATCTAGCCCTATTATTCAAACAATATTTATTATATTTCCCTCACCATGGAAAACTACACAATTTTTGTCACACTAGAGAAGATTCCCTAATAGCCAGCCTAAGAAAACTGCAATAATAGTGCTGAAGATTCCCCATATGATTGCAATTGTGAAATTCCATAAGTGGTGTTGTAAACAATAGTGTGACGTGGTTGAATGAACTACATTGAGAATATATATGTTTACTTCTTGATTTTTTAGTATGATTCACTAATCCAACCTTTTTTATTATGAGTTGTTCTCCAACCAAGGAAATCGACCTCCCTCTTCTGATTACTACCAATATTAGACTTCCCTCAATTTCACATAGGTATCAACATACTCTCCCATATGCAACTCATACGATGTCCCCTTCAAATACCATCTCTCAATTGACTATGTATTTAAAATCTACTATACAAGGAATGAAATTAGTCAAGAAAATCTCCTACATCATCCCTGATTCGGTGATGTGTTCCATCGAGGACCAAATAGCAGCAACCTTGGGTGGAGTGTTGACTAAATTCATGAATTTATCTTCTTACTCTATCACTATGAGGAAATAATATTTTAAGCTAATTAATTTTATTTTTCATTAAATTCTGAATGTGTAATAATATAAGTTTTTTTGAACAATTCTTATAAATCCCCACATACAATACCTTGGACTAATTTTTTATAACATGCCTAATCCGAAGACTTGAGCACATGATCCTTAGGTATATACAACGCTTTCTTGACATCCTTCTATTATAGAGTGTGAATAAAATTCAATATTCAACTAATCATATACAAAAGCACCACCACATTTTCGATTTCTAAATAACCGAAAATGATCGATGGATTTTATTCTAAATCTGAATAAAGTGTTCAACTTTCTACGGTCCATCTGTCTTGTTCTGTAAAATATGATAGTTTTAAAAATAAATTGAAATGAATGAATCTTTTTTTATGTATATATATATGAATAGACTCTAATTTTTTTTACTTCTTTTATGTTTTAAATTCCAAAAAATGGTAATGTACTGCTGTGAATAGTACGTTATAAGAAGTGTAATGGAATTTACATTATTTTTGGTGAATACTAAAAAACTCATATGAAAAGTAATGTTACTAGTAAATGACCCTTGATGAATAGTAAATTGTATTATTATTTTATTTTTATCATCTTATAAGGTAATGAGATGTTGAATAAGTTTTCATGTTGTTAAAAAATGTGTTATATATTAAAAATTCAGTGTTATGAATAAATTATTATTTTATTTGATAATTAAATTAATAATATTTAAACAATAATTTTTTAAAAATGGTATTCATTTTTAAATTCTACACATTGATAAATTTTTTTGGTGAATTTTTTGGATTATTCTAAAAATCTTATATTTTAGATGAATAGTGAAATACGGTAAAAAACCGTATATTCATTTTATCCGTTAAATAAAATATTAATGACACCATATGTGATGAATTCACACCTGTTTTGAACTAACATCCTCTCTCAAAAATTTTGATAACAATAATGAATAATATTCATAGGCATGGACAAAATATTAAAACAATGGTTAAATTAATGGAAAATCCATTCTCTCATCCACTATAAATACCACCATCATTCTTATCATCCTACCACACCTCTGAAGCCATGATCATTTGGTAACTTCTACCAAATTCCATCCCAATTTCTCTTCACCACGTTATAGAGCTTGTAATCTACCAAAATGGCCCAAATCAATATCATTTAGCTGGATCTCAAAGAGAATACATCAATAGGAAAGAATCATCTTCCTTTTTCATATGTTCTCATTTCAATTACTTTTTTTATTATAATATCTCTCACTCCAAATATAAATGATATATGAAATCACCAGAATAATATATATTCTATATGTTACCATGTTCATGTAAAAGATTCATCATCTTTCTTCCTCTCTTATCCATATAGTTCTAAATATAACCCCACCCCCACCCCTCGTCGCGATATCCCAATTTACCAAAATCGTGGACAATGTGTTTCTAATTTCCATTTCTTACTTCAAAGATGTTCATAAAACAATTTTAATGGTTTAAAAAATAGTTAAATTTTATTTTGTAAACTATTTATTGTGATTCAATAATCTTTTATCCGTGACATTGTATTATTTAATGAATCTAGTTCATGATTATCCAGGAACCCCAAAAATTGATCTAAATAAGTATCTGTAATTTTTTATTTAATGATTCATCAATGAATATGATTAAAAAATAATTAGCAAACCATCCAATATTATTTAACCATATAAATTCCATTTCATTTTACTTCTATAATTTCCTTTCTATATGGCTAGAAAATCAATCACAACCCGGACATCAAAATCATGTAATGAACACCCCCGAAACAATGGATGGATCAAAATAAAAACAATTAATCATTGACATGATGTTATAAAATATGAGTATAGGATTTTATAAACTAGAAAATGGTTATATAAACTACTAATAACACTATTTTAATGATTATACACAATTTTTAAACAATTATGAAGAAAGATGTAGCTGAGTAAAGGGAAATCTTATCCTGATTTCCATTATTTGGGTTAGCATTTTACTTACGTATTTATGTGGTATTAAAATTGTTGTGACTTTAATTTTGACTAAAATAGGTTGAATTATGTTTATTTACAGTGTATGTTAATATTCCATCCACTCAATTATGTTTCAGTTCAATGATGTGAAATTTGTAAGGGGAATTTCTTCCAAAAACAACCTTCAAAATTCTGTTCTAAAAAATTCAAAATCAATGTTATTATAAAATTAATTATATTGAATGATAATGTTATTGATCTTTGTAATTTCTTATGATGAATTATGGGATCTTTATTTCCCTCGTATTAATTGTGTATGTGTATGGTTGAGGTTGGCCATATGGTTATTCTAAGGGTAACTATGATGGTTACACAATAAGGAAGTCATGAGGGATCATTCTAAGGTAGCCATGAGCATTAAAAATTATAAGTTAGCTGAGATTGTAACAAGATTATGTTGGTAATTCAACAAGATACCTTTGTGGTAGTATTTATTTTCTATATGTTTTTTTAATTCACATAAAAATATGATCTTTCACTTCGTTGGTTTATATGGGTAACAATTGTGTCTTTTTTTAAATGATTTCATACATTTCAAGTATTCTTGAGTAATTTATTATTTACATATTTTTATATACTATACTAAGATTTTGGTGATCATCCCATGTTTTTAAATGATTTTCAATGGTGATATGGATGTGTAAGTCAATGTTAAAATCCATGTTAAATGTTATGAATATTTTTCAAATAGATCAAGATTTATTTGAAGTGTTTTATATTTTTTAAGAAATAGATATATTTTTTGATATATTCTCTCTCAAAATGTGGAATTTAATGTATGTTTTATATCCCAATTTAATAATAATATATACATGAAAATATCCTAAATATGAAGGGTTGTGATTTCATGTTTAAAATTCTGGATTAGGAAATTTAATAACGATGAGTCCTTGTAGTTGGTATTAGAGGATGGTTTAGATTTTTTGGGGATGGGAATATGTTAATATAATACCATTAAATATTTTTTACTCTATGTTTAATATTAAAAGATTTATAATTTTATGAATAAAATGTTTATTCAAAGAATTTTTTTTCATCACACTCGTTTTCCATTGATAAAAAATTGAAGAAAATGAGAAGAGGTACCAACAGAATGAAATCCTTCTCAATCTGCAACCTAGAATTGAATGGATTGGAACTAAGAATGTTGTGGATGTAATGGATCAGCTAACACAGACAATAAATGGTTGTGTTATCCATTCATGTCAACAATCATATGTACTAAAACGGAAGATGATGACAGTGGATGATTTTTTGAGACAACACTCTACTGCATTTAGTGGCTCTTCGGTCTCGGTAGAAGATGAAGGATTGTATTAAAATAAAAAATTATATTCGATGTTTTGGGATATTAATATAATCAAAGGATAGTTCTTTCCATTTATCATTTTTAAGGTCAATAAAAGCAATGATAGTCAATGGTAAAAATATTAGGGATCGAGAGGAGATTTATGTTTAGAGTGAGATGAATCTAGTTGAATTTTCCTTGAAAAATATTTTTGTAAGGTGGTTTGACATAGTATAGAGCAAGAATTAATTGAATTGAAAAAAATGAAGGAATATTTATGGGCCATTTAGGAATATGACATTAACTGACTAGATATGGTAACTCAAATTCATATTCTTGTTCTTGAATAAAAAATCATCCATTTTTTACTTAGGAGAAAAGAAAAGGTATCGAAGGGAATTGACATCCCGTGAATTCAAAATTGAAGATAAACTTACCTGATGTACTGAGAGGGTATATATGGAGTTTTATGATGATCATGTGAACGTTGAGAACAAGGAGTAGAAGAGGTATATATTGAAAGCTAAGGGTATGAATAAACGAATGAAAACTGATGGTATCAAATTTGAGTTTCTAGTTTGTTAAAAGTATGGAAAAGCGCCCTGGGTAATGCCTTACCAAAACTAGAATGTGATTTTGATGTGGTATGTTTGGACATATGGCTCGAGTAACTAATGGAAAATATCCTATGAATAATCCTGATAAGAAATCTGTTAAGTGTTATAAATGTGGAGAGATGGGTCATTATAAAAATGTGTACCCCAATAGAGATTTTAATGATGCAAAAAAGATAGACTATAAGAAGAAAGGTGTAGTTAGATCCATTTTTACTACATCAGCTGACATCAGCCAATCCAATGAAGTTTTACCTGGTACCGTGTTGTTTTACATAGATTTTTCTAATGTTTGGTATGATACAAGGTCTAATCATTCCAGTAGTTTTGAGGATTTTTTTGGTAAATTGGAAACAAAACCTCAACAGATGGCACCAGAACATAATGTTAAAACATTATGTGGAAATAATATATTGAAGTGGGATTATAAGAAACTGTTTCTTATGATATGTGGAAAGACTTTACCTACAATCAGTGTTGTTTTTTTCTTTCATATATTTTGATATAATTCTGGGAATGGATTTCTTTTCTATTTATCATTTTAAGATTGAAAATAGAGCTAAAAAATATGTTTTTTATGAATAGTTTCAGTTTTAAAAACAAAACCCCAATAAAATTGATAACATCTTCGAAACCTAATAAACTGTTGAGATATGTAAATGAATGTAATATTTCATATATTATTAAAATCAAGTGAAATATTTTGATTAATAATGTGCCAGTGGTAAATGAATACCTTGATGTTTTCCTGATGAGTTACCTAGTGTCATACTTGATCGGGATGTTGAATTTCAAATTGACATTGTTCCTAATTCAATAATAATTTTATAACCCCCAATCAAATTGCTCAAATGAAACTTATTGAATTGAAAAATCTGTTGTAGGAGTTTCTTGATAAAGGATTAATTCTTGCTATCACATCACCATGGGGAGATCATATGCTATTCGTTAAAAGGAATGAATGTTCCATTATACTTTTCATTGATTATAGATCCTTTAATAACATCAAATTTAAAAAAAATTCATTTATTCAAATCGATGACTTTTTAATAGCTCCCTAGAGCTTAGTACTTTTCCATGATTGACACAAGATCCTGATACCCTCAAAATAAGTTTAAAGAGAATTAAATCCCGAAAATACAGTTTTGTACTAGATATTTGCATTATGAATTTGTTGTTTTGTAGTCTAGGTAAACTAGTGCACCTATTTTATTCATGAATCTTATGAATATAATGTTTGATGAGTTCTTAGATATGTTTGTGGTAGTGTTTATTGAAGAAAGTTTTGTATTTTCTATAACAGAAAATGATCATGAAATACAGCTAATGGATTGTTTTTAATTAATAAATGAAAATAAACTGTATGAAAAATTTTAAACATTTTATTTTTGGTGGCAATAGATTTATTTTTATGGTATAATAGTATATAATGATATAATAACAATTTCTCCATCAGAATGAAAACATGTTGATGAATTTATATGACATAGAAATGTTACTAGGATTCATAGTTTTGTTGGATTAGCAGGTTATTACTGTCGGTTTGTTAAAAAAATTAAATGGTTATCTATCCTGCAGACTATGATGAGGAGAAAAATATTTAAATTTATTGGGAAACATGAATGTGATGTTGGTTTTCAAGAACTTATGAATAGATTGGAAATGCTCATGTTTTGGCCTTACATTCCCAAAATGATGAGTTTTTCATATACATTGATTTTTCATTGAAGGGACATGGTCATGTTATGATGAAGAGTGATCCGATAATTGCTAATGTACCAAGAGAAATAAAAATCAATGAGTTAAATTCACCCTCACATTATTTGGAATTGGAAGTAGTGGTTATTTCTATCAAAATTAGTAGGAATCATTTATACGTATCCTAATATAAAATATATACAGATTATGAAATTATGAAGAATATATTAACTCAAAAGGCATAAAACATGAGGCAGATAAGACAAATTGAAATTATAAAGAAGTATGACATCATGATAAATTTCAATCTGGGAATAGAAAACTAATTGGTGAGATGCCTTGAGTCAAAAGCATGTTGCATAATTAAATTATTTGTGTTTTTTATATGATCCCTTGATTAATTAGTTGATTATTTTAGCTTTGAAGTTATTGGTGTATGAAATAACTCTTCTTTGATTCAGGTTTAAACGCAGTCATCATTATACAACATAATTGTGAATGTCTGGATGGACAACTGTGATAAAAACAGGTATAATTGGTTAAATTTTTTAATTTTCCAGAATTTAACCTTGATAATGATTGTGTTTTAGTATTTGGTAAAATGTATTGTGTGCTATTTGATTTCTAGTTGAAGAATGATTTGTTGTGTGAAGCTCAGAGTTCACCATTTTCAGTTCATCCTTTAATAATTAAGATGTACAAAGAACATTAGATGTATTATTGGTGGGATGAAATGAAAATTGATATTAAATAATTTACTATGAAATGTTTGACATGTCAGTAGGTTAAATAGAGAGGTATTTACCGAAGGGTATTCTTTAAATTTTTCCAGGGCTAAATTTGAAATGGGTGAATATATCTATGGACGTTGTGGTGGGAATATCAAATTCATATTGAGGTAACAATGACAAATGGGTTATTATTAACAAACTCATGAAATCTGCACATTTTTACCCCGTTGCGGCTAACCTATCTTTCAATAAATTTTACAATTCTACCTTAGAGATATTGTCAGGTTACAAGGATTAACTCTTTCCATTGTATGTGATCGGGATTCTATGTTTAATTATAACATTTTTAAGGGTCGTCAAATTTAATTGGACACAGATTGAAATTTCAGCAAAACTTTTCATCCTCAATCATATGGTCATTTAGAATGAAAGATTCATAATTTGGAAGATATGTATCCATTTTGTTGAATGGACTACTAGGGAAGATGAAATCATCATATTTCATTAGTTTATTTTTCTTATAACAACAGTTTTCATTCCAGTGTAATGATGACACCTTTTGAGACATTATTTTGGATGTAGTGTCAATCTATAGCTTTTTGGATGAATTTAGAGGAAGGATGTTGATGGGACAAGAATTAGAAGAAAAAGTGGATGAAAACTTAGGATAATCTAGAAACATAGTAGGAGAACTTAAGGAATATAGAAAAGATATATAGGAAATAAGAGTAATGCCTTTAGTTTTTAGGTAGGTGATCATTATTTTCGTAGAATCTCACTATGGTAGAGGGTAATGTGTTTCTGTAAGAAACGGAAGCTATCTTTGTGGGTCAATGGACCTTATGAAATCCAATATAATGTTGGACTAATCACATATTGAGTATCTTTTCCTCCGATTTTATCACAGGTATATACTATTTATCACGTATTGATTTTGACAATGTATGTTCAAGATTAATATCATGTTTTGCGCAAAGAATTTGTTCAGCGGGAAGACAATATTTTTTATGAAGAGAAAACAATTAAAATATTTGATCAAAGAGATCATGTTTTTTTGGAATTAGTTAATCCACTAGTAAATGGTTTTTTGGAGAAACCACATAGTAGAGATAACCACATGGGAATCTGAAAATGCTATGAGGGAAAGGCCCAATCATTTGTTTAATAAGTAAATAAAATTGTGAGGGCCCAATTTCAAAAAGGTAGGGAAAATGTAACACCCTAAGGTTCAAAACGTAAATTAATATTCATGAAACGTTATTTTAATTAGAAATTTATAAATATCTTTTAAAAATAATTTCTCTTATTTTATATTTTTTTTTTTGAAAAGGCATTCATAAACTATTGTGATCAATAAGTTAGTTGGAGTATAATGGTACCAACATTATTTTATTGAATTGTAATATAACATTATGAATATATATTTTAATAGTAATATACCCCTAATGAATATTAAAATGTATTATTATTATTTTTCTTATGCTTACAAGATAATTAGATGTTGTTTAGTTCTTAATGGGATAAAAAATGAGTTATAGAAATAAAATTGTTATTTGTGAATAAATTATAATTCTATATAAAAATTAAATTAATAGTACATATAAATTTATTTTTAAAAATTAAGTACACTATTGAATTATATATGTCAAAAAAATAGGTAAGGTGAATTTTTGAGATTTTTCTGAAAAACATGATTTTACGATAAAAAATGAAATATGGTAAAATACCGTATATTATAATTCCAATTCAATACATAGTTTATGACATCATAAGTGATGTAGGACGACTTATTTTGAACTCTAATTCTCTATTAAATTTTTATATCATAATAATGATGACTATTTATACTCTTTGACAAAATCATAAAAAATTATTAAAATAATGTGAAATCCCTTATCTCCTCCAGTGTAAATACCACACATATTCCCCTTTTACTCTCACAACACTCAAGCATTGAGAACTGTCTATGTACTTCCAAATTACCTCCCAAATTGTATTCTCCTCGTCATAGAGATTCTGGACTCCGCAAAAGTCCAAAAATAAAGGCTTTATACAGGATCTCATGAGAATATATCTTATGGTAAAATTCAACTTCCTTTTTCATGTGTTTTCTTTTCAATTCCTTTATTTTCTTATACATTAATTACTATCCACATATATATGTGGTATGAAATCTCCAAGATCATATATTTTTCTTATATTACCATGTTAATATAAAATATTCATCTTTTTCCTCCATCACTTCTCCCAGTTGTTCTAAACATAAATAACAACCCCTCCCATGAAGTGCAGATTTACCAAAATGATAGACGACGTGAATACAATTTCAATTATATCCTTCAAAACATATCATAAAATTATTTTAATGGATTAATAATAATTTTTTTGAGCTAGTTCATTTTCTATATTTAACTTCTATAAATGTCATTATATTATTTAATGAAACAAGTTAAGGATTATCTAAGTAACACAAAAAATGGTCTAAACAAATATCTGTAATGTTTTATCTAATGAATTTTAATTGAATATGATAAAATTGATTTATAGTATCATTATATATTATGGAAAAATACTAATACTATTTCAATCCACTTCAGGAATTTCATTTTCATATGGAAGAAAAATGTAACAAAATTAAGGCACATAAATCATGTAAGAAACACACCCAGAAAATGAATGGAAGAAAATAATAACAATTAAAGGGTTACATGATTTTATAAAATGATTTTATAAGAATTTATATACTTTAAATTATTTTATTAAACTAATATTGACACTCTTTTATCCAGTATATAGTATTTTTGAACAATTTGATAGTTTGAAGAATTTGAGGAAATGGTATTCTTAAGCTGGTTTCTATTATTTGTGATAACATAATACTTAATAATTTTAAAATTATTTTTCAGATGTTTTTTTATATTATATTAAATTATTTTTATTTTTTTATATACATATTCAAAACACACTATTAATTATCCATCAAATTCCATAATAATTTAATATACCTTTTCTTCTAAAAATATCTTTTAAATTTTTGTTTTTTGAAATTCAAAACAAATATTTTTATTCAATTATTTATGTTTTATAATTATTTTATTGAACAAGGACATTATTTTTGATGAATGGTGGGACCTATATTTCCATAAAATGTATTTGGTATGTGTGTGATGGAGGTCTTCCATATGGTTACTCCAAGTGTAACTGCGATGGTTACACAATAAGATAGCTTTGAGGGTTACATTGTAAGGTAGCCATAAAGGTTACAAATTATAAGGTATCGATGATTGTTACAAGATTATGTATGTAATCCCCCAAGATAAATTTATGGTTCTATATTTTCTCTATTTGTTTGTGGAAATATCATAGAAATATGATGTTTTAGAAAGTATGTTTATATGGGTAACAAGTGCGTATTTTTTGGATTTATTTCAAACATTACATGTATTCATGGCCTAATGATTTCTTTAATTATTTTTATATCCCTTACAGTGTTTTTTGTGATCATACCAGGTTTATAAAATATTTTCATTGGTTATAAGGATGTGTATGGACATTATGGAATCCATGTTATATGTTATGAATAATTTTCAATGATATTTTATTTTATTTTACGAGTTTTATATTTTGGAGGAAATGGGTTATATTTTTGTGATATGTATTCAATATGAATGTGGAATGTAATGTATGTTTTATTTACTAATATTCTAGAACTAAAAAACTAAAAAGATCTTCAATATGAAAGGATGTGAGTTCTTGAATAAAATTCAAGAGAATGCAATGTAGTAAGGTCTGGTCTTTATATGTTCCCTCAATCCACAACCTAAAAGGCTTCATTGATAATTCAAACAAGCTATTGGTTCTCCTATAGCTTAGGTGAAACCAAAATTTTAGCACCATTCACTATTTGGTATCGACAATCCCTAATGTGGTCCATTTTCTATATAGACGAAAAACACCCTAATAATCTTTATCTAGCAATTGAGGTTTTAAAATATTCATATTCTACCACATCAAATTTTCACACATTGCTTTCCCAAAATTACACATTTTCCATGTCTAAATATCATTGAATATTATACCATTCTTTTGAATATCAAACTATTTAAAAAATAATCAAATCATGCCTTTATTACAAAATCTTTCTTTTGAGAACCAATTCCTATAATTCAAAAAATAAAAAATTTTCACAATCTGAATAAAAAATCACTACTGAAAATGAAATAAGAATTCCTACTAGGTTGTAATTTTTATAATCCATTTAAGGATTGTCTATTTGGATTAACCAATTTATATCATATTCCATGTCCTGTATGTGTCTCCAAAACCCATATGTACCCACCTCACTCTTCACATGATGTTCATCATAAAAAGGTGATCCATGTTTTCTTATGCACAATATTTCATATCACAAAAAAAAATTGTCCTTTATATAAACCCAACACAAGAAATATACCATAATTAATTTCAAATCCAAGAGTTATATGACCTATGATCACAATTTAGTCAAATAGAAATTATGTATAGATATCATATTCCATAAAATATTTGGATGGTCAATGACTGATTCCACATGTAACATCCCACCCCTCTTCATTATCATGACTAGATAGTCGATCATTACATGTCCATGAGCAACATTCACAAGATTCCAAAGTCAGGAAATAAATATAAACAAATTACTTAATTGATGGTGGACAATTTTCCCTTTGAAATAATATCGACCAACCAAATATTCCATAACCTAATAATGAACTACATGATGCATAATTTAAAAAAATATAAACTCAAATAAATACCATTAATATCAAAACCTATTAAAATAGACTAGCATAGAGGAATACTACAATATCAAAGCACATTGAGGAAGAAAAACCAACCAAACTCAATGAAAATCATAATACTTCAATTCTCATACATGATCAATGATCCAAATCCAAAAAATAGACCATGTATCACTAAAAACCATAATATAGGTGTCATAATTTAACATTTCATGTGTATTGATATAAAAAATGTCTGTATAGGAACCAAAGTTCCAAAGTAGAGCAGAGTAATGAAACTTAGTATATTTTCCCTAAATTACATGCCTACTAAATCCATTATAATAAAAAAATCTAGCAACCAATATAAATCAATTTATATAAGAATAGTAAAATAATTTATGAAACAATATAAAACACATTCCATATAAAATAGTTTCCTAAAATAATCCATTTATCAGGGAATTGTAACCACAAAATACTTTATAAATATTTCAAAAATTTCATTTAGACATAACCAACTCATTTCACATATCCATTCATAAAACCGAGCATGAAACCTGTGTCTCCCTATACATGCATGTCATGATTCTTACACTCACAAATACTAAACCTAGGAAACCAATTTTATGGGGGAAATACATGACCCTTATCCATTCCACTGATAATTGGGTATATTTATAACCCATTTTTTCCCCAAATGAACATGAAAACACACAACCATTATGAAAAAGGAATAATTTCCAAAACAATTATTCTCAAAATGTTAATTAAACCATAATTTTATTAAAAATATTTCAAACAAACCATTTTAATAAAATCAATATATTATTGAAAATCCATTATAACAAACCTATTAAATAGATTTTAATAAAACTATCCTTTTATTAATAACATCTCAATTACAAAATTACACAATAATCCTGAATATTCAAATATTAAAATCAATATTAAAAATAACAAAAATAGGGATCATTGAAAAACAAATTTCCACAATTCCCCAATTTCACCCAAAACACACAAACCATGAAATAGGAGGGTTATAAAATTATTTAAATTTATTTAAAAATAATCCTTCATTTTCTATATAGATGAGTCCAGATTGAATCCACATACCTTGTGTTTAATGGAAGAAACAAATAATTTCACTCAAACACTTGTAAAAATAGATTGACTCTCAAAATACTTCCTTAAATATCTTCCCAAAACCTCTATAATCCAAATATTATGGCATTTGGCAACAACAATATTATATCTAACCATGACAGATATATATATAAGATATACAAAGAGAGTAATATATATATATATATGGAAAGCCATGAAAAAACTTCCAAAAACGAAGCCTTACCACAAGAATCAAGCATCACCACCCCACACAATGTTTCTTTATCTCTACCAATTTTATGTGGACAGGTTCTCTAACCTCAAGGAGGAAGAAATATTGAATTAGGACCATATTTGGGTGAAAAGATGGGGTAAATCATAATAATAACCGAGATAATAAATATTAAGCTCTACTTTTTAAAAAATACATGGTTAGCTGCATAGTTAGACAAACCATGCATTAATCGTTCACAAACATATTTCCTCAGAGGGACCACACATGGTTACCTCAAATGGTAAGACATACACTGCACAATCCTGGGATAATCACTCTATCCCACATTTCACATTTTCACATAGGTAGCCACATGTTTTGAAAAAATCATGTACCTACACATCTACCTTCTCTATAGTCCATGTCTTATTGTTCATGGTTTCATAAGGGTGCTTTTGGTTTTCTACAAACCATGAAATTTTTTTCGATGTTATCAAATTCCCAAAAAAAATCAAACTTTATCCAAACTATCCTCAAAAAAACCCAAACTCATTATATACATAAAATACATAATTTAAGGGTTATATACCTGAAAATGGTGCACCTACAATTAATATATACTATATTTATTGTAACACCCAAGACTTTTATGTTATATAAATCATCAGAGGAATATTTTTCTATACACAACACTTGCTTGGCTTGCTTTACACGAAATCACGACCTTCCTCGATAGTTTGCGCCGTACGCAATACCGAGTATCACTAAACAAGGATAGACTATTAAAATATCATTAAAACTAGCTGTTATGAATATTAATAACCACTTTTTAAAATTTTATAAATTTTATTTTTTAAAATGGACTTCATTTTTTGATTCATAATATCGAAATTATCCTAGGGTGAAATTTTGGTATTTTTCTGAAAACTGTCAATTTTTGATGAATAGTGAAACCACTAAGTGGTAGTTAAAAAAACTGAATTTTTCATAAAACATAATTTTACCGCTTCTGTGAGTAGAATTTGGAAAATCCGAGAGACACGGTTAATATCAAAGACTAAAATGTGGTTCAATGAGATGATATATTTTTTTTTGGTGAATAGTAACTTTTTACTTTTTTTACCGGTTAAAAGTAAATAGGGTAATTAAAGGTAAAAATGATATTTTTATTACCCTAACACATGTCATAATTCTATTGGACTAGTTTAATTCGACCAAAAACAACCTTAGGAATAATATATGACCATTTAGGCCGACATGGATTATATTAGAACATTTATTATTATTTTATTTAAAGAAGGGTTAAATTGTTAAAATCAAAGTTTAATAAGTAAATCATTTTTAATATGGGGTTATACATAAGATAAATTCGACTATAAATATTAATTAGAATGATAAAAATATTTCCTATATAATGGTATTTTATTTGTAATTTTTAGACATTAAATAATTTAATTTATTTATGACACAACGATGATGCAGTAATTATCTTATTAATGAAATATTGACATAATTGATATTATAAATACCCAAATAAATGTAATTCGAGACTTTTTATGAATTAAACTAATTTTATAGGTTAATAGGACATCTTATTATTGATTTAATTAACTTTTTTCGAACTAATCATTCTGTTACGATTTTCACAAAAATCAATTACTAAATAGTGTCAAAATTGACATAAAATAGTTTTTAAAACAAATATTATATTATTAATTGTTATTTTATTCTAAAAATCTATGGATCTGCCAAATGACTTAGGTAAGGTTATATATATTAATAATAAACAACTTGGGGTTCGTTTGGCTTGATATAGTTTGTTTATTAACCTTATAGTATAAGAAAAAAAGAAGACAGAGTAAAAGTTAAATTATCTAACTTAAAGTTAAATCTTAATGACAAGGTTAAAATTGATACCTAAACTTGTCCAAATTATATCGGATGAAAGGATTACGACCCATCCCCACCTTAGCTTCGAAATAAATTAATTTTAATCTATTTAAAACCGAACTTGACATTATAATAAAATAATATTTTTAGTTATTCCAAAGGTGCCCCTCTGCTCCCTTATAAAAGGGCACCTCCTCCCTCTCTTCCTCACACAACTTTGAGCCTTCATGCTCGGCCAACCCCTACCAAGTTCTCCTCTCCACTTACCTAGAGAAATCTTAGAGGTCCTTGTCTTTTTCAAAGACCAATTTTAATGCCCTAAAAAGATGGTCTCAAAGAAGCACTTCAAAGAAGAGGTAATGTCCGTTACCGATTCTTTCATCTTTATTTCTTCTTCCACATCTTCTTATTTAGTTGTTTCATTATGAAGTAATAAAATCAGTATCACTAACATACCGATATGTTATTATAAGTATTAAACAACCCTATTTCACAATCTATCCATCCTACGGAAAAAGAAATCACCGCACGTGCGTACGTACGAAATACCATCTCCACACCGTGGTGTAATCTATTTTCCACCACCACCTTACCTGGATGGGTATAATGGTGTAAATAATGACTATATATGACTATTATAAATTGATATCGATTATGAAACAGTATACATACACTCCAATACAATTCCATGATCATAGGAACGATATAATCACTCGTGCGTACGTACGGATTACCGTCTCCACGATGTGATGTGACTCGTTCTACATGATCTTCATTGCATAATGATTATATAAATGAATTGAATGAATGAATATGATATATGTTACACTAATACCATTCTGTAAATGTGGTATCTATAACCTAAAGAGAAGAATAATAATTTATTCGACAAAACACGTATAGGAACAAAAAGTTATAAACACCCGAATAACAAGTAGCAATGAAATATTACTACCAAGAAGCTAAGAATATGACCATATATGATATAATAACAATAATTATGATTATTTAATAAGTCAATAACATTATTTAAATCATTATCCATGAGTTTCGGACACTTTCAAAGCAAATCGTACCTAAGGTAAGTGAAATATCACAATCTCATTTTTATCCGAGATTGTTTATACTTTAGTATATACTGGGGTGTATTTTATCATCCAAATCCATGTTTCCTCAATATGTAATGTTATTTCCATCCACCTAAAATTTATTGAATACAATTTTACCCTTCGGTGAGTTTTTAGTAAAGGATATGAAAGGAATCTTTGGTCGTTTTTCGTACGAGGTACTTTTTGAATTTTCAGAAAAAAGTACGAGGAATGTTTTTTTAACTTATACAGCATGAATGGATTTTTAAAACATTATTTCCAAGAATCTTCCTTTACAAGTTTTCAAGTTTATTTTTAATCAAATTCTTTTAGTTTATAATTTAATGACATGTTAAGAAAGGAAAAGTGTTTTTGAAGTAGAAAGGATATTTTCCTCAAGAATAGAGTTCAAGTGTTTTATCAAAATTATTTTCCATCTAAGATAATATATGGTTCTGTTTATATCCCTATTTTTACATTGATTTGATTATGTTGTGATGGAATTATTTTTATGAATTCCTTTATCTTATATCAATTGTTTTATGATGTCATGTTGTTTAAGAATCCCATTTTTATTACATTGTTTCTGCAATGATGTATGATTTATGATTTTGTGGCACACATAAGAATGGTATCATTATGAGATGGGTGGGACCTATATCTCCCTCCAATGCATTGGGTAAATATTTTATATCTCATGAGATAGACATGGCTAGAATGGTAGGTTATACCGGTTTAGTGAAACAGGACTAAAACGAGGAGTGAACTCAGTTCAAAAATGGACTTTGTCCACTAAGATAGTCTTGGCAATGAGTATTGACTAATAAGAAATGATTCTTTATGATTATGTGTGTATGCCACAAAGTTTCATGTTCTATGTTATGATTATTGGGATTCCATTTCACTTCTATGATTTATCCCATGTTATGAAATTATTCTCTCTTTTGCAGGTTAAGATTTCCAAAAGTTATCTTCTTATTAATATGATGTGATTGATATTTCTTTTGTTTACCATCACTGAGCATTTGAGCTCACCATTATGTATGTTTTCTTTCCCCAGGTCAGGAAGAAGGTTATTAAGTAAGATATTCCAAAAGAGACTATTGTTATGATTAAATAAATGGGAGACAGTGTAGAAGCTTTATGAACCAGTTTTTTATGTTTCCCAGTTTCTAAAGACACTATACCTATACAGTCCTTTCATGGTATTGTTATATGATGTATTATGTATGCTTCAATTTTGAAGTATTAACAATATATGTAAAGTATGGGTCGTTATAGTTGGTATCAGAGGAAAGGTACAGTCAACCTTTGGAATCTAGGATGTGAAAGCCTTAGTAAGAACCCTAAGGATATGTCTAAGTATAGAACACAATCATAGTGTTTTATAAATGGCCATGAATAACCTAGGATAAGATCTTAAGTGTGAAATTTTATTCTTGATTATGTGGTTTTCCTATTATAATTTGTGTTGCTCACACTATTCTTCTTGTTTTTAGTCAATGGCTGGAACCCGAAGGAACCATGTTAATGCGGAATGTGTCGGGCAATGCAATGATTGTCCCCCAGAGCAACCAAACGTTATGGGGGCTGGAATGAAAAATATTATAGCCATTATCACACAACATTTTCAAGCTATGAATCATGCAGGACATCTGAACGAGAAAAGGAAGGAGCAACATTCTATTGAATCCTTCATGAGGCAGCATCCACCTTCATTCAGCGGGTCTACTGATCCATTAGATTCTAAACAATGGATTAGTACTACTACAAAGATATTTTCAGTTTTTCAATGTTCTGAACTTGATAACGTCATCTTAGTAGTGTATCATTTGGAAGGTGATGTTGATCAATGGTGGAATATTATTAAGAATACAAGGAATGGGATGAAATTGAGTCCATGTAATGGCATGAGTTCAAGAACTTATTTTTCAATAAGTACTTCCCTCGTATTCTCTGAACAAAGACGGAGAAAGAGTTTCTTGAACTGAAGCAATAGGATGATGAATCTGTTGGTACCTATGAAGCAAATTTTACAAGACATGCAAGGTACGCTTCTGGTATTATTATCCAACCTGATAGTAAGATCGATCGATTCTTTAGTGGCTTAAAATCAATTCATCGAAGGGCCTTATCCATAAGGGACTTCAATAGCTACAATGAAATCGTTCGATGTTCTCTCAATGTTGAGATGGATAATGGAGTAGCCCATTAGTCATATGGGATTGATAAGAAGAGGAAAATGGAATTCAAAGAAAAATATAAAGAGCACACTGAAAAGAAGATGTGCTTTCCCTTATTCTCAAAGTGTGGAAAAAAACATGGAGGGAGTTGTCTTAAAGGGACAAGTAAATGATTCAAATGTGGAAAGGAAGGTCATCGGGCATTTGAATGCCACGATAATGGGAATAAGATATACAATGATGCAAAAAAGGAAGGGATACACAGAATAAACCTACTGCACTTCAATGTTTCAAGTGCAAGGAGATGCGGCATTATTCCAATAAATGCCCTAATCCAAGGGTTGATGATGATGGTCGACGTCAACAAACTCTCAAGGCTAAAGACAAAGGAAAGTCACATGCAATTTCTATCAGCGATGTGGAGTACGACAACGATGTGGTGAAAGGTACACTTACCATCCACTCTAAAGTAGAAAATGTTTTATTTGATTCTGGATCCACCCACTCCTTTATTTCTGAAAAATTTTCTAAGGATATCACCATATTACCTCAATAGTTAGATGTTGAGTTAGCTGTGACAACCCCTAATGGCACAACAGTCGCATCAAAAGTTCATAATTCTTCTCCGATTGATGTTTGTGGGAAAGTGCATCCTGAAAATCTTGTGATCCTTCCTATAGTGGAATTTGATGTGATTCTTGGCATGGATTGGCTTTCTCTACATGGAGCTCATATCAATTTCCAATGAAGGGAAGTCACATTTCATATTCCAGATCAATCTATGATTGTCTATCGATGCAAGGATGAACATAATATTCTAGTGGAAATTCCTTCCATCTTATGGGTCTTGATTCCACTAAATGAAGGTTATTTATCTCAAATGGTTGGTGAGAAACTCACAATTACGAATATTCCCATTGTACGGGAGTTTGATGATGTCTTTCCGGAGGAATTACCGGGTCTTACACCAAATCGGGAAGTTGAGTTTTCAATAGAACTCATACCGGGGTGCTTTCCCTATTTCAAAGACACCTTTTAGAATGGCCCCAATTGAGTTGCAGGAATTCAAGAAGCAACTCCAAGAGAATCTTTATAAGGGGTTCATACGCCCTAGTGTGTCACCTTGTGAGGCATCTGTTTTATTTGTTAAGAAGAAATATGGATCAATGAGACTCTGCATTGATTATCGAGAAATTAACAAGATCACTATCAAGAACAAATATCCTCTCCCGCGGATTGATGATCTATTTGAACAACTACGCGGAGCTCAATACTTTTCCAAGATTTATCTTCGTTCAGGGTATCATCAATTAAGGGTCAAAAGGTAGGATGTACGAAAGACGGCTTTCCGTACATGGTATAGACACTACGAATTTATAGTGATGCCATTTGGTCTTACTAATGCCCCTGCTATCTTCATGGATCTGTTGAATAGAGTCTTTAGAGACTATCTTGATCAGTTTGTGGTAGTCTTTATAGATGATATTTTTGTATATTCAAAGAGAAAGTAAGAACATGAAAATCACTTGAGAATTATATTGAAGACCCTGAGAAAGGAGAAGCTTTATGCCAAATTTACCAAGTTTGAATTTTGGCTTCAAAAAGTTTCATTTTTGGGTCACATAATCTCAAAAGTGGGGATATCTGTGGATCCAGCAAAAATAGAGGTTATCAAATGATGGTTGAGACCAACAATAGTGACTAAGATCCGAAGTTTTCTTGGTTTGGCAGGATATTATCGACGTTTTGTGAATGATTTTTCACGATTATCTACTCCACTCACCAAGTTGACTCAGAAAGGAGTTATGCTTTTCTGGACGGAGGAATGTGAAGAGAATTTCAAGGAGTTTAAAAGAAGGTTATCCAGTACAACTGTGCTCACACTGCCTTGTAGTGGAGAAAGGTTTGTGATTTATAGTGATGCATCAAAGAAGGTATTGGGGTGTGTTCTTATGAAAAATGATATGGTGATAGCTTATGCCTCATGATAGTTGAAAATCCATGAGAAAAATTACCCAACACATGATTTGGAGTAAGCTGTGGTAATCTTTGCATTAAAGATTTGGAGGCATTATCTTTATGGTGAATGGTGTGATATTTATACTGATCATAAAAGTTTAAAGTATATTTTCACACAAAAGGAGCTGAATATTCATCAAAGAAGATGATTGGAACTGATTAAGGATTACGACTGCTCAATCCATTACAACCCTGGGAAAGAAAACAAGGTGGCAGATGCATTAAGTCGACAAGACCATGCCACTTTATTCATGATTAGGATCATAAAAGATCCAATATTTATGGATTTATAATGGATGGATCTTAGAATTATAATGGAAGGGAAAAAATCGTATTTTTCTCAAATGAATGTTCAACCATCTATACATGTGAAGATTAAAGAGGCACAGAAAGAAGATGTCGAGTTACAAAAGAAGGTGAGAAATATTCCTGAATTCAACCTTGATTGTGATGGGATAATAAAGTTCCGGAATCGGGATTGTGTTCCTCCCATCCCCGAATTTAAGAAGGAGCTGCTGGATGAGGCTCATAGTTCTTCATTCTCGATTCATCCTGGAAGCACAAAGATGTATAGGGACCTGAAAGAGTACTTCTGGTGGGATGGTATGAAAAGAGATGTTGCTGAATATGTCTCTCGATGATTGGTTTGTCAATATGTTAAAGCTAAGAAATAGAAGTCTAAGGGGATGTTACAACCATTACCCATACCTGAATGGAAATGGGAAAACATCACTATGGACTTTGTCACGGGACTTCCTAAAACATCCAAAGGCAATAATGCTATATAGGTCATAGTTGATCGTCTTACCAAGTCTGCACACTTCATTGCTATTAGAGAGGATTTCTCTCTGGATCAGCTTTCCAGGATATATGTAAAGGAAGTGGTAAGATTCCATGGAGTACCACTTTCTATTACATCTGATCGGGATCCGAGATTCAACTTGATGTTCTGGCGAAGTCATCAGCATACTCTGGATATAGAGTTGAGTTTCAGCACTGCATATCATCCTCAGACAGATGGTCGGTCTGAGAGAACAATTCAAACTCTAGAAGATATATTGAGAGCTTCCTCTAAGTGTTGATGAAATTTTATAAATTTTATTTTACAAAATGGACTTCATTTTTGGATTCGTAATATCGAAATTAGCCTAGGGTGAAATTTTGGTATTTTTCTGAAAACTTTCAATTTTTGATGAATAATGAAACCAGTAAGTGGTAGTTTAAAAAACTGAATTTTTCATAAAAATTAATTTTACCGCTTCTGTGAGTGGAATTTCGAAAATTCGAGAGACACGGTTAATATCAAAGACTAAAATGTGGTTCAATGAGATGAAAATAATTTTTGGTGAATAGTTACTTTTTACTTTTTTTTACCGGTTAAAAGTAAATAGGGTAATTAAGGGTAAAAATGATATTATTATTACCCTAACACATGTCCTAATTCTATTGGACAAGAGTACATCGACCAAAAACAACATTAGGAATACAATATGACCATTTAGGACCACTTGGATTAGATTAGGACATTTATTATTAATTTATATAAAGAAGGGTTAAATAGTTAAAATCAAAGTTTAATAAGTAAATAATTTTTAATATGGGGTTATACATAAGATAAATTGGACTATAAATATTTATTAGAAAGATAAAAATAGTTCCTACATAATGGTATTTTATTTGTAATTTTTAGACATTAAATAATTTAAATTATTTATGACACAATGATGATGCAGTAATTATCTTATTAATGAAATATTGACATAATTGATGTTATAAATACCCAAATAAATGTAATTAGAATATTTTAATTAATTACACTAAATTTATAGGTTAATATGTCATTTTATTATTTATTTAATTAACTTTGTTCTAACTAATCATTCTAATATGATTTTCAAAAAAATCAATTACTAAATAGTGTCAAAATTGACATAAAATAGTTTTTTTAAAAAAATATTATATTATTAATTGTTATTTTATTCCTAAAAATCTATGTTTCGGACAAATAACCTAGATAAAGTTATATATATTAATAATAAAAAACTTGGGGTTCGTTTGGCTTGATATAGTATGTTTATTAACCTTATAGTATAAGAAAACAAGAAGACACGGTAAAAGTTAAATTATCTAACTTAAAGTTAAATCTAAATTATAAGGTTAAAATTGAAACCTAAACTTGTCTAAATTCTATTGGATGAGAATATTTCGACCCATCCCCACCATATACTCGAAATAAATCAATTTTGAGCTATTTAAAACCGAACTTGACTTTATAATAAAATAATATTTTTAGTTATTCCAAAGGTGCCCCTCTTCTCCCTTATAAAAGGGAACCTCCTCCCTCTCTTCCTCACACCACATAGAGCCTTCATGCTCGGCCAAGACCTGCAACGTTCTCCACTCCACTTCCCTAGAGACACCCTAGAGGTCCTGGTCTTCTTCAAAGACCAATTGTAGTGCCCTAAAAGAAGGTTTCAAAGAAGCACTTCAAAGAAGAGGTAATGTCTGTTACCGATTCTTTCATCTTTATTTCTTCTTCCACTTCTTCTTCTTTAGTTGTTTCATTATTAAGTAATAACATCAGTATCACACACATGAAGATATGTTATTATAATTATGAAACAACCCTATTTCACTATCTATCCATCCTACGGAAAAAGAAATCATCGCGCATGCGTACGTACGGAATACCGTCTCCACGCCGTGGTGTAATCTATTTTCCACCAACACCTTACTTGGATTGGTATAATGGTGTAACTAATGACTATATATGACTATTATAAAGTGATATTGATTCTGAAATAGTATACATAAACTCCAATACAATTCCACGATCATAGGAATGATATCATCACTCGTGTGTACGTACGGAATACCGTCTCCACGGTATGATGCGACTCGTTCTACATGATCTTCCTTTCATAATGATTATATAAATGAATTGAATGAATTAATATGATATATGTTACACAAATACCATTCTGGAAATGAGTTATTTATAACCTAAAGAGAATAATAATAATTTATTCAACATAACACGCATAAGAACAAAAAGTTATAAACACCCGAATAACAAGTAGCAATGAAATATTACTACCAAGAAGCTAAGAATATGACCATATATGATATCATAACAATAATTATGATTCTGTAATAAGTCAATAACATTATTTAAATCATTATACTGGAGGTTCGAACACTTTCAAATCAAATCGGACCTAAGGTAAGGGAAATATCACAATCTCATTTTTATCCAAGATTGTTTATACTTTAGTATTTACTAGGTTTTATTTTATCATCCAAATCCATGTTTCCTCAATATGTAATATTATTTCAATCCACCTAAAATTTTTTAAATCCAATTTTACCCTTCGGTGAGTTTTTAGTAATGGATATGAAAGGAATCTTTTGTCATTTTTCATACGAGGTAGTTTTTGACTTTTCCAACAAAAGTACGATGAATGTTTTTTTAACTTATACGGCATGAATGGATTTTTAAAACATTATTTCCAAGAAGCTTCCTTTACATGTTTTCAAGTTTATTTTTAATCAACTTATTTTAGTTTAGAATTTAATGACATGTTATGAAAAGAAAAGTGTTTTTGAAGTAGAAAGAATATTTTCCTCAAAAATAGAGTTCAAGTGTTTTATTAAAGTTATTTTCCATCTAAGATAATATAGGGTTCTGTTTATATCACTATTATTACATTGATTTGATTATGTTGTGATGGAATTATTTTTATGAATTCTTTTATCTTATATGAATTGTTTTATGATTTCATGTTGTTTAAGAATCCCATTTTTATTACATGGGTTATGCAATGATTTACGATTTATGATTTTGTGGCACACATAAGAATGGTATCATTATGAGATGGGTGGGACCTATATCCCCCTCCAATGCATTGGGTAAAGATTTTATATCTCATGAGATAGACATGGTTGGAACGGTAGGTTATACCGGTTTAGTGAAACAGGACTGAAATGAGGAGTGAACTCGGTTCAGAAATGGACTTTGTCCACTAAGATAGTCTTGGCAATGACTCTTGACTAATAAGAAATGATTTTCTATGATTATGTGTGTATGCCAGAAAGTGTCCTGTTTTATGTTATGATTATTGGGATTCTATTTCTATACTATAATTTATCCCATATTATGAAATTATGCTCTCTTTTGTAGGTTAAGATTTCCAAAAGTTATGTTCTTATGAATATGATGTGATTGATATTTCTATTGTTTACCCTTACTGAGCATTTGGGCTCACCCTTTTGTATGTATTCTTTCCCCATGTCAGGAAGAAGGTTATTATGTAAGATATGCCAAAAGGGACTATAGATATTATGAAATAAATGGGAGAAAGTGTAGAATCTTTATGAATCAGTTGTTTATGTTTCCCAGTTTCTAATGACACTATACCTATACGGTCCTTTCATGGTTTTGTTATATGATGTAATAAGTACGCCTCAATTTTGAAGTATTAACAATGTATGTAAAGTATGGATCGTTATATTTATATACATGTAAATATATGTAAAAATTGTTAAAATATTTTCTTTGGGGAATTATATCCATCACTAAAGGTAAGACAAGTCTTATCTCAACTTATTGGTATTCTTTTGTTTAATTTATTAACCAAATGTATGTAAAGTGATATAAATAGATGTAAAACCACAAGAATAATTAAATTAAATTTAAATATTTTCTTAATAAGAAAATATCATTCATTTTCCCCAAATGGAAACTTATTTATTATCAATTTAAGATTGAAATTTATAGAATCATCCATATTAGTGGTTACCCCAATAGAAAAACAAGCTATATTTAATGGTCGAGATTGGCTATTTAGTGATTTTTTTATAATAATTTTATTATTGAAATTTATTGTTTTAAATTATATTATATGATCTTAATAAATAAATATTGTCATGTTTAAGTGAAATATGATAAATTAAAATAAATGATAATAAATGAATACATAGAAAAACAATATGAAATATTATAATGGAAGCATTTTGTAGGAATAATTGAATTATGAGGGCACTGAATTTAACATAATGATAGAGGTGAATATTAAAGAAATAAAAATTACTGGTAACATGTGGAATATGAATTTCTTATGTAGTTGGGAAGGGGTTGTGGAGGTGTCCTTGTATAAGTAAAATGTGGATGATTTTTTTTAATATACTATTTAATTAATGTATACTAAATGATATTTTGTATTTAAAGTGTATTAAAATTGGTAAATAATTTATGTAATATTATATGTTTTCTAGAATTCTGTCATCAACCAGAATAAAGCATTTTTAAAAATATTATAGGAATTTATAACAAGTTTGAACTCATTTTTACATTGTTTTAACTTCACCATTTCAAATCATTGTTCCGCAGTAAATTATTTTATTCGTAAATATCACATTAGTGACATTAAATAATTCATAAATCGTGGATACAAATTTTAGGTCATTATTATTTGATTCAACTTCAAAAAGAGATTAATATTAATTTAAATATAGTAATAAAAAATATCAATTTTTAATGTAAGAATATATTAATTATTATATATTTATACCTATTCGACGCCACATAAACTAAATTGAAGAATTTAATTTTCTATTTAATATATAATATAAAAATATTTCATCATTATAAATTTTTATTTGAGATCAATTTAATTTATTAAAATGATAATAAAAAAAGATTGAAAAAAAGATATTCAAGAAAGAATATTTTTTAGAAATTAAATAAATTTTTATTTTATATATATAAAAAAATCAATGAATTAAATTTGATAAATATTTTTATTTATATAATTAATTCATTTATTTTTATAATTCACATTTGGTAAATACATATTTGAAGAAAGAAGAAAAAATAAATTTTATATTTTGAATGTGAACATTTTTATTTTTACGTAGAAAATTTTATTAGTGTTATATATATTTAATTTACTAATTTATGGTTGTAAATAATTTTTTATAATAATGTTTCATGTAATTGTAACATTAATTTTTTTTAAAATGTTTTCCAAATAATTAAACTCTTTTTAAAAAGTCATTTTTTAAATATAACTACTGTATAGAAAAAAAATTATAATGAAAATATATTTATATATATTATCCTTACATAAAGTAAAAAAACCAATATAAAAATAACAAAAACAAATTATGGCAGGATAAGAAATGGAAGCTATGACAAGTGGAATTTCCACATTCATGGATCTCAATATGATTTTGATGATCATAAACTTCTTTTCATAGTGATTTATCTCATGTCATACTTGTTAAGGATGGGATTGGTATTTTTTGTTGAAAACCCTAGCGATTATACTAATTTCGATGCTTCTGAAAATAAGACAAAAAAATATTCTACAATTTTATTCTATTTCATTAACGTTTTATATTTATTTCATAATAGAGTTTCATTTATTTATATTATATAATTCAACTTTTCTATTATAATGAAAATAATATAATTTATAAAATTAATTGAATGCAACATCATTAATTTTTAATTATTTAAATAATTATATCGATTAATATAAACAGATTTATATTTAAAAACTTAATGGTGATAATTTTTTTCTATTAATTAGTTGAAAAGATGACCATCTAATGTATAGTGCTTTTGTTTTTTAGTGGAATCAATTGAGATTTTTTCACTCAATGGTGCATTTTTGAAACAAAATTGGTAATTTTTTTATCCGTATAGGATATATTTTTTTGACAGTATCCAATTTTTTTGTATTTCAACATCAATCAAGATTATTTTCTCATTGGATACTCAATTAATTATATATCATAGTTAATGTTTAACAGTATTATGAATAACTAGTTTTCAGTTACAATGATCATTATTCAAGTATGTTGAGTGCATTTTATTATTGGGTTGAGTATCACTTGGTTTCAACTCTTTTTACCATGTTTCATGCCTTTTCATATACTATACCATTAGTAAAAAAATGTACCATCAATATGATACTGTACAAAAAATTTAGTTAGCACGGGGAACACAAACTATTGGGACACATTATGGAAAAACTATTTCTATTCATTAGAGAACAAAAGAAAATTTTAGTTTAATTAAAACCAAAGGTATTCCATGATTTTAATAACCATCTGATCAAACCATTTGTGGTTCCTTAATACAATAACACCACATGTTTTGCACCAGTTTTTCCAATCCTATAACATAACCATTGAACATATAGTTAATCCTCAATAAATTTTGGATTTAATAAAAATTAAAAACCCAAAAAAACACTAATTACATAATTTATTTAGAACTTTATTTCCATTTTCTAACGTAGTTCCAGAGATGATCCCCAAAACGAGAGTGATTTGTTACATAAAAAAAGTGTGTTAGATGAACAGATTCATCTGTATGTTCTTGTTATTATGTTTTATTCTTATATAAAAGGTTATTTTCTATCTTATAACCACAGATGTACTCTATTACAGATTGATATATGTTTTATGAATTTTTTTATGATGTAATCATATTGAATCTAGTAATTTAAATTGGTTTTCTTATCGAATCCCCATGTTTAATTTTTTCGTTCTTCATTTTCACTAACCATTGTGATTCAAATGAATTATCATATATCAATATTTCATTAAAAAATAATGGTTTTTTTAATTATAATATTTTATTGATAATGGTGAAATAACTGTTTCATTCTTGGTACAAATACTTAATTGTGTTGGCTTCCGAAAAATAAAGGAAAATTGGTCAGATTATGGAATACCACTTTTTTATTTTAAATTTTAGATATTAAAATTATGGTTTCTTTCATGGAAGTTATTATCTTTATTTAGGTATAATGATAATTAATTTTGGAAATATTTATAGTTATTAATTTCATACATGTTCTGTGTGAGTAAATTTTTATATGGCATGACCCTGTGGAAGGGGTGTCTTCTATTAAGAATCCATGTATTTTTCACCAGGTGATAATGTGGTGAATCTAAATGAGATTGGTCATGAGTATGAAAATATCACATAGTAACTCATTGTGTGTTTGGAGACAGGTTTATGGGTATATCAAAATATATTAAAATGGAATTCATCTTCATTAATCAATTTTCATAAAAATATATTACTATATTTGTAAAAAAATATTTTTACTTTTTATACCACTTGATATAAATATTTCTAACATGTTATTTCCTAGTGGAATTAGATAGGATTTCATTTGGGAAATCATAATGTGCCAATACTCACCCCCAATTGGGCACTATAGTTCATTTTCAAATTTCAACCATCAAGACATAAGTTATAGTAATGTATCCCAATTCATTTAGGATGATTTATTACACCATGGTCATTTCATGTGGAGTTGGAGCACCGATCATGTATAATGTAGATGGTTTATGTAACATGGTATTTTTCAATTAAATGGTCTTTTTTTTATCCTCATGTATATATTTTTTTTATTCCTATACAATGATAGGTTTCACTATTTTGGTTATGTTTTGAGATGTACTATGTACTAACGCATCCTAATGAGGTTTAGTAAGTTAATTTTTATTTATTCTGGATATTTTTTGTTTCAATGGTAACATCATACCTATAAGGACTTAATTACCTTCTTATTTTTTACTACATTTTTTCATGGGGAAGATACATAAGGCCTATTTGCACACCCTTCACTTGTCATGAAAATGATTAGGGAAGAGATATTACATGTGTTATGATCCTCGGTTGTTGTAAATGTCTTTCTATGAAAAATGTTACTAATATTTTTTATTCTTATATTGGGTTTGTATAAATGAGATATTATTTTCTAAACATGTAATATAGAGAATAAAAATTTAAAAATAACATTTTTATGATGAACTTAACGTTACGAGGTACGTTAGTTGAAAATGTGTTTGGAGAAACATCATGGTTTTTGTCATCTAATCATCATGGGATTAATGGTTCAAGAATATATAGTAACTTTTTTCAATAATACATCATTGTTTATTCAATTTTTTATCATTTATGAAATTAACACATGTTAATTATTCAATCAAGTAAAAATAGAAAAATTAATTTGAATGGTTCTTTTTTAATTAAAAATATTTAAAATTTTAATGATGAATAAATTATGGAAATCAATGTTGTGATTTATGTTAATTCGGTAAACTGAATCTTATAAGAATTTAGTATCTATTGAGTTAGACAAAAAAATGTTCTGTGATGGAAATTGTGTACGGTAATAGGTAAGTGTTATAAAACATAACCATTGGAGGAAAAAAATGTGATTTCACAAGATCCACAGGTGAGCCAATAACTTGTTCATATTATTGTTATGACCATTCTAAATGTGGATATGGGTAAGTGTGAATAATGAAAGACACCATGTAGACCATTCAATTCAGTTCCAAAATCATAATCCACCCATATTTTAAGAGTTTGGAAAACTAAAAAAGCATTAGACAAGTTAAATAGGTTGAATCAAATATCGTATATCCTTGAAACACTAGATGAGTTTAATTTAATGTTAAAAACACACATATATATAGATATATATATATATATATATTAGGGCTTACAATGGAAAATATCGAAATTATCATTTTTGGAAATATACACACTGGAATGACAATGGAGGTTTTGAAAGTGTTTTTAATACGAACATATATCCTCATACCTTTAATATTTCAATAGAAATTATCATCTTCAGTTTGAATAAGGAAAATATCCCCGTGATAGATTATATAACTAAATTTATAAATTTAGAATATTTATCATTGATGATGATTATTGTGCATCCTTGAAGTTTCAAATTTTTTAGTGGGGATTATGACCATATATTCACCCATTGATTTCCATTCATTATTCAGTTTATTTAATTGGGATACATAATTGGGTGGCTATATGAGATATGGAAATATATGGAAATATAGATATTGGAAGTATGTTTATTCCAATGGGAATAGGTGTAATCTATAATGCAAGGAAGAAGAGGAAGAGGAACATAAAAATCAATAGTGGTGGGAAACCTCAATATCAAACCATTAGATTACAATAAATTACTCATTCATAAAAATATATGACCTGATTTTTTCAATGTGTTCATTTGACTATATGAATCGAGAATGTATAACACCACATTGATATTATAACAATTTTTATATGATGGTTCATATTAAACGACGGTTGTCAAAGCATTCTATAGTCAGGAACTAGAGGGACATGGTTAATTTCTCTAGTATATTATGATTTATTAGGATGAGTAATTTAGAAAACTTTTCCTCATCTGAATTGAGTAATCTATGTTCATTCATGTAATTCCATGACTCTCCATCCTATAAAATCATTGTTGGGTAACAAAGAGAAAAGTATAGTGAATGAGAAATAAGATTGAGGTGAGAAATTGATAATGTACGATTAATCACATGCTTCAACATTTATATGTGTAAATATTTTATTTATACCATTGTGAAATATATTTTTTTGGTATTTTTGTGTCTCACTATTTTATTTCTAATCATGTTGTTGATAGTAATTTTTTCATGTTGAGATAATTCATTATCTGATGAATCAACAAACACAGCTTTCCAAATATATTGGGATACATTTTTTGATAATCAGGTAGAATATGAAAGCATTCACTAATGATTGGAACCTATTATTATAAATTGGTATTTCATTCCATGTAATTTTCAAATGATATTTTGAATAGATATTTTCCTACTATGTTTTAATAAATTAGTTCTCCTTTTTTTAAAAAAATTTATGTGGATTTTCCCTAAAAATTGAGGTTGATTTAACAATTGATCCCATTCTGGGGAATAGTAAGATCCCACTTCCATCTTATAAGGTGAATCCAAAATATGATACAAAAGAAAATTTAGTTGGAATAATTTAAAATAAAAGCATTCGTTTGAAAAAAATGTATATATGGTAAGAACCTATCATTTCAAAGAATATTATGTATGTAAATCATAGAATTTATGTGGATTAACACATTCCAAAATAGGTTATGGAATGTAATGAGTAACCTATTTCATGAATTAATGATCTATAGGATCAATTGAGGATATCTATGTTATTCAAAAAATATTACTTTCATTTGGAATATCACCAATAGTTTTTTCATAAGAACAGTTTTAAAAATACATCAAACAAAAGAAGAAATGTCCATTATGAATATTTGGTAATTAATTTTTTACATATGAATTAGAAAACTGTATTTATGGAATGGAAGATTCAAATAATTATGATATATGTGGATTCAATCATTATTGGTTTTTTTGATAAAAATCTAGTGAATTTTAGGACTATGTGAGATCATGAGAAACACATGGACATTGTGGTGTGTATCACGTAAGATAATCCTTTGAATGACTAATTTTCAAAATATTAATTTAGATAAAATAGATATATTTTCATATCCATGTCTTTTTAAAAAATATATTTTTTTAGATCTTGAAAATTGAAATTCATATCTCCTGGTAATGACTTTACAGTGACATTGAGATACATAGTTTACATGTCTTATGGGGGAAATATAAATGTTTTGTCGATGATTTTTTATATTTAAGATCAGTATTGAAATATCTAATGTGGAAGGAAATTAATTTCCAATAGAATAATTAATTACATAAATCCTTTAAGGAACATATATTTAGATATACATAATATTCTATCCCACATTCTTAGATACCAGATATGGATATATTGTATATTGTGATTCATCAATATCTACTATGGGTTATTTATCATTCATGGTTATAATATTATTTATTAGAGTCAATTGAAGTTTACATTACATGTGAAGAAAAATCTTAGACATGATTTTGAATTGGTTTCTTTGGTCCATTCTGTAGAGGTATGGCATCATTGTCTCCGTAGTGAGAAATACCCAGTGGAAATAGAACATAACAAATTGAAAAAATATTCACAAAAAGGTAATTAATTTAAAGCAACAATGATGGATGGATTATTTATAGTTATTTGAAATTTACTTAATGTATACACTTTTCAAAGGTAAATATATGGTGATTTCATTAGGAAGGAAACAATATGCTTAGTTGGTATACGGGGAATTAGATCAATGTTATCTAATATCATTCAATTAGACATGTATCATAAATAATCAGGACTATTATTTTTAAAATTTTCTGTCCATTTTTATATATTATAAATTGTTTGAGAGGGTAATACTTTCTATGATATATGATAAAAACTATACTACTATGAGGTCAAACATACGTTCTTGGGGGACCATTTAGTGTTTAATGTCATATAAGAGTCTAGAGTTGTGGGTTTGAAGTTAGATGGATATATGTTTGGATTATTTTGAATAACATCTTAGATCCTCCCACCATTAAATATATTCTATTAAACATGGTTTATAAAATATATATATAATGTGTTTAAGTCATGTTTTTGTGGTTTCCCATAAAATATTTATAGTAGACTATGTCTTGAGATGCATCATTGCTCCATAGGTCAAGGAAGACCATGAAGGACCAATTCAAGTGTCCTAGTATTTACCAATTAATATTTTGAAATGGGACTAGATAGGAAAAAAATCATTAATAGATATATCAATTTTTTATAAAAACACAATATTATATTGGTGATATATGGATCATCTCAAAAATTTAACTCAATTATTCCCTAATCAGGAATTCAATACAGTGGAAGTATTTTCCAAAATTGACATTTTGGAAATTTTAAATATGTACATAATTCTACTAAAATTTTTTCTTGTACATTATCTTGTGTTCAGGTCTATATTTTTGAAATAATTGAATTAAGACCATCAAACATATTTGTAATGAAAACATCTTATCAATATCAATAGAATGGAATGCATGATTAGAAAATCCAAATATTAGAGGACATTCTTATGGATTCATTGATGGATTATTTCAATATATTGTGATTAAAATATATCACTATATGATATTTCATACAATAAAAGTTATCTTGGATAAATAAATATGAACCCTTTTAATATTGTCACTCCCATTCGTGACGTTCTCAAAAATGTTGAGAAGACTATCTGAAATTTAAATAATTGCATCGGGACTTCTGAAAGTGACAAGCATAAATAATTTTTGGATTATAACTAGGATAAAGCCTACTCTGATCCATTTAAAAATGTATATATATTATTCTAGTGTTAAATTTCATTATATTTTAGTGACCATATTTCCTTTAGAATCATTCCACAAAAAAGAAATCCTTGTTTGGGTATGTTGTAAATTTTGTAACCTTGTTACATATGTCCATTGGAGACCCCTAAACAAGTTTTTGAGGAGAAATATCTTTTTTAATTCCCACAAATGATCATCATAGAGATAAATGTTCTCTTTAAATCTCATTTGAGAAAAGTTGAAACATGACTATGACCATATGATCCAATCAGACCACAATAGAGTAGTGATGGATGCTTCATTGATTCATTTTACAGATTGGAATTTTTAGAGTAAAGAGAATATTTTCCATGAGAAAATAATCGTTATAGTAATGGTTCTATAGATACATGTTCATATTCAATATGAACCATGGGAAAGTGAAAATGAAGTGATAGAGTAGTGGCCCAAACACTTATAGGGAACATATGATTTTATACTTTCTAGGGACTAAATGGCTATTTATAGGGGGAATGTAAAACACATATTTTCATATACATAGCCCAATATTATTTTTTTAGTAAATATAATCACTTTTTTGTTTTCTAGGAATGGGAATGGGGTTTCATAATGGATTAACAACTTTTAAGTAGAATTTTAGATTGTACATCATTATAATTAAACATTGACCATATATAAGAAATCGTTCAATAGAAGTTAGTGGGCAATGGGTGGGTTTATAGAAGGCACAAAAGTTTTAAAAAACATGATATTAACAACCAATAACCTTGAAATAGGTAAAAGAATAAAAAGAATATTAGGACATCATTTTTCAAACCCTAAGATCCAACCATTAGAAGGGGTGGATTATGATTGTAAAACCACATAGTTCACTAATGGTATTAATAATGGTGTGTCCTAACCACATGTTGTATATTAGTACATTTATAAACTATGGATATAATATAAATTATGACTCTAGACACTATCTAATCCCTTATTCTCCCCATAATAAATTTTCAATTACTAAGATGTCTTTAGAGATGATCTTGTTCAATTAATGAGGAATTCATTTGTGAATCATATTGTTTTCCAGGACTGGATTCATTATTAAGTACACATTCAACAACATTATTCATAGATCTGATGTTATTATCTCTATTTCAAGCACTGTTCTAGTACAATATCGATATATCTATATGTTATTATTTGTTTTATTAGGTAACCATGTTGAATTTAATGATAGAAATGTTGTTTTTGATTGTATCTCAGTGTTTCATTGTGTAGTTAATTGTATTAAAAAATTATGAGGAAATTGACTAATCACATATATCCAATTGAGTTAGAAATGATGTCACATTGTAAATTATTATTTTTTATATTGGGGTGAACTCATTTTTGATTATTTATGGAAATACCTATTTGTATTAATTTAGAAAAATATGGGGAATGTGGTTGGTTTTTTGAAAAACAACATTGGATTAAAATTTATAAATGTTTTCTTTAAAGTTATAGAATATTTTGATTCTTGATTATTTTTCTATATTATTTATATAAGTATTTATATTTTGAATGGTTTTACATGAATTATTTTATATATGGTTAATTTGAGTTCGTTTTATTTAAATAAGAATATATATAATGGGAATGTTCTATTAGGGAACAAATTATTGTCCATATTTTGATGAAATGAGGGATTGATGAGAAAACTATCATGATTGAAGAACAATCAACCGATCATTCATGATATATTTAAATACAGGTTATTAGTAGGAAAACTTATTTTAAAATGGTTTTATGATTCATTTATCACAATCCTCATAAAAAATTATATGCATTTATTATAAATGGATTGTAATTCGTAAATATGTTTCATATAAATTTTCATCATTACTATTTTCATGGAATTTTAGGTTGGGAACTCATCGGGGAGATACTTCTAATTTTATACTCACCCCCATCATGGGTACTATTGGTAATTTGAATATTTCATAAACTTTGGCATGCGTAATGCCAATCAATCTCAATTACATTGTTAATCATCTTGATATCATGTAAATTGACTTTAGTGTTGGAAGATAGGCCTTGTTTCTACATTGTGGGATTATGTCACTATGGTGTTTATAATTTGGATATATATTTGTTCTATTACAGTTTTTCTCTTATTTTCCTCTATTACTATAAAATGAATTATTGTTTTAGTTATGTTTTGAGTTTTATTTTATAATCATGAAACATACAGAGTTTTGTTTGGTTATTTATTATATATATTGGAAATATTATCTTTCGAATGGGGAATATTACTCGAAATATTCTTGAGGACATTGTAATTTAGTTCTCTCTTTTATTATCTTATGGATGTTTAAGGACATGTAGAACACTTATAATTTGTCATCTGTAAGAACATGGAACTTCTTATGGTGTATGAATGTTGTTTTCTGGTGTTTTCATGAAAAAGAGGAGATTCTGTAAATTTCAGGAGTACACGCTATGAACTTATAATTACATGTCATGTACTCAGTTTCCCCATGGAGCTGTGTGATACCCATGTAACTGATGAGCACATGTCCCTATGGGGTGACCTGGAGGACGCCTCAAGTGGAGGCCGGTTAAGGCAAGTCCATTCCATGTACATTTAAAGAAAATGTTTTGTATTTTTTTAATTAAATTGACTGGGGTCATGTCTAATCGACATAACCTCCTCCTTCTAAACCTATCTTGTTTAGGTGCATCTATAGGACATGAATCGTCTTCGGACCTCCAAATCTTCATCTGATATCTGATTCGACCACCATCTATTACGTTGGAATCGCCACGGTAAGATCTTCCTTCTTCTATAGCCTCATTCCCCGATTTCTTATATTTTATGAGGTATTCTTTGTTAAATGATTTAGAGTTTTTGTATATCTATGGCGTTTAGTGTGATTCATGTCCTGAAGTTCATGTATTTCAATTGTAGAATGTCAAGGTAGGTGGTTTGTTCATTTTAGTAGTTATTTTTGGATTTATATGTGAAAAATATACCAATACCCTTGTTCGGGATATTGCGTATTGATGGTTTTTAGCCCTGCTACTGCATGACATGCATTGTGGTCATTAATAAATGAGTTATTATTGTAAATTGGGTTTTTACCTTGATATGGTTCTGTTTGGCATTTTTTTTTGATTTTGACCATTTGTACTTTCCTTTCTTATTAGGCTTTTCTTTTCCATTCCAGGTGTTGTTAGGATAGAGTGATTATTTATCATAAATGTTGTGCCATGCCTTATAGATAATTTAAAAATTTAGTACTCTGTGGTTTACTTATAAAACTGATTATTGTTTGTGCATGATTGCATACACGAGGCTGCAAGAACATGGGGTAGTGAGACCATAAGGAAAACCGATGTTGAGGGCTTTCCTAAAGTGTCTGTTATAAATATCACGTTGCAAGGCCAAAAGGGGGATTAATGTTGACTGTAACCTCAGAGTGACTATAGTTATGTTACATGACCATAAGAGGAATTCACATTGAGTTCTTCCACAGAGTGTCTGAAGTTTACCATTAAAATACTATAAGTGGATTTGACGGTGATTCTTTCCTTAGAGTGTTTTTTATTACACATGACTATAGGATGAATTGATGGTGAGCGCATCCTCAGAGTGACCATGTTATATCTTATCATGTATTATGAATTATATGGGATAGGTAGTGAGAACTACCACATGGGTTACTTGAGTTTGAAGATGATCAAAAGTGGATATGTTTCAAGACCATTCTAGAGGGTTTCTTGTATTTGTTTTGGGTTGGATAAATTGCTAGAATTAAATGTTTGTAAATGAAACTCTTGGACTATTAACTTTTGAGTACTTCCAAGTTTAGTTAAACATTTTCTAATTTCCCTCCATATATATTCATTGATTATTAAGAACATATCTTTTGGTGGTTTCCTACTAGGATTCATCTCACAACTTCTTTGGGTGATGCTTCTCGGCCCAAATAGATTATATTGTTTCATGTTTAGATAAAGGAAAGTGCCCTTATACTTATGGTTCATAATTTCTTTGGAGTTGGGGAGCATGGGACCATCCTAAGGCTTGTGATTCTGAGGAGTTGTTTACTTGTTATCCCTGCATTTTAGATTATAATTTTATTCTTTCTTTGTGACATGTTTGGCTGCTTTCCTAGAAATATTTATCATACTTCATCCATATATATTCTTATTTGATTATTACTTCTAGTCTTCTAATGTTTAATATTGTATGATATTATTACTACTTCCACAAATATTATTTGTTTCTTTCTACTGCATTACTCTGCCTATAAGGTTATTGTTTCCCCACATTCACAACTGAGGCCCTCACTGGTAGTCAGAAACCTCTGCTATTTGGGAAAATGCACATGAGACCACATGACCCACCGGGTATGAGACACCTCAGGGTGCACCTAGAACCATGATGTTACATAGTTTTATCATAGAAATTCTTATCTATTGACTTACTGTTTGGAACCTATAGTCATGGATAGGAAGGAATATGTACTTGGTACTAAGTAGTCCCCAAGAGTAGCTGACCCGTATACAGGGAAAAGCCAAATTGCCCTGTATATTGTAATGTTTCCAGTTTTTCAATTGTTACAGTTGATTTGATCTCACCATTGGGAGATTCACATGTATTTTTCTGCTATTATTGATATTTTTTAAGGATATATTTCTATTTCATCACGATGGGATGAGGGTATTCAATCACATGTATCATGTAGGCACTTGTTTGAGATCAAATGTCATGCATTCTTACCAAGACATTTAGGGTGAATTTCTGATTTTATGTTGTTGTGATAGATGTTGTGTCAGATATTCTTGTAGTTATGATATATTCATATGAAAAATACATTCTATTTGATATTGTATTGCAAATATGTAATATTTAGTTTTAATGAATGTAAAACTCTGGTTCTTGAGGTGTTAAGAGCCCACATGGACCAGAATTTGGTGGAACATTTCACTATTATTATTACATTTAACATGTATATGATTCAAAGAATTTATTCACGTGGATTATTGTCTCTCATGGATCAAAATTTTGAACATTAAATTTTTTTCAATGTTTTTATGGGGTTCTAGTGTAGTTTCTAAGGATTACTGTCTAGAAAAACATAGAATGTACAACATATAATGATAAATACAGGCCATGTGGACTTTTGTTTGAGAGGGAACATTTTTTCTTAAGTACACACTGTGTACTATTGTACATGCTTTTTAGTCTCTAACTATGTCAATGGTGGTGTAGGAAGAGATACGGGGTCAGCATATATTTGGTGGGACACGCTATGTACCAGATGTACATACTGTGTTGTGTAAACTATGTGTCCACTCACGTGACTAAAGAAACAGATGGATAAAACATAGGTTATACACACTGCGTCAAGGTAAAACACGCCGTGTAGTTATACCCTTGCATCTATCCATGTAACGAAAAACATGGTGCAGTGGAATCCTCCTAATACATGCAGTGTCTAGAAGAAACATGCCATGTAGTGTCAACTATGTGTCCACCCTTGTGACGAACTACTAAACAAGTTGAAACATTAGCTTCACATGCCATGTCTGTTAAAAACATGCCTTGTATTCGTGTTCTGGGAGAACCATGTTGCATAGCTGTGTAAGGAAACATAGGAAGGGGAAGAGGATTAATGTACATTCGATGTGTTAGGACAACACAATGTGTGTATGGGGTGTTACACGACCTGTTTTGAAAATGTCCATGCCCATGTGAAGGCTTAAGGGAACACATCCTGTAGGTGATATACACGTGGTGTGGCCATGTTTAGAAAAAGTTGAATTTTTTCCTTTTCTTGTTCCCTTTTTACACTTCTATGTTTAATTCCTTGATAATATAGATCTAAGTGGTGTGCTTGATCATGCAGTGTCTTGGCACCGAGACCTCGTCCGGTTGTGCGCCAGTTATAGGGTGGTGATCAAACTCTAGACATGGCTGATCAGGGGCCATGAGCCGATCTTCCTGTAGTTATAGTTTTGGTACCAACCGTCATTACGGACACAAGTGTTGATTCATAGTTCCAAGTGTGATTTCTGAGGATTAGACAGACCTTTCAGGGAGCACCACATCCTGCCCCATCAATGGTAGAATTGATGCAGGTTTTCCAGTAATAGAATCCTCCCACATTCTTAGAGGATTAAGGACCTCAAGTTACATAGTCACCATTAGAGCCATGATTTCAATATTTTAGCATCTAGATATGCCTCTAGAGAGGAGGGTGAAACTCGCTACTTATATGATTTTGGATTCTACAACGATATGGTGGAATGTGGTTTCGATGGAAGGACACCAATATGGTATGTCATGGGATGAATTTCTTCATAACTTCTACAATTATATCTATCTGTAGACCTTGAGGGCCAATAGAGCCTGACATATAATGATTTGGAGCAGGGTACTCTTTTAGTTATAGAATATTATCCTCGTTTTCAATAGCTACAGAGCATTATGCAATTTTTAGGGGAGATGAGTTATTCCTAGCATGGTTGTATGAGGATGGTCACAGGAAATACATTTTAAATCAGGTTTATATATTAATATTGACGTCCATCACTTCTATAGTTATCCAGAAACTGATCACAAGTCACAATCTGAAGGATGATGGAGCTATGGTCTAGGGAGGACCAGTATCCAGATTTGGTACTTCACTGACTAATAGTAGGCAGCACCGTAGGGAGCCATCACGTAGAGATCTGAGTAGGCCAGATGCACCATCAGGTAGCCATGTGGTATGATACCAATGTGGGAAGGTTGGTCATACTAGGCCACATTACATGAGAGACCAAGTGGAGTTCTGATCTTGCGGAAAGATTGGTCATCTTCAACGCTTCTGTCAGTTTTTTTCACCAGTATTGAATGACATGGGTTTTTCTCTGACTCCTCTTTCAAGAGAATCCCCACCAGTATCTCATCATTCAGGGAACTGGAGTCCTTCCATCCATTTGATCCTAGTTGTAGGTCGTGGCATTTGTGGCCAGACGTTGGGTTTTTGACCTCCAGAAGGTAGATCAGCTCATGGATCTCAATTAGCTATACAGGGACACTATACAGGTCAGGCTTTTGGGGTGGTGCAGACTCAGCAGGGGTAGGATCCCAGATCCTCTACGGTTCGATGTACAATTATAGTTGCCTCAGTTTTTGTTTATGTGATTTTTGATACCTGGGATTCTCATATATTTATACTTTTCATTTTTTGGAGATCATTGGGAATTGTTTGTTTTCATCTTTGAATATATTGATACTAGACCCTTCATTGGGTAATAGAACCACTATTGTATAGTAGAGGTTGGTGGATTCCACATATTATGATACCTTTATGTCCTAGTGATTATAGGATATGATTTCATTATCGTAATGGACTGGTTAGTTCCCATTCTGACTGTTGTTGATTGCTATCATCATAGGGTGATATTTATATCACCATAAGGTTGATCTTTTCATATTAAAGGAGAATGGGATGTCCTGGTGAGTAGTGCATGACCTGAGTATCATGGGTTGGGAGGACTTACAGCCCGTTTTTCTACTCTATTTCTGGATGACTATTAGATTTCAAAGTTGTACTTTCTTCTAGTGGTCGATTGATTCAAGGATTTCATTCCTGAGTAATTTTATGGTATTCATCTGGAGCTAATGGTGTAATTTTTTGTTGATATTATTCAAGGAGCGGCACCATTTTCCATTCCTCCTCATAGGATGGATACACCAGAGTTGCAGGTGTTCAAGAAGTATATGGGGGAGTTGCAGACAATGGGTTTCATCAGACCCTGTACTTCTCCATGGTGTTCACTTATCCTATTTTTTTGAAAGGAAAATATTACCCTTTGACATTGGGTGTATTATCAGAAGTTGAACTTGTTGATGGTCAAGAACTGATATCCCTTTCCGAGGATTTATGATCACTTTTATTATCTTTGAGTATCCCGGGTGTTCTCAATTATTGAATTGAGGTATAATTATCATCAGTTGCATGTTAGACCATCAGATATACATCTTACATTCTTTCACATCAGGTATGGTCTATAAAATCATGTTGTTATTCCCTTTGGTCTCATAATCATACTTGCATTTTTCATGGAACTGATTAACTGAGTGATCCATCCATACTTGTATTCTTTCGTGGTGGACGTCGTGGATGATATCATTTTGTACTATCACTGTATACATGACCATGCCACTCATCTTGGGATAATTTTGAGTGTATTGGTAGATAATTAGTTATATGTTATGCTCTCAAAATGACATTTTTTGATGGACCAAATTCACTTATTGGTATATGTTATATCAGAGATAGGATTATCGTTAGACCTAATGAAAATGAGAGAAGAAGTTTCCGAGGATATGCTGAAGATCTTCTTTGAGGTCAGGAGTTCTCTATGGCAGGTGGTTTATTACAGACATTTAATAAGGGATATCTACCGAATTTTAGTGCCACTGACAAGCTTTAATATGAAGGGTGTGATGTACATGTGGTCAGATTCTAGCGAGTAAACCTTTCAAGAAGCTAAATCGGTAGTTATCATCAGTACCAATACTAGTATTTCTAGATTTGAGAAATAGATATATTGTATACTGTTTTGAATTAAGTATCAGGCTGGTAGTTGTTCATAAGTAAGGATAAATAGTAGTTGTGGACAGTTCACGTCATTTGATGAAACATGAGTGTAACTACCTAACACATGATCCCAAGATAGCTCCATTTGTTCAAGAATTACTCTACTCGAGGTATTTAATTTGGGGAGATCATTTTTTGTTTTTCCCTGACCACAAAAGTATAAAGTATATCTTCACTTAGTGTGATCTGAATGTCAGACAACGAAGATGGCTCGAGTACCTTCATTACTTTTACATTGAACATGCCAACACACTTGGGATAGAAAATGTTGTGTTAGATGCATTGAGTAGATGAACTCAGATATAGGTAGTTTATTAGGCCAACAGTCAGTGCATCCTTATGGCTCAGTTTTCTATGATGCATTTGGAGGATCACAAAAGACAGCGGCAGAGGTTTCTTTCTTCTATGGTTGATTCCTCTACTATACATGACTATGTGTGAATTAGGTAGCTTTTAGATTCTAATGGACTATTCATATGAGGGAGTGTGTTAGCAATGGACTATTTTCTTGGATGGATAGAAGGCGAGGATGACATCTTGAATTTTCATGTGTGCGTGTGTGTGCTACCAAACCCATGGGAGGAGGTGATGTAGGACATTCATTTATATGTTTGGATATTTCATCCTCATGTTTCCAAGATGTATCTAGATCTACACCATTAGTATTGGTTTATATGTATGAAGGGATATGTTGTTTGTTTTGTCATAAGGTGTTCCACTTATCAGTGGGTGAATGGGGGAGAATCAGCGACCAACAGGGATTTTGTAATAATTACACATTCCCAAGTGGAAGTGGAATGATGTCATGATGGACTTTGAGAGAATTATTCTATGTATGCCCCAAGGGAATGATGTATTTTGGGTTGTTATTGATAGTCTCACGAAGGATTCTCACTTCTTAAAGATCAAGGAGACCTTCAGTGTTGATAAGAAGGGAATGTAACTGCACCGTCTTCTCTAGTCCATTCCATTGTGGAAATCTGGTGTCTGAGGTGTTCTGTGAGATCAAGGGGACTTATCACCAAAATATTTCCAAATTTCTAGTTCTTTGTATAGTACCATGGAATCCTTAGCTGAATAGTGGAACAGTAGCCTTATTTGAATAGTGTCATTGTTCGACATATTTAAACAGTGCCAACAGTGAGGTCCAACTATAACCTCTCATTTCATTCCAGAATTTCACATCCATGAATAGAGTTTACAGGACTGTAAGGTTCTAATGGTATCCTCATTTCATTTATGAATTTTTAGTTCGTGATCAGTGTTTTCAACATTGTGAGGTTCTAATGGTAGCCACATTCCTTTGCCAAATTTTGAGTTCATGAACAGTGTTTCCAGAAATGTGAGGTTCTAATGGTATCCTTTGTCCTTTGACAAATTTCATGTTCATGAACAGTTATTCCAGAATTTTGATGTTCTTTTATTTAGGTTTCAATTGTGAGTTTCATGAATAGTATTTTTCCTTTTCCGAATATCGAGTTATTGAACTATGTTTCTAGCTTTCTACAGTTCACCACTTTAATGTTTTCATTGACTTAAAATGAATTTAATGCGTAGTTTTATGAACTCTAAGGGAGATTTAAATTCCATAACTCTTATATTAATTTACATAAGTCTACATATTCTTTTACAATGTCAAACTGTGTGGTTTAATGTGATTTTCTTTTACTAGAGAATCCAACGTATCCTAAATCGTTGCTCCGTTAAATATTTTAAAGGGATGAGATATCTTACTCCCATGTTCTTCCTCTTAGTTTTTAGGTGTGAGATGGTTGAACCTTCCATTCCATCCCGTAGGAGTAGTACAGTCAATATTTTTTCCTTTGATTAGTTCCCCTCTATTTTTGAACCAACCAAGTAGTGTCGATCAATCTTCGATATAAGTTATGTTCTATATGCATTTTTGGATTCATCTCCTTCTATTTCTCCTTTTACTTTTATGGAATTCTATCTCTATGTTCATAATGATCTTTTCATGCATCTTGGATGATGTGTTGGTGTCTCTACATCCTATGGTAGATGCAGTTGTCACATGGGAGGAGATCGTAACCCATTCTGTGGCTAGTTCTCGTATAGAAAACATCATTAACTATATGAGGTAGGGGATTCATTGCTTTATTTTCTTTTACATGAAATTGTATAGATTAACCTATTTTATTAAACTGGATCAGAATGGAATTTTCAAAATAAATATTTGAACCAGATAAATAAATTGATACTGATCAAAGGTTCTTTCCTCTTTATTTTCTAAATAGTGTTATATCTATGCATTCTTTGTATGGCTTTTTGTTCTTAATGTAAATTGGTCCTGAACGTAAAGATGGAATTAATTGTTAATTGACTGGATAAAGATAAAGTGGAATGTGTTTGAATATAATTTTTGTTTCTGTAATTTGATATCAATCAAAATTGATGTAGTAATAATGTTTAATCAATTGGTGATAGCTTACTATTTAGGATTTTCGACGTTGGATCCTACGAATAATAAATTAGTTATTCAAAGAAAGATTAATGAACTTCTTGTTTGATAAAAGTTAGTTTCATGTTGGGTTATGAGTTATCCTCTTTCTTAATTAAGGTCCAAGAGACCAATTTCTATTATGTATGTTTTCATGCTACGTGTGTTGTGATGTGACCTTAGATTGCTTTTGTGATATGTGGGGGCAGAGAGACATACTGGTTTTGGCAGTAGTTGATACCTAGAGTGCGGAGATGCATCAGGTTATGCATTTGGGTGTTCAGGGAGGACACCAGGGATGCTGAAATGTGTTGGATATGAATGTTAGGATTTTTGCTGATTCTTGTTGGTTGATTATGTTCTTTACATTTCCCACTGCACTTGGAATATAATTTTTCTTACACTTCATCCGAATGTGGCGAAAAGGTGAGGGTTATTCCCTATCATTTCTATGTTTTTCTTCTTAAGGGAGGATGTGTCTAATCTCTTACAATAGGCATAAAATACAAGATGGGTAATTCATCTACTCACCGTGTTGATCCCCCTTATGTTTAGTAGCATATAATGATTCTCTACAATTCACAAGAACATGGGAATGTATTGCTGTAAATAAATAATTAAATAAATGATGTTAACCCATGGTGATAGAGCATTCCTGGGCACAATGCTGAGGATGTATATTAAAGGAATATTGGACTTTGGGTGTGATGCTAATTAAAATTATTATGGAATTTTTAATGGTTAAATAATTTTTAAATAATTAATTAATGGAAATTACAACTGATAAAAAGGGTATGATGTAATTTAATTGTGGTCTTTAAATGGTTGTGTTTTTATAGGATACCAAGTCATAAAGTGGCATCCGGGAGTCCAAGAGACGTTAGTTTTTATCATATTTAAGACTAGGTTATGCCCATTTTGTGGTTGTTGGATAATGTATATTTTGTACATTTGGGGTTTCTATATGCTACTATACTCCGTTAGTTGGGGAAACAAACACCTCAAGGATTCTGAGCCCTGGGGGTGTTTTCCCCAACATTCTTATCAGATGATGGATTGCTATGTACCCCCTTTGGCCTCTCTATATTTTCTTGGTAGTTACTTGTTCTGGTAGGAACCATGGTTAGTTTTCCCCATATATTTTTCTAAAGGGCTGTAATGGATTATTGTTATTCACAAACATATATTCTCGATATAGTTTCATATGGTCTACTATAGGTGTAACGTGTATATGATATGATGGCTTGATGATCCTTACTCTGTGTATGGGAAATAATTGCTTGAGGGTTAAGGATGACATATTTTACACGTTATGGAAGTTGTGGTATATCCTAGAAACAACCCGTTTACTATGATTACATGGACGTGGTGGTTTTGTTGCATGAGGTTCATGTTGTGGTGCTTTGCCCAGAAATATACAAGCAACCCATTTTGGTGGGTGCTTCTTAAGATGTGCGACATTGGGGAAAAGTGAAAAACTAATGGGGAAGAAGTATTGGGTTACCCTTGATATTCATTATAACATTATATACACTTGTATGAGTTACGTGGTGAGAGTTTCCATGGTGAGGATGGAAAATTTGTATACCTATTTAGGTAATGAGTTACTTCCAATTGTGGTTCACTATGCTTGGGCATGCTTTCAATAAATTTGCATGAGAGACCTCATGGAAGGTCCTACTGAGTGTACTGTTATACTCATCCTATGTAAATATAAATAGTATTTTTTGTCACTTGGAACAGGTTGGAGATCAGGCTGGTTACTACTAGCATGGGGTTTCCAGAGTTGATCGAGATTCACGGTCACTGCTGTTTTTACATTCTCTTGAGTACTCGCAGTTTTACCCTACATTTTGTAGCAGTTTTTCATGAAATTACAGTTGTTTACTTGGGATTTTGTTTATATTTTAGTATGAGTTGGAGTAGGTTGGTTTCATTCATATCTCTCTATTTCGCATGTGTTCTCTTGGAGGGTAATGCCTCCCATTTGTTTGTTTACTATGCCCTTGGTGCTTGTCACCTAACTGGGGCCTACTGGAGGTAGGACTCAGGGGGGTTCATTATCTCTCTTGGCATATTTCTGGCCAAAAATGGATACTACTTGTGGGGAGGGTGTTGTGATAGAGTGGTATCAAAGGTCTGGTATAGAGATAGGATGGTGTTTGGTTTTAGGCACATGTGAGGTTGCATGGGTTGTGAGGGCAACAATGTCAGTTATGTTTAGAAAGTGATGTAAAAACTAGATACCTGATGATACATAGGCTTTTATGGCCCCCTGTAATATGATGTATGAACCTTTACATTTACAATGGGTACTAAATTAGGTGATACTAGTTGCAGGGTAGAGATGTAGGAAATGATCATGCACCATTCTTCCTTGTGCATCAATTTGAATGGGTAGACCATGGGATAAGGTATCCTAAAATGAATAAAAGAAAACAATTAATTAATTAATGCTGAGTATTTTTTATTTCAGGTTTAAGAGATCTAACTATTTATTATTTTACTGGAATGGTTCTATATCAACGTACTCATCAACATCTAATAGAATATGTCTAGCATGCTGAGCCATCAAATTGTCGTAGAGTAGAGGTTGTTGATGATGAAAAAATAGAGGACACTCTCAGTGTTTCTATGACAGGGTCTGCAGAAGTACAAGGGCTCCATTTTAGATGAAGTCATAGATGATAGGTTGGAGGAGGTCGAAATAGGATTCAGTTATATCCTTTCTTATAAAGAGCACTTTGTGTCCATGGTTCTGACGATAATACATGGAGAAGTGAGGAAGTGGTGGTTCATGTTCTTCGGGGATTGCGATGAGTCATCGATCTCATGAGAGGAGGTCTAAGACATTTTTAGAGTCGAGATTCTTTATTTGACCATGAACACATCCAATTTCCAATAGATTCTTACACTTTGACAAGGGAGCTCTATTGTGTGAGTGTTTGGAATCAATTTCAATAACCGTTTATGATTTTTCCGGACTAGTTGCTAGATGAGGAGGCTAGGGAGAGGCTTTTAGAGGTGGCCATGCATCCAGGATACAGCGCTAGGTCACCACATTTATGCTGAATACATTTATAGAGGTGATGGAATGGGAAGAATACTTCGAGAGGACAATGTCCAGAATTGGATCATGGTGAGAGGGGAGTCATTAGGATTCCTCACAAAGTAGAGATGTGGTTTGGGGTTCCTAGTTTTCAGGGAAAATGAGTTTCTGTTCGGTCAAAGGTAGGTCCCAACCCCTAGAATATCATTTCCCTGGGGGAAGTAGCACTTAGGTATATGCCAAGGGATCAGGTGCTTGTTTTTCTTATAGTGGTTGAGGTTATTAGGTGCGATAGTTCCTGAATATTCAGAACAGTCATCATCCAAGAGGTGTTCTACTCCAAGTTCCTCCGTTGAGACTGTTCATGCTGAGGCAACAGTAGTAGGTTGCACCAGCTTTAGATCAACAGAGGGTCGATGGGGAAGGTAGAGGAAATCCTTCTGTCATTTCATTTCCTTAGAGAACATATCGTAGCCATGGTGGTGGTTGTCATAAGGGTCAATGATTTTGTAGAGGAAGTCTTTGTCAGCTTCATGTTTTAGCGTTTCCAGCACCCACTAGGCCAGATGACGTTCGAGTACCCTTTTCTTGTTTTCTACCTTGGAGTATACCTTTTTTTATTCATCAGAGACACACTCCTTCATATTGTGTACCCTTTTCAATGTATTTTTACTTCATTTAGAGAGTCTTCCAGTTCCCTTGGCATTGACTATGATAGTTAGAGGAAGAACTAAGTTGTTTGAAGTATGTAGAGACCGTTAGCTAGTGTTTGGGTAGTATCAATCATGGGTAGATTTTTTATGTTTACGAAAAAGACAATATGATGTCATCCTTGAATGGATTTGTTGTATTTGATGCAGGCAATCATGGATTGCTTCAAGAGGCAGATTGTATTCATCGATGCTGATAGAGAGGCAATGGTGTTCGTTGGTGAGAATGAACCTCAGATGGGACAATATTTTGTTCCGTCCTTAAACCCCTGATGGCTGAAAATATGAGAATTTCATCTTAGGTTCAGTATTTGATGATTCCAATGGTCGTAGAATTGTACCCTAATGTCTTTCCAGAAGCGGTTGTAGCATTACCACCTCAATGAGAGATCGAGTTTGGCATCGAGTAACAACCAGGAGCATCTCTTATTTCTAAGTCTCCTTATTGGTTGGACCCTTCAAATTTATGAGAGTTATGTATACATCATGATGGTCTCTTACTATGCGTTCTTTGTTCTGTTATGAGTGTCACCATGGGGTGCACCATTTTTGTTTGTGAAGAAGACTGATGGCATTATGCAGTTGTGTGTCAATTATCATCACTTAAACAAAGTGACAGTGATGAATCACTTTCCTATTATTCATATTAATGATTTATTCGATCAACTGAAGGGTTCATGTTGGTTCTCAAAGATCGAATTGTGTTCCGGATATCATCAGTTGCGTGGGAAGGATGAGGATATCCAGAAAACTGCTTTACATTATCAGTATAGGCATTACGAGTTCGTTGTAATGTCATTCAGCATGACAAATTATCCAGCTGTGGTCATTGGATTAATGAACACTATGATCAATGAGTTCTTGGACATTTTCGTACTGGTTTTCATCAACAAAATCATTGTGTAATCCATGTCTGATGAAGTTCATGCATAACATCTACAAGGTGCTTTGGGAGTTCTTGATCAACATCAGCTAATTGCGATGTTGTCCAAGTGTGAGTTTTGGGCTCGAGAATTCTCTTTCGTGTGGCATTTTGTGTCCCATCTTGGGGTATCTGTGGATCCATCGATGATAGAACTATTTTGGTCTTGGGAATCCCCCAAGACAATGTCAGAGGTGCGAAGTTTTCATTGTCTTGCAGGCTACTATAAGATCTTCATAACTGATTTCTATCGATTTGTGAATACTCTAATAGATTTTACCAGCCTTGATCAAACATTCATAGAGACAGATCAGTTTCAACCAATATTCGAGTATCTAAAGGAGATGTTAGTAAGATCTATAGTTCTTTTTCTTCTAGTAGAGGGAGTTCAGTTTGATATTTTCTACGATACTTCGCATCTAGGGTTAGGCTTTTTTCTGATCCATCCGAGATCAGATGTTTCTTATGGGTTCCATAGATTCATCCCCATGAACATAACAATTCCACCCGTGATCTTGAGTTGGCATCTGTGGTGTTTTCTCTGAACATGTGGAGACATTACCTGATTGGGGAGCACTTTGTGGTTTTCACCTATCATAGGAGATTGAGGTATGTTTTCTCCTAGCATGAGATAAACATTCGACATCCTCAGGGGGATGGATCTCATAGAGGAATACGACATCGAAATATTATATACACATGTAAAGGGAAATTTTTTAGTTGATGTGCAGAGTCAGAAGCCACGTAGTGATGCTGTGCGTGCATCTAGTGAATCCTAGAGTGTAATGGATGAACTGTCAGAATTACATCTTGTCATTGGAGAATTTGAGTGAAGAGGTTGTCTTTTTCACATAACGGTTCAATTTTATCTAGTGTAGAAGGTGGAAGAGTCCCTATTGGGGGGTATAGAGGTGAAGGTCTGGAGAGACAGAGTTTTTTGTGGTGAGTCCCCTGATGGTTGGTCTAAGGATCAACAACACTGAGTGTTGTTCATGGAATGATATTTGTTCGTTTGAAAAAGCGCATGATGGTTCTCATAAAATTACATATTTCAAATTTAGTGGTGTATCTTGTCATAAAAATGATGTATCGAGCCTTAAAGTGCTAGTTCTAGTCCCCTGATGGTTGGTCTAAGGATGATCACTATCGTAAGATTGAGTAAATCTCAATGGGCTTTGTTATTGGTTTACCTCAATCTCTAGGAAGACATGATGCTATTTGGTGGTAGTGAATCATTTAACAAAATCATCCCACATAATAGAAATCATGGATTCAAGCTTAGTGGAATTTCTTTCAAGTCAGTATCTAGAGGAGTTGGTGAGACTTCATGGACTTCTGAGGATGATAATTTCCGATAGTGAACCTTGTTATACCTATAGGGTTTGGAATGGTCTCCAGCAAGATTTTGGTTCTCAACCATGCCTTATCACATCTTTTAATCACCATACGAACAATCAGATAGAGCGGACCATCCATAATCTTGTAGACATGTTACAGTCTTGTGTCTTGGATTTTGGAGGTCCGTGGATGAGGCACATACCCTTGGTAGAGTTCTTTTACAATAATAGTTTTCAATCCACCAATAGTATTCTGTTGCTTAATGCCTTTTATGTCCATCCTTGTCATTCTCCATCTTGCTGGACTGGTGTTAGAGAGTCAGCAATTCACATACCTGAACTAGTTCAACATACAATAGAGGTGGTTCATGTGATTCTTGAGAGGATGAAGATATCAGAAGATCATTTGAAAGCATATGTCGATCAAAGGAGGATTCCATTAGAATGTAATGTTGGGGATAACATTTTTATGGAGTCTCTCCGTCGTTGTAAATGAATGATTTTTCATGGGAGTAGTATTTCTCCCGAGTTAGTTGGGCCTTTCTATGTGTTAGCATGTGTTGGAGTTATGGAATATTGAGTAGCACCTCCCTTGAAGATGAGATAGATAAAGAATTTTTTTCATGTGTCATAGTAACATTGTTATCTTCATTATTACTCTCACATTATCAATTTGGGAGTGATCGATGTTGGTGATGATGCGACCATTGAGGAGTGACCATTGGAGATCCATGAACAAAAAAATAAGGTCTTACGTCGGTGTTATATCCCCTTGGTTTGTGTCTTGTGGTGACACGGTGGCATGGAAAAGTGTACCAAGGAATGTGAGTCCCTGATACATGCTCAATACCCTACGTGGTTTGATGTTTATCTCTTTTCATGTAATGATGTATGCTTTGTTGTTATAGAAAATTCATTTTTATAAGAGTGTATTCTTCTGGTTACTTCTTGGGGCATGATCTCTATTGAGAGTTATCTCTCTCGGTGGTTGCTTTAAATTCTTTTCAATTTCCTTTTTGGTTGGTTTTGCATTATTGAGGATGATAATGTTTTTGAGAGGTATGTGATGTAATGTCATAGAATTATCTAGTCCATTCCATTTGTAAAATATGGTCATTATGGTTTTTTGGTTGGTCAAGGTGACATATCACCAACACTTTTCAAAATTTTCAGTTATTTGAACAGTACAATGGTATCCATATGTCAAAAGTTCAACGGTAGCCTTATGTGAATAATGTCATCAGTAGGCTGATGTGAATAGTGCCAATGGTGAGGTCCAACAGTAACATATCTTTCCATTTCAAAATATCATGTTCATTAAAATTGTTTCCAGAATGGAGAGGTTCCAATGGTAGCCTCTTTCCTTTTCCATATTTTGAGTTCAGGAATACTGTTTCTATAACGGCGAGGTTCCAACAGTACCCTCATTACTTTTCCAAAATGTGGGTTCATGAAAAGTGTTTCTAGAATGTCTAGGTTCCAACGTTAACCTCTTTTTGTTTCCAAATTTCATGTTCTTGAATAGAGTTTCCAGAACTGTGGCGTTCCAACGGTGAGGTTTCAACATTGAAGTCCATTAACTATGTTTCTAGAATGGTGAGCTTCTAACATTTAGGTCTTAATATTGAGGTTCATGAACAATGTTTTTAGCATGGTGTGGTTCTAAAGGAGAGGTTTCAATGATGATATGCATGAACAGTGTCTCCAGAACATTGAGGTTTCAATAGTGAGTTTTAGGAACATTGTTTTTCCTTTTCCATCCCTCGAGTTCATGAACAGTGTTTCCAGTTTCATATAGTTTCTCCACTATAACGCTTTCTTTGACAAAAAAAGAATAAAAGCCTCATTTTAAGGACTCATAGGGTGATCTAATGTTCATAAATAATATATTAATTATCCTAAGGCTCATAATGCTTTTACATGGTCATCACCTATGGTGTAATACAATTCACATTTAATGGAAAATCTATAATATCTTAAAAAGATGGTCCGTTAAATATTCTAAAGGGACGAGATATCTTAATACCTGTTTTATTCTCCATGTTCTTAGGTGTGAGATGCTCGAACATTCAATTCCATCCCATAGGAGTTTCACAGTAAAACTTTCTTCATTGGATTGTTTATACTCTATTTTTAATGAAACCAAGCATTATAGATCATTCATCGATATATAGAATGATCTATCATCATTATTTTGGGATAATCAATTTTTGTTTCTCCTTTCCCTTTAATTGAATTATATCTTAATGTTCCTAATGGGAATTTCATGGGTTTTGGTTGATGTGGTGGTGACTTTGCATCCTCAGGTTGATACAGTTGTCAAATGATAGGATATCATATACCATTGTATGTATCGTTCTCATATAAAGAATGTAAAGAACTGTTTGACATAGGGAATTCATTGCAACTATTTTATTTTACATGCAACTATTGAGATTTCATGTTTTATCCCACTACTTCATAATGGAATTGGCATAATAAATATTTGAACTGGATAAATAAATTGATACTGATCATATGTTATTGCCTCTTTATTTTCATGATAGTGTGATATCAATGAATTTCATTGTTTAGGTTTTCATTCTTGATGGAAATTGATAATGACTGTAAAGATGAATGTAATTGATAAATTTTTGGCTAATGATAAAGAGGAATGTGAAAGAATCCAATTTTTGTTACTAAAATTTTATGATAGTCAAATTGATGCAGTAAGCATGTTAAATCATATTGTGATAGCTTACTATTTAGGTTACCCTAGGCTGAATCCTATGAATAATAAATCATTTAATCGAAGATTGATTAAAGAACTGGTTGTTTGATAAAAGATAAATCCTTATTGGGCTCTGAGATACCCCTTTCTTATTTAAGGGACAAGAGCCCAATTGATATAATGATTGTTTTCGTGAGGATTTTTTTGTGATGAGAACCTGGATGGATATTGTTATATGTGGGGGCCTGGACTCCTACAGTTTTTGGTAGTATTTGACGCTTATATTGGTGATATGCATCGTTTCATGCATGTGGGTGTTGGGGTGGACACAATGGATGATGAAACAGGTTGGATATGAATGTTTGTATTTGTGCAGATTCGGGTTAGTTTTTTATCAGCATTAATTTCCCCACTGCTCAAGGAAGATGGTTTGTATTATCCATCTTCCAAAAGGGGAAAAGACTTGCGAGCTATAACACATTCTCTTATGTGTTTATCACCATAAGGTAGGATGGGTCTACGCTCTTGAAATAGGCGGGAAAGACTCGGTGGGTAGTTCATGTACTCACCCTATGGATCCCCCTTGTGTTTACGAGAATAGAATGTTTTTCAAGAATTCCTATGAATATGGGAAGGAGATAATGTAAATAAATAGTTGAAAAAATGATGATAACTCATGCGGTGGGAGCTTGATGGGCTGAAATACTGAGGTTGTACATTGATGGAACAATGTAATTTATGTGTGATGCTAATGAAATTTAATCTGGAATTGAAAATGATAATTAATTGTTAATTAATTAATTAGTGGAATGTGAAATTGATAAAAACGGAATCATTTAATTTTATTGATCTCTTTATATGGTAGTGTTCTTATTGGATACCTTGTCTTAGAAGTGGAAGTCTGGTGTTCCAGAGCAGTTAGCTGCAATGCTGTTTAAGACTAAGTTATGACCATAGTGTTTTTGTGTGCTGTAGTAAATTCTATACATTATGTGTTTATATATTCTAATCCACCCCATCATTTTGGGAAACAGACACCCTGGGGATTCTGAGCCATGGGGGGTGTTATCCCTAATATTCTGGTGGGAGGATGGATGGCTGACTACCACCCTTAGCCCTCCTCTCTTCTCTTTGTAGTTACATGTGTTGGTAGAAACCATTGTTAGGCTACGCTGGCTTGAGGATCCCTACTCGATGCATGGGATATAATGGCTTGTTGTTTAATACCCAATGTATGATAAATGTTATGGGAAATATGGTGGCTCCCATAAAAAATGGTTACTTTGATTACGTGGACGTGGTGGTTTTTTTGCATGAGGTTCATGTTGGGGTGCTTCGCCCGGGTGTCTGTTGGAATGCCTTATTGGAGAGAGATGCTTTGGACATGCGACATTTGGGCAAAGAAAAAAAACAGTGGGGAAGTAGAAATGGGGTAAACATTATATTGTTTATTAAATTATATACTCTTGTTTATGTTTCATGGTGGGAGTATCCATGGTGAGGCTGGGAACTTTGTATACCTATTTTGGTGCTGAGTAAGTTTCAGTTGTGGTTCACTACCCTGTATCATGCTTTCATTACTTATTAACGAGAATCTTTTGGGAGGATCTTTTTTTGTATACTAATATACTACCCAAATATATATAAAATAATTTTTAGGTCACTTAGTGTAGGTAGGAGATCAGGCAGGTTACTACTTGCTTGGGGTTGTAGGAGCTGTTTCGACATCGTGGTCACTACTGTTTTTACATTATATTGGGTACATGAATTATTTCCCATACAGTTGAAGTAGTATTTTATAGTATTACATAAGTGTACATGGGATTTCATTTATATTTCAGTATGAGTTGAGTTGGTTGGTGTCTATCTTATCTCTCCCTTTCAAATGTGTTCTCTTAGATCGTAATGCCTCCCATTTGTGTGTTTAATATACACTCGGTGCTAGCACCAACCCGTGGTCTACCAGAGTATACACTCAGGGGTCATTATCTCTCTTCTCACATTGTCAGCCCCAGAGGGGTACACCTTGTGGGGGGAGGTCATGACAGGGAAGGTTGTACATCTAAGAGATTGTACATTTACATTGAGTTCTACACTATATTGTTTCTGGTAGAGATACTCATTTTACTTCTCTGGTCTGGAAAGGAATACAAAAGGCTTATGGTACATAGGTACTTCTGAGTAAAACTTTCCACTGCCAAACAAATTTCCTTTTCGAGCATACGATTTAGGTACTAGAGGACCTAATTCGAGTATGCATCCTATACTTTTTAGGATTTTGGGATTATCAAGTACATATTTTATAGATTTCCTACATTAAAATTTTCCTATAAACAATTTAGATGACACCTTGTGAGGCGTTGTATCGTAGGCCATGAAGATCAACCTTATTTTGGCTGGAGGTAGGAGGTGCAACTATTTTGGGACCTCATATTGTTCAGGAGACCTCAAAGCTGGTGGAGATGATTCAGAATAGGATAGATAATTCACAGTTATTGAAAAAGTATTTTTCTGATCGATGGAGATGTCCTTTAGAGTTCGAGGTCGGAGATCAGGTTTTTCTATGTGCCACACTGAGGATGGGACACAGGAGGATTAGGAGATAGCGTAATCATTCACCGAGGTACATGGGACCATTTGAGGTTTTGGAAATGGTTGGTTCAATTGCCCATCGGTTGTAGTTACCTCAGAGGTATCATGCTATGCATGATGACTTTCATGTTTCTCAGCTACGAAATTACTTCTCAGACTAGTCTCATGTCTTTCAACCCGAGGAGGTTGAGGTAGAGGTGGATGCATCATTCGAGAGGCATCGTATCCTGATTATTGAACACAGTGCAAAGGTTCTCTATGGCCGGTTTTTTTACTCTTGTATGAGTGATATTGAATCACGAGCGAATACAGAATGAGACTTGGGAGAGTGAGGCTACTGTACGTTCCCAGCGGTCAGAGAAGTTCGAGGATTATTCTTCTATGACTATTTTTTATAGAAAGTTAGGGAGCCATTTCATTAAGGAGAAACGTTTGTGAGAACCCATATCTTCTTTTAAGGTATGAATCAGGTTTTCTGATGTTCTTGATAAATAATTGCAGTTTCTAGAAATTTCAGGAGTACATGTCCTGCACTTATAAATACACGTCGTGTACTCGGTTGCCGTAGGGAGCTGTGTGCTGGATGGGTCATAGCCGATCACTTGGCCGTGTGGGGTGACATAGAGGCCACCTAAAGTGGATTCTGGTTATGGAAAGTACATGCCATTTAATTTTAAATAACATACATTTTATTTCGTTTTTATTTCATTAAAAAGACTAGGGTAATGTCTAATCGACAAAACCTCCTTCTCAATTTGTCTCTTGCAAGAGCATCTCTATGACGCGAATCTTTTCCAGGAATTCGAATATTCGTCTGATATCTAATTCGACTGATATCTACTATATTAGAATCAACACAGTAAGATATTCTTTATTCTAAATCCTCATTCCTTGATTTCTCATCTATCACGAGATAATCCTAGTTGAACTATTTTAGGTTTTTGTAGATATATGGAATTCTAGGGTGATTTAAGGCTGGAGTTTCTTTTATATCCTTCATAAAACATCTAGGTATCTCATTTTTTCTTTTATGTAGTTAGTTTTTAGTATTTATGCGAAAAAGATATCAATACCCTTGTTCGAGATAATTCTTTTTTATGGTTTTTAGAACGAATATTTCTTGTTATCCCATATGTGCAAGTGTATAAGTGTTATGATTGTAAATATGGTTATTTTTAACATTCTATGGATTTGTTTTCTCATGCTTGTTTTATTTTGGTCGATTGGTCTATCATTGTCTATTAGGCTTTTGTTTTCCATTACTAGTATAGTTAGGATGGGGTGATTATTTATCTGATATTTTGTTCCATGCCTTGTAGCTTATTCAGCCAAGAGGTACTTTGAGGTTTACAATGGCTATTTATTATCACTTTTGCATGATTTCTTTACCAAGGGTGGTGGGAACCTGGTGTAGTGAGACCATACTGTAAATTGATATTGAGGGCCTTCCCATTGTGTCTGTTATAATTATCATGATGCAAGACCACATGGGGGGATTGATGTTGAGGGATCCTTCTGAGTGTATATTGTTTTGTTATGATTTAACATGAGGAGTTGACATTGAGTTCCCACTCAGAGTGTCTGTAGTTTACAATTTAAATACTATAGGGGGAATTAATGATGAGTTCTTCCTTACAGAGTCTTTGATTAGACATGACTATAGGGTTAATTGACGATGAGCTCCTCCTCGGAGATTCCTCGATATATATTCCACAAAATTTAAACCAAATGGGATAGGATCTAAGAACTAACCAGATGGTTACTTGAGTTTGTAGCTGATCTAAAGGGGATAGGTTGTGAGAAATTTTCCAAAGGGTTGCTTGTATTTTTTTCTGGTTGGTTAAATTGTTACAAAGAAATGATTGTAAATATAATAGTAAGACTTTTTACATTTGGGTACTTCATTTTTTATTGCATCATTTTTTTATTTCCTTCCATATATATTCACTAAAATTTTGGCACATATCGTTGGGTGGTTTCCTACTGAGATTCGTCTCACACCCTGTTCGGGTCATGTATTTGGGCCCAGACAGATTCTGTTGTGGTAGGTCTAGATAAGGGAATTTCCCTGTCTACATCAGGTACATGATTGCTGCGGGGTTAGAGAGATTGAGGCCAAGCTAAGGCATGTGATGCAGAGAATTTGTTTACTTCCTTAATCTACATTTGGGTTTAATACTATGTTCCATCATTGTGACATGTTTGGTTGATTCCATAGACATATGTATCATGAATCATATATATATATATGCATAATTGAGTATTACTCCCATTCTTCCACGGTTTACTATATTATGTTATTATTACTACTTCGACAAATATTATTTATTTCATCAGGAAACATTTCTCTGAAAATGAGGGCATTGTTTCCCAAAAAATTACACCCAAGGCCCTCCCTACTAGTCGGCTGCCTCTGGTGTTCTGGGAAATGAACTTGAATCCATGTGACCAACCATGTACTGGACACCTCTGGGTGGCACCCGGAAGCAGAATGATGCATCAATCCATTTGGAAGGGGTGCAAGGTTACATGTTTCATCATGGTTATTATCATTGATTAAAACAAATTTGAAAGTGTATGTATGAAAAGAATAATTTAACAAGTATAAAAGCATAAACATAAGAAAACCCATTATATGATTTCATTAGTTATGAAAAATTAATTTCAATTTAAAACATATCTTGTTCAATATATAAACATAATGGTTTAACCTATAATATATTTATTTTAACCAATGATTCATAATAGTTTATCTTTATATTATCTATAATTTCCTCAACAAAATTATATAATCCCTACTCTGATACCATCTGAGATGACCTATGAATAACAGAGATACATATTAAATCATTTTCATGAATAAATGTCATATTCTCACATTAGATCACACTCATATAACCTATAAATTAAATTATAGTAGATATTATAAACATAGATTAATAATTTTAAAAAATTATGAAGATATATCTAAAATTATGTGAAATATATACACATTCTTTTCATATCATAATATTTAATATTCATTATAACATTTGCAATATAACTAAAATAAATGTAGAGATCAGATTCATGATACGGATTAAAATATGTAATATATCCATCAAAGATAGTAAGAATTAATAATAACAATATTAATTTATGAGAAAATAATAATGGCATATGATTATAAATATTGAAAATAAGACCTACTAGAAAAAGAATAATAATAATAAATAATAATTATTCACATTAAAAAAGATGTAATATCACTTTATAGTAATAAAAAAACCAAAAACCTGAGACATGAAATCATATAATCATAATGATGTATTTTTTTTCAAAATTCATAAAAATATAGTTTCCATAAAAAAAATCTATATAATAGTGGTTGAATTAAACAACCAATGTTCCAAAACATAATTTACATTGGAAACTAACCATATCCTATTACATAAAATATTATTAGATATAATTCATCATACATTGAATTTTTAGGATATATAATTATGATCCTACCCATCACATAATGATAATACATATATATATGTGAAAAAATAACAAAAAAATAAACATAAATCCTTTATAGTGTTCTTAATTTATGAGAATAAGTCTGTTTCATAAGCAATTATCATTACACAAATCAAATATCTATGGAATGGAAGTGGATATTTTCATTAAAATAATTCCATAGTGATTCATGAGAACTTTTATGTGATTATTACATAAATATATATCATCATTGATTTAAAATATTTTGTTTATTGTAAGATGTTTGATTAAATATTATAATGAAATAATAAAATCCATTTTTTAGATTATATAATAAAAAATTTAAAAACAAAAAAAAGGATTGATGTACTTTCGATAAAATTTAATTACCATATTTTCAAAATGATAATTATTTTATAGACCATGTATGGGAATATTTATAAGAATATTGAAGAAAATGGATAATTATTGTATCATTTTATAAAACTAAAAAGTAAATTCTTAATGAATTACGTTGTTACTTTTATAAATGAAAAATTGATAATGGAAATTCTATTTAATAAATGAAGAAATTATTTATATGAGACTTAGTAAAGTAATATAAATTTTGACATGGATGAAAAACATTTCAAAATGAAAAAAAGTGAGAGTGTTTGTTCAAAAAACAAAAATAATTATAGGTTAATAATAAACCAATGTCATGATATATTATACAACATAATATAATCCTAAAAATTATCAATATGTGTGTTAACTTTGGATATTTTTTCAAAGAAATGAAATATAATTTCAAGAAATGAATTTATATACATAAAATTCATTATTTATATTAATGATTTGAAGAGAAACAGGTATCCTAACTCCGGAATCCAAAAAATTTAGTTTAATAACCATTAAAATAATCATATATAAACTATTATCCTATTAAAAACATTATTAATCTATAATAACTTTTATAATATTATATATATATATATATATATATATATGTTAGTTATAGATTATTTTTATCATCAGATTCAAGTTGTTCTTATTTTTTGGAAAAGTATCAAAATATTGATCACATTCATCACTCGTAATTAACAAGTCAATAATCAACAAATTTTGTATCTTGTCAAAATAATAGTATCATAATTATTTATATAGTTCCCTATTATTTTTTCTGATGACAATAATGATGATTCATATGAATTAATTTATATTTATTTTTTATGTTAATTAGTTCATTGTTAATCTTCTAAGATCCAATATACTTCATTGATTCTTTTTTATCAATGTTTCTATTTATTATATTATTATTTTATAGTAGATCTATGTTCAAGGATACTATGATTTCCAAGATTTTTTCAAGGGATAAATGGAGTGGATCAAGTATACAACAAGAGGTGTAATGCAACTTTAGAGATGTTGATGGGACACTGACGAACTGATAGGATACCCACTAGATTAGTAGAGCTATATGAAACCCATTGGAAAACATGTTTGACTAAATATATTTTCAGGGAGAACCTCCATAATGACAGTGAGGTTTATATCCATGGAGCCTCTAATGATAAATTGACCATCTAGCAGCTGGCTTCCAGATGAGTTGGATTCTTATTTGGTAGAATCTAAATTTTCAACCACTAACACACATTATTAACCCTAGTTATCCCCTCATTGAACCCAAACATGATATTTATGATTATGGAGGGATATCTATATTATCATAGGAATCAACCTCACTTAAGTATTGTAATCTGATCCATGATACAATACACATTTCTTGATTTAGTAATTTGTTCATTGATTTGGTGAATTCCTCTAATTTCATTCTTGAATCCCATTCATCCAGCAATAAAGGATAGTGTCAATCATTCTCCATAGGGTATAATGTTTTTTATAATGATATGTATGCTTGATATATTTAATTATTCTATTTTTCTTGGGGTGGGTGCTCTAAAACATATTCATATGTTCATCCAAGGTTTCCTATTACTTGCAAAATGAACAATCATTTTGGCATGCCACGTGCATGAACATTATACTTTGGAATGGTTTAATTCAACTTACATAGGCCCCATGTATTCCTTATTATGTTTTTGGGCATTATGAATGATACTTTTTTTCTCTAAAGGTGTTCTTTATATTGAAACATATTTTGAAAATGGAATTTTTGAACCTGAATCCCAATATATAATTTGGATTTTGTCATGGAATTAGTTTGAGTTCGTCTTTTTTGTAATTTGGTTTATAAATAATAACATAGATTTATTTTAAAAAAATGTTCATAAAATTTTAATTTGAATGATTACGTGATGGAATATGTATATAATGACATGTTAATTATAATTTAACATAATTGGAATATAAATAGATATTTTCTTAATGTGATGATAATTTGTTTGAAAATTGTAATTGAGAATTGACCATGATTGGTTGATAAATAAGTGACATGGAATGATTGGATAATTGGAATGGTAAATGAAAATTTGTATTAGATAACTAAAATAGAATATGTGAACATGTTTTGTGTGTTTGGAAGATTTTACTTTATTGAATCTTTTAAATTTTGTTTCTGTGAAAAGATAAATTGGATGAAAATTTGGAATGCTAATAGAGTCTTAAGTTTTATAGGCCCGACACTGGCCCTTTCATGGGAATACACACTTTGTCTAGTCATATTTTTTCCATTGCTATGATCCTGATCCTTTTTAATACATAAGAAGTTATATAACTCAATTTCACATTGAGCTGATTATCATGGTTACATAATGAATGGTGGAGAATAGTATTTTACATTGATGCATTAGGGAAAGGTTCATGGTTACAATTTCTTATGGTAGGGATAAACTATTATTTGAAATATATATCAATAAATTAGATATTATAATGGAATTCATCTTATATTACATGATGGTATAAACATTTTCATATGTAATTACGATGAATTAGTTTTCATTACCCAACGTGTTGATCAGGGGCTTGAGGGTCAGTGGGTTAGTTAACCATCCATATAAATTTATATCTTTATAAAAATTGTAAATAATACTATTTCATGAAATCATATTTTATAATATATTTTTTAGACATTATGTGTGGTGGCCTATTGATTATTCCTCTCACCCTCATTGGTCATCATTGTGTATTCTAATAGGCTTCATATAAATTGTACATTAAATAAGAAAGGGGTTGTGATATTTCTTCATTAAAATTATATCTAGTACTACAGGATGTATATGGGACCATGCATGGGGTTTGGTACCTTGTTTTTTGGGCTTCTATTTTGGATCCTTTGTTTGAGTCGGTCTTCATGTATTAAATTTAGAGAATCATTTACTATGACAAACTATTAAAAATGACAAGGATTAATATAAAATGAATTATTTTTTATTCTTATTGTTTTATTAAAGTGATGAATATTTGATTTTTTGAAATTAATTTTTTACTGACACCACATTCATGATGGTATAGTCATCCCATTATACCTCATAATTCCTAACATCTTGTATAATGTTATTGGAATATAATAATAAATGCATGAGGTTATGAAGTGAGTTATCTTGGTCCTAAGAAGGATTACCATGATATTTATTTTTCATAGTAATATAAAATCCCATTTTCTCTGTAGTGATTTACAATTGGAGGACATTATATAGGATACTTGGATGTGTTAAGATTTTACATGAGCTCATATGTGGGAGTAACTAACCCCTTTGTTGAGGAAACCACATGTTAATAGAGAAGGGATTGTTTTTCTATATGATTATTATTATATTTGTGGTTATATTTCACAATTTTTTATTATATATTTTTTGATTTAATTGTTTTTTTATTATATGCATTTTCCATTTTTGAAAATGGTATGCATTATTGACTCATGGTATCAAAATAGGGAAATACGAGAACACACCTCATTATTTATAAGTATAAAATTACCATGTATTAAATATCTTTCAATTAAATTGTTTAAGTGAACCTCTCTGATATATCTAATCAATTGTATTAAATGTATCTTTTATAATAAGATAATTTATTTTTTACTCTATGAATAGTAGAAACCTTCAGTAATTGGTTCCTTACTGTCAACTTTTCAATCTATGTTTGATATTTTTAAATGCCATGTCATATAAGGGTTGTTCATAGAATTGTATTGGATTATGAATACATGATGTATTCATATTTTTCAATAGGAGGGTCATAATAAGAACACACCTCACACTACATAGATATAACATTTTATTGATCAAGGTAATCAAATTGACTATTCTCTCAAGTATTGTTTCCTATAGGGGATTTTATCGATTGAGGGGTATACTAATTAAATTGTTTCTTCACATTAGGATGTGAATATAATATTTTCGTTTTAACACTTTCTCACATATATTGGAGATAGTGTCCCCCAGACACTTGTGTTATGGATCTAGACCGCAATATGATCATGAAATAAAAAAATGCACATGAGGACAAGATAGTGAATCTTATTGAATATATTTTTTGAAGATAATCTGAAAAATAGTGAAACATCATAGGGAAAACCATATATTAAGGGTTTCTAAGCTAGAATGACTATGAGGCGAAGTACATGAGTCACGTTTATTTAGAGTCCCCAATCAGTTAGAGGGTTCATGATTTCATGAACCTAAAATAGCTCAAATATATGTTATGGAAAATCAAAGCCATTATTTGACATTGAATGTTTTTAAATTTCTTTGGAAGCATGCGATATAGTAAGGTATAAGCACTTATAGTATGAGAGTCATTATCAGATTTATTATAATATTAAAAAGTAGGTTAACAACATTGATCAAGGAAACATGTCTAACATGATGAATTGGATTCTCATCATTAACGATATCATGAATACTTCCTCATGTGGATAGTAGTTAGACTCAATGGGATTGTATTGGATCTATTCATATTGTAGAAAGATGAATCACATTGATATTTTCTGACAACGCATTATCATGATGAGTATCATAGGGAGTGGTCCGTTAGGTAATTATTGTAGACAGGGGTGTAATTTTTTGTGTGGTAGTGATTTCTACAATAGCTAGTAGTTTTGTTTCCCAATTATGTATTATAATTATTTATGTTAGTGGGGTACCTGAAAAGGATTTGTAGGAGAAATCAATGGATGAGAGATGGAATTGGATCAATGGAACCACTAGAGTATATGAAGGACTCTACTACCACTTAGTTGGTATGTATGTTGAGTTCTACTATTTGTTATGTCCTATGTAGGGGATGAGGTGACCCAACATAGTAGATGTTGTAACAACCAGAATAAAATTTTTTTGTCGTGTCATACTAGAGACTAGATAAGATGATTGAGTAAGATTAATTCAAAGTATTCTACCCATATAGGTCACAATGAAGTACCATCCACTTCCATATGATAAATTCTTATAACATCTAGCCTTTATTTCATCATTGTTGACACATCACTATCCCATTCCATTAATTATTATTAATATCCTACTGGACTGTGTTCAGATGTGGGAATAAAGTATAATGTAATAACCAGTAATACACTATTATGGGTCTGACCAAAAGGTGTTAGATGTTTTATAGTGTTTTTATTCAAAAAAATGTGGATACACATTATTATAGGGTATATTTGTTCTATAAATAGATGTGTTTGAATTATTTTGTAGCATAGATTAGATTGTTCTATTAACAGGCTCATATCATCCATTATCATATGAGAGTTATCTTCCTATTACAAGATGGAGGAAAGAACATCCATCAAGTTGAAATTTATGTTTATGATTTTTATGTTGGACTAGTTTAGTTAATATGTTATTATCACATGTCCAATGAAATAATACTTATTATAAATGACCATGGGATGTATAAAAGTACCGTTCATCTAGAAGTAGAACACTTTGAGGATGCTTTTGACGAATATTTCTCTATCTTACAACATGATTATGAGATAGAGTCTAATATCATGTTCGTTCCAAGAATTGATCTTATTTATATTCCGAATTGAAAGGTGTCACTATTGATGCTTTAATAATTAAAATTAGAGTAGAAATATCTTGAAGAGATTGATTCATACCACCTAGTAGTTCAATACGGGGTTCTCTTATTATATTTACCAATGAGGATAATTGTAAATATCACCAATGTGTATATTATCATAGGTTTTTCCAAATGATGTCCAAGATTCAATTTACAATTTCGTGAATCAACAATAACATTGATTAGATGATGGGTTTGAAAATTTCTCCAATATTGACTTGACGTTAGGGTACCATCTATCGGGGATGAGACCATCTAACATAAATTGTACTATTTTAATTAGTATATAAGTATTATGAGACACTATGATAATGTCAGTTGGTTAAAAAATAACCATTGATATTTATAACCGGACTAAATTAGATCTTCCATCTATACGTGGAAATTATTTTGTTTGTTTCTATGAAAACATCATAATGAACTCTATGTCTAGGGATGATATTTCACATTATATATATAGCACTATATATACAATATTAGAGTATCAGCTAAATTAAAGTATATATTTACGTCATGTATGTACTAAAACTATTCGCTTCATGTGATACATTATCATATTTAATGGAGTGTCAGTAGACCTGATGTGTGTGTCAACCAATTAATTGTGGGAATAACCCAGGAAAATCATTGATATCAAGAAATTTAATGGTCTAGATATTTTTTATGACATTAAATAATTTAATTCATCCATATAAGTTATATGATATCTAACATGAAGAAGAAATATTTGAAATGTGTTTGGTCATGAATTGAATAGAATGTTGACCTAAACACCGATCCTCACCTTACCTGTGTAGGGTAAGAAATAAACCATTTATTGAGATTATTTAGTAGTCCATCAAATAATTGTCTTGATGTCATTGGATAAATATATTTTTTATAGATCACTATATTTGTAGAAATATGAATATAATTTTCTTACTCATGATTTGGTTTTAGTTGTAGTGTTACATGTCTTGAGATAATTGAAGTGTTATATATAAAGTGATTAATTAATATTATATAGGATAATATCACAATAAATTACATATTTTAAGTTTGATAAAAGAAACTTCAATAGGGGAAATTTTTCAATTATCTACAGTATCTCAACAATATGCTTTCATACACACTAGGATGTGAAACCATAATTCAATTTCCCATCATACGAACACACAAACTTAGTTAGTGTGGTAATATACTGATGGGTACTTGATGATGGTTCCCATTATTGATATGCATCATGGTGTTCAGTATTATCTGTTGAGATAAACATTGATATCATCATATATTGTTCTCATTCTACTATATCATATTAGGAGAGTATATTTATATGATTTAGATGGTTTATTCCTCAATGAAATCATGTAAGATTGCGATCCAATATTGTATTGATCACTTAGTAGGGATTATTTTCGTCTAGTATATTATCATGTATTGGTTCTTATGAGACAAATCAGGGATCATATAAGGGAATTTCATTCATCGAAATTTTTGGAACATCTCGGTTTAAAAAAATCAATCATAATAATAGTAGGAAATACTATTGTTATGGGATAAAGAAAGTGAATATAGTTTATCAGGAAAGATGTGTGACATCCTAAGAACCACAATCCCGGATTTATGGAAAAAAATTATTGATATTTTCTTATTAAAAAATTACCTTAAAAATATATAGTCTGTTAAATACCAGAGGATATTTTCAGTATAGGATTAGAGGGGATAGAGAAATCATTACATCATATCAATTGTTTTAAATTTGTTTATAAAAATATACCAATTTATGCGAAAATGATCTTTAATGGAAACCAAATACATTGTAAACATATAAAGATGTAGTGAAAATAAATATAATGCATTGGGATTGTATAAAATTCCAAATTATTGGGTTCTAAAATTAGATAAATATCTATTTAATTCTAATAAAATAAAAATTATTTAAAATTTTTTCACTATATAAAATACATAATATTAATAAATAATTTCCCCTAAATAATAATCCAGGTATTCCATGAAAAAAACCTTTGGGAAATACATTTCAAAAACTATTAAAAAATAAAACATTTTGATAACCAATATAATTTATATATTATATAATAATTTTAATAATACAAGGTTTTCTCCTAGAAAACCATAAAACATCACATTGAAACAAAATCAATATTTACAAAGTATATTGATTCGTTGAAATAACTAAGAAACCTATGATTCCATATGAAAATTTAACATAATGAAAACATTCCCATGAGTTTTTCTGAATCACCATTTTCCTTATGATCTAATTAGATACCAATGTGCCAAATTTCATAGAAAACAATATTTAGGATTTACCTTAATATTAACATTATTTTTTACAAATTTCTAAAAATATAAATTATTTCAATAGGATAAAATAATATTACATATTTGAAAATGAATAAAAATCAATTTGTCCAAAAAATTAATTATAATTAATAAATTAAATTAAAATAAATAAACAAATACATTCAAATGTAATATCTGTATGTACCATGAAAATTTAAAATTAACAATTGATTTTATTAATGTCGCTGGAAGGAAAATAAAAATTATAGTAATTGTAAATTTAAATAATTATTTATAATATGAATTAATATATAATAAATTTCATTGGTAAAAGGATATAGTTAAACCACATTTTAAATTTATGAATAAAATTCATAAAATATAAGTTGTTTAAAAAAATATTTGAAAATTTAAAAAATGATATTCTTTCTACAACTAGAGTTTTAAAAAATATTGAGATACATAAAAAATACATATTTCCATGTAAAATAGTTTCATGAATACATATAAATTAATTTGAAATAGTTTTAAATAATAGTTTTATTAATCCTGAGAAATATTGTTGAATATAAATTTCCATTTCACTAAAAGTGTTTGAAAAATAAATAGAAGTTTATGAATTTGATTCCAAAATAGATTAAAACTAATAACCAGTCCCTTATATGTTTTTAAAAATTTTCTCCTTTATGGATGATATAATCTCTTAATCTAGTATTTGGAAATGAAATTATAGATTGATTGAACTATACTAGAGAATTGATTGTTTGGACCATTGGTTTTCTTAGAAGGAAGAATTCATAAGTCAAATCAATTTAAATTTCATTGGGAAATAAATATGAAATTTTTGACGAAAAATTGTATTTGAGTAATTTGGAGTTAAAATGATATCTATATAAAAAATTTTCCATGATAGATTTTTTGATTTTATTCATTTAATCCTTCAAAAAAAAGTGAGTATTTGACATGTTATAAACTATTCCAGAATTCTATGAATGCTGATTATGTTGAATGAAATCCCCTAATACATTTATATATATATATATATGTATATTACCCCTCATTATAATGGAATCAGGTTGAAAATTAGATCGAATGACTTTAGAATCTTAGCATAACTGTTGATATTCTCTTATATTAAATTCATCATTCTGATGATGATTTTAATGATCAATGTTATCAAGTTAAAATAGATGGATTATGAAAGATTTAATTTTCTTATTCAATATTTTGTGTTTAAATATATATCTAAACTCATTTATGTCATATTTTATTAACATAATGATATCCACTCTTAAATCAAACACTGGGATGGGCCATAACCTTGGTGTGGATGAAGAGAATGACATAAGGATAAGGATATGAGGACATCATGTTGTTTTAATGTCAAAACAAGATTAAGGATAACACTATAAGAGATCAAATTGATAATATGTGGCTGATCGAAGGAGTGAAATATAAAGGATTGTTTTGAACACATTTGAATAGTGTAAATGACTTGTATTCCCATATTGATGTTTCAACTAAAATCATGTTTCCATATATATCAAACACCTTCTATAAGAAAGCGTCCCAATGAACTAGGGGATCAAAACATGGGAAACAAAAACACACTTGCCTCACGAGTTGCACCTCCAAGAACATGCCCATGTGAATGACATGAACATACTTTTGCGTGATCGAGATGGTTTTATGCGCATATCCAATGGAAGACCATGTATCCTTTTATCCAACCAATTTGTTAAAGATCCCACATTGTTTACCATATTTTCCCACATGTTATATAGGTTTGTTCATATTGATTTGTATTCGTTGGAAAAAATTTCTGTATAACGGGTATTTATTTTAAATTACTTATTATACATATAGTACAAAAAAATATTTATATTTATTAAATTTTTAATAATTTCACACACATTTTAATTATGTATATCTTACCAATAGATATATGTATATAATTATAAAATAAAAACAAAAAACTATATTTTTAATTCCAAATATTGTCACTAAATGATAAAATAATTATGTACATAGGAAAATTATAATTTAGCAATTTCATTATAAATTCAAAACATCAATATGATATGTTGAGAAAATATTTCGTGAAAATTTAAAATATTTTCAATAATCGCTGTATTAAAGTAATAATTTTCAATATATTTTCATTTTTATCAAAATAAATTTATAAATCATATAATTTATAATGAATTGTAGTTTAAACGTATACAATTAGATTTTATAAAATATTTTTGAAAATGGCTCAGAATTATTCATTTTTAAATAAATAGATCATTATATTTTATTTAATGATGTTTATATTATAAAATATATTAATTTAATATAAATATATTGAAAATATAATGTTTTCATTAAATAATAATAATTTTTTTGAAAAAATATTTTTACTCCTCAAATTATTATAAATGTAACATTTAAAAATTTTAATAAGTATAAATTATTTAACACCATAATTATTATTTAATAAAATATAATAATCTACTAATTAATGTTTTTCATAATCATGATGAAAAATATTAAATATTATATTAAAAAATAGTAATTATTTAAAATTCAAAGGATGTTACATTCTCCCCCTCCACCATATGAGAATTGTTTTTTTCAAAATTACATTGATGTACATAATGAAATCCTGAATTTCTATTTTCATTCATTTTTAAAATAAATATTTTTTAAAATTCTATAATATTAATATTTACATCAATTTGAAATAATAAAAATAACTCTAAAACTATCCTTAAATGATAGCATTCTGATCTTAATTTTTTTTAATTTTCCTCTAGTACCAATTGTTACAATTTGAGACCTGCACTCCATGTTCTATTTCTGAAGCCATGTTATATTTTTTTTAAAAAAATAGTATATATAATATATAGTATATTAAATACCATAATATATATTAATTATAAGATTTGGAGGAATTAGAAAAACCACACAACATATTATAGTTTTAAATAATATTCGAAAAAAATCTATCTAGATTCACATGATAAGTATTCTTAATAAAATATAAACACAATTGGATCATTTAATGATTTAGTGAAAATTCAATTTAAAATTTATAATGAGCATAAAATTTTTGTACAAATCCTTATAAACCAAATTAAAATAACTTTTATTTCAAAAAAAACATTATTATGACAATATTTCTTTATATATAAAATTAAATAAAATTGATATGTAATTTTCATAAATAAAAACCCATTGATTTCATGAAAATACATATCGAATTAATTTTCAAAAAAAATTTAAAATAAAAATTACTAAAAATCTATTTAATATCAAAATAAATTACCCTTTGATATAGTATTTAGATTTATAGATTTAAAACAATAAAATATTACTACGGAAATAAATTTCTTTTTATGGAATATGTTATTACATAAAACCTCTACGAAAAAAATGATTCCACAAAAATTATCACATTTAGATAAATTTACCATCATGGTTATAGAATGATACCATATTTTATAATACCCTTTGACACTAAAGTGGCGAATATAATAGTAATTATTTTTTTTCTAAGATTTAATTTATTATTTCCAATCTATTAAAAACTTATCAAACTCTGCATATATTATTATAGAAGAAACTAATAATTACATACAATCTAAACTATATAAAGCAAATTATGATTCAAAAATTGTATAATAATTACTGACACAAAATTATTAAATGAAAAACATAAACATAATGTTCCAGCCTTAAATCATACATAATATTGAATTAAGATAATAATTCAAATTGAGAATCTTTTGAGTTTAAGAGTTTTATAGAATTAGAAAAAAACTATTATATCTCAAAAGATTTCAAACTAGACACTTCTACAGAGTTTCCATTTTTTATAAAATATAAACTCTTGAAAAAATGATTCGTGTCTAGTTCCATGTTTATGACAGTAAGACTTTGACATGATCCCATCCACGACCCTATTCCACATTATGTCATGTGAATAACATTTAAAAAAAATTTGATGAGCATAAAAAGCTATGTAACAGATACACAAAGAAAGAAAACTATTAGTTTTTCAGAACAACAAGTAAACCATGCATACATTATCATAATTAATACTTATTACATTTATGAAGTAGTAAATACTCTTCACTGAATAAAATATCACTATTTACCCTTTTGAAACCAAAATGATTCCATAAAACCCATATAAATAACTCATAACATATAAAGGTAACTTGGGACATAAACATACATAAATGGAATAACCATACGTCTCACTTCCAGACATATCACGAAATGGAATAGACGTATGGCTGACTTCCATACCCAATGAAATAGAGGTTATAACATAACCACCCGTCCTAGTATTCATGCCACAAACCATTATTTTTTTATCATGTAACCACCTTTAAAATTTCCAATTAAAACTATAATATCATAACACATAAAATATTGCAATTATAAACATTTCACTCATAACATTTAATTTTCAACCAGAAGAAATAATTTCGAGATATTGAAATAATAAATCCATTTCAAAAACCATTCTCAATACCAATACACCCAAAAACAGAATAATGGATTTCATTTTCATTTCAGAAAACACTAAGGATTATAGAGGAAGCCAAATAACGATTACGGCGACAGAGATGTCATTGTCTCCGTAAATGTTAAAAACATTTTGTTTTTTATTTAGTAAAACACATTAAAGAAAAATATTCTTTTAGTGAATGTAAAAGAAAATGGGTTTACTTATACACCATGTAAAAGAAGAAGGTATATATATTATCGAAATATTCCTCAATGAAAGGAGATTGAGACAATGTCCCTTAACTCATGTCCAACTTCACTCGATCATTCTTTAATTTTCAGAATAATAAACCAAATTTAATGTCTAAATGATTAAGAACCTTTTTCAGGTTTTTTATTACTTTTATATCACTTATTAGCATGCTATAAACGTTATGTAATCATTCATGTTAATAATGGTTGTTTTTTTTTGATATTTGGAACTTGAGCCAAAAATGAACACCTTATATTTAAAATTTGTCCATGTGGTCAATAGTCCATTATATCAAGAATTATATTTATGATTTTGATATCATATATATCAAATATATGCAGTATATACATGTATTTATAATAGTACAAAACCTTTGGAGGTAATAAATGAAATGCACCATTCATGGAGACGGTAAGACATGTGTACGCATGAACACTACTTTCATTTCTATTTATTATTTTAATGGAATTTAAACATAATGATACATAGGTATATTATAATTCCAGTATAATATCATATATAATATCATTAAATAAATACTTTATACATCCCAAAGATGGCATTAACGAGTCATATCACTTTGAGGAGGCGGTAGTCGGCACTTCGTCAAATAAAATTATCACGATTATCCATAATGGAAAGCATAAAGGTATGATATAAATAGTAAATACAGAAAAAATAATGAAAAAATAAAAATAATATATATCATATATGAATACAGTTCCATCATAATTTCCACAATGAGAGGCGGTAGGAGGTAATTGAACAATCATCGTTTCATGAGGCGTTAGTATGCCTTCCATAGAAACAATATGTTCATTACCCATTAGATGGAGGTGTGTGTAATTGTAGATTGAATATTTCTCATAATAACATCCTTGTATATTTAGGATACTACTGTTTCTATGAAATAAAGGAATAAAAATAGTTTATTTTTTGGAGAAGTAAAATAAAAGAAAATAAGTTAAGATAAATTGTTACCTTTAATTTGGGTAACTCCCTTTGGTTTGAACCAAAATGGTTTGTTGAAGTTCCTTATGACTATGGTAAGGCTTCTAGTTGGAAGATAGGGATGTAGGGAGCTTAATTTGTTAGAGGTTTTATGAGCCAAAAGGCTTGAGAGGTGTGTGTAATTGGTTACAAGTAGTCTCCTTTTATAAGGGAGAGGAGGGGCTCTTTAGGAAAGTGTGAATATATTATTTTATTATATAATGATATTCAGTTTCTAAAATAAAAAAAATCATTAGAGTAGAAGATAAGATGACTCATGATAGAAATAAAATCATCCAACATGTATTGGACAAGTTCTGGATAATATTTTAATCATTATAATCTAATTTATTTAAATCATCTATTAATGAGGTAAATACTGCATCATTATTGTGTAATTAATAATTTAATTTATTTTATGTCTAAAATTATAAAAAAATTAGTACCATTTAAGAAATGTTTTTATATTTATAAATAATATTTATTGTTGAATATATGACTTATATAACACTATATAAAAACTTATTGACTAAAAGGTTTTTGTGTATGTCATTTTTCCTTTACATTAAATTAATTAATCTAAAGTGTCATTATCATTCATATGTGGTACCATGGGGTCCCCAAATCTAACCAAGGATGCCCATTGTCATCCATTACTAATAAAATCTGGCTATGACAAGGGTTAATATAATTTTGAATTATTCAAAATAAAAATTTACCTTGAATTACACTATTTACCTTTAACCATGGTAAATAAAAGTCAAAAGATACTATTCACAATTTTTTTAATCTTATTGAACCACATTTCACATAATAATAACAAACATGTATGTAGTATTTTTGAAATTCAATTAAAAGAAGTTGAAAATTATCATTTAAATGAAAATGTCATTTTTTACTATTACTAAGTGGTTTCACTATTCATCAAAAAATGATGTTTTCAGGAAAAACCCAAAAATTCAGCCTAATAAATATTTGATATTTCGAATTAAAAATGATGATTATTTTGAAAAACTCAAAACATAAATGTGGAATTAATTAATTTTAAAATTTATTTCCATTTTCAAAACAAATACCGTGTATTTATGAAATATTAACTATCAAAAGATTGAAAATTATTTATGTCCAATTTCAAAGTGAAATTAATTCAAATGATGAAAATTAGACAAAATAGAAAAAATATTTTCAAATTACACATTAAAAACAATTAAAAATATAATATAACTATATAAATAAATTAAATTAAATCACAGTTTTATATTAAAATAATATATTTTTCATTATTCATTAAAAAAAGAACTTTATCGGTAAAATTTAAAAAATTACCAAAATAAAATTTGATGTCCCCATTCCAAAGATAGATTTTATTTGGTCAAATAGAATGTATTAATGTGTCCAAAACTATATTTAATGAGGGTTCTCCATTAAAAGGTGGTAAATCGACCTTTTAATGTAAATTATGCTTAAAATTAGATTCGTTTACATTTTAATCCTCTAACATTAATTGGATAAATGTAAATAAATTTAACAAACATGTATAATGATAATGTAGTTATTGTATTTCATTCTCTCCAATACAATGGCAAGGGTTTAACTACCATTTAAAGGAATAGTATTATATTATTTGTGTGCAACATAAGATTTCAATGAAACTCGTTGTTGCGTATCAGGTACACTATCAAACCTCGAAACACTTTTAAAGAAAAATTAATATTTAATTCAAAAATATTAATAAATATGAAAATATATTATTCATCATTTAACTAGGATGTTACATCCTTCCCCCCTTTGGGGAATTGTGTCCTCACAATTTTTATTCTCTTATCAAAATAAGTCAGGGTATTTATACCATAGAGAATTTTCAGATTCCCACGTTGCCTCTTCAACCATATGGTTTTTTCACAAAACCATTACCTAGTGAATTAAATTATCCCATAACAATTTCTCTCTATGGACAAGAATCTGAATTGGTTTTTCTTCTTAAGAGACATTCTCTTCCAACTGAAGTACCTATGGGATCAAAACATGAGATGGATCTGGCATATACTTTCTCAACATAGAATCCTGAAAAACATTGTGTACCAAGGATAAACTTGGATTTAAATAAAAATTGTACGCAATTGATCCAACTTTATCTCAGAATTCATATGGTCCAATTAACCTCGGACTCAACATTCCATTCTTACCAAAATGCATCACACTTTTCCACGGCATAACTTTGAGAAAGTCATGATCACCAACCTTAGAAGAAATATCCTTCCTCCAGTTATACGCATAACGTTTCTATATGCTCTAAGATGTTCTCATGTTCATCTGAATCAACTGAGCTTTCAATGCTATCTCCTCTACCAATTTTGGTCCCATCAGCTTCCTTTCACCTACTTCATCCCCGAAAACTAGAGTTCGACAAAGCTTTCCATATAATGCCTCAAATGGTGAAATCTGTATACTGGAATGGAATTTTTTATTCTAAGAAAATTCAACCAAAGAAATATGTTGGTTCCAACATCCTGGTAATCTAGTGATTATGCACACAACATATCCTCCATGGTATGAATTTTTCGTTCTGACTGCCCATCTGATTGAGGATAAAAAGGTGTACTAAAATTTCATTCAGTACACAACTACTTCTTAACGCCTTTCAAAAGTAAGAAATAAATGCGGGATGACGATTAGATTAAATGTAGAGGGGAAAACCATACAACCTGAGTATCTCTTTAACATACAACAGAGCAAGTTGATCTGGAGACAAATTATATCGAATAGAAAGAAAATGAGTAGATTTATTCAATTGATCAACAATAAAATAAATTGCATTATTACCATGAGATGTTTTTGGTAATCCCACAATGAAGTCCATGGATATATTTTCCAATTTCCAATTTAGCACTGTTAATGTCTGAAGAATCCCTTTCAGTAACTACTGCTCTACTTTGACCTAGTAACAAGTCAAACACATCACAGTAAAATCAGCAATATCTAATTTCACTCTATCCCGCCAGTAATACTCCCGAAGATCATTGTACATATTAGTACTTCTAGGATGAACTGAAAACGAGGAACTATGAGTGACACATAACAACTAATTCTTCAACTTTGAATGACAAGGCACACATAATATATTTTCAAATCACAAAACACAATTATTATCAATGTTAAATTCATGAAACTTACCCTTCTGAACCAACTCTACCTTTTTCTGTAACTCATTGTCTTCCTTCTATTCTTTCTTAATTATTTATGACTTAGATTATCTCACTGACACCTGATACAAAATAGAAGAATTTTTTGCACCATCAACTTCTATGCCAAAGTTTATCAAATCAAAAACCAAAGGATCAAGTTCCAAATGTGACATGGTTAAGAAAGCATTACTTTTTTGATTCAAAGAATCAACCACTTTATTTTATTTTCCCAGATGGTAATAGATTGTGCAATCATAATACATGATTAATTGTAGTCGTCTCCTCTGTATCATGTTCAATTCTTTCTATGTAAATAAACACTTTAAACTTCAGTGATCAGTATAAATTTCACATTTTACTTCATTCAGATGATGCCTCCTAATGATTAAAGAAAAAAAAACTGCTTCTATTTCCAAATCATGTTTTGGGTATTTTAAGTCATGTGGTCTCAACTAATGTGAAGCATAAGAAATTACATCATCATTATACATTAGGACACAACCATGTCCTCTCAAAGAAGAATCACTATAAATATAAAACTTGCCATTTTTGGAAGGAAGTGCTAAAACTAGAGCAATCACTAATCATCTTTCCATTCCTGAAAACAATCATCACATTCTTTTGACCAGATATACATAACACCTTTTGATGTTAACTTAGTCATTGTACTAGATAACCATGAAAAATTATCAACAGACCTCAAGCAATTACCTACCAAACCAAGAAAACTATGGATCACAGTTATATTTGTGGGTCTTGGCCATTATTCAACAAATTTTGTTTCAGTAGGATCAACAGTTATGCCATATTTTGAAATAATGTTACCAAGGAAAGAAATTTTTCGTAACCAAAACTCACACTTGCTGAATTTCCGATAGTTTTTCTTGTCTTTTAAGGTTTTCATGTTAACCCATAAATGAATTCATGATCCACTTTACTTTAAGAATAAACCAAACTATCATCAATAAAAACAACCATAAACTTATCTAGGAACTCAGGGAGAATTCTATTCATAATATCCATGAATATGGCTAGTGAATTGGTTAAACAAAAAAACATAACTACAAATTCATAATAGCCATATCTAGTATGAAACGCGGTCTTCAGAATGTCTGATTACATTACTTTCAACTGATGGTACCCTGACCTCTAATCAACCATGGAAAAATACTGAACTCCCTAGAGTTGATCAAACGATTCATCAATATGAGGAAAAGGATACTTTTTCTTAATTGTGATGTTATAGAATGCTCTATAATGAATGAAAAGTCTCATTGAACCATCATTATTTTTAACAAACAATATAGGAGCACCCCATGGTGATGTGATAGGTCAAATGAAACCTTTATATAATAACACATGCAATTGATTCATTAACTCTAAAAGTAAAATTTGAGCCATTCGATACGGGGGTTTTGAAATTGGATTAACATCAAGATCTATGCCAACAGTAAATTAAACTTCTTGATCATGTATTATACCAAGAAACTCATCTGAAAAAACAACAAGGTACTCATTTAGCATTGGAACATCATTAATCTGAACAGTTCCTTTAGTTTGAACAATATTTGCACAGTAACATTCATTTCCATATTTTACTAGTTTCTCACCTTCCTGATATGTTATAAAAAGAAAGAGATCATTTCTGTACATAAACTATAAGTCATTCTAAAATTAAACCTTTTTAGCTATCTAGTCAATCATAGCATGATAAAAAGACAGTCAATCCATGACCAAAATAACATAAAACTCTACTAGATGCAAAAAAATATGGTTTACAGGTTGATTCTTCTCGCACACAAGGACATGAAGGTTCTAATGTTTTATTTTTTTCTAAATATTTCCTCCATGTTTTTTACCAGATGTTCTGTATTAATATCTTGAGACGGAATTCCAAATTTATTATAAAAATTCACAGAAATGAAAGACTGTGTAGACCCTAAATCAAACAACACATTGGTATAATCTGAACAAACAAACATTGTACCTGATACTACTTCGTTTGATGGACCAACATCTACTGAAGTAGTTCCAAAGGATTTCACCACCCATTTCTACTTATAGTTTGCCTTCATTCCCTCAGTTGAGTTCTTTGTTGGACACTGATTTTCATAATTCCAGATTTCATTACACTTAAAACATCTTTCCATTGGGTTTTCAATTCCTTCTTGATCAACATACTTATAGTTATAAAAAATATAACCAGACTTACTAAAATAGAATCACTTTCTAGAATTTGATAAAAATTCGTCAAGATGATTTTTACCACACTTCTCACACATTGTATATTTTATTTTATTACCTCCTGGCATCTTTGATATTTTATTTCCCTTTTCCTACCAACATGTCCATTTATTTTGTTGTTTGTCAACAAACACCTGATCATCAGAAAACTCCATTTCCTCCTTCTATTCACATCGAACAAGTTTTCAATAGATTTTTATCTAACAAAAGGATAATTATATTCGATATCGTGGTTTCAGCCCTGAGTGAAATCGAATTATCTTACTATCAAGATCTCAAATGAAATTCGGAGAATACAATTCCAGTTGAGTGAATTTGGCTTCATAATAAACCACTTATTCATCCCCCTCCCTCAATTATAGGAATTGTTTTTCCATTCTAAGACGAACCACCTTATGAAAATATTTCTCCAGAAAGATACCTTTGAATTCATCCCAAATAAAGAGAATCAATATCCTCACTATCCCCGATATTTTTCATCGTCGACCACCACTGATTGGCTTCACCTTCAAAATGGTAAATATAGAGACTATTCTATTAATGTTTTGAACAACCCATGACATCGGAAATCATTTCCAGTGCTTTAATCCACCCTTCTAATAGCACTGGGTCTGATGATCCTCTGGATGATGGGAGATGGGGCCCCATGAAATGATCCACTACTGACGTGTTCCTTTGCAGTTGATCTGGATGATCTCATGCATGGATTCCACCATCATTTATAGCTTGATTAAAATGTTACATCACTACAACAAACTATTCAGTTCAAATTCTGACCATCTCAGGTTGCTGATTTGGAAGGTTGTATTCCTCCTGATGTTGTCCCAACATAGCTGCCATGTTTCCACCACAAAAAACCATTCTAAACACAGAAATATCTTAGGCGAAGCAACATTGTAATCTGTAAATGCTATATCATTTCAATATTACCATAATTTAACATGGGAATATTAATTTAACAATACCCTAACTCCTGAAGTTTCTAAACCGGCTATTGATACCAACTATAAGGACCCAACCATAAAACATAGATAATATTGAATTATGTTAATAATTCACATTGAAAATATTTTATGGTTTATAGATTCAAAGAATTAGGACATAACTATTACACCTCAAAAGATTACAATGTAGACACTTCTACACATTTTCCATTTTTTCATATAATAAGAACTCTTGAAAAAATAGTATTGTATAGTTCCATGTTTAAGAGAGCATGACTTTCCCTTTATCCCATCATTGACCATATTCCACATTATGTCCAGTGAAAAACATTTCAAAATCTTGTGATATGAATAAAAAGTTCAGGAAGTGATACACAATGAAATAAAGCTGTTACTTTTTCAAAAAAAACAAGTAAACCATGAATACAATATCATAAGTAATTCTTTTCACCTTTATGAAGTAGTAAACACTATTCAATGAATAAAATATCACTACTTACCATTTTGTAAGAAAAAATTTACCATAAAACCCATTTAAAGTACACATAACATATAAAGAAAACATGGGACATAAACATACTTAAATGGAATAATCATACGGTCCACTTCCACACATATCACTAAATGGAATATCCATATAGATGAATTCCATACCCAATGCATTGGAGGTTATAATGTATCCACCCATCCTGATATTCACGAAACAACCCTTCATTTGGTTTATCACGTAACCACTCGTCAAATGTCCATGTACTATTATAAAGTCATAACACATTAAATACTATAAATATAAACATTTCTATAAGAACCCAGATCTACTTTTCAGGCATGTTTTTCCTTTTATAGTTGTTTTTGGGAATAACGATAAAATCTGGAAATTTTATAAGTACACGCCGTGTACTTTATAAGTACACGCCATGTACTTTGATTCCAATAGAGGTTGTGTACTGGTCATGTCATGGGTATACACATGACCATGTATGGGTGATGTGGAGGCCACCTAATTTGGTGTACAGAAAGAAAAATTACATGTCGTGTACTTAAAAAGTAAACGCTGTGCACATTATTTTTTTTCATTAAATGCACCGGGGTCACGTCTGACAGAAAGAACACCCTCCGTTTAGATTTTTTTTCCGAGAGTGGGGGAACAACCGTGTATCTTCTCTGAGGACCCAAGCCTCCATCTTTTCCGTGATTCGACTGCCATCTATTGTGTTAGAACCACAGTGGTAAGCTCTCCCTTCTCCTAGATCATTGTTTTCCTATTTATCCTCTATTTAAAGTTATTGTGGGTTGATCGTTTTGTGTATTTTCATAGATCTACTATGTTATAAAGAGATTCAAGTCTCTTGGTTCATGTATATTGATCTCCTAACCACAAGGTAGGTGGTTTTCCCCGTTCCGTTGAAATTCCTTGAATATTATATGCACATTCCACCAGTACCCTTCAATAAGCTATTGTGTGTTTACCATTTTACCCCTATTGTATGCCTTCCATGATTGTTTTTCAGTGTAGATTATTTTTTAATATTGATATGGTAGAACTTTTATGCTTTGGAGGTTTTTCCCACGCACGTTCTGTTTATGACAGTTTTGTCCTATTTTTCCTTGGATTCTTTGTCTGTTTCCATGCATGTTGTAGTAGGATAGAGAAATGTTTTTTTTGACATGCCTGATATGTTGTAGGACTATTTTTACAAGTAGTTCTGTACATCTACTTTGTTCATATTGTATTTCTATGCTGCTATACTTCACAGGGCCGTGAGAACCGGGTGTACTGGACTAGAAGGGGATAGACCGAGTGAGCTTCCTTAGAGAGTCATTGAGATTTAGGATATATTGGGATAAACCGAGTGAGAATCCACAGAGATCCTATGATTACATTGGGCTATAAAGAGATAGATTGTGAGATCTTCCTTAGAGAGTCCTTGACTGTTTTAGACTATACATGGATATACCGTGTGAGCATCCTTAGAGAGTCTCTATTTTGATTGTTTTAATCACCTGATTACCATAGTATATAAGAGGGATTGACTATGTGAGCTTCCTCAGAGTGTCTATGAACGACCTGCGCTATAATAGGAATTCACCTGGCGTGCTTCCTTAGAGAGTCCTTGACCATGGGGCTATCAGGGGAATTGATTGTGCAAGCTTCCTCAGAGAGTTCCTGAATTCCCTAGACTATAATGGAAATTGACTATGTGTACTTCTTCAGAGATTTTTTATTATTCTATATGACTAAAACAGAGGGGTTAGGATGAGTGAACATCTTAGAGGGTTTTTGGTTTTTTCTAGGTAGGACTAGAGGGGTACCTGTTGTGTTTTTCTGCTTGCTAGTTGTTGCTTGACCTTGGAACTGTGGATTGTTTGTTGTTCAGCATGATCCAATTTCCTATTTTCTGTAGTTTTTCCTTCCATATGTTCACTGACTGTTAGGCATAGATCTTCGGGTGGTTTCCTACTGCGATTTAGTCTCACACCATTTTTGGGTCATACTTTTGGGCACAAAAATACTAAATTTTTGTAGGTATAGGCAAGGTAATGTGTCCTTCTACTTTAGGTACTTGACTTGCTATGGAACTGGAGAACATGGGACCAATCATAGTCTTGCGATACTGAGGAGCTGTTATATTTCATTGTAATTTTTTTTAGTAATTTTTTTATTACTAGCATTTTGACTTGTTTGGATGATTTCTTAGACATAAGTGTCATTCAACTTATATATATGTACTCCTTCTATTTATCATATGTACTCTTCCATTATTCAATTATATACATATTTTTTACTGATTCCTCTATTGTTTATTGTTGTTCTCTTCCGTTGTGTACTATTCCAATGAGGGCATTGTTTCCCCACTATCACACCCAAGGACCTCGCTGCTGGTCAGCAGCCGGTGGTGTTCAGGGAAATTCACTTGCGGCTATGTGACCAACTGAGTATGGGGCCCCGTTGGGTGGCTTTTGGAACAGGGGCGTTAAAAAGTTGTATCAGAGGATATCTTTTATATTGACTTAATGTTTGTAGCCTATATCCATGGATATGATTTAATAGGTACTTCGTAACAAGCTATGCCAGGGAGTAACTAACCCGTGTAGAGGGAAAAGTCATACTACCTCATTTATTGCAATTTTTCTGGTTATCAAATTTTACAGTTGATTTGATTTCACCATTGGGAGATTCACATGTTTTCTTGGATGCATTACTGATGTCATGTTATTTTGATAGACATTGTTTAGATCATTCATGTTATTGTGATAGATGCTTTGATATAATCCCTACTGTTTGATAGGGATGTTGTTGTATAGTGCTTTTCTTAGATAGACACCAAACATTGGTTCTTGAGGTCTTATGGTCCCTCATGGACCATAATTTGGTGGATCATTGCTTGTTTTCCTTGAAATAACTTGTATACGATACCAAACTTTGATTCATAGGGAGTATGGGCCCTCACGGATCAGAATTTGGCAATTTAATGCTTGTTTTCTATTTTTTCTAAGATCCATAGTAGTTTCTAAGGCTACTGCCCGGAAAACCCCAGAATAGACTGCATGTACTTTATGAATACATGTTGTGCAGTTTTTACCTGTGTCGCTGACGATGTGGGAAGGGGCACGGGGTTTTAAAAATTCATATAGGAACACGATGTGTACTAGTTTAGCATACAGTGTAGTCGGAAATATGTACCCCAGACTTATCAAGAACAACAAGGGTCGTGTTTTCTTATCACATACACATTGTGTCTGAATTTTCCATGTTGTGTAGTTTGACCTGGGTACCCGGCCATGTTACGAACAACACCAGTTGGTGTTACCTCTTCTCATACACGGCGTGTCCACCTTGAACACGCCGTGTAGTTTTTTCTTAAGAAATCCATCTGGCTAGACCATGTATAAGTACTTGGGAAGGGAAGAGGATTAATGTACATGCCTTGGGTTAGGAAAAGACGCCTTGTATTTGGGGTATTACTTGTCTAGTTTAGCCTAAAGTACACGCCCTTGTGAATGACTTAAGGGAACACTCCGTGATGGGAATGTACATGCAGTGTAGTCATGTTTTGTATAACATGAATGCCTTCTTTTCCATGTTCTTTCTTGTGCCTTCAGTTTTTTAGTCCTTGTTAATCCTGAATCTATGGTGTGCATTTGACCTTCCAGAGTCATGCCACCGATATGTCCTCCGATTGACCGCCAGTTGCAAGGTAGTGATCAGACACCCAATATGTTTGATCAGGGACTTCCTTTGGATCCTCATGTTGTTCCAGCCTTGGAACCAGTCGTTATACCTGTTACAGGCATCGATACACAGTTTAGGGAGGGTTTTCTAAGGATGATGGAGAAATTCCAGGGAATGCAGTCTCCTGCCCAGTCGATGGTTGATTTGATGTGTGTTTTATAGTAGCAATATTCTACCGCAGTCTTAGGGGAAGGAGGACCTCGGGCTACAATGTCGTGGTTCGAAGCCACACCGACGATCTTCGAGAATCTCAAGGTACAACCAGAGTGGAGGGTGAAGCTTACGACTTACATGCTCTGAGACTCTTCCAAGAGTTGGTGGGATGTAATCTCTCAAGCGGGATGCCACCAGAATATTGCATTGGAGGAGTTTCAGCATATCTTTTATGATTACTACTACTTGGAGACATTGAGGGCCGACTGAGTCTGGGAGTAATTGAGCATAGAGATGGGTACTCTTTCTGTGATGGAGTATTATGCTAGCTTCATGGAGCTTCAGCGTTTCATGCCGATCCCAGCAGGTGATGAGTATTTCATGGCTAGGAAGTTTGAGGATGGTCTCAGGCATGAGATCTATTCCCAGGTGAACATATTCAGGTATACTTTGATATCCTCTATCATCAACCAGGTGCTGATTACAAAGGGCAATATGATGGATTCTGGAGCAGTTATCCTGGGTGGTTCGACCTATAGAGTTAGTGTTCCTCCTATTGATAACAGGAAGCACCGTAGAGAGTCTGCTCGAGGAGATCAGAGTAGGCGAGATACTCTTTCTGGTATCAACGTGGTGTGATACTAGTGTGGGAGGAGTGGGAATATGAGCCCACATTGCACGAGAGACACGATGGAGTGCCGATTTTGCAGTAGGATGGGCCATCTCTAGCGTTTCTATCAGTTTTTACCTCCAGAAACCGGAGTCTAGGGTTCTTCTATGACTCCGCATTCGAGAGAATCACAACCAGTTTCCCACTATTCTATGAACTGGAGTTCATCTAGTTGTTCTGGCCGAGGTGGAGGTCATGGCCGGGGTGGTCAGTCGTCAGTCTATCAGCGACAATAGGGTGCATCAGCTCAGAGCGGTCAGGCAGGGTCACAGGTCTGTGGTGTAGGCCAAACATTTTCGATGGTGTAGAACTAGTAGGAGTAGGATCCTCAAACTTCCATCGTTCAATGTACGATCTTAGTGGCCTCGTTTTTATCTTCTGCTCTTTTTGACATAGGGGCTTACTATAGCGATATCTCTGTTGCTGTTGTGGAGAGCCTTGGGTTCTGTATCTTTTCTTCTGCCGACATGTTGACACTAGACACACCATTGGGAATGAGGAACTCTAGCATACTCCAGTGCAGATAGTGCCCTCTTGAGGTTTTGGGGTGTCACTTCATATGTAACACCCCAAGCTTCCATGGTACGCATCTCTTTAAATAACACAATTGTGTGTGTTGTACGCAACCTCGAGTTCTAACACACCGCGACCAATCAAAGTAGCCGTTATGAATAGTAATAACCACCTTTTGAAATTATATTAATTTTATAATTTAAAATGGACTTCATTTTTGTATTTGGAATATTGAAATTATCCTAAGTTTAATTTTTTGTAATTTTCTGAGATCTTCCAATTTTCTATGAATAGCAAAAAACATAAAAACAACATTTTTAATCAAAATAATTTTTACTGATAAATTATATTATTGAGTGGTTTTAAAGTATAATTATAATATATTTTTACCATTTTATCCTATTGTGGTCATTAGAATTAATTTCACTTTGAAATGGGACATAAAAAATTGTCAATCTTTTGATTGATATTCTTTCATAAAAACACGCTATTTATTTTGACAACATGAATTAATTATAAAATTAATTAATGAAACTTATATGTTTTGAATTTTTTAAAATAGATATCATTTTTGAATTAATAATATCAATTATATCTTAGGGTTAATTTTTGGTATTGTTCTGAAAAACTTCAATTTTTTATGAATAGTGAAACCTCTAAGTGGAAGTTAAAAAACTGATTTTTCATTTAAATGAAAATTTACCACTTATGTGAATTTAATTTAAAAAATAAAACATACATGGATGTAATTAGGAAGTAAAATTTGGTTCAATGGGATAAATATAATTTATGGTGAATAGTATCTTTTAAGTTTTATTAATCGCGGTTAAAGGTAATTAGTGAATTTTAAGGTAAAAATGATATTATAAAAATATGAAAATATCATGACACTTGTACTACCCCTATTGGATGAGGCATGTAAGTCCAGTAAACCCCATGGGACAATTTTTGGGACCCCATGGATCCACTTGTGTATGATAATGACATTTATACCTTTTACTTAATGTAAGAATAAAAATGTCACAAACATGTATTATTTTACTAAAACAATTATTACATGGGGTTATTCAAGTCATATATTTTACTATAAATAATCATGAGAATGATAAAAATATTTCTTACAACATGGTATTTTTATATAATTTTTAGACATTAAAAAAATAAATTTATTTGTGACACCATGATGATGAAGCGATTACCTCATCAATGAACGATTTAAATAAAATGAAAAGATAAGGTAAAATATGAGACATAAACTTGTAAAAAACCTATTGGATGGGTTGATTTAGAACCCTTATCACCTTATCCTAGTAATATATAATTGTGGGACCTTTTAAATCTTAAAATTACTACATAATAATGTAACACTTCATGACATTCCAAGAGTGCCCATCCTCTCCTCTTATAAAAGGCCCCCACCTCTACCACCTTATTCACTCCGTCAAAGACATTTGTCTCGGCCAAACTATGCCCAAATACTCTCCCAAAATCCCTTTATTACTCCTAGAAGCCTCACATTGGACAGAAGTCTTCCCAAGGAAGCCTTTGGATCAAATCAAAAAGAGTTACCTGATTTTAAGGTAATGTCTTCTCTTATGTTCTTTTGTTTTATTTTGATTCTCCAACCACATAAAATATTTTAATTACATTATTTTGTAACAACACCAGTATATTAAATATACTAGGATGTTGTTATTGGAAGGATTTTTTTACACTTACACACACCTTCTTCAAACGGTTAAAGAACATATTGTTTCTGTGGTTGGCGAATTACTGCCTCACGAAACGATGACTGTTCAATCTTATTTTAACACCTTTAAAGGTGGCCATTAAGATGTAAATATATTTATATATGATATATATTATTTTTTTGTTTTCTTTATGCTTCTGTATTATTCATTTATGGGATACCTTTATGATTTCTATTACGGGTAAACGCGATAATTTCCTTTTAGGAACTACAGACTACCGCCTCCTCAAAGTGATTTGAATCGTTAATGCCATATGTGGGACGTATAAAGGATGGATTAAATGATATTATATATGATTATATACTGGAATTATAATATAATTTTTTATAATTATTATTTCATTCCATTAAATATGAAATATAAATGAAAGTAGCGTTCATGCGTACGTACGGCTTACTGTCTCCATGAACGGTGCATTTCATTTCTTACCTCTAAAGGTTATGTAACATTATAAATGCATATATATTCAGGATATATAAGATATATATGATATCTAAATAATGAATATAATTCTGGATATAATTGATTTTTTACCACATGAAGAACATGTAATTATAAAATGTTTCTTTTTGACTCAAGTACCAAATATCGACAAAACGACCGTTGTTAATTAAATTAATTACATAATGTTAATAACATGGTAATAAGTGATATAAAAGGAATAATGAACATGAAAATGGTTCCTATGAAAGTAGAAAATAACTCTAGTTTTTTATTCAGGAGGATAAAGAACGATTGAGTCATGTCAGACACGAGGTAAGGGACTTCGTCTAAATCTCCTTTCATTGAGGCATATTTTGTTTTATACACAACTTTCTTTTATATGGTGTATAAACCCCTTTGAATTTCATGTTTATTAAAAAGGAATATTTTATATGAAGAGTTTTTACTAAATGAATAAAAGGAATGTTTTGGCTTATGTACGCGACAAAAACGACTTCTCCGCCGTTGTGACCATTATTTGAGTTTTGCTTTTCTCTACAAGCCATAAATTTTTTTTAAATGAAAAATAAATACCATGTTTTACTTTTATTTTATTTGGTATTGAAAATTGTTTTATTATATCAATGTTTTGTATTAATATCCTCTGATTCAAATGTGTAAATGTTATGTTTTATTTATGCATGTTTTATGTGATACTATTATGTTATGGTTTATGATATGTTTAAACATTTTCATTTAAGGAATGTATTAATCATAATAAGTGACGAGTGGGGCCCACTATAGCTCCTAGATGCATCGAAAGGTCTCATGATAAAAACTATTGTCTTGGCACGAGGCCTTGACATAATCTTATTTGTAGTCTTGCACGAGGCCTTGGATACGTGGTTATGATAGTGTGTCATTATTCATTCCATCATTATGAAAGTGGTTATTGTTATTTCATGTGATTATTTGACTAGTAGAATATCTATGTTAATAAGTAAATGGAATTATTTCATTTTACTTTTTCCATATTATGCTGAATTTCATGTTTAAAAGGCTTTTGTTTTAGTTATACATTGCCTTAAATATTTATGTTTATCTATGAAAGATTTCACTATATTGTTATCCTTACTGAGCATCTGAGCTCACCCCTTTCTATGTATTATTTTTTCCAGGATGTGAAGATGTATTTTATGACTAACCTGTAGGGATATTCTAAAGGGGATATGAGTGTAGACTATAGAGACTATTTTATTGTAGTTCTTCACTTTATGATGTAATGTAACATTCATAAATGTATCTACTGTTTCCAAGGATACTAATCTAATCGGTCTTGCGAGACATGACCTTTTGTGATCATGCCAATGTTACGTAATAATACACTAACTCTGGGTAACTGGGTTCGGGATGTTATAGTGGGTATCAGAGGCAGTTTAGTACTAACCTTAGAATCTATATTAAGATAAAATCTCATTAGAGCACATAGCCCTAAGATAGTCTCTGAGGATTAGTATAGAATAACATCCTAGAATTTTGGTAAAGTATAGATTTTGTGTTTTTTACGAGTAATAAATCCATGTATGGATACGAGTAGGTAGAGGCTGCTCTGTCATAGATGTACCTAGGGGTAAAACCCAAAAACACTTCTTTGAGCTAGACTCGAACGGGAACTGGTGCAAGACAATGGGCCTTGTTGCACTCTTGGTTACGACACTCCCGAGGGATATGCTTAGGATAATTGTACTTTTATTTACAAACCATTATGAAGGGTTTATGAGTATATACTTCCTCAAAAAACACATTTTTATGATTATGGATTATATCTTAAAATATTTCAATTTATTTTATGTGTTTTTCAAGTTTGTTATTATGTAGTTCAATTCATAAACTAATTTAGTTTATGACATTGTTTAGAAATGTCTCCAAATGGAAGTATTGGAATTTATATCAACGCACACACTCCATGTAGGGTTTTCACTCCTGCTCAAGATAATTATAGTGGAATTGGTGATACAACTGGTGCTGATAAACTTATCACCATACTGAGACAACTCACTTAGGTTATGAATAATAACCATACTCGTATGGAACACCCTTATACAAAATGTTGGGGGTCAATGTTAGACCGCTTCATGAGGCAACAACCACCAATATTCAATGGGAGTACCAATACCTTAGTATATAGGAAATGGATAAATTCCTTAGAGAAAATATTCCATGCCTTGGGGAGTAGTGAAAGTGGAGAGGTTATCATTACCGTTTACCGCCTCACAGGAGATGCTGATCAGTGGTGGTCATTGATTCAAAACACAAAAAAATATGATGAAGTATCAAATATGGAATGGAGGGACTTAAAAGAGATTTTCATAGAAAAATAGTTTTTCATGACCATCGAGCAGATATGGAAAGGCAATTTCTGAGTCTGAGACAAAAGGAGGATGGGAATGTCTCAAAGTATGAGGCTAACATTACAAGGTTAGCAAGGCATGTAGAAGATTATATATGTAACCCAAGAAATAAGATTGATCATTTATTTTATGGGTTAAAACAATTTCTCCATAGAGCTTTAGTATCACAATATTTCTCGTCATATGAAGACATTGTCTCATATGTTATCAAGATAGAAAAGAAATTCTCTAATTCTTCCAACATTAAAGAAAAGAAAGAGAAGAAGAGATCTTATGATCAATCAAGAATTGGAAATAAGTGGAAGAAGGGAAAAGATGACTATACATCCTGTAGTAAATGTGGGATGAAACACCCCGGTAATTTCTTAAAATGAATGGGAGTTTGATACAAGTGTGGTGAAAAAGGCCACCAAGCTCATTATTGTAATGGAAAGAGAGTTGATGTCAACGTGGAATGCTATAATTGTAGAGAGAAGGGAAATTATTCAAATAAATTTCCTAAGAGTTAGGGGAACTTACCTCAGAAAAGGCCAAGTGATCAAGGCCAAACTTATGCTATCACTACTGCTGAGGTAGAATCTCTGAAAGACGTGGTGGAAGGTAATTTAATGGTTTCCTCAAGTTCATAAAATGCTTTATTTGATTCTGGATCATCTCATTGTTTCATATCATCCCAATTTTATAAGAAAATTATATATTTCCAATTTGATTTAATAAAGGAGTTGTTAGTTAAAACTCCAAAGGGATGTATCATTGCAACAGAGTTTTGTGAATCAGTCCCCAATAGAGCACATAAATATTCTTCATCTGCTGATTTCATTGTCATACATATTATTGAGTTTGATATAATCCAAAGTATGGATTGTCATTTAGACAATGATGCGAAGATTTATTGTAAAAAGAAGGAGGTTATGATTCTTGATGATGATGATAAGAAACACCTTATCTTTAGTGAATAATTGTCACCACCTAATTCTTATCTAGATCCACCCCCAGTAGCTCAACTAAATTCACTTATTGGGGATGAAGAGAATGAAATAACTCTGGGTGAGGAAGGGAATGTTCAAATAGAGAATGTACCTATTGTGAGAGAATCTGTTGATGTGTTTCTAGAAGATTTTCCTCAGCATCCTCTAGAATGAGAAGTTGAGTTTTCTATTGAACTAATTCCTGGTTCAAGGCCCATATCGAAGATCCCTTATAGAATGACCATAGTGGAATTAGTTGAACTAAAGAAAGAACTAGCTGAATTGAGTAATAAGGGATTTATTTGCCCAAGTGTTTCTCCATGGGGATCCCCTATTCTTTTTGTTAAAAAGAAAGGTGGATCTATGAGGTTATGAATCGACTATAGGGAGATGAATGCTATAAAAATAAAAAAACTAGTATCCCCCACCTCGCATTGATGATTTATTTGACCAACTGCATGGAGGTCAATACTTTTCAAATATTGACCTTCAATATGGATATCATCTGTTGTGTGTGAATAAGGAAGAAATTATGAAGACAAAATTTCAAACCAGGTACGATCATTATGAGTTTACAGTAATGCCTTTTGGATTGACCAATGCACCCTCTGTCTTCATGGATCTAATGAATAGAGTTTTCAAGGAATATCTTGATGACTTCGTGGTTATATTTAATGATGATAACTTGGTATACTAAAAAATCTATGAACATCATGAAAATCACTTGCACATTATCCTGAAGACGCTTAGAAGACACAAATTATATGGGAAGTTTAGCGAGTGTGAATTCTAGATTCATGAGATTTCATTTCGTGGCCATATTGTCCCTAAAGATGGAGTCATTGTTGGTTCTTCTAAGACAAGAGCGATCACTGAATGGCCAGCACCGACGAGTATAACTAAGGTACGCAGTTTTATTGGTTTATCATGTTATTATTGACATTTTGTCTAGAATTTTGCCCAATTGACTAACCCATTAACGAGGTTGACACGTAATGGGGTTACATTTATTTGGACAAAAGAATTTGAATAATTTTTTGAAGAACTAAAAAGAAGATTAGTCAATTCTCCTATATTGAATCTACCATTGGGGAATGATGGGTTTGTTATTTATAGTGATGCGTCAATAAAGGACTTGGTTGTGTCCTTATGCAGAATGATAGGGTTATTGATTATACATCACAACAACTAAAAATTCATGAGCATAACTATCCTAGTCATGATCTTTAGTTAGAAGCTACGATCCTTTCTATGATGATATGGAGACACTACCTCTATGGTGAAAAATGTGAGATTTATACTGATCACAAGAGTTTGAAGTATATTTTATCACAAAAAAAACTCAACATGAGGCATAGGCGATGGCTTGAACTACTCAAGGATTATGACTGCATGATACACTACCACTCGGGGAAGGAAAATAAGGTAGAAGACGCTTTCTGTAGAAATGATCATGGAGTTTTGAACAAGATGAGAGTTGAAAAGGATCCTATATACATGGATATAGTAAAAATGGATATGGGAATCACCATGGAAGGTGAAACATCAATGATTTTTCTAATTGTTGGCAAACCATCTTTACTAGAAAGGATAAAGAGTTCTCAGACCGGTGATGGATAGTTACAAAGGAAGATTAAAGCTATGAATGATGGGAAATTGAGTGACTTTGTGTATGAAGATGGAATTTTGATGTTTGGGAAGAGGCTTTGTGTTCCCGATATACCTGATATAAAAAGAGAATTGTTGGATGATGATCATAGTTCCAATTTTTCTATACACTCTGGGAGCCCAAAAATGTATAGATAATTGAAGGAACATTTTTTGTGGGACAACATGAAGAGGGATATTGCCGATTTTGTGTCAAGATGTATGGTTTTTCAAAAAGTTAATTCTAGAAGGATACAACCTGGGGGAGTATTGCAACCTCTTCCCATACCTGAGTGGAAATGGGATAATGTCACAATGGACATTATCATGGGACTATCAAAGATTCTTAGAAGGAATGGCACAATATGTGTCATTGATGATCGTCTTACCAAGACATTAAATTTTCATTCCATAAGAGAAGATTTACCAATTAAAGATTTAGAAAGACTGTATATTAACAAAGTTGTAAAACTTCATGGGGTACCCCTATCGATTATTTCGGATCGTGATCCTTGTTTTACATCATGATTCTGGAAAATTCTTTAGAAATCCCTTGACACTGAACATTGTTTCAGCACTGCTTACCACCCTCAAACAGATGGACAATCCGAACAGACTATTCAAACCTTAGAAGACATGTGGAGATCATGATCACTTGACATTTAGGGTATGTGGGATCAATATTTACCTCTCGTAGAACTTTCATATAACAATAGCTTCAATTCAAGTATATGGATGGCACCATATGAAGTGTTATACAGAAATAGGTCTCTCACGCCAACATGTTGGGATGATTTAGTGAAAGAAAACACATAGGCCTAGAACTTGTTGAGGAAATGATGGAAAATATGAAGGTAATCCAAAACCACATCAATGTAGGTCAAAGTAGGCAGAAGAGCTATGTCGATAACCGAAGGAAGGATTTGGAATTTCAGGTAGGAGATAAGGTTTTCTAGAAGGTATCTCCATGGAAGGGAGTTATACTATTTGTTAAGAAGGGAAAATTAAGTCCCAGGTACATCAGAACATTCAAAATTCTAGAACGAATTGGGGTTGTACCTTACCGTTTAACAATTCCTCCATGTCTCAATAAAGTTAACGATGTGTTCCATGTATCACAGTTGAGAAAATACATGCCAGACCCAATGCATGTACTCACCTATGAGGAATTAGAACTGGAACCTGATCTGTATTATTGCGAAGAGCATGTCAGGATTCTGGATATGAGGGAACATGTTCTAAGAAACCGGATGGCTCGTCTGGTAAAAGTTCTATGGAGAAACCATAAGATTGAAGTGACAACGTGGGAACCTGAGGAACTTATGATGAAAAATCACACGAGTATTTTTATATTGTGATATGATAAGAAATTTGGAGGACGCAATTTATTGAAATAGGGGAGAATGTAACACCCCAAGCTTCTATGGTACGCTTCACGTTGAATAATACGGTAGCGTGTGTTGTATGCAACCTCGAGTTCTAACACACCGCGACCAATCAAAGATTCCATTTTGAATAGTAATAACCACCTTTTAAAACTATATTAATATTATAATTCAAAATTGATATCATTTTTGTATTGGGAATGTTGAAATTATCCTAAGTTGATTTTTTTATAATTTTCTGAGAACTTCAAATTTTCTATGAATAGTAAAAAAATTCTAAAAAAAAACTTTTTTAATGAAAATAATTTATAGTGATAAATTATATTATTGAGTAGTTTTAAAGTATAATTATAATTTATTTTTACCATTTTATCCAATGGTGGTCATTAGGATTAATTTCACTTTGAAATTGGACATAAACAATTGTCAATATTTTGATTGATATTATTTCTTAAAAACATGCTATTTCTTTGGCAACAACAATTAATTATAAAAGTATTTAATGCAACATAAATTTTTGGAATTTTTTAAAATAGATATAATTTTTGAATTTGAAATATCAATTATAGATTAGGGTGAATTTTTGGTATTGTTCTGAAAAACTTCAATTTTTATGAATAGTGAAACCACTAAGTGGTAGTTAAAAAACTGATTTTTCATTTAAATGAAATTTTACCACTTCTGTGAATTTAATTTAAAAAATATGACATACATGGTTGTAATTAATAATTAACATGTGGTCCAATGGGATTAAAATAATTTTTGCTGAATAGTAACTTTAATGTTTTATTAATCACGATTAAAGGTAATTAGTGAAATTTAAGGAAAAATGATATTATAAAAATATGAAAATATCATGAAACTTGTCCTAACCCTATTTGATGATTCATGGACGACCTTTACAACCAATGGGTCAATTTTTGGGACCCCATGGAGCCCTTTGGGTAAGATAATGACATTTATACCATTTATTTAAAGTAAAAATAATAATGTCACAATCATGTCTTGTTTCACTAATACAATTATTACATCGGGATATACAAGTCATATTATTTACTATAAATATTAACTAGAAATTTAAAATTATTTCCTACAACATGGTATTTTATTTATAAATTTTAGACATTAAAAAAATTTATTTATTTATGACACCATGATGATGCAGTGATTACCTCATTAAATAATGACTTAAATAAAATAAAAAGATAAGGTAAAATATAAGACATAAACTTTTAAAAAACCTATTGTATGGGTGTATTTAGAACCCTTATAACCTTATATCTAAATATATAATTGTGGGACCTTTGAAATACGAAAAATACTTCATTATAATGTAACATTTCATAACAATCCAAAGTGCCCCTCCTCTCCTCTTATAATAGGACCCCACCTCTACCACATTATTAACACCATAAAAGCCATTTGGATCAGGCAAAATCTACCCAAATACTCTCCCAGTATCCCTCTATTACTCCTACAAGCCTCACATTGGGCAGAAGACTTCCCAAGGAATCCATTGGATCAAATCAAAAAGAGTTACCCGATTTTAAGATAATGTCTTCTCTTATGTTCTTTTGTTTTATTTTTCTTCTCCAACCCCTTAAACTATTTTAATTCCCGTATTTTGTAACAAAACTGGTATATTAAATATACTAGGATGTTTTTATGATATGGATTTGATTTAAACTTACACACACCTTCGTCTAATGGTTATAGAACATATTGTTTCTGTGGTTGGCGAATTACTGCCTCACGAAACGATGATTGTTCAATATTCTTTTAACACATTTCATGGTGGACATTGAGTTGTCACTATATTTATATATGATATATATTATGTTTATGTTTTCATTATGCTTCTTTATTTTTCATTTATGGAATACCTTTATGATTTCCTTTATGGGTAAATGCGATAATTTCATTTTAGGATGTGCGGAATACCGCCCCCTCAAAGTGATTTGAATTGTTAATTCCATATGTGGGATGTATAAAGGATGGAGTAATTGATATTATATATGATATTATACTGGAATTATAATATGTCTTTATATCATTACTATTTCATTCTATTAAATACAAAATTGAAATGAAAGTAGCATTCATGCGTACGTACGACTTACCGTCTCCATGAATGGTGCATTTAATTTCTTAACTCTAAATTATTGTAATATTATAAATGCATATATATACTGGATATATATGATATATATGATATCTACATCATGAATATAATTCGGGATATAATTGATATTTTACCACATGAACAACTTGTAATTATAAGATGTTTATTTTTTACTCAAGTACCAAAGATCGACAAAACGACCATTGTTAACTAAAATAATTGCATAATGTTCATAACATGGTAAAAAGTGATATTAAAGGAATAATGAACTTGAAAAATCATCTTAAGAAATTAGAAATTAACTCTAGTTTATTATTCAGGAGTTTAAAGAACGACCGAGTCAAGTCGGACACGAGGTAAGGGACATCATCTCAATCTCCTTTCATTGAGTCATATTTTGTTTTATACACAACCTTCTTTTATACGGTTTATAATCCCTTTTGACTTTTACAATTATTCAAATGGAATCTTTTATACGAAGCGTTTTTACTAAATGAAAAAAGGAATGATTTTTCTTGCGTAGGCGGTGAAAACGACTTCTCCGCCATCGTTACCATTATTTGAGTTTCGGATTTCTCTACAAGCCATAAATTTTTTTAAAATGAAAAATAAATACCATGTTTTACATTTATTTTATTTGGTACTGAAATTGGTTTTATTATATCAATGTGTTGCATTGATATCCTTTGATTGAAATGTGGAAATGTTATGTTTCCTTTATGCATGTTTTATGTGATACGATAATGTTACAGTTTATGATATGTTCAAAACTATTCATATAAGGAATGAATAGGAATTAATAAGTGACAGGTGGAGCCCGCTATAGCTCTTTGATTCATCAGTAGGTCTCATGAGACAAACTAGTGTCTTGGAATGAGGCCATGATAAAATATTATTTTTAGTCTTGGCATGAGGCCTTGGCTACGTGGTTATGATAGTCTAGCACTATGCATTCCATCATTATAAAGTGGTTATTGATATTGCATGTGATTATTCGACTAGTTGAATATCCATGTGAATATGTAAATGGAATTATTTCATTTTACTTTTTCCATATTATGTTGAAGTTCAAGTTTAAATGGCTTTTGTTTTAGTTATTCATTGCCTTAAATTCTTGTGTTTATTCATGAAAGTTTCCGCTATATTGTTATCCTTACTGATCATCTGAGCACACCCTGTTATATGTTTTATTTTTCCCAGGATGTGAAGAAGTATCTTATGATTGACCTACAGGGATAGTTTGAAGGGGATATGAGTGTGGGCTATGGAGACTGTGTTATTTCAGTTTTTCACTTTATGTTGCAATGTAACATTAATGAATGTATCCAGTGTTTCCATGGCTACTAAACTAATCGGTCATTAGAGACATAATCTTATGTGATCATGCCAATGTTACGTAATAATTCACCGACTCTGGGTAACTGGGGTCGGGGAGTTACATCATATTGGACCTCTATTTCCTAGAGATGATGGGCTATGATTTCATTCTTGGAATGGAATGGTTAGTTCCCTTCTAGGAAGTCGTCGACTACTACCGCTGAAGGGTGAGGTTTATATCACTAGAGGGTGGATCGTTTCTTCATGAGGGGGCGTGGGATGTCCAGGCGAGTCGAGCAGGACCTGAGCATCATGAGATAGGAGGAGCTACAGACCAGATTGCAAGTTTATATCTGGATAAATAGGGGACTTCATAGTTAGACATTCCTCGATTGATGGACCATTTCAGGGACATCTTTCCAGATGTCTTTTCATGATTTCCTCAATAGAGTGAGGTAGTCTTTTTTATAGATCTCGTGTAAGGAGCGAGACCAGTTTCCATTCTTCCTTATTAGACGGCTACAATTGAGTTTCAGGAGCTCAAGATGAAGTTGGAGGAGTTGTAGGCAAAGGGTTTTATCCAACCCAGTACTTCTCCTTTGGGTTCACCAATCCTATTTTTGATGTAGGCCGATGACACCATTAGTATTTGTGTTGATTATCGTAAGCTGAACTAGTTGACGCTCAAGAACTGATATCCCTTGCCGAGAATTTATGTTCTCTTTGATCACCTTCTTGGAGCACGAGTGTTCTCGAATATTGAATTGATATCTTGTTATCATCAATTGCGCGTTAGACCATCTAATATACCTCTTAAATCGTTCTGGAGTAGGTATGTTCTATAAGAGTATATGGTTATGCCATTCGGTCTCACGAATGTGCTTGAAGTTTTCATTGCACTGATGAACAGAGCGTTCTATCCATACATGTATTACGTCGTGGATGTGTTCATGGATGAAATCTTGGTGTACTATCACAGTCGACGTGACCATGCCACAGATCATGAGATCATTCTGAATACACTGAGAGAGCATAAGTTATATGTTAATCTCTAAAAATGCCACATCTAGATTGATCTGATTCACATTTTGGGTAATGTTATCTCAGAGACAGGAGTATCAGTAGACCCAAAGAAGGATAGAGTAGTATTTTCTTGGGAGAAGTCAAAGAACGTCTATGAGGTGCAAATTTTTCTAGGGTTGTCTGGTTACTACAAACGTTTCATTCAAAAAAGTTCACATTTGGTAGCACTACTGACGGTTCTGACTAAGAAGGGTGTGATGTTCTTATTTTCAGATTCTCTTGAGTCAGACTTTCAAGATCTGACGGGGAGGTTGACTTATGGATTGATAATAATCTTTACAAATCCAAAAATGATATATAACATCTATTGCGATGCTTCAGGTATCAGGCTGAGAGCTGTGTTGATGCCAGGAGAGGGGGTCATAGCGTAATGTTCTCGGCAGTTGAGCACACATGAGAGGAATTACCTGACGCATGATCAGGCGTTGGCAGTTCTTTTTCTTGCCTTACACTATTGGATACATTATCTTTTGGGTGATAATTTTGTGGTTTTCACCGACCACAAAAATCTCAAGTACATATCCACTCATTGTGATCAGAATATGAGACAACCCAGGTGGATTGAGTATATTCAGTCTTTTAACTATGAGTTTTCATATACACCTGGGAAAGGAATCATTGTGGCTGATGTTTTTTGCAGGAGGACTCATATATAGTTATTTCAGGAGGTGAGGCATTAGTGGAAGCTTAAGGCTATGTTCCCTAAGATGCATCTGAAGCTGCATGACAAACAGGGGAAAACATTTCTATATTCTGTAGTTGTTACCTTAACTCATCTCAATCAGGTATGGATGAGGTAGCAATAAGACTCAGAAGGGATAGTCCTGTGGGAGATTTTGTTAGGAGAGGACACTCATCCTGGATGGATAGTAGGCGAGGATGAGATCTTGCATTACCAGGGACAGGAAGGGGTGCCAGCAGACAAACGTGGGGAGATGAAGCGGGATTTTCATTCATTAGATTGGACAGTTCATCCAGGCTTCACCAAGATGTGTCATGATCTACACTTCCAGTATTGGTGGCCAGGTATGAAGAGAGATTTTTCTTGTTTTTTCATGAGGTATTCCTCTTTCCAGCAGGTGAAAGTGAAGCATCAGCGACCAGCCGGTCATTTGCTGCACTTACCCTTTCTGAAGTGGATGTGGAATGATGTCACGAAGGAATTCGAGACATGTATGCTGAGGTCACCTTGAGGGAATTATGTTGTTTGGTTTGTCATTGACAGGCTTACGAAGGCTTCTCACTTCTTTCCAACCATGGAGCCCTTTAATGTTGATGATCTGGGATGGTTGTACATCTGAGAGATTGTATGTCTACATGGTGTTCTACACTCCACTGTTTTGGACAGGGAAGCACGTTTTACTTCTCTGGTCTACCAGGGGCTTCAGAATTATTTGGGTACATAGGTACTTTTGAGTACATCATACCATCCCTAGATAGATTTTGAGTCCCAGTGAATGATTCAAGTGCTTGATGATATGCTCCCAGCTTGAATTCTAGACATTGGAGGTTCTTGGGAGAAGCATATACCTCTTGTGGAGTTTTCCTAAAATAATAGTTTTCATGCAACTATTCAGATAACACCTTACGAGGAATTGTATGGTAGTTCATGCCGATCACACATATGTTCACTGGAGGTAGGAGAGGAAGCTTTGCTAGAACCTCTTCTAGTCCACGAATCTACAGATCTGATAGAGTTGATTCAGAAGAGGATGGCTACTGCATAGTCTCAGTAGAAGTCTTATGCTGATTAGCGGATGTGACCTCTAGTGTTCAAGGTCAGGGATCTGGATTTTCTACATGTTACAACAAGTTATAGGCATAAGAGGATTAAGAGAAGGAGTAAAATTTCACCATGGTACGTCAGGCCATTTGAGGTTTTGGAGAAAGTTGATCGGGTTTCCTATCGGTAGCTGTTATCTCAGAGGTACCGGGAAATGCACGACGTCTTCCACATTTCTCAAATCTGACATTACTTTTCATACTTGTCTCACGCTTTCCAATCCGAGGAAGTCGAGTTGGAGATGGATGCATATTTCAAGGAGCATCCTATCCAGATTAACGATCACAGTACAAAGGTTCTTCATGGCTGATTTGTTCCTCTGGTACGGGTGCTATAGTAGTACGGGCGAGTGTAGGACGAGAATTGGGAGAGGGAGGCTGATGGACGAGCATAGTGCCAAAGCAGATCAGGGATTCTTCTTTAACGCCATGTTAGAGAAATTTGGGGATGAATTTCTTTAAGGGAGGAATTTTTATGAACCCGAATCTTTTTTTCAGGTATGTTTTTCCTTTCCTTCTTGTTTTTGGGAATAAAGGGGAAAATATTTAAATTTTCTAAGTACACGCCGTGTAATTTATAAGTACATATCGTGTAAATCGATGCTACTGGAGGCCGTTTGTTGGACGTGTCATTGGCACACACATGACCATGAATGGGTGATGTGCATGCCGCCTATTGCAGGGTATGGAAACATCATGTACACGCCATGCACTTCAAAATTACAGGCTGTTTACTTCATTTGTTTTTCATTAAATGCACCGGGGTTGTTTCTGACAGACAGAACACCCTCCTTTTAGCTTGGGTTCATCCGAGAGTGACGGTATAACCACAGATCTTATATGAGCCTCCAAGCCTCTGTCTTTTCTCTGAATTGACCGCCGTCGATTGCGTTGGAACAGAAACGGTAAGCTCTCACTTCTCATAGAGCATCATTTTCAAATTCTTCCTATTTTCCATGTTATCGTGGGTTTAACGTTTTTTGTGTTTTAATAGATCTATGACATTTTAAGGTGATTCAAGTATCGTAGTTAAAGTATATTGATATTTTAATCCAACGGTAGCTGGTTTCTGCCTTTCAGTTGAATGTCCTTTAATATTATGTGAAAATTCCACTAATACCCTTGAACGGAGTATTTTCTGTTTACCATTTTACCCTTGTTGTATGCCTGCCATGCTAGTATGTCTGTGAAGTGGATGTTTGTATTTGAATACGGTTGAATTTTTATGCTTTGGAGGTTCTTCCCACGCATGTTCTATTAATGACTATTTGGTCTTATTTTTTCTTGGCTGCTTTGACCATTTCCATTCTTGTTGTAGTAGGATGGATAATTGTTTTTTCTAATAGGCATGATATGATGTAGGACTATTTAACCAAGTAGTTATGTAAGTCTTATTTGGTCAAATTGTATTGTCATGCTGCTATCCTACACAGGGACGTGAGAACGGGGTGTAGTAGACTATAAGGGGATAGACCGAGTCAGCTTCCTCAGAGAGTCTTTGAGGTTTAGGATATAAGGGGATTGGTTGAGTGACCATACATAGAGACCCATTGATTAATTTGGGATATAAAGGGAGAGACCTTGAGAAGTTCCTCATAGAGTCCTTGACTGATTTAGAAAATACAGGGATAGACCTTGTGAGCATCCTTAGAGAGTCATTGTTTTGTTTGTTTGAATAACCTGGTTACCGTAGGCTATATGAGGGATTGATTGTGTGAGCTTCCTCAGAGATTCTATGAATGACCTGGGCTATATGGGGAATTGACTGAGCATGCTTCCTCATAGATTCCATGACCATGGGGCTATAAGGGGAATTGACTGTGCGAGCTTCCTCGAAGAGTTCCTGACTACCCTAGACTATAAGGGGAATTGACTGTGTGTGCTTCCTCAGAGTGTCTATATAATTATGTATGACAAAACCAGAGGACATAGGCTGAGTGCACTACCCATAGGGATGTTGGTTTTTACTAGGTAGAACTAGAGGGTTACCTGTTTTGATTTTCTTCTTATTAGCTGTTTCTTGACCTTGGAACTGTGGATTGTTTATTTTTTAACATATTACAGTTTATTGTTTTCTATATTTTTACCTGCAATATGATCACAGACTGTTCGGAACAGATTATGGGGTGGTTTCCTACTGTTATTTAGTCTTACACCCTACTTGGGTCATTCTTTTGGGCCCATACATATTATATTGTTGTAGGTATAGACAAGGTAAAGCACCATTCGACTTTAGGTACATGACTTACTATGGAGATGGAGAGCATGGAACCATGCTTAGTCCTGCGATGCTGAGGATCTGTTATATTCCTCTATACTTGTTTTTAGTACTATATTTATTTCCAGCATTGTGTCTTGTTTGGTTGCTTTCCAAGACATATGTGTCATTCTTCATATATATTTGTTCTCATGCTATTTATCATATTTAGTCCTACATTGTTCACTTGGGGATGGATTGTTCACTGCTTCTGCTATTGTTTATTGTTTTTATCTTCCGCTTTGTACTCTACCAATGAGGGAATAGTTTCCCCTATATCACACCAAAGGGCCTCGCTGCTAGTCAGTTGCCTCTAACATTCGGGGAAATCCACATGAGGCCATGTGACCAAACAGGTAAGGGGAGCCATTAGGTGGCTTCCAGAACCGGGGCGATACATTTCACAAAGAACATTTAATTTGGAATCATAATAAATAATTTCAAGATATTTAAATAATTATTCCATTTGAGAAACCATTTTCAATACCAGAACACCCAAAATCAGAATAAGGGATTTCATTTTCATTTTAGAAATCAGTAATGCTTATAGAGGAATCCAAATAACAATTACGGCAGCAGAGAGGTCATTGTCACTGCAAACGTTAAACACATTCCATGTGTCATTTAGTAAAACATGTTATAGAAAAATATTACTTTTGAATGAAAGTAAAATTATAAGGGTTTCACTTATACACCATGTAAAAGAAGATGGTATATATATTATCGAAATATGCCTCAATGAAACTAGATTGAGACGAAGTCCCTTACCTCATGTTCGACTTGACTCGATCATTCATTAATCTCCTGAATAATAAAATAAAGTTAATGTCTACTTACTTAAGAACCTTTTTCATGTTTATTATTCCTTTTATATCACTTATTACCATGTTATAAACATTATGTAATCATTCAAGTTAAAATGTTCGTTTTGTCGATATTTGGTACTTGAGTCAAAAATGAACACCTTTTATTTACAAGTTGCTGATGTCATCCATAGTCCATTATATACGGACTGATATTCATGATTTATATATCATATATATCATATATATCTAGTATATACATGTATTTATAATTGTTCATAACATTTTAAGGTAAGAAATGAAATGCACCGTTCATTGAGACGGTAAGCTATACGTACGCATGAACGCTACTTTCATTTCTACTTCTTATTTTAATGGATTTAAAACCTAATTATACATAGGTATATTATAATTACAGTATAATATATTATATAATATCACTAAGTCCATCCTTTATACGTCCCACAGATGTCATTAAGGAGTCATATAACTTTCAGAGGGCAGTAGTCCGCACTTCCTCAAATTAATCATTGCCTTTTACCCATAATGGAAACCATAAAGGTATGATATAAATTAAAAATTCATAAACATAAAGAATACATAAATATAATATATATCATATATAAAGACATTTCCATCATAATGGCCACCATGAGAGGCGGTAGGAGATAATTGAACAATCATCGTTTCGTGAGGCGTTATTTTTCATCCACAAATACATTATGTTCTTCACCCATTAGATGGAGGTGTGTGTAAGTGTAGTTTGAATCATTCTCATAAAAACAGACTATTATATTTATAATACTGTTTTTGATATAAAAAAAAGGAATACAAAGATTTTAGGGGTTTGAAAAGTAAAATAAAATAAAAGAAGTTAAGATAAATTGTTACCTTTAATTTGGGTAACCCCCTTTGGTTTGAACAAAAATAGTTTTTTGAAGTGCCTTCTGCCTATGGTAAGGATTCTAGGTGGAAGAGAGGGATGTAGGGAGATATATTGGGTGGAGTTTAGATGAGCCATAAGTCTCAATATGTATGGGTAATTGGTTAGACGTGGTCTACTTTTATAAGGGAGAGGATGGACTCTTTAGGAAAGTGCGAAAATATTATTTTATTATATAAATATAATCTGTTTCTAAAGGACAAAAAATCATTAGAGACGAAGATAAGATGACTCAAGGACGAAATAAAATCATATAATAGTAATTGGATAGGTATTTGATAATATTTTAATAATTATAATCTTATTTATTTTAATCATTTATTAATGAGGTAAATACTGCATCATTATTGTGTCATAATTAATTTAATTTATTTGAGGTCTAAAAATTATAAAAAAAATACAATCATGTAGTAAATATATTTATCTTTCTAAATAATATTTATTGTAGAAATTATGACTTATATAACACCATATAAAAATTAATTTACTGAAAGATATTTGTTTATGCCATTTTTTCCTTTACATTAAATTAATTAATCTAAAGTGTAATTATCATTCATAAGTAGCTCCATGGGGTCCCAAAATCGACCCAAGGAATCCCATGGTCAGAAATTACACATCTAATATGTTTAGGATAGTGTTAATGTAATTTTATATTATTATAATATTCTTTTTACCTTGATTACCCTATTTACCTTTAACCGCGGTAAATTAAAGTCAAAAGTTACTATTCCAAAAAAATTATTTTCATCTTATTGAACCAAATTTAACTTAATAATTATAACCATGTATGTTGGAATTTTGAAATTCAATTCAATGAAGTATAAAATTTTCATTTAAATGAATAAGTCATTTTTTAAATACTACTAAGTGGTTTCACTATTCATCAAAAATTGATATATTTCAGAAAAATACCAAAAATTAAGCCTAATAGATATTTGATACTCTGAATTCAAAAATGATGTTTATTTTTACAAATTCAAAACATAAAAGTGGAATCAATTAATTTTAAAATTAATTCCCGTTGTTATAACAAATAGCGTGTTTTTAAGAAACAATAACTATCAAAAGATTTACACTTGTTTATGTCCTATTACAAAGTGAAATTAATTCCAATGGACAATATTGGAACAAATTGTAAAAATATATTCTAATTACACATTAAAATTAATTAAAATGATAATCTATCTATATAAATAAATTTTACTAAAAAATAGTTTGGAATTAAAATACCATATTTTTCATTATTCATTAAAAAAATGAACTTTATCGGAAAAATTCCAAAAATTTACAAAAAGTATATTTTGATTTTCCCATTATAAATAATGATTTTATTAGGTTAAATATAATTAATTAATGTGATGAAAAATATATTTAATGAAGGTTCACTATTAAAAAGTGGAAAATCGGCCTTTTAATGTAAATTATGCTTAAAATTAAGTTCATTCAAATTTTAAGTCTCTAACATTTATTCGATAAATGTAAATAAATTTAAAAAACATGTATAATCATATTGTAGTTAGTTTCTTTCATTCCCTCTAATACAAAAACTAGGAGTTAACTACGTTTAAAATAATAATATTATATTATTACTGTGCATTGTTTGATTTCAAAGAAACCCATTGTTGCATATCGGGTATGCTATTGAACATAACAAATCTTTTAAAGTAAAATTAATATTTAATTCACAAATATTAATAAATATGAAAATCTCTCATTCTTCATTTACCTGGGATGTTACAATAAATCTAATGGTAATTCCATTAAATACATTGAAAATTAATTATTAACAAATTTTATTACTAAAATGAATTGAATTTTGATTAAAATTATAATATATTTCCATTACTAAATTCATGAATATCATTTATAAATTTAATAGAACATTTTAGTAATTAAATTATATCTCTAAAACTAGCATGACATTTTTGAATTAAATTATTTAAATAATATCTCATTGAAATAGTATTTCAATATATTATAAATAATTTTTCAATAAATAATTTTATATAAAATATTATTATTCATTAAAAATAAATGTTTCCATATAATATTTATTTGAATATAAATAAATTTATGTTCAACACAATTGTAAAAGGGTTGTAAAATCATACAAAATATGCTTTTCAAGATATCACTATGATGAAAGTGGATATAAAAAAACAGATGATTGAATTTTTTATTCAAAAATTATTTGAAATAAATCACACTTACCATATAAATTTTAAGAAATTTCAGTTGGAGGGAATACAAACTCACTGCATCTTCTATATGGTAACAAAACAATGGAATGATAGAAATAAGCAAAGGTAGAGAGGGTTTAAATCATGGTACATTTTAATAATGAAGAAGGAATATATATATATATATATAACATCTTATAAATATATATTTCTGTCAATAAAATACAAATAGAAATTTTGTTTTAAAAATTGGTTTTTATGTAATCCTAATGACTATGGTGTTTACAAAAATTAATATTTTTGTGTTCTTTGTTAATTTTTCATTCATTTAACATTCCATATGAAACCAAAATTGAAGAATAAATATGTTTGAATTACATTTGGATTTTAGTTAATGTAGTGGATGTTGACCAGAAACCCTATATATATTACACCTAGTTATAATTAGAGAATCATGGGGAAAATGACAAACACCTAGGGAATCTGTGATTAATAGTAGATACTATCTTCTATTAAATTCATTTTTTCTGATTAATAATGTAATAAATAATTATATATTGGACGTAAAAATACTTAATAAATATTTAGTTTTTATATTTATACATTATACCTACACAGACACCCATATATATATATATATATATATTATAACACATTTCTGTTGTCTTTCAATTACACAATAATAATCTATATGAAATATATCATCAAGTGAGGAAGATTTATTTTTAGGGATTAATAGATTTGATTATGTAGAATAATATATTAATTTCGAGGGATTTCAACTATATTCATTGTTCCGGATCACTCTATGTGAGATCATAGGGCTCATATGTTGCTAATAGGATGACTAAAAAATAAATGATTCTAATTATCATGGGTGAATATCCATCACGACTCATATAAACATATCTATGATTAATGGTGATTCATTATTTTATATATATCAAAAAAATTTACATATATGAAATTAATGAAAATTTGGGGATCTCCAAAACAAACACATACAGTCACATACATACCTCAAGGGTCTCCCTACCATGATTTGGCCCACAGACACCCCATGTGTGTGCTATGAGTGCACCGAGCACATTCCCATTCTCAAAAGTTGTACAATCTTGTTCTTAACATGTAGCTTTTGTTTGATAATATTTTTTGATAACAAATCAATAAAAAAATACAAATATATATTTATTCGTTTCAAAATTATAATAAATTTAATATAATTATTTTTATTTTTATCTTTTAATACTATAAATATATATATCTAACAATACCATTTTTTATGGGGGAAATTTTATCCCTAAAAGAAAAAATATTACATAGATAATGTTATAATAATCTGACTAATTCTTCATACATTTCAAACATATTAATTATATGTTAAATTAAATTATATATTTAAAATTAATTGAAAATTCAAAGATAATAATGTTTAAATAATAATTTATTAAATTTAAATGTTAAATTTTAAAAAATTTATCAATTCTTAATAAATTTTAATAAAACACATTTTTATCAAAAATAAAGATAATTGATTTAATAAATTTCAAAAGGGATAATAAGAAATCCTTTATTTAAAGAAATATTGAGTTAACCTTAATCTTAAATTGTTTAATTTTTAACATATATTAATAGAAGATAAATGTATTGAAATTAGTTTATTTCAGTTAAAATTGAATTTATACTATTAAAAAAAATTATCATTTGAAAAATATTAGAAATATAATAGTTCCATAATATGAATATTATAACATCATTTATGCTCAATATTTAAATTAATAGTGAAATCTTATAATTCTATACTGAATAATATTTACAATTAAATTATTTAGAACCATATTATTATATTTTTTATTAAAATATATTTATTGTTTATAATTCTATAGAAGAAACACTTTGATTCATATGTTATCATGTAAAGGCTAAGCATTAGTAGCCTACTAGGTTGTTGTAGTCTTTTCAGATTCCAAAATTGAAGATGAGATATATATCCATGATAATAATTTTTGGATTACAGAAGAAAACATTCATAAATAATTCATTATGGATCAACCTAGGATGGTATCCCACATCTCTTATACTTGGAATACCTTTACTAGGAATGATTTGGGTAACCTTTATGTGTTATATGTTCTTCGATTGCATGGTTTATTATGAGTCTCACTTCATATAAATATCCATATATCACATCATGATATAATAAGGCCATTTAAAATGATCTAAAATCAGATGTTCTTTTTGGTATAACCGACCATCCAAAAATGGTTATCCTATCAGAGTAGATGATTCAGATTGAAGAGCACATGCTACGAACTAATGCTCAATATTTCAGTTATTCTTAAGATCATTATATATATTTCATAGTGTTCTTATATAATAATATCTTTCATTTATTGACATAAATGGATCCATTTTAGTGAATATAATGAAATTCATGTAGTTCATATGTATAATTTTTATATGTGGGTGAGTAAGTGCCTTTTGGTCCTAGTCTCATGTATGAGATGTTTGAAATGGTTCAGTTGATTATAATAATTATTTTTATGATGTTGAGAGGGTAGAGATATTACATTGACCATCATATATTAGGATGAATGGATGTATAGAGCCAAAAAATTTTTCCATTCGATGATGTTGAGTGAATCATTCCAATTCCTTACTAATTGGCTCTTGTACTATGAAACAGTTACATGAACAATGTGTAGTGGCCCAGACCTCTTCGGTCCATTCCTTTGTGAATATATGGTGTTGGAGGTGTTCTGGGAGGTCAAGGTGACTTGGAGGTGCGCTTGGGTGGACATTTAAGGAATTATAAAGGGCAATAGATTTTGCACAATTGGCGTACAGTTTTCTTAAACTGTGTGGACAAACTCTGCGGCCAAACCATAGAAGTTTTGTTTTGGAGGTAGTGTCTAACGAACGGTTAGCACACGGTTTGTCTAACCATGTGGCCTAATCTTTCAAGGAGTGTTTGGTGAGGTAGAATCTAATGCACAGTTAGCGCACAGTTTCTAAAACTGTGCGGACTAACTGTGCAGGCACTTAATGTTAGATCCTAAAATTTTGGATATGAACGCTTTTATATTTAAATGGTTTGTTTAATCCTCTATGTGGCCATAACTCAGGATTACCCTTCCTTGGAGGTATAAGATGCTCTAACAAGCATTTTGGAGGTGATCCAGAGGCTTTTTTTGGCGAATCGATCCAGCTTCTTGTGCTATAATGTGATCCTGGATGGAGGTTGTGATATGTGGGGGATTGGAGGCCTAGTGGTTGTGGCAGTGGATGATGCCTAGAGTGGAGAGATGCATCCGTTTATGCATGTGGGTGTCAGTGAGGACACTAGGGATGATAGAGTGGTGATATGAATCAGTTTATGCATGTGGGTGTCAGGGAGGACACTATGGATGATGGAATGGGATGGATCTGATTGTTTGATGTTTTGTGCTTTTTTTGGTTGTTTACCTGCGTTACATTTCCCCACAGCTCAAGGAAGCTGGTATTGATTACTCATCTTCCGAAAGAGGTGAAGACACACGGGGTATACCATGTGCTTTCTGTGTTTAGCCTCTCATGGGATAATGGTTCTACACTCTTTTTATAGGCGGAAAATACCCGACTGGTAGTACATCTACTCACTTTGTTGATCCCCTTGTGTTTAGTAGCATAAGAGGATTTTCTAGAATGCCTAATAATATGAGAAAGTAATTATATAATGAATATTTTAATAAATGATGTTAACCCATGGGGTTGGAGTTTGATGAAACTAAATGATGAGGGTGATATCTTTTTAAGGGACAATGGTTTTTAGATGTGATGTTAATGGAATTAAATGTGAAATTGTTCATGGTAAATTAATGTTTGAATAATTAATTAATTTATAGTGGAATTGATAAAATGGGAATGAATTAATATAATAAATCCCTTAAATGGTTTTGTGCATATAGGATCCCTAGTCTTAGAAGTGGCAGCCTGGAGTACGAGAGACGTTAGCTGCAGTTGTGTCTAAGACTAGGTTATGCCCATAGTGTGGTTGTGAGTCATAGTATATTCTATACTTTTTGTGTTTCTATATGCTACTCTACACTATAAGTAAGGGAAACTGGCACCCTGGGGACTCTGAGCCATGTGGGGTGTATTCCCCAACATTCTGGTGGGAGGATGAATGGCTGACTAACCCCATTGACAACTCTCTCTTCTCTTGGTCGATACTAGTTCCATTAGGCACAGTGGTTTGTTTCCCCATATACGTGTGTAGATGTCTGTAATGGATTGTTGTTATTCACACACATATATTCTGGATATAGTATCATATGGACTACTATAGGTGTAATGTTTATAGGTTGTGATTGCTTGAGGATCCTTACTTGGTGTATGGGCTGTAATGGCTTGAGGTATAATACCCGACGTATGATACACGTTATGCGAACTGTGGTTGCTCGCATAAACTACCTGGTTACTTTTGGTTGTGAGGGTGGTGTGGTTCCACGCCCAGGTGTTTATGGGAAAGCCTTTGTGGTGCACGTGGTGCAGATTGTGGAGTATAGCCTAGGTGTATACGGGCAAGCCTTTGGAGAGTGATGCACAAGACATATGTCGTTGGGGAAAAACGGAAAACCAGTGGGGAAGTAGTAGTGGAGTAACCTTCATATTCATTATTATATTATATATTCTTGTATGAGTTACTTGGTTAGAGTAGCCATGGTGATGTTGGGAAAATAGTATACTTGTTTAGGTGACGAGTTAGTTTCACTTGTTGTTCACTGTGCTTTATCATGCTTTGTTTACTTTTGCACGAGAGGCTTCGGGGAGGATCCTACTGAGTATAGTGCTACACTCACCATACATATATATATACACTTTTTTTCAGGTCACTTGGAGCAGGTGTGAGATCAGGCTGGTTACTGCGAGCTTGTGGTTGCAGGAGTTGTTCGGGCTTGTGGTCGCTGCTATTTTTACATTATTTTGGGAACTTGCTGTTTTCCCATTTAGTTGTAGTCCTTTTGCATGAAATTACATATGTTCATTGGATTTTATTTTATACATCAGTTCTAAGCTAGAATTGGTTGGATTCAATATTATCTCTCTCTTCCTCATATGTTCTCTTAGAGGGTAATGCCTTCTATTTTTGTGTTTATCATACCCTCGGTGCTAGTCGCCAACCTGGGGCCTACTGGAGGTGGGACTCGGGGGGTCATTATCTTCCTTCACACATTGCCATCCCATGAGGGGTATACCTTGTGGGGAGGGGGTTGTGACAAAGAGGTATCTGATGGAGGTTGACAGATAGGATGGAGTTTGGAGTTAGGAACCGGTGAGGTTGCATGGGTTGGTAGGGTAACGATGTCATTCATATATAGCAAGTGAGGTAAACGCTGGAGGACGGATGAGACAAAGGCATTTAGGTATCCCTATGATCTGATGTATGGACCTTTAAGTTTAAAATGGCTACTAAACAAGGTGATATTGGTTGCAGGGTAGAGAACTATGAACGTATCATGCATCATTCTTCTTGGTTCCTGTGTTTGAATGGGTAGAACATGGAATAGGATAACCTAAAAGGAATAATAGAAAACAATTAATTAATTAATGTTGGGTCTTCTATATTCCTCGATTAGGATCTCTAAGTGTTTTTTATTTTATAGGTATGGCTCCAGGTCAACATCCTCGTCTGGTTTGCGAAAAAAATGTCAAGAAGGTTGTTCCAGCAGATCGCCTCATGGTAGAGGTTGATGACGATGACAATTGGAGGAAGTCACTCCGAGAGTTTCAGTGTCAGAGTCTACAGAATTATGAGGGATCCATTTCATATGTATTCATGGAAGACTTTTTGGAGGAGGTCGACATAGGCTTCAGTTCGATCCATTCTCAAAAGGATCATAGGGTGTCCTTGGTTGTGAAAATGCTGCATGGAGTATTAAGGCAGTGGTGGTTGTTATTCCTTGGGGATCGTGAGGAGTCAACAATCTCATGGGAGGAGTTCCGAAACAAGTTTAGAGTCGAGTTCCTTTCTTTGACTGCGAAGGCATCTAGTATCCATGAGCTTCATACCCTTTGACATGGGAGCTCTACTATTCGAGATTTTTGAATCAGTTTCAGGAACCATTTATGATATGATTTGGACCTGTTACTAGATGAGGAGGCCCGAGCAAGGCATTTTGAAGAGACTTTGCATCTAAAGATCCAGCACCAGGTCACCCCATTTATACTGAAGACATATCTTGAGGTACTGGTGAGGGCAGAGGTTGTCGATAGGAATTTGGCTAGGACCATATCATCACGAGATGTTGATCTTCATGATCCCTCATGAAGCAAGGATGTGGTTCAGGGTTCTTCGTTTCTAGGGCAGAAGAGTTTATGTTCAGTCGGGGGTGGGTCCTATCCCGTCACATCTTGTTTCTCCATAGGCTGCAAGTCTCAGGCCTATTCCAAGGGATACAGAGCTTGTTTTTTTCTTGTGGTGGTCACGGTCATCAGCAGCGGGAGTGCACGACCTTTCAGAGCATTCATCTTGCGCAAGGCGCTACGCTCCAGGTTCCTCCATTGAGGTAGTTACAACTGAGGTAGCAGCAATAGCAGGTTTCACCGGTTTTAGATGACTAGAGGGTAGATAGGGAAAAAATAGGATAGCTCCATGATGCTCCCCATCCTCATCGAGCAGAGCATGGCCATGGTGGTGGTCCTCATCAGGGTCATAGAGGCCATGGAGGTGTTCGTGGTCAGCTTCATTTTCTAGCGTTTCTGGCACCCGACGAGCCAAATATTGTTCGAGGTAACATTTTCATGTTTCTTACTTTGGTTTAGCCCTTGTTTGATTCAATATTGAAATACTCCATCATATCGTCTAACATTGTCAGTGCTTTGGAACTTGAGTTAGAGAGGATTCTAGTGCCCTTGGTGTTGACTACACTAGTTGGAGGACGAGCTGACTTGTTTGAAGTATGTAGATATTGTGAGATAGTGTTGGGGAAACATCACTATTGGGGATATTTCCAAGGTTTACGAATAAAACCATATGATGTCATCCTCGACATGGATCAGTTGTATTCATTGAAGACTATCATGGTTTACTTCAGTAAGAAGGTCGTTTTCTTTGGTGCGGATGGAGAGAAAGTGGTGATTGTTGGTGAGGGAGATCCTCGGATGGGTCATAGGCGTGTTCCATTCTTATCATACACAGCAGCTGAGATGATGGTGATTTCTTTAGAGGTTCGGAATTTGGAATTTCCTAGGGTCATAGAGGAGTACCCTGATGTCTTCACAGAGGAGGTTGTAGCATTACCCCTTCGACGAGAGATCGAGTTTTGGATCAATCTACATCCAAGATTGTCTCCAATCTCTATGTCTCCATATAGGATGGCCCCTTATGAGTTTGGATTGATACTTATATAGATTGATGGTCTGTTGCAGTGCGGTTTTTTTGACCAAGTGTGTCACCATGGGGTGCACCGGTTCTGTTCGTGAAGAAGGCTGATGGTTGTTTGTGGTTTTGTGTCAATTATTGTTGCTTAAACAAAGTGACAATATATAATCTCTATGATCTTTGCGGATCGATGATTTATTTGATAAACTGAAGGGTTCAAGTCGGTTCTCAAAGATCTACTTGCAGTCAGGTTATCATCAGATGTGACTAAAGGATGAGGATATCCCAAAAACTGCTTTCCATTGTCATCATGGGCATTATGAGTTCGTTGTAATGCCGTTAGGCCTGAAGAATGCTCCAGTTGTATTAATGGGATTGATGAATTCTTTATTCCATGAGATCCTGGACAATTTCATGGTAGTTTAAATCGATGACATCCTTGTGTACTCCACATTTGAAGAGGAACATGCAGAGAATCTACGAGTCATTTTGGTTGTTCTTCATCGACATCATCTATTCGGAATGTTGTTAAAGTGTGTGGTTTGGGCTAGAGAAGTCTATTTCATGGGGCTTGTTGTGTCCCAACATGGAGTGTATGTGGATCCATAGAAGATAGAAGTAGTTGTGTCTTTGACAACCACCAAGACAATTTCAGAGGTGTGAAGTTTCCATGGTCTCGCAGGCTACTACAAAAGGTTCATAGCCAATTTCTCCCGAGTTGTGACTCCTCTAATAGCTTTGAAGATGAAGGATCAGGCATTCATATGGACTGATCAGTTCCAGGTAGCCTTCGAGAATCTAAAGAAGAAGTTAGTAAGTTCCCAATTCCTTTGTCTTCCTAATGAGGGAGTTCAGTATGATGTTTTCTCTTATGTTTCACATCTGGGGTTAGGTTGTGTTCTCATGCGGTAGAGATCAGTTGTTTCTTATGGGTCTCGGTAGTTACTTCCCCAAGAACACAACTATGCCACCCATGATCTTGAGTTGGTAGCTGTGGTGTTTTCTCTGATGTTGTGGAGACATTACCTTATTGGTAAGCTCTTTGTGGTTTTCACTGATCATATGTGTTTGAGGTATTTTCTCTACCAGGGTGACTTGGACTTATGAAATCATTGGTGGATGGAGTTATTACAGGAATATGACTTAAAAATATCATATACACCTGAAAAAGGGGATTTTGTAGCTGATGCACTGAGCCAAAAGTCGCATAGTGATGATGTGCGTGAATCCGGTGATTCCTAAAGAGTAATGGATGAACTCTCAGCATTGCATCTTGATATGGGAATAGTTGGGGGTAGAGGTTTTCTTTTTCGGATTATAGTATAGTAATCCCTGATGCAGAAGGTGGAAGATTCCCAGTTAAGAGATCTTGATGTGGAGGTCTGGAGAGACCGAGTTGATTGTGGTGAGGCCCCTGATGGTTGGTTGGATGATGAACAACACTGAGTGTTGTATCAAGGGAGGAATGTTTCCCTCGACAATGTGCGAGATGGTTCATAGGGAGTTCCATAGTTCACCCTTAGGGGAACATCCTGGCATGACAAAGATATACCAATACTTGAGGAGTCAGTTTTGGTGGCCTGGGCTGAAGCGTACGTTCGCAGAGTTCGTGTATCGATGGTTAGTTTGCCAAAATGTGTTGGCCGAACACTGTGTCCCATGTGGTCTTCTTAAACCATTATATATTCCTCAGTGGTAGTGGGAGTACATCTCAATGGTATTTGTTACAGGTTTACGTCGAGCTCCGGGAGGACATGATGCTATTTTGGTGGTAGTGGATCGCTTTACAAAATCAGCCCAATACATAGTGATCAAGGAGTCGAGTTCAGTGGAAGTCTTCTTGAGGCAGTATCTATAAGAGGTGATGAGACCTCATTGAGTCCCTAGGAAGATCATTTCTTATCGAGATCATCGTTTTACCTCTAGGGTGTGGAGAGGCCTCCAACATGCTTTTGGTTCTCAACTATTCCATTGCACTTATTTTCATCCTCAAGAAGATGGTTAGACAGAGCAAACTATCCAGACTCTTGAAGGCATGTTATGCTCTAGTGTTCTCCATTTTGGAGTCTCATGTATGAGACACTTACCCTTGGTGGAGTCCTCGTACAATAATAGTCTTCAATCCACCATCGATATGGCACCGTTTGAATCCTTGTATGGTCGGCCTAGCTCTTCTCCATTGTGTTGTACTGGGGTCGAAGAATCATCAATTATCGGACCGAAACTAGTGCATAATATAACAGAGATAGTTCATGTGATTTGTGAGTGGATGAAGATAGCGCAGGATCATCGGAAAGTGCATCCCGATCAAAGAATAAGACCCTTAGAGTTTAATGTTGGGGATCATCTGTTTCTGAAGGTGACTTCCAATCCTGGGTAGCGAAGGTTTGGTCATGTAAGTAAGCTTTATACAAGGTTTGTTGTGACTTTCTAGGTGTGACATCGTGTTGGAGCCATGGAGTACCGAGAATCACTTCTCCCTCAGATGAGTCGAATACATGATGTTTTCCATGTATCACAACTCCGTTGTTATCTTCATGATGGCTCTCACATCATTGATTGGGCAAAGATTGATGATGATGATGATGCAACCTTTGAGGGCAGACCTTGGGAGATCCAAGACCGCAAAGGGAAGGTATTACACTGGCGTTCTATCCCTTTAGTTTGTGTATTGTGTCGACATTGCGGCTTGGAAGAGAGTACTTTGGAATGTGAGTCACAGATATGGGCTCAGTACCCAGAGTTGTTTGATGATTAACTCTTTTTAGGTTTTAATGTAACTATGTGGTTGTGAAACTTTCTTCATTATGAGATGGTACTATTGGTTGATTTGGTGGCTTGCTATCTTTTGAGAGGTATATCGATGGGTGGCTGTTAAGACCCTGTTTTGTTTTATCTTTAGGTGGGTTTTGGATTCTCAAGGATGAGAAAGTTTTGAGAGGTATATTATGTAATATTCCGGACCTATCCGGTTCATTCCGTTCTGAAAATGTGGGGTGGTGGTGTTCCGGGAGGTCAAGGTGACTTGGAGGTGTGTTTGGGTGGACTTTTAAGGAAAGCTAAAGGGTAATAGATTTGGCACGGTTGGCGAATGGTTTTCCTAAACCGTGCGGCCAAACCGTGCAAGGTTGGTGTTGGAGGCAGTGGCTAATGCACGGTTAGTGTACGGTTTGACTAACCAAGCAGACTAACCATGTGAGGAGTGTTTGACGAGGTAGAAGCTAATGCACGGTTAGCACACGGTTTCTTAAACCGTGTGGACTATCCATGTATGCACTTAAAGATAGATCCTAAAATTGTCTATCTGAACTCTTTTTCCACTAAATGGTTTGTTTAAGCCTATAAGCCTCCATAACTCAGGATTACCCTTCCTTGAGGGTAGTAGAAGCTCTACCAAGAATTTTGGAGGCGATTGGGAGGCTTTTCTTGGCAAATCGAAGCCATTTTCTTGAGGTTTGTGGTCGTTCTTGCTTGATTTCTTAGATCTACATAGATATACTCCTCCTCTTCTCTCCGTTTATTATATCTAAGACCATTATGGGTACATCTAAGTGTGTGTATGTCGAATATGATGAGATTTTCCTTGGTTGGGTTAGGAGAAGAGATCTAAAGAGGATTCATGGAGAATCGACCCAGTTTATTGGGTGTTCTTTGACCATTGGGTTTTTTCTCGAAAACCATTGAGGTAGGGGATTCATGGATTTTCTAATTGATTATGTGCAATCATAGAGTTTGCATGATTTATCCCTTTGGATCAAAATCAAATTGACCTAATTAAATACTTGAACTAGATTAAAATAATTGGATTGATCTCTTGTTGTTGATATGTACTGTGTTAGCGGTTCGCCTCTTGTTTTGCTAGATTGTGTGATATCTATGTCGTGCTTGTAAGAATGTTGTTCTCGATGAAATTGATAAAGAACGTACAGTCGGAATTAATTGATAATTAATTGGATTAAGATAATGAGGCATGTAAACGAATCTAGTTGTTTTTGGTGTGGTTGTTGATCCTAATAAATGTAAATCAAATTGATGCCGATGTATGTGATTAATTTAGTTGGTTGGTAAACCTGAAAACTATTGGTGCTTGTTGTATGAAGGCTAGATGCCTTGTTAAGGGGCCAAGAGACCAAATTTATTTGATGTTTATTTTTTTCTGCTTCATGTGCTATGATGTTATCCTGGATGGATGTTGTGATATGTTGGGGCATAGAGGCCTTCTGGTTGTGGCAGCAGATGACACCTTGAGAGGAGAGATGCATCGGTATATGATTAGGGGTTTTAGAAAGGACACCAGGGATGATAGAGTGGTGAGATGCAACAGTTTATGCATGTCTGTGTCAGGGAGGACACAAGGGATTATGGAATGGGATGGATGTGATTGTTTCATGTTTTGTGGTTTGTTTTGTTGTTTACCTACTTTACTTTTCCCCACTTCTCAAGGCAGTTGGTCTTGATTACACATCTTCTGAAAGAAGTGAAGACATGTGGTGTATGCCACATGCTTTCCATGTTTAGCCTCTCAAGGTAGAATGGGTTTATTCTCTTGCTATAGGTGGCATAGACTTGACGGGTAGTACATCTACTCACCATTTTTATCCCCTTATGTTTAGTATCATAGTATGCTTTTCTAGAATGTCTAGGAATATGGGAAAGTAATTCTGTAATGAATGTTTTAATAAATGATGTTAACCCATGGTGTTTGAGTTTGATGAATCTAAATGATGAGGTTGAGAACATTTGATAGGTCAGTGTTTTTTGGATGTGATGTTAATGGAATTATATGTGAAATTGTTCATGGTTAATTAATGTTTCAAGAAATAATTAACGTACTGTGGAATTGATAAAATGGGTTTGAATTAATCTAATAAAGCCCTTAAATGGTTGTTTTCTTATAGGATACATAGTCTTAGATGTGGTATCCTGGAGTCCAAGAGACGTTATCTGTAGTTGTGTCTAAGACATGGTTATGCCCATAGTGTGGTTGTGAGTCATAGTATATTCTGTACTTTTTTTGTTTCTATATGATACTCCACCTTGTCAGAAAGGGAAATTGTCACCCCGAGGATTCTGAGCCATGGGGAGTGTTTTCCCCAACATTCTGGTGGGAGGATGAATGGCTGACAACCCACTTTGACCCCGCTCTATTCTCTTGGTAGATACTAGTTCCATCATGCACAATAGTTAGTTTCTCCATATATGTGTGTAGAGGGATGTAATGGATTGTGGTTATTCACACACATATATTCTGGATATAGAATCATATGGGCAACTATAGGTGTAATGTTTACAGGCTGTGATGGCTTGAGGATCCTTACTCGGTTTATGGGATGTAATGGCTTGAGGTATAATACCCGATGTATGATACACGTTATGCGAGCTGTGGTGGCTCCCAGAAACTACCTGGTTACTTTTGGTGGTTAAGACGTTGTTGTTCTTCGCCAAGTTGTCTGTAGGCAAGCCTGTGTGGTGCACATGGTGGAAATTTTGGTGCGTAGCCCATGTGTATACAGGCAAGCCTTTGGAGAGAGATACATATGATGTATGTCGTTGGGGAAAAGCGACAAAACAGTGGGGAAGTAGTAGCGGGGTACCCTTGATATTCTTTATTATATGATTTATTATTTTATGATTTACTGGGTGAGAGTAGCCATGGTAAGGTTGGGAACATAGTATACATGTTTAGGTGAAGAGTTAGTTTCACTTGTTGTTCACTGTGCTTTAGCATGCTTTCTTTACTTTTGCATGAGAGGCTTCGCGGAGGATCTTATTGACTATACTGTTGTACTCACCCTATGTATATATAAACTATTTTTCAGGTCACTTGGATCAGGTTGGAGATCAGGTTGGTTACTTCTATCTTGTGGTTACATGAGGTGTTCGGGCTTGTGGTCACTGCTGTTTTACTTTATTTTGGGTACTTGCTGTTTTCCCTTTCTGTTGTAGTATATTAGCATGACATTACATATGTGCCTTGGTTTTTTTTAAACATAAGTTCTTAGTTGGAGTTGGTTGTTGTCTATCATATATCTCTTTTCTACATATGTTCTCTTAGAGGGTAATTCCTCCAATTTGTGTGTTTATCATGCCCTTGGTGCTAGTTGTCAACCCGTGGCATACTATAGGCGGGACTCGGCTGTCATTATCTCCCTTCTCACATTTCCAGCCCAGGAGGGGTACATTTTGTGGCGAGTGGGTCACGACACAATGTGTTTCACATGTTATGTATTTAAAGATATATTCTTGATCATTATCATAGATTATATGTTGATGATGTTGGTAAAAATTCTAATGCATCAATTTATGAACATTTGTTATATATCATAGAAGTATGTGGGTTGTCTTTTGTAGGAAATATTCTTCCATTAGTTCTATTTAAGGGGACTCATGAGAGTGTTCAATATGAAGCATGAAATTGAAATTCTAATATATGGGATCATTGGACTATGTTATTTATTGATACCTCCCAATGATTCGTGGATGTATTGGTCATATAATATTTTTATATAGTGGGGAGGTCGTAAGATAACATCATTTACAATTTAATTTTCCATTATATTTTTTTTCAATATATAAATTTTCACTAATTTCTATATATTCATGGATAAGAAAAGATTCATATGTATTCATAGCATTATAGGATCTGAGATCGTTGATTGATAAGGGTTCCATGCATCATTGGAGATTCTAGTAATCCACAAACATGTATGTGGACATTACAGAAAGATCAGTGGGGTATCTTTTAGTTTGGCCACTTTAGGTCAAATCTCCAGTTAGTGAGTGGATGCTAGTAGCTAACCAGTGGAAATGATTTATGAAATATTATTAAGGGGAAGACATATAAATTATACCACTGAAACACTAGACAAATTATTAATAACCTTTATTTAATAACTAAAAAGTGAATAATAACTGTTAATTGTTCTCTAATTCATAAAAGTTTCATCGGTATTTGGTTCAATAATAACACATTTAATTAATGATTTTTTTTCATGTAATTAGTGAGTTCTACTTATTTCATAGATGAATCCTGTTTTTACACATTTGACCAAGTGTACATGTCATTATCCCTATGGGATCAGGGGTTTTTTCCATTTTCTTAGATGATCATTCATTTGTTCTTTCATTATTTTCTTTATGTATGATGTATAATATATCTATGTTAGTAAACATTTTGAATTGTAGTGTGTGAAACATATGTGATAATGTCGACATATTCTGCACTTGACCATTCAAACATTGAATTTCTTAATTATTCTGGATTAGATCTCTCACTAACCCATTTAAGCCATTTTCAATGAAAATGGTATTTTCATTCACATGAGAGGTGTTCCCTCCCTTGAACGTATGAAGTATTAAAAAATATATCATCCTAGATCCAATGTTTAATTGATAATTGTGTATGGAATTGAATAAACTTTTTAAATGGGAAATTTGCTTCACAAAATAATAACATACCATATAAGCTGTCAAATTAGAATGAAATTTGCATTAAAATTATGACGTGGTAGAATATGGAAATTATAATGTAGTAATGGTAAATTGGTTTAAAGGATATATGAATCTGAAATGTCACTATGTAATGTCAATTATCGTGAAACTAGTAATTGATAATTGAGAATTATTGATCGATAAATTGGAAAATTGGCATTATGGATTAAATTGTATGATAATTGGTAATTTAGATTAATTATCTAATATATAATATGTTAAAATGTATCAATTTTTTGTAAAAAATATGGAATTAGATCTTTATTTTTTGTTGATATTTTATATAATCATGATAATTGGAATTCACGAAGATTATGATGTCCTATGATCATGTATATTTCTATAGTATGGTAATATGCACTATGTTTATAGATAAATTTTAACTCGGAATGTTTTGGAATATTAGTAAATAATAATTTTCCCTAGAATTTGAATTTTTAGATTGTAATGTATCATGGATACTTGATTCCTATGGAATCGATTATTGTATACATAAATCCCATGGTCTAGTTTCTTGGCTGTTGTTTCCTAAGTGAGAAATGCACTATTTATCCGTTCATATTAAATTTATTTGGAAATTTTCATGGTAATCATCCGAGATTTTATTTTTGTACATCAAGAGGAATCTAGGACCATGACAATTTTTCGGATGACCCTATGTGTCACCCCAAGGATCGAGGTTCCTCAGGTTTTTGGTTATTCTATACTAATTTATGAGTTAATTCACAAATTTATTATACTATTGGATGAAATATTTTTCAATACTGGATTCAATTAGACACCATAGTGTTTGACTGTTATGTATCAATCATGCTTGATTATTGAGTAATTCAATACATCATTATACTACAGGGACTTTAGTCTGGAAAAGAGAAACTGGCCCTATTATTGAATGATTTTTTTACATGATGTAATTGGGACATGGATACAGGATAAAACATGGTGTTTGGGCCCATGTGTTTTGAGTATTTATTTAAGATCATGTCTGTTAGATTATAACATTAATAAATTTCAATAAATAAATTATTCTAACACTATCTATGGAATCAGATTGTTTATTTTAAGTGGATTGTATTGTTTTCATATATTTATATTCATGATAAATTTATTTGATTGGATTGTCTTTTATCTCTTGTTATTTATTCTATGTTCTAGATAGTACAATATCTAAACTATATGCCTTAGTCCCTCATTACAAGTCAGGAACCACTAATATAAAATTATGTGTGTTTAATGTCATGTTGTAACCGTATTAGTCATCTTATTGAGGACTATTTTGGGAACATTAGAAACTACATATTTTATAATTACAGTTCATTTCATATTAAAATCTAAAATACTATAAACATGGACATAATTATTCATTAATACCATTCATTATTATATTTTATGTTTTTATGATAGTTTATGACACAAATTATGATTATATTATAGCTTCATTCATTAGAGTGATAGAACTGACATAAACACGAACATGTTATTTGAATAAATCCAGAAAAGAAATTAATAATATTATTATAAAATAATTTTTATAGAAGCGTGATTATTTATAAAGAGTGAAATTTGAGTACTCAATGAGGAATTGTAAGATTGGATATGTTAATTTATTTGAGAAATATTGAGAAGAACCAGATAAAACATTGAATAATTAACCCCTTCTTTAAATAGATGTCTTAACAATGAAGGATCTGAGCCGCCATCAAGGAACCAAAGGCTACTAAATAGGAAATAAAAACATAAGTGTAGTAATTTTTTATTATATTAATAACTTAATTGAATTATAATATATATTATTTTGTAATAAGAGAGGTGATTTTAAAGGTGAGTTTGAATATTATTTCCACAAATACAATAATATTAATGTGTAATGAATTACATTTTTAAAGGAAAATATATACATAGTTTAATAATAATCGGTACAGTTTACAAAATATATAAAAGTAAAATAATTTGAAATATAATTGGATATATCTTTTTAGAGCCCATAATTTTATCTTTTTTACATCTTTTGAACCATTATAGTGGTAACTCAATTTTTTCCCTAATGTGAAATTTTATTTCATATATAAAATTTCTCTTAATACATAATGATTAAATAATTATTAAACAATTATTAAATATAGGTAATTTTTTAGTTATATTAAATTTATTAAAGATCAAATAAATAATATTAATATAATAATGCATCAATCCATAAAAATGTTTTTTAGGAAAATTTCCTCCTATGAAAATTTTGGGTCCCTTGGATTGGAATTACTCATGATATGAATATTTTGTTTCAACCTTTGATTAAAATAAATAGATATTAATGAGATGTGTTGAAAGAGTTATGGACTATTTTTATATGATTTTTATGGGTTTTACCAGGTATAATAATATAATGATATATATATATATATATATATTCAATTATAGATTTCATTTTTAGGCTTTAAAATTTTTTCTAACGACAAACAGTATTGATACATTTTAAATGATGCATACAATTTATTTTGGAATGAGTGTAGGTGTATTTTTGTCAAAATTTTTATTTCATTAGATATAAATATAGGTGTAATATTACTAATTTATTGTTCAACATGATAGGCCCAAATTTAATTTGAACCCTGTACAATGGGGATCAAGGCATCAAAAAGCTACGTAAACGTGCTTATAATAATATGATACCTAGAAAAAGGTGATATCATGATGTGTAAGGGTAATATAGGGAAAGAAACCTATTTATATTTTTTCCATGAAGTATGTGAATATAATGAAATTTTTATACTTACTATGTAGGATTTTTTTTGAGGTTTCATAATAGTATACTATGTTTTCATAATATTTTATATTTTGGAGGTTGTTAAGCTGAAATAATGTTTTAATGTTTTAATAATTAGTTCTTTATGATTCTAGAGATATTCATTATAATAATTTCAAGATAACTAATTAGTTATTCTATAAAAAAATTTAGATCAATTTCTCATGTCATTGGATGGAATTATATGAGTTTTAGCTAACATTTATTTTAGAAAAAAATTGATAATTCATAAATTAAATAAACTCGTTTATTTGAGAATTAAATTATTTAATGATAATTTATATTAAGATTTATGAGTGGGGTTTCCTATATAAAAATAAAAATCAAGGCATTTGTATAAATTTACTATAAACATTCCATTATTAAAATAGAGGCATTTTTAAGATCATGGGGTTATGAACATGAGTTTAGTCAATTTGGGTAATTTTAGATAATCATGTTATATGAATATATTGATTGAATGTTTTGAATTATATGATGGAGTTAATTTATAAATAATTAGTTTAAATATATTATCATTTAAAATAAAAAATATGATGAGTTATTATAGAAACTGAAATATGGTGTACATTTTAGAAATGTACATCATTAAAAAAGGGATAAAAACAAGATACTCTATATCCAAATGTATAGAATCGGTTAACAAAATATATTTTAAGATGTGAAATAATAAAAATTTAATATATATAATATTATTAAAGAGATATATATCTACATATTTAACACATAGTGAGAAAATTATACTTTTGAGAAAAAAGTGCATGTACTGTCCCCTACAATGTTTCATAATATGTAACTATGTCAAATCATTAGAAGGACTCAAGTATACATCCATGTATGCTAGAGGCTATGAAAAATTGTGATAACCTTGGAGGATATCACTTGGGTATAGTGACCATATTTTATATTAGTAATTATGAAAGATATATGGAAAATAACTTCAATCACACACCATAAAAATTACATTACGAGGAATGTTCCAATTAATCATAAATATATAACCATCAGAAAATAATGGAACCAAAATCACTAATAAATAAAATAATTATACCACTAGAGGGGACAATCACAAAAGGGCATGTGGTCACACCTAATTCCAATGTTCATTCAACAATCCCACCACTCCTAATCATCCATCAATATATATACATTTACCTTATCCAAAAATGAAGCCCAAAAATTTTCTCAGGAACTAAATGCGGCTCAGGTAGGGTGTGAGAAAAATTGATTAGTCCACCAAAAAAAATTATTAATAAATATCCATTATAGGTGATGTATATATAATGTTCCTGTTAGTAAATAAGCATGATATTAAAATTATTATATAATATATACAAAATAATCATTCGCGAATATTGGTCTTGTTGCAAATGTACTTACTAAAAATCATTGTCTTATGTCTAATGCACACAATGTTGAATCCTTAACCAATATTTCATTAAAAAAATATTCTTATGGAAGAAAATTATGAATCATTATATGAAGAAAATTCATCATCATATGGTAATACCATACCTTCATTTGAATATGTTTCTTGATTTTCATAATTACATTTGAATAAAAAATTTAAGATAATGGAGAAGTTAGAAATAAATTTTCTTATAATTTCTATTTTAACAAAATATTTATCATATCTTTCTAATGATCTTGATCATAAATATATTTTTTTCAAATGTGCTTTGGAAAACCAAAAGGAATTTATTTATATTAAGGATAAACTTTTTAAAGATCATGAAAATGTTATTTCTATGAAAAATATTATAGAGAATAATGTATGTTCTAAAACTAATGACATTGAGGATAAGAATTTAGAAATTATACCAAAATCCAAAAAAATATCTTTAATAAAACATTTATAGAATTTTACTTCAAGAAGAAAGGAATTTGATAATTTTTACTCAAAAATTTGTCATTTATGGAATAGATTTGAAATTGGTTATACTCACTCAAAACCAGTTTTTAGTAATAACTATTTTGTACCTATATTCCACCCATTTACACCTTCTGTCAATATGGGGGATATTGGGAAAGAAATTTCTCTTTAAATAAAACTCATTCATTATATTTTCATAAAAATTACTTTTCTAAGAAAATGTGGATTCCGGTGATTTTACATTCGGAAATTTACAGATCCATGGAAATGTGGATTATGAAAGTCTAACTTTTTTTAGTAAAATAAATAATGTACAAACAAAAATAAATGGTGGATGGATAGTAAATGTTTCTGGAAAATGAATTATAACAAAAACTTATATGGTAATATTATCATGAAGAAAGTATGAAATATAACATTCATAGATAATGTTCAGGAGAAAATTTGGAATATTTACCATTTTTATTTTTGAAAAAACATTAATATAAAATTATTAATTTGTTAATAGTCTTAAGGACAAACTCATTAGCATAATCCAATTATGATATTATGGTTACAATTTGAATTTTAGGAATGATAAATGTTTAATGCACAATTCTAAGGAATAGTTTATTCTATCATCCCGTAGGCATAAGAAAGTTTACACACATAATTTATAATTCCTTAGAAGACACGAATTATCTTACCATAATGTATTGGATTATGAATATTTAATATGAAATAGAATACTAGGATACCATAACCATAGGATCCTAGGAAAAATCTCAATAAAAATTATTGTTTTGGATCTACATGACATTGATTGGATTGTTGAAATGTTTTTTATCCTTGTCCATTTGAAAAGAATCATAAGTAAAGATTTTAATCAATCAGTGAAGTCTCAACTTTTGATGCATTAGATTTTGAGAAAAAATTTATTTTCGGTCCAACACAAACTGGATGTATTGGAGGAAAATATTCTGTATTTTTTTTAGATGAGGCTTACACTAGATTTATGTTGGTCTATATTATAGTGAATAAATATGAGGCCTTTTCTTAATTTATAACATTTAGAGACAATGCTAAAAAATATAAAACCCTATAATGCATATCTATTCAATGATATCATGGAGGATAATTTAAAAATTCAAACATGGAATTTTTTTTATAATAATGAAATTAGCCATAACTTATCATCCCCAAGAACTCATATATAGAATGGTGTTTCCAATAGAAGAAATAGTGTTTTTTAGAGATAACTAGACCCATGTTGAGTGAATATTCTATTAGTAATCATTTTTTCACTGACATTATTTGTAGTGCTTGTTATACTATACATTGATTTTTAATCTGACTCTTTCTTAATAACACAGCTTATGGATTGAGTACTTGTGAAAAAAAATTAGACTTTTTTATTTCAAATTATATGGATACAATGTATTCATCCTAAATACTAAAATAACATATATAAAATTATGCCCAAATCTGATAATGAAATTTTTTAGTCCACTATACTAATTTTAATGATTATACAGTTATTATCAAAAATACATGTACTATTTAAGAAACAGTGCATGTTAAATTTGAGGAAACTAGTCATTTTGTTTTCATACTACCCCAAAATAATTCCTCATATGAGTTTTTGAAACTGATTATCAATATTTGTTTGAAGATTATTCTAATAAAGAAAACACTCATGAATAAGTTTCTGAAGAATTTTCCCCAATTGATTTTATACCAAATGTTTATGAACTATTTTTATGAAACCAAAATAAATTATCCCTAATGAATAATCCATACCATACTATCATTGTTGATGTAAATAAACCTATTAAGACAAAAATTTCCTTATCAAATGATGTAGATCGTCTAGAATTTTGTTCAAAATAGAAACAAAAAAGAACTGATAAATCATCAGGTGATGAAGATAGTATAAAAACTATGAAAGATCAATAAAATAAATTTGAAAGGAATAAATTATGGAACATGGTTCAAATAACTAAGGAAACATATTTAATTGGAGTAAAATGGGATTTCATAAATAAATGGGATGAAAATGGAATCATTGTACGAAATAATTATTGATTAGTTTCTAATGTCTATAATTAAAAATAAGGAATAAACTACGAATAATGTTATGCTCCAGTATCTAGACATGAATCTATTTGTATTCTACTTGCCGTTATATCATTATTTATTTTGAAACATTTTCAAATGGATGTGAAGTGTTCTTTCCATAATGGAAACATTCAAGATGAATATTTTGTTGAACCACATCCTAGATTTGATGACACAAAACATCCTGAACATGTTTTCAAACTGAACAATGCTAAATATTGACATAAACAAGCCCCAAGATAATGGTATGATAGAAATATAAGATTTATGTTAAAAAACAATTTTGTTAAGGGATCTAATGATCCAACTCTTTTCATAAATAATGATAAGAAATATTTTATGATTGTTCAAATATATGTTGATGGAATTATATTCTGATCAAGTCAGTAATATTTAACTGATTCATTTGATAATCTTAGGTAATATTATTGTGAAATGAGTATGATGGGTGAGTTGACAATTTTTCGTTGGTTTTCAAATATCTCAATATAAATATATTATATATCTTCTTAAAAAGTATGGATATGAAGACACTAAAAGCATAACCACTCCAATCAGTACCTCCAATTATCATGATCTTAAGGATGATGGGAAACCAGGATATCAAACATCTTTTAGGGGTTTTATATGAGGTTTATTATAAATAATGACTAGTAAACCAGACATAATGTTGTTAGTATGATTATGTGAAAGATATCAATCTAATCCGAAGGAATCACATTCAAAAGTAAAAATATTTTTTCTCAATTTAAAGGTAGCCATGGGTCTAGGACTGCTCTATCCTTCTAGAAATGATTTAAAATGAAAATGATTTTTAGATGATGATTTTGGTTGATTTATAATGGATAAAAAATAATATCTGGAACTTGTCGTTTCATAGGATATTCTTTATTTTCATGTTCATGCATGATGAATGTAACACCCCGAGATTTTATGAAAAATATTCTTTTTAATTTCATTAATGTCTTGTGTTATAAGCTACACCAAAAGGAGAGTTCACAACACACATCTCTGACCTGACTTGAATTACACGCAATCGCGACCTTCCACGATAGGGTGTGTTGTACGCAACACCAAGTTTCGCTAAACAACAATATGCTATTAAAATATTATTAAAACTAGCCGTTATGAATAGTAATAACCACTTTTTGAAATTTTTTAAATTTTATTTTTCAAAATGGACTTTATTTTTTGATTTGGAATATCGAAATTAGTTTAGGGTGTTATTTTGGTGATTTTCGGATAACTTTCATATTTTGGTGAATAGTGAAAATTACTAAATTTTAATTAAAAACAACTTTTTCAATAAAAATAATAAATAGTGATAAATTCTTAATTTGAGTGGTTTAAAAGTATATTTAGAATATATTTTTACAATTTAATACAATGTTGGTCATTGGATGTAATTTCACATTTAAAACAGTTATAAAAAAGTGTCAATCTTTTGATAGTTATTATCTTTTAAAAAAACGCCTTTTGTTTTGACGATGAGAATTAATTTTTTAATTAATTAATGCAACTGATATGTTTTGAATGTGGTAAAATAGAAATCATTTTTGAGTTCATAATAACAAATATAGATTAGGCCTAATTTTTGGCATTTTTCTAAAAACCTTCAAATTTTGATGAATAATGAAACTACTAAGTGGTAGTTAAAAAACTATTTTTTTTCATAAATCTTAATTTTACCGCTTCTGTTATTGGAATTTCAAAAATATGAGAGAAACGGTTGATGTCAGTAAGTAAAATGTGGTTCAATGAGATGAAAATAATTTTTGGTGAATAGTAACTTTTTACTTTTATTTACCACGGTTAAAAGTAAATAGGGTAATTAAGGGTAAAAATGATATTAATATTACCCTAACACATGTCCTAATTCTATTGGACAAGTGCATATCGACCAAAAACAACCTTAAGTGTAAAATATTATCATTTAGGCCCACATGGATTAGATTAGGACATTTATTATTATTTAATTCAAAGAAGAGTTAAAAGAGTTAAAATCAATGTTTATTTACAAAAACATTTTTAATATAGGGTTATACATAAGATAAATTAGATTTTAATTATTAATTATAAAGCTAAACATATTTCCTACATAATGGTATTTTATTTGTAATTTTTAGACATCAAATAAGTTAACTTATTTATGACACAAAGATGATGCAGTAATTATCTTATTAATGAAATATTGACATAATTGATATTATAAATACCAAAATAAATGTAATATAAGACTTTTTATGAATTCCACTAATTTTAAAGGTTACTATGACATATTATTGTTTATTTAATCAACTTGGTTCGAACATATAATTCTTTTATGACTTTCACAAAAATCATATATCAAATAGTGTCAAAATTGACACAAAATAGTTTTGAAATCAAATATTATATTATTAATTGTTATTTTATTCATAAAAATATAAGGTTCGGCCAAATGACATAGATAAGGAAATATATATTAATAATAAACAATTTGGGGTTCGTTTGAAATGTTATAGTAAGTGTATTAACCATATAGTGAAAGAAAACAAAAAGACACGGTAAAAGTTAAATTATTTAACTTAGAGTTAATCTAATTGATAAGGTTAAAATAATAACCTAAACTTCTCTAAATCCTATTGGTTGATAGGATTTCGACCCATCCCCACCTAAGCCTAGAAATAAATCAATTTGGAGATATTTAAAACCGAACTTGACTTTATAATAAAATAATATTTTTAGTTATTCCAAAGGTGCCCCTCTCCTCCCTTATAAAAGGGCACCTCCTCCCTCTCTTCCTCACGCAACATTGAGCCTTAAAGATCGTCCAAAACCTTCCAAATTCTCTTCTCCACTTCCCTAGAAACATACTAGAGGTTCTGGTGTTCTTCAATGACCCATTTTAGTGCCCTAAAAGGAGGTCTCAAAGAAGCACTTCAAAGAAGAGGTAATGTCCGTTACCGATTCTTTCATCTTTATTCCTTCTTCCACTTCTTCTTCTTAGGTTGTTTAATTATGAAGTAATAACATCAGTATCAATAATATACTGATATGTTATTATAAGTATGAAACAACCCTATTTCGCCATCTTTCCATCCTACGGAAAAAGAAATCACCGCGCGTGCGTACGTACGGAATACCGTCTCCATGCCGTGGTGTAATCATTTTCCACCACCACCTTACATGGATGGGTATAATGATGTAAAGAATAACCATAAATAGTTATTAGAACATCATATTTATTCTGATATATTGTATCATACACTCCAATTCAATTCAATAATTATGGAAATGATATCATCGCTCATGCGTACGTACGGACTATCGTCTCCACGACGCGATGAGATTCATTCTCCATGTTAAACATTTAAAAATGATTATAAAGTATATATAAGCAATAATAATGAAATATATGATATTATAAAGCTACTGGATTTATGTATATATATATATGTATGTCATCTACTTACTTCCATTCAAGACAATAAGGAAAGGAAAACAACGTTCATGCGTACGTACGGACTACCGTCTCCATGAATGATGTTTTTCATTTCATTTATCTATCTATTATATATATATATACTGAATATATATGATATACAAATCATATTTTATATTCTAGAAGTAATTAAATCATGATATAAGTAATAATAATGTCAAGAACAATAAGTCAAAACACCTACGATAAATGAAACGATTTTACCCAAAACGCTTCTTTAACATGGAATTTACAAAAGAACGAGTAATATAAAGTCATAAGTGAACCATATATGATATCATAACAATGAATGTGATTCTTTAATAAGTCAATTACATTATTTAAATCATTATACAGGAGGTTTAGACACATACGAAGCAAATCGGACCTAAGGTAAGGGAAAATATCACAATCTCATTTTTATCCGAGATTGTTTATACTTTGGCATTTACTGGGGTGTATTTTATCATCCACATCCATGTTTTATCAATATTTAATATTATTTCCATCCACCTACAATTTTTTAAATCCAATTTTACCCTTCGGTGAGTTTTTAGTAAAGGATATGAAAGGAATCTTTTGTCGTTTTTCGTATGAGGTACTTTTTGACTTTTCCGACAAAAGTACGAAGAATTTTTTTTAACCTATACAGAAAGACTGGATTTTTAAAACATTATTTCCAAGAAGCTTCCTTTACAAGTTTTCAAGTTTATTTTTAATCAAATTCTTTTAGTTTAAAATTTTATGACATTTTAAGAAAGGAACATTGTTTTTGAAGTAGAAAGGATATTTTCCTCAAGAATGGAGTTCAAGTGTTTTATCAAAATTATTTTCCATCTAAGGTAATAAAGGGTTCTGTTTCTATCCCTATTATTACATTTATTTGACAATGTTGTGATGGAATTATTTTTATGAATTCCTTTATCTTATATGAATTTTTTTTATGATGTCACGATGTTTAAGATTTCCATTTTTATTACATGGATTATGCAATGATGTATGATTTATGATTTTGTGGCACACATAAGAATGGTATCATTATGAGATGGGTGGGACCTATATATCCCTCCAATGCATTGGGTAATGATTTTATATCTCATGAGATAGACATGGCTGGAATGGTAGGTTATACCGGTTCAATGAAACAGGACTGAAACGAGGGTGACTCGGTTCAGACAGATACTTTGTCCACTAAGATAGTCTTGGCAATGAGTCTTGACTAACAAGAAATGATTCTCTATTATTATGTGTGTATGCCACAAAGTTTAATGTTTTATGTTATGATTATTGTGATTACATTTCACTGCCATGATTTATCCCATGTTATGAAATTATGCTCTCTTTTGCAGGTTAAGATTTCCAAAATGTTATGTTCTTATGAATATGATGTGATTGATATTTATATTTTTTACCCTTACTGAGCATTTGAGCTTACCCTTTTATGTTTTCTTTTCCCCAGGATATAAAGAAAGGATTTAGGTATAAAAAAAGTAAGATCTTTATGGGAGATATTGATGATCTTTCACTAGGATTAGAAGATTATATTCCGAGATTCCAAAGACACTAAACAATTACGATCCTTGTGTGTGTGTTTTTGTTATGTACAAAGTATTCCGCAAATGTAATGTAATGTCAATGTACGTCAAGCTTCGGGTCTCTACAGTTGGTATTGGAGGGAGGTTTAGTCAACCGTTGGAAACTAGGATGTGAAAACGTTAGTAAGATCCCTAGAGATATTTCTATGGTATGTCTAGGGATGTCCCTATGGATAAGTATACGTATAGGTTATAGTCCTAGAATTGCGCTAACGATCTTAGAATTTAACCTATGATGTTAGATATTGAGGGTACTCCCCCTTTACTATGTTGTTTTCGATAGCATGATTTTTGCCTCTAACAAGATTCTTTTTGAGTTTTAGTTAATGGAGGGAACGAGAGGGAATTCGGTTAACATTGAATCCAATGGACAAATTGGTGACTATGAGCAAAAAAATTGTGTATTTCCTAGAGAGAAAGATATTTTGATTATGCCAAATCAGGCATCGCGATATATGATTAACAAGGTGAAAATTAGTGGTATGCCTAATTCATCAAAGAAGAGGAAGATAAACTATTATGCATGTTTGCATGTTCAGGAGCATAAAGAAAGGATGATTGAGATTTCTAAAGAAGGGAAGAAGAACCTTGAGGAATACCTCAAATGGAGGGACCGATGTTATCTGTGTGGAGAAAAGGGTCATATAGTGACAAACTCTTATGGAGTTCAATGTTTTATTTGTGGAGAACATGGGCATTACCCAACTCAATGCCCGGACCTCAAAAGTTACTTCTAAATCAAGGAAGGACTTATTCCAGGACAATCATTGAAGTGGATAGACTAAAGTGTTTATGTATTGGTATTTATGAATAATGTTGTTGAGGTACTTTTATAGAGTATTGGAATATTTATGTATTGGTATAATGTGGTATTCAAAGTGATTGAGATATTTTTGGATATAAGATGATATGCGCATAATGAAAGGAAAATGAGAAAACGAAATGTTTAATAGTATTCATGAGCTCATGATTGATATAAGGACTAAGTGATATCATGGTTTGAGTATATAAAATTTTGAGGATTTTGGTATGTGGAAGGTGTTAACTTTTAACTGTATTCATGTTTTCACTAAGGTTCAATGGGTATTCAATAGAATACATTATTAAGGACTTTGAATGTTTGGAATGTGACCAACAAAACATATCTTATGATATATGGGGATCAATGATGGTATTAAATCTCTGGTAATCATTTTCACTATGTTATGAGAGTAGACTATAGTATTATGGATAAGCCTAAACATTGGAATGGATTATGTTGGACATAAGTTAGTATTGTTTAAGGATAGAAGTTATTTCGATATTATTGATGGGATGTTTCTAGTAATATAGTTTTAGAAAAAGGACAACCTGCAGAACGGGTGACAGCCCATCGCGTCAGACAAGGCTGTGGGAATTGAACCCACAACCGAAGTGCGACTGGCCTTTATCACCTACCTACAGGAAGTCCCTATTTAGTAGAAGCTAGTTTTAAGAAGTATGATATATGAAGTATATGTCCATTTTTGGAACCATATATGATTAATCTCACTATAGAATGACTTTTGTATATTTAATAACTTTTGCTAACCTTTTGTTTGAGACAGATGGAATGACCCGTCATTCTATCACATGATCTTCTAACACTTCATGAATAACACATTCAAATTCATTTATTTAAGAGATGTAGTGGAAATTGTTCAAAGCATGAACAACAATGAAATTGTACCAAAATCATATAAGTATTTCTTTTAATTCACCAACCTTTGGGAAATGATCTTGAAAACCAAAAATGTTGTCCTAGTGCCCTTATATCTGATTAATCAGATGGTACCTTAGATCATCGCAACTCTATGGAATTATTATTGTTGGCTATTTCATAGCCATGTTCTCTACCACTCTCCATCAGAACATGATGGTTAGATTTCTCTTCCATATCCATATTTTCACCTATGTGGAAACCTAGTGATTAGTTTATTTGGGTAACCATTACGTTTCATACTTTTATTTTTAATGATTGGTTTTGGTATTCCTTTTTACGATGTGGGTTTCTATTAAAGAAACTTTTGAATAGTAAACAATTTATAACCCCGACGAATTTCGAGGGCGAAATTCATTTTAACGGGGTAGAATGTAACACCACGAGATTTTATGAAAAATATTCTTTTTAATTTCATTAATTTCTTGTGTTATACGCTACACCAAAATGATCTTTCACAACACAAATCTCTTACCTGGCTTGAATTACACACAATCGTGACCTTCCACGGTAGCGTGTGTTGTACGCAACACCAAGTTTCGCTAAACAACAATATGCTATTAAAATATTATTAAAACTAGCCGTTATGAATAGTAATAACCACTTATTGAAATTTTGTAAATTTTATTTTTCAAAATGGACTTTATTTTTGTATTCAGAATATCGAAATTAGCTTAGGGTAAATTTTTGGTGATTTTCGGATAACGTTCATATTTTTGTGAATAGTGAAAATTACTAAATTTTAATTAAAAACAACTTTTTCAATCGAAATAATTATTAGTGATAAATTATTGATTTGAGTGGTTTTAAAGTATATTTCGAATATATTTTTATAATTTAATATAATTTTGGTAATTGGATGTAATTTCACATTTAAAACAGTTATAAACAAGTGTCAATCTTTTGATAGTTATTATCTCTTAAAAACACGCCTTTTGTTTTGATGACGGGAATTAATTTTTAAATTAATTAATGCAACTGATATGTTTTGAATTTGGTAAAATAGAAATCATTTTTGAGTTCATATTAACAAATATAGCTTAGGCCTAATTTTTTGCATTTTTCTGAAAACCTTCAATTTTTGATGAATAGTGAAACTACTAAGTGGTAGTTAAAAAACTAATTTTTTTCGTAAATCTTAATTTTACCACTTCTGTTATTGGAATTTCAAAAATCCGAGATACATGGTTGATGTCTGTAAGTAAAATGTGGTTCAATGAGATGAAAATAATTTTTGGTGAATAGTAACTTTTTACTTTTGTTTACCACGGTTAAAAGTAAATAGGGTAATTAAGGGTAAAAATGATATTAATATTACCCTAACACATGTACTAATTCTATTGGACAAGTGCATATCGACCAAAAACAATCTTAAGTGTAAAATATTATCATTTAGTCCCACTTGGATTAGATTAGGACATTTATTATTATTTAATTCAAAGAAGAGTTAAAAGAGTTAAAATCAACGTTTATTTACTAAAACATTTTTAATATAGGGTTATACATAAGATAAATACGATTGTAAATATTCATTAGAAATACAAGAATATTTTCTACATAATGGTATTTTATTTTTAATTTTTAGACATCATATATTTTAAGTTATTTATGACACAATGATGATGCAATAATTATCTTATTAATGAAATATTGACATAATTGATATTATAAATACCAAAATAAATGTAATTTATGACTTTTTATGAATTCCAATAATTTTATAGGTTACTATGATATATTAATGTTGATTTAATCAACTTGTTTAGAACATATAATTCTGTTATGACTTTCAAAAAAATCATATATCAAATAGTGTCAAAATTGACACAAAATAGTTTTTAAATAAAATATTATATTATTAATTGTTATTTTATTCCTAAAAATATAAGGTTCGGCCAAATGACTTATATAAGGATATATATATTAATAATAAACAATTTGGGGTTCGATTGGCATGATATAGTAAGTTTATTAACCATAGAGTGTAAGAAAACAAAAATACACGGTAAAAGTTAAATTATTTAACTTAGAGTTAAATATAATTGATAAGGTTAAAATAATAACCTAAATTTCTCTAAATCCTATTGGTTGATAGGATTTAGACCCATACCCACCTTATCCTCGAAATAAATCAATTTAGAGCTATTTAAAACCGAACTTGACTTTATAATAAAATAATATTTTTATTTATTCCAAAGGTGCCCCTCTCCTCCCTTATAAAAGGGCACCTCCTCCCTCTCTTCCTCACACAACTTTGAGCCTTCAATCTCGGCCAACCCCTGAAAAATTCTCTTCTACAATTCCCTAGAAACATTCTAGAGGTTCTGGTCTTCTTCAAAGACCCATTTTAGTGCCCTAAAAAGAGGACTCAAAGAAGCACTTCAAAGAAGAGGTAATGTCAGTTACCGATTGTTTCATCTTTATTTCTTCTTCCACTTCTTCTTCTTAGGTTGTTTCATTATGAAGTAATAACATAAGTATCACTAATATACTGATATGTTATTATAAGTATGAAACAACCCTATTTCACCATGTATCCATCCTACGGAAAGAGAAATCACTGCGCGTGCGTACGTACAGAATACCGTCTCCACTCCGTGGTGTAATCTATTTTCCACCACCACCTTACATGGATGGGTATAATGGTGTAAAGAATAACTATACATAGTTATTATAACATCATATTGATTCTGATATATTGTATCATCCACTCCAATTCAATTCAATAATTATGGAAAAACGATATCATCGCTCATGCGTACGTACGGACTACCGTCTCCACGACGCGATGAGATTCATTCTCCATGTTAAACATTTAAGAATGATTATAAAGTATATATAAGAAATAATAATGAAATATATGACATTATAAAGCTACTGGATTTATGTATATATATATGTATGTCATCTACTTACTTCCATTCAAGACAATAAGGAAAGGAAAACAGCGTTCATGCGTACGTACGGACTACCGTCTCCATGAACGATGTTTTTCATTTCATTTATCTATCTATTATATATATATATGTACTGAATATATATGATATATAAATCATATTTTATATTCTGGAAGTAAGTAAATCATGATATAAGTAATAATAATGTCAAGAACAACAAGTCAAAACACCTACGATAAATGAAACAATTTTACCCAAAACACTTCTTTAACATGGAATTTACAAAAGAACGGGTAATATAAAGTCATAAGTGAACCATATATGATATCATAACAATTAATATGATTCTGTAATAAGTCAATGACATTATTTAAATCATTATATAGGAGGTTCAGACACATACGAAGGAAATCGGGCCTAAGGTAAGGGAAAATATCACAATCTCATTTTTATCCGAGATTGTTTATACTTTGGCATTTACTGGGATGTATTTTATCATCCACATCCATTTTTTATCAATATGTAATATTATTTCCATCCACCTACAATTGTTTAATTCCAATTTTACCCTTCGGTGAGTTTTTAGTAAAGGATATGAAATGAATCTTTTGTTGTTTTTCGTACGAGGTACTTTTTGACTTTTCCGACAAAAGTACGAAGAATGTTTTTTAACCTATACAGAAAGAATGGATTTTTAAAAAATTATTTCCAAGAAGCTTCCTTTACAAGTTTTCAGGTTTATTTTTAATAAAATTCTTTTAGTTTAAAATTTTATGACATTTTATGAAAGGAAAAATGTTTTTGAAGTAGAAAGGATATTTTCATCATGAATGGAGTTCAAGTGTTTTATCAAAATTATTTTCCATCTAAGGTAATAAAGGGTTCTGTTTCTATCCCTATTATTACATTTATTTTACAATGTTGTGATGGAATTATTTTTATGAATTCCTTTATCTTATATGAATTGTTTTATGATGTCACGATTTTTAAGATTTCCATTTTTATTACATGGGTTATGCAATGATGTATGATTTATGATTTTGTGGCACACATAAGAATGGTATAATTAAGAGATGGGTGGGACCTATATATCCCTCCAATGCATTGTGTAATGATTTTATATCTCATGAGATAGACATGGCTGGAATGGTAGGTTATACCGGTTCAGTGAAACAGGACTGGAACGAGGGTGACTCGGTTCAGAAAGGGACTTTTTCCACTAAGATAGTCTTGGCAATGAGTCTTGACTAAAAAGAAATGATTCTCTATGATTATGTGTGTATGCCACAAAGTTTAATGTTTTAAGTTATTATTATTGTGATTACATTCCACTGCCATGATTTATCCCATGTTATGAAATTATACTCTCTTTTGCAGGTTATGATTTCCAAAATGTTATGTTCTTATGAATATGATGTGATTGATATTTATTTTTTTTACCCTCACTGAGCATTTGAGCTCACCCTTTTATGTTTTCTTTTCCCCAAGATATAAAGAAAAGTTTTAGGTATAAAAAAATGATGATCTTTATGGGAGATATTGACGATCTTTCACCAGGATTAGAAGATTATATTCCGAGTTTCCAAAGGCACTAAACTATTACGATCCTTGTGTGTGTGTTTTTGTTATGTACTAAGTTTTCCGAAAATGTAATGTAATTTCAATGTACGTCAAGCTTCGGGTCTCTACAATGAAACACCTTGAATAACATTCCATAGTTGATGGTAAATATGTTGAAGTTGGAAGTTGTTGTGATCAAGTGTTGTTGATGCAAAACACACTCACAAACTATTGAATGATATTTACCAAAACACTAATGTTGATTTATAATAAATTTGGAATTTCACTCAGAAAAACCCATCCATATCACTCTTGTGGAAAACACCTTGATATTAGGCATCAATTTATTATATTTCACACACAAAAAAAAGATATTAAATTATAATTAAAAGGAATGCAATATCAACATGTAGACATTTTTAAAAAATCATTACCCTCACTTAAATTTGAATACATTAAAAAAATTTTGTGACTGATAAATAAATGTTAATCTTCATAATTAACTTTATTTTAACACTTATCTTCATATTTTAAATTACTTTTTTTAGGGGGAGTGTATTTTTTTCTTAAGAAAATCTTTTAGAACCTAAATTTTTATTTCGTAATTATATTTTTCTTAAACCAAATTTTTATTTCGTATTAAATTTTTTTGGAAGATAAAATTTTATTTAATTCATAATTTTTTTTTCAGAATATATATTCTATAATATGAATATTATCCATACTGATAATTTTTTCTATGTAATATGAAAGGTATGTTTCCTAAAATAAATTTTCACAATGGTAATTTTTTCTTTTTAGTATTTTTATCTTATTATAAGAAAACCCAATTGGATTCAGTTTCCTTAAATACCCTTTTTTTCATAATACCATGAATGATATGAACATAACAAATACTTATTTAGTACTAATATCAATAATCAGATCTTATCTATATTATTTCAACTGTTGGATCAAATTGGGTATTCAAACCATTTCATTGAACCCTATAAAAAGGCCCCCCCAATCCTTGTCCCACGTCATTTTTTCGAGACATTGTTTGAAGAATGTGTACTTTTATTAAAATTTTCCATTCTATTTTCCATGATTTATTACATTCTAGATGTCTCTTGAAGATTCCCCATAGATTAATATTTCTTGATGTAAAGAAACATAGGATTGGAAAATCAGTAGGGAATGGTGGGTTGACCCAAATATCATTGCAAAATATAATTCAATGGTTAAAAACAATAACAATATGAATATATGGGAGATTTTTTGTGATGGTAAGTTGAAGAGTTAGGACCTGGTTTATCATGACCACATAAAAGAATTTTATGATACAATTAATTTTTATGAAGATGTTGGAAGAGAAAAGTTTTCATTTAAGAGCTGTGTGAAAAACATATTCTTTGTCATTCAATACAAATTCAAATAATCTTGGTATTCCTTATCAAGGTGTGGTAATTTATTTCTCTCAAAAGTTTCTTAAAAATTCAAGAATCTTTGAGAAGGAAAAATAAATTGAGTACCTTGGACTCAAAGTAGTAATATATCAAATGATCAACCATCTTTCAACAAATTTTAGATTGTTAGACTTATCGGTACACGGTATTCTTATTCCATGAAATTGATACATGGAATCTATAATGACAATTGATAGGTTTATATTGGACATTTTGGTTAATCAAAGAATGATAAACCTTGTGATTTACATCCATATGAAAATCACCAACATATATAATGGAACTCTGAATTCATATATAATCATGTATCTGGTGATCTTGACAAAGATTAATCGTTGTTTAGTAAGTTTTAGAATTCTATGTTGTTCTAATGGTATATCCTTTAAAATCATGTTGTTGAGTTATGATATTGTGTGGAGGATAAATGTCAGGTTACGTACCAAATCATTAGTGGTTTATGATATATTTGAGTGTGAATTTAATTATTTATTAAAAAATGGGGATGTAGGACAAAATACATATAAATACTAGTTGAAGAGAGAAGAAAATGAAACAAAATAAAAAAAATTTCCATTTCAGGAAACTTAATCAGCTCCAACGAAGCTGAAAAAACAATAGCTGATGAAGTGGTAGAGAAATGGAGGGAGTAGAAGGAAAATAAGAAGGTGGGAGGTTCATGTTTTGGGTTAGATCCTACTATAGAAATGACCTTGAAAATAAAAATTTCTAGTGAACTAGAATGGGAATTAAAAGCGAGGAAGTTGAAGAAGAAAATTTTAGAAGTTAAAATTGTTTGTGCTCTTCTTTAGGATAATGAGATAGCATTAGAAATGATTCTTTTACTGAAATACTACCTCCATGAAACATTTCCTCTAAAAACTATAAGAATTAAAATTCCAATTCTAGAACCTGTTGTGGAAGAAGAGTTAATTTACAATGTTGATAAAGAAGAAGAAAAGGAAGAGTAATATGGTAAAATTGATGATCTCAATAAGAAAGTGGATGATTACCATAAGAAGGACAACCCATCAAATAATATATCAATCAATAATTCCCATATTGAGTAAAAATACAATAATATCTTAAGGGAATGATGATCATGGACAGAATGATGTCGACTAACCTAATGATTATGAGAGAAAAATCATGATTTCATTTATCCTTAAAATAGTATGAATGATGCTGAAAAATGTAAGATTGATAATGATAAGATTGTTCAAACCTATGATATGAAGCATGAGTCTCCGAGGGATGATAAGTTTATTTCCAAAATTGATAAAGGAAAACAAATTTTTGTTGACATTTCTAAAATGGTTGTGATTGTAAAAGCTATGATTGACCTTGGTGGATCATCCTAGAGTAAATGTTAATGAGCTAGAAAAAGTATCATCATTAGTAAGGGTATTAGATTCTGAATCCTTATCTGACATAGGATATGATTTCATTTTTTCAATCCATAATGATATTCGTGAAAAATAATCCATCGATTCCTAGCATTGATTCGAGAAGACAATTGTTTCAACATTCTTTCGATTAGAATATAGATTCGATAAGCATAGCCATGGAAAATTTTTTCAAGTTTGAGGCAGATTTCAAATATAATCCTATTAGAAATGATGATCCTAAGAGATCAATTTAGGAAATTAAAAAATGGTTAATGTCAATAACCACATATCTGATGATTTATGACAATTTCCGTGAATATGTAAAAGAATATATTGATGAGTCGAATGAAACTTTAAAATAATTATTTCAAATATTATTGAAATGTTTAATCAATAGTAGGTCGCTCAAATGAAAAAGGATAACAATTTGAATGGTAAGATGAATTCATTTTCTCTAATTATAATTAGATTAAGGTAACATATGATAGAGTTTGTACAAATGACAACACAATAGAATGAAGTATTATGTTCTCAGGACAAAATTCTATAGTTGTATGAAGAAAAAAACAAGGCTCGGGAAAAGAAGAATCAAGATAAAGATTGGTTTTTTAATAGGCACGAGGATGATCCCAAAGAGATGAATTGATAAAGGAAACCCTATGAAATCTCGTTCAAAAATAAAATAAGGAGGAATGCTTTTATTATCAAAATGTTATTTAGATGTATTATTACCCTGTACTATTTTTCTTATAATAAGGATAATCTTTCTATCCATAAATTGTTTTTTATATATATCACAAATCTTTCATGTACATTTTATCATTCCTTCCAATCCTTTAGGAAAATAACAAAGGGGGGGAAATGAATTATCATATAAATATTATGTAAAATGACGAGAATTCACTAACAATGGGGGAAATTTAGTAAGGGTGGGTTTACCTAAAAAGTGGTTTCATATCAATAGAAAATGGTATCCTCTATGAAAGAAAAAAATACAATCCTTTGGTATGTCAAAGCCGTAATGTGTAGTTAGTCTTATTCACCAAGGTTCATAAGTGAATGGATATATGTTTTTTTATACTAAATGAATAATCATTATTTATTTTATTGTTTCTGAAAGTATTTTTAAATTTAAAAATGGTGGAGATTGCTGATTTAATAATGATTACCAATTAAAGTTTCATTTCTCTATTTTTTTGAAATTTAAGAAAACTTTTCTAATGGAAAATCGTCTCTCTCTATGGATTATTATTTTAAGGATTGTTTTCTATCTCTATGAACATTTTTTATCCTTATATTTTGTTCAATACCTTATTAAATTTCTTCTCAAAACAAAGTTGATTTTTTTATTAATTGAAAAACTTGGATCCTTATTTAAAACCACATTATGTTATAGATACATTGATTTAATGTATCTCTATTTTAAGAATCCAAATTCACAGATATTTAGACTCTGAATTCTATGAAATTCATACTCTAAATTCATTGAAATTATGACGCTAAATTCACTGAAATTCCAACTTCTAATACATTGAAATTTATAATATCAATTCTCTAAATGCAATGAATTAAATTCTATAAAAATTAGGAATCCAAATTCTATGAAATTTAAACTCTAAATTATCTGATATTCAGACCCTAAATATTTCGAAATAAAAACTCCGAATTCCATGAAATTCATACTCCAAATTCCATGAAATTTAGAATCTGAATTCACTAAATTTATATATCGTAATTCCCAGAAATTCAAACTATGAATTAACTAAAATTCAGACTCTGAATTACCAGAAATAAAAACATTTAATTGATTGAAATTCAGATGTTGAATTCCTCACAATTCAGACTCTTAATTTTTTTAAATTCAAACTATGAATTCCTTATAATATTGACACTGAAATATATATAATTATTAATCTGAATTCATTATAAAATAGAATCCAAATATTAACATTTCTATAATCTGACTATTTATATATTTAGACATCAAATTATTTTTCTCTAGATTCCCATTTTTCAGTCTTGGCATTGATACATTATTTTTAATACATTATATTGATTCTTGATCATGATAATGCTTCCGATGATTTTAAAACAAAATACATAGTCCAAGAATTTGATTTTAACTAACTGTTAGTTGAGTTACACATTTATAGATCCTTCCTAGATTAATTGAAAAATATAATCATTTGAGGAGGGATCTAACAGTTGAAGTCATTCCTATAAAAATGATCTCATTCCAATGAGCCCATTATCGATCTACCAACTGATGATCCTAGAGATTACATGTTGTGATGTGAACTATATAAAGAGAAATACTATCATGCAGTGTGCATTTCAAGAATATATTGTTCAATCATGAACGACTGGTTAATCTTGCTTTTTCCAACTCTGATTTTTGCTGAGTATAATCATTGTCTTTCAAGGTTACTAAGACAAAGGTGAAAAATAAATTAATTATTAATGGCTTGCGGGGATTGCAAGATATACTCTCATATTCTTATCTGGGGCTTACTTTATTTTGGGTAAGACAATCTTTCTTGAATGTATAAATCAAGAGACCTTTATCCATGGATGGTGGATACACTACTCTTTTGGATGAATGATTTACTACTTGTTTCCATGGTTATTATTTAATGCTTTATTTATGGAGTATTTTGATAAATATTCAAACTATATTTTACATATTTTTTTTCTTATTTATACTTACTCTTATAAATAAGATGTTATATACTTTATGGTTGAATCCTATAGTAAGTAAACTATTATTATGTTTATTTTCCAAAATCATATTTCTATATCCTAATTTTTTTATTGTTATGAACAAAAGAGTGGTTTTCAATTTATCTTATTTCACTTTGACAAATATAGATTTACAAAATGATAAAAGAGAGAATTTTTAAATATACAATTCACACCCTCTTGTAATTTAGTATCTATATATACTATTTCGATCCTACATTAGTTTTCCTGGTGAGACAAACTAGGTTCGTCCATATCACAAAATATCTACCCATTTATGTTATACTTCTTCCCATGAGACATTGGTGGTATGTTTCCTATTTTCTAAATTATGAATTCTTTCATTATATGATTATTTATTACTCTCCATGTTATTATTATATTCCTTATCATATTCCAAAATATGATTAATAATCATGTGATTATTTATATAATATTATTTTATCATCAATTATTCCTCTAGTATTATTAATTATTCTAAAATAATCGACTAGTGGTAATTAATTATTAGTTATTTTCCTCTAGATAACGATTACAACATTTGTATTCTTGGTAGCTTCCATTGTATTCATACCCTTTATGAACCTCATATATCAAGCTATTATTGTGATTATATTCCCATATATTCCATGAATGTAATTTATTTTATGTAAATGGATATTTTAAATGGATTAATGGTGATTTTATAAAAAATAATATGATGTATTTTAATTTTTCAAATGTACTATGAAATTCATTTATTTTTTTCATATTACAATAGTAATAAAATTTTCATTCCATTGGGATGTGATCATTTTAATCTTGTACCAATGTAATATACTAACCAAGAGTCCATGCAATAAGGGTTGGGAATTAATATTCCTTCTCACATAGGGTCGTTTCACACATTTTTCTTTATTAACCTAATGGTCCAAAATATAATAAGTAGTCTCGAGATTAATTTCAGTAGTCTCGATTAGATATGACTGATTAGGGTGATGCAATAAAATTTTTTATACAGGAAAACACAATTCACGTGACCATTATTCTATAATGGGTAACCTATTTTCTATAACACTGACCTACTACACAACAAAAACAAATCAACATACCTAGGCACTAACTTTTCATATATCCAAATACAACGATATAAAATGCCTGGTGATTAAAATGAAATTTATAGTTGTCTACACACAATATTTATTGGTCGTCATCTATGATAATGTTATGTGTTTTACTTTCAATAATTGCCTTTCGACTAAATTTTAATCAATTTAAGATTTTACAGTGTCTCCAAAATGAAACAAGGTCTAACAAGTGGTCACTTCCTAGCTTATAACCAACACAGGGATGAATGACAATGAAAAACATTCAAGACCTAAAATGTATCCAATTAAATAGATTATTTTATGTTATTATTATAAGAAAAATTGTTTAAATCCATGTCATCCTCCAATGTGCTATAACATTTTAGTAAGCGTGAACACAAAATTTCTTCTATAACATTAATGGTATTTGAATATAGAAAAAAAAAGTTGATTATCAGCTATAGTAATGCGGTATCTATATACCCTGAACCATTTGTGTTTCCTAAAATAAGTGTGAGTTCATGTAGGGATACCTTTACAGAACTATAATCTAAAGTAATCCATGTAGATCACCTTCTCTTAAATATAATTCTAATCCATTAGATCCACAGTGAACAATTTCATATCAATAAGAAATGAGATAGATTTTCCATTTTTAACCAAAACCCAATTCAGATTATTTCTTCTTGAGAGTACATGGTAGTTAGTTACCAATAAATTTGGAATATTTACATACTTTTAGTTTGGTATGAGAAAGGACTACAATGGGCATGAATTTCACTAGTTCTTATACTTGACTTTCTGATAGGTGGGGCACTATATCAAAAATCATGTTATCCTCTTCATCATACATTCAAACCTGTACATATTACAAATTCCATCACACATATTGCTCAAACATTGGTGCACCCCTAATAATAAGGAATTTTATTTGTCATTGATTAGTCCAACCTACCCTGGGGAACTAAGTTATTACCATTCCTATAAATAATGTTATTGTAATTTATTTTATTTTTTGATTTTACATCGCCACAATAAATGTGTTTCATCGGGGTTAAGATCTCAAGTTCTAATTTTTTTTATTCTTTATGAAGTTGTTAAGTGATAATGTATTTGGATAATAAGTAATAAATGTTTTTACCCAAATATTCAAGCACATACAAAGGTATCTCAGCACAAATATAGATTAGTTAACTCTAACTGGCTGACTCCTATTCCACCTGATTTTATGTTTTCCTACCCAACATATCGACATTTAATATTCTTTTCATAGTGGAATCAAAAAATAAAAACCAAATCAATATAGGTATTAAAACTATCTTTAATTAGATGTATTCTAGTCATGTTATGAGGAAATATACTTCCAGAATTAGTTGTCGTTACATATTTACAATATCTCACCCAGTAGATAATACAACCATCGGTTCAATGAAATTACCCTAACTACCAACTATAAATCATATATCATATGGATTATCTTATATGGATATAATTACCTGCATCCATAATAAATAACATTTCTATCATAAAAAATGAATGTTTTCATCCTAAATCTAGTTTCATCGCATGACACATTACACTCATTACCTGGAATATGTATGATTTGAATTGGTTTTGAGATGATTACTCAATTAAAAGATAAAAAATATTTTTCTGAATGTTTGTGATCACCAAATTTTAACCCCTTCCATGTAAATATTTATTATTTGTGATGTCATGTGTGATAGACCTAATTTATTCTTCCATAATACCCAACAAAACCCGAAAAACTACAAATATCAAAAAAAATTATTTGTCCTCTACAATGAATATACAACACTCAGCTGCTCAATATCTACTACCACTTGATATTTGTGTGTCACATGCCCTAAAGTTTTCACATAGTCACCCCAAAAGAGAAAAATCTAAATATGTTCATATAAAATTTATTCTATGAGGGATTGAGAAAAACATTCAAATTTTGGGGTTGACCCTCGTCTGACAAACAGTACAAGTGGATATCATCAATAAAAACAACTACAAATTTATCCAAATTATGGGAAAAATAAAATCATCACGGCCCTAATAAGATCATGGATATTGGTCAATATGAACCAGAATAAAAAATAATATTACATGTCATATATACTATTAATGCTTGTACAAGGTATGTCTAATGGCCATACCCTCAACTAGTTATCACATTACCACAATAGAATTTTATTAAACAAATCTTCACCCTTGAGTTGATCAAATATATCATCAATATAAGAAAGTGGGTTTCATTTTTTATCTTCACATATTCTAACCATCTATAATAAATTGACAATCTCATGTAAATTGTAGACTACCTGGGGAATAAAATAAGATAACCCTATTGAGTGTTTCCTATCCTATATATATTTTTTGATTCCTTATCATCAAAATTAAAATTTAATTCCATAATATTACTAGGTTGTTTTCGTTAAGTTGGAAAATAAATTGTATCTAAATAATTGAAATGTAATTTTTTATCCTTCAACAATCCTCATGAGTAAAATTCATGAGAAATAATCAGTGAATACATCATGAAACTATTCAATATTTTGATGGTACCCATACATATGAGATTTTATATCATCTAAAATAACTGGTCCATAAGAGTCATAATTCCACCTAATTTCTAATGGTCATGTGATGAACATCATGATTTTAAAATCCATCACACATTGGTGAATATGGTGTATTTATTTAGTATAGGTGACTGTTATTCAATAAAGGTAACAATTAATATATGTTCTATGTACACCATACATGTCCATTCTAATATTTAGATCAGGATAATTAATTTTGAGAATATTGGACTCACAATCATGCTTATTGACAAATACATCCAAAAAATTCCATACACTATTCAATTTACTATGACCACTACTCTATGGGAAGTACTATGACCAAATCTTATAATAGTCTTCCAAAATGATTTAATATCTCATAAATAATTAATACTCATAAAATAAATAAAATATATTATATTAAAAATTATAAAAAATTGTATTGTTCACCAGATTTTTACATTAAATGGTCAATGGTCCAATATATTCATAGGATAGATTAGACAGTATTACATGATTTTGTATTATTACAAGAGCCCATGACCAATCAGAGACCCATTATAAAGTACCACTCTTTAGGATCTATAACCATGATACTAGGACACATCATCCCCCACCTCTTCCTTTATGACCTATTGAGCTCCAACATATTGTGGTCTATGACATAATTGGTCTCATAACAGAATTTTGTGACTATATAAACCTATAATTACAATAAATATGTGAATTTGTTTTACATGACCACTATAATTTAACCATATTTAAAAATTTATGACACATTACTGGATGCCTCTCATAGTGATGTCATTTCTTTCAATCATTCTTACACTAGAAAAATCTCAATACTGTGCAACCCCAAATACTATTTCTACTAATAAACTTGTTTTAATACATATATTAATGGATCAAATGACCAAATGATTCCACTATAATGTATAATGTTCAATGGTATCTATAAATTACATGGGGACTAGATGATAATTGAATAATATAGGTTTTACTATTTAATCTCCTCTCTGCGAGAGGCTCTAGATGATAATTGATGATCTAACCCCCATCAACATTAGATCAACATCCAATGTGTCACCTTCCCAGACATTGTGGAAGGGTGTTTGAATTTATACACTTGTAATAGTTTAGAAATTGTTTTAAAAAATCATACAGTACCTCTCTCCATAATTTATATATATCTTAGAAAGAAATAATCAACAAGGTTATCTATTTTCCACTCTAGAGCTAATAGATTTTGAAGTTCCCAGATCAGTGTGAATCACTGAGAGGGGGAGGGGGTGAATCAGTGGTCCTTTAAAACTTTTTACTAATTGATTCTTAATCAATTAAACCTCTATGGCTTGTTAAGGCCTCGATCCACTCTTCTTGTATCTCTCAGCCATTCCTCGAATGATGCAGTAAATGTAAAGGCACATGACACAAGGATTTACAAGGTTCGGCACCAAAGGCCTACGTCCTTGCCATGTTGGTTATACGCTCCAACATGGTTTCTTCCATTATAATCTGTTAGTATTACAATGGTCGATACAAAGTCCCACTGTATCTCTCCTGACTCCCACAAGAGAGTCTTTATACTGCGTCCCACAGTGTTACCAGAGTCCCACTGGCCTGCTCCAGAATCCCACTGAAGACTTCTTCCGCCCTGAGTCTCACAGGGGGCTTCTCTTGGCTCCTCAAGTCACACGAGTAGCTCTTCTTCACTTTAAGTTCTTCAAGTATCCTCAGCAGTCTGGGATAAAGACTGCTGGCCTTGCTCTGTACCTTTGATCACTTGAGTTGATCAGGTCTTCTTGTCTTGCTCAGGATTTATCTCCTTCTTCTCAGGATGACCTGGATTCTCTCTCCAACTACTCAATACTCAGACAACTGATATCTTTAACTTCAGTCTGGTCCAGTCTCACTTCACATCAACTTCATGCACTGAGTGCATGGCATCTCTGCATCCTCATGCACTGATTTCATGGCTTCTCAAAACTCTTCAAGAACTCCTGGTCTTGGACTCCTCAAATGCACACAACCAGATTTGGCTTTGTTCACGTGTGCATGTGCATTCATGCATGCATGCACTCCCCTTCTTCTTTCTCTTGGTGCAATAAACCCACAAAGGGTGTAATCACTTCAAGCACACACCTTCTCACTTCCTTCACACACTTAATTCCTTTTGATTACACACACACATAAATGTGTGTTATAATTTAGTGTGAGAGTCTTCCACTTCTTCTATGAGTATACACTTCACTTAGTGCACACACTAGGTTCGGCCTTTTTATTCCTTTGCACACACACCACTAAGGTAATTCTTTAGCCTTCCTCCTTCACTTTGCAAACACACAAAATGTGTGGTCTTCACTTGGTGCACACACAACTTGTTCTTCGTTTTGCACACACTTGGGCTTGGCCTACGTCACATACTAAGCACACACACTTCCTTGTTATTTTAATCTTCATCAATGTGTGCACTTCACTTATGCACACACTTGGTTCTCCATTTTGTACACACAAGGGCTACGACCTCCCTCCTTCACTTTGCACACAAGGTATGCAAGTCTCGGCCTTCACTTGAATTGTACACACACACAAAAGTTTGATGGTCTTCACTCTTCAAGAATGCACACACATAAGGCCCCGGCCTTGTTAATTCTTTGTGCACTCAAAGCCTCGGGTCTTCTTCTCCACTTACCACACACACACAAATTGTGGTATACTGCCTTGCACACACATAACCCGTGGGTGAGATATTCTTCACCCGAACTTAATCATCAAGGAGGCGCGCAAGGGCTGTTTGCGCCGTGACCTTCACTTCTTCTTCAAAGCGCAAGACACACTTGGGTGCACAAGGCAGCACGCAAGTGTCACTGCCGCGCAAGCTCAAGCACAAGGGCCGCGCAAGACCTCGGCCAACCGCGGGGTGCGCAAGTGATGCGGCCTCGGGTCTTCCTGCCGCGCAAGGGGAAGGCGCGCAGGGAATCCTTCTTCTCCTTTCACTCAAGTGTGCGCGAAAGGAACCTCAGCCGCGCATGTAAAATGCGCGGGGCTTCTTTCTTCGCGAGGTAGAGAGAACTCACGGGACTTCGGATTTTCAACAAAGGATCAGCAAGCATTTCAAGCGCCTCTGCCACTCTTTTTATAGGCAGAGGTATGCCCAATCTTCCACGGGATATAAATCTTGAATCCCCGAAAGTTTCGGGTTATCAAGATTTTCCAAATCTTGATTTCTTTCCTCTGTTTCACGCGGGTTCCTTTCCTTTGTTTTCCTCCACGTGCATGTGCATGCAGAACGTTTGCATGCCTCTTCAAAGTCTATCCATGCATAGCATGAATCCACCGAAGCCTCGGCAACTTCGTTTTGCCTCGGCCTTGTTCGAAATCTCCAATTTCACTTATGCATGTATACGTTTATGCATGGATGGGTTCGGTTTGGCCAGACGAGCATGAAGGAGCCTTCAGTTTCGAGAGATACAGCCGGGAGCTCAAAATCGGTGCTCGGGTTGCTCCTGGTTCGACAGAGGCACACGGGGAGGCTTCGGCCTGGCTTGAGGTTGAGGATGGACGGGGAGCCGTTAGATCGACGATTTCGACTGCTGCGATCAAAATGGGCCGCAGCGGATTAGATGTGCGGCCGAGATCTGGCGCGTGATCAATCGAGCGGCCAGGATGCGCTCCCGGTGATTTTTCCACGTCCCACATCGAAACGGCGAGCGGATTTTCTGCGGTTTATCAACCAGTCGCTCCCCCCTTCATTGAAATTCAACTTATAACCCTCTCGGTGCCGCCCCGCACCGAGTTCTCTCTGCGGGCTCGCTCTAGCGCCCACCCCTGCCACTCGGGCCCGCCACTGGCGCCCACAATGCATCCTCGAGCGCGCTCCTTGCGCTCACACTGCGCGGGCTTCATCACCGCGTGGCCTCGGGGATAATACACGGCCCCGACCTCTTCCACCTCAGGGATATGCTGCCTTGGCCTGAGGGTTCCCCATGTGCGTGGTGACCTCGAGTCCCACATGAGCCTTGGGTGATGACCCTTGGCTGGCCTTCCTTGGTGGCTATTTTTGGCTACTTAAAAACACAAGTGCTTTGTTAAGAAAAACAAAGTGACAAGTGTAAATGCCAATTGCCATTCAATCCATCTTCTAAGACATTCCCCTCATCTATTCTTCTTCTTCATTAGAATTCCTCCAATTCTCTTCAACATTTATTCATCACTTTGGAATGGAATTCCCGAAGGTTTTTCATCTTCAACCGAACTCCTGAATCAATGATTTCTTCAATGTGCTTCATTGAACTAATCAGAGATCAATTGGATCAACTTCAAATTCACATGCACTAAGTGATAGTGCATGGACTTCATTAAGCCACTTCATCCACTTAGAACTTGTGGATGGATCCCTTTCATCTCCTCATGCATTGTCAATACAATACACGTCCTTCTAACATTGTTGTGACATTGTATCCAGTTGATACAAGTTCATAGAACTTAAAGATCAGCTCATCAATCGTCAGATGTAATGATGCTCCATCATCATTCATTCTTCAAGTGGTGTAACATAGTATCATCTTGATACAAGTATTGAAACATTAAGAACAGTTCTACAATCGTCTGATATTCATAGAGAATGTTTCAACCACAACATCCCGTGTCACTTAGTGAATCTCCTAAGTGACATGCATCTTAGTACCATGGACATTCTCCTTCATCACCATCACCATCACATCCTTTGTCATTCACATATTGAAACGCCTTGACATCCATCCATTCATTACTTGACAACAACATACCTCATTGACAACAAATGCCACACAGTGCTATTCAATCTCCCCATTTGTATTTGTTGTCAATATCACAACTTCAGCACATATGAATGGGTCAATATGTGTGCCCAATATTTTCTCCCCCTTATTGGCAATCAAATGCAAAGATGTGGTGTGGCTCTTATCCAAAAATCACTTCCTCCCTTTGAAAAGTATTTTCTTGAAAAACACTAAGAGAGGGATGATGCCACATGTTCTCTTGAGCAAAGAACCATTAGTAGATCAACTCTAAGTCTACTTGTGCTAACCCGGTGTAGAAAACAAGAGTGATGTAACCAAGGAACTCAATGCTATCCATCATTCTCTACACATGTGAGATCATGCTTAGGGGTTTGAAATTTTTCAGATATAACAATGAATTTTCTAAATCCAGCACAACTTCACAAAACTCATTAGAAAGTTCAGGTGCAAAGATAAAGCTTCCCCTTTCATCCATTTGACTTCAATCAATACTCCCCATTAATTGTCATGATGAATACAATTAAGAAACAAGGGATGAAGGTATGATTGGAATACCTTCACTTTTCTCAAGATGGTATTAAATCTCAGAATCCCATCTTCTACATATTGGCTCCCCCTCAAGGGGTGCACTCCATTCTGTCCAAATCATCCTCCAGTTGAGAATGATCATCAACTTCAATTCCCTATAATGTTAGCACATGTAAATACAAGTGATTAGGGAATAAGATGGAACCTCCTTGGTTCATCAATGTGAACAACAAGGTTGAGAAGATTATCTCAACTGAGATGTCCCATTTTCACCATTCTTCACACTTGCACATTTGATCTTCAATGATGTTTGTGCTAGTGTGGATCTCAACACATCTTCATGTGAAATATTCTTCTTTCCTTTTTCCTTAGCAATTGCCAGAACTTCATCATCAGCACATTGCAGATCTTTGGCAAGTTGCAACTGATTTGGCCATATGACTAGTAAGTCACTTGGAAGTGTGGCCTCAGTTCTGGATATTCCACATGGTTCTTTTGATGCTGTTAAGATACCTTTCTTAGGAAACTTATTTTCAATCAATCCCTTCTGCTTCTTCTGGATTGATTGTCCTTTTGAGTCCAGTCTACTTCTATTGATTTCCATGGCATGTTTACAAAGATCCATGGTATGCCCTTTCTTTCCACAGTAGAAGCATTTCTTCCTGGTGGTCCTTCTGGATGCATCACCCTTCTTGGATTTAGACTCGAAGGTCTTCTCTTCCTTTTTCATAATCTTCTTGGGAGCATCTTCCACTTTCTTATGCTTGCTTCCCAAGGATTCTTTCTGAGCCAAGTTTTGTGATCTTTTCTTCTTTTTAGCTCTGGATACAGTTGGAGATTGACATGTATCTTTTTGACCACTTTTGCAATCATCCCAGATGTTATCAAGCAATCCAAATCTGTTAGCAGTAAACAGATGTCTCTGGACCTATGGATGCTGCTTCTTTTCCTCTGGCTCTCTCCCCCTTGGCATGGGCTTCCTTTGTGCTTTTACATTCAGTGGATTGTACCAACAATATTTTGCACAGTGCCCATACTTGTTACAACACCAACATTGACCAACAAATCTTGACTTTTTGATTCCTTCTGATTGTAGGGTACTTATCTTGAATTGTTGTGCTGCTTTAGGAGATAATTCTTTCTTCACTGTCTTCATCCATACTTGTTTGGATTCATTCTTCCATCCTGCACTTTTAGTAGAAACACTTTTAGAAGCATGAGTACAAGATGGTATGGATGGTACCTTCTTTTTAAAAGATGTTGCCCTTTCATTAGAGGATGTATTTCTTTTAGAATCATCCTTCTCAAAGCATACTTGAGTAGCAACATTTCTCCTTTCAGCTGACTGGGAGGATTTGGCTTTGGGTGATTGCAGATTTTTCAATATCACCTCCAGTTCAAAGCATTTCATGTTGAGGGAGTTCTTCTCATCCTCAACCAATATTAGCCTACCTTCCCATTTCTCTTCTAGCTGCTTTATTTGGTCTTCATGCACCTTATTTATTTCAAGCAATGAGTTTTCAAGCTCCTTCACCCTTTTTACATTGTCTTCAAGTTGAGCATCTTTAACAACCATTGATACTCTATGCCTCTTCTCCAGTGCATGGTAAACATCTTTGATTATTACTTTAAATAATTCTTTCTCAGAAAGGCTTCTTTGAAATTCTTCAGCAGTGTCTTCATATCTTTCATTGCAAAGAGAAACAGTTTCATATTTAGCCTTCACCAGCTTTCTGAGAGTGTTGGTTATGCCAACACTTTTAGCCAACTGATCTTCCATTGTATTGGATTCTTCTTCTAGCTGTATTTTTTCTTCTTGAAGATCAAGGATGCCTATAGCTATACACATTGCCACTTCTTTGGGGACTGTCTTCTGAAGATATTCGATTGCACTTTGAAGATCTTTCATTGTTCCAACTTCATCAAAGCTAGGACAGGCTTTCTTCATCTTGTTGGCCTGTTTCTTCTTTCTATTTTTCTGAGTCTTGGCAGATATCTCCATTTGAGGATGGTTGCTCATTTCCTCAAATCTGCACTTCATAAAGACTCCCTTGGATCTTTTAGAGGTAACCTCCCTCTAATACCAATTGAAGTGCCCAGATCAGTGTGAATCACTGGGAGGGGGAGGCGGTGAATCAGTTATCCTTTAAAACTTTTTACTAATTGATTCTTAATAAATTAAACCTCTATGGCTTGTTAAGGCCTCAATCCACTCTTCTTGTATCTCTCAGCCTTTCCTCGAATGATGCAGTAAATGTAAAGGCACAGGACACAAGGATTTACAAGGTTCGGCACCAAAGGCCTACATCCTTGCCATGTTGGTTATACGCCCCAACATGGTTTCATCCATTATAATCTGTTAGTATTACAATAGTCGATACAGAGTCCCACTGTATCTCTCCTGAGTCCCACAGGAGGGTCTTTATACTACGTCCCACAGTGTTACCAGAGTCCCACTGGCCTGCTCCAGAATCCCACTGAAGAATTCTTCCTCCCTGAGTCTCACAGGGGGCTTCTCCTAGCTCCTCGAGTCCCATGAGTAGCTCTTCTTCACTTTATGTTCTTCAAGTATCCTCAGCAGTCTGGGATAAAGACTGTTGGCCTTGCTCTGTACCTCTGATCACTTGAGTTGATCAGGTCTTCTCGTCTTGCTCAGGATTTATCTCCTTCTTCTCAGGATGACCTGGCTTCTTTCTCCAACTACAGAATACTGAGACAACTGATATCTTTAACTTCAGTCTGGTCCAGTCTCACTTCACATCAACTTCATGCACTGAGCGCATGGCATCTCTGCATCCTCATGCACTGATTGCATGGCTTCTCAAAACTCTTCAAGAACTCCTGGTCTTGGACTCCTCAAATGCACACAACCAGATTTGGCATTGTTCACATGTGCATGTGCATGCATGCATGCATGCACTCCCCTTCTTCTTTCTCTTGGTGAAATAAACCCACAAAGGGTGTAATCACTTCAAGCACACACCTTCTCACTTCCTTCACACACTTAATTACTTTTGATTACACACACACATAAATGTTTGTTATACTATAGTGTGAGAGTCTTCCACTTCTTCTAAGTGTATACACTTCGCTTAGTGCACACACTAGGTTCGGCCATTTTATTCCTTTGCACATACACCACTAAGGTAAGCCTTTAGCCTTCCTCCTTCACTTTGCACACACATAAAATGTGTGGTCTTCACTTGGTGCACACACAACTTGTTTTTCGTTTTGCACACATTTGGGCTTGGCCTACTTCACATACTAAGCACACACACTTCCTTGTTCTTTTAATCTTCTTAAAAGTGTGCACTTCACTTATGCACACACTTGGTTCTCCATTTTGTACACACAAGGGCTACAGCCTCCCTCCTTCACTTTGCACACAAGGCATGCAAGTCTCGGCCTTCACTTGAATTTCACACACACACAAAAGTGTGATGGTCTTCACTCTACAAGAATGCACACACATAAGGCCCCAGCCTTGTTAATACTTTGTGCAATCAAAGCCCCGGGTCTTCTTCTCCACTTACCACACACACACAAATTGTGGTATACTGCCTTGCACACACTTAACCCGTGGATAAGATATTCTTCACCCGAACTTAATCATCAAGGAGGCGCGCAAGGGCTGTTTGAGCCACAACCTTCACTTCTTCTTCAAAGCGCAAGACACACTTGGGTGCACAAGGCAGCGCACAAGTTTCACTGCCGCGCAAGCTCAAGCACAAGGGCCGCGCAAGACCTCGGCCAACCGCGGGGTGCACAAGTGATGCGGCCTCGGGTCTTCCTGCCGCGCAAGGGGAAGGCGTGCATGGAATCCTTATTCTTCTTTCACGCAAGTGTGCGCGAAAGGAACCTCAGCCGCGCATGTAAAATGCGCGGGGCTTCTTTCTTCGCGAGGCAGAGAGCACTCACGGGACTTCGGATTTTCAACAAAGGATCAGCAAGCATTTCAAGCACCTCTGCCTCTCTTTTTATAGGCAGAGGTATGCCCAATATTCCGCGGGATATAAATCTTGAATCCCCGAAAGTTTCGGGTTATCAAGATTTTCCAAATCTTGATTTCTTTCCTCTGTTTCACGCGTGTTCCTTTCCTTTGTTTTCCTCCACGTGCATGTGCATGCAGAACGTTTGCATGCCTCTTCAAAGTCTATCCATGCATAGAATGAATCCACCGAAGCCTCGGCAACTTCGTTTTTCCTAGGCCTTGTTCGAAATCTCCCATTTCACGTATGCATGTATACTTTTATGCATCGATGGGTTCAGTTTGGCCAGACGAGCACGAGGGAGCCTTCAGTTTCGAGAGATACATCCGGGAGCTCAAAATCGGTGCTCGGGTTGCTCCTGGTTTGACGAAGGCACGCGGGGAGGCTTCGGCCTGGCTTGAGGTTGAGGATGGACGGGGAGCCGTCGGATCAACGATTTGGACGGCTGTGATCAGAATGGGCCGCGGCGGATTAGATGTGCGGCTCAGATCTGGCGCGCGATCAATCGAGCGGCCAGGATGCGCTCCCGGTGATTTTTCCGCGTCCCACATCGAAACGGTGAGCGGATTTTCCGCGGTTTATCAACCAGTCGCTCCCCCTTCATCGCAATTGAACTTCTAACCCTCTCGGTTCCACCCCACACCGAGTTCTCTCTGCGGGCGTGCTCTAGCACCCACCCCTGCCACTCGGGCGCGCCACTGGCGCCCACTATGCATCCTCGAGCGCGCTCCTCGCGCTCACGCTGCGCGGGCTTCATCACCGCGTGGCCTCGGGGCTAATACACGGCCCCGACCTCTTCTTCCTCAGGGATATGCTACCTTGGCCTGAGGGTTCCCCATGGGCGTGGTGACCTCGAGTCCCACATGAGCCTTGGGTGATGACCCTCGGCTGGCCTTCCTTGGTGGCTATTTTTTGCTACTTAAAAACACAAGTGCTTTGTTAAGAAAAACAAAGTGACAAGTGTAAATGCCAATTGCCATTCAAGCCATATTCTAAGACATTCCCCTCATCTATTATTATTCTTCATTAGAATTCCTCCAATTCTCTTCAAAATTTATTCATCACTTTGGAATGGAATTCCTGAAGCTTTTTCATCTTCAACTGAACTCCTGAATGAAAGATTTCTTTAATGTGCTTCATTAATCTAATCAGAGATCAATTGGATCAACTTCAAATTCACATGCACTAAGTGATAGTACATGGACTTCATTAAACCACTTCATCCACTTAGAACTTGTGGATGGATCCCTTTCATCTCCTCATGCATTGTCAATACAATACGCGGCCTTCTAACATTGTTGTGACGTTGTATCTAGTTGATACAAGTTCTTAGAACTTAAAGATCAGCTCGTCAATCGTCAGATGTAATGATGCTCCATCATCATTCATTCTTCAAGTGGTGTAACTTAGTATCATCTTGATACAAGTATTGAAAAATTAAGAACAGTTCTACAATCGTCTGATATTCATAGAGAATGTTTCAACCACAACATCCTATGTCACTTAGTGAATCTCCTAAGTGACATGCATCTTAGTACCATGGCCATTCTCCTTCATCACCATCACCATCACATCCTTTTTCATTCACATATTGAAACGCCTTGACATCCATCCATTCATTCCTTGACAACAACATACCTCATTGACAACAATTGCAACACAGTGCACTTCAGATTTCCATAACATTAAGAGGGTTCTGCTCATTTTCAAGCTCTCTTCAAACTATAGAAGGTCTGTGTAACGACCCTCGTATTTATAGAATTATAATTTTTTATTTATATTAATATTATGTATAGGTTAGTCTTTTTATGTTAAATAGGAAACATTTTCATATCGTATACTGATCACACAACAATGGGTTTACTTGAAATCTTATGTTTCACACAACTTCGAGTTATAAAAAAAATAAAATATTAAAAATACAATTTTAAATGGTAGTTAAAACATTTAAATTGTATTATAGATAATTAAAATAACTAATTACATCATTCTTAAACATGTTTGTTAAGTGTTTTTAAATTTTTCCAATATTTTTAGAGGCTTAAAATAAGAAAGAATGTTTTTTGAAGCATAAAATACTTTAATATTCTTTAAATGGACTATTTACCTCTTTTTGAATGTGAATCCATTTTTATTATAGTATTTGAAAAATTTATATTTTATATTTCACAGAATAAAATTCATATTTATAATATGAACATAAAAAATTTCTTTGGATGAATATTTTGTATTTTTCAAATAAATATGATTTGTTACTGAATAATGACAATACCACATTTTAATTCAAATTTTCTTTTTCTTTTTATATATTTATATATTTATATTGTACATTTAATTATTTTTAAAGTGTAATTGAATTATTTATTTATAAATTAACCCATTTTTTAGAATAATTAAATTCACTTTGAAATAGGACATAAAAACATGTCATCCTTTTGATGTTTTTACATCATAAAAACAAAATGTTTGGTTTTTAAAACAAGAATTAATTTTAAAATAATTTTTGTAATTTAATTATTTTTAATCAATAAATATATAATCCATATGTTGAATAATGAGGTCCAAATTTTTTAAATAGGTACCTTTTCATCTTAGACATTATAAATAGTAACTTCCATAATATTTTTTTTCCATGGTTAATGGAAAAATCTGTTAATAAAGGTAAAACAATTACTACAATAAATTTAACACGACCTAACATTTCATAACCTTATTAGATAAAATTTATCCTATCATGGGAATCCATGGGACTATTTTAGGACACCGTGGTTCCACTTTTGTGTGAAAAATGAAACATAATTACTTTTAATTGAATGTTATGGAACATATTAACGAAACATGTATCATTTTGTAAAATAATTTTTATATGGTGTTATATAGGGGAAATATTCGACTAAAAATAGTAATTAGAAAAGGTAAAAATATTTTCTAAATCATGTAATTTTTTTATAATATTTATATATTACATAAATAAATTGATTTATCACAAAATGGTGATGTAGTGATTGCCTTATTATTGAATGAAATCAGTAAATGAGATTATAAATATTAAAATAAATGTATTTTTAAACCGTTTATGTCTTAAACTATTTTTATGGATGATTATTACTTTTTATTACGAAATTAATGATGTTTATTCAAAATAATCAATTGATTAGAATTTTTTTAAAAATTCACTATATGAATATTATATAAATTGACAAAAATTTTGTTTTTAAACCAAATAATTTATTATTAGAATATATAATAGTTATAAAAATCTGTAATTAGTACTAATTTTGTAAAAAAGATTGAAAATATAATTAATTAACCAATTTATGTTATATTGTCATTTTATTGCAATTATGATAACCATTTATAGTTAATATACAAGAAGACTTGGTAAAAGTGAAATAAGGTTACTAATGGTTAATGAAAAAAGATAAAGTAAATTTTATGAAATAAAACTCATATAAAAACGATTTTATTTGAGTATTTAGAACCATCCTCATATTTACATCATAATATATTACATTGGTGTTATTATAATTAACACATCAATTAATAATAAAATAATACATTCAATATTTTCAAATTTGCCCCTCCCTCTTATAAAACAGATCCACCTCTAACCATCACTCACACCTCTAATGAGTCATAGGACCGGCCAAACACTATCCAAATAAGCTCAAAATGACTCTATTTTACTCCTAAAATCCGTAAATTATAATTAATGAACTTCAATATAGCATTTTAACTTATATCAAAAGGAATTACCCAATTTGAGGAAATGTCTTCTCTCAAGCTTCATTGATTTATTTTCTTTCCCCAACCCCATAAACCTTATTTATTACATTATTTCATAAAAAACTACTATATTATTTATTCTACTATTTTGTTATGAATAGTATTATAACCACACATACACACACCTCTATCTATTGGATATGAACATATTGTTTCTGTGTATGGAGAACTGTTGCTTCATGAAATGATGATTCTTCAATTTTCCACTACAACCTATCATGGTTGACATTATGATGGAACTGTAATTATATATGATATATATGATATTTATTTTATCTCTATGCTTCTTTAATTATCATTTATAAAGTACTTTTAATCATTTCATGTTGTATAAATAAGATAATTTCTTTTGATGAAGTGCAGACTATTTCCCTCTCAAAGTGATATGAATCATTAGTGCAATACATGGAACATATAAAGGATGAAATTATTGAAATATGAAATATGTATAAAATATGACATTATACATGAATTATAATATAAATAATTATTATTTTGTTTTAATTCCTTCAGAAAAGAAATTGAAATGACTATAGAGTTCATGTGTACGTATGATTTACCATCTCTATGAATGGTGAATTTCATTTAATATTTCCAAATGTTATAGACTAATATAAATAAATATACAATGTAACTAAATACATATAATATATATACAGCGAACCGCCCTTTTCTTACATTACTATTACATAATTTTAATTATAAACAACATAATAGTATTAGACATGGAGGATCCAGAGGTTTAGTGTCTTGGGAAAACTAGGACTACACATGAAAAGTACAACATCAAGCATAAAAAATTCATTTAATCTCTTCTTCTATAGCTTCTTAGTAGCACATGTCCTCTCCTTAGTACATGTAGCCACCTGAGGATATACATCAAAAGGGGTGATCTAAAAGCCCAGTTAGAGGATAGATAAGAACAATATAGCATTGGGTGAGCATAATCATGAAGAAGATCTTGAACATGAGAGGAGCATAAACAATAAACTTTAAATGTGGCAAAGATTAAAAATGAAACATCATGTCTTAGTGGTTAACAACCACACATACTTGTGAACAAAGCTAGCATCATTTTCACGCATAATTTCAAATTTACTCATGAGATTCATCACTTTACCCAATGTATTTAAGTGCTATATAATTCCGGGCGCACCTGTCACATTTAAACATTCATATTGCGCTATATAATTCCGGGCGCACCTGTCACATCATAATATTTTCATTATCATGCTTGCCACATAGAACACATATCAAACATGTACATAAATAACCCATGGAAAGGAATGGGTTTCATCTCCTAATAACACATTCAAAAGCATTGGGTTCCCAAAAGAAAGAGGGAACAACATACTTGATATAAGAACCAGCAACCTTGAATGAGAGGTAAAAGGTGAGATCTTGAAAGAAGAGTTCTTTGGAAAAACATTTTGATGGACATAAAAACCAGTGGAAAACATGTATATCCCAGAAAAGTAATGGAAATTATGAAAAAAAGACCTTTGAGGAGTTACCATATCAAAAATGGAGTGAAAGAGGGAGAACCCGAAGGAAGAAAATTGGGTTCGAGATTTCCCCTTACCTTGTACTCGAATGAATCCTTATATTAATGTCCTTTATAATGACATTATATTCATTAATTAGAAATTCCAGAACCTTTTATACATTAATAGGGTTCATTCTGGTTTCATTATTTCATATTATTTTCCTTTGGATGACTTATAGAGTTTAGAAACATCGATCGGGGATGTTCTTTTTCATGGTTTTCTTGAGCGGTCCACTTGTATTCTTAATTTGATGTTTGGGTAGGTCAGGGGTAGACATACAAAAATGATATTACATGTAATTAATGATATTACAGAAGCTTGAGTGATTTTATAATGAGTTATATTAGATCCATGTGGCTGAATCATTAGATAAGAATTAAATGAAGATTATTTGGGCTAATTTGAGCGGTTTTTGGATCACAACCAACTCATTTTACCTTTTCACTTAGTAGTATGGCCATAGGTTATTTCCAGAACTTAAAATAGAACATAATACATATAAAACATTCTGGTTCAACCATAAAAATGGTTTCACGACCAGATTTAAGGTATAAATGGAAGAAGAGAGCATGTTGTTTTTGAAGGTGATAAATTATCACCACAGGAACAACGTTCTCTTTAATAAAATAAAATGAAGGGGGAAAGGGTGTGGGGTGATATAATATAACAGTAGAATAAGAATATTACAGTATATATATAATACTATATTTACAGGAAAATTTGGATGAAGATAGTTAAATAGAGATCAAGAAAGGAACTTGAACTTGAAAGGAAATTAAAGGAGAAGAGAGAGAAAAATTACCTTTAGAATCCTCCTCTTGAGATCCTATTTAAGGAATCTGGGCTTGGTCTTTTGATGAGACCAGAAGCTTTTGGAGGTGGGGGATGAGCTAGGGAAGGTTTTTGGGCAGAATTTAGGGAAGGCTTGGAGCTTGAGAGGTGTGAGGAAAAGAGGGAGTGAAGGGTGGCTTTTATAGTGGAGGGGAGAGGGGTTTCCTTAATATAAAATTGATTAGTATATTAATTTCACCAAAGATAAGGAATAGTGAGTCTTGGATGACTAAGAATAGTAAATTAGACTTGTGAATTCGGGATTTGGGTGCTTACATCACTTGTGATGTCATGAATAGTGGGGTTTAATGAAAATGTATTTATATGATAAATTAATGTATTCTACTATTCATCAAAAATTCACGTTTCTCAGAAAAATCCCAAAATTTTACCCCAACCATTTTCCGACGTGTAGAATCAAAAAATGAAGCCCATTTTTAAAAAATAATTTCCCAATTATTATTAATTTAATATTTAATTAAAACCATAATTTACTTTAAAAACAGTTTTTAAATTTAAAACTGATTTTGCAGTTCTTTCAAAAATTACTTAGGGTCTTATAAAATTATCTAAAAACTATTAGACATTGATTCAATAATTTATGAATATATTTCAGGAAAATAAATATTCTTTTAAATTAATTAATTAATTATATTTAATTTTTTATATCTTATAAAATACCAAAAATGTTTACTAAGGTCAAGATGTCTAAATTTTATTTTATTATTCATAGGTAATGTTACTCTTATTTACTATTCATAAGGGTCATATTACTATTCATAAGGGTAGGTTACTATTCATAAGGGTAGGTTACTATTCACCAATATTTATTTTTGTTTCATTGGACTCCAAAAACTATCTTGAACACAACCGTGAATGTTGGATTTTTAAAATTCCAAACAGAGGGGTGTCAAAATTATGTTTAAAGGTCACTTATCACTTAGTAGTTCATTATATTGTGTTTTTATGACATTGATATAAGAATGGAATTTTCTATTGAAATACTTTGGGTCGTTACATTCTTCCCACCATAAGATATTTCACCCCCGAAATTTAACTTTACACAAACAGGTGAGGGTACTTCTCCTTCATTGCCTCTTCTGGTTCCCAAGTTGCTTCCACAAACTTTTGGTTCCTCCACAACACTTTGACAAGGCGGGTTGTCTTGTTGCGTAGAACCTTATCACTTCGGTCCAGAATTTTTACCGGCTGCTCCTCATATGAGAGATCATCTTCCAGCTGTACCACCTCTGAGTTTAGTACATGTGAGGGGTCTGGTATGTGTTTCCTCAGTAGTGATACATGAAACACATTATGAACTTGAGCCATATTCGGTGGAAGTTCCAGACGATAGGCCACGGCTCCTATACGATCAAGGATCTCAAAGGGGCCAATGTACCTTGGGTTTAGATTCCCTTTCTTCCCGAATCGCATGACTCTCTTCTATGGAGATATTCGAAGGAAGACTTTATCTTCAACGTCGAACTCCAAGTCCCCTCGATGATTGTCAGCATAGCTCTTTTGCCGACTTTGAGCAGCATTGATGTGTTTCGGGATGACTTGAACCTTCTCGATCATCTCCTACACAAGATCAGATCCAAGTATCTTTCTTTCTCCAACTTCATCCCAATAGGATGGAGTTCTAAATCGCTTCCCATAAAGAGCTTCATACGGAGCCATCTGAATACTCGAGTGGAAGCTATTGTTGTATGAGAACTCATCCAATGGAAGGTGCTGATCCCATCCACCTTTGAATTCAAGAGAGTAGGATCTTGGTATATCTTCAAGTGTCTGAATAGTCCTTTCAGACTGGCCATCAGTTTGGGGGTGATAGGCCGTGCTGAAATTTAATTCAGTACTCAAAGAATGTTGAAGGCTCCTCCAGAATTTAGAAGTGAACCTTGGATCATGGCCAGAGACAATCGAGAGTGGAACACTGTGCAATCTCACTACTTCCTTCACATATATCCTTGCAAGTTGTTCAAGTGAGAGGTCTTCCCGAATAGTGATAAAATGGGCAGTCTTGGTGAGTCGATCAACCACAACCCATATCGCATTATTTCTTCTTGACGTCTTCGGGAGACCCGTGACAAAGTCCATAGTAACATTTTCCCATTTCCACATGGGTATAAGCAATGGCTGCATCATACCTTTGGAATTTTTCCACTCAGCTTTAACTTTCTGACATACCAAGCACCTTGATATATATTTTTCAATCTCCTTCTTCATGTTATCCCACCAAAAGTGTTCTCGGAGATCACGATACATCTTGGTACATCCAGGATGAATAGCGAAAGTTGAGCTATGTGAATTATCCAATAGTTCCTTCTTTATTTAGGGTGATGAAGGCACACATAGCCGGGTTCCAAACCAAATCACACCATCATCGTCGATATGGAACTCTTGCAGCTTCCCTTCCTTTACTGCATTCACCCTCTTTTGTATCTCCATATCATCCCTTTGTGCTTCCTTAATCTTCTGTTGGATGGATGGTTGCAAAATCATTTGGTCAAGGTAGGATATATCCCTTGCCCTTACGATTCCCAAATCCATCCTTTTCATATCCAAGAAGATATGGTCTTTCTCAATCCTCAACATGGATAGAGTAGCAGGTTCTTTCCTGCTTAGAGCATCAGCTACCTTGTTCGCCTTTCCAGGATGATAGTGAATAGAGCAATCATAATCCTTGATTAGCTCTAACCATCTCCTTTGACACATGTTGAGCCCCCTTTGTGTGAATATATACTTTAGGCTCTTGTGGTCAGTGTATATTTCACACTTCTCACCATAAAGGTAATTCCGCCAGATTTTCAAGGCAAAAATCACGGCTGCCAACTCTAGATCATGCGTCGGGTAGTTCTGCTCATGGATCTTCAACTGGTGTGAGGCGTAGGCTATCACATTATCATTTTGCATGAGTACACAACCCAAGCCTTTCATTGAAGCATCACTGTATATCACAAAAATTTCTCCACTTTTCGGTAGTGTGAGTACAGGTGCAGTGATTTGCCTTCTCTTTAGCTCCTAGAAGCTTCCCTCACATTCATCCGTCCAAACATACTTTACCCCTTTCCTTGTTAACATAGTTAGTGGGCTTGACAATAGTGAGATGTTTCTCACAAAACGTCGATAGTACACAGCTAATCCAAAAAAACTACGGATTTCTGTGACACTAGAGGGCCTGGTCCATTCTTCAATCGCCTTTGTCTTTGAAGGGTCCACAGAAATTCCCTCGCTTGTGATCACATGTCCAAAGAACCTGACTTGATTCATCCAAAAGTCACACTTGCTGAACTTGGCGTACAACTTCTCCTTTCTCAAAGTCTCCAAAAAAAGTCTTAGATGTTCTTCATGTTCCTCCTTTCTCTTGGATTATATGAGAATATCATCGATAAACACTACCACAAACTTGTCGAGGTAATGTCTAAAGACTCTTTTCATCAAATCCATGAATATTGCTGGGGAATTAGTAAGTCCGAAGGGCATCACCAAAACCTCATAGTGCCCATACCTTGTACGGAAGGCAGTCTTCTGAATATCTTCCTTCTTCACCTTTACTTGATGATATCCAGAACAAAGATCCATCATTCAGAAGTATTGAGCTCCTCTTAACTGATCAAACAAGTCATCAATCCTTGGGAGAGGATACTTGTTCTTTATGGTGATCTTGTTGAGTTCCTGATAATCGATACACAACCACATGGTACCATCCTTCTTCTTCACAAAGAGCACTGGCGCACCCCAAGGTGATGCACTAGGGCGTATGAACCCTTTGTCCAGATGCTCTTGCAGCTGCTTCTTTAACTCCTCCAGTTCGATAGGCACCATCCTATAGGGGCACTTCGAGATAGGAGTAGATCTGGGTATGAGTTCAATTGAGAACTCTACCTCATGATCCGGGGGAATTCATGGTAACTATTCCGAAAATACAACGCCGTATTCCCTTGCGATAGGAATTTCCTCAATGTTGGAACTTTCCTTTGACTCAAACATTTGGGCGAGGTATGCTTCATCATAGAGAATCATCACCCACACCATTGAAGGATTTTTCAAAGGATATTCATGATCTTCCATGCATTTGTAGAGGAGCATGGGATGGTTCGGAATATGAAAATATATTTCTTTTTCCTGACAGTTGATATGTGCTCTATATAATGAGAGGCAATCCATTCCCATTATGGCGTCGAATTCCACCAAGGGAAGAATTACGAGAATTTCAGAAGAATATTCCCACATACGTCAATAGGAGAAGAGTCAAACACTTGGGTTGCAATGATTGCACCACATGATGTTTTTACAGATATCTCTACTTCAAGGTTTTGGGGCTTCGATTCTATAGTTCTAGCAAACTTACATGATATAAAGGAATACGTAGAACCAGAATCAAATAAGACTTTTGACATTCATGAGTGAATAGGATGTTTACCTTGTACGACTTCATTATCACGTTCCACCTCCGCAGTAGTGATGGCATCATCCTTCCCTTGTTCCTTTGGCGTTGGTGGTTGTTGGCGCTGATTACCCTCGAGAGCTCGTGGTTTAGTGCACTAGTTTAGAAAATTGGAAGTTCTCAGAAAAATTCAACTTAGGATAATTTCGATATTCCGAATTCAAAAATGAAGTCCATTTAGAAATATAAAATTTATATAATTTCAAAAATAGGTTATTAATATTCATAACTGCTGCTTTGACTGGTCGCTGTGTGTTAGAATCTCAAACTTGCGTACAATGAAATCTATTGAATTATTGAAAGAGAAGCGTATCGTGAAAGCTTGGGGTGTTACAATAGGGTAGTACTCAAGATGATCAATAATAATTTATTTGATATAATATTAGTTTTAATAGTTTAAACTGGTTTGTCAAATATATAATATTACATCTGCTATTAAGTAGTCTTTTAGGATGCCAATGATATCAATACATGTCTTTTCATGTATAAAATACCAATGAAACTTGAACACAATATCGAATTAAAATCATAATGAATATTATTTCATATAATTATTGAGGTTGTTATATATGAATTCATTATGATTTTGGGTGCATGAATAGTTTTTCCAATCTCTGATCGTCATTGGGAATGCACGGTGTAATTTTTCCCTAAAAATTGTACTCTAGAATTTGTAATAAATTATAATAATTTAAAAATTAATATTAAAAGGAAACCAATTGGATAGAATATATTGATTATTTAAATCATAACTCTACCACTAGAAAATATCATTTTTAAATTCCATTCTTAGATAAAATTATTTAAATGTTGAATGAAAATGATTATTATGTTTTATGTATTCATATTTAGGTTACAATACGACTGTCATAGACTAAGAATATCATTAAATTATATAAATAACATATAATTTTAGTAAAATTTATTATTGGTGGATTTGATTAGGTATGTATGGAGATCCTTCTACATTTAATATGTCTATTGTTACTATATTTTCTAATATAATTTATATAATTTTTCATGTTTTCATGGATGTATATTTTGTTATTTTTTATTATTTTAAGGTATATCCATATAATTTATAATCAAAACTACGGATGTTTTATAACTAAATAATATTCTTAAATTGAGAGAAATTAAATTAATAGTAACCAATGAAATTTAATTATGCTAGAATGAATCTAACAGAGGAGTTGAAGTAGAAAATATTAATATTCAAGTGATTCAACAAATTCCACCTAATGATAATTTAAAATTCATTAGAAGGTTATTAGAGAATTTTTTTATCATACATCCATCAAATAAATTTCTAAAAACATTAGGCCACATTTTTCACTATTGGCCAATGATATACCTTTTGTATTTAATGAGAACTATCAAATATCATATAATGTTTTATATGAAATCATACATGTTCTTCCATAATCGTCTAACCTCACTAGAAACATCCATTAAATGTTTTTTGTGATGGATGTGATTGGGATTTTTTGTTAGTTTATGAAAAAAGAAAATATATGCAGTACCATGTTATTTTCAATACGATATGACTACTAGATAATTCCTATGAAATTTATTTTAGCACAAATATAGAGTTGAGTAGTGTTTTTTTACAATAAATGTTTAAAAAATAACTCCTATGTTCAAAATTAATAATATTCAATGGTCATTCCATTTGGAATTGTTACCTAGCGAAAAAATCTAAACTGAGACTTAAAAGGTGTATTTCATAGGTGTAATACTATTATTTAGTTATTACAGATAAAATATAATGTAATCATATTTTAGTAAAAAATGATTCTACTTTACCCAAAACCATAATTAAAAAAGTGAGATAATAGAGATAAATACTTATTTTCCTATAGAATAGATTTTTTCTGTATCTATTATGAAATATTTATGGTTTTTAATTTTATCAAACTTTTTGGATGTTGGGGTCATGCCAAAATTACATTAACATAGTCAATGGAAGAAGTTAATTAAAGATCGTAAGTAATACTTTTAAGATGATCCATTTCTATTTTGTAGTTGATTTAATGGTACTCATATGATGGGTGTTCCTAAATAGTTAATTAATTTTATTTTGGATTTTTCCCACTCATATTTATGGGGTGGATATCTCGGCGGAGATAGGACTACCAAAATGGTCCTCCAATCATATTTTTACTTTCCAAACTTGTTTATGTATGCAATAAATATAATCATAATCTATGGTAAATGTCTTGGGGTGGGAAATGTGGGTATAAACATATAAGTCAATGATCATGCCCAATAATATTATTACATAAAACCATAATTCATATACTGGGTGATGGATACAAAGGAAATCAGTGAGATCGAATTCTATAAGAGGGTAATCCATGGAGATGTGTAATAGTAACATGAAAATATGGGTATGGGAACATTATTATAACATTATATGATCATGAACATCATATAAAATATCATAATCCATATACATGTCATAAATATTGATATTTGAAAATACTAGATTCAAAAGGAAATAAAGATCATAATCTATAATATCATAACATAAGAATAATACAAGTGGCTGTGTAAGATATATAAATTTGTAAAATTATTTCCATTTTAGTTGAAAATTAATTCCAAATCCATTTTACTAGAATGCGTTCACTACCCAAACCATATTAGTGTTCATGTTTCACACCCAATACCATTTTAGTGGAAACATGTCTTTATTGAACTAGGATCACTCGACCTTCCTGTCCTATAATATTAAACTGCTTTCACCACCTATTCTGGTTTTATATTACAGATTTCGATTCACCTCCCATTATAGTTCCACAAAACATTCCCATGTTCACTCTTCTTTATATCCCTTATTAATGAACCAATTTCATTACTCATTCTTGACATGCAATACTAATCCATGTTTAATCATCTTTCAAACCCTATATTACTGAACTGAGTTCACTACTCATTCAAGACATGTCATACCGAACCATGATAACACTTCAATGTAACATCCCATTTAAATAAAGAATATGCACTTTTTCATTATTATAATTTGTTAATTAAATATTAACATTACATTGAATGGGAAGCTATATCTTATATCCTACTCAATAGGCAATAATGTGTTTCTCTTTTATTTTATGTTTCACACAACGTTGAGTTATTCTAAAAAAATAATACAATTTAATAAGTATTTTAAAAGGATGTTAACACATAACCATTATATTAATAGGAATGAAAATATATTACAAAAATATGATTATAAATGTTTGTTAAATGTCTTTACATTTATCCAATAAATTTTGGTCGCTTCAAATAAGAATGAATTTCATTTTAAGAATTTAATACTCTAATATTCTTTAAAAGGTCGATTTACCACCTTTTGATAGAGAAGCAATTTTAAAAATAGTTTTTGTCACTTTAATATGTTCTATTTGAAAAAATAAACTTCTTCTTTAGAATATGTACATTAAAATTGAAATTTGATGAAATTTTTTTATTACTATGATAAATATCATTTTTAATGAATAGTAAAAAATAATTCATTTAAATTAAAAACTACCTTTTAATATTATTATTTATATGTAGTTATATTGAAAATATAATTGGTATTAAAGGGTATTTTGTTTATATTTTTTCTATTTAATCCAATTTAGATTAGTAGATTAAATTTCACTTTTAAATTGGACATAAACACATGTTAATCTCTTCTTAGTTTTTACATCTTAAAATTTGTATTTTTGGTTTTACGACGCGAATTAATTTTAAATTTATTTTTTCATCTCCTATGTAATAAATATTGAAAATTTTATTTCATATTTTGAATCCGGAGGACCATATTGTGTAAATGGGTACATTTTATTTTTAGACATTATGAATAGTAACTTTATTAATTATTTAATTTACCATTATTGAAAGGTAAATATTGTAAATAAGCGTAAAAAAAATATTCTCATAATATTAAATTAAACTAACACATGTACTAAAACTATTGGACGAAATATGTCCAACTATGGGTATCCTCGGATTGATTTTGGGACCCCATGGAGCAACTGTGATGTGAAAATAATATTTTATAAGAATTAATTTAATGTAACTAAAAAAATAACATAAATATGTTTTCTTACAAAAACAATTTGAATATTTGGTCATATATGGGATATTTTAATATATATATATATAGTTATTAAAAGATAAAAATTTATTTTACATCATTTTATATTAATTAAAAATTTTAAACATCATATAAATAAATATATGTATGACCCGACGATAATGTAGTGATTACATTATATATGAATGATTTAAATAAATGAGATTATAAATATTAAAATCAATTTGTTTTAATCATATTTATGACATTAACAAATTTTAAGGATTATTATGACTTTTTATATTTGAATTTATGATGTTTTTAAGAAATAATGATGACTTTATAGATTTTTAATAGGAAATGATATGAATAATATATAAATAAAAAAAACTAGTTTTTAAAACAAATATTATTTTTTTAAATGATATAATAGTCCTAAAAATATAGTATTTGGAATATTGAATTATATAATGTCCCACATGTCATAAATTATCCTCTAAAGGGTATATTATCATTTTATAGTAACTATATTAACCATATATTATGAATATAAAAGAAGACATGGTAAGAGTCAAATTAGTTTACTAAAGGTTAAAGCTAAAAGATAAGTTTTAAATTGTAACCAATATATTTCTAAAACAGATCAGTTGAGGATTTTTCAACATTGAAGAATATTCTGTTTAAATAGCTACATTTAGAACTTTTTTAAACCTCAAATTATTTTTTAATAAAATAATATTTCAATACATTCCTAAAGTTTCCCTCTACCCTCTTAGAAAACAGAATCACCTATACCAAATTAATCACACCACTAAATATCCTTAGAAAATCCTTACACTTCACAAATAAGAACCAAAAATCCATATAATTATCCAAAATCTGTACCTTGAGTATAATGCAATTAGAAAATTATTTTTTCTTAAATAAAAATGAGTTACCCGATTCGAAGTAAAGTTTTCTCCCAAGTTTCATACATTTATTTTCCCTTCTCCATCACCCTAAACGCTACATATAAATTTTTTTTAACAATACAGGTATCATAAATATACATGGATGTTTCAATCGCTTATATTCTACATTAACTCACCCACACCTCCATCTAATGGAGTTAAAAATATTGTTTTTGTTGATTGTGAAATACGACATCACGAAATGATGATTGATCAATTATCTCCCATCGCCACTCAAGGTGTCCCTTATGATGGAACTATATTTATATATGATATATATTATATTTATACTGTATGTATCTTCCTTTTTTATTTAAATATTACCTTAATGCTTTCCATATTTGTAAATATGATAATTTTATTTGATGATTTGTTGACTACAACCCCTCAAAGAGACATGACTCATTCATGCAAATCATTTAACATATAAAGGATGGTGTTAATATAAATATTACACATATATAAAATATAATATTATACTGGAATTTTAATATAGGAATATATACGTTATTTTAAATTACTTTATATATGAATAAGAAATGAATTTAGCGTTCATGCATACGTACGTCTTACCGTCTCCATTAATGGTGCATTTAATTTCTTATCTCCAAATTTTATGAAATATTATAAATATATATATATTTCATATAAATGAAATAAATGATATCTAAATCATTAATATCATTTGGGATATGAAGTAATTTTTCCCTCACCGAAAATTTGTAATTATAACAAGTTTATTTTCAACTCAAGTACCCAATATCGACAAAACGACTGATATTGAAAAAAATAATTATGAAATTTTTATAACGTGGTAATAAGTGATTTAAAAAGAATAATAAAATTTAAAAATATTCTGATGAAAGTAAAAATTAAATTATTTTTATTATTCCAGAAGAATGAGGAACATACATGACGAGTCAGGCACAAGTTAAGGGACTTCATCTCAATATCCTTTCATTGAGGCATGTTTTTATAATGTACTCCTCAATCATTTATGATGTGTATAATAAAACACTTTTATTTTTACATTTATTCAAATGGAATCACATATCTATGGTGAATTTTACCAAACAACAAAAGGATTGTTTTTAACGTATGCGGCAACAAAGACCTCTCTGTCGCCATAATTGTTATTTGGATTTCTCTATATGCCTTAATGTTTTTAAAATACAATAAAATCCCTTATTTCATTTTTCAGTTTTCTAGAATTTAAAATTGTATTAGAAATGTATTGATTATTTAAATATCATGAAATAATTTCTTGTGACTTAAAATGAAATGTTACAAGTGAAATATTGATATTTACAATATTTTACGAGTTATGATTATATAATGTTACATAGACATTTGATGTGTGGTTACATGATAAACCCATAATGGGTTGTTATATGATAATCCAAACAATAGTAAGATCCAATTTTAACCAAGGATGGGTGGATACTTTATAACCTGCAAAGCATTACTTATGGATTTCAGGCATATGACTATACTATTAAGTGATATGTGTGGAATTTTCCCGTATGATTATTCCATTTAATTATGTTCATATCCCAGGATACCATTATATGTTATATGTTCCTTTCATTGGGCTTGTCGTAATCGTTTGGTTATAGAAAGCTTATGAAATGATCATATATTCAGTGGAGTATATTTACCACTTCTTAATGGTTAAAATCCACTATATTATAATAAATTATTCATGTTTTTCATGTTATCCCATTAATAATAGTTTTCTTTCTTTATGAATCCCTTACTAAGATTTTAATGCTCATCCTCAATTTGGAAAAAAAAAATTCGTATGACATAAATAAAAATAGAGTCATGGATGGGATGAAGGAATATATATTCTTTTAAAACATGAAACAATGTCTAGCTAATTTTCTTAATGAGTTTTGTTTTATGAAAAAAAAATTCGTTAGTAGAAGTGTCTAATTGTAATATTCATGATATAATATATAAGTTGTTGTCTTATATTCAAATTCTATAATCCCAAAAATATCTTCTATATCAATATCAGTAAAATTATTTACTTATCTCAAGAATAATTAATGTTTAATGTTGTTGCCTAATAATTGGTTTTATAGGTCAGTTTATATTAATATAAGTGTTAATATACTAATAATTAAATATCCATAAAATACATTCACATTATGATCAAATTGAAATGATATAGCATTTTAATAATACCATTATGCTTCCTCTATGATATGTTTGTTTAAAATGGTGTTCTGAAATGGAAATTGGGTAGCTGTGGTGGGAGGGCACACAGAGGGAAATAACCTTCTAAATCAACATCTAGATATGGCCAAAATCTGAATGGAATAGTTTGTTATAGTAATGGATAAGATGTAACATGAAATAAATAGTTCTGGTTTCCATGCATGAGATAAACTATAACAACTATAGATCCATAGGTCGATCATAGTGAATTTCATGAGAAAAAGTTTCCCATCATTTAGAGGATCATATGACCCTATGTAAGATGAAGTGTGGATTAAAGAATTTGAAATGATTTTTGATCTAATGGTTTGTTCAGGAAATAAAAATGTTTGTTGTGTTGTTTATCATTTGGATAGTGTATCTGACCAGTGTTGTTCAATGATTAAAAATATCAGAGGAAGTGAAAATATTGATGCCATGGAATTGGATGAATCTATGAATATATTCTTTGAGAAATATTTTCCTAAGACTTTTCGACTAAGAACAGAAAAGTAATTCCCGGAATTGTGAAAAAAGGAGAAGGATTTTTCGTATTTATCTGAATAAAATTTCATGTGTTTGACATTGTACTTACCAAATTTTATCTGGGATATTTATAGTATGAAAAATAGCTTTTACATAGTATTGAAGTCAGAATATCAAACTGTGTTAGCTTCTCTTGAGCTCAAATGATATGCTAATTTTTTTTCATATGATGATAAGGTTGAAATGAAATTTTTTTATGAGAACGTATTCCATGAGAGTAAAATAAAGAAGTGATTATATTAGAGGGAAATGGGAATGAATTCATAAATGAATCATCAATGTAAGAAAACCACATATCCCACTTCTGATAAGTGTGATAAAAAATAGTCTAGAAAATGTCTCTCAAAGATTAAGAGATGCTTTTAATGTGGTAAGACTGGTCCTATTTCACATAACTAAAAAGAATATTGTCAGGTAAGCAATGGAAGACAAGTGGTATGATTATTTAGCTAGAATGAGTTAGGAAATTATGTCAATGTCTATCCAAATTTTATTAGCCATAGTGGAATCTAACAAATTCGAAAGCAGTAGGGAATTGAAAAATCATTTACAACTACTACGACAGATGTGGGATGATCAAACGATGTAGTGACATGTATGTTATGGATTTCTTCAAATTTTTCAAATAATTGTTTTTACTATGTATCTTCTCATTCATTCATTTATGAGAGCATATCAATTAAATTTGATATAGAACCTTTGGAATGTGATATAGAAGTTTGGGTAAAAAAACCGGGTGGAACTATTAAAGAAATAAATCTTAATAGGAATACTCTTATTTTCATTAGTGGGATAATATTTCCTACAATTCTTGTTGAACATTCTATTGAGGTAATTGATATCATTTAGTGTATGTATTGGCTTTTAGTTTATCATGATAAAATTGATTGTAAATACAATTATGTTTTATTCAATGAATTCATAAATTTGATAACATATCAAGAAGCTAGAGGATTAAATAAATATGTATGTGTAATTTATCTGGCTCCTATTTTTTGGAAGAAAGAAATATTTTTTATTGGTGACAATCTAGTAGTGAATTATTTCCCAAATGTTTTTTCTGATGAATTGACTTGTATTGTTCCCAGTTGGGAGGTTGAGTTTACTATTATTTTAGTGTCCTATTAAAATCCTATTTCAAAAATCCCTCATCAAATGTCTCAAATTGAACTTTTAGAGTTAATAAATAAATTTCAAGAGTTGTATGTTAAATGTTTCATTTGACCTAGCAATACACCAATGGGTGCTCCAGTTTTATTTGTAAAAAATAAATATGGTTCTATGAGACTGTATATTGATTATAGGGAAATGAATACCATTAATATTAATAATACGTGTATGTTGCATCATATCCATTATTTTTATGATCAACTTCAGGGAATCCGTTATTTTTTGATGATTTATTTATGGTCCAGGTACCACCATCTGAAGGTGAAATTTGATTATATTCCTAAAACAACTTTCCAAATGAGATATGGGAATTATTAGTTTGTAGTTATGCCCTTTAGTTAATATAATTATCCTGATGTATTTATGAATATCATGAATGGAGTATTTCATCAGTTTCTAGATCAGTTTTTAATTGTTTCTATCAATGACGACTTTTTATATTATAAAATAGAATAGGAACATTAATTTAAAATAAGGGTTGTTTTCTCAAAACATAAATGAAAATAAAATTTATTTAAAGTATAGTAATAGTGAATTTTGGTTGCAAACAATTTTTTTCCTTGGTCATATTGTATCTGATGATTCCGTAAAAATTCACCATAATAAAAAATGTTTTCAAAGAGTGGAAAAGACCTACCAATATCAAAAATAATTGTAGTTTTCTTGGATTATAAGGTTGTTACTAAATCATGGGTGAAAATGTTTCATGGATATGTAGAAAAAAAACTATAAAATAAATAAAGTAGTTATGTATATCGTGAAAATATAATTTCATGATTGTTTTGGGGAAATGAAAATAGGAATGGTTAATGCTCCAATTTTGGCCTTAAATTCCATGATTGGGGAATATCTTATCTATAGTGAATCATCATTGAAAGGACTAGGTTGTTTGCTAATGAAAAATGATCACTTAATTATATATGCATACCATTAGTTGAAACCAGATGACCTAAATTAACCTACACTTGATTTGAAATTAGATATTGTTGTTTTTTCATTAAAAATATGGAGGAATAATTTTATGGCGTAAAGTGTGATAATTATACTGATCACAATGTATTTAAGTATATATTAATTAAGAAAAAATTACACATGAGACAGAAGAGATCACTATAATTAATCAAGGAATAATATTGCACTATCCATTACGAACTCGGTAAAGAAAAAAAGTGTTTGACGCTATGTGTAGAAAGATTATTTTTACATTAACCATGCTATGTTTGGGGCACGATCTTTTGGTTACTTATCTAGTGAATTTTTCGATTGGATGTTGTTGGTGTAGGAAAATCAATTTTTTTCTAGGTGGCAGTGAAATCATTACAATTAGACGGAATTAAGAATGCACAAGAAGAAGACAGGGACTTGCATAAAAAGGGTATAATTAATTTAGAAGGGTAAGTTACCAGAATATAACATTGATAAATACATTTTTTTTGTTTCAGAAAGTGATTTTGTGTCCCCTTTGATTTCTAGTTGAATAAAGAATTAATATGAAAAGTTCATAATTCTACGTTTTCAGTAATCATGGAAATACTAAGATGTATAATGATCATCATGTGTATTTTTAATAGGATGGAATGAAATGAGATATTTTTACATTATTATTATGCATTTGATTTTTCAGTAGGCTAAAGAATAGGGGCAGTTACTGAAAGGGATTCTTCATCATTTTCCAATTCCAGAGTGTATATGGAAAAACTTTTCATGGATTTCATAGTGGAGTTACAAAAAACAACTCGAGGTAACATTGAGTTCTTGAATATGGTAGATCAGCTGACTATATATGCTCATTTTCTTCATATTCTAGATACTCTATCTATAGATCAATATTCTCATTTTTATATTAACACTATAGTTAGGTTACATGCAGTTACTATATACATTGTACTGCATCATGATCCCAAGATCACACATATATTTTGGAAGGTCCGTTGGAAGACATTGGGAATAAAATAATTTTTTAGTACAACTTTTGATCCATAAATAGATGGGTAGTCAGAACAACAAATTCAGACATTTATGGATATTCTATATGCTTGTTCACTAGAGTACAATGGATGTTGAGATCAAAATCATTATACTATTGAGTTTTCTAAGAAAAATTGATTTTATTCTAGTATACTGATTCCACCATTTGAGGCATTTTTTGGAATGTGGTGTTGAAATCTATATTTTTGGGATGAAGTGGGTGAATGGAAGTTGATGGGACCATAATTGGTAGAAGAGATGGAAGAAAATGATCAGTTAATTCAAAAAGACATGACAACTTCTCAGATCATGCAGAAACGTTATACGGATAAACTATCTAAGGATATATCTTTTGAGGTAGTTTATTGTGCCTTTCTCAATGTCTCACCATGGAAAAGTGAGATGGATTTAGTAAAAAAGATAAAGTTGGTTTCAAGGTTCATTGGACCCAATAAAATCTTAGAGAATGGTGGATCAATTTTAATAAGGATTGGATTTACCTCGTTGTTTATACCAGGTGGACAATTATTTTAATGTTTCTATATTGTGAATGTATATACCAGATCCACCTCATTTTTTGAGTCCAAAGATAGTTCATTTGGAAGAGGATCTTTCTTATGAAGAACAACTAGTCATGATTCTTGACCGAATAGAGAATGTATTATGGAATAATGTATTTAATAAGGTAAATGTTTTTTGGATAAACCATATAGTTGAAGAGGAATCATGCAAATCTAAAAATTCTAGGAAGGAAAAATAACCCCACTTATTTGATATGTAATTATAATTATGGGGATGTAATTCTCAAAAGGTGGAATGATCTATCATCCAAGGTAAATAAAGAGTTTGAAATAATAATATTTATTATTATTTTTGAATTAAATATTTACTATTCCATAAAGGGTATGTTATGTATGATAGCACACTCAACATGCAAAAATGGGTTTCTCTGAAATCTTACGGTGCACTCCATGCATAGTTATACCGAAAAATAATATATTAATATAGTTATTTAAAATTCTAGCTAATGCATATCTGTTGTATTGATGAGAATGAATATAACTAACTAAAATATTATTGCATGTATTTTTTAATGACTTTATATTTATATAAACACAAATTGAGGCTTAAAATATTAATGAATCTGATTTGATGAATGATATAAGCCATTATTCTTTAAAATGTTGATTTTCAACTTTTTAATGGTGAACCATTTTTAAAAATATTTTTTTGTCAATTTTATATGTTCTATTTTAAAAAATAATATTTATATTTATAAGAGGGATGTCAAAATTTACGTGGGATGAAATTTTAGAATTTTTCTGATAATGTTAATTTTTTATGAAAATTAAAAAATGTTGCATTTTAATACAAAACAACATTTAAATCTAATTTATATATATAGTTAGATTGTAATTTTAATTGTTTTTAATGTGTATTTGGATAATATTTTTACTATGGAATCCGATTTTGGTAATTTTATGAAATTTCGCATTTTAATTAAACAAAAAAACATGTCAATATTTTTGTAGTTTTTCTTTTTAAAAACTTTCTTTTGGGGTTTTCCAACAGAAATTAATTTTAAATTAATCCCTGAACCTCTTGGGTTTTGAATTTGGAAAAACAGATTCCAGATTCTGAATCATGAGGTCCCAATTTTTTAAATATATATCTTTTCATTTTAGACATTATGAAAAGTAAATTTAGTAATTATTTTATTTACCATTTTAAATATAAAATCAGGTAAATAAACATAAAAAATAATATTATTATAATATTAAATTACTCGATCACATGTCCTAATAATATTTTATGACATATTTCATACCTTGGTCATACATGAGATGATTTTGGGGCACCATGGATCAACATTGATGAGAAAATGACTTTTTATAAGAAATAAATTAATGTAATGGAAAATATATCATAAACATGTTTTCATACAAAATCAATTTTTATATGGGGTTATATAAGTGATGTATTCAGCTATAAATATAAATTATAGATATAAAAATATTTCTTACATCATGTAATTTTATTTATCATTTTTAGACAACAAATAAATATATATATTTATGACACAATGATGATGTAGTGATTACCTTAAAAATGAATGAATTTAATAAATGAAATTATAAATATTAAAACAAATTTAATTTTGAACTATTTATTCCATCCATGAGTTTTATGGATTTTTATTTCTTTTAATATTTGAATTAATTTTTTATGTTCGAAAAATTCAACTTGTAATGGATTTTTTAAATGTCATGAAATGAATAGTATATAAATTCACATAAATGAGTTGTTCAAATAAATTCGGTTTTATTAAATGATATACCAGTCCTAGAAATTTATGATTGAGAAAAATTACATTTATTATGTTCAAAATGTCATTAATTAACAATTTGAAATTTTATTGGCATTTTTTATTAACTATATTTACCATATAGAATATACAAGATATCATGGTAAGAGTCGAATTATTTAACTAAGGGTTTTTGTTAAAGGATAAAATTATATTTGGGACCTATAATTGTCCAAAACATATTTGTTGAGTGTTTTTTGACCTAAAAGAATCTTATATATGAAATAAATATCTTTTTGAAATTTTTAAATAGAAATTAATTTTATAAAAAAATAATATTTCAATACCTTCATAAAGTGCCCCTCCATCCTCTAATAAAAGGGAATCATATATACCCTTTTAATCACACCTCTAAATCCCCTTTTCTCATCCAAACTCTACCCTGATAAGTTAACAATAACCATACCTTCCTTTTAGTATCCTTACCTTGGGAAAAGTCAATTCAAGATGGCATTTTAGCTTAAATGAAAAGGATTTTCCCAATTTTATCTAATTTCTTTTCTCAGGCTTCCTTCATTTATTTCCCCCTATCTAACCCCCTAAAAACTTTTTATTCAATTCTTTTATAAATACAACAGAATAGTAAATATAATATTAGGTTGTTATTCCATGTCTTCTACCTACACACACACCTCTATATATTGGATTTAGAACATATTGTATCTGTGGACAGCGAACTACGGCCTCACGTAACGATGATTGTTCAATTATCTCATAATGCCTCTCATGGGGGATGTTATGATAAACCAATATTTATATATGATATATATTATATTTATATTGTCTCCAGGATTCGTTTTCTATTTAAATCACACCTTTACGCTTTCCATAATGTGTAAATAATATAATTTCATTTCTGGAATTACAGACTACCAACCCCTAAAAGTGAAATGACTCGTTGCTTCCATACATGGATCATATAATGGTTGGAGTTAATGAAATTCTATGATGTAAATAAAATATGATATTATAATGGACTTATAATATACATATGTATCATTTAGTATTCATTACATTAAATAATAAAAATAAATTAAAATAATATTCATGCGTATATATGTGTTACCATCGCCATTAAGGGTGAATTTCATTTCATATCTATAAATTTTATGGAAGATTATAAATACATAAATAATTGATATATCTGATATATATATATATATAATATTTATTCATTAATATCATTCAAAATATTATAGATTTTTTTACCACATTTAAAATTTGTAATTATAAAAAGTTCATTTTTGATTTAAGTACCTAATATAGACTAAATCCCCAGTATTAAATTAAATAATCATGAAATTAGCATAACGTTGTAAAAAGGGATATAAAAGGAATAATAAAGTTGAAAATGGTTATGAAGTAAGTATAAATTATCTTTTAATTATTATTCCAGAGGAACAAGGAACATACGTGAATAGTCGGATGCAAGGTAAAGGACTTCATCACAATATCCATTCATTAAGGCATGTTTTGATAATATACACATCCGTATTTTACACAGTGTATAATATTCCCCTTTTACATTTACTTTTATTTAATGGTAATATTTTCTATTTGTACAGTTTTACTAAATTAAAAAATGATTGTTTTTATTATATCCGATGATAGTGACATCTCTACCTCTATATTCATTATTTGGATTCCCCTATAAGCCTTAATGTTTTTAAAAAATTAAATCCCTACTTCCATTAATGGGATTTTTGTCATTGATAATTGTTTTTGAAATTGATTTATTATTTCAATATCATGAAATTATTTCCTGTGATTTCAAATGATATGTTATTACTGAAATGTTTATAGTTGAAATATTTATTGTATTAGGATTATATAATGGTACATGGAAATTTGAAAAGTGGTTGTGTGATAAACCAATGATGGGAGGTTACGTGATAAACCAAATGATGGTTGGATATGTGATAAACCGAGGACATGTTGTTATGTTATAACCTCCAATCCATTAGGTATTGAAGTTTGATGTATGGATATTCCATTTAGTGATATGTGTGGAAGACGATTGTATGGTTATTCCATTAATGTATGTTTATGTCCCAAGATAACATTATTTGTTATATTTTTCTTTCTGTGGGATTGTGGTAATATTTGGGTTATATAAAGGATAATCAATGACCTTATATTTTGTGATGTATATTTACCACTTCTTAAATGTGAAAAGTATTACTTTATGATAAAGTTTTCATGGTTTTCATGTTGTCACAAGACTAATATATTCCACTGTTTATTTATCCGTTACTATGATTTTTATGCTCATCCCAAGTTTATTAATGTTTTTTCAGACGACATAATGATGAATAGATTAAAATATGGGATTAATGAAAATTAATTCTATAAAAACTTGAGACAATATCATACATCATTTTTAAATATTTCTTGTTTTAAGAAAAAATGGAGAGTGATTAGTTGTGTATACTTGTAATATTCATGATTTTGTGTATAAATTATGACTTAATTCACTAAAGATCTATATCTGAAGATATACTTGATGTGAATTAATGTCAAATTATTGAATTATCTCAAAAATAAGTAATGTTTATGGTCATGGTCTAATACTCATTATGTACATGGCTTTCTAATAATATATTTATATCATTACCTAATTAATTGGAGAGATATACAGGTCCCATCCATCAAATAATGAAATCTTATAAACGCAATCCACAAGTTAATAAAAAATCATCATATCACCGGAAATAAAAAAATTATGGGGATTGTAAACATCATATAATATCCTATGAAATGAAACGAGTATCATAAAAATTTCATCAAAACATAACATTTGGGAAATGAGATAGGTTTCATAATAATTTCATCATAGAATATCCTATAAATGGAAATAGGCTTCATAATAATTTAATAATGATTAAATCCACGGATGTGAAAATATATTCATAAAAACCTAGATGTCCTAATCTTAAACCATTCAAATAAAGAATACAAATGGTGTAATTGGACCAGAATCCATGTTATTCATAAAATATATCAAATTTTATCATCATAAATGGTTTTGTAGTTTGTTATATTACATGTAACATAATAGTCTATTAATAATAAATTTTTTAATCATATAAATTTTTCCAAATACTTTTCTTTGAAACTAATTAATAAAAAAGAATCATAAATATTAATTTAAAATAGTTATTTAACAATATATCCTTTCTAATTAGAAAAATTATTTTTTAAAAATATAAATTTTGAAAACATTTTCCATTGAAAATAACCATTATAACATATAAACTAATCATTAAAAATAATTTAAATTTTTTTTTTAAAATAAAATGATTTTGAAAATCATATTTCATGGAACACCAAATTAAATAAATTAATTTAAATAATATTTTAAAAATAAATCATTTTAAAAAAATATTGAAAAAATAATCAAGAAAATATTGACATAAATTATGGTCATGGTGGTGTTTAAATTTTTACATTCTTAACATTCATGTTTTCACAATTAAATTTTATTAAAAGATTTTTGATCTTAAAATGAATAGTTTATTACTTGTGAAACCCATTTTTAAAAAGTTAAATTATATTTAAAATATTAATTTAATTATTATTATATAATAATATTACATTATTTAATTCGTTTATTTAGATTACATGTTTTTTAAAGAACATATATTTCTTAATAAAGAGATAGATAATTATGGGTTTTCATTAAAAATCTTACTTTATTATATTAAGTATGAAAGATTGGAAAAATGAATACCATTACATGATTATATCATGAATAACTATAGGTGAAGAAAATTCAGGAGTTTTATTGATAGAAGAATCATAATATTACATCAATGGAACCATAATCATAAATAGATCAGATTAACAGTGAGATTTTACCAATAATCAATTACCACTTGCATCAAATTAAATCATAATCCCCCAAAACTAATAAAATTACATTTACTATAAAATATAATTAATGGTACTATAATAATGATATATAATTTTCAATTGTAGGGTATAAACCTAATATAAATATATAGGTGAATAACATGTCACATATCTCAGTGAATGAAAATTTAGGCCAAATTACTTTACCGATTTGGTAAATTTTGAACTATTTCCCCAAAGAAAGAATGATCATAAAATAGATATATAAGTACCATAATTTTAAGAATTGAAATAATATAATACATTAATCTTCATTATATAAACCACAAAAAATGTGGAATAATGAAAAATTCTCATAACATTAAAAGTGAGATGATAAACCCTTACATTGAGTCCTACATTTCATCATACACATTAAAACCTATTGTATAATAAGAATATGTTTATTATAAATCTTACTAAGATCCATTTTATAATATATCATAATATATAATATTTTATTAGGGAATTATATAACCTTTTTATTAACAATTTCATGTTAATGTTACATTTTAGGTAATATCTTGTTTGTTTTTCATATATGTTTTGACATGTTATTCTTGATCCTCTTATATATATCATTATTTAAATATTTAATGATTTTAGAACATAATATAAATATCATATATATTTATTATATAAATATTAGATGGAATACGCAGCTCATGGAGATAATAGGTCGTACATACCAATGAATGTTGTTTATATTCAATTATCATATTTATAGGAAAAAATTAAATAAAATATTTTTATATATCAATATTCTAATTTATTTATAATTATAATTTCAAACATATAATTTTATTTTAATAAAACCATCTTTAATATATTCCATGTAATGTATGAATGAATCACATCGCTTTGAGGAGGTGGTAGTCCACACATCTTGAAACAAAGCAATCATATTTAAATAAAATTTATATTAGGAAGGTATGTTTTAAGTAATAATCACATAAGAAATAAATAAAACATAAATATAATATATATATCAAATAATCAAATTATTTCTATCAAAATTCCTATCCATGATAGATTGTAATATAAAAAGAAATGACATTGTCTCACCAGATGATAGTCCACCGTACACACAAATGATAATTTTGTTACCCATTTATTATAACTATTTATAGGTGTAGGATTATCACTTAGAATAATAATAAATATATATTTTTGGATGATTAGGTTATTTTATATGTTTTATGTAATAAAAATTGATGTATTGGAGAATGAAAATAAACCAAAAGAGCTTATGGACAGATATTACCTCATCTTTGAGTAATTCATTTCAGTTTGAACCAACTGACTGTCATGGTTTCATTTCATCCCATAGTGTAACGACCCGGAATTTTAAATAAATATTTTTTCCTAATTTTATGTGTTATTTTTATACTCAGCAAATGTTTTATTTGATAAACACGATTATAATTAGAATGAGACCATTGGGTTTTGACTGTTATATGACCATCGGTCAATATGACCGCTGTGAACAAAATGTTTTGATTATTGTCTCTATATATAAGTAATCTTGGTTGATTATTATAGAAAGAAGATTTGATGGCCTCACCTATTAGTCTTGGACCGATCGAAGCCCATCTAACAGAGCTTGGGAAGGAGGTAGCACCATTGGGCTTTGCTCTGGACCAAACCCAAGCCCAACTTCATCATGTGAAGCTAGAACGGAATCGCCTTCGCGAGAAGTTCAAACTGATAGAAATTACTAATCCGGCAATGTTGACCGAGCCGCTCCAAGATTCTATCACCCTAGCACACCTTACTCTTAGGTACTATGCTGGTATTATAAGGGGCTATGTAACGAGACCGTAACTGCCTTGTGTAATCCTTGTTTTAAATAAAAATTGGGATTTCTGCTTATGATGAAGTTTATGAATTTTAAAATGACCGGATAAAAATAGTATGCATATTTTTGATGAATTTTCAAAAGAATATTTTTTTAAAAAATGTTTATGTAAACCTTAAATAACTTAAAATGTGTAATGATTTTCAAAAAATGGTCTTCTACAATTATGTTCAGTACGAAATTTGGAGTCTAATAAGATCAACTTGATTTTTGATGAAAAGTAAATTATGAATAGTGATTTTATGATTAGGATTAGTAATACGACCAAATGGATTAGTAATATAACTTAAAGAAAGTTTTAAAATAATCTAGGCACCTTGATTATGTAATGTGATTCAATAAAATGGTTAAATAATGGTTTCATAAATTATTATTCAAGTATTAGTTTTTTTCGGGTGAATAGTGTTTTTAATTAAAAATTTAATTAAAAATTATTAGAAAATTATTTTTATAAAACATATTTCATTTTTGAACTCAGAGCACCGATATTATGCTATGGTAATTTTTGGGGTTTTTTCTGAAAAAACGAATTTTCGGTGAATAGTGTTTTTATTTAAAAATTAAATTTAAAATATTTAGAAAATTATTTTTATAAAATGGAGTTCATATTTGTAATCAGAGCGTTGATATTTGATTATGGTGAAATTTTGGGATCTTTTTGAGAAAGTTGAATTTTCAGTGAATAGTAAAAATGCAGTTTTAGGGTTTCGGTATGTTTAATGACATCATAGCTGTGTCATGATGATGTCATGAGTTATTTTAAGGGTTTTCCGGCCAAGGGTGATGAATTATTGTATTGGGGGCCCCATGTGGCCTAACTCCATGATAAATGCCAAGGGAGAGCACATTGGTTTGAGAAAAGCACATGTGAGGTGTCCTTTGGCCATTAATGCCTTGTCCCCTCACTTTCCCTATAAATACCAAGCCCTCCTCTCATCCATTCGACTCCCCACTCTTCCCCAACAAAGTTATGGTCTCATTACCTCCCAAGGAGTCCTCCCAAGGTGCCCCCAAGCCCTCAAGGTCCAAACCATTGAGTTTTAAGAGTTAGGTTTTAAGGTAAGGGATCTGACCTCTCTCTTTCATTTCAAGTAATCTCTTTTATGTCATTCCTTTTATGGTACATGTTCTTATGTTGTAGGATGTTCTTTTATACTCCTCTTACTGCCCTTTTTATGTTCAGATAATGAGAGATCCCCACTTAATCTCATTATTTCGTTTTATGAAGTTTTAAGTGGCGCCGTTAGGCTGCCGAAATTTTTGTAACGGATTCTTTCTCCCTTCTCATTTTTCAAGATCTATTTTCATGTAAAGTATTTCAAGTTCCTTTTTATTATGTTGGGGTATGATCTCTAAATTTATCATAATGATATTTTTTGATCATATGATGAGAGACCCCATTTGATCGCTTCAATTCAGTATTTTGATGTTTTAAGTGGCACCGTTAGGCTGCCGAATTTTTAAGTTGTTCTTCACCCTTCTCGTTTTGAAGTTCTACTTTCATGTCAATTATTTAAAGTTCCTTTTTTTATGTTGGGGTATGATCTCTATATCTATCATACTGGACTCTTATTTTCATATGATGAGAGACCCCATTTGATCTCTTCAATTCAGTATTTTGATGTTTTAAGTGGCGCCGTTAGGCTGCCGAATTTTTAAGTGGTTCTTCACCCTTCTCGTTTTGAAGATCTACTTTCATGTCAATTCTTTCAAGTTACTTTTTGTTATGTTAGGGAATTATCTCTATATCTATAATAATGAACTCTTATGTTCACATGATGAGAGACCCTATTTGATCTTTTCAAATCGTTTTTGTTGAAGTTTAAGTAACGCCGTTAGGCTGTCGAACTTTCATAAGAGAAATCTAATTTTTGTCTTCCTTCCACGTTTTTCATTTCAAATGGTATGTCCTTGAAATTTCACTACCATGATCATGTATCCTTATTATTATTTCCATCTACTGTTTTATGGGTCATTTATGAATGTTTGACCCATTTTCCCTCTCTTTTTAATGTCTTCTAAAACCTCATAACATAGCCGTTATGCTGCAGAATTTCCGTCCCAAAATCTCTCTCTCTTTTTCTAAAGTTCTTTTATATTATTAAGTGAATAATCAATGCTATTTCTTATAAAGGGGTATTCACATATATACCAAAATGTTCTATTTTAAATTCTGGGATTTACATACATGAGACCTACCTTCCTTTTCTGTGGGTTTTAAGGTGACGTAAAGATCATGTCTTTAAAGCAGTTTTTAAAACGTTTTGATTATGAAATGAAACCCATTTATTTTATGCTATATGGGTTATTTATGAAATTTTTGATGATGATATATGTGGCTCACATGATAATAAAGGAAAATTTAAGGGTGCGCCCTGATAGCGCTCCAATGCATTGGGTAATGATGTAACCACTAGAGATTACAATTTTAACGATGCCTTGGTGAATAACCTTGGTAATTTTTAACGACACCTTGGGGATGGACCTTGGTGAAACGAAACAATTGTCAATATTAAATGTTTCAGCCACATGTTCAAGTTATAAAAAATGTTATTTTTATTATTAAATGCCTCATGATTTCTTTCTCATGCCTTAAAGTTCTTTTCGTGTCTTTATTGAAGTATATCAAGTTCACATGTAAAATGTTCCTCTTGTTTCCCTTACTGGGCCTTATTCTTACCCTTTCTTTTGATTTATGTCCCTAGGTTATGAGATGTAGTAATGAACCTAGGAAGAACATAAGGAGAAGCCTTTAAAGTGTTTAAGAAGAATGTTTTTTTTATTGTTTCATGTATTAAGTTCCTGGTTTCCAAGACACTAAACCTTAAAGATCCTCGGTTTTGTAAAATGTAATGAATGTTTATGTGATAAAAAGGCGGGATGTTATAGTTGGTATAAAAGGATGGTTTAGTTATTTGTGTAAATTAGGATATGAAAACATTAGGAAGAACCCTATAGAAAAGTTTAAATATAGGAAATATTCCTGGTATTTTGGTGAGTATTGAGTAAGGGGTTGCCAAGCAAATACATCCCTGTCTGGATACGAGCAGGTAGAGGTGGCTCTGGCATAGATGTACATAGGGGTAAAACCCGAAAACACCACTTTGAGCTAGACTCGAACGGGAACTGGTACACGACAACGGGCCTTGCTGCACTCTTGGTTACGACACTCCCGGGGGATATGCTTTAGTAAATTCATAAGCTTAGTATGAACCATTACTAATGGAACAAAGATAAAATAAAATAAAGATTCACATAAGAATATATGATCATGGATAACCTAGATTGGAACCTAGGGGATCACAATTTAGGGTATACTTTTCTTCTACAAGTTATCCTTATATGATTTAAGCTCCTTTTCATGATTATTGGTTAAGTATTTAAGCCTCTAATTATAATTTCTCTTCTAAGTTAATGGTGGGAGATGGAAGAACATGTCCCAATAAACAATGTGATAGGAAATGCAACGATTTCCATATTAATATGAAAGAGATGATTAGGGGATTAAAAGCTGATTATTATTTTGGAAGATGTTCACTATTTTGGGGACCCTATATGATCGAGGTAAATAGACTACTACAATATTTTCTTTGAAGAGTAGGGTTGACTTATATTTTGAAGAATTGATGAATTTAAGGTGGAATTATAGTAATTTAGGTTACTTATGGAAATTATTAACCTATCTTGGGGTAAATATGTTTAGGTTAGTTACTTTTTTTATAAGATGTTAGGAGTGGTTGATGTTGTTTGGAGATGAATGATAAAGTTTACCTTGGAAGACTATGTTATCAAATCCTTCTTGTAATTGGGATTCAATCTTAGTTTGGTTTATTTTGAGGATTTTTAAGGACGGTTATTTATGGAATGGACTATGATGAACTTTGGGTAGTACCATGGAACTTTGAAGATTTAAAAGTAGTTTCCATTCCTATGGGATTATTTCTTTTTGAAGAGTTGTTTTACCTTACCCTTTCTGTTTTTGGGATAATGTGTAAAGATAGAAGAAATAGATAGTTAATCTTTTGTGGATTATGAAGATGATTCTTGTGTTTTGATGAGACAATGTAGTTTTGAATGCTCATAATTTGGAGAAAATATTAGTTTTGGGTAGAAACTTATTAAAGGATGAAACTCTACATGAAGATAAGTGTATTTCCTTATGTTTTTGTTCTATGTTGTAAATGAATTCCTCAAAATTTTGAAAAGGAACGTAAAACAAAAACGTTGTTGGTTTACGTTTCCTACTAGGTAATCAAAGTCCGTTTAAACACATCATAAGTTTGGGATTTTCTCATGGTTAACTTTCTCCTAATCATGTTCTCTATCACTCTCCCTCATAACTTGACCCTTTGTTTTCTCCTCCATGTCCATGTTTTCCTACATGGAACCCTAGTGTGGGTTAACTCGGGTGACCTTTGTACTTCCCTTTCTTTCTTTTAAAGTAGTAGTTTTACTGACTCCTTTTCCGATGTGGGACTTTCAATGAAATTTCAAAACCCAATTTTTAAAAAAAATTGCGAGGACGCAATTTCTTAAGGGGGGAAGATTGTAACGACCCGGAATTTTAAATAAATATTGTTTCCTAATTTTATGTGTTATTTTTATACTCAACAAATGTTTGATTTGATAAACATGATTATAATTAGAATGAGACCATTGGGTTTTGACTGTTATATGACCATCGGTCAATATGACCGCTATGAACAAAATGTTTTGATTATTGTCTCTATATATAAGTAATCTTGGTTGATTATTATAGAAAGAAGATTTAATGGCCTCACCTAGTAGTCTTGGACCGATCGAAGCCCATCTAACAGAGCTTGGGAAGGAGGTAGCACCATTGGGCTTTGCTCTGGACCAAACCCAAGCCCAACTTCATCATGTGAAGCTAGAACGGAATCGCCTTTGCGAGAAGTTCAAACTGATAGAAATTACTAATCGGGCAATGTTGACCGAGCCGCCCCAAGATTCTATCACCCTAGCACACCTTACTCTTAGGTACTATGCTGGTATTATAAGGGGCTATGTAACGAGACCGTAACTGCCCTGTGTAATCCTTGTTTTAAATAAAAATTGGGATTTCTGCTTATGATGAAGTTTATGAATTTTCAAATGACCGGATAAAAATAGTATGCATATTTTTGATGAATTTTCAAAAGAATATTTTGAAAAAAAATGTTTATGTAAACCTTAAATAACCTAAAATGTGTAATTATTTTCAAAAAATGGTCTTCTACAATTATGTTCAGTACAAAATTTGGAGTCTAATAAGATCAACTTGATTTTTGATGAATAGTAAATTATGAATAGTGATTTTATGATTAGGATTAGTAATATGACCAAATGGATTAGTAATCTAACTTAAAGAAAGTTTTAAAATAATCTAGGCACCTTGATTATGTAATGTGATTCAATAAAATGGTTAAATAATGGTTTAATAAATTATTATTCAAGTATTAGTTTTTTTTGGGTGAATAGTGTTTTTAATTAAAAATTTAATTAAAAATATTTAGAAAATTATTTTTATAAAACAGATTTCATTTTTGAACTCAGATCACCGATATTATGCTATGGTAATTTTTGGGGTTTTTTCTGAAAAAACGAATTTTCGGTGAATAGTGTTTTTATTTAAAAATTAAATTAAAAATATTTAGAAAATTATTTTTATAAAATGGAGTTCATATTTGTAATCAGAGCGTTGATATTTGATTATGGTGAAATTTTGGGATCTTTCTGAGAAAGTTGAATTTTCAGTGAATAGTAAAAATGCAGTTTTAGGGTTTCGGTATGTTTAATGACATCATAGCTGTGTCATGATGATGTCATGAGTTATTTTAAGGGTTGTCCGGCCAAGGGTGATGAATTATGGTTTTGGGGGCCCCATGTGGCCTAACTCCATGATAAATGCCAGGGGAGAGCACATGGGTTTGAGAAAAGCACATGTGAGGTGTCCTTTGGCCATTAATCCCTTGTCCCCTCAGTTTCCCTATAAATACGAAGCCCTCCTCTCATCCATTCGTCTCCCCACTCTTCCCCAACGAAGTTATGGTCTCATTACCTCCCAAGGAGTCCTCCCAAGGTGCCCCCAAGCCCTCAAGGTCCAAACCTTTGAGTTTTAAGAGTTACGTTTTAAGGTAAGGGATCCGACCTCTCTCTTTCATTTCAAGTAATCTCTTTTATGTCATTACATTTATGCTAAATGTTCTTATGTTGGAGGATGTTCTTTTATACTCCTCTTAATGCCCTTTTTATGTTCATATAATGAGATATCCCCTCTTACTCTCATTATTTCGTTTTATGAAGTTTTTAGTGGCGCTGTTAGGCTGCCGAAATTTTTGTAACGGATTCTTTCTCCCTTCTCATTTTTCAAGATCTATTTTCATGTAAAGTATTTCAAGTTCCTTTTTATTATGTTGGGGTATGATCTCTAAATTTATCATACTGATATTATATTATCATATGATGAGAGACCCCATTTGATCGCTTCAATTCAGTATTTTGATGTTTTAAGTGGCGCCGTTAGGCTGCCGAATTTTTAAGTGCTTCTTCACCCTTCTCGTTTTGAAGTTCTACTTTCATGTCAATTATTTCAAGTTCCTTTTTTTATGTTGGGGTATGATCTCTATATCTATCATACTGGACTCTTATTTTCATATGATAAGAGACCCCATTTGATCTCTTCAATTCAGTATTTTGATGTTTTAAGTGGCGCTGTTAGGTTGCCGAATTCTTAAGTGGTTTTTCACCCTTCTCGTTTTGAAGATCTACTTTCATGTCAATTCTTTCAAGTTACTTTTTGTTATGTTGGGTAATTATCTCTATATCTATCATACTGAACTCTTATGTTCACATGATGAGAGACCCTATTTGATCTTTTCAAATCGTTTTTGTTGAAGTTTAAGTAACGCTGTTAGGCTGTCGAACTTTCATAAGAGAAATCTAATTTTTGTCTTCCTTCCATGTTTTTCATTTCAAATGGTATGTCCTTGAAATTTCACTACCATGATCATGTATCCTTCTTATTCTGTCGATATACTGTTTTATGGGTCATTTATGAATGTTTGACCCATTTTCCCTCTCTTTTTAATGTCTTCTAAAACCTCATAACATAGCCGTTATGCTGCAGAATTTCCGTCTCAAAATATCTCTCTCTTTTTCTAAAGTTCTTTTATATTATTAAGTGAATACTCAAACCTCTTTCTTATAAAGGGGTATTCACATATATACCAAAATTTTCTATTTTAAATTCTGGGATTTACATACATGAGACCCACCTTCCTTTTCTGTGGGTTTTAAGGTGACGTAAAGATCATGTCTTTAAAACAGTTTTTAAAACGTTGTGATTATGAAATGAAACCCATTTATTTTATGCTATATGGGTTATTTATGAAATTTTTGATGATGATATATGTGGCTCACATGATAATAATGGCAAATTTAAGGGTGCGCCCTGATAGCGCTCCAATGAATTGGGTAATGATGTAACCACTAGAGATTACAATTTTAACGATGCCTTGGTGAATAACCATGGTAATTTTTAATGACACCTTGGGGATGGACCTTGGTGAAACGAAATGATTGTCAATATTAAATGTTTCAGCCACATCTTCAAGTTATGAAAAATTTTATTTTTATTATGAAATGCCTCATGATTTCTTTCTCATGCCTTAAAGTTCTTTTCGTGTCTTTATTGAAGTATATCAAGTTCACTTGTAAAATGTTCCTCTTGTTTCCCTTACTGGGACTTATGCTTACCCTTTCTTTTGCTGTATGTCCCCAGGTTATGAGATGTAGTAATGAACCTAGGATGAACATAAGGAGAAGCCTTTAAAGTGTTTAAGAAGAATTTTTTTTATTGTTTCATGTATTAAGTTCCTGGTTTCCAAGACACTAAACCTTAAAGATCCTCGGTTTTGTAAAATGTAATGAATGTTTATGTGATAAAAAGGTGGGATGTTATACATAGTAAGGATTCTAGGTTTATAAGATAGAATTTGGTGACATATATTTTCAAGGGATGGATGATCCATAGTGGCATCAGTTGTGTGAGGTTGTGATGGGGTGAGTGCCCTTTTATAGTGGAGGTGGAGTGGCATTTTGTAAATATAAAATGATAACCACTATTGGGATGTCTCAAAAACATTATGTGCCACCAATAATTGACTAAATTATACATAATGGATTATTTCAGAATAATATTTATATAAAATTTCTATTAGGAATTCTTCTAGGGTATTTATCCCCTTGTGTTAGTGTTTAACCACTAAGTAATCATGTTTTTACTTTAATAGCTATAAATAACTTTAATTAATGTCACTAATATTTTTGGTAAAAAAATATTTTATTTATTTAGATAATATAAATTATAATAAATTAAAATATCAAAACAACTTATATCCAATTTGAAAATATATATGATGTAGGTATTAATATAAAAATAACCCCACATACGTGTCATGAAAATTGGTTTTTAATGTTAAAATGTCCATTTGTCTGAAATGTTTTTATATGCAATTTGATTTTGAAATTTATTCCAATGAGCTAAATTTAATTAATTTATATTTGATTTTTGTAATTTTACATTAAATAAAATTAATATATAATATATATATATATATATATATAAATTAGTATAAAATTAGTATTTATTTAATGTTCTTCATTTTTAACTATTTAAAAGAAAGAAAACATCTATGAAAAAAATAAACCAAAGTAAATATTTATAATATGCTTTAAAAATGACATTTATTTTTTCAGTTAATATTTATATATGTGTCAAAATTTATATTTAATAATGTATCCATTAAAAGGTTTTAAAATTTCATTTATAAAAATAAATATTATTATTCAGAATATATAATTTATTCTAATTTATATATATATAATCCACTATATTAGTGTCATTAATAATGATTGAATATAAAATTTGTAGATTTAATTTAAAAAAAATCATCAAAAGTGTTTTTTAAATTAGTTGATATATAATTATGTTTTTACATAGAAAAATAGTTTCTTATGAAATTAATTCCATGATTTTCTAATAGAACATAAATTAATTTCTAACCAATTGATAACCAAAGAATCCAATTTATATGCTTGTGTAAATATGATTTCTGAAATACATTTAATCATAAATTTGACAACCATTCCAATTTAAAGTTGTAAACTATAATAATTGTTTAATAATTTTAATAATAGTATATTGTATTTCAGTAAAACACACCCTTGCATGTAAGGTAAGTAATCGAAGGAACTCGGAATTGTGTGTAAAATAAGAAAAAATTAGTGTTACATTTACCAAAAGTTATTGTAAGTGTTTTGTGTAGAAGGAGAAAAAATTGTTGTAGAGTATAATGCAAGAAAAATATATTACTTTCATACAAATAATTCTAGATTCAGTGTTTTGTGAAATGAAAAATATATAAAATAATAAATAATTACAAAATTACACTCTTAAAAAAATAAAGAGTTATAAAAGAGGGACACCATGGTATCATCATGAGTGGGTAAATTAATTCACTAATAGAGAGACCTAAGGCTCCTATAATCCACAATTTATCCACTTTAGGGATTTGGCCAATTACTTCACTAGGATCTGTTGTTACTAAACCTTTGTGAGGAGAAATAAAATAAAATAAACAAATATCAAAATAATATTCACAATAAACAAATTTAACATTCTCAATTCACAGATTTACATAAGTTATGTGTTATTATTTCTTATCATTTGACTATCACCACTCTCTATTCCCAGTATTTATTCCATAAGAAAAAAATGATCATTACACTAAATATTATATTTTCTAGGTTTTTATTTTTGTATAGTCATAATAATTTCCTTATGTTGGATTCGATCAACATATTCCATGATACAAATAGTTATTAGGTGTTATAATTAATGAATATTCGTGATGATAAATTGAGCTTATGTAGATTGCCTCATATAACATCCCTTGAACACATATAAATATCATAATGTGTTCCATGTATCTCTTTTATGGATGTACATATGAAATATTTAACTCATATGGTAAATAGTGGTTTCAGAACTATAGAATGATATATTTTATTAATAAAATTAATAAAAAAGTATCTTAGAGATAGTTTCTTATAAAACGAGGCCACTCATTTGATTGATGTTTTTTGGAGGAATCACAAATTCAATGAAGCTACATGGGCACCCCATGATGTTATGATGAATAAGTATCCATATAATTATGCATTTTAATTATGTAATTTTTTGGGATAAATTAATTAAATTTTTCTTAGAATATAATACCGAGTTACTTTATATGTATTTTTTATTGAATATTATCTCTTCGATAGAATTGATTACAGGAAAATACAATTCCAAATTATTTTTTATATATATTATGTCAAAAATAAATATGTATTTTGATTAGAAGTTATGAATATGATTAACTGTATTATGATATATATATATATATATTTGTGTGTGTGTGTGAATTTTTATTACCTCAAATATATTGATTAATTTAATGTCCCAGAAAATCATGAAGGAATGTTCATATTTAAATTTTGGTTTTAATCCTTTAATTTTGGAAAATAAAATGTTTATAGGGTCTATGAGAATGTTGTTGGTTTATTACAGGGTTTTTATACATGAATAAAAGTAAAATTGGGTCATCCTAGTCATTTTACGTTGTTTCTTCATGGATAGTTATAATCGTGCTCCAAAATCATATTGGCCAAGATAAGGGGTGCATGAATTAGTAAACTATAGTAGAAGGGAAGGAAAACCATGTGGAATTTAACATATATATTATGTATGGTCGGATCATGGTTCATCAACCTCTCTAGGATTTCCATGTAACCACGAAACAAGAATCCATCTTGGATATAGGGCAGTTCATGGATGGAACATGGTTTAGAAAACCGAGTGGGAAAACTGTGTGGCCCAATAAAAAGTGGGAATTTAGAAATTTTCCCCCTCACGGTTTTATTAATTCTACCTAATTTATTGTCTAATTTCTTCCCTAACATCCCATGTGGATAACTAAAAGGACCATGGATTCCCCAGGATATATATGCATCGATTCAGGGCCGTTTGGATTTCTATTATAGAAAGATTGAAACTCTATGTATATCTAAAAAGGCCCTTCCATCCCATTTCTGGATAGAGAGTATGGTTTTTTATTTCTTCATTCGAACCCCAAAAATATCTTTTTTCCAATACATCCTATAATAGGGATTCAATAGGTTCTTTATGATAAGATATAGTTTAATTTTAACCATTCATGAATCTTCGGAATCGAGGTAGGTGGTTAATGAGTTATATACAATATTCATGATGTTGATTTGGGAAAGTGTTCTTTATTTATTAGTTCTGTTTTGTTTATAATTTATTGAATTTATTATTATTTGATAAAATTCTGGGCTAAAAGATATATTAAATCCCTCACGATCCTTATGGGATTCATTGAGGTTGGATAGACCCATATTAGGGCCACCCATGGGGTGTTCCATCATCACAAACATGGAAATTGTAATCTTGAACATTGAATTTTTGTGATAAACAAGATACACTGTTATATGTGTTGAAATGTTGGTTTCAATAACAAAATTAACTAATTTTGATTTTTTATATACATTGATAAATATATTAGGGATTTTGGGAACATTATGAATAAGTTAAATGAATTAAATTTAAAGTGATAATATATTATGGTTTGAAAATGGAATATTTTAATGAGTTAAGACAAACATATGAATTGATATGTTAATTGAGTATTAAATTTTGAATGATATGTGATAATTAATTAGGTTTTGGGATCTTTTAAATTAATTTATTAATTTATGGAAGAATTTGAACATGTCTTGGTAGTAATGGATATCGACTAATAGTTTACACCCAGGGGTTATGTTGGAATGAATCTCAAAAAGCTCCACTATAAAAATGCATGGGTTAGGGAGATAGAAAGATTTTCTATGACCCTAAGGAATGCATTGGAGGATTTCTTGGATTGATTATCCAATTTAAGTGAGATGATTTCAATATAGGATACCTCGACTAATGCTCTAATCTATGTGAAATCATTTTTCTTGTGTGATTTTTTGCTCATGAGATAGGGACCTTGACTCAGTACATTATGAATATTAGTTGACATGTTTAGGATGTTATTAAATCTATGGAACACCTAACCCCAAGACATAAATGATGACAATGGTTTGGTTAAATAATTATTTAATAATAGAATATTTTCACTCATTGTTAACACTTAATATATTATTATTTATATACATTGTCTTCTTAGACTGAAAATTTTATAGATTTTATTGGTGGGGGGATACTGAGTTGTACACACTCCTTTCTCATACTTCCATTTGTTGTTCAATATCATTTCATGGTTCTAGGTCAGGATAAGGTTACATGCTGTATTCTAGTGGATTGAGTTGGGGCAAGGATTTTCATTTATGAGGATCCAGTGTTGGAGTTAGGACCTAATTTGGGGGTTCAGGTTTTTGTATTTATTTGGGGTTTTCATCAAACTTGGCATTGTTATTGTCGAATGGTATATTAATTTTTTTGTTTTGTTTGTACCATGTTCTGTGAAATTTTGGGAATGTGTGTCTTTTTTCGCAATTTTCTTTTCTATCTTTTGGGTCTTACTCTGATAAAAAGGGTATAATATCTATATGTGATCTATTATATCCTCATAGAAATTTGGAAACTTCTAGCATACCAGGATGAGAACTTGAGGTCATGTGATGAACATAATCGGGCTATCTTTTAGTTTATCCCAAGTTGAGGATGTTACAATGTGGTGTCATAGTTGTTCTTTTATTTGATTTACTATTTGTCAATGGATGATTATATATTATTAAGTTTAGTAATTATAAATAATCATGTTCATGATAGTAAATAATAAATATTTGAGGGGAACACATGTACTATGAGTGAAATTTTTTTCTTGTTGTGTCTTTCTACCATTGAATCGTATTTCACCATTAGATTAGGTAATTATTATGTGATTAAACTATTTTATGCTATTTTAATAATGGATGAGATACCATGAGGATGTGAATTTGTTAATCCTTATAGGTAGCTAGGGATATATGTGTCATGAATCACATTAGAAATGCATGGGATGGATGTGTGGGATATGAGATGTAGAATGAATTACTCATGATTAAAAATTTGATTAAAATCCTTACATATTGAAATGATAGAAATTTTTAAATGAACATATGTAAAATTATGATTTAATAATTTTCTTAAATGAAATGTTAAACATGAGTTAAAATCTTGCTTATAACTTGATGTAAAATGAAAATGGTTTCTCATGAAAGGATCATGAAAATGTAAGTTGGTTTACCATATTATGAAAATGTTATGTTGTTGTGAACATTGATGGTAGTTTTCTAGATGCAAAAATGTTTTTGGGGACTGTGTTTGAAAAATGGCTTTTTTATTGAAAGTGGAGTACCTTCTATTATGTAAACTATTTTATCTATATGTTAGGTGTTCTAAGAATCATTTTGGAATTATATATAAATGCCACCATGATGATGTGTGCCGATTAGAATAAAATATTATATCACTAAGAATGATAGCATATATGGGGATCAAGAGACCGTGGTGATCCAGTGTAATGAAAGAGAGGAACAGTTCCGGGAGAACATCACTGGATTTATGTAGAAGATGGAATAGGACCCACTGTGGGTTGTGTTGAGAATTTTAGAGCTGAATATAGAGTTTTAGATATAGAACCCTACTACCATTACTATAGTGGGTGGTCTAAATGAAACTAAGTTCACTATCAAGACCATCCAGATGATTTATAATCACTAAGGGACTACTCCTTAGATGATTGTCAAGCTATCATCCTACTAGATGTGAGGTAATCAAAATAGTTGGTGGGACATCACAGTTTAGACTGAATAGATAAATTGTATGTTATGTAAGTGTTTCATAGATTATTTCTAGAACATTACTATCTGAATAATATGAGTAAGGAAATGTTTTTAGAGTATTGAGGTTGAACTAGGGGACTATGTGAGTGATTGACTATACCATCCATTTTAATGAATTTTAATGTTTTGTTATAACTTTGACAGGGGATTATCCAACAGTTATGAGTATTTTTCTGGATGTTTTTAGACAAGATATCATGTCCTGGGTAAATATTGTCCGATTAATGTTGTTTGTAGAGGTGGAGGATCGAGCTCTTATTATAGAGGGAAATCTTATAGAGGATTCTGGTGGTAGACAAGTGGTTTCTTTTGGGGGATCAAATTGAGATGCTTGTTTTTGTAAAAAGCATAGTTTATAGAGTCACCACCAGGGTAGTGGTAGAGAGTGTAGTCAGTAATTTGAACCAATCACATATAGAAGCAACTATGTCACCTATTATCAATGTGGTATGCAGGGAAACATGTGGGGTCAGCATCCCCAACCAATTCTTGAGTGCCTAGAAAGCACTAGAAAGTGGTATTTGAAGAGGTACAAAAGGAATATTTGATATATAGGCATGCTTGGAGGATCGTGGATTATTTTGAGTGATGTTAGGTAGTTGGATAGCACTTATCATGTAGGCATTTGGAAATTGACTGGTCGCATCGTTCAGGGTGAGGAATGTGTTACTCTAGGGAGAGAGCATCTATATCAATAGATTTGTGTAGCACCAAGGATTAAAAATATAACATGGATATAGGGTATGGCCAGCATTATATAGTTCAATCTATAATTATAGGGCATGGGGCTAGAACATCGAATATTCAAGGAATATTCTTTGTGTCTTCCCCATTTTTTGTAGCATTATTAAATTTAAGTTCTTTCCATTTTTTTATTTCTTCCTAGTTTGTGGTAATGTTGGTCTGATCTATGGATGATATCTGTGGGGTTTTGCAGATTGATATACTGTTAATTCTATGATCAGAAAACATCTAGCATTGTAATGGGTGTTCTCTTTATGTTTGTGGGTACCAATTAATATAAAACTTGTTTGTGCTCAAGATGACTGGTTTTGAACTAATTTTTCCATTGATTAGGTGGTGATATACCAGGAAAACATCAATTTAAACAATTATAGAGTAATTTTCATGTCCATGGAAGAGGATACATTCATCCATCATAGAGAATTGGACATTTGATCAATTCGTACAAGGCTTGTCTATCTGTAATTGGGTGAGCTCAGAAACCATGTGGATTGCGTTATTCTTGATGATGGTGGATTGTGGAATATTTTAGTTTCTTATCAGGGTGGATTGAATCTAAGACATGCTTCATAAGGACTTATCATCGATACCTCCTGATATATATGTTGTGTTCATGAGAAAATTTTTGTTGGGAGAATAACTAGTTTCCATTCCACCATATATAATGTCCTGAAAATACTCCATTAACAAAAAACTCAGTTGATATAGTTGGAGAATAAATGTTTAATTCACCCTAGTATATCACCATGGAGATCTCCAATGTTGTTTCTCAAGAGGAAAAATTAGTTGTTTCAGTTTTGTGACAATTATAAGAGGATTAATAATATGATTATTTACAACCAGTACGCTATTCCTAAGATCGATGTCATTTTTGTCCAAAATGGAATTTCTTCAGTTTTCTCCAATATTTATATGATATTAGAGTTAAATCAACTATGGGAGATACCTTTTAATGTACCGTGGAATTCCTTCCGAACCAGGTACGTTGTGAATGAGTTTTTTGTGATGCCCTTCAGATTGACAAGTGTTCCATTCGTGTATATAGCTCTAATGAAATGAATCATTCACCCATTCCTTGAGCAAGTTTTTGTTACCTTTGTTGATAAAATCTCGATGTACTCTAAAAAACATGACAATCAATTAAAATATATTAAAAACATATTTCATAAAAAAAATGTGCTCATTGTATATGCCAATATATCCAAGAGTAGTTTATATATTTAAATGGTGAATTTTTTGGGTCACATCATCTAGAATGAGGGTGCATCAGTAGACCTGGAGAAAGTGAGGGTAGTTATATCATGAGAGCAGTAACAAGATGTTTCTTATTTTTGAATTTTTTGAGAATTGGTGGGTTATTAGTGGAAGTTAATTAATTATTTTCCCATTTTGAAGAACTTATTTTTTGTTTAACCATGAGGATAGTCATGTTTGAATGGTATAAGAAATGTGAAAATTGTTTTCCATAGTTAAAGAGGCAATTTAATACCGAACATATTTTTATCATACCAATTCCATTTAATGGTTATTCCTTGTATTATGATGAATCTAGTATTTTTCCTGGTGAGATATTGAATTTGGAAGATTGAGTGGTCGTGTATAGATCATGAAAGATTATTCTTCATTAATGAAATTACTGTAGTCATGGACTTGTGTGGGTAATTGTGGATCATTCTAGTGTTGATTGTATCAATTGTTTGGATAATGGTTTTCAATGTATTACAATAAAAAATGACATATTTATATCTTATATCAGCATTTTATGAATCTTTGTCATAATAGATGGGTTGACTAAATGTATTCGGTAGACTGGGAGCAATTTTAAAATTTGGGAATGGGAAATAATTTTTTGGATTCTTTGAGTAATGAGACTCATAATTTAAAAGATCAATAATATATTCATGGGTGGAGGATGATGGAATTTATTACTGAGATACATATGGAGGTTCTCGTTGTCCAAGGGTATATGATTATTGTATCCTTAGTAGTTGAATCCTATCATGTAATCCGGATCAAGGAGATAGATTATAAGGATTCATAATGTTTTCATTAATGGAAACTCCTAAATATAGGGAGTTACCTTCATGTGGAATCATTGGGGATGAGGCGATCATTTATGTTTTTGACCATATTATTATACCACCTTGTTTGTGGTAAGAGTTGATGTTTGGGTTTTATGCATTGAAATGGGTGGTGCATCATGGTTTGACAAAAATTTATTGTGATATACATAGGTATTATTAGTTTCTAGGGGTGAACAAAGAGGTTACAGGATTCATAGTTTGATGCCTTTCCTATTAGTAAATGAATTTCTTGTATCCAAAACCAGATGGTTTGTTAAACCCACTACCTATTTCAGAATTATAATTAGATGATATGATGATGGAGTTTCTGATATGTATTATGATGATTCCTCAAAATAATGATTCAATCATGGTGGTTGACGATCGATTTAATAAGTCGTCTTATGTTCATTATATCTGATAGACCATCACAGGGGATCAGTTTGGTGAGTTTTATATTAATGAGATAGTGCATTTACACTAGTTTCCATAGAATATGGTTTCATACAACAATTCAAATTATACATCACACTTTTCATAAGGATTAGAAAAGATACATGGTACCTTGGTGTTTTGATGAACAGATTTCCACCCATAGTATGATGAGAAACATGAGTGTACACATTAGGTAATGGAAGACTTCTTGAGGTCTTATATAATATTTTTTAGAGGGGCATGGTTGAATAACGTGTCCCTTGTAATGTTCACCTATAAAATAGCTACCATTATACTATTAATTTCCAAATATATGAGTCACTATAAGCTAGACCATGTATATATCTATTTTGTTGTTCAAAGGCTAGAAAAATAGAGTTTTTTTGACCGATTCTCATGAAGGAAAAATCATAGTTGGATCGTATTATTCTGAAACACATGAAAACATATTAGTATAGGAATAAGTCAAATGTGTAGGACATTATAGTCCTTTTCATTTTATGGAGGGTGGTCATGTGTTTCTCTGGGGTTTCCAATAGATTTGTCACCATTGGATTTGGAAACAAGGTATGTTAGTGCCTATGTATGTGGAGTCATCTGAGATAGTGGAGAGGAATGTACTCATGGTTTACTAATTAGTTTTTCCATAGTAGTATAGTAGTATGAATATGGTTTTCATGTCTCACAAATATGGCAGTATCACCTAGACTTATCTCACATGATTTTATTTGGATGTTGAGAATGAGGTAGATGCCTCCTTCAAGGAATATCTGGTTCGTATTAAATATCATTGTGCGAAAGAATTTCAGTGAATGATTGTGAAATTTGTTAGAGTTTCATCATATAATTTTAATGCTATGGAATAAAAATTCAAGGGGGAGTCAGATATTCGGGCCCAGTGGACCAATCTATTCATTTTAGAAGATAATAGATTCTTGGAAGTGTAGTTCTAGGACGACCCATTATAAGGTGGTGAGGTTTTAGTTTCCAGACATCATGGAGGTATTTTATTTTCTAATTTATTTAATACAATATAGTTTGATAATTAAATGTTGACCAGGTTTGTGAAGAAGATTACGAGTGGTTTCTGTGATTCTGAAATAGTGGAAATCCAAACCAGTTTATCATGTGAATGTCCCATGTTTGGTTAATAGTTTTTTTGTAAATGTGTTTGAAAATCATTAAGCCCAGGAAGAGGAGTTCATGGCTTTGTAAACCATGCATGAGTGGAGGAAAACTATTCATATATCTACAGATCCATTCAACATGGTTAGTACATTGTATTTCATACCATTCAAACTCCGTAGTTAACTGTTGGAATTAGACCCTTCATGGATAGAGCCTATCACACTTTTGGTACATGATTTAGAAAATTGAATGGCCAAACCATGCAACCAATTATGAAATTGGAGTTTTCTATTTTTTCCTATAGTATATTATGTATTCAACCATATTTCTTCCCCCACATAATCTCTAGAAACCACACAGACCAAATAAAGTCCAAAGGCTTCCCTGGGGTTTATTTTATTAATTTATAGGGTGTTTCTAGTCCCATTTGGTGTGAAATAATACTACAGTAAACTCTAATGATCCTATTTCTTATTATTTCAAGATTATCTATTTTGGATTTTTTTTCTTCTTCTGAAACCCCAAAACCCACTTTTTCTACTAGAACACAGTTTGGATCATCAAAGTGTTATTAAATCCATGTTAAAGTCTAAAGTTACATGTGTGTGTTCATCTTTGGAATTGGGTTGGTTGTCTAAATATTTTATCTCATTGGTCTGATGTTGATTTTGGAATGTGTAGTTTTTTTATTGGTTCTATATTGTTTAGAATCTGATTCTTGTAGTTTTATTTGATAATTTTTTTAGCTAAATGGTGAATTGGAACCCTCATGATTTTCGTGTGGTCGATCTAGGTATGTTAGACTGGTTTTGGGGCCACACAAGGGGGTTCTATTATCCCATACCTATAAAAATTGTTTTTTTAATGTTAATATTATGGTAATGTACATCCCATCATATAGGTGTTAAAATGATAGATTAATTTATAAATGGAAATAATAATGGTTTTTTCCTATACATTTGAAATGTTATAATGGATTTTTGAAACATTTTGAATGTGTTGAATAAATTAAAGAGATAGTGACAAATAGATCATGGTATGAAATTGGAATATGTTAATGCGTTAAGGCATGAAGATGAATTGATTGGTTGATTGAAGGATGAATTCATAATTTTATGTAAAACTATTATTTATGTATTTGGATATGTTAAATGTTCTAAATGGTTAATGGAATATTCCGCACATGGCTTGGTAGTTATGGGTATTGATGAATTTTCTACTCCCATGGGTCATTCAGGGAGAGGATCTAATCTCTACCACTATAATACTTGGGTTTGGGGGACATGATAATGCTCAGGGACCCTAACCGATGATTTGGATGCTTACCTAGATGGAGGATACAAGGTAAATATGATGAGATTGGTTTTGGTTATTTAAATTAATGTTCCAATGTATGTGTAATAAATGTTCATGGGTGATTTTTTTCCTAGGGATATTGGGACCTTAATTCACTAATTTAAGCATATTTTTTGACCAGTTTAGGACATTGTGAAAAAAATGGAACACCTAAACCCTATTCATTAAAGATGAAAATGCTTTAGTTGAATAATGATTTAATAGTATAATATTGTTACTTATTGATTATATTATAAATATTAGTGCATGAACACACTATCTTCTTAAAATGAATATTTTCTAGGAACTCTTGGCGTTGGCCTACTAAGATTTACTGTCACCCTTCTTAGGCCTCCATTGGGTACTAGAGAAGACTCCAGGGTTGTGGTCATGAGAAGGGTAAAAAAATAATTATTTTATGTTTATTTGGGATGGTTAAATACAAGGATGAGGATATATAAATGGTGTCATGATAGGTATTATGGTTTCACATGTTTTTCTTTATTTCAAGGATTTCATCACACTTGGCCATGTTATCTTGGCATGGCATTTTTATTATTTGGTTTTTTTGTACCCAGTTTTGGGAATTTATTGGGAATACATGAATAGTGGGAGCCTTTCTACTCGGCCTTGGATTTCTCAACGTCCCTCCCATGCAAGTCGCACTTTTTCCTGTTCTTAGCGCATGGAGAAGAATTCGATCATTGATCAATCAAGTAGGTATTTCCTTCATCTATCCTTACTGTGTATCATGTGGGGTGGGTATGATTTTTTTCTGTGGGGATTGATGAAACAAAACTTAAAGAATATAATGAACGAACCATAAGAATGAAGGGGTTGTGATCGATGTTCTGTTGTACTCTTTTATGTTGATATGTGTTGTGAACTGTATAGACTTCTGCTCACTGAAAATCATGGTCGTTGGTGGTCTTTCCTTGCATCCTAATAAACCCTTCTCTTTTGTGATGAATAAATAACTGTAACATGGAAATTGGTTTGTCACTTATACTCAGTTGGATTGAATTATTGTTCAGTAAAACAATAATCCTTGTGTGACCACCTTGGTTAACAAACAGAAAGAGGAACCCAATGAATGATGTGCATGAACCTAAAAGTTTCCCACTCTAATTGGTGGTAAGAGTGTTGTTATGCTTGGTGCTAATGAGATGGTGTGGATGGGGATGGGATCCTCAGTTATGGTACGGTTGTTGTTTTTGAATCTAAAGATGTATGGTTGCTTTACTATGACATGAACTCGGGTGGGATCCTCTATTGTTGATAAATTATCGGTTCCTAGTTTTGTTGACATGTGTCTGTGTTGGGGTTTTATTTGTTTCTATTACTTTTAGGGATCTCACTTATCCCTTTTTGAGGTTTGGTTTTGTTCCAGTACTTTTAGGGATCTCACTAATCCCCCTTTTGTTGTTGTAACATAACAAAAGAACCGGGTGTGAATTCTTAAATTACTGTTTTGCTCTTTCTATTTTCCGATCTTGTGGTTATGCATGTCAGTTTCCCAGTTGTATAAAATCCACCTAAACGAGATCACTTGAACATGTTAGCATGAATGGTTTAAAGGGGTATTTGTTTTGGGATAATTTTGACTTGGTTGTGAGTGTCGTACCTTTCTCTTACAAATGAATAGTGGTGAGGGTGTTTGTGATTAGGTTGGATTTTGGAACCCTAGGTTTAGATGAGTTCCAATTAACTATATATATATATATGTAGTTTCAATGTCTCTTATTCTCACCCCACCCATGTTGAACACTCAGTGCTGAACACCCCCATTTCATGGGGGAGGGTGTTTTTCCCAACACTCCTATGTGTGGCTGGTTATTAGCTCCTTTTCTACTCCCTTTCCAGAATAGCCCAAGGCTCATCAGGCAGGCTGTGATGGGCGGATGTCCATTATTAGCCCAAGAATCATCGGGCAGGGTAGTTGTGGTGGTTGGACGAGGTGTTCACGTACAGGTTTTTTCCCAAGTGTCTTCAGGATGAGGCCCATGTTTCTTCGTGCGTGGAAGTCGTTGTTCTGACCCAGGTGTTTGTTGGTGTGGTTATGCATGGCGGTTGTGGCCTAGGTGTTTGCAGGCGGGGTGTATTTTTTTTTCCCATGTGTTGTGGGCGGGATGTGTGGTTGTGGCCCAGGTGTCTGCGGGCAGGTGTGGTTGTGGGCCTATGGTGAGAATGGCCGGATTGGTTCGACTCATAGGATGTCTTCAATAACCAGTTGTAAGGTGGAGCAGGGTACCTAAATATCGATCTCCAATTACAATACATTGTATGACTTGTATTATTTGAGGTGTGTTCCTTGTTGATGTAGGGTGGACAGTTCTCTTTTCTAGGTGTTTTGGTTGTCTCTTTTCACATAGGGAATTAGAATGCTTCCTCACATGTGCACGAGAGTCTTTGGTTTTCCCTACTGAGTGTACTTGTATGCACACCCTACTTATATAAACTGCTTTCAGGTTTCCAGGAGGACTTCATAGATCACGCGAAGTCGTACTAGCTCGGGTTTTGGGGAAGTTTCTGTTGCTGTTTTTTGTTCTTTTGGAACTTCACCTTTGTAGTCACCTTATACTTTGTGGTATTGACTTTTGTAACATGCTTATGGGAATGGTTTCTTTGGCTTTACTTTTTCTTCAGTCTTGGTGTTGTTGGGTTTTACTATCTTATCTCCCGATCCTATTAAATAAAAAGGTTAATGTCTTCCATCTTTTGTGTGATTTTATTCCCTTGGTGCTAGTCGCCACTCCGGGACCTATTGAAGGCGGGTCTCGAGGGGTCATTATCTCACCTTCATCTTAAAGAAAAACAGGTCTAGAAATATGTTGTCTCTTCCCTTATTCTGGTGAAGGTGGGTCAAGAAATAATGGTATTAGAGGAGTGAGGTTGAGAGATAGGATGGACTATGAATTTTGGCATAGTGAGTATTTCATGGGGTGGTAGGGAAATAGTGTTGGGTGACCATGGTGCATGAATTACGCCGGGGAAGACCAGCTAGGACATGGGATTTTAGGGCCTCTGTGATCCGATGCAAGGACTCTGGACCTACCAAACGACCAAGTGAGGCTACACTGATTACTGGTTAGAGACCCTAGGAATGGTACATACATCCTTATCACTTGTGTTATTATATTTCATGGGTGTCTTGGGAATTAAAAAATAAATAAAGAAGTCTATGAAAATATAAGAATAATATTCTACACTACTCGGGCTTAGGCATTCCTTATTTACCATATAGCTATGGCACCTGGGAGGAGACCACAAGTAGTGCGGGCAATCGAGGCCCAGGAGGTTGACATGGCTGATCACCAGAAGAATGACCGAGAGGAAGAGGATGATCAGTGGCAGAAGACGCTTAGAACCTTTCAGTGACAAACCCTCGGGATGTACGAGGGAAGGATCTCAAACATGGAGACAATGTGCTCGATAGAGGAGCTAATGATAGACTTTAGCTTGATATTGGCTCCAACAGAGTACTCGGTTCATCTGGCTATAATCCAGATGCATGGAGAATTGTGTCAACGGTGGATGCTTTATCTTGGGGAGAAGAGGGAGACGAGGTGACATGGACAGACTTCACGAAGGAGTTTCTGGTGGAATTCCACTCTTCCACGATGAAGGCTATGAAGAGGCAAGAGCTACTCTCCCTCCAGCAGGGGAGTATGTCAGTTAGAGATTTGGGGATCAAGTTCAAGGATCTCCTTTGCATCGCCCTGGACCTCTTTCCGAATGAGGAGTCATGGGAGATACATTTAGAGGAGTCACTCCAACCTTCTCTTCCATACGTTGTTAGTCCCTTCACTCTACTGACATATATAGAGGTGCATAAGAAGGCTGAAGTGGTGGAGAGGATGCACACGCTGGGAGGTGTGTCGTGAGAGGGGATCCAGATGGGCTCGTCAAAGTGGAAGGTCTTCAGTGGCAGGCCTCCAGCATTAGGACCCTCTAGGTTTCGCCCAGCAGGGAGTAGGCCTCATCAGTTCCAATTCTGACCTACTGTCCCTCTCCCTTTTCTTTCAGGTCCAAGACTGAGATGCTTCATCTGTGGAATCCATTGTCACCTTCGGAATCAGTTCTAGGACAGAGTACAGTATGGTAGCAGTGGGCAGGTCTAGCACCAACCTCAGCAGCAGTAGTTCCCAGATAGGCCCTTTCAGCAACAGTAGTAGGGGCAGTGGGCTCCCGCTCTTCTGAGGGAAGACGTTGCTGGAGGAGCCAACCCCAGGGTGCTCCCCAGGGTCCTCGACCCTTTCGTGGCCAGGGAGGTGGCCGACCGCCGAGTGGAAGAGGAGTTAGGCGTGGGCATTTTCACTCCGTGTAGGCAGTAGTTCCGACAGGGCCAGAGGTTGTTCGAGCTAAGATCAGCTTGTTTAGTACGCTTGCATATTCCTTGATTGAAACATGATCTTCAAAATCCTTTGTTACACCCAGTCTGGCCCATGCTCTCTGTTTAGATGCTGAGAGAATTCTAGTGCCCCTGGTGCTGAGCACACTAGTCGGAGGTCAAAACGACTGGTTATACATTTGTTGAGGATATAGACAAATGATAGGGCCACATCATTCAGTCAGGGATCCTCTACTGTTACAGATACATCCATATGATGTTTTCATAGGCATTTATTGACTATTCTCTATATGTTCCATCATTGATTGCTTCCGAGGAAGTGTTGTGTTTTCAGACATGGGTGGCTGAAGGGTGACATTCATCGGCGAGTGGAGTTTCTAGGGGAGAAGTAGGCAAGGAGAACCCCTTATCTCTTTTTTAACTAACATATCGGTGTAGTTGGTGGATGCAGAGATGGTGGATGTTATAGAGGTCATCACTGAGTTTATGGACATCTTCCCTGAGGAGGTAATGACTCTACCCCCTCGACATGACATCGATTTTGGGATAGACTTTCAACCTGGTGCTCATCCGATTTCGATGGCTCCCTACAATATGTCACCTTCAGAGATACAGGAGTTGCAGATTCAGATTGATGATATGATTAAGAAGGGTTTTATTCAACCATGTGTGTCACTATGGTGTGCTCTAGTCTTTTTCACAAGGAAGGTAGTTGGTGGTCTCAGGATTTGCATAGACTATAATAGACTGAATCAGGTAACAGTCAAGAACCGATACCCTTTTCCAAGGATAAACTACCTCTTTGGCCAGTTGAAGGGGGTGCAATGGTTCTCTAAGATCAATATGTGATCTTGATATCACCAATTGACGGTGAAGGAGGGTGACATCTCGAAGATGTCTTTCAGGTGCAGATATGGGCACTTTGAGTTTGTAGTCATGTCATTCGGTGTCATGAATGATCCAGCTGTGTTCATGGGGCTCAAGAACTTCGTTTTCCAGGAATATCTGGACCGGTTCATAGTCGTGATTATTGAAGACATCCAGATCTACTCAAGATCAGAGGAGGATCATTCTGAGCACCTGAGGATTGTTTTAGAGGTATTCTGACAGAAACAAATCTATGATAGTTTGTCCAAGGGCATGTTCTAGATGCAAGAAGTGGACTTTCTTGGGCACGTAGTGTCCGAGCATGGAATATAAGTGGACCCATCGAAGGTAGAGGTTGTTGTTTCTTGGGTAGCACCCAAGAACGTGGAGGAGGTTCGTAGTTTCCTCGGGCTGGAAGGTTACTACAGGATAGTCATGCCCAACTTCTCCCAAGTTGCAGCATCATTGACAACATTGACCAAGAAGGAATAGGCTTTCGTGTGGGATGAGAAGTGTGAAGCGGCCTTCAGTTATCTAAAGGAGAATTTGGTTAGTGCTCTAGTGCTGAGGTTGCCAGAAGAAGGTGCGGCATATGATGTGTTCTGTGATGCTTCAAGGAAAGTCCTCATATGTGTGTTGATGCAGTGAAAAGGTGTGATCTTGTATGGGTCTAGGCAGTTTCGTCCCCATGAGCGTTACTATGCCACTCATGATCTGGAGCTTGCGGTGGTGGTGTTCGCACTAAAGTTGTGGCAGAAATACCTCGTTAGGGAGTGCTTCATGGTCTTCACTGATCAGAAGAGCTTGATGTATGTCTTCTCCCAGTGTGACCTGAACTTACGGCAGCGAAGGTGGATGGAATTCCTTCAAGACTACAACATCAAGGTTTCCTACATCTCATGAAAGGGGAATGTGGTGGCTGATGCCTTGAGCAAAAAATCACATAAGGATGTGGTTCAAGAGTCAGCAGATGCTTGGAAGGCAATGGAGGATTTGGATGCCCTGCACCTGGATACAAGGATGGAAGGTGGAAGTGGTTTCCTGTATCAGATGACAGTGCAGTATTCTCTACTGCGGCAGGTGGAGGAGTCTCAGTGGGGGGACTCAGAAAGTGAAGTACTGCGTGACCAGTTTAACCAAGGTGATACCTTGGAAGGGTGGACGGAGGATGGTCAGAATCGAGTGCTTTTCCAAGGAAATCTGTTTGTTCCCGCAGTGATGCATGAGAGATTTCTTAGTGAGTTCCACAACTCACCCCTAGCGGTGCACCCGGGAGTTTCCAAGATGTACCAGGGTCTGAAGAGACAGGTTTGGTGGCCCGAGGTGAAACAGGAAGTAGCAGAGTTAGTAGCAAAGTGCCTAGTGTGTCAGCAGGTGAAGGCTGAATACCGTGTTCGAGGCGGCTTTTTGCAACCTTTAGATTTTATCGAGTTGAAGTTGGATAACATTTCGATGGATTTTGTCATGGGGATACCTAGTGATCAAGGAGGCTATGACGCTATCTGGGTAGTGGTGGACCAGTTGATGAAATCGGCACACTTTTTGGCGATCAAGGAGTCGGTAGGAGTTGATTCCTTAGCATAGAGGTATGTGGATGAGGTGGTGCGGTTGCACGGAGTTCTGAGGTCTATAGTCTCGGATAGGGATGCACGGTTTACCTCACAAATCTTGAGGGGATTGCAACAATCTTTTGGCACCCAGGTACGACTTATCACTGCCATTGACCCCCATATAGATGGACAGACAGATCACACCCTCCAAACCATGGAGGATATGCTACGAGCATGTGTTCTGTACTTTGGGGGATCATGAGTGCAACACTTTCCTCTTTTAGAGTTCTCCTACAATAATAGATACCACTCTACCATTGGTATGGTTCTATTTGAAGCTTTTTATGGGAGGCCATATCGCTCACATTTGTGCTAGAAAGAATTTGAAGAGGTAGGCGCCCTTGGCCTGGAGGTGGTGTAGAGCACAGCGGAGAAGGTGCATCTTATACAATAGAGGATGAAGGTGTCTTAGGACCAGAAAAAGTTTTATTCTGATGATAGGAGGAGACCCTTGGAGTTCGAGGTCGGGGACCACGTGTTCTTGAAGGTCTCCCCTTGGCGTGGGTAGTAGAGGATCAGCAGGGGAAGTAAGATTTCTCCCATGTTCGTCGGACCCATCGAGGTGTTGCAACAGTCCGGGTAGGTGGCTTACCAGCTTGCGTTGCCACCATAGCTAAAAATGGTTCACAATGTCGTCCATGTATCCTAGCTTCGTCGATATCTTCATGAAGATTCACAGTTCCTCGACTGGGGAGAGCTAGATGTTGGGGATGATGCAACGTTTGTTGAGAGAACAGGGATGATCGAAGGTAGTGAAGATATGGTGCTTCATTTATGAACCATTCCTTTGGTTCGTGTGTTGTGGAGACACGGTGGGCTTGAAGAGAGTCCTTGGGAACGGGAAGCACAGATGCGTGCCCAGTACCCAGAGTTGTTTAACATTTTGGGTTGTTCTGTTTATACTTGTTTGTGAGGGAAAGCTTTACCTTGTTGACTATGTAATGTGTGGTTTTCTTTATTCTCTAAATGTGTGTGAAATGTCCTAGCTATGGGGATGGGATGACCTGATCTATAATCAAGATGAATTTAGGTGGATGCGATCAAACCCATTCGGGCGATTCAGTGCCACCAAAAGCGGATAGTATCATGACATGGAGGAAGGGACTCCCTATCCCATATGATTGGGCAGTTTGACCCTTGTATGATTCCTAGTTTCTTGAGGGATAGGCGTTTCTAGATTAAGAGGAGGTTCACTCCTAAGATGTATCTTTTGAGGTGGTTGTTCAGACCCTCCTTTCATCAGGTTTGGTTTTAAATTCTCGAGGGTGAGAATTATTTGAGAGGTATCTGATGTGATGAACCATACCCTCACGGTCCAACCCTTTTCCAATTTCCAGATCCTAAGGGTGACGTCTCGGTGGTAGCACGTCATTTCAATGAGCGACCTATCAGAGTCACCCAACTATGTTAGATTTCTCTTCTACAATTTTTTCCATAATGCCTCTGTTGGGACTTTTTAACCCTTTTTATGTGGTTCAAAGGCATTTAAAGCCCATAATTAATACCCAAAAATCCCAAGGAACCTCCCCAATAGGGGATATTAATTAAAAATTAATCCTGTCATGTGTAACCACCCCACCGCGTGGGGAACCATGATCCAAATTTAAAGGCGTTCAAATCCCCATATCTTGTAAGAACAAGATCTTATCTATATATCGCATGAGAATTTATTCATCCTTCTTATTAATATTGGATGGATCCCTTTTTTTCATAGTGCATTTGGAGTTTCCCCTTCCGAGGATTGTGGTGCGCCTGTGCTGGATTCTTTCTGCTTGTCCTTGGAGTTCCCGACATCCCTCCCCAGCAAGTCGTGATTTTCCTTGTTCATAGTGTGGGGAGAAGAACTTCAATCTTTGATCAATCAAGTAGGTATTTTCCTTCGTCCCTCATTACAGTGTATCATGAGGGGTGGGTGTGCTTTTTTGTGTGGGGATTGATGAATCCAAACTTAACGAAGATAATGAAAAGACCTTAAGAATGAAGAGGGTGTGATCGATGTTCTTCTATACTCTTTTATGTTGATATGTGTTGTGAACTGTATAGACATGTGCTCACTGAAAATCATGGTCATTGGTTGTCTTTCCTTGTGTCCTAATAAACCCTTGTATTTTGTGATGACTGAATAACTCTAACATGGAAATTGGTTAGTCACTTAAACTCAGTTGGTTTGAATGAATTTTCAGTAAAACTAGAATCCCTCTTTGACCACCTCAGTTAACAAACAGAAAGAGGAACCAAATGAATGATGTGCTTCAACCTAGAATTTTCCCTCTCTGATTAGTGGTAGTAGTGTTTTTCTTCTTGTTGCTTAGGAGATGGTGTGGATGGGGATGGGATCCTCAGTTATGGAATGGTTGTTGGTTGTGAATCTGAAGCTATGTGGTTACTCTGCTGTGACACAAACTCAAGTGGGATCCTCTATTGTTGAGAAATCATTGGTTCCTAGTTTTGGGGACATGGGGATGTGCTTGGGTTTCCATTGTTTCCAGTAAATTGAGGGATCTCACTTATACCTTTTTTGAGGTTTTCTGTGGTTCTATTACTTCTAGGAATCTCATTAATCCCCTTTTTGTTGTTGTAACTTTACAAGAGAACTGGGTGTGAATGCTTAAATTGTTGTTTGGAAGTTTCTCTTTTCTTACCATGTTGTTATGCATGTTAGTTTCCCATTAGTGTAGAATCCGCCTAAATGAGATCACTTGAACATGTAAGCAAGAATTTTTTTAAAGGGGTATTGGTTTTGGGATGAAATGTGACTTGTCCATGAGTGACGTACCTATCTCTTATGAATGAATTGTGGCGAGGGTGTTTGTGATTAGGATGGCTTTTGGACCCCTAGGTTTAGATGAGTGACTGTTAGCAATATATATATCATTAGATTCTATGTTTCATATTTGCGCCCCGCCCAAGTGGATAACTCTGTGCCGAACACCCCCATTTCACAAGGGAGGGTGTTTTCCCCCACACTCTTAAGAGTGGCTGGTTATTATATCCTTTTCTAATCCCTTTCCCGAATAGCCCAAGACTCTTCGGGTAGGCTGTGATGGCTTGAAGTAAATTATTAGCCCAAGAATCATCGGGCATGGTAGTTGTGGTGGTTAGCCTAGGTGTTTGCAGGCAGGCTATTTCCCAAGTGTCTTCAGGGATGAGGCACAGGTGTCTTCAGGTGTGGCAGTAGTAGTTCTGACCCATGTGTTTGCGGGTGTGGTTATGCGTGGTGGTTGTGGCCCAGGTGTTTGTGGGAGGGATGTGTTGTTGTTTCCCAGGTGTTTTCAGGTGGGATGTGTGGTTTTGGCCCAGGTGTTTGCGGGTGGGATGTGTGGTTGTGGCCCAGGTGTGTGTGGCCGGGTGTGGCAGTGGGACTGCGGTGAGAATGGCGGGATTGTTTCGATTCATAAGATGTCTTCAATAACTAGAAGAAAGGTGGCATGGGGTACCCGAATATCAATGTGCTATTATGATACATTACTAGACTTGCGTTATTTGGGGAGTGTGCCTTGGTGGGGCTTGGGTGGATAGTTTTCCTTGCTAGGTGTTTTGGTTGTTTCTTTTCTCACGGGACATTAGAATGCCTCCTCACTTGTGAACAAGAGCCTTTGTTTATCCCTACTGAGTGTACATGTGTGCTCACCCTACATATATAAACTTTTTCAGGTTTCCAAGAGGACTTCACGAATCGCGCAGGGTCATACTAGCTCGGGTGTTTGGGCAGTTTCAATTGTTGTTATTCTTTCATTTGGTACTACACCTTTTTAGTCACCTTGTACTTTGTGGTATTTACTTTTGTAACATGCTTATGTAGATTGTTTCTTTGGCATTACTTTTGCTTCAGTGTTGGTGTTGTTGGGTTTTACTATCTTATCTCCTAATCCTATTAAAGAAAAAGGGTAATGCCTTCCATCTTTTGTGTGATTCTATGCCCTTGGTGCTAGTGTCCACTCCGGGACCTATTGAAGGTGGGTCTCGGGGGTCATTATCTATCCTTCAACTTAAGGAATTTAGGGTTTGTCAATATTCTGTCCCTTTCCACCTATTGGTGAAGGCAGTTCATGACAATTGAATGGGATATAAATCCATCAAGATATCCTAGAATACATTTTTGAAATTAATTATTCCTCATGATTCATATAATAACCTTTGTCTCAAATATTATTATATAAAATATAAAATGAAATTCTCTTTCTTTATAGAAAACTAGATTTTTTATTTACACATTGAATTTTACTTTTAATGGGTGGGGGTAATAAAATATACTTCTTGAATTAAGATAAATTCTGGAATAAGTTTTAATGAATTTATAATATGAAACATAACACCACTGTGAAGAATTTGGTGGAAATGGTGTGTATTTTGTGATTGGATTTGTTTCCAAAGAGTTGTTGTGTGGTTTTCTTTTGAATGTATTTGAAATAATATTATGTTATCTATATTTCTGGAAGACATAGGAAAAAACCATGGTGTGTTGTAGTACACCATTCCATAACCTAAGTTAATGTTCAAAAATTGGAAAATTCATTTTAATCTCATAAGGTTTATGAGGTTATTTGCAAGGCCCTTTAGGAGGGCATACTCTAAAAATGATACATAACACTCTAAAAAATTGATTGGATTTTGAAAAATTATATGTGGGGTGCTAAAGGATAGTACTGTAGAATTATACCATCTATGAATCTATCCAAGGTCATTAAGCACTAACTAAGTGATAAACATTGGACGGAAGTATAAACAATATAATATAGCACTACATTTGTTAGAGAATGATCGGGAAATACTAGGTTGATCGTAAAAAATAATATTATAGTTGTTGTATGGATAGATATACATAGTTTTGGAAGAGATCATCATGATTTATAATTCATAATGTTGTAAATGAGGTTAATAAATGTGAGGTATCCTAAAAACTATTAAAACATGTGATTCCATTTAAGTAGAAGAGTGACTATGTCTTAATAATAATGGATATTACATAATATTATATGAATAATCAGGTCACTGAAAAAGTAAATTCCCATGAAATTATAGGTAATTGTGGTAATATTACCATGATTCAAGAGGAAATTTATATATTAAGGGAAAAATAGGGAATCTATGGAAGTTGAGATAATATATAAGATTATTATATGAAAAAACACCATAAAATATGGCTTTTCCAAAGGATAAAATGTTTATGTGGATATTGACAGTTTTCATCATGTTCCTCTCAAACAATATAGACATAAGAGACACCATTTATATCTTAATCCAACTATGGTCACTAGGTGTGATTTTCCCTAAGTGGTTGACTTTATTAGTATAATGATTATGATGCTTCCAATGAGCTTGATTCTGATTTTTGACTTTTTCATTGGTTTTGGGGTCTTGAGTTCATGAATTCTTATATGAACCCATCAATATTTATTTTTTATTTCCATTACATTTAATAATATGTACATTCATATGGATGGTAATAGTTTAGATTATTTGGAGGTTTGGAACACAATCATTTATCTTAGTGGAAGATCTTCATTGTTTCCCAAAAATATCTTCCTATTTTGTACTTTTTCTTAAAACATTTCATTATAACTTGGGGAATATAAATATAATAGGTGGTGATCTATAATGCTCAGTAATGGTATATAATAAAGATACATTTGAATAATAAGAGAATAAGGATATTAAAAAATACGAATAACTTTTGAAGATCATGCCCTATATTTAAAAGTTCATATAAATGAATGAAGACATAATAATTGGTAGTTCGTAATACATGAATCAAAAGGGAATCAAGAGAATATTCCATGAGATCATAACATAGGAATAAAGAAAAAGATTTAATGGAATACCTGTAATTATATAAAAGTTGTTCTAAATCATTTTTCATTACCAAAACCTACAAGGGAACTTCATCGGCATGCACTTACTATATAAGACACACTACACTCCCTAGTCATAGAAATTTCCATATTTTGGAATGGAATCACTCACAAAAAAAATATTAGTTATCATATTTTTCTAACAAGACAAAATTTATAGTCAATGTTCTTTAGAAAGACTATAATAATAATAATGGTTTACTCCCAAGACCATTATTGTAGAAAATTCATTTACTAAACTGGTTTAACTCCCCGTTCCAACCATTCCTATCGTCTAAGATATAAATTTTAACCTATTGAATTTGAGGTTGATATATTTTTCACCCATCACATAATTAAATCATATATATGTCTACCTTAATATAATAAAACCTTCATCATATCATGATCGAATAAAGATGGTTTTTATAAACATCATATCATAACCCATGAATTCAAATTGTTTTCATAAACATTTTATCGTATCATAACCAATGGAAATGTTATAGGTTCATAATCATATAATAACCCATAAATGGAAGCAGGATATATAAGAGATTTATCATGGTATAACCTATATAAAATAAATTTTATTTGTAAAAAACACATCATCTTAATCATAAACAATTCAAATAATCAAAAAAAAAATGTTCCCTTGGGTCATATAATTAGTAAAGAATAAACTATATCCAATTTTATCAACATATATAGAAGGAAATTTTGAAATATTTTGTATAATTTATTTAGGGAAATAAACATTTACTGAAAATAAAATTTTAAAACATTAATAATTTTAAAAATGTATTTCTTTTAAAACTACATATAAAACATATGGATTTTTTTTAAACATAATTGAAAACATTTCTGGAGGAAAATATCATTTTCCCTTTAGAATTTTATTCTTATAATATAAAATATTTTGAAAAAATAATGAAAGTATCTTTAAAAACATTTAAGAAAATCATTTATATCATTGAAATACCTTTCAACGAATATATCCTTTTAAAAAAATGGTGTTTTGAAAATAATAATACATTTTTGAATACATTTTTCTTTGAAAATAGATTTTTGAAAATAAAAAAGAATCATTATAAATAATTAAAGTTATTTTATTTGAAAAAATCATAAAATATAATTTAAAAAAAATTAAAAACACTTTTTCAAAACATTGTTGTTGAATGTAACATATTTTCAATTGATGAGAGTCATTATGTTAGATGTTGTTGAAAAAATTTCACCACTATATTTTGTTCAAAATATTGGGAACATGGTACTGATACATGATTTAATCATGAATAACCATAGGAAAATAAAATTGAATAGTTTTATTGAGTGATGGATAAAAATATTTCATCAGTGGATGTATAATCATAAACAATCCTGGCAAAGGATGAGATTGTTGAAAAAAATATTACCGCTTTTGTAACATTAAATAATAGTCGACATTAAATAATATAATTATATAATGATTAAAGTATCATGGAATGAATAATAATCAAGATATAACATTTCATTTGGTGGTATATAAACCTTGTAAAATAATATAGGTACAAAACAAAATATATGTCTCAAAGAAATAATATTGAGACAAATTTACATTAATAATTTTTTAAAATTTAAACATAAAAATCCATAAAATATGACTACAAATTTGATATTTAAATACCCATTAATTCAATTATAAGGACTTCATAATTCATTCATGTGATGTATATACACTAGATAATATAAACGAGTGGGGCATGAGGCACAAGTCTCCCAAAAATAAAAGTGATAAAAGAAATCCCCGTACTACTTGTGTAACTTTTGAATTGTTATATGTGTGATATAATAACATAAAATAAAGTTGTAAATATCATAAATAAATTTAAATTAATGATTCAAAATTTCATATGGATTTAAATAATCCATACATAAAAAAGTGTTGAATATAGGATATATCCCATAGAAATAGATGTGAGATTAGAAAACCCTTACATTATGTCCTGAATTTCTTAATAAACATTAAATCCTCATATATAATAATTATATTTTTATCATTTTTATTCCATATAATAATATTATTATATATAAAACCATATATAAATTTTTCGGACATTAAATTACCCATTTATTGGAATTGTATTTAATTTTACACTTTTGTTAATAACTGCTATGTTTTTTTGTTTGTGTTTTGACTTGATAATTTTGTTCCTCATACTAAGCTCATGGGGTAATTGTTTAAATAATGTACATAATGAGTTAAATATAATATATAATAATTATATAATTAGTGATACTAATCTATAAAAGATATAAATATGAAATGGAAGACATCGTTCATCGAGATGGTAGGTTGTACATATGTATGAACATTATTTTCATTTTATCATCATATTGAAAAAAATAATATAATTGATATATATGAATATCTGTTAATATAAGTAGATTTATTACATAATATAAATAATTTAATTTTACTAAATATATCCTAAATATAATCAATGTAATGTGTGAAGAAATCATATCCCATTAAAAGGGCGGTTGTCTACACATCCACATAAGAATATATCAAATTTCTCCAAAATGGAATAAATAAAGGTTTGTGTTATATAGTAAATCTATAATGATAGATCAATCATAAATATCATATATATAACATTAAAATAGAAATTATATCATTCTCTACATCCTTGAAAATGTATTAATTTATAAACAGATGACATCGGTTTGCAAAGTAGTAGTCTTCCATACTCAAAAATGTTTTTTATGTGTCCCACTATATGGATGTGTGTATACGTGTAGGTACCACATTAACATAGTAAAATCTCATTATATTGAATATTAAAAAGTTAAAAAATTATAAAAAATTCATGTAATAATTCATTTATAAGAAATAATTTCTATGGATACAGTTCTCATTTTTCTAACATTGGCCACAATGTTGTTAATTATAGCAAGAGGAATGGCATAAACAATTCATTCAGAACTCTGAGAAAACAAAATACAAAAAATATATAAGGTGTTTCTTTTACAACCAATTTTTTTCTCTAGAAGATGAATATGAGTATGAAGAATCTTCCCACATGGATGAGTGGTAAAAATGGTCATCTTAATCCTCCACCCATTCTAATATATCAAGAAAGGAAAAAAGAATATTGAAAAATCCGACCTAGAAGATGTGGCCTTGAAATATAAAAAAAGACACATCACCTATAATCATGGAAGTGGGTGTACATCCCATGTCATGGGTAATGTAGACTTATTGACTGATCATAAAAAATGGGTTGATGGAATAGTAAGGTTCGATAATGATGGTGCTTTTAAGATCATAGGTAATAGAACTATCAAACTAGATAATGGAGATCTATATAAAATTGATGATATTTTTATGGATGGTTTATATCACATTCTTCTAAGAGTGAGTAAACTATGTGACACATGACTTATATTAACTTTCAAAGAAAAAGGATGCACTATAAAGGATAGAAATTATATTATCTCATGAAAGGATTTAGAACATATGGTTACTTGTATCAGGATGAAAGTAAATAGAACATTTTCTATCTAATATATCAAGATGAAAACAATTTTTGGCATCAATAGTTTGGTAACATTAAACAAAAAGACATTGAAAAGATATCTAAATGGAATATATTCATGGATATCCCATTCTGATGTGGTAATGGTAAAATACTTGTGATGCTTGTGTATATGGATAGTTGGCCTACAGTCCATATTAGTAATGGAATAAAAATTCATCACATCATCTTGATAACATCTATACAAATGTATTTTTTTAGATTACAACTTTAAAAAATCATAGAGAATGGTACATCATCAATTTTATTAATAATTTTAGTAGAATGGATTCTGTTATGGTCATATAGAGGAAGTTGAAAGTTCTTGATTTCATGAAAAAATAACTTCTAATCGATGAGAATGTTACTTGACAGATAATAAATGTTATATGATCGTTAAATAGAGGGGAGTAGACATCTATTGAGTTTTTTAATTACCTAAATAAGAATGGAATACACCATAAAGTGGTTATAGTGAGAACTCAATTGAAAAATAGGGTTGTTGAATTTTGGAATCGACGGGTTAGAATATGAATTAAACTATGCTGATTGAGAGTCATATCCATAGACATTATTGGAAAGTAGAATATTAAACTGTTGTTCATATTAAAAATATAACAATGAATTTTTTGGGTGATTCCATGACATTGTAAGAGTTTTTGCATGGAATAATCCCTATTTGATATATTCATATGTTTTTAGAAGTAAATTATTTATCAAAATAAATGAAGGATGTTATGGAAAGCATGTTGATGTGGTAAATAAATGAACATTCATTTGATATTAAATAAATTTTAAATCCTAAAAATGATTCAAAAAGTGTATTGGAATAACAATGGAAAGTAGTTATTTTTAGAAAATTCATTATAAAACAACAAATACCATGAGGGGATATAATACTGATGTGATTGAATATGTAGTAGAAAATGGAAAGGGAATGGATTCAATTTCAGATGTACAAAAAGGAGTGAAAAACATTCAGATGTCACAAAAAAAGTTGATTCATAATAAGAATCAAAATACCATACCCTGGATGAAGAAAATTATTCTGAGCCACATAGAATAAATAAGAGTGTATAGTTTTATCTATTGAACATAATTTTGGAATGGATAGAACCCAAAAAACAAGTAGAATGAGGAGTAATTCAAAATCTATCAACCACCCAATTGTGGGACCATCCTCATATGAATAAGATGTAAATGATGAATCATGTGTTAATTTTTTGAATGATTAGTAAGATAAAATTAAAAAGAAACAAACATGGGATCTAGTTAAGTGACCCAAAAAAATACAATGTAATTGGAATAAGGTGGATTTTCTTGAATACATTCTATGAGTATGTTAATGTTTTTCAAAACAATGTGTGATTGGTGAGTAATGGATATTAATATATTGAATGTGTTTATGTTAATGAGAATTTTACTCTAGTGGATAGGCTATAGTCTATCAGACATTTTCATTCCATGGAAATTCAGAGAGGTTGAAAAGTGTATCAAATGGATGTCAAAATAACCTTCTTAAATAGTTTTCAAGAAATTGAATTCTATATAAAAAAACTAATGGGTTTTTTACTTGGTGATGATGAGAATAATGTTTTTAGATTAATGAAGTATCCCTATAATTTGAAATAGGCCCCATGGGCATGATAATCTTGATTGGATTCTTATCTAAGGATGATCCTATTTAAAAGAGGAGGATTGGTTAATAATATTTATGTCAATAATTAATAAAATGATTATACCATGGTGCTAGTGTACATAGATGATATTATATTTTATTGCATTAGGAAGGGATTGGATGATGATTTATAAAATCACATGGAATCATAATTTTAAATCTATATGATTGGAGAACTCACATATTTGTTGGGGTTGAAACTGATTTAGAAGAAAAGTATAGGAATTTATTTCTCAATAATAATATTCTAGGGTGTTGTGGAAGAAATTAATAACTTGAGACTCCAAACCAATGTCGAATCTGATTGTGGATGGTACAAAAATGTGAAATAAAAATGAATGGATATATGGAGATCCTATAATGTACAAGAGAATCATTGGGAGATTATTGTACATGACAGTAACCTAACTAGATATTGACTATGAAACCTTCTTAGTAGTCTTCCTTCATGGTAACCTAAAGGATGAATATTTGGTGGTAGTGAAAAGAATAATGAGTTTCATTAAAGGTATTCACAATTATGGATTATATTTTTCTTTATAAATAAATAGTATACTATCAGAATTTTTTTGAAGCTTACTGGGATAGAGTTACCATTGATAGCAATTCCTGATGTGGTGGAGCATTCTTTTTTGGAATGAAATATGCAGATTAGCTTACTAAAAAAATAAGAAATTACTTCTCTTAGTACTGCTAAATTTGAGAACATCTCCACTTAAAAGCCTTTCACTCAGCTACTTTGGATGAAGCAACATCTAAATGATTTTTCCGATGAGGTGAAACAACCAATAGTGAATGACTATGATAACTAATGTGCAATTTATCATAAAAATAAGCTTATTCATCATTATCGTATGAAAAACAATGAAATTAGATATCACTCTATCGACGAAAATTTTGAACCAAGAATAATTAAAATGGATTAGATTGGAACTAATGATCAAATGGAAGACATACTGACGAAGCCATTTTCATCACATGTGTTTGAGAAGTATGGGTTAAACCAGGCAGTTTATCCACCACCCAATGTGTGAGGAGGTTATGAACACCCCAACCTTAATTTTTTAACTATTTTAATCTGTTTTTGTATTTGATGGAGGTTCATGGGGTTAAATACAACATATATGGATTTTTTCTTTGATCTTCACACATTCAATAAAAGATTATTAGGGTTTATTTACATAGGGGAGATGAATTGATAAATTTTATTTTTTGTTGATAGAGGAGAAATGACGTATAATAAAGGATCTATTGGATATTTTCGAAAAAAATGTATAAATTATGTTCTCTATGTTTGGAGGAGAAATTGAGAAGAATTGAAAAGTTGTATTAGTGTTTAGAGAAAAAGGTTAAGAATAAAATATATGGAATGTTGGTTGCAGGTTTCGAAAAATCGATTAGATATATATATATGATTTCACAAACAAGAACCCAATTCAGGATTATCCTCCTGTTTTATAGATTGAGTGTTACTCACGTAGATATAGAGTGTTAGATGATTAGTTTATTTTATATGAGGTTTTGATAGTTTTAGGGAATTTATTGAATTTATAATTTTATTACCAAAAAAAAGAAGGGGTATATTGTTTGAACCAATGATGTTCATTGTTGTATATAGTGGCTGGTTTGTGTTTGTTTTTAATCCTCACACGGAAGATCAATGTTATTTTTAGGAAAAGGATCATATAGCTCAAGTAGATAGTAGTATTAAAGGTTGTGTCATTTCCCAGTGTTTCCTAGATTTTTGTGTTTAAAAATTAGAGAATGGAGAAACTTGTCTTTTGAAATAGAGTTTCACACAATATTGAAGTTGTCATGGAATCTTTTGTGAAAGGAATATTTCATGATCATTTCATCAAAAATATGTAAAATGCATAAAAGTGAACTAATTATTTAAATATACCAGAAATTTTAGGTTGAGAGAAAGTGATTTACGAACCCAATGTGGTGTCAAAAGGGGTTTGGTGCAACTTGGGTAGAATATTCCATGTATGGTCATCAAGGTCCATAAACAAAAAAATACCCCCACTGATGATGTTATGAATTTTCTAATGGAGATCAGTTTGCTCTTCCACATTAAATATTTTTTAGAAATACATTTTCACATAGTTAAGCATATGCACAACATGTTCTATTATTCTAAAAATACAAAGTGAATATTTTTTCTATAGTTGCGTTAAATATATGGGTTTCCTGTAAATTAAAGGTTTATTGAATGTCATATTGCATGAAAATTCTAAATCATGGGAAAAAGAACAGGTATTTCAACCAACTGTGTTGTTTAGATTCTAACAGGAATTTGGTATCCGATTAGATTGATCAGTGTTTTGAAGTTCATCAATTTAGGACATCAATGTATATAGAGTCTCGTGCTGGAAAGAGAGAAAGACTTCATTAAAAATATATTTAATATATCATCACATTGATAAACCATGTAATACTTCACACAAAATAGGGTTATAGGGTTTCACAGATGTGTTCATTGGGACATACTATTCTATTGGTAAATTTTTGTAAATAATGTGTTCCTATCATATATTTATTGTTTCTAGATTCCTATACTTTACAACTAGTGAAAATTAATGAATTTAGGTATAATTAACAAACTTTTATATGTATGCTCCTTGGACTAGCCCTTAGTGGTGAACCATGTAAAACAATTTTGTCATATCATTACATGCGATTGTTTGATAGGTTTAAATAGTTCTTAACCATGAGGAAATATTATCCTTCTCTTTACGAAGAAAAACATGACTCCCTGATTCACCCCTCCTCTTTTAGGGTGTTATAAGGTCCTTTAGTACCTAAATCAACCTTATCCATCCACCCAAAATGCATAATTATGTATCATGATCTCCAATAACACTATTTTTTGGATACTATAAAGATAGATATTGTAAAATAAACATTAAGATGACTTCTATGTATTAATGTGAAATATGAAATGAAAAATCAAGGAGGATGATTTAACCATTACCCATAACTACATGGAAATGGAAAACCTTCACCATGGAAATTGTCCCTCCTCATTGAAATACATTAAGTTGTAATAATTCTATACTGTTTGTAGTGGATTGTTTTACAAATATTATACTCTTCATTGTGATTCAAGAGGATTCCTCACTAGATCAACATGCACAGTTATACATCTAGGAAGGGATGAGGCAGCATGGATTACCACTATCGATTGTATCCTATGGAGATACGAGATTAACATAAAAGTTTTGAAAAAATATCCATCATACTCTAAACAATTATCAAAACATCATCCCGTATTATCACCCTCAAATTGATAATTAATGTAAGCTGATTATCTAGACAGATGAGGACTTATTGTGATCATGAACAATTAAATTGAATGTTGTATGGAATCAACATCGTACTCTAATCGAGTTTTTATACAAAAACATTTTCCACTCATGAATCCAAATGGATCAAAATGGGATGTGGTGAAAAACACATACATGTTGGGATGGTGTTGGGGAATGAAAATGGAAAGGTACTAATATGGTCAAGGTAAGGGTGGAAAACATCATGATCATTCAGTAGCACATCAAGGCAACTCAGAGTTGACAAAAGATCTATTCTTTCAGTCATAAATGATACCTGTAGTTTAAGGTTGGATACATGGTATCGATACAAATATCGCCATGGAATAATTTGATGAGATTTGAGAAGAGGGGAATGATTAGTTCAAGATACAGTGATACCATTGTGATTCTTGGTCACATCAGATATAGGGCCACCTGACTAGCACTCCAAACTAACCTATCTCAAGAACAAGATGTATCCATGTATCCCTCTAGAGAAATTATAAACAAGTTACATCACATGTACTCAATATTGCAGTGGTAACTTTAGAGAATAATATCATATAAGTGGGGACACTAGAGATGATATTAGATAATAAATACAATGTTCTAAAGAATCATAAAATTCACCATGTCAATGTGTAGTAGAGAAACCAAATGATTGATGAAGTGACATAGAAACTTGAGGAGTTGATGAAATAGAGTAACACACATCTCTTTTCATTTGTGAAGTGAAAAATTTTAGGGTGAAATATCTTAATGTGTAGATTGTAATGAACCATACTATTTTAAATAAAATACCCCTATTATTCAATTAAATATCTAATATAGAAATATGGTCTGAGAAAACACGTGAAAATAATTTATTTTATTATATCCTATCAAAATTAAATGAGAATTAAGCATCATAGAAATTGATAATGTAGTCAATGAAAAAAGATCACATGATCAGTATACACATATGGTACTGAAAAATCCAATTGGTACAGAGAAAGGAAGTGATGGCCCAAAACTATTGGGCTAATACCCTATGAGTCTCATTTATCTGAGATGCCGAGGGAGATAGTATCAATTGGATTTTCCCTCGACCAGTCCCATAGTAAGATTAAATAACTATAACCAGACAAAACCCATTTGTGAGATAAATTCATTCTCATTGAGATCACGGCCCAAACTTGGTTTCTCAAACCACCCCACAATAGTCTCACAATCATAAACTTTACTACTAATAATTTTTCTAGTTTATTAAATTAATATTTAAATAGACCGTAATTGCATGATTATGTATATATAATATTGAATAAATTTTCATCTTCCTGATAGATTATAAATTATTTTTATTTCGATATTATAATTAAAAAAAGTCATTTTTGGGTAATATTAAATTAAAGAATTTATTTTGGTATATTAATGTATTTTTTAGATAAGCAATACTTTATAGAATTAATAATATATATAAATATATATACTACTGCTTACTTGATATGAATTCAAATGAAATTTTAATAAGAATTTAAAAAATGTTATTGTAAAAAAATCTCAATTTCATAATAAATTTCTATTATTATTTTATATAAAAAAGTACACATATTATGACATTTATTTTAATAAAATTAATATTATTTTTAGAATCAGAAAATAAAAATTATATATTGTTATTTTTTTATAATTTTCTATGAAAACATAATTTTCTAATAAAAATTAAATACCATATAAATATATTGTTTGTTTTATAACATCGTAATGACCAATTTGTGATGTAATAAATACTATTATGGAAATAAACTACCAAATATTTTTATCCCTGTGAAATCAAATAACGTTCTGTTTATATTATAAAATTTAAAAAACCTTATTGAGTCCCCCAAAACCATTAAAATATATTATGGTTTTCATGTCAATTATTTAAAAGTGTGACTCACCTCCACATCATCAAGGGAATGATTTTTTAAATTTTGGCCCTTGGACTTTTGAAATAATGATAAGAATAACCATAATTCAAAAACAATATCCAAAAACCATGTGGTAGTTTTTGGTTTTGGTAATTTGATTTTGTACAGTCCAAAGCCTAAATAATAATGAAATCCCCCTAATTTCTTATATAAACAAACTCAAGCTCCCATTTCTCTTAAATAAAACTCCATAGAGAATGTTCATACACTAACCATTCTATCTAGAGTACATAAATGGTTCCCAAATTCTATCATTAATCCCCAATGAGTTAATTAGTGTCACTCACTCAAGTAACTGATCCTCACCTTTACTTCATTATTCATGATACATTGTTATATTATGCCTTATATTTCCAATTCTTAGTGTTGGTATATATTATTCCATCTTCCAATTACTAGCCATTTTATTTCCAAATGATGTGATACATATTTATCTCTCATCAACACATTTTTTTAATTTTTATGTGATGGCGTTATGCTACCGAAATTCCACCATGAATTTCCATGCCAAAACATGTCTGCAGTGAATACCATAACCATTTTCAATCAATGTTGTTCACCTTTATAAACATATACCCCTTTGATTGTGGACATACATTTATATATTACAAACTAAACGATCATGGAATAAACTATCATGATGACTTAATACATGTTTAATGATCTATATGACACAATTCTAAATTAGACTGAAATGAATGTGATGGGTGTGCCCGAAATTATATATCACTCCAACGCATTGGGTATTGTGTAGTTTCATGAATATTGATTTTCAGATAGGGGGTGATCAAATTTTTTTTATAAGATAGTTACAAAATAGTTTCATTGAATTGACTTTTGAATTATGTTGATGATGTTGTGGTTTAATTGGATTCCACATTTCCCATGATTCCTTAATGATTATCTTGTTATATCATGTCTCATTGTTCAATTTATGATTTAATCAACATTTATGTCTTGTTAGTATGCCTATTTTCTACTTTTATTTAGTTATTAATTTTATTCAATGTTTTTTTACCTTAATGATATTTATTTCACACACATTTCTTTTTTGTGTCCCCAAGTTATCACATGCAGTGCTAAATTTGATTGATGATTATGAACATGTCAAGGATGTTTTAAATAATGTTGATGTATTCCATGTTTTAAATTATTATGTAATTTACCTAATTCCAAAAGATACTATAATTTTAAATATTGTGGGTTTTATTGGGTTTAATTTTATGTAATAAATAATGAATCAATGTGTAATAATGGGAAGGGTTGTTATTTTCACCAAGTGTGGTTTTGAACTATAGTATTAATTTTTTTCTAATATTTATTTGATAAAACAATTTCATCCAATAACATGGTGGATTCTCATATTTTGTATCATTTAATGTTTGTTTTATTAATATATATCAGGTCATTTACAAACATGAATGACAATTCCCACTATTCCAGCCTCCATTACAATCATCATACAATATGATGAAATGTTCAAGATTTGATCATTTATGGTTATATAACTTTTATTCATATGGGTGGAAGTTTATCATTGATTATGTTTTACATTTTTTTGTATTAAATGTAAACTTATGGGTTTAATGTGAACATGTATCGATGATATATTGGATTATGGTTATGACATGGGTACTTATACAAGATATGAAATGGATAATGGTATTGTGTGTATTTATATAATATAAAAAGGTTCTCAGACACACTGGGTTATTGTGGGGACATTATATAATTTTATTTTTTATTAAATTGATGTGTATATATTGTTTAATCCATATAGCAGATGTACATCTAATGTTGAGGACAATAGAATAAAGACGTGAGATGTTTGTGATTATTGTTACTCGGTTTATTGAAAAGTGAATGTTGGGTAAATTCTGTCAATGATTTTAATTTTATAATTTGTTACATTATTATATGTGATTCATTGTTGGGATTATAGGTTATAATGGGGGTATTTATTAATTAATTTTGGTAATGAGCTTATTTCGATAATTTTTCACTATGAAAATATTATGATTCATTCATATTATCATGAGAGGATTTAGGGAGGATCAAGTTATGTTTTCAAGTACTATTTTACAAAAAAACACACATAAACACATAAACACACACATGCACCCAAAAACACACACACACACACATATATATATATATATATATATATTGGGTTTTTAGGTTCAAATTGAAGAATGAGTTAGGCCTTTCTTGATTATGGCCATTTTTTAGGTTTTATAGTTACGCGGTTCATTGTCATATGTGGTTTTCATAATATTTTTCCATCCTACTCATGATGTTTATGACATTACTAATACTCGGATTGGTTTTCTATTATTATAAAGATGATTAGTAGATTCCATATCAGTTTCAAGGAATTAAATTACACATACCAAATATATATGTCTGTTTTATGACAATGATGCTAGTACCCAAAAAATTTCCTTTTCAATGTTGGATTATCATATTTCTCATATATTAAATTCTATTATACGTACAATATCAAATAAGGTAGATTTCAACAATGTTATAAAAATATCATAGGTTGATAGATTGGATAGATCATAGGGAGTGGAACTGGTGAGTATTTGGGGGGTTGGTATGGAATAATTATCAACAGAAATTAGTATTTCATATAAACATGAAATATTAGTTAGGAAATAGGTGATTAGACAACCATGTGATCAAATAAAAACACCATAATTTTTATTAATGTTCTTGGTTTCAAAGATATATCTTCTTGGGAAGAATCATTGTACAGAAAGATCATCACTATTACTTGCAAAAAAGATAGAATTTGTTAAATTATTTGAATTTTAAATAATCATTATTAATTTATCAATAGGATTATATAATTTCATTTTAGTGGGTCTCTAACATTATAAAATATTAGAGAGATCTATCTTGGTTGATGTCTTCTCTAGGCCAGTGTCAATAATGAATAGAAAGATGCACCAATAGATCTACTAATATTTTTGGTAAATGAATATAACTCAAGAATGAAGTTTATTCAATATTATTGAAATATTTATTAAAGGAGAGTGATGTATTTATTTCTACCCAATAATGTGTCACATGATTATAGGTGATGGGGATTTCTTATTTCATGAACATTACATAGAATATGATCTATATTAGTTTGCCTTGTTATATGTTTTAAGGACCATCTAAATATTTTTATTTCTTCGTTCATAAAAATAATGATTTTTTAAATGGTTCAATAGTGATGTTACATTTTTTCCCATGTTGGCATCCTTCCATCGACTATTAATGTGCATGTAAGTTGAATATTAATTAAGGTTGATTCAATCTTCGAACGACATATCTTATTTTGAGATGTAACCATATGATTTCATCTGTATCATGTAATATTTTTTATTATATTATATCATAGATTTCATTTATAGGAGAGTTATGTTAATTGAAATTGAAAATTAGAACTTTTCATTTGGTAGTGAGAGGGAATATTTAATGGGAAATAATGGTTACTTGCTATTAAACTACATATTCATCAAGATGATGTTAGGGTTAGTAGAGGTTCATGAAATGGTGTTTCCCAAGGTTATACATGTGTAACCTTATATTTTAAATAATGTTTATAATTATACCCCATTTATATTGGATTATTTTTATTATATAGTTTATTCATTATTATGAACTTATAAAAATTTATTTATATAAAGTATCCCCTTCTAGTTATCATAAATATTGACTCAAAAAAATAATCAATTCATATGAAATTTTATTTCATCAATTTTATCATCATATGTTTATATAGACTTGTTAGTTATGTACATGAATATTAGTATTTTATTTTCAATCAATAATAGTCACTTTAAAATGTTTAATGTTATTAACTATTACCGTTTTTAAAAATTTTATTATCAATATGACTGGCTAAATATTAATATCTTCTTCTCAATCATCTATTTATGTCATATTTATCATTTTTTCTAGTGAATGATATAAATTTCAAAAAAAATAATTCATGTGGCGTTATGAGAACAATATTTTCATTCTATATATCTTCTGTTTCAGGAATTAATTATCCATGTTTGTGTAACTAATGAATATTTTGTTTTGTGAGTTACTAATTTGTGTTTATTTGTTTTAAATGAAAAAGTCCTCATTTATATAGAGTATGAGGGATAAAAAGAGAATCCATGATCGATTTTTGGGGTTGATCAATTTCATATAATGTTTTTTAATCTACATATTTGTTTTCTGTGGACCTATGATGTTTATTTATTTGAGAATGTATTGTCTCATTTTTTGGTATCTATGTACCCTTGAATTAACAATGTGGTTATTTCTAATGTATCAACATTGATTTCTTTGGGGATTCATGTTATCGTATACTTTTAGTCTTTTATAAAAATAATTAAATTGATTTATCATAATTTGGCCTTATCTTATATCCTTTTCAATGAATGATCAGGTGCTCATCATGTATGACTAGTGGTATGAAACTTTTTGTTATCTGATGGAGAAGCTAGTTTGTTTCCTTGTTCTCCAAATTTTCAGAAGAAGTATTTATGCTTGATATTTTCTATGATTTATTAATCATTGAATTTGGTTATTTTTAGGCTTTATATTTCCTACATATCAACATTTTTTCATAAAATAATAATAATTGATTGTAAATAAACTACCCTTGATCTTGACCTTTTTGTGGTTGGATTTTTATAATGTTTTGGTGAAACTATCTCACAATTAGTTATTGTTATATATTCAGGGATCTAAATAGATAAATTTATATTATATCATAGGTTAATATATAAATATGATATTACAAATGGGTTTATATAATATAGGATTATATCCTCAATAATTCATATACATTAAGGAAATGGTATTTCGTTGATCACACTTCAAGTAAGAAGTCATATTGTAATTTTGTTCATGAGTCTGAGGGTTCTTATATAGTGAAAATGGAGTTTGTTTTTGTATTCACTAATTTGGTGGAAATTATGTTAGAGGGTATCTCTTCTAGATGATCAATTTTAAAACATTGTGAAACTAGTTAAAAATTATTTGTTGGATATTATAATATTGTTTCATGAAGTTATCATCATATTTTTTCTTTCCAATGAAAAATTTATTATGTATTAACAAAAAAGAGTTTTATTCAATGATGATTCATTGATACCCACTATGATTTGTGATGTGTTTAAACATATGATTCCAATATATCCATCGGTCGTTCATATTAGTGTGTCTTAGAATTATCATGCCGTGAGTGTCAATTATAGTGGTCATGGGTTATTATATTAGTTTTAATGTTTGTATTCCAATGTTTTATTATTATATGGTAAATGATAATCAATGTGTACAATGTGGGATACATCAATGGATAGATATAAAAAATTGAATGCAGGGGAATGTTTTGTTAGATTTTTGGGATGATTTAAATTGATCTCAAGAATATGTGACATTATCTATGTTATTGTAGATCACATAGTGATGTGGGATCATTTTATAGGTACTATGTAGTTGAGAATATTATATTCCCTTCCATTGAAGTATTTAGACGTGATTGTGAGGCTCAATGGGGATATAAGGATAATCATCTCAAATCTAAATACATTTCTTACTTTATAATAATATTGATATATACAGTCATAAAAATATTATTATTTGGACATTTGATGTCGTTTTGAGTACTTGTAACTTGATAGTTGTGTGTGTTATTAAAGCACCTACATTTTCTTATGTTTGACTAAAATAATATAAACCAATTTTCCATTGATATAGCCCACATTAAAGCACTGTATGTATAATCAAGAATATATAATGTGAACTAGACTAGGATGGAGATTCATCAATTATCTTTTCAGAAATCGTGTGAAGCATTATATAGAAATAAATTTATCATATTAATGAGACGATGAATGTTTCACAAGGAAGCCAATAGTATTATGCTGATCATATTATGATTCCACAAGAGAATAACATTATAGATTCTTAATTTTTATTTGTATCATCTCATAATGGGAATCAGAGGTTCAGTTTTGGTAGTAATCTATCTCCAAATTTTTTTGGCCCCATTGATGTATAAGATCACATCAGTGGAGTTTTGTGTCAATTAAAACATCCGAAAAGGTTGGATTGGATTCATAATCTCTTCCACATATCATAGATTCTCTATAATCCTCCTAATGATTCCAATTTTATTTATATGAGATATGTGGAAATATTAAATATTGAGTGGGTTGGGGAGCACCCTTTTGACACTTATAACCATCAAGAGAAGGTGTTGCAAGGGAATGATATTTAATGGGTTTGTGTATTGTGGATAACAGTTTTCATCAATGTGTGTACATGGGAATGTGATACAAGTAATTGAGTTTGATAACTTGAGTCTTTTGATTATTGATTTCATTAGAATGAAATATATATTAAATTGGTGCCTTTAAATTATATTTATTTGATGATATTTATTTTTTATTAATTTTTTAGAAATTATTTTTTATAATAATTTCTAGACTATAGACTATTAATCACAATAAAATAAAATTAATTAAAGTTTTTTTGACACCCTCTGACGAGTCATCACATCCATAAATTAATAATGAAAAAAATACATAATTCTATATAAAATATTTAATCACAATCATAATCAACATTAAATCCTCAAAGAAAAAAATATTAGGGTAATAAGGTAAAAATAGTCTTGTAATGTATATTCTCAATCAATGAAATTCATTGATTTTATAATGATTAAATAGATATTTAATGTATAGTCAAAATGGAGATAAATGGATCCAAAAAGAAATGTCCCTAGAATCATAATGTGTTTTTCCTGTTTTTATAGTATAGAATGATATCAATTAAAGTTCAAGAAGATTGAAATCCTTGTGTATCCTTGATGAAAAAGGGTATATGAAAGAGACATAAAAAAGTGAAAACCACTTCAAAATGGGGAATATAATTTTTCTAAAACAATCATAAAAGGAAAGAATAATAATAATAAATAATAATGTATAAACATTCAAAAAAACTTGAAACTTGTATGTGAATTTCATCATTCAGAGTCATATTGTCTCCCCTAATCCTGATTCAAAAAATTGAAACACAGAAGTTAAAATTTAAAAATCCATCACTGGTCAATATCAATTGATTTTATTAACAATGATATCTAAAAATTTATTGTGTTGTATTTTTATGTAATTCCTATATCCTAGATAAAAATATCAAATATAATATTATAGTGAATGAAAAATTCTATTAAATATAAAAATCATGTAAAAAATATGGATGTAAAAATTTTATTTCCCTATCTAATGAAAATATTCCATTTTTTCCTTTTTTCAAACGTCAATCAAAAAATATCTACATAATATTAAAATAACTGAATTTTCCTGGTCAATTACATATATTTTCCCAAATAATAATTAAATTTAATCAACATTCCAAAAAATTTACTAAAGTCTTAAAATTTAATTAAGGAGAAACTAGAAAACAAAAATTGGTCTTCTAGATGCTCATTTTCTATGTCTATTTAGATAGAACATAACTATTTTTATCATGCGAATGATGATTGTTAATATGTTTACCAATATAGATTAATGGAGGACTGATATTAATATTCCAACAAATAGATGGGTCTTCTTCCATTCTCTCAATTCACCATTACTCATACATGAGGTAACACATTCTCTACCACCATGGAATAAAAACTTCAATGTATCATAATTATCTGGGTTTGGAAAAATTTATAACATGTATTATAGATAAAACCACGAAAATTAGAATCGATAAAACCACATAATATTCTTTGTAGATCATCGTAGCAAAAAACCTAACCTTAAGATATCGGACTCCCCTATACTAGGTCTACTATATGTAGGATGTCACAAAACCAAAATATGTTCTCAAATTCAAACTCCAACCAAAAAATTAGAAACATTAAAATATATAATGAAATTTAAATAAAAGGAAAAATAATAATAATTAACTAAAATATTATAAAGTATTAACATTATTTAGAAGAGTTATCATATGTTAATCTGAGAGAAAATAATGACTTAATATTATTTCCATAAGTACAAGAATTAAAATAAAATTTAATCACATTAAGTATAAAATCATTAAAAATTTACTAACACATTATAATAATCTGAGTCACCAGGTACATTTAACATTATTTTTTTTGTGATCAAGATTCACTATTCATCATATAATTCACTTTTTTGAATTGTTCCACACATCTTTTTTATAACATACTCTAGATGATTATAATATTCACAGTAACATTCAACATTAATTGTTATCCCTTAATGTGGAATGTTACTATTTAATACTCATATAATTTTTCACAATTACCCCAAAATTAGTAATCACATATTGATTCTTCCTTCAATAGAATTGTTTATAGGGTGTTAGCCAAAATTCTGGGCCACTCGGGATGTAACATCTGAGCTAAATAAAGAATATAACATTTTAATATTTATTAATATTTGTGAATAAAATATTAATTTTACTTTAATGTGGAATCTATTTTGGATGGCGTACCCGATACGCAAGACCGAGTTTCTTTGAAATCATACATTGCAGACAACGTTGGGTCATACTAAAAAATAATAATATAATATTATTTTAAATGGTAGGTAACACCTAGATGTTGTATTTTCAGAAATATACATGTTATATAAATGTTTTTACATTTATCAAATTAATTTTATAGGCTTCAAATAATAATGAATTTGATTTTAAGCATAAATACTTTAGTATTCATTAAAAGGTCGATTTAACGCATTTTGATATAAATCCATATTTAAATCTGTTATTTTTAACTTTTTATACTATATATGAGACAATAAAATTATTCTTTATAATAAGGACATAATAATTTATATTGGAATAAATTTTGATATTTTTCTGATGAAATTCATTTTTAATGAATAGTGAAAAATTCAGTATTTTAATTCAAAACTGCATTTTACTCCAATTTATTTATAAGGATATATTATTTTTTTAATTGGTATAGATGTTTAATTATATTATTATTTTACCATTTAATCAAAAAATTTATATTGTATCTAATTTCATTTTTATATTGGACATTAAAACTGTCAATCTTGTGATAATTATTATTTCTTAAAAACACTCTTTTAGTTGTGATAGTGGAAATTAATTTTAAATTAATTTCTACAACATCTGTGTCTTGAATTTTAAATAATGGATTCCATATATTTAATAAATAATTCCAAATATTGTAAATAGGTAAATTTTATTTTTAGTCATTATGAATATTTATTTTGGAAAATATTTTATTTACCATGGTTAAAGGGTAAATCTGGTAAATAAGAGTAACAAAATATTATTATAAAAATATTTAATTACCCAAACATGTGTCTAAATCCTATTGGTTGATAAATTTACAACAATTTTAATCATATAATCGATTTTGGGACCCCATTTCTCCAATTAATATTGATAATGACAATTTATATTAACTAATTTAATGTAATGAAAAAAATGACATAAACATATATATATATATATATATATATATATTATTAAATCAATTCATAGATGGGGTTATATAAGATATCTCTACAACTGAAAATATTAATTTGAAATCTAAAAATATTCCCTACATAATGGTAATTATTTATAATTTTTATACATCAAATAAATAAAATTATTTATAACACAATAATGATGTAGAGTTTACCACATTAATTAATGATTTAAATAAATAAGATTATAATGACTAAACAAATAACCAAAAGCAATCCAATTTTCATTAGATGAATTTATTTCCAATAATAGTCATTGTATAATTTAATTCTATGAGTTATGGACCTTTAGAAATAGAAAATAATTATATATTATATTAATAATTTTAAACATTCCTTAAGATCCCCTCCTCACCCTTATAAAAAGCTCACAACTCTATGTCATTACAAAAACATCTCGAGCCCCTTGGTATGTCCAAACTCTTCCCAATTAATTTCTATACATCATTCTCTTCCACCTATAAGCATTACATTAGGCTAATGGCATTTCATGAAACCCTTTGGGTTCAAACTAAAGATAGTTACCCGACTTAATATTGACGTCTTCTCTTAAGTTCATTTATTTTATTTTACATTTCCAACCCATAAACTCTTTTTATTCCTTCTTTATAACAAATAAAGTATGATAAATATACTAGGTTGTTTTTAGGAGAAGTATTTAAACTACACTTACACGTACCTATATCTAATGGGTAATGAACATACTATTTTTGTGGACGGTGAACTATTGCCTCACAAAATGATGTTTGTTCAAACTTATCCTAACACCTCTTATGGTGGCCATTATGATAGAACTATATTTATATGTGATGTAAATTATATATATATTCTCTATGTTTTTGTATTTTTTATTTATATCATACCTTTATGGTTTTCATAACGGGTAAAAACGATAATTTCATTTGAGGAAGTGCGCACTACTACCCCCTTAATGTGATAGGAATCGTTCATGCCATATGTGGGATGTATAGATGATAAAGATAATTAAATTAAATATGATATTATACTATAATTATTAATATACATATGTATCATTATTTTTTCATTCTATTAAAAAACAAAATTCAAATGAATGTAGAATTCATGCATACGTACGACTTACCCTCTCAATGAACGTTTCATTTCATTTAATTAATCTAATTGTTATTTAATATTATAAATATATATATAATGGATATTAATTATATATATGATATATAAATTATGAATATTATTGTTATGATAATGGAATTTTTACCATATGAACAAATTCTAATTACACGAAGTTCATTTTTGACTAAAGTATCAAATATCGACAAAACAACCATAATTAACATAAATGATTACATATTGTTTATAACATGGTAATAAGTAATAAGGAATCATAAACATGAAAAAAGGATCATACACAAATAGAAATTAACTTCAGTTTATTTTCCATGTGATTAATGAAAGAATGGTTCTAGTCAGATACAAAGTAAGGGACTTCGTATCAATCCATTTTCATTGAGGAATATATTGGTTTATATATGTATTCTATTTAAATGGTTTATAAACACCTTTGAATTTTCATTTAATTAAAGGGGAATATTTTTCTACGATATGTTTTCCTAAAGAAACAGAATGTTACTTTTTAACATAATCAGTGACAACAACCTTCCCGCCGCCATGAGAATTATTTGATATTAGGATTCAATAACACGCCGTAATTTTTTTAAAAGGAAAATAAATACCATATTCTTTTTTAGGTATTTTGTTATTGAGAATGGTTTTGATAATTTATTTTTTATGTCAATATATTTAAATGATATATTGTGATTGAAATGTGAAAATGATATCTTTCCATTATTTTTGTTAAATGTGTTACGAATATGTTATGGTTTTTGGGCATTTTTTCTTTATACGGGTGCTTCTATGATAAACCTAGGGTGATTATTCCCAATATTGATCTACAATTAATTTGTTAACATGACGTATCTAAACATGAATGTTTCTTTTATGTGATTTAGGTAATATACTATGATGGGTTTGCCAAATGTAACTCCATGTGTGGTTGTAAAAGCTACAACGTATGTATGTTATGAATGCCACATGTTACGCTTATTATTTTTTATTACTATGTGAAGTTCATAAATCTTATGATTTCATGTGGTATGTAATAATCCATATGTTTTGAAGGAGTAATATTTTCATCCATTATTTTATAACCCTTACTGATATTTTTATGATCATACCATATTTTGGAATGTTTTTTGCCGGACATAAAGATTAATAAGTTCAAGAATGGGATGAAGGAAAAGTGATAATGTCTAAAACATTAAACAAGACATGGAATTTTTTTCAAGAGTCTTTATTCTATAAAAATAATGTTAACTGAGTAAAAGTGTCTACATTGTAATTTTATTGAGATGTAATGTAATATATATGGCCTAATTCTATAAAAATAGATTCCTGAAAACATCTTCAAGGTGAGTTATTAATTTTAGTAAAGATTATGTAATGTATTATGACTGTGTTCTTATAGTTGGTATCATAAGTTAGTTTACACAACATTAGGAGAAAGGTTATTATTAAATTAGTATCCATAATTTAATTTATGGTATGATTGTAATGATATAGAATTTACAGAATACCATGTTCCTTATCCTATGATATTTCTATTTTTATAATGGTTTTCCAATGAGGAAATAGGGATACTATGATGGGAAGACACAGAGGGAAATAAACTCCAAATCTGCCACCTGTGATGGACAGATTCAAAATTTAAGGGTTTGTTGTAGTGATGGCTCAGTTGAGTTAGGTGATATGTTTTTTTATGATAATTGATGATACATTGGTTTATTATAAAATTATATAGGGGAATTAAAGTCAATTAAGGGTATGCATTCAATATTTAAACAAAATGAAAATGAATGGAAAATTCAACAATTGTGAGGTTTTTATAAAACAAACAACATTCCTTGGACACAATTTTTAAAAAAAATGGCATAAATGTTGATCCTACGAACACCAAAGTTATTGAAGAGTGGAAAATACCCACAAATATTACTGATATCTATAATATTAGTGGTTTATAAGTGTATTAAAGGTGTCTTGTTTCAAATTTGGCACAATTATCTAGTCCAAGGAATAAGTTAACATGAAAAGGTGTTATGTTCATTTGGTTAAAAAATGTGATAATTGTTTTCAGGAATTGAAAAGAATATTGTTGAAGGCTAAAATTATAGAAATTAATTCAAAAAATGGTTATATTTATTTGTACAATGATGCCTCGTTGAATGAAATTGGTTGTGTCCTAATGAAGAATGATCAAGTAATTTTTTATGATTCACGTCAGTTGAAACCTCATGAGTTAAATTACCCAACACATAAATTCGAATTAGCTGCTGTTGTTTTGGCATTAAAAATTTGCAGGCATCATATGTGTGGAGTAAAATGTGAAATATATACTGATCAAAAATGTATAAAGTATATATTCACTGAAAAATAATTAAACATGCGATAGAGGAGATGTTTTCAATTAATCAATGATTATGATTCCACAATCCATTAACATCATGGAAATGAAAATAAAGTGGCTGATGGTTTGAGTAGAAAAAGTAATGCTACATTGATCATGATACATTTGGAACAATACCCTTTAATTAATTGTTTGATGACCTCTGTAATAGATGATATTAGTGTAGGAAATTATTCTATTTTATTTCAGGTGTCAGTGAAATCATCTCTATCAGACGAAATAAAGAAATCACATAAGGAAGACAACGAGTCCCTGAAAATGGTAGAGCTGGTTCAGAAGTGTATATTGAATAAATATAACATTGAAAGTGATTGTATTTTGAGATATGAGAAGATATTATGTGTGCCATGTGATTCACAGTTGAGGAAAGTGTTATTTTATGAAGCTCATAGTTCTACATTTTCAGTTCATCCTGGAAGTAGTAAAATGTACAGAGATCATTGGGTGTATTACTGGGGGATGGAATCAAAATAAATATTACTACTTTTAATGTGATGTTTCATTCTTTTTATCAGGTTGAAGATGAGATAAAGTTACAAAAAGGGATGTATCAGTCATTACCGGTGCAAGAGTGGAAATGTGAAAATATATCCATGGACTTTGTTGTGGGACTACCAAAGACATCTTGAGGTAATAATGAAATCTAGGTTATTGTTGATTGATTTACTAAGTCATCTCATTTCCTTCATATTTGAGACAATGTTCCTCTAGATCAACTTTCTTAGTTGTATGATTATGAGATAGTCAGTTTCATGGAGTTCCTCCCTCCATTTATCTGATCAAGATCCTAGGTTTACTTCCAAACTTTTTTAGGACCTTCAGATGTCATTGTGTATTGAATTAAATTTTAGTAGAAATTTTCATCCTCAATCAGTTGGGTATTAAGAATGAAAATTTCCAACCATGGTGGATATGTTACATGGTTTCGTAGTGGATTACAATGAATGTTGGGACGAACATCATTCTTTGGTTGATTTTTCATATAATAACAGTTTTCCTTCCAGTGTCCATATTGCTCCATTTGAGGCATTATATGGGAACCGGGGTCTAACTCAAGGTTTTTGGGATGAATTAGGAGAAAGAAAACATATGGGACTAGAATTGGTAGAATAGATGGTAGAATATGTTCAGTTGATTCAAAAGAACAAGAGAACATCTCATATCAGGCTGAAAATATATGTAGATAATTGGAGGAAGGATAATTCTTTTGAGCTACGTGATCAACTCTTAATCATCGTTTCTCCATGGAAAAGTGTGATGTGTTTTTGTAAGGAGTGAAAGTTGAGCCCGAGGTTCATTGGACCTTAAAAAAATATGGAGAACGTTGGATCAACTGCGTACATAGTGGATTTATATCTATTTTTATCTCAGGTACACAATGTGTTTCACGATACAATGTTGATATAGTATATATCGGATCCTTGTGAATTTTTGAGCCTAGAGGAAGTTCAGTTGGAAGAGAATCACTCTAATGAGGAACATCGAGTCATGATTTTTGATCTAAGAGAGTAACTATTTTAGAATAATGTAATTCTTCAGTTAACAGTTTTTTGGAAAACCCAAATGGTTGAAGAGGAAACGTGGGGATCCGGAAATGCTATGAGGGACAAATACCCCCACTTATTTGATAAATAAATAGAATTGCAGAGATGTAATTCCCAAAATGGGGGAAAGATGTAACAACCTAGGTAAATAAAAAATATTACATTTTAATATATATAAATATTTTTTAATTAATTAATATTTTTACTTAAAAGATGATTCTATGTTCGAGGGCGTACCTGATACACAACAACAGGTTTCATTGAAATCTAACGTATCACACAATGTTGGGTTATACTGAAAAATAATAATATAATATTATTTTAAATAGTAGTTAATTCCTAGCCATTGTATTATAAATAATGGATATAACTAACAAAAATATTAATATTCATGTTTGATAATGGTATTTAAATTTATCCAAAAAAATTAGAGGCGTAAAATTAGAATGATTCTGATTGTAAGTATATAATGTTCATTAAAAGGCCAACTTACAACCTTTTGATGGAGAACCCACATTAAATCTATTTTTTGTCACTTTAATATGTTGTACTTGACAATATAATATTCTTATTTAGAAACGGGACATCAAAATTTTCATTGGATGAAATTTCTGTGTTTTTGTGATAAAATTCATTTTTTTAATGATTTATTAAAGATTTTGTATGTTAATTCAAAACTGCATTTTAGTCAAATTTATTTAATAGGTTATATTACATTTTTAAATGTTTTTGATGTGTTATTATACTATTTTTTTACCATATATTCTGATTATGGTCATTGGATGTAATTTAACATTGAAATTAGACATAAACAAGTGTTAATCTTTTGTAAATTGCAATTTCTCAAAAAACACTCTTTTTTTGATAGCAGGAATTAATTTTTAATTAACTTCTTCCACTTCCTTGTTTTGAATTTGGAAAAATGGATTTCATATTTATAATCAAGATTTCCAATTTTAATAAATATATAACTTTTACTTATAGTCATTATGAATATTTACTTCAGTAAATATTTTATTTACGATGGTTAAAGGGTAAATTTGGAAAATATGGGTAACATAATATTAATATTATAATATTAAATTACCATGAAATGTGTCCTAATCCTACTAGTTGATACATGTTCTACCATGTACATCCATTGGTGTATTTTTGGACCCCATGGATTCACTAATGAGTGACAATGAAAATTTATATTAATTAATTTAATTTAATGACAAAAATGACATAAACATATATCTTTTAGAAAATAAATTCTTTCAGGTTGTTATATAAGTTATCTATTTTATTATAATTATTTATTTGAAATATAAAAATATGTCCTAAATAATTGTTTTTTTATTATTTTTAGACATTAAATAAATAAAATTACTAATTACACAATAATGATGTAGTGTTAACCTCATTAATGAATGATTTTAATAATTAAGATTGTAAAGAATAAACCAATCTCTAAAAACATTCCAATTATTATTGGATGATTTTATTTCAAACAATAGTCATCATATATTATACTTTAATGGGTTTTGGACATTTATAAATATAAATTCATTATAAAATAATATAAAATTTTCAAACATTCCTAAAGTTCCCCCTTAAAAAATCCATCTCATCTAACCCATTACTCACACCAATCAAGACTTTCGGATTTTCCATCCTCTGCAAATCTATGTTCCCTACATCTCTCTATTCCACCGAGATGTCTTACCTTAGGCAGAAGGTAGCTCAAGAAATCCTTTTCGTTCAAAACCAAAGTAGCTGGACGATTTAACGGTAACATCTTCTCTTATGTTCATTTCACCGAATGGCCCGAATGAATTCATTTTATTTTAATTAAAGATAATCCCTCTTTTAAGGGTTTAAGGGGAACACGTACATGACCCATAGGCCCAAGGCACAAGGCTCGACATGACCCGCAATACATGACCTGAAGGCCCAGAGACATACCATGCCCATTGCATGACTCGTAGGTCTAGCCAACTAGAACTGCCCCTCCCCAATGTCTTGCATCATTGATCGCCTTATCTACCCACCTTTCATTGCTGGCTAGATAGCATTTCCCCGTACAAAGTTGCACGGTGCCTGGTCCCAATGGCGGCTGTCATACCCTCTCATTCTTCCAATCTGGTAAGCTCTACATCGGGTGCCTACTACTCCTGTTGCTATGATCCTATTTTGGGGCATTTTTTTGAACTGGGCTACTCCATGGTCTACGTGACCCGAAGTCCATGTGGCATGAAGGCCTTTGATTACTTGAAAGCCTTGGAGACCGGTCGGCCCAAACCGGTGGCCCGAAGGCTGAAATCGGGTGAATAGTTCTGGCTGCTACAGTACTGAACTGTTACAGCTATAGTGACTACTATTGTACTACTATATTTACTGCTACATTACTGGTACAGTACCCCCATAAATCCAACTCCTCCTAGTTTTAAACTTGGGTCTCTTTGATGCTATGTAGGAGCCCTTACCACTTCAGTACGGGCTCGTTGGAAACGTATGTTCTTTTCTTTTATATTACATCTCCATCACCCTAAACTCTTTTTATTAATTTTTTTTAAATTATACTAAATATACTAAGTTGTTGTTATGAGAAGGATTTGAACTACATTTAAACACACCTCCATCTGATGGGTTAAGAATATATTGTTTCTGTGGACGGCGAACTACAGCCTCACGAAACGATGATTGTTCAAACTTCTCCAACCACATCATATGGTGTCCATTATGATGGAACTATATTTAAATATGATATAAAATATATTTATATTGACTCTATGCTTATGAATTTTTCATTTATGTCATACCATTTTGTTTTCCATATTGGTTAAACGCAATAATTTCATATGAGGAACTGCGGACTACCGCCCCCTCAAAGTAATATGACCCATTCGTGAAATACGTGGGATGTATAATAGATGGAGTAAATGAAATTTTAGATGATATTATACTATAATTATAATATACCTATGTATAAATAAATTTTCATTCCATTAGAATACAAATTATAAATTAAATTAACGTTCATCCATACGTACGGCTTACCGTGTCCATGAATGGTGCATTTCATTTCATACTTTCAAATGTTATGTAATATTATAAATACATATATATACTGGATATGTATGATATATAGGATATATATATCATGAATATAATTCTGTTGATAATGGAATTTTTACCACATGAACAACTTGTATTTATAAGAATTTCATTTTAGACTCAAGTACCAAATATCTAAAAGATGAACATTATTAACATAAATGATTAAATAATATTTACAGAATGTTAATAAGTAATATAAAAGTAATAATTAAAATGTAGAGAACCAGAATATCAATCTAATTTTTTTTATTAAATGGGAATTTTACGGGTCCGCGAAATCTGACGACGCGTGATTCTGAGGCTCGGGGTGCCCGAAATGATCCATCAAAGTTTTTGTTAAGATTAAGTTAACGTTCATAATATATTTGTATGATAAAGTGGAATTAATCTTAAACTGTAACTTGGATTAGATATATGAGGGCACCGTTGCGCTCAAGATGGTGGTATTACCCTTGGCGTGACTTAAGATTAGTTGATGTGGGCCTCTTGTGAAAAATCCCAAAAAATGGCATAACAATAAATAAAATAATAAAATAAATTATTTTATATTTCAAATGATTATAACTAACAAACGGTAGCTCAGATTAAAAATCAAATACCACCACTAAACTCATGAGGGTATGCTTTATTTAAGAAGATATTAACTTTGGCAGACGTGGGCCACCAAAGAAAGTTAGTTTTTTGCTGCAAATAAAATAATTATTTGACAACTATTTTACTATAAAATTCGTAACATATAAATAGTAAATAGGATTGAAAATATGTGAGTACCTTTGGGTTTTTTGGGGCATGTTTCACCGAGGCAGAGCCTATCCTCGATGGCAGTTATTCGAGGGTTACTGATAAAAATTTTCCAAATTTTTTCTGGGTATGTTTAGTAAACGTGTGATCTGCGTTTTGAAAGTTTTGAACTGGTGCTCGGAACTGAAATCTGAGGGCATAGTTGAACTCATAGTATCAGAAATTTCATGGTGATATCTTCACTATAGTTGTGTTCTAACAAGAGTGGACGTTAGATTTTGGGGTTATTAGTTATGTTAAATAAAAATAATGTGTTAGCCTTATTTTTATTTTTTGGTGGTTAAAAACTCCATGTGGAGTTTAAAGGTGGGGCCAACCCGGACATAACCTCCATTGTGAGGATATTGTTTTAGTGAGGCCCACCCGAGCTTCATAACCCCTTTAACATAACATTTAAGTGTGGATACCCTTGGACTCCCCATTTATAAGTCCACCACCCATGAAACCTTTGAACTCTATTAATTAAATTTTGCATACACACTAGAATTAATTAAGTGTATCCCCCCCTAATTAATTTCCCATTTTGAATTCCTTATGCCAACATTTTAATAACGTGTGATATTTTGTCATAGATGGGTTGGAATAATCTTTGTTGGGAGAAATATGAAGAGGAGGAGCTTTTGAGAGAACATTTTTCTCTCAATGAAGACCATGAAGAACCATCACCCATAAATAATGACCCTCTCTATAGAAGGACAACTGAAATCTCTATCTCCCCCTTCAATCGCGACATGAAGAGGAAACATTGTCATCCTTGAAGAATGTGGACGATGTCATCATTGACTCATATTCTCTGATCTATTCCTCCTCAGACTTTGACGGAACAACGTCCACCATACCGTGACTCTGTTAAACAATCGCCAACATTTGAGGTCGGGGGTGAATTATGTATGAGTTTTTACCATCCGTTATTTATCCTTTTATTATACCCCTTTTTGCCGATTGATAAAATCTTAAAGAGGTGGCCTCGGACCGCATGATCACGGTCTGACCCTCCCCCCCCCCTTATTGTTTGTTCTCATTTGGTTGACGGCGGACATGGAGCAACGACAACTGGAATCGATCCAACCATGAAGAAATTGGCAGCGTAAGGCCACCAGGTCACCCAGAGGGTGCGACACCGTCGTGCCACATGGAAGGAGAACTGTGGCCATGATGGGTGCGAACGGAGGTGTGTGGTGCCATCATGCCACACGGGGGCCACCATAGGGTCATGGAATGGGCAGGCCATGGAAGAGGGGTGTGGAGCTGTCAGGTCGCGCTAGTGGCATAGAGGTCGCGGCCTTACCGAGCCGCGGCGGAGGGGACGTGGCGCCATCACACCGCATGGATCAGAGGAAATGTGGCCATATGCTGCGGTGGAAAATGGAGGGAGGCCGGTTGAGCCGGCCTCCATTGCGCGCTACAGGCGGGAACTGAAGGGTCCCACAGATAAACTGAACAGGCGCCCAACACAGGTTCGGATCAGAAACAGGGGGTGCGGCACGCCCCTCCGACAAGTGGCCAGCCAGGCCGCCACGGGCCGGGCCGCCTCAGGCCGGGCCGCCCACTCGGTTCAGTCCACCGACTCAAGTCGGGCTGAACACTCAGGCCGGGACACCCCCATGTACTGGGTCGGACCCCTGTGCCGGGTCAGACCCCGGTTCAGACCATGTCGTGCCGGGTCGTACCAACTAGGTCGGACCGGACCCAGACCCGCTAAAGCCCGATTACACCTTTTCGCCCTAATCATGGGCTATGGGAGTCCGTTTGATGAAACGTCAGCGACACCGATATTCTTGGAATGAAGTCATCTCATTATGAATACCCCATGAGTGTTCAGGGTATAGTTGAGATAAGGTCATATTGGTTCGTACACAAAACCAAACAGCCCCTGGGTCTAAAAGGATAATGACTAATATACCGGGAGTCGGAATGACGCGCCATCTATAGCGTTGATATACCATTGATATGACGGACCTTTGAGATACTTATACATGATACTTTGGGATAGTTGGAGTTTTTTTCAGTAGCTCGGGGAGAAGATACTTCCCGTGATGAGAAGATATAGTGTAGAGACCTAGTAGCTGACAGACCTAATGACTGATTGACCGATTCAACTAGCCCAGTGGGGAGTTCCTGGTACATGGCAACCGACCCATAACATAGGAGTGCCTAGTATTTGGTGGCAGACTCGCGGTACTCGAAAGGAGGAGTACCATTGAAGGCCATTAGGGGGAGCACATCGTATTTGGCGGTAGACCCACGGTACTAAATAGGAAGTGTAACTCAACAGTCCAAGGTTAGTGAGAAGCACCTTGGTTTCGCGACAGGCCCAATGTTCTCGAAATAGGAGGAGTTCTCTAGCACTCATGGTTTCAACAATGAAAATCCTAGTTTGAGCTGAGTCGATGACTTTTGTGTTTCCTCATGATTGAGATGGGTTACTAGATAACTAAGGTATATGTGTGGGAATATACCTAAGTATGGGTTATCTGTTGAATCCTTTACTTTGTAGTTTATCCTTGTTGGATATTGTGAGACCTTGAGGGTCTCGGGGTCCCTACTATGAATCCTTATACTAACCCATGCACGGGCTTTGGACGCACCTCGTTGTTTTGGATGCAGAAGAAAGACAGTGCTGACCGAGGCGGAGTGTACAAGGATTGGATGGTACCCGGTGGTGGACCTCACAACAAGTCGGTACCTAGATGTGACGGATGGACATGTAGTGCTGAGGAGAATATTTGTACCTACACTTGAGGTCGAAACTATGGTGGACGATCCAAGAACTTCTAGACACCTTCCAGATGTTTGTCTTTTTCATTGTACCTATTTGTCTTTTCCTTTCTCTTTAATGTTGATCTTGTATTTCTGTACCCTTTTACTTTCCAGTATATCTTTTGTATACAGTTTCAACTTAGTTATTTTCTTCCAGTTATGTACTCTGTTGTGTGTGTTTACTTTTATAAAGGCAATTCCTTCCTAGCTTAGGTATTTAATTATTTAGTGCTAGTCACCATCTCCTAGCCTATGGAAGGCGAGCTTGTGTTAGTCACGGCATGGGCCCCAAGGATGGGTTGTGACAAATTGGTATCAGAGGTGTTGGTTATACCAAAGAAGTTAGAACCATGATCTTTATTTTCTGTGAAGCAATAGTGTTAACAGTACGAATTGTGGATTTCTATTCCGGGAGTCCAGTGTTGGTGCGGGCGACAAACGTATCCATACACCCAGGCCCTAACGTCTAATTTTTGACTTAGTGCATGAAAACACTGATTGTGTGTGTGTTACAAAAGTTTTATTTAAGTCAGTTCAACCAAGTCATCTCACCTGCTATAATCTTTTGACCGTGTCACATCTGTTCAAGATGCCTCAACACAGACAGCCAGTTAGAGTTCCGAGATAGTACATGATGACGGCCCATAGGGCGATGAAGATCTTGTGCAGGGCCCTGTTACTATGTTTTCACCATCAGGTGGTGTACCAACAGCACCACCACCCATTTGGTAGCAGATTCCACCAGCCGCACTAGCTGACAGTGCATGACGACTGAGCATGTTACACAAGTTTCAACAGCAGAGGCCTCTGAGGATTTGGGGGGAGACAGATTCCCACATTGCTAAGGGCTGGGTGGAGGTAGTTTCTAGAGTTCTCCGCCTAGTTGAGACAATCGTAGATAAGATAGTGATATTTGTTACTAGTTTTTTGCATTGAGTGACCAAGAAGTTTGTTCACATAGTGATGATCCATTGGTACGTGGACCGTTACCCGAGATTGTACCTTCAGGTAGTGTGTCAGCTATATCATTTCATGTTGGTAATCAGTTACAACTGGCAGTATCAGTAGAAGACACATATATTATTAGTTCCTTACATGTGTTTCAGTATCAGATACCCCTCGGGTTCCGAGGCAAGCCCGACTCATAGGCTACTGAGGACTGGCCTGAGGAGGTGGATAAGAGTTCTCTTTTTCTTCTACAGCTTTGTCAGGATGAGATGTCCATAGATGAGTATACATCAAGGCATACCGATCATTCGAGGTACTCGATTAATACGATTCGATCAGTTCTCTGGGTCTCAGACTACCGAGCGAGGTGTGTTTTAGGAAATCAAAGCCAGCACCTTTTCTCTAGATACAAGAGAGAACCTTTGCGGTTGAGTGTTCCTTGGTAGAGAGGATACAACAAGTGAATGTTAGCTGTGGGAAACCATGAAACATGCCAAATTCTTAGAGACATGAGAGTGAAAAATGTTTCAAGAAGAGAAAGTGTTAAGGAAAAATAATATGTAGGGAAGCAGACGTGGAAACAGAGCTAAAAGAGCAGCATGAGGTGGTGTACATTTCGACATGTTACAACCACCCACCTTTGTAGTCCCCTCTAGGCTCAGGGAGCTGGAGGGAAGGGGAAGAGAGTAGTTTCATTCTGAAAAGGAGTGTCACCCAAGGGATCTAGGAATGATTAGAGGTACAGTATATGTCTACTACAATCTAGTGTATCAATAGACATTGGAACCAATCATTCCTCCCTTACCAGAATCTTGTCCCATACCTAGAGTTTCCGGATAAATAGTTGACTTGACCCTCACATCTGGAGATACCTTTGGGAGGAGAATCGATGATCACACTTCAGCCGACTGTGTGATCTTATCCTTGAGGTGAGAGTTTCATTTGGAACCTCTTTGTTGCAACGTCAAGGCCTTACGAAGTTAGTTTGGGTATGGACTGGGCAACCACAGTTCATAAACATATTGACTGTATTATGAAAAAAGGTTGTGGTTAATATACAACGTTGAGATGAGGTTTTTTCATTAGTTAGAGAAAATGGAAACCCAGGAAGCATAGGATAAACTCATGCATTGTAGGGTCCAACTGATAACTCTTGAGACGGCCAGTGTTACCCTCGTGGCAGTAGGATTTTTCAGTTTTCAGTTCCAAATAGGAGTGTTCGAACATGGGGACATCTTTTCAAAATATTTTTCTAGGATAACCCCCTGAAAGGGTGAGGAATGTCTTCTTTGGCTGGATACTACCGGAGGTTCGTTCCAAACATCTCTAGAGTTGCAGTACCTCTAATATCCTTGACGAAGAAGGGGAAACCCTTTGTGTAGTCGGAGTGATTTTAGCAGAGCATTCAGGAGACGAGGTTGAGGCTGACTAGTGCCCCCATTTTGAAGCTTCCAGAGGATAGTATAGGGTACTTAGTTTACTACGATGCATCATGGACCAGAATTGGGTGTGTCCAGATACAAGAGCAAGTAGTGATCAAATATAGTTCTTGGCAGATATGAGAGAACGAGAATTTCTACACAACCCATGACCTAGAGATAGTAGCAGTGGTTTTCACCTTGAAGATTTGGAGACACAATAATATGGGAGAAATTTTTACCATGAAATATGATCACTAGAGTCTCGGGTATATCTTCTCTAAGAAGGACATGAACCTGAGACAATGATGATGGCTTGTGTTTTTTCAGGACTATGACTTTCAGATAGTCTATACTACTGGGAAGGGGAACATTGTTGCAGATGAACTCAGTAGGAGGACTGGTATACAACTGCTAGGAGAGGCGACAGAGCATCTGCCTGCCTTATAGATATCCTTTGCTCATAGAGATGGAGCAGAATTCCTATAGTCTCTTACGGTCACTCCCCCACATATTCATTGAGTCAGGGAGTCACAATATGGGGATGATGAATGTGAGACAAGACGTGCTCAGATATCCATAGGGAAGGCACCTGATGGATTTTATGAAGGTGGGGAGCACTTCATTCTCTTTAGAGGATGTACTATGGTGCCAGTGTCACTTCTGGAGGAAGTGTTGAGGTATTTCCACACGTCCCCTCTAGCGGTACATCCAGGTGTAGCGATGTTGTATTAGGACCTCAAACGGCAGCACTGATGCCCAGGTATGACGAAAGTGGTAGTAGAGTTTGTTTCACGATGCCTCCCTTGTTAACAAGTAAAGGTAGAGCTGCAGGTACCAGTAGGTATCGTACGGCCTTTAGGGGTACCAAAATGGAAGTGGGATGGGTTATCTAAGGACTTTGTGACTGGTCTTGCAAGTACATCCAGGGGGCCTGACTTGATTTGGGTGATCGTTGACCGACTAACCATGTCGGCCCACTTCCTACAGACCAGAGAGGGTACGAGCTACCACGGAGAAGGTGCGGATAATCCAGGAGAGGATGAAGAATACACAGAGAAGATATAAGTCTTATGCTGAAAAGATATAGAGACCTCTAGAGTATGAGAATGGCGACCATGTCTTTATACGTGTCTCAACTCGATGAGTATATCGAGATTTTCCTGAGGAGGCATATTATATCTGAGATTCATTGGACATTTTCATATCCTCAACAGAGTTGATGAGGTGGAATACCACTTAGCTCTTCCACCTTAGTACCCCCAGGTGGATGACGTCTTCCATGTATCATAGCTCTAGAGATATGTGCACGACAATTCCCACATATTCAACCATTGTGAGTTGGACGTTGACGATTGGGTGACTATTATGGAGGTTCCAGTAGAGATTGAGGATAAAAAGGAGAGGATCCTTCATGGATGGTTGATTCCTCTAGTTTGTGTTCGCTTAAAGCACAGAAACCTCCATGAGAGAACATGGAAGCAAGAGGCTCAGAAGCGTGCTCAATACCCCCACATGTTCCCTTAGTTTTGAGTTGTGGCTTACAAGGATATAGAGCTCTGAGATGGGGATAATTTAATGACCCTAAATTTCAATGTAAATTTTATAAACAAAATTGGAATTTTACAGGTCTGTGAAATCTAACAGTGCGTGATTCTGTGGCCTGGAGTTCTTGGAATGATCCGTCAAAGTTTTTGTTAAGCTTAATTTAACCCTCATAATCCATTTTGTGGAAAAAGTAGAATAACTCCTAAATAGTAAGTTGGATAAGAAATTCTAGGGAACCATTGTGATCAGGATGGAGGGTTTACCATTGGTGTGACTTATTATTAGTCGACGTCGGCCTCTTATGAGAAATCCCAAAAATTGGCATAACCATAAATAAAATAATTAACTAAATTATTTTGTTTTTCAAATGCTTATTACTAACAAAAGGTAGGACAGATTAAATATCTGAGAATACTGCTGAACTCATGAGGACATGCTTTATTTAGAATGATACTAAATTTGGCCAGTACAGGCCACCAAAAAAAGATATATTTTGGCCGAAAATAAAATAATTAATGAAAATTATTTTATTGTAAAATTATTAACTACTTAACGGTAACTCGGATGGAAAATCTGAGAGTACTGTAGGGTTCCTTGGGGCATGTATCACTTATTAAGAGATTATCCTCGATGGAAGTTGGTTGAGGGTGACTGATAATAATTTTCTGAACATTTTTTCAGGTACGTTCAGTAAACGCGTGAGCGGCATTTTGTTACTTTTGAATCGGTACTCGGAACTGAAATCTGAGGGCACTGTTGAACTCGCAGCGCTGATAATTTCTTATTGGGACCTTCACTGCTGTTTTGTTCTAACAAGAGTGGAAGTAAGATTTTGGGGTTATTAGTGAAGTTAAATTAAAATAATGTGTTATCCTTATTTTCATTTGTTGGTTGTTAAAACCTCCATGTGGAGGTTAGGGGTGGGGCCCACCCTCACATAACATCCCTTGTGATGATATTATTTTAGTGAGGCTCACCCAAGCTTCTTAACCCCTTTAACACTCCATTTCTGTGTGGAGACTCTTGGACTCCTCATTTATGGATCAACCACCCATGAAACCTTTGAACTCCCTTAATTAAATTGTGCCTACACCCAAGAATTAATTAAGTGGACCCCCCCCCCCCCCCCCGTAATTAATTCCCCTTTTTGAATTCCTTATGCCATCATTTTAATAAAGTGTGATATTTTATTATGGTTGTGTTGGAATAATCTTTGTTTGGATAATTAAGGAGAGGAGGAGCTTTTGAGAGAACCTTATCCTCTCAACAACGAACACGAAGTCCTATCACCCACAAAGAAAACCCCCACCATCGAAGGACGACAGAAATATATCTCTCCCTCTACAATCGGGGAAAGAAGAGGAAACACCACCATCCTTGATGAACACCGACAAAATTATCTTTTACTCGTCTTCTCCAGACTCTCCCTCCTTCGACATTGATAGAACGACGTCCGCCATACTGCGACTCTGTCAAACGATCACCGATGAGCGAGGTAGGGGTTGAATTATGTATGTGTTTTTACCCTCTATTAATCATCATTTAGTTGTACCCCTTATGGTCGATTGATAACATCATAAAGAGGAGGTCTCTGACCGCACGAACACGTTCCCACCCTCCCCCATTGTTGTTTTTTCTCATGGTGTTGATGACAAAGGCGGAGGAACAGCCGCCGGCATCAAGCCAACCGTGATGAATCCAGCGGCGGAAGGAGGCCAGGATGCCAATAGGGCGGGGCACCGCTGTGCTACATGGAAGGATTACCGCAGCCACGACGAGCTGCGGCAGAGGCATGCGGTGCCATCGCGCTACGTGGAGGCTAGCAGAGGGCCGCAGACAGGGCGGATCGCGGCGGTGGGGCGTGGAACCGTCGGGCCAAGAAGGTGATGCAGAACCGCAACAAGGGGGCCGTGGTGGAGGGGCACAACGTTGTCTTGTCACACTAGTGGTCTGGAGGTTGAGGCTTGGCCAGGTCATGGCAGATGTGGTGCGGTGCCATCGCGCCGCGCGGAGTAGAGGAACGGCGGCCATAGGCCACAACAGACAATGGAGGGAGGCCAGCTGAACCGGCCGCCTCTGCACGCTACAGGCGGGACCTGATGGGTCCCTCAGAGAAACTGAACCGATGCCCAATGCAGGTTCGTATCAGAAACTAGGGGGTGTGGCACCCCCCTCCCAGGCGTGGCCAGCCAGGCCACGCAGGCCGGTCAGCCGGACCGCTATGGGTCGGGCCCCCCCTTTGGGTCGGACCATCCCCTCTGTTCGGGATCCCCACTCAGGCTGGGATACCCCCTTGGACCGATTCAGATTTTCGAGTCGGGTCAGACCATGGTACAGACTAGGTCGGGTCGGGTCGGTCCGACTATATCGGACCGGACCCAGATCCGCTAAGGTTCGAATACACCATTTCACCCCTATCATGGGCTACGGGCGTCCATTTGATGAACCGTCATGGTCACCAATATTCATGGAATTAAGCCGTCCCTTTGATTATATCCCATGGGTGTTTGGGGTATAGTTGAGGTACAATCATATTGGTTCATACACGAAACCAACAAGGCCCCTGTGACTAAAAGGCTAATAACTAACAGACCGGGAATCCGAATGATGTGCAGTCAGTTGCGTTGATATCCCATTGACGAGATGACCCATTGAGAAACTTCTACATGAGACTTCGCGACATTTGGAGTTTTTTCCAGTTGCTCGGGGAGTAGATCCTTCCTGTGAAGAGAAGACATAGTGTGGAGACCTAGTAGCTGACCAACCTGATGACTGCTTGATCGATTCGAGTAGCCCAGTGGGGAGCGCCTGGCACTTGGCGGCAAACCCATGGCAGAGGATAGCCTGGTATTTGGCGGTAGACCCGCGGTATGTAACTGGATAATTACCTCAGCAATCCAAGGTTAGTGAGAAGCGTCGTGGTGTCGCGACATGCCCAATTTTCTCAAAAGAGGATGATTTCTCATGCAGTTGTGGTTTCTATAATGAACATCCTGGTTTGAGCTTAGTCAATGACTTTTGTGTTTCCTCATGATTGAGATGGTTTACTAGAGAACTTAGGTGTATGTATAGGCATATAACTATGTATGGGTTATCCGTTGAATCCTTTACTTTTTGATTTATCCTTGTTGGATATTGTGAGACCTTGAGGGTATCAAGGTCTCTATTGAGAATCTTTATACTCACCCCTGCACGGGAATTTTCCGCACCTCGTTGTGTGGGATGTAGGCGACGAACAGTGCTGACTGATGCGGAGTGCAGGAGGACTGGACGGTACCCAAAGGTGGACCTCACGATGAGTCGGTACACAGAGGAGACAGATGGACGTGGAGCTCTGAGGAGGCTATTTGTAACTATCCTTCAAGTAGGATCCATGGTGGATGGTCATGGATTTGATAGACACCTTCTAGTTGGTTTTCTTTTTAGTTGTACATGTTTTTATTTTCCACGCTTTTTTCTGTTGGGATTGTAATTTTTTCCCCTTTTATGTTCCAACATATATTTTGTATACAGTTTCTACTTAGTGATTTGTTTATAGTTGTGTAATCTATTGTGTGGGTTTACTTTTATAAAGGAAATTCCTTCCAAGATTAGGGATTTACGCCTTTGGTGCTACTCGCCATCCCCTGTCCTATGGAAGGCGGGTTTGGGTTATTCAAGGCGTGGGCCCTAAGGACGAGTCGTGACAAAACATGAAAATTGTTCTTAATCAATTAGAAATTTATTTTATTTTATTAATCAGAAAATTAATGAAAAAATGGGTCAAGTCAATCATGATGTAATGGACATCTTCACAATCTCCTTTCATTTAGGCTTATTTTCTTTTATACATGACCTATTTTAAACAGTGTATAAACACCTTTTAATTTTTAATTCATTCAAAGGAAATAATTTTCTACGAGGCATTTTGTTAAACTACAAAAAGAATGATACTTTTTAACATAAATGGTGACAATGAACCTTTCACCGCCACATGCATTATTTGATCATCATCTTCCTTGACATGACGTAATGTTTTTAAATTGTGAATAAATACCATATAGTATTTTTAATTATTTTTGTACTGAAAATGGTTTTGATAATTTATTTTTCTTGTCAATATATTTAAATGATATTTTGTCATTGAAATGTGGAAATGTTATCTTTCCATTGTGTTTGTTTTATATGGAATGAATATCTTAAGGTTCTTGGGAACTTTTTACGTATATGGGTGGTTCCATTATAAACCTAGGGTCGGTGAGCCAGAGATAGCCCTCTAATTCAATGGGTAACATAATAGAGGTAAAAATTATTGTTTCTCAAAATAGATTTAGGTAATATACTTTGATGGGTATTCCAAATGAAACTGTCTACGTGGCTTTGAAAACTACAATGTAATTATGTTTTAGATTCCACAAGTTACCTTTTTGATTTGTGATTACTAGGTTTTATTCATAAATATTATGATTTTACAAGGTATATGTTAAAAATATTATATTTTTATGACATAAAGTTTTGTTTCGTTATTTTTAAACCCTTAATGAGATTTTAATGCTCATACCATATTTTCAAATGTTTTTCGAAAGACATAAAGATGAATAGGGTAACTGATGGGATCAAAGAAAAGTCATGCATTCTAAAACATGAAACTATAATAGACTTTTTTTTCAAGAGTTTTTATGTTAGGAAGAAAATGGAAACATATTTTATGTACCTACTTTATAATTTTATTGACATGAAATTTAAATGTTATGGCTTAATTCTCTAAAACACTAAAACTGAAATGATCCTCATTGTAAATTATTAATTTAATTCAAGATTATGTAATGTTATAAGGTTGGGTCTTTATACATGGGGTTAAAAAAATGTTTAAACATCTGATAACTCTACTGCCACTGGATATGTTAATTTTCATTTCCATCAAACCATATAGAACCTCCTTCTATTGACTAATATTTTAATAAAAACATTTATTGTTATTGAAAATCTGGGAAAATACATCTGTGATTCATATCCTAGAAATATTTCAATTGAAAACATTTTCCAGTTTGTATTAGGAAAATCCCCATTAAAATTTAATTCCTTCTATTTCTAGAAAGTTCTTACCCTTTTTTCCATTCACCCAATCCCAACTGAGTAGCCATAGTGCGTTATACATTCTATAGATAATATATTTTTGAATATATCCTTTAAATATTGGCCCCCTAAAAACATAATGATATTTAACTCTTTCTCCAAAATCATGTTCTTGATGGAATTGTATATGATGTTTATGTAATTTTTGATTCCCCGGAATACCAAATATTTGGCCATCTAGATTAAAATTTGGCTATCAGAATAATGAATCCTTCTGTCATTTCTTCATCCCTATTAAATAACAAATTGATTCAACTAATTAATAATAATCCCTTATTTTTATAGAAACAAACTTTTCTTTTATTGTATAAAATTTGACAATGGTATAAACAATTGATATCAACCCAATTATTACTCATCCAATTTTAAATACAGAACCATTCCCGATCTTTTGACTACCTCATTAACTAAAAATATCAGTATCATTAAATTTTTAATAGACCATATTACAAAAAATAGGGAGCATAATCTTTTGATTCATTTAATTCTTATAGTATCCAGTTGATTGATTTCCAATGTTAAATTACATGGTCAGATATAAATCATATTAGAACATCAATAGTAGTTAAGATGTATAGCATATTATAAATTATTACAAACACTTATCTTAAAATAGTAAATTTCAATGGTACATTCTCAATGTACTAGTATCATATTCTATAATAGTTATATATTTTATAAAAATATGAATTTTCCATAAATAATATTATACATTAATTTTTATCCATTTATAATAAACCAGTCCATGGTTTTACAGATCCATTCCCTCTACGATAGATCGAATGTTAAAATAATATTATCTCTTTCTACCCATATCTAAAATATCTTATTGCATTGGTTGAGAATGTTCATCTCAAAATTTGACGACAACTTATTTTTTTATTTTCCAAAAATTCCTCCATATGATACAAAAAATAACATATCATTGACATTCATGATCAAAATGATGAATTTCCAATAATCCCATTTCATCCAACAACAACAGTAATCATAATTTATTCTAAATAGGACTTATTCCTCAATTAATGAGCCAAACAATTGATTCCATTATCATAGTTCTTGGTTCAATCTATATAATATTTTCTCTAATATAAATATAGAATTTATGTCATCAATTCGTTACACCCATTGTTTTATTGATTTATATCACCTACTCCCACTCATGATAATGGAATTTCATCTTCACAGCCATATTTTCATCATACATATTTTTGGGTGCAACCATACCATGCATTATATGAGTGGTATAAATTTTATAAATATATGAAATGAATTATAAAAAATATTAACCATAATCTATTTTAAATCAATTCACTACTAACCATTCATTATGTAGTTTTCACATTCATATTCTCCATTAATTAGGTAATCCCACTTAATTGAATTTACCGTTTTACCCAATATAACCTATAACATTTCCTAAATTCTATTGATCATTAGTGATTCAATCTCCTAAATCATGCTTGACTCCCAATGTGTTAATTCATTGAAAATATCTACATCATTCATATGTTTAGATTATCCTGCATTTATTATGAGTATACTTTTTATATCATCCCCATAACATTGAAATATTATCTTAATTATGTTTAATCTCTTCATCTAAATATTTTAGACTGCACATCTCAGCAATTCCCTTTTTTTGATATCATGACTTCTGTTTTATGTTATTCCATTCATGTCACCCAATATTCCACCACAATTGAAAATAACAGACCTTCTGATAGTAATACTCTTAGACAATATGTTCTCCATGAACACACATATCTATTATCTTTATTTAAGGATATTATAGTACTATAATTAATCTATTGATTAATAGTTCATTTGTAAACATTTTATTTTTATTTTTATGGTCCTTACAAATTATCATTATATTAAATAAAACAAATTTTTGGTTGATTATTTTTTTCGTTCATCACCAATTAATGGTATCTACAATATTCCTTTCCAAAACCAAGGGATAAATAGATTTTTTTTAATTTTAATAAAATTTAGAACATGAAATATAATTTACATTCATATATTCTAAGCATCCAAAAAATTAATTATTTGTAAGTTCTAATTTATTATAGACCCTTATTCTAATTGAAGATCCTCCCAAATATTATTTCTAGACTTCTACTGGTGATATATTCATATTTCTTGAGGGCCTCTTCCAAAAGTTTTATTTGAATTCTCATGAAACAACCTCAAACCACTAGAATTATTTATAAATGTATTAATCATTTATTTATCCACCAAATTTTATATTGGTGTTTTTGGAACCTTCATCTCATTCTGTTTTCCATCATTTTGGATTATTTACACAGGGTCTGTAAAACCTAATCACCACTACTATTAGGATGGATTTACATTAACTTATATCCTCATTATGTTTTTACCACAACATTACAATAAGTAAACACATGAAAAAAATTATACATATGATATAAAAATTGAATCCATTACTATATAGTAGAATCATTTATGATATTATGAAAGTAAATTCATCCATTATTGGATCTTTTTGGGTAATGTTCCCAATCAAATAAGTGTATGCGATCTATCTTCTAATTCCAGTCCTTGAAAACATATATTTCGAATGATAAATTTTTTTATTTCTTACCACAATACATTTATATGTTCTAATTTTGGAGTAATAAATCATAAATATGGTTTTTCTCCATTAAAAAATAATATTCTTCTCACTAATGTGACCAAATCTATATTGAAAAACATCCAGATCATCGAGGGTTATACATCTGACAAATAAAAACCCATATAAAAGTATTTTAATTAAAAGTGTATCATATTTTAATATGAATTTAAGAAAAATTAATCCTTAAAGAACTCTATATACCTAATCATCAAATGTAGGAACATAATGTTATATAATGTGTTTTTAAATAAGTAGTATTTTACATTAGGCCTAGGGTATACCATACTTCTACTAACATCTATAATTTTATATTCTTCTTCTAGATGATGAAATATCCTTTTAAAAAAATATATAGGGAGTAGTTATCTAGGAGGAGGATTTTCCCAAAACATTCTGATATTTAATTAAATATGCATCATTGATCACTACATTAATGATAGGATGATCGACACTAAATAAAAAAAATATTACCATTGTATTCAAATTCATTATATAATTTTTTATCATATTCTATTATAGTGAAATTTGAACTAATTTAAGATGATGGTTTTCTAGTGTAATTTTTATGACATTGACAATCATCTTTAATATGAATATTATTCACACAATTCATGAATTTTTGAACTATACAAGATGAAATAATACATTTTCTTCTGTGGGAATTTTACTTTTTTATGTATTTATAATAGTTTTCCCTTCCCTTATCAATAGTGTTAAGATATCTAAATATTGTCACCTAAAAAATATGTTAAAAAATATGTCATTGAGTATCAAATTTATGATATCCTTAGACAACTACATTAATTTTCCCCTACATTTACTCAGAGAAGTAACCATATAATCCCTTATTTCGTAAAGGGGTGATATATGATGGAATTCCTATACACTTTCAGAATAAGTATATTTTTTTCGGGTTACCGACATATCATATTGAATTCCTTCATATGAACTTTCATTGGTTGCCCTTCGAAAATCTTTATTCTAAAATATCATTGCAACAATAGAACCATTTCGGTTTTTTGATTATTACATTCATTTATTCTATAAATTTCATAAAATCTAATTAATTTTTTATCTCTTAAATATTGAGTAAAATATTTCACTATAGATAAAATCATAACATGATTGATAACATTCTATCTAGTAAATATAATTCATATTACTCCATCAACACTAGATTAAAAAATTAAACAGAAACATCCATGTATTTTTAAATTACACTGTCTTAAATCAACATCTTCTAGTAGCCAAAATATTAGTCCACATATTTTTCAATATCTATTTTTAATTCATCTAATTCTATAAATGAGCTGCTAATGGTGTTATGAACTCAGATTTGATTCCTTTTTTTCTAGGGTGTTTCCTACAGGATATTATGTACTATACATAAGAACACAAAAATTATAGATATTTAACCACATTAACCTTATAAAAAGATTATTATAGTATAATACAAGATGATTATAGATTTACATAACCATGACTATATTTATTGGAAGTGGTAAGTTAATTTACCATACTTACTGCTCAACCATTACCCTTCAACTAAAATATTAGAAACATAAGAAAAAGTAAATAAACAAAAATAAATTCCACAAATTGAACATAATAAATTAAATAAATATAAAGAACTATGGTGACTCAAAAGAGTTTTCTATTTTCATAGGAGGAACCACTGGAAAAGTATATTAATATATAATGTACAAATATCATAATCAACTAAAAAAATTATTTATAACACATTATATAATTATTGAATCATAATAATCATTTATGTCATCATGTACTATTCACAAGCATAATTAAACACCATAAAGTTCTAAAATAAGATCATTGTATTTAATGTTATATATGACATGTAAAATCATTCTCTAAAAACACACTACATATATTTTTGTAAATATAATCTCATAAATATATTTTGATCATCAAACCATAAGTATAATTGAAATGTAATATGTTATACAATTTTTACATGGCCAATAAATTTTATGGTATGAGTTGTACTAATATAATAATGAAAATTAAAATAATATTTTTTGAAAAAAAAATTATTTTTTTAAAATATAGTTTATTCATACATAGTGAATATAATTTTAAAAAAATTATTAAACATTTGGAAAATTTATTGGAAACAATAGGATTATTTTTTTGAAATCATGATTTGAACGAATTTCATAGTGTAAATATTTCTTATTTTTTTGAAATATCTAAATTTTCAATGAATACTAAATAATACATAATATTGTTATTAAATTACATTATGTATAAATTATTTAGATAGATTAGTTATATTTTTAATTATTTTTAATGTACAAAAATTTAAATTAGAAATAAATAATTCCAATTTAGGTCGTTAAAATCATTTAAATATATAATTTTAATATAAAAACATCATAATCTCTTAAACAATTCTCTATGAAATCATGTATTTTTATTTTATCTCTAATATTAATTATGATTTTATTATTTTTACTCATATTAATTGAATGTAATAAAATTAATTCAATATTTTTAATTAGAATGATTTATAGTATCACATCATGTTTGAATAATTTTTTACCGTAATGAATTTTACAAACAATAAATATTATTTATCACATTCAAGGTAACAATGGATTATCTAAGGGATTAAACAAAACCAATTAGTGAAAAAATGGAATAGAATGTGGTATAAAAAGTATATTTTGGATATTTATCATTCTTATCATGTCTAATACTAATGAATAAACTATTATTTACTCTATTGGGATATGAAAAACATTGGCATTTTTTAAATTTACAAGTATGCCACTCACATCACTTATAAAAATGTACCCACTCTTCTCTCTTATTAACACTTTCATTCAATTTAATTCATACAGTTCCTACAAAAATAAATTAAAATAATAAATACCCTCATCCTAAAATCCTTATATCTATTTTAAATTATTCCATGAAAGGCTATTGGTGAAAACAAAAGGATGATACCTAAGGATGATGTAATGTTCTTCATCGAGTGATTTTATTTTATTTATTCATCCACATCCTTAAATAATTATTAATCCAATATTATATAATATCCACATTGTATTATATATACTATGATGTTATTATGTCAGTTTAAGGATTTACTACCACCCCCACTTTTATCAATTGGGTTACAAAAAAATCACTCTTATGTATGGCATAACATCGCCTCATGAATCGAAGTCATCCATTTTTTCATTACCACCACTCATGGTTAGGAATGATGATGGATATAAATTATAAATATTATATTTATAAGATTAATATACCTTTGTATTAATTATATTGTATATATCATTTTTAAATTCCATTTCATATGGGATATGATAATGTCTCATGTGTTGATAGTATACAACGACCACATGAAATAATGTGATTTGTTATTTACTAATGATTTACATGAATGAAAAAAGGATAAATTTAATGATCATATTTGATATAATTAACATAATTATGATATTAATGGCATATTTATGATTGTAAAAAATATATTATTTTTTCCCACATTATCACTAGCTTATATATGACAACATCATTTATGTACATTTGGACTACTGCATTCATGAAGAAATGTGATACTATTTTCATATCCACACCAAATTGATGATATATTTAAGTAAGTATAAAAATATAATACCGTTTGTATTATATTATGATTAATATTGTAATATAAAATATTACTACCTTATTTATTTATTTATCGTTGAATATTGGAAATGTTACATATGATTATATTCAGCATACCATATACATGATCGTAACATGCCTTATTTCTGAAAAACTATCATGATTTCTAATAAAATTAGAATATATATATATATATATGATAATTATTTTATTATTGGTATTATAAATATTATGAAATAGTATAATATTTACAATAACTATTATTTTCAGGATACACCTGAAATTGAAAAACAATTCAATTATGAACTTAAACAATGAAAATAGTTAAACAATATTAAATATTTTATAAAACAATAATATATGATATTATAAATATTAATATGGTTATATTATAATGTAATAACAAATTTTAATCCCATAAAAATGAGGACAATGCATGTTCCACTATAAAAAGAAAAGCATGACATAAGAGGCTTCATCTCAATTTCCCTCTTTGAGGTATATTCTAATATTATGTACATAATTTTTTTATACGAGTTATATACAACCCATTTAACATGTAATATTATGATTAATTACATATTAAAGAAATTTTTTGATTCAATTTCATTTTTTCATATAACTGTATTGGACTTAAGAGATCTGAGATGGTAAAAGTTTCTCAAATTAATATATTTTCATTGGGTTATATTAATTCTTAAATTTATTAGAAATTATATGACTATATATGTATTAACTATATAATGACCCATAATTTACAAACATTTTTATTAATTAAGAATTGAATCATCATTATTAAACATATAACAAAACCATGATAGGACTGTATTGGTATAGTGTCTTTATAAACTGGGAAACCTAAACAACTGGTTCATAAAGAATCTACATTGTCTCCCATTTATTTCATCATATCTAGAGTTCCTTTTTGCATATCCTACTTAATAACCTTCTTACCAACCTAGGGAAAAGAAAACATAAAAATGGTGATCTAAAATTCTTATTAAGTGTAATCAAAGGAAATATAAATCATATCATATTCATAAGAACATAACATTTTGAAAATCTTCACCTGCGAAAGAGATCATAATATCATAACATGGGAAAAATCATAGTATTGAAATATAACCCAAAAATTCATAACAAAAAACATGTAACTTTTTGGAATACACTCATAATCATAGAAAATCTTTTATTATTAATAAATACTCATTTCCAATACTTTCATAGTGGACAATGTTCATTTCTGAACCGAGTTCACTCCATGTTCCAGTCCTCTATCACTGAACCAGAGTAACATTCCGTTCCAGCCTTGTATATCTCATGAGATATAAATCCCAACCCAATGAATTTTAAGGAGATTTAGGTCCCACCCATCTCATAATGAAACCATTATTATGTTTTCCACAAAATCATAAATCATATATCACAACATAACCCATGTAATTAAAATGAGATTCCAAAACATCATGCTTCATAAAATAAAACATATAAGAGAAAAGGACTTCATAAAAAAGTTCCATCATAAAATAATTAAATCAATGTAAAAATAGGGATAGGAACAGAATCCTATATTATCTTAGATGGAAAATAATTTTGAGAAAACACTTGAACTCTATTCTTGAGGAAAATATCCTTTCAAATTTAAATTCATTTTTTCTTTGTTAACATGTCATAAAAATTTAAACTAAAAGAAGTTAATTAAAAATAAACTTAAAAACTTTTATAGTAAGATTCACGGAAATAATGTTAAATGAAACCATAAAAATCCATTCATATCGTTTAGGTTAAAAAAACATTCTTCTCGTACATTGGCCAGAAAAGTCAAAAAATATCTCATAATTAAAACGAAAAAAGATTCCTTTCATATCATTTAATAAAAATTCACCAATAGGTAAAAGTGTATTTAAAAAATTTTTGGAGGATATAAATAATATTACATATTGAGGAAACAACGGTGTATATGATAAATATTCCCTAGTAAATTCTGAAGTATAAACAATCTCGGATACAAATGAGATTGTGACATTTTCCCTTACCTTAGTTCTGATATGCTTAATATGTATCATAAACTCCTATATAATGATTTAAATAATGTCATTGACTTATTAAATAATCATATTCATTGTCATGATATCATATATGGTCATATTCTTATCTTCTTATTAGTAATATTTCATTGCTACTAGTTATTCGGGTGTTTATTGATTTATGTCCCGATATGTGTTTTGTCTAATACATTCTTATTCCTATTTTTAGGTTATAGATACCTCATTTAAATAATTTTATTAGTGTAATATATATCATATTTATTCATTCAATTCATTTATATAATCATTATTCAATGAAGATCATGTAGAACGAGTCACATCCCATCGTAGAGACGGTAGGCCGTACGTACACACGAGCGATGATATCATTCTTTTGATATTATAATCATATATAATTGAATGATATATCATATATAAAGAATCATAATAATGTTATACTAATTAATTATTTCATTTATACTCATTATTATACCCATCCAAATAATGAAATGGTTGAATAACAAACTACACCACGACGTGGAGATGTTAAGCCGTACGTACGCACGTGTGGTGTCATTTTCATTAATTGGATGGATAAAATAACTAATATGGTTGTAATATTTTTATAATAAAATCATTGTATATAAATGATTCTAGATTTGTTATTTTATAATGTAATATACAATGAAGAAGGAAGTGGAAGAAGAATGTAACTTGAAATAGGTTGTGAGATATTTACCTCTTCCGCGGGTTCTTCTTTTTCATTTGATCAAAATGGCTCTATAGGTTTGATTGCAGACTTAATAAAGGCCTCTAGGATGAAGGGAGGATAGTTTAGTGGGTATTTGGTCAGGGTTTGTCAGAGAAAAATGGATTTGGATGTGTGAATTAGAGAGAAGGGGGAGTTCCCTTTTATAAGAGAGGTAAGGGCCACCTTAGGAAAAAAATAAAATATTATTTTATAATAAATTCATATTAGGTTTATAATGGATCCAAAGTGACTTATTTACCGGATATGGTGGGGATGGGTCTAAATACTCTCAACAAATAGGTTTTATACAATTTTAGGATACTCTTTTAAACTAATCATTTATATTTAACTCTATGATAAAAAATTTAACTTTTACCGTGTCTTCTTGTATTCTTACACTATATGGTTATTAAACTTACTATAAACTATCAATAGAACCCCAATTGGTTAAATAATGTAATTTATATTATTATATAAGTCTTTTTACCAAACCTTATATTTTATTATGAATAGAAAATCAATTAATGATTTAATATTTGTTTTAAAAACTCTTTAATGTCAATTTTGACACTTTTTGGTATTTTATTTTTTATAAATTCATAACAGTATTATTAATTTGATTAGAATTCATCTAACAAACCCTAATATGATATGTTATCTTATAAAATTATTTTATTTCATAAAAAGTCTCAAATTAAATTTATTTGGGTATTTATAATATCAATAATGATAATATTTCATTAATAAGGTAATTAATGCATCATCATTGTGTCATAAATAAAATAAATTATATAATGTATAAAAATTATAAATAAAATAAAATTATGTAGAAAGTATTTTTATATTTCTAATGAATATTTATAGTATAATTTATTTTTGTATAGTCCTATATTAGAAATGATTTACTTATTAAACTTTGATTTTAATTATTTTAACCCTTCTTTGTATTAAATAATAATAAATGTCCTAATCTATTCAATGTTGACCTAAATGGTCATATTTTATTCTTAAGTTTGTTTTCGATTGAATTACACATCACCAATAGAATTAGGACATGTGTTATGAAAATAATAATATCATTTTTACCCTTAATTAGCCAATTTACTTTTAACCGTGGTAAATTAAAGTAAAAAGTTACTATTCACCAAAAATTAATTTATCTTATTGAACTAAATTTTAATCCTTCATATAAACCATGTCTCTCGCATTTTATAAATTCAACCCACATATGCGGTAAAATTATGTTTTATGTAAATTTGAAAATTCTCCTAGGAGGTGGTTAAAGGACGGTAAAAGTTCAATAAAAATGTTATATTTCAAAATTTATTATAAAATGACTCCAATGAATTATAATGAACTTATATAGGTATTATGTATCTATTTTGACCTAAATAAGTCTAAATAAAATAAATAATTATTTAAATAAAGATTCAGTTTTAAACTATAAATCTTTGGTTTTCACTATTCACCAAAAATTGAACGTTTTCAGAAAAATACCAAAAATTCACCCTAAGCTAATTTTGATATTCCGAATCCAAAAATAAAGTCCATTTTGAATGGTAAAATTTCTATATTTTCAAAAAGTGTGTGTTACTATCCATAACAGCTAGATTATATAATATTTTAATAACACATCGTTGTTTAGTGAAACTCGATATTGCGTACAACAGAAGCTATTGAGGAAGGTTGCTCTTGCATCTAATACATGCCAAGACATTGTTGTGTGTAGTGAAATATTCATTTGGTGTTGCATGTAACATAATACATAAAAACAAAATATTTCTCATAAAATCTCAGGGTGTTGCATTCTACCCCCCTTAAAAAGAATTTCACCCTCAAAATTCGTCACATCGTAGCAAACAGATGAGGATACCTCTCACTCATCATATCCTCAAGTTCCCAAGTAGATTCTTATAATTTTTGTTTCCTATATAAAACTTTATCCAATCCAGTGGTCTTGTTTCATAGAAATTTTTTTGCTACGATCTAGAATCTCTATTGGCTATTGTTCATAAGAAAGATCTTTCTCCAGCAGTACAACTTCTGTGCTTAGTACATGTGAAGGATCAGCTATGTACTTTATCAGGAGAGATACATGAAACACATCATGAAAATGTTAGAGATTATGTGTTTTTCAAAAGTTCTTTCCTTTTCTGCTTTCTCATCAACAAGATCAGGTCATAATAGTATTCCTTCCCCAACATCATCCTAGCAAGTTAATGTTCAACATTTCTTTCCATAGAGATATTCATAAAGAACCATCTGAATAATAGAGTGAAAGATATTATTATATAAAAATTCCTCCAAAAGTTGGTATTGATCCCAAAAACCTTTGAAATCCATAGAGCAAACACTCAACATGTTTTCTAGAGTTTGAATTTTCCTCTCAGGCTGACCATTAGTCTGAGGATGATAAGTAGTGATGAAACTCAACGCTGTATCTAGAGTATGCAAAAGGCTTCGCTAAAACATCGAGGTAATCCTCGAATCCTGATGAGATATAATCAAAAGTGGTACTCCATGAAATCATACCACTTCTATCACATATATTCAGGAAAGCTGATCAAGAGAGAAATATTCTATAATAGCAAGGAAGTGTGTCGACTTCATAAGACAATAAACTAAAACCCAGATAGCATTATTGCCTTTGGATATTTTAGGATGTCCAAGGAAAAAGTCTATAGTGATATTTTCCCATTTCCATTCTATTATGGGTAATTGTTGCAAAATCCCCTTAGGCTTCTGTCTCTCAGCTTTAACTTTCTGAAAAACCAAGCATCGAGAGACATATTCAGCAACATCTCTTTGCATTGCATCCCACCAGAGGTACTCCTTCAGGTCCCTATACATCTTCGTTCCTCCAGATTGAATTTAGAATTTACAAGTATGATCTTCATCCAATATTTCCTTCCTTAATTATGGTATGGGAGAAACAGAATCCCGATTCCTAAACATTATTATTTTATCACAATTAATGTGGAATTTAGGAACATTTCTCACCTTCTTTTATAACTCTACATATTCTTTATGTGCCCCTTTAATCTTTACATGTATATATGGTTAAACATTCTTTTGAGAAACATACAATTTTACCCTTGCATTATAATTCCATGATCCTTCCTTTGTAAATCCATAAATATAGGATCTTTTGTGATCCTCATCATGGATAAGCTAGCATGGCCTTGTTGACATAATGCGTTTTCCACCTTGTTTTCATTCCAAGGGTGGTAATGAATTGAGCAGGCGTAATCCTTAATCCGCTCCAACCATATTCTTTGGTGCATATTCAGATCTTTTTGTGTGAAAATATACTTTAAACTTTTATGATCAGAATATATATCACACATTTCAGAATAAAGATAATGCCTCCAAATCATTAATGAAAAGATTACCGCATCTAACTCTAAATCATGAGTTGGGTAATTCTGCTTAGGGATTTGCAACTTCCGTGAGGCATAATCTATCACCATATCATTTTTAATGAGTATAAACCCCAATCCATTCATGGATGCTTCACTGTAGATCACAAACCTTTCTTTACTATAAGGCATTTTGAGCACAAGTGCAGTGGATAACCTTCTTTTTTACTCCTTGAAAATCTCTTCACACTCCTCCATCCAAACAAATATAACTACTTTTCAAGTCAACCTAGTGAGTGGATTAGATAATCATGAAAAATATTTCAATAAATGTCAATAATATCCATCCAAATGAAGAATACTTAGAATCTCAGTTACTCTTGTTGGTCTTGAACATATTTTGATAACCTCTGTTTTTGTTGGATCCTTAGATATCCCCTATTTTGAGATTATGTGACACAAAAATGATACTTTTTGAAACCAAAATTTACACATGGTAAATTTGGCATAAAGCTTCTCCTTTCATAGGGTCTTTAATATAATTCTCATGTCATCTTCATGTTCTTTCATGATCTTTGAATAGAAGAGAATATCATCTATAATGACTACCACAAACTGATCAAGATATTCTCCAATGACTCTATTCATTAGATCCATGAAGATAGCAGGGGGATTAGTAAGGCCAAATTCCATCACTATAAATTCATAGTGTCCATACCTTATACAGAAATCCATATTTGGTATATCCTTCATTTTTACCCTTAATTGAAGATACCTTGAATGAAGATAAATCTTGGAAAAGTATTGAGCTCGGAGTAGTTGGTCAAACAAGTCATCAATGTGTGGGAGAAGATATTTGTTCTTGATAGTGATCTTGTTCTGTTCTTGATAATCAATGCAGTGTCTCATTGATCCATATTTCTTCTTAACAAAGAGAACAGGTTCTCCCCAAGGTGATGCACTAGGGTGTATGAATCCCTTATCATGATTCTCTTGGAATTTCCTCTTCAATTCCCGCAACTAAATTTGGTCCATTCAATATGGTTTCATTGAAATGGTCATATCACCCAGTATGATTTCTATTAAAAACACAACTTCACGATTTAGTGGAAGACCTGGCAATTCCTCTGGAAAGACATCATAAAACTCCTGTAAAATGGGCATATTATTATTTGTGAGTTTCTCTCCAACCATTTGGGATAAATAAGCTTCATTTATTTGAATCAAGACCCATAATATGGAAGAAATTTTCACTTGAATGTTATATTCATCCTTGCATCAATAGATAATCATTTATTGATTGAGAATATGAAATGTGACTTTATTTATTTTGCAATCGATATGAGCTCCTTATAAGAAAAGCCAATCCATGCCAAGAATCACATCAAATTACACTATAATAAGGGTCACAAGATTTGTAGGAATCACTTTCCCAAAAACCTCAATTGGAGAAGAATTATAATCATTTGATGCAACCATTGTTCTATTAAGAGTTTTCATAGCTAACTCAACAGCTAATTGTTGAGGTAGTACGTCGATACCCTTGGAAAATTATTCAGAAATAAAATAGTGGGTGGATCAAGAATCAAATAAAACATTTTCTACTTTGGAGTGGATGGTAAGTGTACCTTTCACCACTTAGTTATCTTAATCCACATCACAGATATAAATTTTATGTGACATTACATTTTATTTGGGCTTAGGAGTTTGTTGACGTCGATCATCATCAACAACCCTTTGATTGGGGTATTTATTAGCATAATTCCTCATTTCCATGTACATGTAACATTGATGTGTAGGTGTTGGATTCTATGTTGCATTTTCTTTGTTCACATCAAGAGACGTATTTTTTCCATCATTATGGAATTGAAATTCCTGATGACCTTATTTTCCACATTTGAAATATTTACATGTCCCTTTAAGACAATTACCTCCATGTTTCTTTCCACACTTTGAGCATAAGGGAAAACTCATCATCTTTTCTGTGTGGTCTATAGATTTCCCAATGATTTCCATATTCCTCTTCTTATAAAACCCATATGACTGATGGGTTACTCCAATCTCCATATCATCATTGAGAGCACATCGAACAATTTCCTCATAGCTATTGAAGTCCCTTATGGATAATGCCCTTTGAAGACATGGTTCTAAGGCACTAATTAATCAATCGATCTTAATCTCATGTTGGATAATAATTCTGAATGTGTACCTTGCAAGCCTTGTAAAAATTTATTCGTAGGTACCAATAGATTAATCATCCTTTTGATTTAGTAAAAGAAACTCCTTCTCCATCTTTTTTCAAAGAATACTAGGGAAGTACTTATTGAAAAATATGTTCATGAACTCCTCCCATTCCATGGACTCAATTTCGTCTCATTTCCTCGTATTCATGATCGGATTTCACCGTTGATCAGCTCCACCATCAATACGATATACTATTAAGATGACATTATCTTGTTCAGAACATTGTAGAACTGAAAATATCTATTTAGTGGTGTTGATCCATTATTCAGCCACTAATGGATCAGTATACCCACTGAATGAGGGTGGATGCTGCCTCATGAATGATTCAATAGAATGTTTCACCTTCCTTTTCTTGTTTGTAAGTCCTCCATGATTCAAATCTTGAGAAATTTTTTTGATCATGGTTGCAAGATTTTTCATTCAATCTCCCATAACGTTTGGCTGCTCAGGGGGACAATCATTGAATTGCCCATCACATTCAGCATTAACACGGTTCCTTTGGGTTCCAGCCATTGAAAAAAACCAATAAACATAGTGTGTCAAACACCAATAATAATATCTAAAGAAAATAATCATGAATAAAATTTCACACTTAAGATATTATCATAGGTTAATCATGGAGATTTCTAAAACACTAATATTGTGTTTTATGCCTAGAAATATCCATAGGGTTCTTACTAAGGCTTTCACATACTAGTTTCCAAAGGATAACTATACCTTTACTCTGATACCAAATATAATGACCCATACATTACATTAATTTTTATTACATCATAATTGAAGAAAACTTATTACAAAATATAAAAAAACCATTATTGGACCGTATAGGTATAGTGTCTTTAAAAACTGGGAAACATAATCAACTCGTTCATAAAGAATCTACATTGTCTCTCATTTATTTCATCATATCTGGAGTCCCTTTTGGAATATCCCACATAATACCATTTTTCTTGACCTAGGGAAAAGAAAACATACAAAAGGGTGAGCTCAAATTCTCAGTAAGTGTAAACAAAAGAAATATCAATCATTCATATCCATAAGAACATAACATTTTGAATATCTTAACCTGCAAAAGAGATCATAATATCATAACTTGGGGAAAATCATTGTAGTGGCATGTAATCCCAAAAATAATAACATAAAACATTAAACTTTGTGTAATACACACATAATCATATAAAATCATTTCTTATTAGTCAAGACTCATTTCCAAGACTATCATAGTGGACAATGTCCATTTTTAAACCGAGTTCACTCCTCGTTCCAGTCTTATATCACTGAACTGGAATATCTTGCCCTTCCAGACATGTCCTTCTCATGAGATATAAATAATTACCCAATTCATTGGAGGGAGATATTGGTCCCACCCATCTCATAATTTAACCATTCTTATGTGTTCCAAAAAATCATAAACCATATATCATAGCATAACCCATGTAATAAAAATGTGATTCTTAAACACCATGACATCATAACATAAACCATACAACATAAAAGGAATTCATAAAAATAATTCCATAATCACATAATAAAATCAATGTAAAGATAGAGATAGAAACAAAACCATATATTATCTTAGATGGAAAATAATTTTGATAAAAGTTTTGCACTCTATTCTTGAGGAAAATATCCTTTCTACTTTAAAAACATTTTTCCTTTCTTAACATGTCATAAAATTTTAAACTAAATGAAGTTAATTAAAAATAAACTTGAAAACATTTAAAAGAATCTTCATGGAAAAAAATTTCAATTAAATCATAAAAATATATTCATTCCATATAAGTTAAAAAAACATTCTTCTTGTACTTTATCCGGAAATATCAAAAAGTATCTCCTACTGAAAACGACAATAAATTCCTTTCTTATATTTTATTAAAAATTTACCACTAAGTAAAATTGGATTTAAAAAATTTTAGGATAATATAAATAAAATTTCATATTCAAGAAACATGGGTGTGGATGATAAATATGCCCCAGTAAATTCTACAGTATAAACAATCTCAGATAAAAATGAGTTTGTGAGATTTTCCCTTACCCTAGGTCCAATATGCTTTGTACATATCTAAACCTCCTGTATAATGACTTAAATAATGTCATTGACTTATTATAGAATCAAATTCATTGTTATGATATCATATATGGTAATATTATTATCTTCTTTTTAGTAATATTTCAATTCTACTTGTAATTCGGGTGTTCATTGCTTTATGTTCTTATGCGTGTTTTGTAGAATAAATTATTATTCCTCTTTTTAGGATATATATACCTCATTTAAAGAATGGTATTAGTGTAATATATATCATATTTATTCATTAAATTAATTTATATAATAATTATTCATTGAAGATCATGTAGAACAAGTCATATCAAATCGTGCAGATGGTAGGTCGTACGTACGCACAAGAAATGATATCATTCTTCGGATTTTAAAATATTATATAATTGTATGGTATATCATATATAGATAATAAGAATAATGTTATATTTATTATTTATATCATTTATTGTATCATCCAAGATATATAAAGAATAAATCATTTTCATATTTATTAATATTTACGAATTAAATATTAATGTAACTTTAAAGGGGTTGCTATGTTCAATAGCGTACCCGATACGCAACAAAGAGTTTCTTTGAAATCTTACGTTGCACACCAGTGGTAAAATAATATAATTTTAAATGGTAGTTAACACGTAGCCATTTTATTAGTGGGAATGAATAGAAATAACTAAAATATGATTATATATGTTTTTTTAAATGTTTTTACATTTATCCAATAAAAGATAAAGGCTTAAAATAAGAAAAGAATTCAATTTTAGGCATATATACTCTAACATTCACTAAAGGCCGACCTATCACCTTTTAATGGAGAACCATCCATAAATATAGTTATGGTAACTCTTATACATTCTATTAGACCAAATAAAATTCTTCTTTATATTCGGGACATCAAATTTTACTTTGTGTAAATTTTTGGTATTTTTCCGATAAAGTTCATTTTTAATGAATAGTGAAAACAGTTGTATATTAATTCAAAACCTATTTTTAATGTAATTTATTTATATGATTAGATTATCTTTTTAATTGGTTTTAAAGTGAAATTATAATATAATTTTACCATTTAATCCAATGGTGGTCATTGGAATTAATTTCACCTTGAAATTGGACTTAAACTAGTGTTAAACTTTTGATACATAATATTTCATTAAAACACTCTATTTGTTTTGACAACGGGAATTAATTATTAAATTAATTAATGAAACTTATATGTTTTTAATTTTGTAAAATAGACATCATTTTTGATTTCATAATATCAAATATACCTTAGGGTGATGTTTTGGTATTTTTTTGAAAAACTTCAATTTTTGATGAATAGTGAAACCACTAAGTGGTACTTAAAAACTGATTTTTCATTTAAATGAAATTTTACCACCCTTGTGTTTTTAATTTTAAAAATCCAACATACATGGTTGTCATTATGAAGTAAAATGTGGTTCAATGGGATTAAAATAATTTTTTGGTGAATAGTAACTTTTATGTTTTTAATCACGATTGGAGGTAATTAGTGTAATTTAAGGAAAAAATAATGTTTTAGTAATATGAAATGACCTAGACACATGTCCTACCATTATTTGATGTTTCATGGCCGACCAAGACAATCCATGGGTCATCTTGGGGACCCCATGGAGCCACTTTGGTAGGAAAATGACATTAATAACTTTTTCTTTATTGTTAAAATAAAAATGTCACAAACATGAGTTGTTTTACTAAAACAACTTTTAAATGGGGTTATACAATTAATATTTTTGACTATAAATATTAATTATAAATCTAAAAATATTTCATACATCATGATATCTTTTTTATAATTTTTAGTCACAATATAAATTAAATTATTAATGACACCATGATGATTCATCGATTACCTCATTATTTAATGATATAAATATAATGAAAAGATAATTTAAAATTTAAGACCTACCCATGTCAAAAACCTATTGGATGGGTGGATTTCGAACTGTTATCTCCTTATCTTCTAAATATATAATTGTGTGACATTTTAAATAAGAAAATAATTTTATAATAATTTAACCTTTTATAACATTCCAAGAGTGCCCCTCCTCTACTCTTATAAAAGGCCCCCACCTCTACCACCTTAACCACACCTCTCAAGCCTTTGGCTCGGCCAACCCATGCCCATTTTGTCTCTCCACTTCCCTCTTTTACTCTTAGAGGCCTCACTTTGGGCATAAGTCATCCCAAAAAATCCTTTGAGCTCAAATCAAAAAGAGTTACCAGTTTTAAAGGTAGTGTTTTCTCTTGTGTTCTTATGTTTTATTTTGCTTCTCCAGCCCTATAAACTATTTTTATTCCTTTATTTTGTAACAACTCCAGTATCTTAAATATTCTAGGATGTTTTTATAAGAATTATTCGAGCTACAATTACACACACCTACATCTAATTGTTAAAGAACATATTGTTTCTATGGATGGAGAATTTCTGCCTCACAAAACGATGATTGTTCAACACTCATGTAACACCTTCAAAGGTGGACATTAAGATGTAACTAAATTTATATATGATATATAATATGTTTATGTTTTATATAAGCTTCTATATTTTTCATTTATGACATACCTTTATGGTTTCCATTATGGGTAAATTCGATATCTTAATTTTAGGAAGTGTGGACTACCGCCCCCTCATAGTGATTTGATTCTTTAATACCATATGTGGTATGTATAATGGATAGATTGAATGATATTATATATGATAAAATACTGGAATTATAATACAATTATGTATCATTATGTTTTAATTACATTAAATATGAAATAGAATTGGAAGTACTGTTCATGCGTACGTACGACTTACCCTCTCCATGAATACTGCATTTCATTTCATACCCATAAATGTTTTGAAATATTATAAATGCATGAATATACTAGATATATATGATATATAAATCATGAGTATAACTCTGGATATAATGGATACATAAACAACTTGTAATTATAAAGAGCATATTTTTTACTCAAGTACCAATGATCGTTAAAACGACCGATATTAACTTAAATAATTTCATAGTGTTCACGACATGGTAATAAGTGATACAAAAGGAATAATGAAGTTGTAAAAAGTACATAAGTAAGTATAAATTATCTCAAGTTTATTATTCATGACGTTAAAGAACGATCGAGTCAATTTGGAACCGAGGTATGGGACTTCGTCTCAATCTCCTTTCATTGAGGCATATTTTTGTTTTATACACAACCTTCTTTTATAAGGTGTAATAAACCCTTTTAATATTATGTTTATACAAAAGGAACATTTTTTATACGAAACATTTTACTAAACGACAAAAGGGAATGTTTTTTTCATACGTCTGTGGTGACAACGACTTCCCCGCCTCCATGACCGTTATTTGAGTTTCATCTTCCTCTACAAGACATACCTTTTCTTTTTAAATGAAAAATAAATACGATGTTTTACTTTTCATTTATTTTTTTATTGAAAATGATTTTCATAATGTTTTTATATTAATGTGTTGTATTGATATCTTGTGATTAAAAAGTGGAAATGTTATATTTCCTTTAGGCATGTTTTATGTGATACCATTATGTTATGGTTCTTGGGAATTATTATGAAGATGAGTGGTTCCGGGATAAAATAAGGGCAGCTGAGATCGATATAGCTCTACAATGCATTGGGTAACACGAAGGGGTTAAACATTGAGGTTTCTCCGAAGAGATTTCGGGAATATACTGTGATGGGTATTCCAAACATAACCAAGAGGGTTACTCCCTACATAAGAATGTTATGAATGCCTCATGTTATCAATATGTATTATGATTTCTATGATTTATTCATGATTTGATGAGGTATGTTAAAGTGCTTATGTTTTATGTGTAAAGTATGACTTCATTCTTACTTATATATGTACTCATGTTTCCTTTCCATATAATTATATCCTTTATTGAGCTTTTTATGCTCATCCCAAGTTTTTGAAATTTTTTTCATAGGTCAAGGGAATGGTACATGATGTGATGATAGTGTCAATGAAGTTTCAAGAAATAATCCATGTTTTATTTTAAATAGGTTTCCGTTGATGGGAAAAATGAATACTATCTTTTATGTAACCACTTTGTTTAAATGTGGAATGTAATGCATGTTTTATGATATAATTCTCTAAAACTATAAACCTGAAAAGATCCTCAATGTGTAATCATGTAATAACTGAAGATTAAGTAAGGTTTAAGGCTGGGGCCTTATAGTTGGTATCAGAGGTCAGTTTAGACAACATTAGGAGTTAGAAAATTGTTAAATTATAAGTTAATTTATCGTATGATCGAAATGATATATCATTTAAGGATTACCATGTTGATTCGTCTAAGACATATCTGTCTTAAGAATTATTTTTCATAAAAGAAATAGAGCATCTTTTCTGGGAAGGCATACATAGGAGAATGACTTTCTGAATCAGCAACCAGAGATGTTCGGAATCAAAATCGAGCAGTTTACTACAGTGATGACTCAGTTGAATCAGGTGATAAATGATGGTTGTGTTTATTGATGATATTTTGGTGTTTTATAAAAGTAAAGAGGAGCATGAAATACATTTAAGGGTTATTTTTAAAAACTTAAAAGAAAATAAATTGTATGGTAAATTCAGAAAGTGTGAGTTTTGGTTGCAACAGATTTCCTTCATTGGTCATATTGGTTCTAAAGATGGGATAACTGTTGATCCTGCAAAAACAATGGTTGTTGAAGAATGGCCAAGACCCGCAAATATAATAGAGATTCATAGCTTCCTTGGTTTGGTAGGATATTACCGATGGATTGTTAGAAATTTTTCACGGTTATCTAGTCCAATGACTAAGCTAACTCAGAAGGGTGTTAAGTTTATCTGGACAAAAGAATGTGATGATTGTTTTCAGGAAATGAAAAGAAGATTGGTGAATGCTCCAGTTTTGTCACTACCTTCTAGGAATGGTGAGTTTTTATCTATAGTGATGCTTCATTGAAAGGACTTGGTTGTGTCCTAATTCAGAATGATCAGGTAATTACTTATGCTTCACGACAGTTGAAAACTCACGAGGTAAATTACCCTACACAAGATTTGGAATTAGCTGCTGTTGTTTTCGATTTAAAAATTTGGAGGCATCATTTGTATGGAGTAAAGTGTGAGATATATACTGATCACCAAAGTTTAAAGTATATATTCACTCAGAAATAATTGAAGAAGAGATAGAGGAGATGGATAGAATTAATCAAGGACTATGATTATACAATTCATTACCCTCCGGGTAAAGCAAATAAAGTGTCTGGTGCTTTGAGTCGAAAAAGTAAATCTTCATTAACAATGTTTCGTTTGGAACCTGATCCTTTGGTTAAGTATTTGATGAACATTGGCATAGAAGTTGTTAATGTAGGGTGTCCTTATATTTTGTTTTAGGTATCGGTGAAAACATCTCTATCAGACAAAAGTAAGCAAGCACAGAAGCAAGATAGCGAGTTGATGAAAAAGGTAGAGCTAGTTTAGAAGGGTAAGTTGCCTGAATTAAACATTGATAATGATTGTGTTTTTATATTTGGGAAGAGATTGTGTGTGTCTTTTGATTTACAGTTGAAGAGATATTTGTTATGTGAAACTCATAGTTCTCCGTTTTCAGTCCATCCTGGAAGTACTAAGATGTATAGAGATCTTTGGGAGTATTACTGGTGGGATGGAATAAAAAGAGATATTTTGATTTTACTGTGAAGTGTTTGACTTGTCAATAGGATAAAGTAGAGAGGCAGTTACTGAAATGGATGCTTCATCCTTTACCAATGCCATAGTGGAAATGGGAGGATATATCCATGGACTTTGTTGTGGGATTGCCGAAGACACCTCAAGGTAATAATGAAATCTGGGTTATTGTTGATCGCTTTAATAAATATGCTCTTTTCCTTGCCATACGAGATAATTTTTCCCTAGATCAACTTTCTCGTTTTTTATCTTAAAGAGATAGTCAGGTTACATGGAGTTCCTCACTCCATTGTATCTGACCGTGATCTGAGGTTCACTTCTAAATTTTGGAAAGGCCTTCATAAGTTTTTGGGTACTGAATTAAATTTTAGTACAACTTTTCATCCTCAATCAGATGGGCAGTCAGAACGAACAATTCAGACATTGGAGGATATTCTACGTGCTTTTTCGATGGATTATCAGGGATGTTTGGACCAAAATCATACTTTGGTTGAGTTTTATTATAATAACAGTTTTCAATCCACTATACAGATGGCACCGTTTGAGGCATTATATGGGAAGCGGTGTCAAACTCTAGCTTTTGGTATGAAGTGGGTGAAAGGAAGTTGATGGGACTAGAATTGGTAGAACATATGGAAGAAAAAGTTTAGTTGATTCATAAACACATGAGAACAGTTCAAAGTAGGCAGAAAAGTTATGCGGATAACCGGAGGAAGGATCTACCTTTAGAGGTAGGTGATCATGTTTTTCTCAAAGTCTCACCATGAAAAAGTGTGATGCGATTTGGTAAGGAAGTAAAGATGAGTCCAAGGTTAATTGGACCATATGAAATTCTAGAGAAAGTTGGATCAGTTGCATACAGAGTGGCATTACCTCCTAGTTTATCTCAGGTACACAATGTTTTTCATTTTTCAGTGTTGAGAAAGTACATGCCAGATCCATCTCATGTTTTGAGCCCAGAGGTAGTTCAGTTGGAAGAGAATCTCTCTTATGAAGAACAACCATTCAAGATACTTGACCGTAGAGAGCATGTGTTGCAGAATATGGTAATTCACCAGGTAAAGGTTGTATGGAATAACAATATTATTGAAGAGGCAACATGGGAATCTGAAAAATCTATGAGGGATAAATACCCCCACTTATTTTGATAATTGAACAAAATTGCGAGGAAGAAATTCCCAAAAGGGGGGAAGGATGTAACATCCCATGTAAATAAATAATAAATCATTTTTATATTTATTAATATTTATGAATTAAAAATTAATTTTACTTTAAAGGGGTTGCTATGTTCAATAGCGTACCCGATAAGCAACAAAGTGTTTCTTTCAAATCTTACGTTGCACAGAAATAGTAAAATAATATTATTTTAAATGTTAGTTAACACGTAGCCATTGTATTTGTGGGAATGAATATAAATAACTAATATATGATTATATATGTTTTTTTAAATGTTTTTACATTTATCCAAAAAAAAAGATAAAGGCTTAAAATAAGAAAATAATTCAATTTTAGGCATATATACTCTAACAATCACTAAAGGCCGACTTATCGCCTTTTAATGGAGAGCCGTCCATAAATATAGTTTTCGTCACCCTTATACATTCTATTGGACCAAATAAAATTCTTCTTTAGAATTGGGACATCAAATTTTACTTTGTGTTAATTTTTGGTATTTTTCTGATAATGTTCATTTTTTAATGAATAGAGAAAATTGTTGTATTTTAATTCAAAATCTCATTTTAATATAATTTATTTATATGATTAGATTATATTTTTAATTGGTTTTAAAGTTAAATTAAAATATATTTTTACCATTTAATCCAATGGTGGTCATTGGAATTAATTTCACCTTGAAATTGGACTTAAACTAGTGTCAATCTTTTGATACATATTGTTTCATAAAAACACGCTATTTGTTTTGACAGCGAGAATTAATTATTAAATAAATTAATGAAACTTATATGTTTTGAATTTTATAAAATAGATATAATTTTTCAATACATAATATCAAATATATCTTAGAGTGATGTTTTGGTATTTTTCTGAAAAACATCAATTTTTTATGAATAGTGAAACCACTAAGTGGTACTTAAAAACTGATTTTTCGTTTAAATGAAATTTTACCACCTCATTGTTTTGAATATCCAAAATCCGACATACATGGTTGTCATTAGTATGTAAAATGTGGTTCAATGGGATAAGAATAATTTTTTTGGCGAATAGTAACTTTTATGTTTTTAATCGCAATTAGATGTAATTAAGGTAATTTAAGGTAAAAATAATGATTTAATAATATGAAATGACCTAGACACATGTCCTACCCATATTGGATGTGTCATGTCCGACCATTAAAATCCATGGGTCAACTTGGGGACCCCAGGGAGGCACTTTGGTAGGAGATGACATTAATAACTTTTTATTTAATGATAAAATAAAAATGTCACAAACATGAGTTGTTTTACTAAAACAATTTTTAAATGGGGTTATACAATACATATTTTTTACTATAAATATTAATTAGAAATATAAAAATATTTCCTACGTAATGATATTTTTTTTATAATTTTTAGACACTATATAAATTATATTATTTATGACACCATGATGATGCAGCGATTACCTCATTATTTAACGATTTAAATAAAATGAAAAGATAATGTACAATATAAGACCTAAACATGTCCAAAACCTATTGTACGGGTTTATTTATAACTCTTAGAACCTTATCATAGAAATATATAATTTTTGGACCTTTAAATCCGAAACTCATTTTATAATAAAGTAACCTTTTATAACTTTCCAAGAGTGACCCTCCTCTCTTCTTATAAAACTCCCCCACCTCTACCACCTTACCCACACCTCTCAAGCCTTTGCCTCGGCCAAACTCTGCCCATTTTGTCTCTCCACCACCATATCTAACTCCTAGAAGCCTCACTTTGGGCAGATGTCTCCCCAAGGAAGCCTTTGAGGTAATATCAAAAAGAGTTACCCTTTTAAAGGTTGTGTTTTCTCTTCTGTTCTTATGATTTTGTTTTGCTTCTCCAACCCTCTAAACAATTTTTATTACTTTATTTTCTAACAACACCACTATATTCAATATTCTAGGATTTTGTTATAAGAATTATTTGACTACACTTACACACACCTACATCTAATGGATAAAGAACATATTGTTTCTGTGGATGGCCAATTTTTGCCTCACGAAATGATGATTGTTCAACACTCATATAACACCTTCAAAGGTGACCATTAAGATGTCACTAAATTTATATATGATATATAATACGTTTATGTTTTACTTATTCTTCTGTATTTTTCATTTACGACATACCTTTATGGTTTCCATTATGGGTAAACGCAATATCTTCATTTTCGGAAGTGTGGACTACGACCCCCTCAAAGTGATTTGATTCATTAATACCATATGTGGTACGTATAAAGGATAGAATGAATGATATTATATATGATACAATACTGTAATTATAATATTATTATGTATTATTATGTTTTAATTCCATTAAATATGAAATAGAAATAGAAGTAGCGTTCATGCGTACGTACGGCTTACCGTCTCCATGAACGGTGCATTTCGTTTCATACCTCTAAATGTTATGTAATATTATAAATGCATGTATATACTGGATATATATGATATATATGATATATACATCATGATTATAACTCTATATATAATGGATACATGAACAACTTGTAATTATAAAGAGCATATTTTTGAATCAAGCACCCATGATCGTTAAAACAATCGATATTAACTTAAATAATTTCATAGTGTTCATGACATGGTAATAAGTGATATAAAAGAAATATTGAACTTCAAAAAGGTTCTTGAGCAAGTAGAAATTAACTAATGTTTATTATTCAGGACGTTAAAGAATGATCGAGTCAAGTCGGACCTGAGGTGTGGGACTTCGTCTCAATCTCCTTTCATTGAGTTATATTTTTGTTTTATACACAACTTTCTTTTATACGGTGTATAAACCCCTTTGACTTTTACTTTTATCCAAAAGATATATTTTTTATATGAAGCGTTTCACTAATCGACAAAAGGGAATGTTTTAGTCGTACGTATGCGGGGACAATGTCTATTCCTTCGTGGTGACCATTACTTGAGTTTTGGCTTCTTTTACAAGGCATACCTTTTCTTTTTAAATGAAAAATAAATACGATGTTTTACTTTTCTTTTATTTTGGTATTGAAAATGGTTTTCATAATGTTTTTATATCAATGTGTTTTATTGATATCTTGGGATTTAAAGTGGGAATGTTATGTTTCCTTTATGAATGTTTTATGTTATACGATTATGTTATGGTTCTTGGTCATTATTATGAAGAATGGTGGTTCCGTGATAAACTAAGGGTGGGTGAGCCCGATATATCTCTCCAATACATTGGGTAATGCGAAGGGGTTAAATGTTGAGGTTTCTTCGAAGAGATTTAGGGAATATATTGTAATGGGTATTCCAATCATAACCAAGAGTGTTACTCCCTACGTAAGAATTCTATAAATGCCTCAATTTACCTTTATGTCTTATGATTTCTATAATTTTTTCATGATTTGAGGAGGTATGTTAAAGTGATAATGTTTTATGGGTAAGGTATGATTTCAGTCTTATGTATATATGTACTCATGTTTCCTTTCAATATTTTTATATCCCTTACTGAGCTTTTTATGCTCATTCCAAATTTTTTAAATACTTTTCACAGGTCAAGGGAAAGGTACATGATGTGATGATAGTGTCAATGAAGTGTCAGGAAAGAATCCATGTTTTATTTTAAATAGGTTTCCATTGACGGGTAAAATTAATACTATCTTTTATGAAACCACTTTGTTTAAATGTGGAATGTAATGCATGTTTTATGATATAATTATCTAAAACTCACAACCTGAAAAGATCCTCAATGTATAATCTTGTAATAACTGAAGATTAAGTATGGTTTAAGGCTGGGGCCTTATAGTTGGTATCAAAGGTCGGTTTAGACAATATTAGGAGTTAGGAAATTTTTAAATTATATGTTAATTTATGGTATGATTTAAATGATATAGAATTTAAGTATTACAATGTTGCTTCGTCTAAGATATATCTATGTTAAGAATTATTTTTCATAAATGAAATAGAGCAACTTTTCTGGGAAGGCATATAGAGGAGAATGACTTTCTGAATCAGCAACCAGAGACGGTCGGAATCAAAATCGAGCAGTTTACTTCAATGATGACTCAGTTGAATCAGGTGATAAATGATGATTGTGTTTATTGATGATATTTTGGTGTTTTATAAAAGTAAATAGGAGCATGAAAGACATTTAAGGGTTATTTTTCAAACATTAAAAGAAAAGAAATTGTATGGGAATTACAGAAAGTGTGAGTTTTGGTTGAAACATATTTCTTTCCTTGGTCATATTGTTTCTAAAGATGGGATATCTGTGGATCCTACAAAAACAATGGTTGTTGAAGAATGTCCAAGACCCACAAATGTAACTGAGATTCGTAGCTTCCTTGGTTGGCAGGCTATTACCGAAGGTTTGTTAGAAAGTTTTCACAGTTATCTAGTCCAATGACTAATCTAACTCGGAAGGGTGTTAAGTTTATCTGGACAAAAGAATGTGATGATTGTTTTCAGGAACTGAAAAGAAGATTGGTGAATGCTCCAGTTTTGGAACTACCTTCTAGGAATGGTGAGTTTGTTATTTATAGTGATGCTTCATTGAAAGGACTTGGTTGCTTCCTAATGCAGAATGATCAGGTAATTTCTTATGCTTCATGACAGTTGAAAACTCAAGAGGTAAATTACCCTACACATGATTTGGAATTAGTTGTTGTTGTTTTCGCTTTAAAAATTTTGAGGCATCATTTGTATAGAGTAAAGTGTGAGATATAAACCGATCACAAAATTTTAAAGTATATATTCACTTAGAAATAATTGAACATGAGATAGAGTATATTGATAGAATTAATCAAGGACTATGATTTTACAATTCATTACCATCAGGGTAATGCAAATAAAGTGGCTGATGCTTTGAGTCGAAAAAGTAATGCTTCATTAACGATGTTGCGTTTGGAACCTCATACTTTGGTATGGATTTGATGAACTTTGGCATAGAATTTGTTAATGTAATATGTCCTTCAGTTTTTTAAGGTATCGGTGAAAACATCTCTATCAGAGAGAAGGAAGCAAGCACAGAAGCAAGACAACGAGTTGCAGAAAAAGGCAGAGCTAGTTCAGAAGGGTAAGTTGTCTGAATTAAACATTGATAATGATTATGTTTTGAGATTTGGGAAGATATTGTGTGTTCCTTGTGATTTACAGTTGAAGATAGATTTGTTATGTGAAGCTCATAGTTCTCCTTTTTCAGTCCATCCTGGCAGTACTAATATGTGTAGAGATCTTCGAGAGTATTACTGGTGGGACAGAATGAAAAGGGATATTGTTGATTTTACTGTGAACTGTTTGACTTGTCAATAGGATAAAGTGGAGAGGCAGTTACCGAAAGGGATGCCTCAGCCTTTACCAGTTCCAGAGTGGAAATGGGAGGATATATCCCTGGACTTTGTTGTGGGATTGCCAAAACACCTGAACGTAATAATGAAATCTGGGTTATTGTTGATCGCTTGACTAAATCTGATCATTTCCTTTCCATACGATATACTTTTTCCCTAGATCAACTTTCTCGTTTGTATCTTAAAGAGATAGTCAAGTAACTTGGAGTTCCTCACTCCATTGTATCTGACTGTGATCTGAGGTTCACTTCTAACTTTTGGAAAGGCCTTCAGAAGTCGTTGGGTACTGAATTAAAATTTAGTATAGCTTTTCATCCTCAATCAGATGGGCAGTCAGAACAAAAAATTCATACATTAGAGGATATGCTACGTGCTTGTTCGATTGACTATCTGGGACGTTGGGACCAACATCTTTCTATGGTTGAGTTTTCTTATAATAACAGTTTTCATTCCACTATACAAATGGCACCATTTGAGGCAATATATGGGAAGCGATGTCGAACTCCAGCTTTTTGGGATGAAGTGGGTGAAATGAAGTTAATGGGATGAGAATTGGTAGAACAGATGGTAGAAAAAGTTCAGTTGATTTAGAAACACATGAGAAGAGCTCAAAGAAGGTAGAAGAGTTATGCGGATAACCAGATGAAGGATCTATCTTTTTAGGTAGGTGATCATGTTTTTTTCAAAGTCTCACCATGGAAAAGTGTGATGCGATTTGGTAAGAAAGGAAAGCTAAGTCCAAGGTTTATTAGACCATAGGAAATTCTAGAAGAATTTGTTTGAGTTGCATACTGAGTGGCATTAGCTCTGAGTTTATCTTAAATAAACAATGTTTTTCATGTTTCGATGTTGAGAAAGTACATGCTAGATCCATCTCATGTTTTGATCCCAGAGGTAGTTCAGTTGGAAGAGAATCTCTCTTATGAAGAACAAACAGTCCAGATACTTGACTATAGAGAGCATGTGTTGCAGAATATGGTAATTCAACACGTAAAGGTTGTATGGAAAAACCATATGGTTCAAGAGGCAACATGGGAATCTGAAAATGCTATGAGGGATAAATACCCCCACTTATTTTGATAAATGAATAAAATTGCGAGGACGCAATTCCCAAAAGGGAGAAGGATGTAACATCCCAGGTAAATAAAGAAAAAAGAATTTTCATATTTATTATTATTTACAAATTAAATAATAATTTTACTTAAAATGTGTTGCTATGTTTGATAGCGTACCCGATACGCAACAAAGAGTTTCTTTGAAATCTTACGTTGCACACTAGTAGTAAAATAATATTATTTTAAATGGTAGTTAACACGTAGCCATTGTATTGGTGGGAATGAATAGAAATAACTAATATATGATTATATATGTTTGTTTTAAATTTTTTTTACATTTATCCAATAAAAGATTAAGGCTTAAAATAAGAAAATAATTCAATTTTAGGAATATATAATCTAACATTCACTAAAGGCCGACTTATCACCTTTTGATAGAGAACCGTCCATAAATATAGTTTTTGTCACTATTATACATTCTATTGGACCAAATAAAGTTCTTCTTTAGAATCAAGACATCAAATTTTTCTTTGTGTAATTTTTTGGTATTTTTCTGATAAAGTTCATTTTTTAATGAATTGTGAAAAAAATTGTATTTAAATTCAAATCCTCTTTTAAATCTAATTTATTTATATGATTAGATTATCTTTTTAATTGGTTTTAATGTGAAATTAGAATATATTTTTACCATTTATTCCAATGGTGGTCATAGTAATTAATTTCACGTTGAAATTGGACTTAAACTAGTGTCAATCTTTTGATACATATTGTTTTATAAAAACATGCTATTTGTTTTGATAGCAGGAAATAATTATTAAATTAATTAATGAAACTTATATGTTTTGAATTTTATAAAATAGACATAGTATTTGAATTCAGAATATCAAATATAGCTTAGGGTGATGTTTTGGTATTTTTCTGAAAAACTTCAATTTTTGATGAGTAGTGAAACCACTAAGTGGTACTTAAAAACTAATTTTTCGTTTAAATGAAATTTTACCACCTCTGTCTTTTTAATTTCAAAAATCCTACATACATGGTTTTCATTTGGAAGTAAAATGTGGTTCAATGGGATTAAAATAATTTTTTTGTGAATAGTAACTTTTATGTTTTTAATCGTGATTAGAGGTAATTAGTGTAATTTTAGGTAAAAATAATGTTTTAATAATATGAAATGACATAGACACATGTCCTAACCTTATTGTATGTGTCATGGCCGACCAAGACAATCCATGGGTAAACTTGGGGACCCCATGTAGCCACTTTAGTAGGAAAATGACATTAATAACTTTTTATTTAATGATAAAATAAAAATGTCACAAACATGAGTTGTTTTACTAAAACAATTTTTAAATGGGGTTATAAAAGTCATATTTTTTACAATAAATATTAATTAGAAATATAAAATGATTTCCTACATCATTAAGGTTTTTATATAATTTTTAGACACTAAATAAATTAAATTATTTATGACAGCATGATGATGCATCGATTACCTCATTATTTAACGATTTAAATAAAATGAAAAGATAATGTAAAATGTAAGACCTACACTTGTCAAAAACCTATAGTATGTGTGGATTTAGAACTATTAGCACCTTATCCTCGAAATATATAATTTTGGGACCTTTTAAATCCGAAAATCATTTTATAATAAAGGAACCTTTTATAACTTTCCATGAGTGCCCCTCCTCTCCTCTTATAAAAGGACCCCACCTATACCACCATACCCAGACCTCTCAAGCCTTTGGATCGGCCAAAACCTACCCATTTTGCCTCTCCATATCCCTCTCTTACTCTTAGAAGCCTCACTTTGGGCAGAAGTCTCTCCAAGGACGCCTTTGAGATCAAATCAAAAAGAGTTACCCATTTTAAAGGTAGTGTTTTCACTTGTGTTCGTATGTATTATTTTGCTTCTCCAACCCTCTAAACTCTTTTTATTCCTTTATTTTGTAACAACACCAGTATCTTCAATATACTTGGATGTTGTTATAATAATTATTCGAGCTACACTTACACACACCTACATCTAATGGTTAAATAACATACTGCTTCTGTGGATGGAAAATTTCTGCCTCACGAAACGATGATTGTTCAACACTCATATAGAACCTTCAAAGGTGGCCATTAAGATGAAACTACATTTATATATGATATATAATACGTTTATGTTTAACTTAAGCTTCTGTATTTTTCATTTATGACATACCTTTATGGTTTCCATTATGGGTAAACGTGATATCTTCATTTTAGGAAGTGCGGACTACTGGCCCCTCAAAGTGATTTGATTCATTAAAACCATATGTGGTACATACAAAGAATGGATTGAATGATATTATATATGATAAAATACTGGAATTATAATACTATTATGTATCATTATGTTTTAATTCCATTAAATATGAAATAGAAATGGAAGTAGCGTTCATGCGTAAGTACGGCTTACCGTCTCCATGAACGGTTCATTTCATTTCTTACCTCTAAATGTTATGTAATATTATAAATGCATGTATATACTGGATATATATGATATATATGATATATAAATAATGAGTATAACTCTGGATATAATGGATACATGAACAACTTGTAATTATAATGAGCATATTTTTGACTCAAGTACCAATGATTGTTAAAAGGACTGATATTAACTTAAATAATTGCATAGTGTTCATGTCATGGTAATAAGTTATATAAAAGGAATAATGAACTTGAAAATGGTTCTTAAGAAAATATAAATTAACTCAAGTTTATTATTCAGGACATTAATGAACGATCGAGTCATGTCGGACCCGAGGTATGGGACTTCGTCTCAATCTCCTTTCATTGAGGTGTATTTTTGTTTTATACACAACCATCATTTATACAGTGTGTAAACCTCATTAACTTTTATGTTTATCCAAAAGGGGTAATTTTTATACGAAGCGTTTTATTAAACGACCAAAGGAAATTTTTTAGTCGTACGTATGCGGAGACAACGACTTCTCAGCCGCGGTGACCATTATTTGACTTTCGGCTTCCCCAACAAGGCATACCTTTTCTTTTTAAATGAGAAATAAATACGAGGTTTTACTTTTCTTTTATTTTGGTATTGAAAACGGTTTTCATAATTTCTTTATATCAATGTGTTGTATTGATATCTTGTGATTGAAAAGTAGAAATGTTATGTTTCTTTTATGCATGTTTTATGTGATATGATTATGTTATGGTTCTTGGGAATTATTATGAAGATGGGTGGTTCCGTGATAAACTAAGGGCAGGTGAGCCCGATATAGCTCTCCAATTCATTGGGTAATGCGAAGGGGTTAAATGTTGAGGTTTCTCCGAAGAGATTTAGGGAATATACTGTGATGTGTATTCCAAACGAAACCAAGAGGGTTACTCCCTACGTAAGAATTCTATGAATGCCTCAAGTTACCTTCATGTCTTATGATTTATATGATTTATTCATGATTTGATGAGGTATGTTAACGTGCTTATGTATTATGGGTAATGTATGATTTCATTATTAGGTATATATGTACTCATGTTTCCTTTCCATATTTTTATATCCCTTACTGAGATTTTTATGCTCATCCCATGTTTTTCAACTGTTTTCACAGGTCAAGGGAAAGGTACATGATGTGATTATAGTGTCAATGAATTGTCAAGAAAGAATCCATGTTTTATTTTAAATAGGTTTCCGTTTATGGGAAAAATGAATACTATCTTTTATGTAACCACTTTGTTTAAATGTGGAATGTAATACATGTTTTATGATCTAATTCTCTAAAAATATAAACCTGAAAATATCCTCAATGTGTAATCTTGTAATAACTCAAGATTAAGTTTTGTTTAAGGTTGGGGCCTTATAGTTGGTATCAGAGGTCGGTTTAGACAACATTAGGAGTTTTAAAATTGTTAAATTATAAGTTAATTTATGGTATGATTGAAATGATATAGCATTTAAGGATTACCATGTTGCTTTATCTAAGATATATCTATGTTAAGAATGATTTTTCATGAAAGAAATAGAGAAACTTTTCTGGGAAGGCATACAGACGAGAATGAAATTCCGAATCAGCAACCAGAGATGGTCGAAATCAAAATCGAGCAGTTTACTACAGTGATGACTCAGTTGAATCAGGTGACAAATGATAGTTGAGTTTATTGATGATATTTTGGTGTTTTCTAAAAGTAAAGAGGAGCATGAAATACGTTTAAGGGTTATTTTTCAAACATTAAAAGAAAAGAAATTGTATGGGAAATTCAGCAAGTGTGAGTTTTGGTTGCAACAAATTTCTTTCATTGGTCATATTGTTTCTAAAGATGGGATATCTGTTGATCCTGCAAAAACAAAGGTTGTTGAAAAATGGCCAAGACCCAAAAATTTAACTAAGATTCGTAGATTTCTTTGGTTTGGAAGGATATTACCGAATGTTTGATATAAATTTATCATGGTTATCTAGTCCATTGACTAAGCTAACTCGGAAGGGTGATAAGTTTATCTGGACAAAAGGATGTGAAGATTGTTTTCAGGAACTGAAAAGAAGATTGGTGAATGCTCCAGTTTTGGCACTAACTTCTAGGAATGGTGAGTTTATTATCTACAGTGATGCTTCATTGAAAGGAATTGGTTGCATCCTAATGTAGAATTATCAAGTAATTGCTTATGATTCAAGACAGTTGAAAACTCATGAGGTAAATTTCCCTACACATGATTTGGAATTAGCTGCTGTTGTTTTCGCTATAAAAATTTGGAGGCATCATTTGTATGGAGTAAAGTGTGAGATATGTACCGATCACAAAAGTTTAAAGTATATATTCACTCTGAAATAATTTAACATAAGATAGAGGAGATGTCTAGAATTAATCAAGGACTATGATTGTACAATTCATTACCATCCGGGTAAAGCAAATAAAGTGGCTGATGCTTTGAGTCGAAAAAGTAATGCTTCATTAACGACATTGCATTTGGAACCTGATACTTTGGTTAAGGATTTGATGAACTTTGGCATATAAATTGTTAATGCGAGATGTCCTTCTGTTTTGTTTTAGGTATTGGTGAAAACATCTCTATCAGACAGAAGTAAGCAAGCACAGAAGCAAGACAACAATTTGCAGAAAACGGTATAGCTAGTTCAGAAGGGTAAGTTTCCTGAATTAAACATTGATAATGATTGTGTTTTGAGATTTGGGAAGAGATTGTGTGTGCCTTGTGATTTAAGTTTGAAGAGAGATTTGTTATGTGAAGCTTATAGTTCTCCGTTTTCAGTTCATCCTGGTAGTACTAAGATGTATAGAGATCTTCGAGAGTATTACTGGTGGGACAGAATGAAAAGGGATATTGCTGATTTTACTGTGAAGTGTTTGACTTGTCAATAGGATAAAGTAGAGAGGCAGTTACCGAAAGGGATTCTTCAGCCTTTACCATTGCCAGAGTGGAAATGGGAGGATATATCCATGTAATTTGTTGTAGGATTGCCGAAGACACCTCAAGGTAACAATGCAATCTGGGTTATTGTTGATCGCTTGACTAAATCTGCTCATTTCCTTGCCATACAAGATACTTTTTCCCTAGATCAACTTTCCCGTTTGTATCTTAAAGAGATAGTCAGGTTACATGGAGTTACTCACTCCATTGTATCTGACCATGATCCTAGGTTCACATCTAACTTTTTAAAAGGGGTTCAGAAGTCGTTTGGTACTGAATTAAATTTTAGTATAACTTTTCATCCTCAATCAGATGGGCAGTCAGAACGAACAATTCAGACATTAGAGGATATTCTATGTGCTTGTTAGATGAATTATCAGGGAAGTTGGGACCATCATCTTTTTTTGGTTGAGTTTTCTTATAATAACAGTTTTCATTCCACTATACAGATGGCTCTATTTGAGTCATTATATGGGAAGCGGTGTCGAACTACATCTTTTTGGGATGAAGTGGGTGAAAGGAAGTTGATGGGACCATAATTGGTAGAACAGATGGAAGAAAAAGTTTTGTTGATTTAGAAACACATTAGAACAGCCCAAAGCAGGCAGAAGAGTTCTGCGGATAACCGGAGAAAGGATCTATATTTTGAGGTAGGTGATCATGGTTTTCTCAAAGTCTCACCATGGAAAAGTGTGATGCGATTTGGTAAGAAAGGAAAGCTGAGTCCAAGGTTCAATAGACCATATGAAATTCTAGAGAAAGTTGGATCAGTTGCATGCAGAGTGGAATTACCTCCGATTTTATCTCAGGTACACATTTTTTTCATGTTTCTATGTTGAGAAAGTACATGCCAGATCCATCTCATGTTTTGAGCCCAGAGGTAGTTCAGTTGGAAGAGAATCTCTCTTATGAAGAACAAAAAGTCCAGATACTTGACCGAAGCAAGCATGTGTTGCGGAATAAGTTAATTCAACAGGTAAAGTTTTATGTAAAAACCATATGGTTGAAGAGGCAACATGGGAATCTGAAAATGCTATAAGGGATAAACACCCCCACTTATTTTGATAAGTGAATAAACTTTGAAGGATGAAATTCCCAAAAGGGGGGAAGGATGTAACATCCCAGGTAAATAAAGAATAAAGAATTTTCATATTTATTAATATTTATGAATTAAATATTAATTTTACTTTAAAGGGTTTTCTATGTTCGATAGCGTACCAGGTACACAACAAAGAGTTTCTTTGAAATCGTACGTTGCACACTAGTAGTAAAATGATATTATTTTAAATGGTAGTTAACACGTAGCCATTGTATTGGTGGGAATGAATATAAATAACTAATATATTATTATATATGTTTTTTTAAAAGTTTTTACATTTATCCAATAAAAGTTAAAGGCTTAAAATAAAAAAAGAATTCAATTTTAGGCATATATACTCAAACATTCACTAAAGGCCGACTTATCGCCTTTTGATGGAGAACCATCCATAAATATAGTTTTGGTCACTCTTATACATTCTATTGGACCAAATAAAATTCTTCTTTAGAATCGGGACATCAAATATTACTTTGTGTAAATTTTTGGTATTTTTCCGTTAAACTTCAATTTTTAATGAATAGTGAAAACTATTGTATTTTAATTCAAAACCTCTTTTTAATCTAATTTATTTATATGATTATATTATCCTTTTAATTGGTTTTAAAGTGAAATTAGAATATATTTTTACCATTTAATCCAATGGTGGTCATTGTAATTAATTTCACATTGAAATTGGACTTAAACTAGTCTCAATCTTTTGATACATATTGTTTCATAAAAAAACGCTATTTGTTTTGACAGCAGGAATTAATTATTAAATTAATTAATGGAAAGTATATGTTTTGAATTTAATAAAATATACATAATTTTTGAATTCGGAATATCAAATATAGATTAGGGTGATGTTTTGGTATTTTTCTGAAAAACATCAATTCTTGATGAATAGTGAAACCACTAAATGGTACTTAAAAACTGATTTTTCATTTAAATGAAATTTTACCACCTCTGTGTTTTGAATTTAAAAAATAGTACATAAGTAGTTTTCATTAGGAAGTAAAATTTAGTTCAATTGGATTAAAATAATTTTTTGGCGACTAGTAACTTTTATGTTTTTAATCGCGATTAGATGTAATTAGTGTAATTTAAGGTAAAAATAATGTTTTAATAATATGAAATGACCTAGACACATGTCCTGCCCTTATTGGATGTGCCATGGCCGACCAAGAAAATCCATGGGTCAACATGGGTACCCCATGAACCCACTTTGGTAGGAAAATGACATTAATAACTTTTTATTTAATGATAAAATAAAAATGTCACAAACATGAGTTATTTTACTAAAAAAACTTTAAATGGGGTTATACAAGTCATATTTTTGACTATAAATATTAATTAGAAATATAAAAATATTTCCTACATCATGATATTTTTTTATAATTTTTAGACACTAAATAAATTAAAATATTTATGACACCATTATGATGCAGTGATTACCTCATTATTTAACGATTTAAATAATATGAAAAGATAATGTAAAATATAAGACCTACACATGTCAAAAACCTATTTTATGGGTGTATTTCGATATATTAGCACATTATCCTAGAAATATATAATTTTGGGACCTTTTAAATCCGAAAATCATTTTATAATAAAGTAACCTTTTATAACATTCCAAGAGTGCCCCTCCTCTCCTCTTATAAAAGGTCGGCACCTCTACCACCTTACCCACACCTCTGAAGCCATTGGCTCGGCCAAACCCTGCCCATGTTGTCTCGCCACATCCCTCTCTTACTCCTACTAGCCTCACATTGGGCAGAAGTCTCCCCAAGGAATCCTTTGAGGTCAAATCAAAAAGAGTTACCTGTTTCAAATGTAGTGTTTTCTCTTGTGTTCTTATGTTTTATTTTGATTCTCCAACCCTCTAAACTATTTTCATTCCTTTATTTTGTAAAAAAAACCAGTATCTTCAATATAATAGGATGTTGTTATAAGAATTATTCAAGCTACACTTACACACACCTACATCTAATGGTTAAAGAACCTACTGTTTCTGTGGATGGTGAATTTCTACCTCATGAAAGGATGATTGTCCAACACTCATATAACACCTTCAAAGGTGGCCATTATGATGTCACTAAATTTATATATGATATATAATACATTTATGTTTTACTTAAGCTTCTGTATTTTTCATTTATGACATTCCATTATTGTTTCCATTATGGGTAAACGCGATATCTTCATTTTAGGAAGTGCGGACTATTGCACCCTCAAAGTGATTTGATTCGTTAATTCCATATGTGGTACGCATAAAGGATAGATTGAATGATATTATATATGATAAATTAATGGAATTATAATACTATTATGTATCATTATGTTATAATTCCATTAAATATGAAATAGAAATGGAAGTAGCGTTCATGCGTACGTACGACTTACCCTCTCCATGAACGTTGCATTTCGTTTCTTACATCTAAATGTTATCTAATATTATAAATTCATGTATATACTGGATATATATGATATATATGATATATACATCATGAGTATAACTCTGGATATAATGGATACATGAACAACTTGTAATTATAAAGAGCATATTTTTGACTCAAGTACAAATGATCATTAAAACGACCGATATTAACTTAAATAATTGCATAGTGTTCATGACATGGTAATAAGTGATATAAAAGGAATAATGAACCTCAAAAAGGTTCTTAAAAAATTATAAATTTACTCATGTTTATTATTCAGGACATTAAAGAACAATCGTGTCAGGTCAGACAAGAGGTATGGGACTTCGTCTCAATCTCCTTTCATTGAGGCATATTTTTGTTTTATACACAAACTTCTTTTATACGGTGTATAAACCCCTTTGAATATTACGTTTATCCAAAAGGGATAGATTTTATACTAAGCGTTTTAATAAATGACAAAATGGAATGTTTTAGTCGTACGTATGCGGCGACAACAACTTCTCCGCCATGGTGACCATTATTTGAGTTTCAACTTCCTCTACAAGGCATACCTTTTCTTTTTAAATGAAAAATAAATATGATGTTTTACTTTTCAATTATTTTGGTATTGAAAATGGTTTTCATAATGTTTTTATATCAATGTGTCGTATTGATATCTTGTGAATGAAAAGTGGAAATGTTATGTTTCCTTTATGTATGTTTTATGTGATACGATTATGTTATGTTTCTTGGGCATTATTATGAAGACGGGTAGTTCCGTGATAAAATAAGGGTTGGTGAGCCCGATATAGCTCTCCAATGCATTGGGTAATGTGAAGGGGTTAAACATTGAGGTTTCTCCGAAGAGATTTAGGGAATATACTGTTATGGGTATTCCAAACGTAACCAATAGGGTTACTCCCTACGTAAGAATTCTATGAATGCCTCAAGTTACCTTTATGTCTTATGATTTCTATGATTTGTTCATGATTTGATGAGGTATGTTAAAGTGCTTATGTTTTATGGTTAAAGTATGATTTCATTCTTATGTATATATGTACTCATGTTTCCTTTCCATATTTTTATATCCCTTACTGAGCTTTTTATGCTCGTCCCATGTTTTTTAAATTTTTTTCACAGGTCAATGGAAAGGTACATGATGTGATGATAGTGTCAATGAAGTGTCAAGAAACAATCCATGTTTTATTTTAAATAGGTTTCCATTGATGGGAAAAATGAGTTCTATCTTTTATGTAACAACTTTGTTTATATGTGGAATGTAATTCATGTTTTATGATCTAATTCTCTAAAACTCTAAACCTGAAAAGATCCTCAAAGTGTAATATTGTAATAACTCAATATTAAGTATGGTTTAAGGCTAGGGCCTTATATTTATACTCATTATTATACCCATCCAAATGTTGAAATGTTTGAATAACATACTACACCAGGACGTGGAGACGGTAAGCCGTACATACACACGTGTGGTGACATTTTCATTCATAGGATAGATAAATTAACTAATATGGATGAACTAGTTTTATAAAAATATCACAGTATATAGAAGATACCGAAGTTGTTATTTTATAATGGAAACATCAAATATGTTGGAAGTGGAAGAAGAAAGGAACTTGAAATAGGTGGTGAGATATTTACCTCTTCCTCGAGTTCTTCCATTTGAATTGATCAAAAGGGCTCCATAGGTTGGCTTTCTGACTAAAGAAAGGCCTCTAGGATGAAGGTAGGACAGTTTAGAGTGTATTTATGCAAGTTTTGGCCGAGCCAAATGGATTGGGTGGTGTGAATTAGAGAGAAGTGGGAGTTCCCTTTGATAAGAGAGGTGAGGGGCATCTTAGGAAAAACATAAAATATTATTTTATGATAAATTCATATTATATTTATAATGGATCCAAAGTGACTTATTTCTAGAATAAGGTAATTATTGGTCGAGATCCTCTCAACCAATAGGTTTTAGACTAGTTTAGGTTACCATTTTAACCTTATAATTTAGATTTAACTCTAAGTTAAATAATTTAACTTTTACCGTGTCTTCTTGTATTGTTACACTATATGGTTAATAAAATTATTATAAACTACCAATCAAACCCCAATGGGTTCATTAATGTCATATATATTATTATATAAGTATTTTTCCTAAACCATATATTTTTTTGAATATAATATAAATTAATAAATTAATATTTGTTTTAAAAACTCATTTATGTCAATTTTGACACAATTTGTATTTTTCTTTTTCTAAATTCATAACATCATTATTATTTCGAAAAATTTATCTAAACAACCCTAATATTTTATAATAACCTATCAAATTAGTTTAATTCATAAAAAGACTCATATTACATTTATTTGGGTATTTATAATATCAATTATGTTAATATTTCATTAATAAGGTAATTACTACATCATCATTGTTTAGTAAATAAATTAAATTAATTAAGTTATAAAAATTATAAATAAAACACCGTTATCTAGGAAATATTTTTATCTTTCTAATTAACATTTATATATTAATTTTGTTTCTGAATAACCCTATATTGAAAATGATTTACTTATTATACATTGATTTTAATTCTGTTAACTATTCTTTGAATTAAATAATAATAATTGCCCTAATCTAATCCATGTGGACCTAATTGGTCATATTTTATTCCTAAGGTTGTTTTCAGTCTAATTACACTTATCCAATATAATTATTAAATGTTTTAAGGTAAAAGAAATATCATTTTTACCCTTAATTACCATATTTACTTTTAACCGTGGTAAATAAAACTAAAAAAATACTATTCACCAAAAAAAATTATCTTATTAAACCACATTTTACTCCTTGATAATAACTGTATCTCGCGGATTTTTGATATTAAACTCACAAAAGTGGTAAAATTATGTTTTTTGTAAATTTGAAAATTCTCCTAGGTGGTGGGTAAAAGACGGTAAAAATTCAATAAAATTTTTATATATCTAAAATTGTTATAAAATGATTATAATGATTTAAATTGAACTTATATTGGTATTATGTATCTATTTTGACCTATAATAAATTAAAATAAAATAATTAATTATTTAAATAAAAATTTGGTTTTAAACTATAACTTAGTGTTTTTCACTATTCATTAAAATTGAATATTTTCAGAAAAATACCAAAAATTCACCCTAAGCTAATTTCGATATTCCAAATCCAAAAATGAAGTCCATTTTGAAAGATATAATTTATAATATTTCAAAAATTTTGTATTACTATTCATAACTGCTAGTTTATGTAATATTTTAAAAAGATATAGTTGTTTAGTGAAACTCGGTATTGCGTACAACAGAAGCTATCGAGAAAGGTTGCTCTTGTGTATAAAGCAAGCCAAGACAGTGTTGTGTGTAGTGAAATATTCCTTTGGTGTTTCCTATAACATAATATATAAAAACAAAATATTTCTCAAAAAATCTCAGGGTGTTACAAACTATAAATAAATATTTCTTTACTTTAAATTATTTCCTAGTGATTTAAATTTGACACAATTAATTGATTCTTTGATTATTTCTCACAAAAAAAATTTCATCATTTCATGGGATTATTTTAAAATATAAATTTAATTGGATATTATTTATACTAGTTATTCTATTAAAGGGTGTTATTTATCACATTTTAATAAGACCCCTGATTTACATATTCATTACTTATTCGTTAAAATTATAAATTATCAAAATTACTTTTATATCATTTTTAATTTAAAATTATGATGAAAATGTTTTCATAAAATCCAACATCATTTCACTCTTTTTTCATAAAACATTTTTATTCTAAATAATTTTTTCTAAATTTTTTATAAATTTTATTCAACCATTTATCCAATTATTTATTATATAAATTTTACCCATTTTTTATATATTATATTTTTTTTGAAATGAGTAATTATATTTTTTTTTAAAAAGGTATGTTTGACTACTACTGTTAATGTGAAAAATAATTACTATTTTAATGAACTCGAAATGCATTGAATTATTTTCCATCATGACCACTAAATATTTTTTTAAAACAGTTACATTTATATATATTTATTTTCAAAGAAAAGTTTTTTTTAAAATTAATTTGGAAAATTTAGTTTTAAAAATATTATTTTCATTTTCAAGAGGATATATTCTTTGTGAAAATTTCTAAAAATGGTATTTTAATTTATCAATGACAAAAAAAAATTTATATTCTCCACTGGAGATATTTTTCATTGATACCTCACATACTCCTTTAATGGATGTTTTATGATCATTTTTCCATGTAATGTATTGAGATTCACTTTCATAATATATTTTTGTATACATTTATTATCCCCTGAAATATTCACTTTATTAGGATGAGTGGATAATAAAATTCCACTAAATACCCATATTATTTATCTGGAAAAAAATTTATTTCATAAACATTATATCATTTATACATACAATGTTCTATATTGAATTTTATTTTTTATTTGGGGAATTATTTGAAAATTCTAATTCATTACTCAACAGAGATATATGATGATATAGAACATTTTCTCATGAATCAAATAAATTATTTGATAGATACGAAATGATTTGTAAAAGAATACATTTTTTAGGACCTATTTTATATAACCCCTTTGTGAATCCGTAGTATCATGATATGAATCCGTTATACAACTTTTATTGATTTGGTTTCTTCGGTATACCTACCCCTCAATTTGAAACTATTTTATAAAAATATCAACCCTGTATAGGTATCACGATTCTTGAGATCAAAAAATCCAATAATTATGAATTTACTTCTTTGATAATTTAGTTGTTATTATCCACGAGGTTTTTAAATGATATCATCTCTTAAATATTTCCATTCTCATTTTACTATTTAAATTAAAATTTGTTTTTTTACCTTCCCATGTTTATTATTTATAATCCCATTATGATAGTCAAATTTTAGATTCAAATACCTTTTTTCTTAGTTATATATTATTTTATCTCATTTATTCATATTAATACAATATAGATTCATCTTTACTTAGTCCTTACTAAGATTTTGATATCACATTTAGATTTTCCCATTCCCTAGTATTATATTAAGCATACTATGATTTATGAGAAATGATATACTAGTGGTAAAAATATTTAGCTTGAAAAAAAATGATGTTTTTATTTTTATTGAAATTTTTAATGAAAGAATAAAATATTTATCTAATTTACCAACACAACTAAATATTTCAATCCCAAGGGATATGATTCCATTTATCTTATGCCAATGTAATAGTGAAACAATATTCTCAATGATTCTAGGGTCACAGTCTCTATATTTGTTATCATAATAATTTTAGTAAAAACCTTGGTAACTAGATTTTTTAAAACTTAGTTAGAGATCATAAAACTGTGATCAAATATGAGGATAAGAATATAAGAACATCGTAATATTTTGGTAGAGATTATTTTGTATTTCATTGAAAAAATACCTTTTTTATTGAAAAAAATGTGAATTGGTTATAGAACAGATGCAACTAGGTATAATAACTCTAAAAAGGGAGCATTGGGATTCACACAATCGTCACTTGGAGTATGAAAACGAGAATTACTATGCACCAATTTTTACAACCCTGAGGGATATTCTAATTATAATTCAACATGTATTTACAAACCATTATAATTTTTTTGAAAATTATGATGATAATTAATTTAAATGCATAAACTATTGATTTTTTAGATTGGAAGAAATTCCTCATAGAGGATGTCAATTTGTTTTGTATAAAAGTGGAGAATATTGTATTGAATTTCCATGAAAAAATAAAAAATAAAAATAGTGGAAATAAATTTAATACTATGGATCTATTTACATTTAATTTTATTAAATATATGTTTATAATAATGGTGACTTAAATATAAAGACTTCAGTATGAGATGGAAATGAATGTCCAATGTGTATATTAATGTTCCATAGATTAAAGATAAGGTGTCGTAATGGAACGATAAATTGTTTTGTGTGTGGAAAATAAAGACATAATGAAATGAATTGATATGAAAAAATCATATATACTTTTATTGTCATTTTATTAAGGATTATCCATGTATATATTCAATAATTCACAATGTCTGTTTTTTATACAAGAAATAGGTTTTTAAGGTTTCGAATGAAGAACTGGTAAAAGTGACAAATAAATGACCATTACACATCATGAATGACCATTACACAACATGTAGCCATGTTTCAAAACATAAGAAAAATTTTTAAGCGATACATGAATGTGTTTCAAGATATGAAACCATTACACAACTTTTGTTACAATTACACATCATGTATCATTCAATTTTTAATTCCCTCTTTGAAGATCCATTTAAAGGAGGGAAAAAGTTGTTAAGACTAATACACATTGTGATCAATTTGAAAATTCCAAATCCCTATGATTTTAGATGATATTCATGTCAGATTCACATAGATTCAAAACATTCCAAGAAAAAATTGATCATAATTACATAATGTGAATCTCTATTACACATCATGTAATACAAAAATTATTTAACCAGAGTAGGTGAGTTGTAAATAGAATCTAACGTACATTTTCAATTTTCTATTATTTAACTCTCTATATCTACTTTCTTATTTTTTTATCCTTAAATAGATTTTACATCAAGTCATTTAATTGTTTTAAATTTATTAAATATATATTGATTTTTAAGCATTATTAATCATTTTATCAACACCAACTCTGTTCTTTGTGCATTCCTCATCTTGATCGCCAATCTACGATGAATTCTGCTTGATTCCATTTCTATTTCAGTTACAAGTAAGAATTTTATTGAATTTCTATTAGTTATAGGACAAAATTTCCTAATTATTTATTTCATTTTTGATTAAATTATTTATATCAATATATTCATGTTTTTTTAATTTCTTAATCCCAAATTATTTCAGTATTTTATTTCTTTTTTAAATTTATAATATTTTTTCAATCAATTATAACATGAGTTGTTAAACCACATAAGGTAGGGATCAATATTAGGGATGTTTAGATTTAATTAATCTTTAGTTATTAACATGTTATCACAAAGGATATAATCAAATTAAACAATATTGGTAAATCTAATTATACTATGAGACCTCTAACATTAGTATATTTGAATGAATGGCCCATGTTTTATTGGAGTAGAATAGGCTATAACCACTAGCTTATGATACTTGTTACTTTTGAAGATAGGATTAATACATCCAATTTGAAGATATCAATAAACTAATGAATCACCATCTCATTGATAGATCTAATTTACTAGACCATATCCAATTAGTGGATTTTTATTTCTTTTCATCTCAAACAATAAAACCATACAATGTTGGAATTAAGATCATCCTTTCTCTTGAATCCAGAAATTTATCATGATACCTTATTTATATTGGATCTTTATCTACAAATTCATTATAATTAGTTATTCCCATGATCAACCACATTGTAAGGACTCCTACCAAAGGGGTTCTATGGTTTAGTTCCTTCTGGATAACTGAATATTATCATTGGACCGAATGAAAAATAAAACTATACTTAATCCTAGTAGAAAATGTTGTTTTGAAAAAAAAGAACAATATGACCAAAGTGAATACAAATTAAACGATGCTTGTGGTATTTATAGATTCTTGTGTTTTTCCCATTGATCAAATTGTACTATGATAAGGCATGGAAACCTAATATAGAAACCTAGAATTTCCCCTCTCTTACCTCTATCTATTTTTCTTTTCATTCTATATTTTCATTTATAGCCCTCTATGGTCTTTTTCATGTATCATATTTCATGAATCATGTCTATTTGACTTGTTCAAAGAGCATTGAAAAACCAGAATAAAATACCTTCAAACAAATAATTTAAAGGTATATGACTACACATCATCATTCAAAAATATTAGACCATTTTAATCTTGGATGTATAAACCTATGAAACCCAATAAATAGAAAAATCGTAACACATAAAGAGAAAATAGTGATGTAACATCACACCGTCATGGTTTATGGATATCCCTCAATACATGGAGATATGAGATATATCGTATTCCCTCCTATATATACACATGATTTTGAAATTGATCATTGAATCATCCATATGATCCAGAATATGGACCAATTTATTCCACTTAAATGAATATTTCCCAATAAGCATATCTCGCTCATCTTGTAATTTATTGATACCTTTTTCCACTAGAGAGTATCTTTTCATACCACAAGCCATTGATTACTTCCAATTTAACTATGATACTGATATAAGGATTGGATAAAGAGATACGATCCTAATTAAAAAATAACATTGGATGGTTTTTTCTAAAACAAATTTGGATAAGTAGTTCCCACCAAACTACCATAGAAATTGTGGAATGACAGCCAGAATATTTCTCAAGTGGATGGAGAGTCAACATGGGATGCATCTGATATTTTTATGTAACTTACCTAAATCTTACCATATCATGGATTAGATGTGTATATTTCGCTGGATACATTATATCATTTAATTTAACTATATTCTCTGAAATTTTTTGATGGTACTGATAAAAGAGGATTAATATTTAAAATACATGTAGTAGGAAGTGCAATATTAGATGAATTATTAAATAATTTCAGTTTGTGGAAGAGAGATTTGTGAATATCCCTGCTTCAAATCCTCCATGTTTAATAAATTCATAACTACATTCACATGTTGTGGCCTTAACAAAGAATATTGATCTATTAAATATACTTATTGTACATCCCACTACTCCATATCATATAATAGAAATTTAGTCATGTGAAATGTGTGTTGGCCCACATCTATATCTATATTGCTCATCATGTGATGAGGAATAACCAATAAAATATTTTAATTACATTACCCAAAATAAAAAATAAATCAATTTCAAAATGCATAACAATATTAGCAGTAAATTCATGGGAAACAACAAAATCATGTTAGTCGAGGATATTAGCAACAAAGAAGTGGTTATGAACTATTCATCAATAAAGGACCACCAGGATATCCACCAATGAATCGTATAACTAGACCACCATAGCATGAATCTAAACAATAACCTTTCCCTCATAGATCACAATAATAATATCAATCATGTCCACCTAGGACTCCACAAACTATCGTCCTTCTCCAAACAAACCTGGAAAATTTTCTTTTTTCCTTTGCTCAAAAACAATATCCGACGATGAAAACCGAAAAGATATTAAAATATAAATAATGGTTGGCTCGTTATAACCTCAAACATAAAATGGTTTAGATATAAATAGCCATATCATATATATTACCATGTACTCTAGCTAGTAATACTGAGACATACCCAAGTGAATAGGCAAATACAGTGGTTATTAAGAGTGGAAAAGTGTTGAAATTTTAAAAACCTAGTGTAGGGGAAGAAATGGAAGTTAATGAAACAATAAAGAATACAACATTAATAAAAGTTGAAAATGATGATTAAAACTGAAACTTGCCAAGAGAAACATCAAGAAGTATCACAGTCTGTGAAATAATCAGTTAATTAACAACCAAATGAATAAGTCTATATTTTTCACCAACCTATAATCCACCTAATATCTTCCTCGAAAGAACATGTTGGGGTATAACTGAAGGTAAATACAAGAAATTTTTATATATTTTTATCAAACACCTCATAAACATTATATTCAAAGAGGGAATAACTCATATTATTACAAATGAAAAATGTACTACAACGATACTTTTTTAAAAAATAAAAAATAAATACCTTGGAATTATCTCTCTAATGTAATAATGGTTTGTTGTTGTTTTGTAGAAAATCCAACAAAAAAGGTATAACCAAGGATTTTATCAATTACATACACAATAGGAGAATTTATCTCCAGAAACACTTTCTATGATTTAAGAGCTAGTATAAGCCACATGATGATTAGTGTTTTTTGCAAGATGGGACTCAAAGAACTAATCCTGAAAAGAGTGAAACTGCAATTATCTAATCCTTCATCAATGTACCTTTAAGGAATTATCGTTGATTTTTTTTCAATGTTGTAATGTTCATTTTTACAGTATACTTTATCATTCTTGACATGCATGAAAAATGAGATGTTATAATCATTTTAGGTCCACCATTCCTATCCACATGGAAGCAAGTCATTGATGTAAATTATGAAGGACTTGTATTATGAGCTGGTGATGAAGAAGTTGTGTTCGACCTAGAAAAGGTAGCATAGTAGATAAATAAATTTTTTGACATCCAATCTATCATTCTCTCAGATGAAAGCTATTGATATTTAAACATTGAATAAAAATTGATGGAATGACCCATGATGAGGATGAACAGAATGAATTTGAGGAAGTAAAAAAATTGATCTTCTTATAATGGACAAAATCCCACCATTCATCCCATTATTAATCTATCTAACAATGCTATAATAGAATCCCCTCACCAGTTCACTCAAACATCCCTCTTTAAAAATGTATACATCCCTTCTAGAGCTATATTTCTCTAATATTTTTCTTTCAATAAATTATCATAAAAATAAAATTTGATTCTTTTCTTTAAAATGCGTAAGTATTCAATTGCCTGAGGTTTATGACTTTAGTAAGATCAATATATATATATATATATACAATCCCAAAAAAATATACTATAATAAGGTGAAAAACACAAATGTTATCCTTATAGGTGAATCAATCCACCAAAAAAGGATGTAGTCAAGAAATATGTAGGGAAATATTGTGATGGTGGGATTATCTTTTAAATATATAAGTGTGAATGGGTGATCCTTATATAGTTAGTTCCCGTGAAAGGAGGCCTCACAGTTGAAATGAATTATTATTTTGAGGTAATATCCACTCACACCATCATTTTATTTCATGTATGTGTGGGTAATAGAAATCTAAATGTGGAAATTAGAAAAGATCATTTCCACTAGCCCTTCATTAGTCATGTTTTAGGGAAAATATTAGGACATGAATTCTATTGTTTTTTGGAAGGATATTTGTGATAAAATTGAATTTCAATCAACTTATATGATTACTATAAAAAAACATTTTCATTTCCATTTTATACATTCTCTGACAGGAATGTGTCGTTCAGTATGTGAATTCCACCAGTGACTTTTCAGGATTCATGAAACATGTATTCCATGATATGGTGGAGGAATTCATATAAATATTCATGGATGACCTTTAAATATATAAAATATATTTTGATGACTATCTAACAGATCTTGATTCAATTCTGAAATGTTATGAAGAGATTTTCCAAGATTTTAATGAAAAAATACACATTGTGGTCAATGATCCATAGTACTCAGAAAAAAAATTAATAGGATGGAACAAATGTGGATCCTCTCTTGTTGAATGTGATCAATGATTTACATAATCCCCTAATATTAAACTTATAAGTATCATTCTATGCCATAATAGATTCTATCAGTGATTCGTGAATTATTTTCCAAAATTTTCAAACCAACAGACACTCCAATTATCAATGAATTCTCTATTTGAATTCATAGTAGACATTTAATTGACTATTCAATGATCTGAAAAGAAATCTTGGTAGCTGCTCTTTTAATTATTTCACAAAATTTGGAAAATGAATATGAGTTTATTTTTGATGACAATGACTTCATTGTTGGAACTATTTTAGGCCAACAATTTTGTCATAAATATACACCCATCTAATTTTCTAGTCACGCACTGAATGATGCTTTGGTAAACTAAATAACCATATAGAAGGATCTCTTATTAGTAATCTTTTATTTTGATTAATTATACTCATATCTAGTTTTTTCTATAGTCAATGTGATAACAGACCATGCTGCCATGTGATATTTCATAATCAAAAAATAATCCAATACAATATTGACAATATGGATAATTTTTACTTAAGAGATTTACATCATCATCAAGGATAAAAAAAGAATAGAATATTGGTTCCTTTCTCAACTGTACTGACATTAAATGACACTTATAATGGATGATGATTTTCTATACATCAATGTCGGCATTCATAATAATACTCTATTTAATATATAATCACAACTATGGTTCTATGACATTCAAAATTGTATAGAAAAAAAATTTTTGTAAAAATACCACATTTACTAGAAATGAATAATATTTTATGTTCAATCTTAACAATAATACTGGGAAGAACCACTCACTCAAAAGAATTGTGATGGTGACTTGTTACTTCACTACATTATAGATAATGGAATCCAACATGTTTCAAAAATGTATCATACATCACCAATAAGAGGACATCATGGACTAAAACACACAGTACCAATCCTTATGTATAGTCGACCTTTTTGGACAACCCTCTAACTAGATGCAAGATGTTGTTTTCATAACTGTGATTTGTTCCAAAATACTGGAACGATTAGTAAAAAATTAAATTCACCAAAACATAATGATGGAGGTCGACATCTTCTAAATATGGGGAATATATTGCACAAGAAAATTTCTCAATTAAATTGGAAAGACTAATATACTTGTTGGCATTGAATATGTTTTTATGTGGTCAAAAGCTGATGCTACAACTCATGAATCATGAAAATTAGTAATGAATTTCATAAAAAGAATAATTTTTTCAAATTTGGATTTTATTGATTACGAGTTGTTTATTGGGTAACACATTTTAAGAATCATGTTGTTAATGGAGTATTGAAGAAATACTAAATCATGTATAAGATAGAAACTTCCGACCACACATGGACAAGTGGGAATGTAAAAATATTAAATAGTTAAATAAAATAAATCCTTGAAAATATCACGAACATAAGTCGAAAGGATTAGAGTTTGAAGTCATATGATCCATTTTATGGACATTGTACTCTATAAAAACAGAAATTAGTACCACATCATTTCAATTGATATATGGAAAGTCATTACCTTATCCAGTAGAACCTAATCATCACCCATATTAGGAAATCAATAATATCAATGTATATTTTAAAAAATCTGGGAAAGCTAGAATGCTTTAGTTTGATTAGTTAGAAGAAATCATATATAATTTTTATTAAAATGAAATAATCTTTAATGAAAAAAATTGAAATGGCAGTATTAACATAATTTAAGATGTAATTTTATACGGGGGATGACTTTTTATATTAAACAAATTATTAAAACAATTCCCAATGAAGATGGAATTTAAATGGTCAGTACCCTTTTTGTTCATTCCATTATTTCCTTATGGGGAGATCGAGATTTAAAATGAAGGCACAACCCCAATAAATGTCAATGTTAAATGAGTAAAAAAATTTCAAAAACCTTTCGAGAGAAGGTATGTAATCAATTTCAAATTAATATGGGCTTAATATCCTTAATCAATAAATATTAAATGAAAATATTAATAGGAGGAACCCATGTGAGGTCACATTTTCATAGATTTTGTAATATATGAATTCGGATATATTAGGTCATGTAAGAAGTATAGAATCTGGATTAGATGAAAATTTAAGAAAATAGAATCAATTACACATCGTGTAACCCTAACTCAGGAGTTGTATTTTCACCGCCAAAATTTAAAAAATTCCATATACATAACAGGAAAAAAAATTAAACATCATGTCTTAAACAAATTATGGTTTTTAAAAAAGGAAATGAACCTAATATTCACAACACCTGACTACCCCTCCCTCCAAGACGCTTGTGAAAACCCCCCTACAAAGTACCTTCCTCGCCTATCCTAGACCCACTTTATAATGAACCATTATTTACATACTTTGATATTACCTCAATATTGAATGAAATTAATTAAAATAATAATAATTCCAAGCTATGAAAATATAAGTATATGGTCATTAGAAACATGGAAACATAAATAACTAGTTTATAAGACATCTTTATTATCTCTCACTATTTTCCCTATAACTGGACCCCTTTTTTCATATCATACATAAAACCCTTATTCATGACTGTGGTAAAATAATCATATGAAAGGGTGATCTAAGATTATCAGTAATGGTAAAAAAGGTACATATACATCATATCATATTCGTAAAACATAATAACACACATTTGAAAATTTTATCCAATATATGAATGATCATGATATCGTTCCATTTGATAAATCATGAATTGTCATAGGAATAAGTAAATGTTATCTCATAAGGCATCACATTAGACAATATATTTTTTGGGGAGAACATAAGAAATGGAAAACATTTCATATTATTCTAGGTTCATTTCTAAGAGAATCATAGCAGAGAATGTCCATTACTGAGCCTAGTTCACTCCTTAATCCAGCCCCGTATTATTGAATAGAGATAATTTCTCAGCCCATACATGCATGCCACATTATATATAAAAATATACATAAGGAGTTAGAGGGAGATATAGGATTCACCTATGTGATATGTGGTAATTAAATCATTCTTACACTTTCCACAATAACATAAATCATTCATCATCACCCAATGAATACTTTGTGTTTCTTTAAACATTTTTCCACCATTAAAAATAAATGTAAGAAAAAGGTATTTCATTAAAAGAGTTCCATCATAAACATAGTAAAATCATAGGAAAAAGAAGATATTATATAGGAAACAAAACCCTTTTAAATCAATCAATAATAGATTGAAATTAAATTTGATTTCACACCTGAAATTATTTATGGATGAAAATATCCTTCCATCTACAAAAACAGGTTCTTTTATCAAAATTATGAGATATTAAAAAAGAAAATAATTTATTTGAAAATAAACATGAAATTATTTTGGGTAATATTTATTGAATAAAGTCATTATTGATATGTAAAATTCTATTCATGTCTTATAAGTTAAAAAACATTATCCTCATACATTTCAAAAAATGTCTTAAAGTAACTCATTTTGAATAATGAAAAAAGAAACTTTTCATAAAAATTAATAAAAATTCAATAATGGATTAATTTTAATTTTAAATAAATTTATAAGATTAGATATAATATTACATATTTAGGAAACATGGACGTGGATGATAAATAAACAAAATAAAATACTTTCATATAAACATTCTCAAGTCATAATGAGATTGTGAAAGTATCCCTTACAGTAGATCTTTTTTCATTTGTATGTAGCAAAACCTTCCTTATAATGATTTTAATAATGTCATTGACATATTTATGAATCATGGTCATTTTTATGATATCATATATGATGATATTATTATATTATTGTTAATGATATTATTTCTTGTCATTTGGGTATTAACTATTTCATTTTCATATACATGTTTGGTAAAATTAGATTTTCCTCTCCGTCATAGGCCATACTAATATCATTAGAAAATAATATTAACATAGTATTTTCCATATTTATTTATTTACTACTGTTATATTGTTATTCTTTTAATGAATATTCTGTAGAATGAATCACATCACATCGTAGATACGGTAGGTCATACGTACAAATAAGCGATGATATCATTATCCTATTTCTTGAATGGTATTTAATTGGACAGTTTATAATATTTAATAATTAATATCATATTATAATAATCATATGTAGTTATTATTTCAACCATTATATATATCCAAGTAAGGTGGTCGGGAAAAATAGAATAAACGACAGTGTTGAGATGGTAATCCAAACGTACATACACATGGTGATTTCGTTTTTCATAGGATGTATAAGAGTTTGAATATTGATGTTTCATAATTATAATATCATATAAGTATATAATTGAAACAAGAGACATTACTTTATAAATAAAAATTTATTAATATGAGGTATATGAAGAAACATGTTTGACAGAATCGGTAGAGGATATCACCTCTTCTTTGAGATGCTTCGTCAACATCTCCTCTTAGAGCACTAGAGTTGGTCTTCGAAGATAACCAGATCCTATAGAATGTATCTAGGTTTGTTGATAAGGTTAATGGTAATGGGATTTCCAAGCATGAAGGCACAATTTTATGTGAATAAATGAGGGAGGAGGTGACCATTTATAATTGAGGTGACATGATCTTTTGGGATCTCCAAAAATATAAAATTATAATAAAATAAAACCACATCTAAAAACATATAGAATGAACTTAATCCAAATATGAGATTATGTATGGTATATTATAATCAAAAATTATTATTTTGACTTTTATTACTATCAATTTAAACATTATCATTTTAATTACCCCTTAATAATTCATTTTACTTTTTTACTAGTGTAATAAATAATTTAAAATATAAAGGTGAAAATATTTTCTTATTTGATGTAAATTGGTCCATAAATATATAAAATATAACATTTTATACCATTGGATAAATATCAAATATTTTTTTTAATTTTTTTGTTTTTTAAAATTTTAAAAAAATATTATTTTGATAAATAATATATTTTTTCAATTTTAAAACTCTTATTTTAATTGGTTTGTAAAAATATTATGATAAAAAGGTAACATAAACCCACTTATTTTATTGTATTTCTAAGAGGTAATTTTCTTATGTAAAATTTATTAGTCTTTTTTAATTTTCCAAATTTAATTTTTTTAGAAAAAAATTAATATCATTTATATGTTATCTCTATTAATATAATAATTAGTACCTAAATTTTTTATCAATTATTTAATATTTTTTATTTGTATTATGATAATTAGAAATTAAATATTGTCATATATATAAATATTCTGTATAATATAAAAATTTATATTGTAGAATTTATATTTTAAAACCCAATATTTATAATTTTATACATCAAAATTCTCAGATGTGACAATTTAAACATCACATTATACACAATAATATAATTGTCAAAATCTCATCTATAAGGATCCAAATGATCTATAAATTGTCCCTTGGATGATTATTGTCAATATAAACTCAACCCGTATGTTTTCTTTATTTGTTTTATCCTTTGATTGGCGTTAAAATTTTAATGAATTTTTTTTATATTTCCCATTAATTAATTAATTTTGACAACATCAAAGAATAAGCCTTTAAGGTAAATATTTATTTTTGAAAAATTAAAAATAAATTATCATGATAAATAAAGAAACATTATATTTTAAATTAGCAATTATAATATAATTTATCATATGTATAACCTTATATTAAAAATTATATAGTTATTAAAATTTGACTAAGACATATTTAAATTTTTCATTAAATAAAATAAATTAATTGTCCGAAAATCATCCAAGTAGATTTTATTTTACACCTTTTAGACCCGAGGATGATTTTGGTTGAAACACATTGTTCCAATGATATTAAGACTAATTTTAGGGTATTTTTATCGTAGCATTCTTACCTTTAATTAACATATTTACCCTCTTATTGTATTAATTGAAATTACTGAAGTTACTATTCATAATTCTAAAAAATAATATAGTGATATATATATAATTTGGACCAAATGATTCTAAATATGTAATCAATTTTTCAAAATTCAAAACATTGATGTTTCGGTAATTAATTTAAAATTATTCCCATTAACTGAAATAGAGAATGTGTTTTTTTAAATAATTAAATGTTTCATAAGATCTAAATTCTATGTTAATTAATTATAATATCATAAATTATATTAAATGAAAAAAATATAATATATTAATAAATTATGAACACTCAATAATATAATTTAACCATATTAATTTTTTTGAGGAAAATATTTCCTTTCAAATAATATTGTGGGTATTTCCACTATTCAACAAAATTTAAAAGTTATCAGAAAAAATATTTAAAATTCATCTGGTGGTACTTTTTATATCTCTCTTCTATTGATAATATCTTTTTTGTCATATAAAATTTATTAAGATGTCAAAATCATAATTTGAAAAGGGTTCCCCATTAAATGGTGGAAATGTACTCATTAAAAAAATATTAGGTTTTTACATCAAATATGGTTTATTCATATCCTGTGACAATTATTTTTATTGAATAATTATAAAAAATATATAATTAAGTAAAAAAATATATTTTTTATTAAATTCAATTACTAATATTAATTAAATCGATTTATTAAAAAAAATTCATAATTTATTTGTAGTTTTCATAAATAACTGGTAGTGAATGACTTCACCATACATTTTGATAAGTTTATTATATTTATTCCTACTAACCCAATAGCTAGGTTAAAATGGTCATTTTATTATTAGGGAATCTTACAGTTTGTTTAAACTCACAATTCCATGCATTATAGGCTATTGAATAATTAAAATTATTTAGAGAAAATATTTCATAAAAATGTCAGAGCGTTACATTATACCCCCTTAAACTAAATTTCACCCTAAAAATTCATCACATCGATACAAGTAGATGAAGATATATCTTACATATCATATCGTCGTGTTTCAACATAGATTCATTAAAATTATGGTTCTACCACAAAATGATAACCAAGAGAGAGGTATTATTTCACAAAACGTTTTCTCTACAATCCAGAATATCAATCTATTGTTCTACATAAGAAATATGTTTCTCTAGTGGTATGAATTATATTTTTAGTAAATTTAAAAGACCATTTGTTTAATTTCTCTTGAGATATTCATGGAACACATCATGAACATATGTTATATTATGTAGATGTTCCAATTTGTTAGCTACATTCGCAACATGATCCATAATTTAAAAAGAACCAATATACTTAGGGCACATCCTGGCCTTATTTCCAAAATTTCATTACATTCATACATGGATATATTCATAGAAACACCCCGTCACCCACTTCAAACTCTTGGTCTTTTCTTCAGTTGTCAGCATACCATTTTTTTTGAATCTATGATGCCCTTATGTGTTGTTGAATAGATCTGACCTTTTCTACCATTTCATCAACAAGATTAGGTCTTAATATATTTCATTTCCAAAATACATCCCAACATGTGGGTGTTATGGTCAAATTTCCATAGACTGATTCATGTTTAGCCATCTAAATATAATATTGAATGCTATTGTTTTATGAAAATTATAGCAAAGGTAGGTTTTGATCCCAAAATAGATTAATATTTATAGCGATAACTCTCAACATCTCTTCCAGAGTTTGAATATTCCTCACAGAATAACCAACTATCTGAGGATGATAAGTAGTGATAAAACATAACAATGCATTTGTACCTTGCTAAAGACTTTACCATAACATCATTATAAACCTTGGATCTTGATAAGATATAATGTGAAGTGGTTGTCCATTGAATCTTACAAATTTATTTACATATATCATAGCAAGATGATCAATAATGAAATCATCTACAATAGCAATGAAGTGTGTCATCGTTGTAAAGTGATCATCTATATCTCATACAACATTATGACATTTATATGTTTTCTAGATGTCCGATAATGATATATATATTGATGTTTTCCCATTTCCATTCTGGTATGGTTAATGGTTGAAACATCCACATAGATTTTTATCTTTATGCTTTAAAATAATGACAAACTCACCACCGACAGAAAAATTTTGCAATATCTCTTTTCATACCATCCCACCAGAAATACAGTTTTAGGTTCTGGTACATCTTTGTGCTTCCAGGGTGAATAGAGAATTAATAGCCATAAAAATATTCCAATATCTCCTTCATTAATTATATTATGGGAGGAATAATAAATTAGTTCATAAACCGTATTATTCCATTACAATCATGGTTGATTTTTGAACATTTATCATGTTATTTGCAGTTGTACATCGCCCTTCTACTACTCTTTAATCATTACTTTTAGAAATAGTGGAACATTCATTGGATAATGAAAATATTTCTCCCCTTCCTTTAATATTTCATGACCCATAATTTTCAAATCCATTAATGTTAGATCTTTTCTTGATCCATGACATGGCTTGGATTTCATGTTATTTTCGACACAATGCATCTTCTAACTTGTTCAATTTCCATGGGTGGTAATCTGTTGAGTAGTTGTGATCATTAATCAACTCCATCCATCTTCTATGATGGGTATTCATCTTTTTTGTTCTGATAGTATACATTATACAATTATGAATATTATATATATCACACCTTTCAATATAACAATAATTCCTCCCTATACTTTGTGTAAATATTACAACAGTTTACTCCAAATCATGAGTTGGGTAATTTTACTAAAGTATTTTCAATTATTTTGATGCTTAAGAAATCACTATATCATTTTGCATTATAAAACATACCAAACCCTTTTGGATGCATCATTGTATATCAAAAACCATTCTCCACAAAAAGGTATTTTGAGTATAGGTTCACTATATAACTTTATGTTTATATTTTTTAAATTCTCTTTGCAATCCACTTTCCACAAAACATAACTCTTTTCTGTGTCAACATGGTGATTGGATAATATAATCCTGAAAAATATTTCACAAAATGATGATAATATATATCCCAACCAAGAAAACATTAGATCATAGCTACCATTGTTGGTCTTCGTCAAATTTTAATAATATTTTTTTAGTGGATTCATAGATATCCCCTCATTTTAGATTATGTGAACAAAAAATGAGACACTATGAAACCCAAAATGACATTGGGTAAATTTTACATAAGAAATATCCTTTCATAGTGTTTTCAGTTTAATTCTAAAGTGATCTTCATGTTCTTCCTTGCACTTCATATACAAAAGAACATTGTCTATAAATTCTAGCACAAAATGATCAATATAGTCTCTAAATACCCTATTGATTGAATTCATGAATATAGCAGGGGATTAGTAATACCAAATGGATTCACTATAAATTCATAGTTTTCATAAATTTTATGGAATTGCACCATTGGTATAACATATTTATTGACTCTTAATTGATTATATCCTGAATTCATATTAATATTGAAAAATGTATTGATCTCCACATATTTGGTTGAATAATTAAACAATTTAGGGATGAGGTCATTGGTTTATTATAGATATCATTTTATGTTCTCTATAATTAATGCAGAGATGCATTTATCCATATTTCTTCTTAACAAATAGAAGAAGTTCACCCCATGTGACATAGTAGGGTGTATAAATCCCCTATAAACATTCTCTTGGAGTTTTTTCATCAATTCCTACAATTCAATTGAGGATATTCTATATGGTGTATTTTAAATAGAAATAGCACCAGGTATGAGTTTTATTAAAAACTAAAATTCCTGATTTGGGGGAAGACTTGGTTATTTTTCCAGAATGACATCATTAAACTCCCGTAAAATGGGTGTATTCATAATTTTGAGTATCTCCACAACCATTTTAGATGTAAAGCCTCCAATTATTGGGATCAAGTCCCATAATGTAAAATAAATTTTCACTGAAAGGTCATTATCTTACTTTCATTAATAGTTGATCATAGATTGATGTGTAAAATCAAATGTGATTTCCCTTCCTTGTAAATTTATATGATATTTATATAGATAAATCTAATCTATGTCAGGAATCACATAAAATTTTACTATTTGAAGGATTACAAGATTTGTAGGAAGTACTTCCCCAAAAACATCAACCAGAGATGAATTATAAACTATTCACACATCCTTTTATTCTTTTTCAGTTTTCATAGTAATCTCTAAATAGAATTATCGAGTTAACACATTGATACCAATTGAAAAATCTTCATAAATAAAAGAGATGGTGAGTCCAGAATCAAATAAAACATTATCTACTTTAGAGTTGACGATACATGTACTTTTTACAATTTCATTATCGTTCTCTACATCACCTATAATGATTTCTTTTGATTTTCCTTTTTCATTATCCTTAATAGTTTTACTATGTCAATCATCATCAATAATTTTTGGGTTTGGGAATTAATTTTTATAGTTCACCATTTCCCAACACCTATAACATTGAAGTGTTGGAGGAGAATTATGGGTTAAATTTACTCAATTCACATCAATAAGCATATTTTTCTCATCACCTCAGTATTAAACATCCTGATGAAGTTATTTTCCACATATAGAAAATTAACATGTCCCATTAAGATAATTATTTATATTTTTCATTCCCCACATTGAGCATAATTGAAAAAACAAATCTACTTTTCATTGTGTTCTTCTTATTTTCCATTGAAATCTAATTTTTGGTTCTTGTCAATCTCATAGGACTAATAGGTTACTATAATCACAACCTCAACCTTGAGATGGCATTGAATGATTTAATTATATCATTTGAAGTCCCTTATGAATAATTAATTTTTGAGACTTGGTTTTAAGCCTCAAAAGAAGCGATCAATTTTATTCTCATGTTGGATAATAAAAACTAAACTGTACCATGATGTTCTTGTAAAATGTGCTTCATATGTACCAACATAATCATCATCCCTTTACGTAATTTAAAGGAAGTCCTTATCCATATTTGTTCGATGAATACAAAGATGTACTTATTGATTAATACGTTCTTAAACTTGTCCCATTCTATGGTTTCAGTTTCATATATTGATAATGTGTTATAGATATATTTTCACCATTGATCATCATCAACATCAAAATGATAAACTTCTAAGATGACATTATAATGTTTTAAAAGTTTTAGAAATGAAAATATAATCTCAGTGGTACTAATCCATTGTTCAGCCACTAATTGATTAGAAGACCCACTAAAAGAAGTTGGATGATGCCTCATGAATGACGTAACAAAATTTGGTTCCCTATATTCTCATTTGGAAGTCCTGAATGATTCATAGCATTAGAATTTTGTCTAATAATAACTACAAGATTTTTCTTTCCTTACACCATATCATTTTATTCCTCATAATAAAAATCATTTCATGGTCTGTCGTATTCAGTATTAACATGGTTACTTCTAGTTCCATCCATTAACTAAAACCAAGAAGCATATTGTGAGAAATAATAATCACAATTGAATAAATACATAATAATATATCAATTTATGAAACATTAGAAATAATCCTATGTTATTAATGAATATTTATAAAACCCTAGGATTGTATTCTATATATTAACATAACCTTTGTGTTCTTACTAGGGGTTTCTCTTCGTAGTTTCCAAAGGTTAACTATACATTTCTTCTACTACTATCTATAATAACCCATGCATTACATACATTGATGTATCCTCAAATGAGAAGAATATTCATTACAAAATATAACAATTCCATGAAAGGACCATATAGGTATTGTGTATTTAGAAAAATGTAAACATAATCAAACGGTTCATAATATATCTTCATTTTCTCACACATATTTTTCTATAAATAGACCGATTTTTGACACATCGTACTTAATATAATTCATCATGACCTAGAGAAAAGAAAATTATGAAAGGGTCATATTATATACTCAGTAAGGGTAAATAAGGGATATATAATTCATATAATAATCATAAGACAAAAGAACATAACATTTGATAATATTATCTGACATTTGAAAGATCGTGGTATCATTTCTTGGGATAATTCGGGATAGTTCATAAGAATCAATGAACGAAATATAAAATTCCATAACATAAGGATCGTTATTTTGTTTAAATCATATCAGAATAAAAAATAAATTCATATTAGTAAAGGATCGTTTCCAAGACCATCCTAACATAAAAAGTCGGATACTGAATCAAGTTCACTCCTTTCTTTATCCTATATTACATAACCAAGATCATTTCCCATTCCAGCCATGTATATCTCATGAGATATAAACTGTTACCCAATGAATTGGTTAGAAATATATTTACCAAACATCCCATAATTAAAACATTATTACTTTTACTACAATAACATAAATCATTTATCATTACCCAAGGAATAAAATGAGCATCTTTTTAACTCATTCCTCAAATACATAATATATGTAAAACAAATGGAATTCATAAATATAATTCCTTTATAATCATTAAAAAATCTTTGGGACAACAAGGATATTGTACATAAATGATAACCCTATTGAATATTTCCATGTTATTTGTAAAATAATTTTAAAATAAGTGTTGAAATTATTTCTTGAGGAAAATATCATTTCTCCTTCAATAATGCACTTGGTATACTTTTTGTTGATATTTTATTAATAATTATCCATGTTTATACTCAATAATTAACCAATTTTTTTTTATTTCACTAACTAATAATTTATGTTTTTAAGAGGATTAATTGAAAAAACATTAAAAAAATTGACCATTGAACCTCATAAATGATTATTACAAAACCTGAAGTCATCTTTTATATCATATGACAAGAAGTGAAGAATATAATGAACGAATTGAAATCCATGAAGAAATTACACAACATGAGTCACCATTACATGTCATGAAGTGTTCAAATTTTAATACCCACTTTGATGATCCTCTTGAAGGAAGAAACAAATTGGGAAGCCTCATTATACATCATGATCAGAGTAAAATTTGAAAATAACAAAGATTTCATAAGAGATTCACATGAGATTCATGTTGAATCAAAATCTAAAGAGAAAACCTTAGACTGGAATTACACAATGTGAGTCTCCATTACATTACATGTAATACCTTAATTATTTACCTATAGTATCAAACTACAAACATAATGTGGTGGAATCTTTGAATTTTATCTTGCTTATCGCGAATCTATCTCATATTTTTCTTCTCCCCTTTATTCCTAAAATCAGTTTTCAAAAATCATTTTCATTTTTTCATGATTATTGTATCCCATATAAAATATTTTTAATGCAATCTTCACATTTTTTCATTTCATACACCATGATACATTTTGTCATCATCTTGACCATCAATATACGACGAATTATTATTGTTTACTTTCATGTTCTTATCGCAACTATGAAATTTATTGAAATTGTGATTAGTTCAGGGAATAAATTTCTCATTCTTGATTTTATGTTTTATAAATTTATTAATCTCAATCTGTTCATGTTTTTTAATTTGATAATCCAAACTTATGTCATCATATTAATTGTGTTTTCAATTTCTTAACTTCTTTTAATAAATTATACCATAGGAAGATAATGCACATATGGTAGGGGATCAAGGGTAAGTATGTTTGAATTTAAATAATATTTATTTGTCACCTTTGAAACCCTAAGTATTGGTATAAAACTAAGAAACATCTGTTAATCCAATTATTTAAGTGTCCTTGACTGTATGATGTTTGAAAGAACAACCATGATTTTATCTAAGTGGAATAGGTTATGGACACTAACCTTTAATAAATTATTATTTTGAATCTATGAATATGTCATAATGGTTGTAGCTATATTCAATAAAAGGATTGAATATCTCTTATATTGATCATGTCATCTTGACCATTGACTATAAGTGACTTTTTTTCATTGCATCCTTAACCATAGGACCATACTGGTATAGACTTGTGATCATCACTTCTCCCAAATCATAAAACAGATCATGATCCCTTATTTATATCTGATCATTATCTTTGAATCCCTTATTATTAGTTATTACCAATCTCAGCATCCTTGTGCATACTCCTACCGAAAAGGTTTTAAATATTTAGTTTCTACAATCCTATCTGAAATATTTAAGGGACAGACCTCATACTGTCACAATACTATGCCCTTATAGAATTTTATGTTCAGGAAAAGTAATTATAATTTGTACATATCTTATGTTTATTAAAAAATGTGTGTGGGAATCTAGTGAATTGGTAATAAAAATTTAAAATAAAATGGAAGGAAATAAATTTCATTCAAGGGTTCTATTTATAGTTCGTTATATTAAATTTGGGGAACCAAAGAATTATCTGAGTCAATTTATTATTCCAATATATAACCCCTAGACCAAGGAATTACCTATGTTGATATAATATATTAATAATTTATATAGTTTGATTCAATGATTAAATTGGTGATGTTTTCTAGAAATTTTATTTTTGTTATAAGAATCATGAAACATTCTTCGGATTGTTTAAATTTTTTTAAATCAAGTGTTTATTTATTAACATAAGAGTTATTGATACCATTATAGGGTTTATGTGTTTAATATGGATAATTAGATCAGTGTATTAAATTGAGATTTTCAGATTTTATGTGATAGGACTCATCCATTATTAATGATATTTTGGGAAAAATTTATTGAAATACCACCCATTGGAATGAAAATATTTTCCGATAAACAATTTATTTAACAAATAACTCCATTACATTATAGAGTGAAATGTTTAATTTTATTATTAACCTATAGGGTCTATCATATAATTGATATTTAAGATATTATGTGTCATTACACTATGGGGAATGAAATAGGAATTATATAAATATTGTTTAAGGACAAGGATAACCAAAATGATGGGTGATAACTCATCGCATCCGGTATGGTCATATAGCATGAACCCAATAATGACACATTATAAACGATTACCACCTATAATAAGACTACATGATAACCTTTTTAATATTCCATTAGATTGATGATATGATAATAAAATATTAACTAAGAGCCAGTTGTGTTATATTTGATGATTAGATATTAATGTATTATATTGGATGACTTATGATAACCATATTGGTTTTATAAATTATTTAGAGATATAGAGAATTAATATCCACTAAGTATAGATATTATGATATATTATATATGAATTTCATTTCATCAGGAATAAAAACTATTTTTGGATATTAAATTATTAAGTATGTGGTGAATTGGAAAATTGATTAAAAAAATAAAATATATAAATTGTTATTATTAATTTGAGACATAACAACTAAGTATATTTTAATATATTATTAGATTGTAAAATAATTCCAATACATTAAGAATGTCATATGGAAACAAAAATTATTACAGATTACATTCATATTAGACGTATTATATGGTCTTTTAAATCAACACAATTTTGTGTTTTTTGGTCCTTAACAATCCATTGATCATTCAATTTATTTTGATCAATGACGTCCCTCATTGACTATAACTATTTAATTTTTCCTTTAATGTTCTTATAATCACATTACACATATTTTCTGTAACCTAAAACCTAGTTATGTTTCCTTTTTAACATTACATTCTCTCATATTAAGTGGTTGTATTAATAAATATTTTTATGATATGTGTTTTCAAAAAAAAATTAAATATCACCTCATTGATTAGAGATATCATGTTCATATTGTGAGGATGAAATATATTTAAAGTGGTTAGAATGATACACGCAAAAATTATAAAACAAATAACACTATATTTGGTAGATTATGTGGCACACAACCCTGTCCTTAAACAACCCATAAAATATATTTCAATAAATTTAATCTGATTAATAGTTTTTCAAACATGATACCTCGATTAGAAATGGACTAGAATATTGCATATGATTATAACCAAGTCATTAATTGGGATTTTATAATTATTATTAATTAAATATTAAAATTATTTTTATCTGTTAATTACAAAAGAAATAATGATCCTTTAAAATATTGCTTTTTGATAATTGGTATTATTCTAAATGGAATTTTAGTCGTACAATATGAAAATAATTTATTATTAATATATAACACATATATAAAATTTAATTGAATTAATTTACATTATTTTAGAAATCTAAATATATAATATATATTAGGTTGACTTATTTTAATTTTTCTGAAATATGTAATTTTCTAATGAATATATTAAAATAATTTATTATAGTTTAAAATTACATTTTCATTTTCATTATTTATATAATATCTCAGCCTGAATACTATGGAAGTAGTATTTGCACTGGTCACCACATGGCCTCAAGAATTCATCCCCATGTAACAGAGGTCATTGACTAGCACCAAGGATCTAATGTTGGTATGGTGGGGAGACTATAACCTTTCAATTAGGGTAACATAACTTTACAATCTGCTATAAATAAAAATAATATCGATCTAATAAATAGAAAATAAAAAATTATTGTAGAAGAATATAACAACCAAATAAAGAACATGGGAAAAAATATTTTACAACAATGCATTCATGTCCAGATGATTATTCAAAAAATATACATTGGAATTACACCAAGAAATCATAACTATACATAAATATTAAAATTACAAAATTCAGCTCTATGATCATCTCACATACTAACTCAATCGCATTCTCCTAGCATAGAGTTACTATAATGAAAACATTAGGAAATACCCAAGAATCCTAATCACACATCCACAATGGTCTGCTTTGGAACCCCCAGTGTAATTTAGTCCCAAACAAAGTGTGAGATATACTCATACAGGCACCACCAAAGGTGTATAATGATTAATCTGCATTGTGTATATTTAATAAGAGGTGTGTTTCTATATAAAAGGTATTTCAACAATGCATAATCCTTAAATAACCATGTTGGCCTTGTGTCCCTTCTGGAAACCCAAACTCACCATACCTTCTTTTGCATAAGATTGGATGTATGAACCAAATGATACCTATGTGAATAGAAATGTAAACTTATATTAGTTTATAATAATATAAATAGCTAAAAAGGATCAAACAAACACATGACATTTGTCCTGGTGAACTCCCCCTTTCCTTAAAATTCATATCATTTAGCATTATAATTCAAACGAAACCTCACTATTATTAATTTACACTGCATCATGTGCCCATTGAAATTGAAACTTATAAATGAAAAATAAGTATCAGTTGTTGTATCTTGGAACCATTTTTCCAGAACACCCATCATCATGGACTCCCCTAGGCACCTAGAGCACTTGTATGGAGGTAAGATAAAATTAATGTTAGCCCATTCAAGATATACCAGATATTTCCCATGACATATAAATCATCATAGAATCATGAGAATATGCTTGGAATTCTATAAAAAGGAATACGAGCATCACTTGGGGCATAAATAATACATTATTACTTTTAAATTTATCTAACTATTGTGGATAGGTATATAACCATTCATCATTATAAATATGGTGGAAGTAGGATGCTATGTATAAAATCAATCCACATCAAATGTCATGCATAAGAAAAACTTGTTCCAAGCCCATTAACCATTTCAATTATAAATAATTAGGTAATTATACTAAACATGTCTCCAATCCTAGTAATGAACCCATAATCATAAAATTTGGATTTATATGATTGTGTACCTAAAAATGGGTTTTATTATCAAACATGAATTTTAACCAAACAATTCATTATATTTAGTTTGAATAACCTAGTTTTATCTTAAGGAACATGAAATCCACTACAAGTTTGTCTTTAAAAAATAGGAATTAAAATTTATTATTGTAATGAATAAACACCTAATGGGGTTTCTCAAACAATGTATGAAAACAATTAGAAGGTGGATCTGTACATAACCACACAAAAGGGTTTTTTCATGTTGAGTTCATAACCTTCGACCATTTCAAGGTGGTTTAAACACCACATAAGGAGGTGTAATCCATTTATTCAAAAAATATTTATTATTTTGAAGAGATAATGGGTATGTATTGCATGTAGAACTTGGAAAAAATTTAAAAAAGAGAGAAAACATAAGGGAAATTCTATATAGCATGCAACTATGGCCATTCACGTTACCCATGTCCAATATCAATATTTGATTTAGTTTGGTAATGATGAAATCGAAGAAACAAGAATCCACCTAGAAAATGTATAAAAATAGATCACATCTTAATAGTGTAGTGAGATGGAAGAAAATCCCCTTACAGATCATAAGGGGAACAATGAGCATACCATGATGAATACATATTGACTGACAGTGATCAAATATGACAAATGATGGAGGAAATATCAACATGCCTTAATTTGGAAGGAGGATGGAGCTCTAGCATGATATGGGGGATCCACATGGATGAAAAGATAGGAGGATGAAGAATGGTAGGTTTTAATTTCAGTTATTGTGAAATTGAAAATTCACCCAAAAGAAAAGGGAGCATGGTTGGGGAAAAGGTGGGAAACTGTAAAAAACCTGCAGCATGGCACATGGGCGTGTGAGTAATTTTTCATGGTTTGACCTAACCATGTTACACTTACTTATTTTCTTGATCAGGACAAAGGTTTTCTCAATAACCATTTTATCATAACAACTTCCTCCAATTTTCATGTTGTTGGGGTCCATGTTTCTTTAAAATCAACAAAACACTAGAGGGATCCCTCAGGCCGTAAAACATATAAAAAATAATGAAAGTAAGAATACTAACTCTCAGAATTTAAATCCAAATATATGTTCATAAATAAGTCACTACACCCAATGACAATGTTTAATTTCTCTTGGAATCTCATCCAGTCCAAAAACATAGGATGCTACAATATCCCCACCTTAAAAATTCTCATCCTTGAGAATCCAATAAAATAATTAAACATCACCCAAACTACCCTGGTTGAGATGTTTCATTCAAATTGATGTGTTGGGTTTCCAAGAACCGAACACACCTCCAATGATTCTTATTTTCGTGGTTTATAAGCCATTAAAATAGTATCAAATTGTCAAATGTATGAACTAAAACATTAAGATGGACCATACAAGTGCTTGTCCATCCTAATAGATGGTCATATCATTTTCCCGTTCACAATGAGGTACTCAAACTCGTGAACCAGTTCTGAATCATTGAATTCCTATAATTATAATTGACTTTTACTATGTGACCACATAAATCCAATGATGTTCACATCATGTAACATTGTCCAATCGAAGGTTCAATCCTACACAACCTCATTTAAAATAAATGCTCTAAATGATCCTTGAAAACATCACCAGAAAATTATATTGCATTCATCATACCCAGCAATGAACCATTTAGAATCTCTTCAGTGACTTCATATGACAATTGGTATAGGGTATCAAGATGCACCACCCATATTTGACTACCCTTGTTGAACCTGACATTGGTGGTCATCACATTTCCAAATCTAGAGTTGATTCCTTTATACAAATGAACCTCAAAACATCATTGAGAAATCTCACTAAATCTTTTATCCTGTTTTTAGTAACTTCAATAGTGAAAATCCAGATAAAGTCATCATTCCCCCGCACGAACATGGAATCATACCCCGAACCATGAAATTTGGATTCTCATGGATAAAAACCCATTTAGTCCATAGTAATGATTTAGGTTAAATTGGGAATCATAACAAGGAATTTGAGGATATCATCAAAGGGAAACCACATTTGGATCCTACAAGCAAGACGTCGGTTCAAACTAAACATCAACATAACTTGTACAAAATGTAACCAAAAAGTGGACCCGTCTTACTATAAAGGTCAATGTAAACAACTAATTTTCTATATTATAGGCATAGATTTCATACTTTGGTACCCAGGTATCACTCAAGAGTAACCATTCCATTTTGAAAAGCCATGATTCCAGAGTGAATCTTTTATTACTACCACTAACAAGCCTATCTTCTTTTAATACATTATCATAGTATTCAACCAATGATTTATCAATTTAGCCTAACGATGTTAGGATAAGAGAAATGAATATTTTATGGCTAAGATAACACCATGTGGATTTTACATATTCTCAGAAAAAACCCAAGACACTCCCTCTACTAAAAGGTAAATGTTCTCAATGTGGTTACAATGTGACATTTCAAACTGCATAATGAAAGAATAGACTATCCATCACTGGGTGACTTCATTTAGAGTAATATTAGCTTCAACTGCTGATACATCACCCTTAAAAGGTCGTAATTCCATTATCATTGATGCATCCCACAATGGCTCAAGAACATCCACTATGGACCTGCCTCGAGCAATGGTATTTTCATAAGTTTCATTCCCATAAAACACTTTTATTATCAGGATACTCCACATGAATCAAATAAAAAGACATATATCCATCAAAAAGGAAATCACAAACAAGACCAAACATTTACAAATGGTCTTAGGATGTCCCTTATTCTTGGAAGAACACATTTATCCAGAATTCAAATGATTCTCATAGTTATAGGAGTGTCCTTATCTTTGTATTTATAGGAAAAGATATCTAAAAAGTCATATTAGAAAAAGATAATGTAAAAGGGATATAAACATGATGCTTTCATGTACACTACAAATAATTCACCCAAGGATCTCACATGGAACTCCTATGTTTTTATCTCATATACTATGAAACAAGATATTTGGAATAAATTAACAACCATATTGATCTACATGAAAACAACAGATCCACTATAGGATGTCATCCCATGCACCGGGATAACTAATCAACTCATATCCAAGGCACTCAATCATGGAGGTTACCTATGAAAAAAGAAACACGACTCAATTTTTAATTGAAAACTAATACACATAACTGTTTTATTTCATGACTATAAAGACAAGAGGTGCTGAATATATCATTATATACTACCCCAAGGTTTCAGAAGCATAATATCAAATCTGTGTCACTCCCCATAATTTTATCTGATATATGAATTAATGTATATGATTTAAAACAAAAAGAACTAAACTTTAGATGCATTACATAGTAAGGATGTAGAAAAATGGGATCACCTCATAGTCTATAAAACATAAAAAATAATGAAGTGAATAGTTACATGAAATACTAAGAGGATGACCAAGCTTTCATCATGCATATCCCTCTTGAAATGTGAATTTATGAATTTTTACAATTCTATTAAATATCAAAACAACACATGAACACCCTTTTAAATAACTGCGTCAATTTTGAAAATAGGATTCATGCATAGAAGAACATCGCTATAACATTACCACATGTCAGAAATAGTTCCCTAGAAAAAATCAAGAATTTTATGGCTGAGGGTGCTAGCTACAATTCAGTAGTCCCATACTGATGTAAGAAGTATTGACCCAAAATGGGGTCATGCCTTTGAAAGGTATCTAGGATTAAAGTTCTATATTTTAGTTTTAGACATAGTACAAATGGACCTTATAGAAAGTTCCAACTTTTTGTCCCCAGGAAGAACTCACAAAATCACTCCACCAACCTTGCATGAGGGATAACACAAATAACACCCATAGAGGTTTCATTTTAATTCGTTACACCAAAACTCACATATACACAAAAAAATATTATTTTGATTAATGGATAAATGACCACTTATAAGGAAAATAATTAGGTACATTATTGATCAATCCATTAGGAAAAATAATACATCTATTCTAAACTTCTTTTTAAGAATCATTAAATAATTGACACAAAGTCATAATAAGGCCATTTATTTATGAAAGATAGTAGTTAATCGTTATTCAATTATTTATAAGGCCTGAAACAATAACATTTCAATAAAATGGAAACGTTTTTTAAATAATTAATGAGGTTCTATCATGTACGAAGCCCCAAAAATTCTGTAATAATAAATACCTTCCTTTAATAGCATAATACACCCTTGTGGTGTTTAACAGTAATGTATAACAAAGAAAATGGAGATCTAATATGGTATTTTTTATCCATTCTATGTTCATAAAATAAATCAAAATAAATTTATGCATTTAGATATTTAAAACATCCTTAGTGGTTTATTACACAAAAAACATGCCCCAACTAAGAAACTTAGGTCCAATTGTGCATTTACGAATTTCAACCATATGCTTAATTATTCCCAAATCATTTTGGTATAAGCCATAATAAATAATCCAAGAAATACTGTAAAAAAATAACCACATTTTTATTTATAATGGATTTTATGTAGAAGGATTGAACGGATGGTTTGGATTTATGGGTCAGCAAACTAAATTCATAAATCCCCCATACACTATATTCGTTGTAAATATCCCCAACATAACCATAATCATTTTATATGGGATTAAAATAAAATTCAATAATGATAACATTTAAAAAAACATTTAACTATATAATATATAACTATAATGGTTTGATAATATGGCCCACCTTGTTCCAACACATAAATCTCCCATAACATTTATGAATTGGAAATTGGGCCCCCATTTAACCGTAGCACTAATGTTTCATCTCATGGAACAAATAGTTCATGGATCAATATTGTCTGAATTGAGAAGAGGGGTGTGTCCATCAATAAAAAATATCATATATTAATGTCTATAACTAGGGATGATAAACATAACCATTATATCAATTTTAACATGGCATGGTAATAAGGAAGCATGAAAAGTAATCTTGAAAATTTAAATTGTTGAAGGATGCTAATTAATTACCTAAAATATTGAAACCCAGCCATTTTATTAAAATTATAACATGGAATATAAAAAAGAAAGGTAAATATCACACATGGAACTTCAAAAATGTTTAATATCCTTAAACTGAAACATACATGGTAGATAATATGCTTGGAATGTGAATTTCTGATGCACCTATGATGATGTATGTAATGTTTTCTCTTTTCCATACTAGAATAAAATAAATATATCAAAAATTCATAAACCATTAAGCATGGAAATGTAATCCAATAACTCAATTTGTATCAAAAATTAATTTTATAATATATTAGCATGAACAAAAATATCATCTGTGATTAAATTGACTTTACACATAAGTGAGATGATCACTCCCAAGAATGGATATTTACTAAGAACCGACACATTCATAGTCTCTAGTATACAATAAAAAAATTGTAATAAAAGAGGAAAAGAATATTTCATACCACTTTGTAACATCTAATCCCTACGAACAATGGAAACATATGCTCGACCGCTCACCACATGACTTCAATCATGCATCGTCGTATGCTAGAGGATGTCGACTAGTAACAGGGGTCTAAAGGTGTTATGTTGGGGATTCTATAACCTCGTGATCATAGTAGATCAATAGTATAATGTGGAGGAAATAAATATACAATGGAAGTAGTAAATAGGAAAAGAAATTTAGATGAAGTTGAATATAACAAAAGAATAATGAATATGACAAATTACCATGTACAATAATTCATGCATGTCTAGATTAAGATTCAAAAACTAAATAATGGATGCTCAAATAGAAGATATTAATATATTAAAATAAGAATTAAATAAAAGTTAGTTCCATGATAATCTTGATAACTAGATCTAGATTCTAATCCTAACTCCCATGTAATTGTATGACAACACAAGAAATTAACAATTAATCCTAATCATATAACCATTGAGGATTGTTCGGTTACCCTAGTCCAATGGAGACCAGAATTGGATATGAGATATACTTAGTAGGCCACCACCGATGTTGTGAATGAATTATCCTATTTTTTATGATATAATAATCTAGTATGTATGTAAACTTTAAGGTAAGAATGTGTATTGAGTAAATAACCATGTGGGGATTATGTCCCTTTTGGATACCCAACCTGACCATGCCTTATTTAGACAATGATAATATATCTAAACAAAAGGTCACATATGAAAATGGAAAAATAAAATAATAATGGGTAATAATACATTAAAAAAATAAAAACGATTGAACAAATACATGTGTTCTGGCTTGGAAGATACCAGATTTCATTTAATTTATTAATATCTTTTTTTTATTTTTGGGATATATCACCTTTATTAATTTACATGGAAACATGTTCTTATTCAAGGTGAACCTTATAAAGGACCCCAAGTATCACACTATAAGCTCATCACATTACCGAAGCTGAAATGATTATGTCCATAAGATTCTATAAAAGGATCCCTATTGTCACCCACAATGTATGTGAAACATGTCCCCTATGAGTACTTCCCTCGTATCCCAAAAAGGGAGTCCATGTATCACACATGGTAGGGTGTAACTGTAACACCCAAGATTTTTATGAGTAACATTTTGTTTTTAAATCATCAAAGGAATCTTTTTCTACACAACACTTTCTTGGCTTGCTTTACACGCAATCGCGACCTTCCTCGATAGCTTTCGTCGTACGCAATACCGAGTTTCACTAAATAACAAAATGCTATTAAAACTAGCCGTTATGAATAGTAATAAACACTTTTTGAAATTTTATAAATTTTATTTTTCAAAATGGACTTCATTTTTGGACTCAGAATATCGAAATTAGCCTAGGGTGAAATTTTGGTATTTTTCTGAAAACTTTCAATTTTTGATGAATAGTGAAACCACTAAGTGGTAGGTTAAAAAACTGAATTTTGCATAAATCTTAATTTTACCGCTTCTGTGAATAGAATTTCGAAAATCCGAGAGACACGGTTAATATCAAGGACTAAAATGTGGTTCAATGAGATGAAAATAATTTTTTGGTGAATAGTAACTTTTTACTTTTTTTTACCGCGGTTAATAGTAAATAGGGTAACTAAGGGTAAATATGATATTAATATTACCATAACACATGTCCTAATTCTATTGGACAAGTTTAATTCGACCAAAAACAAACTTAGGAATAAAATATGACCATTTAGGCCCACTTGGATTAGATTAGGACATTTATTATTAATTTATTTAAAGAAGGGTTAAAATAGTTAAAATCAAAGTTTAATAAGTAAATAATTTTTTAATATGGGGTTATACATAAGATAAATTAGATTTTAAATATTCATTAGAAAGCTAAAACGATTTCCTACATGATGGTATTTTATTTGTAATTTTTAGACATCAGATAATTTAATTTATATATGACACAAAGATGATGCAATAATTATCTTATTAATGAAATATTGACATAATTGATAATATAAATAGCAAAATAAATGTAATTTAAGACTTTTTATGAATTCCACTAATTTTATAGGTTACTATGATATATTAGTGTTGATTTAATCAACTTGGCTCGAACATATAATTCTGTTATGACTTTCAAAAAAAGCATATATCAAATAGTGTCAAAATTGACACAAAATAGTTTTTAAATCAAATATTATATTATTAATTGTTATTTTATTCCTAAAAATCTAAGGTTCGGCCAAATGACTTAGATAAAGATATATATATTAATAATAAACAATTTGGGGTTCGTTTGGCATGTTATATTAAGTGTATTAACCATATAGTGAAAGAAAACAAAAAGACACGGTAAAAGTTAAATTAATTAACTTATAGTTAAATCTAATTGATAAGGTTAAAATAATACCCTAAACTTGTCTAAATCCTCTTGGTTGATAGGATTTCGACCCTTCCCCACTTTAGCTTCGAAATAAGACCCTTTGGAACCATTATAAACCGATTTTGTCTTTAATATAAAATAATATTTTGAGATATTCCTAAGGTGCCCCTCTCCTCCCTTATAAAAGGGCACCTCCTCCCCCTCCTCCTCACACCAATTTGAGCACTCAAGCTCGGCCAACCCCTACCATTTTCTCCTCTCCACTTCCCTAGAATAATCCTAGAGGTCCTGGTCTTCTCCAAAGACCAATCATAGTTCCTTAAGTGGATTATTCAAAGAGGCGTTCCAAAGAAGAGGTAATATCCATTACCGATCTTTTCAATTTCTTTCTTCTTCAACTTCTTCTTTTTTAGTTGTTTCATGATAAAGTAATAACATCAGTATTACTTACATACTGATATGTTATTATAAATATGAAACAACCCTAATTCACCTTCTATCCATCCTACGGAAAAAATGAAATCACTGCGCGTGCGTACGTACGGAATACCGTCTCCACGCCGTGGTGTAATCTATTTTCCACCATCACCTTACAAGGATGAGTATAATGGTGTAATGAGTAACTATATATGATTATTATGAAGTAATATTGATACTGAAATAATATATATATAATCCAATACAATTCCACGATCATAGGAACGATATCATCACTCGTGCGTACGTACGGAATACCGTCTCCACGATGTGATGCGACTCGTTCTACATGATCTTCATTTCATAATGATTATATAAGTGAATTGAATGAATGAATATGGTATATACTACACTAATACCATTCTGGAAATGAATTATCTATAACCTAAAGATAAGAATAAGAATTTATTCGACAAAACACACATAAGAACAAAAAGTTATAAAGACCCGAGTAACAAGTAACAATGAAATATTACTAACAAGAAGCTAATAATATGACCATATATGATATCATATCAATATGTATGATTCTGGAATAAGTCAATAACATTATTTAAACCATTATACAGGAGCTTCGGACATGAACAAAGCAAATCGGACCTAAGGTAAGGGAAATATCACAATCTCATTTTTTTCCGAGATTGTTTATTCGTAAGTATTTACTGGGGTGTATTTTATCATCCACATCCATGTTCCCTCAATATGTAATATTGTTTCCATCCACTTGCAATATTTTAAATCCAATTTTACCCTTAGGTGAGTTTTTAGTAAAGAATATGAAAGGAATCTTTTGTCGTTTTTCCGTACGAGGTACTTTTTGACTTTTCCGACAAAAGTACGAAGAATATTTTTTTTAACTTATACGGCATGAATGGATTTTTAAAACATTACTTCAAAGAAGCTTACTTTACAAGTTTTCAAGTTTATTTTTAATCAACTTCTTTAATTTTAAAGTTGTATGACATGTTATGAAAGGAAAAATGTTTTTGAAGAAGAAAGGATATTTTCCTCAAGAATGGAGTTCAAGTGTTTTATCAAAATTATTTTCCATCTAAGATAATAAAGGGTTATATTTTTATCCCTATTATTACATTGATTTGATTATTTTGTGATGGAATTATTTTTATGAATTCCTTTATCTAATATGAATTGATTTATGATGTCATGATGTTTCAAGAATCCCATTTTTGTTACTTGTGTTATGCGATGATGTATGTTTTATGACTATGTGGCACACATAAGAAAGGATTCATTATAAGATGGGTGGGACCTATATCTCCCTCCAATGCATTGGGTAAAGACTTTATATCTCATGAGATAGACATGGCTGGAACGGAAGGTTATTTCGGTTCAGTGATACAGGACTGAAACGAGGAGTGAACTCGGTTCAGAAAGGGACTTTGTCCACTAAGATAGTCTTTGCAATGAGTCATGACTGACAAGAAATGATTTTCCATGATTATGTGTGCATGCCACAAAGTTTCAAGTTTTATGTTATGATTATGGGGATCTCATTTTCACTTCTATGATTTATTCCATGTTAAAATATTATGATCTCTTTTGCAGGTTTTGATTTTCATAAAGATATGATATGATTTTTATTTCCTTTATTTTCCCTTGCTGAGCCTTTGAGCTCACCCTTTTATGTTTTCTTTTCCCCAGGTCAGGAAGATGGATATTAAGTAGAATATGCTAAATGGGACCCTAGATATGATGAAATAAATGGGAGACACTATAGAAGATTTATGAACCAGTTGTTTATGTTTCCCAGTTTCTAAAGACACTATACCTATACGGTCCTTTGTGGTTTTGTCATATGTTGTAATAAGTGTGCTTCAATTTCGAAGTATTAACAATGTATGTAAAGTATGGGTCGTTATAGTTGGTATCAGAGGAAAGGTATAGTCAACCTTTGGAAACTAGGATGTGAAAGCCTTAGTAAGAACCCTAAGGATAAGTCTAAGCATAGAACACAATATTAGAAATGGCCATGAATAACCTAGGATAAGACCATAAGCATGAAAATTTTATTCTTGAATTATGTGGTTTCCTATTATAATTAGTGTTGCTCACACTTTTCTTCTTGGTTTTAGTCAATGGATGGAACCCGAAGGAACCGTGTTAATGCGGAATGCGATGGGCAATGCAATGATTGTCCCCCTGAGCAACCAAACGATATGGGAGCTGGAATACAAAATCTTGTAGCCATGCTCACACAACTTTCTCAAGCTATGAATCATGCAGGATTTCCAAACGAGCAAAGGAGGGAGCAACATTCTGTTGAATCCTTCATGAGGCAGCGTCCACCTTCTTTCAGCGGGTCTACTGATCCATTAGTTGCTGAACAATGGATTAGTACTACTGAAAAGATATTTTCAGTTCTTCAATGTTCTGAGCATGATAAAGTCATCCTAGCAGTGTATCGTTTGGAAGGAGATGCGGATCAATGGTGGAATCTTGTTAAGAATACGAGGCAAAGGGATGAAATTGAGTCTATGGAATGGGACGCGTTCAAGAACTTATTTTTCAATAAGTACTTCCCTCGTATTCTCCGAACAAAGATGGAGAAAGAGTTTCTTGAACTGAAGCAAAGGGATGATGAATCTGTTGGTACCTATGAAGCAAATTTTACAAGACTTGCAAGGTACGCTTCTGGTATTATTATCCAACCTGAGAGTAAGATCGATCGATTCTTTAGTGGATTAAAACCAAGTCTTCGAAGGGCGTTAGCCATAAGGGACTTCAATAGCTACGAGGAAATCGTTCGATGTGCTCTCAAAGTCGAGATGGAGATTGGAGTAACCCATCAGTCACATGGGTTTGATAAGAAGAGGAAGATGGAATTCAAAGAAAAATATAAAGAGCACACGGAAAAGAAGATGAACTTTCCCTTATGCTCAAAGTGTGGGAAGAAACATGGAGGGAGTTGTCTTAAAGGGACAAGTAAATGTTTTAAATGTGGAAAGGAAGGTCATAGGGCATTTGAATGCCGTGATAATGGGAAGAAGATGTCTAATGATGCAAACAAAGGAAGGGATACACAGAATGAACCTACTACACTTCAATGTTTCAAGTGCAAGGAGATGGGGCATTATTCCAATCAATGCCCAAATCCAAGGGTTGATGATGATGGTCGACGTCAACAAACTCTTAAGGCTAAAGACAAAGGAAAGTCACATGCAATTTCTATCAGCGATGTGGAGTACGATAACGATGTGGTGAAAGGTACACTTACCATCCACTCTAAAGTAGCAAATGTTTTATTTGATTCTGGATCCACCCACTCTTTTATTTCTGAAGACTTTTCTAAGGGTATCACCGTATTACCTCAACAATTAGATGTTGAGTTAGCTGTGACAACACCTAATGGCACATCAATCGCATCAAAAGTTTATAATTCTTCTCCGATCGAAGTTTGTGGGAATGTGCTTCCTGCAAATCTTGTGATCCTTCCTATAGTGGAATTTGATGTGATTCTTGGCATGGATTGGCTTTCTTTATACGGAGCTCATATCAATTTCCAAAGAAGGGAAGTCACATTTCATATTCCAGATCAATCTATGATCGTCTATCAATGCAAGGATGAACATAACCTTCCAGTGGAAATTTCTTCCATTTTATGGGTATTGATCCCACTAAATGAAGGTTATTTATCTCAAATGGTTGGTGAGAAACTCGCGATTAAGAATATGCCCATCGTACGGGAGTTTGATAATGTCTTTCCGGAGGAATTACCAGGTCTTCCACCAAATCGTGAAGTTGAGTTTTCAATAGAACTCGTACCGGGTGCTTTGCCTATTTCAAAGACACCTTATAGAATGGCCCCAATTGAGTTGCAGGAATTGAAGAAGCAACTCCAAGAGAATCTTGATAAGGGATTCATACGCCCTAGTGCGTCACCTTGGGGAGCACCTGTTCTATTTGTTAAGAAGAAAGATGGATCAATGAGACTCTGCATTGATTATCGAGAACTTAACAAGATCACTATCAAGAACAAATATCCTCTCCCACGCATTGATGACTTATTTGACCAAATACATGGAGCTCAATACTTTTCCAACATTGATCTTCGTTCAGGGTATCATCAATTAAGGGTCAAAAGGGAGGATATACCAAAGACGGCTTTCCGTACAAGGTATGGACACTATGAATTTATAGTGATGCCATTTGGTCTTACTAATGCCCCTGCTATCTTCATGGATCTAATGAATAGAGTCTTTAGAGACTATCTTGATCAATTTGTGGTAGTCTTTATAGACGATATTCTTGTCTATTCAAAGAGAAAGGAAGAGCATGAAGATCACTTGAGAATTATATTGAAGACCCTGAGAAAAGAGAATCTTTATGCCAAATTTACCAAGTGTGAATTTTGGCTTCAAAAAGTTGCATTTTTGGGTCATATAATCTCAAAAGAGGGGATATCCGTGGATCCAGCAAAAACAGAGGTTATCGAAAGATGGTCAAGACCAACAACAGTAACTGAGATCCGAAGTTTTCTTGGTTTGGCTGGTTATTATCGACGTTTTGTAAAAGATTTTTCACGATTATCTAATCCACTCACCAAGTTGACTCGGAAAGGAGTTAAGTTTGTCTGGACAGAGGAATGTGAAGAGAATTTCAAGGAGTTGAAAAGAAGGTTATCCAGTGCACCTGTGCTCACACTGCCTTGTAGTGGAGAAAGGTTTGTGATCTACAGTGATGCATCCAAGAAGGGATTGGGGTGTGTTCTTATGCAAAATGATATGGTGATAGCTTATGCCTCACGACAGTTGAAAATCCATGAGCAAAATTACCCAACACATGATTTGGAGTTGGCTGCGGTAATATTTGCATTAAAGATTTGGAGGCATTACCTTTATGGTGAAAGGTGTGATATTTATACTGATCATAAAAGTTTAAAGTATATTTTCACACAAAAGGAGCTGAATATGCGTCAAAGAAGATGGTTGGAGCTGATTAAGGATTATGACTGCTCAATCCATTACCACCCTGGGAAAGCAAACAAGGTGGCAGATGCATTAAGTCGACAAGACCATGCTAGTTTATCCATGATGAGGATCACAAAAGATCCAATATTTATGGATTTAAAAAGGATGGATCTTGGAATTATAATGGAAGGGGAAAAATCTTATCTTTCTCAAATGAATGTTCAACCATCTATACATGTGAAGATTAAAGATGCACAGAAAGAAGATGTCGAGTTACAAAAGAAGGTGAGAAATGTTCCTGAATTCAACCTTGATTGTGATGGGATAATAAAGTTCAGGAATCGGGTTTGCGTTCCTCCCATCCCCGAATTAAAGAATGAGCTGCTGAATGAGGCTCATAGTTCATCATTCTCTATTCATCCTGGAAGCACGAAGATGTATAGGGACCTGAAAGAGTACTTCTGGTGGGATGGCATGAAAAGAGATGTTGCTGAATATGTCTCTCGATGCTTGGTTTGTCAACAAGTTAAAGCTGAGAGACAAAAGTCTAAGGGGATGTTACAACCATTACCCATACCCGAATGGAAATGGGAAAACATCACTATGGACTTTGTCACAGGACTTCCTAAATCATCCAAAGGCAATAATGCTATCTGGGTCATAGTTGATCGTCTTACAAAGTCCTCACACTTCATTGCAATTAGAGAGGATTTCTCTCTAGATCATCTTGCCAGGATATATGTAAAGGAAGTGGTAAGATTGCATGGAGTACCACTTTCTATTATATCTGATCGGGATCCGAGATTTACCTCGAAGTTCTGGCGAAGTCTTCAGCATACTCTGGATACAGAGTTGAGTTTCAGCACTGCTTATCATCCCCAGACAGACGGTCAGTCTGAGAGAACAATTCAAACCCTAGAAGATATGTTGAGAGCTTGCTCTATGGATTTCAAAGGAGGTTGGGATCAACACCTACCTTTGGTGGAATTTTCTTATAATAATAGCTTTCACTCCAGTATTCAGATGGCTCCTTATGAAGCTCTCTATGGAAAGAAATGCAGGACTCCAACTTGCTGGGATGAAGTTGGGGAAAGAAAGCTATTAGGACCTGATATCGTTGATGAAATGGCAGAAAAGGTCAGATCTATTCAACAACACATAAGAGCAGCTCAGAGTCGACAGAAAAGTTATGCCGACAACCGAAGAAAAGACCTAGAGTTTGAAGGGGGCGATAAAGTGTTCTTACGAATATCTCCCTGGAAGAGGGTTATGAGATTTGTAAAGAAGGGGAAGTTGAGCCCTAGATATATCGGTCCTTTCGAAATACTGGATCGTGTTGGGAAAGTAGCTTACCGATTGGCGCTTCCTCCGAATCTCTCTCAAGTTCACGATGTGTTCCATGTATCTCTCCTGAGAAAGTACATACCAGATCCTTCACATGTACTCAGCTCAGAAGTTGTACCGCTGGAGAAAGATCTTTCTTATGAAGAAAAACCGATAGAGATTCTAGATCGTAGCGAAAAAGTCCTACGAAACAAGACCACTCGCTTAGTGAAGGTTTTATGGAGGAACCACCAACTTGAAGAAGCTACATGGGAGCTCGAGGATATGATGAGGGAGAAGTATCCTCATCTGTTTGTAACAAAGTGACGAATTTCGAGGGCGAAATTCTTTTTAAGGGGGTAGAATGTAACACCCGAGATTTTTATGAGTAATATTTTGTTGTTAAATCATCAAAGGAATCTTTTTCTACACAACACTTGCTTGGCTTTCTTTACACGCAATCGCGACCTTCCTCGATAGCTTTCGTCGTACGCAATACCGAGTTTCACTAAATAACAATATGCTATTAAAACTAGCCGTTATGAATAGTAATAACCACTTTTTGAAATTTTATAAATTTTATTTTTCAAAATGGACTTCATTTTTGGACTCAGAATATCGAAATTAGCCTAGGGTGAAATTTTGGTATTTTTCTGAAAACTTTTAATTTTTGATGAATAGTGAAACCACTAAGTGGTAGGTTAAAAAACTGAATTTTGCATAAAATTTATTTTACCGCTTCTGTGAATGGAATTTTGAAAATCCGAGAGACACGGTTAATATCAAGGACTAAAATGTGGTTCAATGAGATGAAAATAATTTTTTGGTGAATAGTAACTTTTTACTTTTTTTACCGAGGTTAATAGTAAATAGGGTAACTAAGGGTAAATATGATATTAATATTACCCTAACACATGTCCTAATTCTATTGGACATGTTTAATTCGACCAAAAACAAACTTAGGAATAAAATATGACCATTTAGGCCCACTTGGATTAGATTAGGACATTTATTATTAATTTATTTAAAGAAGGGTTAAAATAGTTAAAATCAATGTTTAATAAGTAAATCATTTTTTAATATGGGGTTATACATAAGATAAATTAGATTGTAAATATTCATTAGAAAGCTAAAAAGATTTCCTACATGATGGTATTTTATTTGTAATTTTTATACATCAGATAATTTAATTTATATATGACACAAAGATGATGCAGTAATTATCTTATTAATGAAATATTGACATAATTGATAATATAAATACCAAAATAAATATAATTTAAGACTTTTTATGAATTCCACTAATTTTCTAGGTTACTATGATATATTAGTGTTTATTTAATCAACTTGGTTCGAACATATAATTCTGTTATGACTTTCAAAAAAATCATATATCAAATAGTGTCAAAATTGACACAAAATAGTTTTTAAATCAAATATTATATTATTAATTGTTATTTTATTCCTAAAAATCTAACGTTCGGCCAAATGACTTAGATAAAGATATATATATTAATAATAAACAATTTGGGGTTCGTTTGGCATGTTATATTAAGTGTATTAACCATATAGTGAAAGAAAACAAAAAGACACGGTAAAAGTTAAATTAATTAACTTATAGTTAAATCTAATTGATAAGGTTAAAATAATACCCTAAACTTGTCTAAATCATCTTGGTTGATAGGATTTCGACCATTCCCCACTTTAGCTTCGAAATAAGACCCTTTGGAACCATTATAAACCGATTTTGTCTTTAATATAAAATAATATTTTGAGATATTCCTAAGGTGCCCCTCTCCTCCCTTATAAAAGGGCACCTCCTCCCTCTCCTCCTCACACCAATTTGAGCACTCAAGCTCGGCAAACCCCGGCCATTTTCTCCTCTCCACTTCCCCAGAATAATTCTAGAGGTTCTGGTCTTCTCCAAAGACCAATCATAGTTCCTTAAGTGGAGTATTCAAAGAGGCGTTCCAAAGAAGAGGTAATATCCATTACCGATCTTTTCAATTTCTTTCTTCTTCAACTTCTTCTTTTTTAGTTGTTTCATGATAAAGTAATAACATCAGTATTACTTACATACTGATATGTTATTATAAATATGAAACAACCCTAATTCACCTTCTATCCATCCTACGGAAAAAATGAAATCACCGCGCGTGCGTACGTACGGAATACCGTCTCCACGCCGTGGTGTAATCTATTTTCCACCATCACCTTACAAGGATGGGTATAATGGTGTAATGAGTAACTATATATGATTATTATGAAGTAATATTGATATTGAAAAAATATATATATACTCCAATACAATTCCACGATCATAGGAACGATATCATCACTCGTGCGTACGTACGGAATACCGTCTCCACGATGTGATGCGACTCGTTCTACATGATCTTCATTTCATAATGATTATATAAGTGAATTGAATGAATGAATATGGTATATACTACACTAATACCATTCTGGAAATGAATTATCTATAACCTAAAGATAAGAATAAGAATTTATTTGACAAAACACGCATAAGAACAAAAAGTTATAAAGACCCGAGTAACAAGTAACAATGAAATATTACTAACAAGAAGCTAATAATATGACCATATACGATATCATATCAATATGCATGATTCTGGAATAAGTCAATAACATTATTTAAACCATTATACAGGAGCTTCGGACACGAACAAAGCAAATCGGACCTAAGGTAAGGGAAATATCAAAATCTCATTTTTTTATCCGAGATTGTTTATTCGTAAGTATTTACTGGGGTGTATTTTATCATCCACATCCATGTTCCCTCAATATGTAATATTGTTTCCATCCACTTGAAATATTTTAAATCCAATTTTACCCTTAGGTGAGTTTTTAGTAAAGAATATGAAAGGAATCTTTTGTCGTTTTTCCGTACGAGGTACTTTTTGACTTTTCCGACAAAAGTACGAAGAATGTTTTTTTTAACTTATACGGCATGAATGGATTTTTAAAACATTACTTCAAAGAAGCTTCCTTTACAAGTTTTCAAGTTTATTTTTAATCAACTTCTTTAATTTTAAAGTTGTACGACATGTTATGAAAGGAAAAATGTTTTTGAAGAAGAAAGGATATTTTCCTCAAGAATGGAGTTCAAGTGTTTTATCAAAATTATTTTCCATCTAAGATAATAAAGGGTTATATTTTTATCCCTATTATTACATTGATTTGATCATTTTGTGATGGAATTATTTTTATGAATTCCTTTATCTTATATGAATTGATTTATGATGTCATGATGTTTCAAGAATCCCATTTTTGTTACTTGTGTTATGCGATGATGTATGTTTTATGACTATGTGGCACACATAAGAAAGGATTCATTATAAGATGGGTGGGACCTATATCTCCCTCCAATGCATTGGATAAAGACTTTATATCTCATGAGATAGACATGGCTGGAACGGAAGGTTATTTCGGTTCAGTGATACAAGACTGAAACGAGGAGTGAACTCGGTTCAGAAAGGGACTTTGTCCACTAAGATAGTCTTGGCAATGAGTCATGACTAACAAGAAATGATTTTCCATGATTATGTGTGCATGCCACAAAGTTTCAAGTTTTAAGTTATGATTATGGGGATATCATTTTCACTTCTATGATTTATTCCATGTTAAAATATTATGATCTCTTTTGCAGGTTTTGATTTTCATAAAGATATGATATGATTTTTATTTCCTTTATTTGCCCTTGCTGAGACTTTGAGCTCACCCTTTTATGTTTTCTTTTCCCCAGGTCAGGAAGATGGATATTAAGTAGAATATGCTAAAAGGGACCCTAGATATGATGAAATAAATGGGAGACACTGTAGAAGATTTATGAACCAGTTGTTTATGTTTCCCAGTTTCTAAAGACACTATACCTATACGGTCCTTTGTGGTTTTGTCATATGTTGTAATAAGTGTGCTTCAATTTCGAAGTATTAACAATGTATGTAAAGTATGGGTCGTTATAGTAACCATTTATCCACTAATCCCATACTCAATTTCTACACAGGGAATTGGGATCCCTCATTTAGGGGAATGTGACACATAAAATGAGCTTGTCCATTGTTAAATAGGGTTTCTCACCGATATATAAATTTTCATCAAATCATGAGATCATCCTTGGAATTTGGTAAAAATGAATCCATGTAACAATTTTGGTGTAAACAATACTTTTTTAATTTTATATTTGAAACACAATGTAGGAAAAGTTTATAACCATCACCCATTATAAATATCGTGCCATTTGGAGGCTGTGTATAATAGAAAGCCAAATAAAAAGTATTTCATTATAATATAGTGGGCAAAGACCATTACGAATGTCAATTAAAACAATATTATCCTTATACCAAACATGTCACCAATAATATAAATTAACCAATAAGAATATAATTTTTGGGTATAAGATAGAAGACCTAAAAAATATTTTTTTATAAAAACATGACTTTGATATCAAACAATTCATTTAATTTAGTTTGGACACTTTAGTTTCATCATATAGTATAATAAATCCACTACATGGAGGTCTATAAAATAATCATCACAGTTTATTATATGAATAAAAGTGAACCCAAAGGGGTATATCAAAAAACCAAAGAAAACAAATTAAAATGGAAGGGAATATTGACTCACCAAAGGGGTGGTTAGTGTTTAGGTCATCACCTTCAACCATACCAAGGAGGTTCAAACAAATCCCAATACAGTCTAATCTATTAATTTTAAGCCAGTTTTTTATTTTTTGGTGACACCATGTCTTTATGGAACACTAGGTGTGGAAAACATTTATAAAAGAGAAAATACTTAAGGGAAATGATATAGACCACCAACCTTATTCAATGTATATTCTATGCATAAAAAACTTCTCTATTTCAGTTTGGTAGGGAAAAATATCCTCACAACTGACATCCTCCCTGAAAATAGTGAAAAGCAACTGACACTAAAATTGTGTAGTAATAGGGAAGATAAACATTGAAATAATTCAAGAGGATCATAGTTATTATTATGAGTTGTCAATAGGGACTTACAATGCTGAAATATCACATTAGAGGCATAAGATATCACCCATACTAGATGAAGAAGGGGGACAGTGGTCGAGCGACATAGGGGTTCTCCAAATGGATGAAAATAAAGAAGGCATAAGAATTAAAGGTTTTAATATCATTAAAGGAAAAAATTTATAGTAACCCAAAATAAAGTGTTGAATGGATTAGACTCATATTTTGGAGAACCATTCACTAACCATGCACTACAACACTTCCCATGAAGGGATGTCACATGGTTTATTAACACGGTTTGAGAAACCATGCGAAAACCTTGAATTTTCAAACAACTAAAACCGAAAACAATGAATAATGATATATAGATCCATATTCATGGTTTTAACAAACTATGAAACACATCATACTCCTCTGGAACAAGTTTTTTGTTTCTAATCATTGGGATGCAATGTTTAATATAAATTTTTCTCCCCTAACAGCTTCAACAAATTTTCAGGTAATCGTTATCCTTCACAAATGAAATTGATTGAGACACCAAATGGGTTACATGTACCTCCAAAAAATTCAAAAAAAAAATTAATTTAAGAATACCAACTCCCATAAATTTATACTAAATATCAGTTTACAAAATGGACGATCCACCAAATACTGATGTTCAAAATATCAATGAATTTTATCTATTCAAAAAAATATGAGGTTATAATTTATAAAATTAATTTTTATCAGTATTTTGTTTTAAATATAATTAGTTCAATTATATATCTATTAATATAATATATGTATTTAGAATAATTTTAATATCTAATTTTTATTGATATAAATATTAATAATATGAATATTTTTTTCTTTTAAAACCTACTTTCTTATTGCTACAACATGATTAATTTGAATTTTCAATTTTCCACAAATATGAATAGAATTTCAAAAAATGTATTTAATATTTGGAATCAAAATAATATTCATTATATAATAAGGTAAAATTATTTTTTGACCATAAATAATTGATAAAAAGTAAGAATTATTTATTGTGTTTATGATAAAAATATATTTACTTGTGGTTTAGCAAAAAAGATAATACATAAAATGTCCAAAACAACGTGTATAAATTATATATTATGTAAATATAACAACATTATAATGAATTAATATCTATATTTCTCTATATTTTTATCATTTTCATCTGAATAAAATGGGTTAGCCTTTTAATTTTAAAAAATTACATGTTTGTCACTCCCCACACTGATAAAATGCCACACACCCTCTTCTCCACATCACACCATAAAACCATTTTTTTGGATAATACCCATCCAAATAACTCCAAAAAATACATACCATCATCTTATATGTTTTTGCAATGTGATCTTGGAATTATTTTTGGGAAAACCTAAGGATACTACATGTGGAAGATGTAATGTTCTTCCTCAAGAATTTTTATTAATACCTCCACCTCCTTAAATTATCATAAAAATACGACGATATAATTACCAAATTATATTAAATATATTTATTTTTTTGTAAATTTATAGATTTTTAAAGAACCCCATATCCATAAAATGGGTTACAATCCATCATTCGTATGTACATCAGACTACTGCATCAGGAATAAATTTCATTAATTTTATTCTTAGCCATGTCTCAGGGTTTCATATGATTATCAATATAAATTGAATATGATATTGAAAAAAATTAATACCTATTAATTTATTATTTCATATGTCACTTATTAATTCTCAATTGGTAGAGGATATGAAAACATCTTTTGTGTCTCTAGTGGACTACCGCCTTAAGAATTGATGTGTTTTGTTTTTCACCAACTCTTTACATGGAACATAATAAGGTTAATGTTAATTAATGTATGTGATATATATGACATAATAATTATACTCATGAAATATTTTAATTTATTAATTTTTAATATGTATTTTTTTCTTACCTTTTCACTAACTTAATGATTATTAATTCATTAATGTATGTGTTGAATTCCACCTTCAGGAAGTGATATTACTATATAATAATCACCACACCAAATGGATGATATATATAAATATATTTAAATAAATATAATAACATTTATGATATTAATATTATTTTATTATAAATAAATATTATATACCTTCATTCTATAATGATTAATGAAAAATAGAAATGTCACTCGTGCATATGTATAGCCAATGACCTCTGAGGTCGTAATATACTTCATTTGTACAAACCATATTACATTATTGGTCTTAAAATTAAATATGATATATAAATATGATATTTATTTCATGATTATTATTATAGAGATGATGAAACTATATCATATGCACATGAATTAGGACATTCATGAAAAAAATGAATTAGAGAAACAGAAAATAACATCTCAAGCAATGAAATTATTGAAATATTATTAATGAATGAGTGAAAAGTTGATATAAAATGATTATATGTGATATTATATTTATTAATATTCTTCTATTATAAGTAAATATCTTGTTTAAAACTATTATATGTAAGGTTAAATTATGTTCTACTAAAAGGAATCCTGGGGTAAGGGACAACATCTCAATTTCTCTTTAGTAAGGAATATTCTAATGTTATAAACAATATTTATTTTATATAGTATAGATAATAACACGTAGAAATTAAATATCATGATTAAAAATAATTTTCAGTATTTTATGTTCCAATTTGAATTATTTTATCTATTTATATTATACTAAAGAGTTAAGATGTGGTATAGAATATTATAAATCAATTTATTTTCATAAATTTATATTATTACTTAGTTGTATTTTAGGTATATAAAGTTTATAAATTTAATGACATATGATTATATTATTATTTTTATTTCATTTTATTCATTAGAATTTATATTTGATGAAGATAATAAATTAATTGATTAATTCTAAGTTTAATGTTATGATCATTGAAAGTGTTTATATCAAAATATCATTTTCATCGAGATTATATATATATGAACATCCACTAAAGGAATTTTTTTTGTTATAATTTAATAAAATCTTCAATTTTATTCTCCTATAGTTAATAATTAACGTTCTCAAGTTATATTATCAATTTTATAGTCTTGGATACGTAAATTGTTCTTATAAAACATTATAATAAAATATGACTTCATTTCTCGTTCGGTTTAAAATATTTTTTCTCTCAAAAACATTGTTTTATTAAAAAATCAAATTTTTTTCTCTACTCCAAATCAGTTTTTGAATACATTTTTACCCATTTGATAATTTTAAAAAAATGGAAATTATTTTTCATCTATATTTTTAAATGATACTTCTTTTTATTTTACTAATAATAAGAAAAGAATCATTTATTTATCACACTAGACATGTATAGAATTTAATATAATCATGATCAATCCATGTTATAAAACATCCTATACACGTTTCAATGGTTATATTTAAAATAATTTTTTTCAAAATAATTTGTGAACATTTAGATCTAAATATGGTATTTTCAATGTTAAAATGGTATTTTCCACAATAATGTTTTTAATGAGTGTATTTAAATTCGTCAACACAAATTACAGTTTTTTAATTATACCCCACTAGGGATTTGTTTGATTTTATATAATTACTAATATTTTCATTAATGGATTATGATTATTATATCAAATTATATTAAGGAAATATAATTTCATGACTCATTTTGGAATTCACTAACATTCCCTTGAAATATTCACTTTTCATTGAACAATGGAAATTAAATTTCCCTTAAATATTAGTATTATTAATAATTTATATGTATATATGGTGAACTATTTATATGTTCTGAATATATTTATCTATATTAAATACTATTTTTTCTAGGAAAATATTGATAAATATCTATTCGATACTCGATATAGATATTTTATTATAATGATAATTATTAATAAATTAAATATATTATTAGATATAAAAAAATTCATTGGACATTTAGGCATGGGAGGTACTTTATTATATATATACCCTTGATGCATTATTAGTCTCATGATATAAATTAATTGTATATCCTTAATAAATGTGTTTATATTGTATAACTACCCATCAGTTTAAAACTATCATGAGGAATGATCTAGATAGTATGGGTATTACGATGCGTGATATCATGACATATAATCATTAGGTAATCCCCTACTTTATTTCGAATATTGTTATCCATTATATTTTCATTGTGGAATTTTCTATGGATGAATTTATTTTTAATTTTATTAATGAATTGGAATTTGTTTTCTTTTATTTACATTTCCAGGTTATTTATTACTTATCTAATGATGATACTAAAATTATTGTTTAAATGGCATGTGTGTTTAGTCATTTATCATTCCATTTCATTTATATTAATTTATGTCAAGTAGATTTTGATATAATTATCCCTAACATAGCATTTGAGGTCACCTAAATATGGTAACCTTTCAGCATGATTCCATGAATTATACTATTATAGATTTGAAGCAATATTATAGTGGGAATAATATTATTTGAAAAAAATAGTCTTTTATTTTTTATTTTTTTATGAAATACAAGTCTCATGTATGTATTTATATTTCCAAGACTGACAAAAAATTCAGTACTTCTTGATATTTTCCCATATATATTATTAAAATATAATAATTAATACACTTGCTCTTGACTACTAGTGTAGGTGTTTATATACACTTGTTGTAACTAGTTTTAACTATCTATCACATGATATATTGTTTCAGGTTATCCCCAAGTTTATTTTTCAAGAAACTCCCACTATTGGTATTGGTCACACAGCTATGACATATTCATGATATTCCCCACAAGAAGAATGTCACTTTTGATTGCATGTAGAATAGTCGACATCGAATGATTGTATCGGTAAAAAATTAAAATATTCACTCATGATAAATCCTTATAGAGAGTTAATTAACAATCTTTACCACCCATGATTTCACCCGAAGATAGACACTTTTGGTTATCCTCTTTTCATTAAAACTATTAACTGTCACATCATATATTATACTTTCATCCTGCTACCATTTACAGATATTTCAATGACCATATTTTTTCAGAATAAATATATTGTAACCTAAATTTAGATGTTATGTATAATCTTTAATGATCACTGAGAAGTCATATGATGTATTATGGAAGAAACAATATGTTGGTCCCTCCTAAAACATTTCTTTTACTGGATCTTTTTAATCATCATGTACACTTTCCAATATCCTTATTTTTATATTTATATCATCAATTTATTATTTCATCTACCACTGTATAATACATACAATGTATTTTTTGGATGCAACATCCTAATCATATAGCTTTCTATCATCACTTAAATCTTCTTTTTTTCATAATTCATCTACAAAACCCAATGTATATTATATATCAATTAATCACCAAAAATCCTTAATTGTGACTACCTAAATTTCTAATTTTCTATGGGCCAACTCAATTTAAATAATAGAATACTGAAACTAAATTTTCCTTTTTAAGGACTCAAGATTTAAATAAATTTTTTCTTTTAATCAAGTAAATATGAAAAATAGTTGTCACTATTATAAAACATCAAACCTAAAAAAATATGTGATATAATTAGATAAAATATTAACATTTACACATAATTGTTTAAAATCATTTATATATTTAAAACCAATTAATATTATTACACATTTTTAGAATCATTTCATTAATTAAAATAGCATATAATTTTAATATTAATTTTATTCAATTAGTTTACCTAAAATGAGTAATAAGGTCGTTTATTATTTAGATTTTTTTTAATAATTTCTCATTTATTTCTTATCCATTTGTACTTATTGAAAAATATGAATAATTATGTTAAATTATGTTTGATATTAAAAATTTTATGACAAAAATATAGTTTCTATGTGTAATTAAATATGAATAAAAATAGTTAATATATGAAATTTTCATTTTCAATAAAAATGTTTTTAAATTATATTTTATGTTATTATTAAAAATTTTAGTTATAAATAAAAAAAAATATGAATTTTAAAAAATTAATATTTTTTTTGTATTTTTTATAAATATTATTCGTAAGGTGAGTGTTCTATCCAATTTGGAAATAATCGATTTTTATGTGAATATAAAAAATGACAATTTTGTTTAAATCTATCAATTTTATCCATCAAGAATTACTAGATTGTATTTCGAATGAAATATAATATATATATACATATTTATTAATTTTATGTTATTCATATTTAAGTAATATTTGGATATATAAAACTCACAATTAACAATTAATTTTTTTTTGGAAAAAAAATTTCTGGATAAAAAATAATTATTTTATTATTTAAAAAAATATACGGTTGAATTAACAATTTGAAAACTTTTAATTTTCCATAAATATTATTTTAATAATTATTACCAATTTAGACAAATATATTAAATAACATTAGTAACTTGATCTAAATCATTAATCATGTGGTTAATAATACTCATTTTTTCTAAAATGGGGTTTTGTGTGTTTTATGTGCTATGGTTTAAAAAGTTTGTTTATAAAAAGTGATATGATATTTGATGAATTTTATTCCATATTTGAAATTTTAGGGATAAAATTATATAATAAATTGCATTTTAACAATATGTTTTTAAAGTAAATTTCTCATGTATAATTTTTTTATCTTAGTAAATTCTAGATTTTATAAAAGTTAAGAATATAAGACTAGAAGGCATAAAAAATTAAAATTATTTGTGAAAAATATTATTTGGGGATCAATTTATGTTTAAACATTTAAAAAATTATTATTTTGGATTTTGGCTTCATACTAGTTTGGAAACATGAGATCCCTTTTAATTATAGAGTATTATTTTACAAAACTTCTCTTCGGTTTATTTATTAAAAGGAAACACCACACCTCCAACACACAACACATCCAATAACACTTATTTTTTCAGAAAATATTCCCATTTATATCCACAATGTTATAAATAATTTATGCATTCATTTATGTTTTGAAAATTACAATAAGGTTCTTTAAGGTTGTGACTAAAGAAGAATATCCCAGGTGAGAGATAAAATTTTCCACCGCACCTACATATTTATTTTATATTTATACAACCAGAAATCATATATACAGATCAGTATGTTAAATATATTATTAATAAAATTTTATTAAATTGATATATTAATGGGATATTAATTTTATTCATTCGTCCAAAATCATTGAGGATAATTGAAATATCGTCATTCGTATATGCAGTCTACCTAATCAATAATCGACATGATTGTTTTTACATCACCTCCATTCGTAGATTAATAAAAAATGTTGTTTACAAAGATTGTGTGATATTAATAAAATCATAATTATTCATAAATTAAAATAAAAATTATTTTCTACCTTATATTCTAAAATTTTGTGAGTGTCGTTCATGTGTAAATGTAGACTAGAAGATCCACTTGATGATGATTCGATTTCATAATCCATAGCAATTATAGTGCAATGAATAAAATATATATGTAATTTGTAGAAATTTTGAATAAACCATTAAAACTTTTCAATAATAATATTATTCATACAATAAATAATATTAACGACAAATAGATATAGAAAATTTAAATAATATAAGAAAAACTAAATGACATTTTTCAGTCTTGAGTACATTAATGAAAAAAAATAAACTTAATAAATTCTATAAAAATTTAATAATAAATATAATTATAATATAATATTCTTATATTATGAATTTATTTTACAATTGTTTGTCCATGATCAGCATTCCATGATTTTGTTGAGAAACTAACTGAAAAAAATCATGTAACCTACATAAGAAGAGATGATGCAATAAATTGGGGACACATGATGATAAATAGACCTCATAGAATGAAAATATATATGATTAATTTTTCATTTATTTTTTTGAAAAAAATTATTTTAAGGATTCTAGATGTTAATAGAATGTGCAGTGTTCTTTCAATCATTAAGTTAGGGTTTCATCTCCAAATTTCCTTCTCTAATACACTTTCTCATTGATGCACATTATTCAATTTAGATGATGTGAATATAAACAATTGGATTTATAATATCATCAATAATATTTATTAATATCATTATTTCTTTCACATCAGTCCATTTATTTTTTAAGATAATTTTTAAAATTTTTCTGAATTCATTATTATTTTTCATCTAAAATTTTTCTTTTTGAGACGTGTTTTTTATATTTCTCTTTTTTCAATTTATATGTTGCATAAGCTACAAAATTTAGGAGTTATATAGTTAAATATGCCTTATTAATGGTATTTAAGTAGAATTTTAAATTCTCTATCTTTCCATATATTTTGAGTTAAATGCTCCTTATATTTATAGGAATATCTCTTTGCTCAACTATTTTAATTTTGTTATAACCACTCTAATTCAAATTTAATCTTACAATATTGATATACTCTTACTTATGGAGAAACAATTATTTTATTCAATTTTTTTGGGGAATCTTCTATCAAAAATATTTCATCATACATGTTAATTATATTGTTTCATGAAAATACATTTTTTCTAATAGAAATTCTCAATTTACATAATATTTTTTTATGATATATGGATGTTTTTACATAACACCAATTGTAAAACATCCCTAGTTGAAACACTTACTATTTTTAATAAAAAATGTCATTTTATTACCCATTATTAATTAATTAATTAATTTTTTTTATGATTTTAATAATGTAGGTTATAAATAATTAAATTTTAATATTTATAAATGGAATTAAATTTCACTAGTCATATTTTATTCTTTTCTTATTTTGATTTCAATAATTTATTTATTTTTATTTAATTTGGTTTATTATAATTGTTTTTATAGAAATGGTTTAATATATTCCTCGTTATTAAAAAAATTATTTTTTTAATATAACTCCAAAATCATGTCTTTAAATTATGACATTTATAAATTTTATTTATGAAAAATATAATTTTTTGATTTTAAATGAATTTTCATATAATTTTTCACAAATTAATTAATACTTCATAAATAGAATTTTCTATTCTATTTTAAATACATTTTATGGTGATCCTTGTTTCAGTATCAAATGATAATTATTTATTATATGATACCCGTTAGAAATTTTAGGAAACCTGTTTTTCATCCATTTATTATTTATTATAATGATATGGATTTGATTTTATGTGGAACTACAATGTATTTATGATTATATGTGGTATCAAATATCACCCACCAATGCATTAGTTGTGGTCATATATCACATTAGATAATGAAATTTAATAGGAATGATATGTGGGAATATATTTCCACTTTTTTCATTGTGGTTGTGATGTGATAATGTTTTTACAATTTTATTCATAGAATGAGATACTAGTAGATTTCATCAAAATATTTAGAGTAATATTGATGTATAAATTATTTTTCATAACATTATATATTATAATTTTGGTTCCATAATTCTCTTTTATTAAATTATTCATTGAAAATCAATATTTATATATTCCTTGTATTGTGCATCATGACTCATGTTAAAGGATTCATTATTTGACATGTTTTTTATTGATAAATGTTTGTCCACATGAGTTTAAATTCCATTTATCTCTTGATATATGGACAATTGAAACTATCTTATGTTCCTTTAAAAATAAATATCTCAACTATCCATATTTTATCATATTTATATAATGTCACCATTTATGACATTTTAATTAGTTTTACCTTATCATGAGTTTGAAAACAAAATATATTTTTTTCCATTCCATCAGTAATTATGTTATTTATAAAATCTAGAATTTCTATAATGGGTTGTAAATATGTTTGATGATAGAGATAATGTTATAGATTATTTTTCATATTGAGTTATTACTGAATACACTAAACCATATGCCCCTTTAGCTGTGTGACAATTTATGATATGTAGTATCTATATCATCAAATTAATGTTTTATTTAAGTAAAATTTTTCTTCGGTCATTAAAGTTGGTATAAGATATGTTTAAATTTTTTAATGGAGATTAATTTTGGGATATATAGAAAACCCCAATGGAAACGTCTATGGGACTAATATATGTAAATGATAAATCTATAGTGTTTTGGTAATGTAGTTATTGTTTGATTTTAATAGAAATTACATCCCAATTTTAAAAATTGAAGAGGATGCGATAACAAGAACTGATTTTCCTAGGGGTAAGCATCTTTGAGATGTCATTATTTGTATTATATATATTCTGAACCCCTTCTTGAAAAAGTGTCCCATTAACATGCCTTTTATAAAAGTCATGATGGAAATTCTTTGGTTAGTCACATTATATTTACAATCACTTATGAAGGATTGTAATATATATCCACATATAGTAGAAATAAATATATAGTTAACCTATAATAGAAAATTGATATTCATAGGAAGCCATATGATTTTTATTTAGCACAATCAACTTATATTTTTATATTTTCCTTTTATTTTCATTACCAAATTTATATATACCCATTCTAAATATTCTTTTATTTATAGTATTGATACGATGCCAAAATAACTATGATAGTAATGGTAATGATAGAAACTATAGAGATTTCCCAAAATTGAAATCTATTTAGATCTGATATTGAACAAAAAACATAATGGAAATTCTCAAAACACTATAAAAAGGTATTGGAAACAAAGAAAATCATGTAGATATCCAAAAAACCAATGAGATAAAAACTCAATATTGTGTCATTTATGAGACAACATCCACCCTCTATTAGTGGGGGTTTTAATCCATAGGTAACTGTGTAATGGTCCATTATAATAAAAAAATATTTTCCATTATCCTATGTTCAGATCATGAGTAGGTAATTTTTTATGTGTATTTTATAGATGGTGGTGTTTTGTAGTGAAAAGTATAGTTAATAGTACCACATAAAATGAGGACGAGACTTTTGTGGTCTGGAAATAGTTGAATAAAATATTATCCACTTGGTATATTCCTTGGAATATTCATAAAAAATGATGTTAGATTTATTTAAATTGAATAACAATTTATATGATTCTATATGAACATATTACATATCTTTAACATGACATGTGAGGTATACCTCTTTTTTATCTATTATACTTTGATAAAATTAATCTTTTCTATAAAATATTAATGTATTTCCTTTGAATGGAATTATTAATAATAGATACTAGTATCTAAAAGGATATTTTTTTGATTTGAAATTAAACTGGAAATAAAAGATAGAGACACTTATTATTCAATTAGTTTGGAGATAAGAAAAGTTAAATGGATTATTAGGGGAATTGATGTGATAAATCATTAATAGGGAAGAAATATAAATCAAAAAAAATCAAAAAAATGGATAATGATTCTAGGAACATTTCAAAAAGAAATATGAGAATATTTTAATTATGGGAAAAAGGTCTATATTAATCTTGAATAAATGGATGTTATCTCAAACGTAATGGAGGGAAATAATTACAACTTTTTCAAATGTAATAATTATGGGAATAACTCAATTTTATTCCTTAATCTAAAGAATATTAATAAATATATACCTCAATAACCAATTAAATATTGATAATAAGTAATTTCCTTTAAAATGACTTCTGTTGATGTGAATTATGACTATTAGGGAACACATATAATTACATCAAAAATATATTGGATCATTATATTTTATTTATCATCGTATCCCATGTATATCCATGATGTTTGTAAGATAATTGAATCACTATCCTGATGATTTTATTATCAATTAAATCATTTAGATATATTACAATTTTATTCCATGATTATATTAATTAGAATGTGTTTTAGGAAAAATTACTATCCATACATGACAAATTTAATTTAATTTTTAAAAGGTATTGGTTATCTTCACATTGGGGATACATTATTTTGAATTAGGAGAAATAATCTTATACCAACCTATGATAATATATACACTATGAAAATCCTTTATAAAATATTATTTAAAATGAGTCACAATGAGAAATATATGTTGACTCTTGGATCAAAATTTCGTTAAAAGAAATTAGTATTGTGGATGAATCTACTATAAGGGAAAATATAGGTTTCCTATGATTATGTTTCCCAAAAATACATGGTTAGGTATGTAAGGGGAAATGATTCCAATGAGGAATAGCCAATGTGTCCTTTTAATCATGTCATAGAGGGGTTGTGTTTCAGTCTCTCATATTAGGTTCCATTTTATTTCTGAAAAAAATAATTCGGCGCGACTGTTGAAAATGTGGGGTGGAATAGCTGCTCAAAATTTTACACAATCACTAAATTTGGGTCAAAATACATTTATCATTCTCTAGAGAGTTTTATTCATGGATTCAAAAACACCTAACTACCCTCATATTTATTATTTATTGACCTACATTCCAAAGGAAGGTGTAAATTGGGTAACAATTACAACAACACTTACGAAAATTCATTTATCGAGGGAAGGGGATATTGGGATAAACACAACATTTTAGGGTTAAATATTTACTATTCCATGATTCCCTTATATATTTATAATGTATTCATGAATCATTGGTTTATTCCAAATTATGAATACATGGATTACTCAATGAAAATAATCTATCATGAATACACATGATTTCATAAAATAAATATGTATATAAAGATATCCAGAAATTAAGGGATTTGTACGTATTATAGGTTATTCATTGATGATACCTTTTAGTATTGGGATATTTTATTAATTGGTCATTTATTTGTTCGACGCAGATTTATTCCATCTGGTGAGGGGCTTTGAAGTTTATCATCATCTAGGGGATGCAGGAGTTATTGATATCTTGACCATTATAATGTGATGAGATACTAATGTTTCTTAATGAGATTAATAAGAACACATGTATATTACAAAACATTAATAGGACAACTTACCTTTTATGGTCACGTGTCATGTACCAAACCATGTAGTTTATTGTCCTCCGTCAATGACACCTAGGTGAATGGTTCCTAGTCAAAAAAATTTGTTGGGATTACACTAAGGCAACCTAAGAGACCTAAAAGATCTATGGTATCATAAAATTATATGACCCAACCATTTTTTTGGGAAATAAAATATTATGTATAATTACTTTTTTTTGGTATTTGAACTCGAAGAGGATACCTACGAATCCCAATTTGTGGAGAATAAAATCCCACATAATTTGGTTGGTTTGGGTATTACAACTATAGAGGATTCCCATTTAAAGGGGTAATAATTGGTTATTATTAATGGAGGAGGAATTTTGAATTTTTGAGTGGGTCTTAAACTAGAAATAGGCTTGTATAGTTGAATTTGGTTTGGGATTATGCTCAGATGATGCCCATACATTTTCATCTTCATTGGGAACACAAGCCTTTGATGTAATAGTGTCTATGTGATTGGATATATCAAATGTAAGTGGACAGAATGATTGGGTAAGACAATGTGTAGTCGTTCAACTATGGGGTTTGGATCATGTGGATGTCATGATCATTCCTAACCTCTATGTCTATGTGAGTCGCGCACAGTGTGAGGAACAAGTGGAAGACGTATACCTGATGATCACATGATTCTCCCCTCTCCGAATAATGGATAGTGGTGGTGCCCAATGATGGGGAGAGGAATTTATTGGTTCCTTATTCCTCTTTTTCCTCAATAATTAAGATAGTCACATTTGAAAATATATCTTGAAATGTCTTCAGCTGAGGTGAAGAGGAGAAAATATTTCTCCTCCCAAAAGAAATGAAAGGGGCTCACCTCGGGAGGAGGGAAGCAATTTTTGTTTGAGGGGGGAGAGTAATGATCAATGAAAACTCTCATACAATGGGATGTCCAGTTTCTCTGCTAAATTCAATAAAAGGGGAATATTACATGATAACCCCAAGGTGTGGACCCTTGTTTTCCCAAGAATGTCAAAAAAATGACAATTTAAAGACCCATTATATTAGGGGGGGACCCATGTGACTCCACTTACCACGAGTATGTAAACTCAAAATGGAACACTGGTGTTCCTAATGATATTTTCTTAAATTATAGTTAGATTTTTTATCCCGCAAATTAATTTCATGTGGAGTGGATGATTACAACATAGTTTAAAATCATTTTTTTGGGAGTGGTTCCTCACAGTTTAATGTTATGTGGTTATTTTATGTTTCGTACAGTTTAAGGACATATTTCTAGGAAGTGTTCCATATCATTTATCATCAAGTGATTAAGAAGATTTCTATTATGTTTAAAGTCGTGTGGTTAGTAAAATAGAAGCATAGTCTATCATTATGTTGTAGGAACTACAAGGGGATGACTCCTAGAAATTTTTGGTGTGTGACATATGCAATATCAACACTTTTTGAATCAACATAAAGCATGAGTCTGGTGAAGGGATTTTAAGAGTCTCATGAAGAATATCTTGGATCGTGGTATGTGATAGAAATATTTTGGGGTAGTATAAGGGATCAAAACAATTGTTCATCGAACTCAACCCAAAATGTTCATTGTGTGGCTCTCCATTCTTCATGAGGGTCAGTGAATGAAACAAAATGATTGGTGGGAAAAAAAAATTTGCATAGAGCTCGACAAAAACGATCATTCATGATAGTGAATTCATGATGGAGTGTCTAAAAAAAGCTTCTATGAAGGATTGTCTCTGAAGGTGCTTGCCAGATAGGAGATGACTACAAAAGTCCATCCATGAAGGGTTTTCCATGAAGGGTTGGCAGCCAAATGTCATCCATGAAGCATCTACAGTTTTCCAGATAGTAAGTTTCCATTTGAGATGCAATTATCCATGATGTTTTACTCACAAATAGATCTTCTATGAAGTAATTTATTCATTCCAAGAGATTCAGTAATTAATTCTTAATTCAGCAATTGATACTATATCTTCTTGAAATGTTCTTCGGAATGTATTCATGTTTGGGGATTTGAGATGGATAGTCTTCATTGAAACATCACAATTGTATTTTCTCACTCTTAAATAGCCACTATGGAGGGGGAATGATTCCAATTCCTCATTCTAGATACACACATGACCACCTAAAATAGATTTTGTCACCTATGGTTTGTAGTATGGTGTCTATGATGCATGTTAGGTGAAATATTTCTCCTACACATTCTACTTATCTTTTCATATGTTCTATCTTCAATTATATGTGTCCTCTTCTTAGTTCCATCCATAGTCAATTTACAGAAGAGCAGTGTAACTAGCTATATTTTTTTCATATAGTGATGGGTCAGGGGCCTCCATTGGTGGGAGCCCATGATAAATTCCTTTTTCTACAATGTATTTCCTTCCTAGGGGACATAATAGACCACCCACTCCAGAATGTGAATTTTTTTTGTTCATGAGTAATGATGGTTCATATTATGCCTCATAGAGTAGTATAACACCATGTTGAGCGGTGGTCCACAACATACCATTTAATTCACAGGACCAAAACTTCTTCTACGAAATCCCTTTGATAATTTTCATCAAAATAGTTTGTGGGTTTATTATTTTAATCTTTTCAAAATAAATATAATTAACTTATTATTACATGTAGAATTTTTAAGTCCCAACAGATTATAAACATTATATTACTCTAGAAATTATATATTCAATTGTGTCAATCTACCAGAAAACCACATATATTTTAATTAAAATACAATGTATAAAATTTCAAGGATTAAATTCATTAATGTGAGGTATAATTTAATGACCTGTGATTCTAATAAATTTTTTACTCTATTTATTTCAATGATTTATATATATTTCTCTACGCAAAATAGAAAATATAAATGAAACCATGATATATGTAGTCAAAATATTATTATTCATTAATTATTGTTAGAAAATAGCTATTAAATTAGGAAGAAATAGTAATAGAAATCACTTTATGTAATTTCAATCAATTAAAAATAAGTGGATACATTTAGTATAAATAAAATATTACAAGTTTACAGAAAATTACTAATAAAGTATTATATTTTTTAAAACAATGATTTTTTTAAAATTATACCATTAGGCTGTTTTTTTTTTGAATTTCAATAAACATATGATTAATGATAATTAATTTTTTTTATATAAAATATTTTTTACCAAAAATTTCTCTGTTATATTTTATGAAATAATAATAATAATAGTTATTAAATCATAATTTCATTAACTATTAAAAATCATTATTAATTATTTTTTTGAGATTATATAAAAATTACACTTAAAAATTTTTTAATATCAATTTGATAAAAAATATCATTATATTTGGATTTATTATAAAAATATTAGAAAAGGAGGATAATTTTATTATTTTTCAAAACAATATATCTTTATTTGAACTGTAATAATATTGATTTTCTGTGAAGTGATATTTTTCATACATGATTTATATTGATTTTTTATAGTAAAATTTTAATATTAATAATATATTTTATTCTATAAAATTCATCACCTAAAATAAAATTCAAATAGATAAAATTCATGTTTTTCATTTTATAAAATATAGTTAAAATATTAATGAAAACTATTTATGTAGGTTTCATTTAACTAAATATTCACATTGAAAAAATATATTTTAAATATTTCAAATGCTAATAAAAAATTATTTGCATAATAATAAACATTATTGTTTCTATAGAATGAATAAATTTGATTATTTTTTCTGGAATAAACATATTATAAATTAAAATACAACATTATATAAAATGGGGTCATGCGTGTTATGTGTGTGATAAATAAAATTTATTTTTTTCTAATCATTAAAATTTTATTTTATATATTATATTTCATATTTACAATTATTTTTATCAGATTATATTTCATGTCTAATTTTATTATTAGAAATTAAAAAAAATTACAAATTAAAATGTTTTTTGACTCATTACAAACAAAAAATAGTAAATATAAAAAATGGTATTTTAAATAACATAAAAACAATTTATTTCATGTTTTTTAAATTTAGTTTGAGGATTAATATATCAAAAACATATAAAATATTTTTTTTTCTTCAATGGGATGAAATTAAATTTAAAACATGTTCTCCAATTTAATTGACGAGTTATATGTGTCTAAAATTCACTTCTCTTCAATTATAAAATGAAACACCTCCCATCCACCTCCTGACACACCCAAAGACGCTTAAGATTGGAAAAAAAATAACACTAGTATCTCTAAAACCTTATTCCAATGTCTGTAATTTTTTATCATTCTAATAGACAAATATATGATGCCTTATTTTGGTGACTAACAGAGAACATCCCAAGCAAGAGTATATTTTTTCCACTACACCATAATTATTTTCATCTTATAACACCCCAACTACTCATCTATCCATGATTATATGATTAATAAATTAATATATACATTCAACGATATTTTTTATCTAATGTAACATCCATTTTAATTTTTTCTCCAAAATCATTAAAGAAAAGCAATACAAAATAGTTTTTGTAAGCGGACAACCACATCTCTAAACAATGTGCAGATTTTTCCATTACTACCATTTATAGATGAATGAAAAATGTTATTTAATAAGTTAAAATTATATTTATAAACTCTTAATGACTCTAAAATTTATAATATATAATTATTTCTACCTTTATTTTTATCCTATCGACACAACAGAACAATTGATTGTACCTATGAACTATCGCCTCCATGTGTTGATGTTTCTATTTCAATTTCCAAAATGAATATCATGGATCGAATATAAAAGGTGTATTTTAAAAAAAATATTTAATAAACAATTAAAATTATATAATTCCAATATTACAAATTATATATTTTTTATAAACAATAAATGGTTATATTAAATTTAACCACTAAAAAGGTATATCAATGTAACTTTCCAAATTTGTGTCTATTCATTAAATAAATATTTACCCATATAAATTATATGATAATATAAGAATAATGGAAATAATAATATATAGTTATGGGGATTATGAAACCATTAATCTACACTTTGACTTTGGATAATATACTGTGAACCATTCTGAGAAACACATCGAAGAACCTCAAGTAACTGACAAAAGATGAGATAATGAAATAAATTTCATACACATGATGATATATAAAACTTTTAAAAAGAAATTTAAATGTTTAAATTGCATAGGAAAAATATTACAAAATTTATTTTGATGGTTCATGAAATTATGTGAAAGTATAGAGAACTTTCAGAAATGAACCGATTAGCAATAAAAAAATTATTCATTCAGACACATATTAAATTTTGAACCTAATTACAAAATAATTTTGTGGATATTTCTAGTATAAAATATAATATAATGAACACTATTTATTAATGGTATTTTTATTTATCATATATTTACATTAAAATCATTCTCTCTCTCTATTTTAATGGGTATTTAAAAGAATACTTCAAATGTTATAATTATTCTCTGTCCTAAATTCCACTCATTGAGGAATATTTTATTTTATTCCACTTATTTTTTATGTGGTGTATAAACATCCTAATTGAGAATTTATATATTAAAATAACATGTATTAATTGTATTGATGTTCAATTTAGAATTCCCTTTATCATTTTCATGATATTTTGAGTGAAATGGTCATCACATTTATAAGGGTTTTAATGACTTTTTTTTTCATTGGACATAATAGATACTTATTTAAATAGTATCATCCAATGTTGAATTATAAAATCCAAATATAATTTTATTTTTTAATTACTCGTTCTTATATGGGGAATCATGTTATTTGAAAAATTATTCCACCTATAAGATTTTATTTCATTATGAAACTACATTTTTCATTATGAGAAATTCTCCTTTACTATATTTGTTTTTTATTCCGTATACACTTATTGATTCCCCATAGTTTTCTCCATTCATTAAAAAAACTCAAGAAAAATTATCACTAATGATCCATTTTACCAATTTATTCATTTTAAATTTTACATTTTATTCTCGTTTTAAAGAAGTTTGTTTTATAAGAAGACACATCCCAATGTTTCAAAAAAAATATTAAATTGTCATATATTTTTCATTTATATTTCACATGAATATATATTATTTCATTATATAAAATATCCATTTGTAAGATTTTTTTAACAAAAAATGTTTTGATTTTTTTTCAGTGCATTTTTTTAAAAAATCATTTTTTGAAATGTAGATAAAAAATAATAACATTTTAGAATACAATAAGAATGTCTTTTTATAAAAAAAATCGTTGTTTTTATTTCACATCAATTTTATAAGGATTATTTATCCAATAAAGAAATATTTTATAAATCACCATATAAATTCTATTTTTAATTAATCCTTTTTGGTGATCTTGTTTTTTGTACCATGTGATCATGGTTTATTTATATGATTTAATTTGTAAATGATATTTAAAATAATTTTCATAGATGTATAATATCTGATAATATGTAATATTTAGAATTTTTTGAAATATCAATATATGGATAAATCTTGATTCGTATTAAATCACCCTCAAATTAATTTGTTATGTTTTTATAAGAAAATAGAAAATGATATATTTTTTTAATTAGAGGAGGGAACATTGTTCACGTGTTTTTTGTGGTAATGTGAAAAAATAAGTTATTCATACTAGTATATTGTTTGAATGATACATAAGATGATTTGTTCACACATTTTTGAGTTAATAAGAAATACAACGTGTTACCTGGATTATTTTTTATGTTTTTTTATTCCATAATTTTTAGTTATATTATAATTCAATGAAATTTCGTATTTCTATATTACCATGATTATGATCCAGGACTCATGTTTAGTGTGTAAAGATTACTCAATCATTCTCAACAGTATGTATTTATTAATTCAATAATACATGTATTTCTATTAAGAATTTTGAAAAAAAATGTGTCTCAAAGATCCTTTAATAAGAATTATCTCTCATTAACATGTTTTCTCATGTGTTTTTAATCTAACCATTCACGAAATTATGATACATTTTACCCTACAATGAAATTGATGAAACCCATTTCTTCTACTTTCCATTTGATGGGTTATGAAGAGAATTATAATTTATTAAAAGTGTTCAATAGAGTATAAAATTAATTGATTACATTGAAATTATTTTATATTAATATTATTATATAGATAATCACTAACACATTATAACTTTTGTTTCTTAGGCTGTTTAACTGCTTGTGAGTTGAATTTTCTATAAATGAATTTATTTATTTATTTATGATATGTTTAAAATTTTATTCTATAACATTTATCATTATCATCATACAAAAGAAGTAAACTAATAAAAAATATTATTTATTGAAAATTAATGAAATATCATCTATCAAATTTATTGGAAACCTAACTATTGTGTCTTCTAACTAAAACAAATGATGTATGATTAAACTTATATAATATAAAACATTATAATGAAGATTATTACATGATTTTAACACTCTATCCTATATCACATCAATATTTTACAGATAAAAAACAAATTATAACATTAAAATGAAAAACATCATGGATAAACTTTTATTATAAGAAGACTCAATTAAAATACATTAGAGAAATATCATGTCAGAGTTATAATTCTATTTTTTCTATTTTCTCTTATTCAAAAACCAAAACATTCATTAAATTTTTATAATATTAATTCTTGGTAATATTTTCCAAATGGAATGTACATTTTAATTTTCATGATGATATCATGAAACATGCAAAAAGTTTCCTTGATTTTTATTTACACTTACTTCTCTGAGAAGGGTAGTCTTGTTTTCTAGTTTGCTAGGGCTTCCTCGTCCCCATAATTCTCAAATTATTTTTCTTTTCCTTCACATTTTACTCTTTTAACCACTATTTTCTCTTCCTTCACATACTATGATCCATTTCCATAACAATATACACTATGGTATTCTTACATTAGTTGGTGACAACTTCAAATTCACCATCAAAGGTATCTTTCGTGTCACTCAATATTGGCCCTCTCAATATCTCCTTCAGTTTATTCCAAATTAACCTACAAATAATTTACTATAATTATGTATCACTCCTAAAATTTTAAATGATTTTATACATAATATATTAATTAAATAATAATTTTTATAATTTTTGACATGGTTTCCCTCAATAAATTGATTCATATTTGAAGGGATGTTCTATACTATTTTATGAAACCAAATTCAATTAGTTATTTCCCATTATTTTTATTTTTTGGACTATACCACAAGAAATTATTTATCTAGATAACTTGTATAATATCCTTCCTTAATACATATATATTTTTTGTGGTTCTTGAATATCATTGAATAAATATTCTTCATAAATTCTATTTTTTGTGGAACCATCCATCTCTTGCTGTTAAAAATGTGTACTCAACTTTTTAATTTTTTTTAAAAAGTTAACAATATTTTATGATATCATATCCAGAAATTTGTATATTTAATCATGTAACCTCTTAATTATTGATACCTGATTTATAGAATCCAAAATTTGACTATCCTATTGGGATATACCCTTATAAAATGGTTAAATTATTAGAAATTTTTAGATATTATGAGGAGGATACATGGATAATTGACCCTTATACCTATCCCTTGTAGTGTAAAGAAATTAAATATCATATTGGGTGAAATTTATAATTCGAATGTTAATACTTATTGATTAAGATGGAGGTATAATAATTATAGGAACAACTGTTCTAATTAATTCAATGTTGTAATAATATGTGAATCATTGATTCTAATCCACTATATTTAATTATATTAGTTTTATATATGAATAATAATTATTATTATACCACAATTCTATATATTGTAATAAGTTATAATTTTACACATAATTCTTAGAAACATTGTATGTGAGCATTCATGTATTCATGTCGTAAACCAATAAATTTAATCCTATTTTGGATCATTTTTATATCCAAAATTATATTTTGAATATTTTCCCACAAACTAGTTGAAAAAATATTATATTTAAATACCCCCATTTTTATGTTTTTCTATATTATATTAAAGCTCATAGCCACATATCATTCCCGTACAATTTTTTTCCATTTCATTTCTTTCTTTTTGACCTGAACATGACATCTTTATTCTTTTAATTCACTATGAATCTGTATAAATCTTAATTGGAATTATATAATTATTTTAACTTTCCATGATTGTAAAAAACATTCATTGAAATATTATAAACTAAAATCACAAAAAAAGAAACCACATAGTATGAAAAATTATAATAACATTAAAAAACTGAAGATTATTTTCCTTATGTTTTTAAAAGAGTTGTGTCCAACAATTGTACTGAAAATAATGACAGGAAATAAAATATAATTAAATATTAAAATTCAAAAATTCTTATATAAATATAATTTTACTCATCTTAACTACTAACTATAAAGCTTCATTTACTATCTTTCAGAGGAAATATAAAAGTGTATATTTTGGGAAAAACAAATATGAATTAAAATGCTTTGAGGTAATATTGAAAAATAAACAGGAATAAAATATAAAATGATTAACAATTCACTATTCATGTAATAGTGAATCAAAATGATTATTTGATTTTCCCTATTGTATTTATATTTGAATGTAATAAATTATTTATTCTTGGTAATAATTCACTACTGAAAATGATCCCCTTTTATTATTGTCTATTATTTTAGTTCTCGAATTAGATTAATGACTCAATAAAATTTTTAAAGAAAACAACCCTTTATCAAAACATAGTCAAGTATGACAATTCTTTATATTTTAATTCATTGAAATGAAATTTTGTATTCATTTAATAATGGATATGAAATAAAAAATATAAAAATATATATATAATAAAATTTGGATACATAAACCCATGAATGGGGTAAACTTATAAAATATCATCGCTAACATAATCCCCCTCCATCTCATAAAAAACAAAAAGTAACTCAACCCCACATGGTCTTTATTAGAGTGTGGATAAATGAAATGTTAAAATATTTATAAACTCCATCTAGATACGAAGACGAAAAATGTATGATCTGGTGTATAATATTCTATGACTAATTAATTTAAAATGGGTTTATAATTAGTGGTTATTTATAAAAAAAGTATTTCATCTATCAACGAATATATCTCAATAATATCATCTTGAATCATTGGTTAATTGGTCCTAAATTATATCCAACTTGTATACTATATAGATATATTGTAGTAACATTTTGTTGTATTCACTTTTTTCTGTCTAAACAATTTTTTCGAAAATATGTTGGGAGATATGGTTTAAATTTATTTTCATTCCTATAGATATGAAACTTCTTAATATTTATAGGTGCAACAAACATTTCATATGGATTGAAGTCAACTTTAACATTTTTAATTATTATTTATTATTATGAGATTTAAATGAATGTAAATTTAATTTTCAATGTAATTGAATCAACTAATACATAATATGGAGAAATGAAATAATAAAAATTCATGATCCTCACATATTATTTATAAATAATTTATAAAATTTAATAATTACCTTGTGTGGAATTATTTTTTAGATAATGGATATGACATTTGATATATCATATAACATTATTACATTGTAGGAACCAAATGTTGATTCCATCTAGTTATGGTCCACACATGTTCCATTAACCTACAAGCTTTACTATATAAATATTTAGGTACTAGCACTATAGATCATATTACATACATAATTAACCTTTGATCTCCCAAACCATAGTTTCCAAAGGATTCTTTGGGATATATCTATACTCAAAATTGTATTTTTAATAAAAATTTATCTTTATTAATGGGAGTGGATTATGATAGATATCTCTTTAAGGATTTATAATAATGTCTCCATATCTCATTGTGGACAGCAGAAAATGAATTAAATCTGTTACAAAATAATTTAAGTTGCTTAATATACCACTATGTTTCAAAAATAATAATTTAACAATATTCATTCCTTATTTCCATAATATCGATGGATCAACATGTTTAAAATAGTAATATTATCATTATTTCATTACATACACTAATCTCATTGATTATAATAAATATTATTTATTCAAATAATAACCAATTATTATTACTTCACACTAGCCCATTAGACATGATTCATTATTCATTCAAAATATACATTAGTCCTTGAATAAAGAATATTATTTAATAAATAAATATCACTATATTTGTTTTGAATAAATAAGTAAATATTATCTTTCATAGATTGAAAATAAATATTTATTATATATTATCATAACATAATATTTTTCTGAATAAATGGTGATGAAATATATGTGATGAAGAAAATAAAAATAGTTATAAAAAAACATATGAGAATAATATTTATTAATATTTAAAATAATACATACAAATATATTTTTTAACATTGTTTCTAAAAACACTTACTATGTGTCCCTGTTGGCCTCTTTCTCAATGGCTATAGACAAAGCGTCCTAATGTAAATTTTTAGGTTTTAAAAAAATACGAACGTACCAATAGAAAAATAATTTAATGTCTCAACAATAGTATACCTCAGATGAATTCTTATTTTGTATGAAAATATGTTTGTTTTGATTTCTATAATCAACCAGGTTTCATGCAGGTTCTATCAAACTATGTGTTCGATGTCTCTTCATTTTACTTTCTAAAAATAAAAAATGATGCATGGACTAATTTTTTCGATATCATTTATAACAAAAGGAATAAAATGTCAACATATATTAATGAACATAAGAAAAATTTCCTTCTCTGCATTATTCATAAATGAAATATTACTAATGTCATACTGAATATATCCTTCCTCATTGTGAACTCATGTCTTCACAGTTTTTGTCAATACATTATAGTATGAAATTTAAATCACTAATTAATAACATTCGTATTGTCCATGGATCAACATAAATGTCATTAGATATGAATTTCAAATGACAAATATAAATATGGATTTCTTACTAGTTAGTCAAGTTCTCATAATATCATACCCTGTATATTACTAGGGGAATACACCATGAAAAGGTCCCTTAATGTTATATGAGTCCCAACCCCTGATAGACAGAATATTTTGGGTCCCTAAAACAATTTCCCCCAGATATAAAAAATTTATTTATGAATATTTTCATGGAACATATACATTCTCATCATAGCAGGGATCTTCTGTATCTTTTTTGACAAAAAAAAAACAACCGGGACATTATGAGACACTATTTTATGTATAAGAACAGTGTTTATATAATAATGAGTTCATTAAGGTTCCAAAAATTAATACATGTTATCATAAAAATAATCAGATAATGGTTATAGGTAACCAACTCTAATAGACTCCCACTCTTACTAGATCCATATTTTACCAACCTTCAATACACTTTCTCTCATAGGATACTCATTATTCTACTGTGATATGAAATTATTAAAGTAGTATTCAATAATTTTTGTAGGAAGCCTATGTCACTCAATTTCACCCCTCTATGAATAGTACACCAAGAAGAGATACATTCAGAGTATGTTTTATTTTTTATGGTGTGACCATGGCTATTTTAAAAGACCCGCGGTAGTAGTATCATCACAATACAATGTGATGTGGTATTTATAAATAGGTACAACATCCAGCTCATAAAAAAGAATAATATAAAAATGTATTGCATTGCTACATCAAAATCCACTATATACCTAAACTCCACTGTAGAATCATGGAATTTGACATCTATGAACTCTTCCATCTCATAGCTCCTCTATCGAGCAAGAAAACATATCTAGAATGATAAATCATGTCATTATAATCTATATGAAAAACAACATCATTATACCCTCTCATTACCAGATCATTGTCTCCTTCTACACAAGGATCATATCCTTTGTTCTTCTCAAGTACATAAATATAATCATAACAACAATCAAATGTTATTCATATGGATCATATATGTATCTTCATACCATTCTCAATGCATTGGAAAGATCATTTCTAGAATATTAAATGGAATATATGATTGACGATAATGTATAATTATATGGGATCTTATAGATTGTCTGACTCCCCTATTATGTTTTAGGAATTATTTTATTAGACACATGCATACCATGTGATACATATACTAATCCCCTCATTGATTACTCCATACTAAAACTATTTTTTATCTAGTCGAATAATGTATGTTGAAATAGTCTTAGTATTCTCTTGAATCAATTACATATTATCATGATCCCTAGAATTGATCTTGATCCACCATTTTTTATTTCATATTGAAATAGTTTTCTTAATGTGTTCTTCATATACTATTTAACTAGTATTTTATTTCTAATATTTAATAATTAAACCACATAAAAATGTGATATATAGAACCTGAAAAAATGTTTGGCACCACCTAGACTCAAAAAAACATCTGGTTATCTCATGTAGATGTCTTAATAATGGTAATAAATAAGGAAATATATATTTTTTTCAATCTATCAAATTTCATTTCATGGTAAGATGATATTAAAAGATAAATTCAAATTCATTCAAAAACAAAAACATTTGAAAATTATTCATTTTATTTCATTACATGATGGAGTTTAAAATAATTATAAATATAAAATCATTATATGAATTTAAAATACATTCCATGAACAAATTCCATTAATTATAAATTTTATCATTATGTGTTTTATATCAACAAACATGTTGAATAGAGCCCAAACATGATTTTAATGCATGGAATCCATTTCATTATTCATGTATTCATTCTATCTTATAGATTTTGAGCAATGTACTAACACTTTTTTGGATATTTTTTTCATAATTTTCAACCAATAATCTATCACCAAAATAATTTCTAGATTAAAATATATATCCAGTTTACTTAACTCTTTTCTGATCATATTTTATAGTTGTGTTTTAGTAACTACATCTTCCATGGAGACCTATGTAATTTTTTCCTATACAAACACTTTAATATATTCAGTGTTAGATCTGTCAAATTTAATCTTTATACCACTATCCTTTTTCTATATATGGTCACTCTCAAGAAATAGAGTATTTAGTGTGATAATTATAGTATATTATGAGAAGTTTTATAGGTACTATCCTTTTATTTTCTTAAGATAACATATAAAGATAGACATTGTTCTTTAGAGTGCTATTTTATTTACAAATATGTTATGAATTTTTTTTACCCCATACATATTTATGAAGAAAATAAAATATTCACACTATATAACTCCAACTTGATACTATTTTCCACAATAGTTGGAACTCAGTTTAATGTGTCTATTATAGTTTGTACAGTGCATCCCCAAAATGATGATTGGTTATTTAAATGAATCATCCTTGAAATTAACTTGTATAAAAAGTTTTGATTCCTATTTTAACAAAAAACCATTATACAATGGTATGTAAGGTGTATGTATTTGATAGAGAATTTGCAACTCTCATTAAATTCTAATGTATTATTTTTTTATGATACATGACAAATCGATTTGATAGATGTTTCTTTATCTTACTTACACGTTGAATCTCATCTTAACTCTTGAATAAGTTTAGTTTCATAATTGATTATGACTTATAACTCATTAATTAGACATATATATATATACTCAATTAATTAGTAAAATTTATGAAATAAGAATAACAACTTATATATTCTTCAAAATATAGTCCACACAAATCAAGGTAAACATATCATACAAATTTAATTCCGTTTAAATATGTGTAGAAAATGTTGTTTTGTTATTTTTCGTTATAAAAAAGCATGACATCATTCTTGTGGGGTTAACTCAAGATATTCTAAATAAGTATCATGATAGTGATTTATAAAATTCATATTTCATACATAACCAAGATAGAGATGCCATAGATGGGTGTTATATGAGTCACATGAAGTTGATTGATTATATATTTCTAATTAATTTTTTGTTATTTAATATAAATACTATTATTTAATTTTTCCATATAAAACATATGTTTTCATTCTAAAATGAGAAAAATTTATTTCCAAAACTGAAAATAAAACCACATATTTCTAAGAAGGATAAATTAATAATGTTGGTGGTATCCATTTTTACATAATATAAATATAAGGACCCAACCTTAAACATTACTTAATCTTGAGTTATTACAAGATTACACCTTGAGGATCTTTTCAAGTTTAGATTTTTAGAGAATTAGAACATAAAACTTGCATTACATTCCACATTTAAACAAAGTGGTTACATAAATATAATATTCTTTTTCCCCATCAATGGAAACACATTTAAAATAAAACATGGATTCATTCTTGACACTTTCTTGATAATATCATCATATCATGAACCTTTCCCTTGACCTGTGAAAAACATTTAAAAAATATGGGATGATCATAAAAAGCTCAGTAAGGGTTATATAAATATGGAAAGGAAACATGAGTTCATATATACATAAGAATGAAATAATACATTACCCATAAAACATTGGCACTTTAACATACCTCATAAAATAATGAATAAATCATAGAAATCATAAGACATAAAGGTAATTTGAGGCATTCATAACATTCTTACGTAGGGAGTAACCCTCTTGGTTACATTTGGAATACCCACCACAGTATATTCCATAAATCTCTTCGGAGAAACCTTAACATTTCACTCCTTCGCGTTACCCAATGCATTGGAGAGCTATATCTGGCTCACCCACCTTTAGTTTATCACGGAACCACCCGTCTTCATAATAATTCCCAAGAACCATAACATAATCATATCACATAAAACATGCATAATGGAAACATAAAATTTCTACATTTCAATCACAAGATATCAATACAACACATTGTTATAATAAAAACATTATGAAAACCATTTTCAATACCAAAATAAATGAAAAGTAAAACATGGTATTTATTTTTCTTTTAAAAAGAAGGTATGGCTTGTAGAGGAAGCTGAAACTCAAATAATGGTCACGGCGGCAGAGAAGTCATTGTCGCCGCATACGTATGACAAAAACATTCCCTTTTGTTGTTCAGTAAACGCTTCGTATAAAAAAAAGATTCCTTTAGAATAAACGTGAAAGTCAACAGGGTTTATACACTGTATAAAAGAAGGTTGTGTATAAAACAAAGTATGCCTCAATGAAAGGATATTGAGACGAAGTCCCATACCTCGGGTCCGACTTGACTCGGTCATTATTTAATCACCTGAATAATAAACATGAGTTAATTTATACTTGTTTAAGAACCTTTTTAAAGTTCATTATTCCTTTTATATCACTTATTGCCATGTCATAAACACTATGTAATTATTTAAGTTAATAACGGTCATTTTAACGATCATTGGTACTTGAGTAAAAAATAAACCCTTTATAATTACAAGTTGTTCATGTATAAATTATATCCAGAATTTTATTCATGATGTAGATAACATATATATAATATATATCCAGTACATTCATGAATTTATAATATTATATAACATTTAGAGGTAAGAAATGAAATGCACCGTTCATGGAGACAGTAATCCGTATGTACGCATGAACGCTGCTTCCTTTTCTATTTCATACTTTATGAAATGGAATCATAATGATATAAAGGTATATTATAATTCTAGTTTAATATCATATATAATATCATAACTCCATCCATTATACATCCCACATATGGTATTAATGAATCAAATCACTTTGAGGGGGCGGTAGTCCGCACTTCCTTAAATGAAGATATCGCGTTTACCCATAATGGAAACCATAAAGGTATGCCCAAAATGAAAAATACATAAGATTAAGGAAATCATAAACATATTATATATCATATATAAATATAGTGTCATCTTAATGGCCACCTTTGTAGGTGTTAAAAGAATGTTGAATAATCATCGTTTCGGGAGGCATAAATTCACCATCCACAGAAACAGTATGTTCTTTAACAATTAGATGTAGGTGTTTGTAAGTGTATCTATAATACTTATTATAACAACATCATTGTATATTTAATATTCTGGAGTTGTTACAAAATAAATGAATAAAAAGAGTTTAGGGGCTTGGAGAAGTAAAATAAAACCAAAGGACTCAAGTGAAGACATTACCTTAAAATCGGGTAACTCTCTTTGGTTTGAGCTCAAGGGCTTACTTGGGAAGACTTCTTCTCAAAGTGAGGCTTCAAGGAGTAAGAGAGGAAATTTTAGAGACAAAATGGGCAGGGGTTGGCCGAGCCAAAGGCTTTAGAAGTGTGGGTAAAGAGGTAGAGGTGGGGGCCTTTTATAAGAGGAGGGGAGGGGCACTCTTGGAAAGTAAAGAAATGTTACATTATTTTAAAATGAGTTTCGGATTAAAAAGGTCCCACATTGATATAATTTGAGCTTAAGGTGATAAGGGTTAGAAATAGACCCATCCAATAGGTTTTGGACATGTGTAGGTCATAGATTTTAGATTATCGTTTCATTTTATTTAAATCCTTTATTAACGAGGTAATCGTTGCATCATCATGATGTCATAAATAATTTAATATATTTAATGTCTAAAAATTATAAAAAACATATCATGATGTAGCAAATATTTTCATCTTTCCAATGATAATTTATAATAAAAAACTGACTTGTATAACCCCATGTAAAAATTGTTTTAGTAAAATAACTCATGTTTGTGTCATTTTTACTTTAACATTAAATAAAAAGATATTAATGTCATTTTCCAACCAATGTGGCTCCATGGGGTCCCCATGTTGATCCATGGATTATCTTGGTCATCTATGACACATACAATGAGGGCAGGACATGTGTAAAGCTCATCTCATATTATTAAAACATTATTTTTACCTTAAACTACATTAATTACCTCTAATCGCGATTAAACACATAAAAGTTACTATTCAAAAAAATTATTTTAATCTCATTAAACAACATTTTACATCATAATGACAACCATGTATGTCGGATTTTTGAAAATCGAATCACAGAAGTGGATAAGTTTCATTTAAACGAAAAATCAGTTTCTTTAACTACCACTTAGTGGTTTCACTATTCATCAAAAATTGAAGTTTTTCAGAAAAACACCAAAACATCACCCTAAACTATATTTGATATTATAAATTCAAAAATTATGTATATTTTACAAAATTCAAATCATATAAGTTACATAAATTAATTTAATAATTAATTCCCGTTGTCATGACAAATAGCGTGTTTTTATGAAACAATAAGTATCAAAATATTGACACTATTTTAAGTCCAATTTCAAAGTGAAATTGATTCCAATGACCGCCATTGGATTAAATGGTAAAAATTTATTCTAATTCCACTTCAAAACCAATTCAAAATATAATCTAATCATATAAATAATTTCTATTAAAAAGAGGTTTTTAATTAAAATACAACATTTTCACTATTCATTAAAAATGAACTTTATCAGAAAAATACCAAAAATTCACACCAAGTAAAAATTGATGTCCCTATCATAAAGAATAAGTTTATTTTGACAAAAATAGCTTATATAATTGTCAAAATATAGATTAAAAAATGGTGTTCCATTAAAAGGCAGTAAAACAATCTTTTAAAAATATTAGTGTATTCCATTCTTAAGATTGGATTTATTTTCATTTTAAGCCTCTAAAACACTATCTAATTCACTAATAGACATAGATAAAAATATTTATTATTCATTAATTACTTGGGATGTTACATCCTTCCCCCTTTAGAAAATTGTGTCCCCGCAATTTATGTACTTATCGAATAAATGCGGGTACTTATCCCTCATTGCATTTTCAGATTACCATGTTGCTTCTTCCATCATATGGTTTTTCCACAAAACCTTTACCTGATTATTCACCTTATTCTGTAACACTTGCTCCATGTGGTCAAGATTCTGGACCCGTTGTTCCTCATATGATAGGTTCTCTTCCAACTGAACTACCTCTGGACTCAAAACATGAGATGGATCTGGCATGTACTTTCCCAGCATCGAAACATGAAAAACATTGTGTACATGAGATAAACTCCGAGGTAAAGCCACCTGGTATGCAACTGATCCAACTCTCTCCAGAATTTCATATGGTCCAATGAACCTTGGACTCAACTTTCCTTTATTACCAAATCGCATCACACTTTTCCATGGAGAATCCTTGAGAAAAACAAGATCACCTACCTCAAAAGAGAGATCCTTCCTCCTGTTGTCCGCATAACTCTTATGCCTGCTCTTATCTTTTCTTATGTGTTTCTGTATCCACTGAACTTTTTCTATCATCTCTTCTACTAATTCTGGTCCCATCAGATTCCTTTCACCCACTTCATCCCAGAAAGCTGGAGTTCGACAAGGCTTCCCATATAACACCTCAAATGGTTCCATCTGTATACTGGAATGAAAACTGTTAATATAAGAAAACTCAACCAAAGAAAGATGTTGGTCCCAAAATCCCTAATAATCCATCTAACAAGCACGTAGCATATCTTCCAAAGTCTGAATTGTTCGTTCTGAATGCCCATCTGATTGAGGATGAAAAGCTCTAATAAAATTTAATTCAGTACCAACTGACTTTTGAAGGCCCTTCCAAAAGTTAGAAGTAAACCTATGATCACGATCTGATACAATGGATATAAGAACTCCATGCAACCTGACTATATCTTTAAGGTACAATCGAGAAAGTTGATCTAGAGAAAATGCATCTCGAATAGGAAGGAAATGAGCAGATTTAGTCAAGCGATCAACAATAACCCAGATTACATTTTTATCTCAAGATGTCTTCGGTAATCCCACAACAAAGTCCATGGATATATTCTCCCATTTCCACTCTGGCACTGGTAGAGGCTGAAGCATCCCTTTCGGTAACTGCCGCTCTACTTTAACCTGCTGACAAGTCAAATTCTTCACAGTAAAATCAGAAATATCTCTTTTAATTTCATCCCACCCGTAATACTCCCGCAGATCTCTGTACATCTTAGTACTACCAAGATGAACTGAAAACAGAGAACTACGAGCATTACATAACAACTCTATCTTCCAATGTGAATCACAAGGAAAACACAATCTCTTCCCAAATCTCAAAACGCAATCCTTATCAATGTTGAATTCATGCAACTTACCTTTCTGAACCATCTCTGCCTTTTTCTGCAACTCACTGTCTTGCTTCTGTGCTTGCTTGATTCTGTCTGATAGAGAAGATTTCACTGATAGATGAAAGAATACAGAAGAACATCCTGTACCAACAACTTCTATGCCAAAGTTCATCAAATCCTTAACCAAAGGATCACGTTCCAAATGCAACATTGTTAATGAAGCATTACTTTTTCGACTCAACGAATCAGCCACTTTATTTTCTTTTCCGTGATAGTAATGAATTGTACAATCATAATCCTTGATTAATTCTAGCCATCTCCTCTGTCTCATGTTTAACTCTTTCTGAGTGAATATATTCTTTAAACTTTTATGATCAGTATATATTTCACACTTTACTACATACAAATGATGCGTCCAAATTTTTAAAATGAAAACAACAGCAGCAAATTCCAAATCATGTATAGGGTAATTTACCTCATGATTTTTCAACTATCATGAAGCATAAGCAATTACTTGATCACTCTGCATTAGGACACAACCAATTCCTTTCATTAAATCACCACTATAGATAATAAAAACTCCATTCCTGGAAGGAAGTTCCAAAACTAGAGCATTCACCAATCTTCTTTTCAATTCCTGAAAACAATCATCACATTATTTTGTCCAGATAAACATAACACCCTTCCGAGTTAGCTTAGTCATTGTACTAGATAACCATTAAAAATTTCTTACAAATCTTCGGTAATAGCCTGCCAAACCAAGGAAGCTACGAATCTCAGTTACATTTGTGGGTCTCGGCCATTCTTCAACAACCTTTGTTTTTGCAGGATCAACAGTTATCCCATATTTAGAAACAATGTGACCAAGGAAAGAAATTGGTTGCCAACAAACATCACACTTGCTGAATTTCCCATACAATTTCTTTTCTTTTAAGGTATTCAAAATAACCCTTAAATGTATTTCATGCTCCTATTTAATTTTAGAAAACACCAAAATATCATCAATGAAAACCACCACAAACTTATCCAAGAACTCATGGAAAATTCTATTCATTAAGTCCATGAATACAACTGGTGTATTTGTTATCCCAAAAGGCATTACTATAATTTCATAATGGCCATATCTTGTACGAAATGAAGTCTTCAGAACATCTGCCTCCTTTACCTTCAGCTGATGGTACCCCAATCTCAGGTCAATCTTTGAAAAAAACTGAGCTCCCTAGAGCTGATCAAACACATCATCGATATGAGGCAAAGGATATTTTTTCATAACAGTGATGTTATTCAAGGCTCTATAATCAATGCAAAGTCTCATAGAACCATATTTTTTTAACAAATAAAACAGGGGAACCCCATGGTGATGTGCTAGGTCGAATGAAACCTTTCTCTAATAAATCTTGCAATTTCTCCTTCATCTCTAAAAGTTCAATTTGAGCAATTCGATAAGGGGTTTTTGAAATTGGCTTAGCATCAGGAACTAAGTCAACAGTAAAATCAACTTCCTGATCTGGTATTATTCCAAGAAACTCATCAGGAAAAACATTAGGATACTCATTTATCACTGGCACATCATTAATCTGAACAGTTCCTTTATTTTCAATGATATGTGCAAGGTAACATTCATTTCCCTCTTTTACAAGTTTCTCGGCCTCTTGATATGTTATCAGCAGTAAGGGTTCATTCTTGTACACAAACTGAAATTCTTTCTGAAAATAAACTTCTTTATCTCTACAGTAAATCTTAGCATGGTAAATAGATAGCCAATCAATACCCAGGATAAAATCAAAATCTACTAGAGGTAGAACAATAAGGTTTGCAAGTAGGTTCTTTTCACAGATAAGGATAGGAAGATTATTATAAATTCTTTTTGCCTCAAAATTTCCCCCAGGTGTTTTTACCAAAAGTTCAGGAGTCATTTCCTTAGATGGTATTCCCATTTTACTAGAAAAGTTTTCAGAGATGAAAGAATGTGTAGACCCCGAATCAAGAACACACTGGAATAATCTGAAAAAACAAACAAAGTACCTCATACAACTTCATTTGATGGCCCGACAACTACTGAAGTAGTTGCAAGGGATTTCACCACCCCTTTCTGCTTGTAGTCTAACAGCTTCCCATCACTCAAGCTCTTTTTCGGACACTCGTTTTCATAGTGACCCATCTCATTGCATTTAAAACATTTCTCTAATTGTTAATCAAATTTGAACTTACCATCACCTTGATCTTTTTCAGTGCAATCACAAGCCTTATGTCCCATCTTACCACATCGGTAGGACTTTCCAAAATTCAGAATACATTCCCCAGCATGCCTTTTACCACATTTATCACAAACTGGAAACTTAGTTTTCTTACCATCAGACTTTTTTGAATAATTCTTCCCTTTCTCCTGCCACCTTGGTCTCTTCTTCTGCTGGTTGTTATAGAACACTTGATCATCGGAAAACTCCATTTCCACCTTCTCAGCACATCGAACAAGCTTTTCATAACTTTTAAACTCACGAGAATCTAATTCCCTTTGATATTTTGGCTTTAATCCTGAGTAAAAAGGATTGATTTTACTATCAAGGTCTCAGATAAAATTTGGAGCATACCTTGCCGATCGAGTGAAACTTTCTTCATAGGCAGCCATTGTGTCTTCCTCTTGCCTCAATTCCAAGAATTGTTTTTCCATCCTAAGTCGAACAGCCTTAAGAAAATACATTTCAAGAAACATACCTTTGAATTCATCCCAGTCGAGAGCATCAATCTCATCAGTGTCCATGATATTTTTAACCATCAATCACCACTGATCTGCTTCACCCTCCAAACGGTAAATAAACAGACTAACCTTTTGATTGTCTGAACACCCCATGACATCGAAAATCTTCTCTAGTGCTTTAATTCACCCTTTAGCTAACACAGGGTCATATGATCCTCTGAATGATGGGGGATGTTGCCTTATGAAATGTTCCACCACTGACATGTTCCTCTGCGGTTGATCTGGCTGATCTCGTGCATGGATACCACCACCATTTTTCGCTTTAGTCAACTGCGCCATTACTGCAACAAACTATTCAGTTCCAATTCTGACCATCTTAGGATGCTGATTCAGATGTTTATTTCCTTCTGTATGCCTTCCTAGCACTGCTTCCCTGTTTCCTCTGCAGAAAACCATTCTGATCAAGCATGTTTTATATGAAGCAACATGTTAATCTTCAAATTCTATATCATTTCAATTGGACCATAAAAAAATTTAGATAATCATTTAATATATTTCTAACTCCTAATGTTATCTAAACCAACATCTGATACCAAATATAAGGCCCCATCCTTAAACATTACTTAATCTTGAGTTATTACAAGATTACACCTTGAAGATATTTTCAGGTTTAGAGTTTTAGAGAATTAGAACATAAAACTTTCATTACATCCCACATTTAAACAAAGTGGTTACATAAAGATAGTATTATTTTTTCCCATTAATGGAAACACATTTAAAATAAAACATGGATTCATTCTTGACACTTCCTTGATACTATCATCATATCATGTACCATTCCCTTGACCTGTGAAAAACATTTCAAAAAAACATGGGATGAGCATAAAAAGCTCAGTAAGGGTTATAAAAATATGGAAAGGAAACATGAGTTCATATATACATAAGAATGAAATCATACTTTACCCATAAAACATTGGCACTTTAACATACCTCATCAAATCATGAATAAATCATAGAAATCATAAGACATAAAGGTAATTTGAGGCATTCATAACATTCTTACGTAGGGAGCAACCCTCTTGGTTACGTTTGGAATACCCACCACAGTATATTCCCTAAATCTCTTCGGAGAAACCTTAACGTTTCACTCCTTCACATTACCCAATGCATTGGAGATCTATATCGGGCTCACCCACCCTTAGTTTATCACAGAACCACCCGTCATCATAATAATTCCCAAGAACCATAACAAAATTGTATCACATAAAACATGCATAAAGGAAACATAACATTTCCACATTTCAATCACAAGATATCAATACAACACATTGATATAATAAAAACATTATGAAAACCATTTTCAATACCAAAATTAAAGAAAATTAAAATAAGATATTTATTTTTCTTTTAAAAAGAAGGTATTGCTTGTAGAGGAAGTTGAAACTCAAATAATGATCACGGCGGCAGAGAAGTCGTTGTCGCCGCATACGTACGAAAAAAACATTCCCTTTTGTCATTTAGTAAACGCTTTGTATAAAAAATTATTCCTTTTGAATAAACTTAATAGTCAAAGGGGTTTATACACCATATAAAAGAAGGTTGTGTATAAAACAAAATATGCCTCAATGAAAGGAGATTTAGATGAAGTCACATACCTCGGGTCCGACTTGACTCGGTCATTATTTAATATCCTGAATAATAAACTTGAGTTAATTTATACTTGTTTAAGAACATTTTTCAAGTTCATTATTCCTTTTATATCACTTATTACCATGTCAAGAACACTATTTAATTATTTAATTTAATAACGGTTGTTTTAACGATCATTGGTACTTGAGTCAAAAATAATCCCTTTATAATTACAAGTTGTTCATGTATCCATTATATCCAGAATGGTATTCGTGATTTAGATATCATATATATCATATATATCATATATATCCAGTACATTCATGCATTTATAATTTTATATAACATTTAGAGGTAAGAAATGAAATGCACCGTTCGTGGAGATCGTAAGCCGTACGTACGCATGAACAATGCTTCCATTTCTATTTCGTACATTATGAAATGGAATCATAATGATATAAAGGTATATTATAATTCCAGTTTAATATCATATATAATATCATAACTCTATCTGTTATACGTCCCACATAGGGTATTAACGAATCAAATCACTTTGAGGGGGGCGGTAGTTCGAACTTTCTTAAATGAAGATATCACGTTTACCCATAATGGAAACCATAAAGGTATGCCCAAAATGAAAAATACAGAATCTTAAGGAAAACATAAACATATTATATATCATATATAAATATAGTGTGGTCTTAATTTCCACCTTTGAAGGTGTTAAAAAAATGTTGAACAATCATCATTTCGGGAGGCATAAATTCACCATTCACGGAAACAGTTTGTTCTTTAACCATTAGATGTAGGTTTGTGTAATTGTAGCTCGAATACATCTTATAACAACATCCTAGTGTATTTAAGATACTTTAGATGTTACAAAAGAAATTAATAAAAAGAGTTTAGGGGGTTGGAAAGTAAAATAAAACAAAGGACAGAAGTGAAGACATTACCTTAAAATCGGGTAACTCCCTTTGGTTTGAGATCAAAGGCCTAATTGGGAAGTCTTCTGCTCAATGTGAGGCTACAAGGAGTAAGAGATGGAAGTGTAGAGACAAAATGGGCAGGGGTTGGCCGAACCAAAGGCTTTTTAAGTGTGGGTAAGGAGGTAGAGGTGGGGGTCTTTTATAAGAGGAGAGGAGGGTCACTATTGGAAAGTAAAGAAATGTAACTTTATATTAAAATGCGTTTCGGATTCAAAAAGATCCCACATTGATATAATTCGAGGATAAGTTGATAAGGGTTAGAAATATACCCATCCAATAGGTTTTGGTCATGTGTAGGTCATTGATTTTAGATTATCTTTTCATTTTATTTAAATCATTTATTAATGAGGTAATCTCTGCATCATCATGATGTCATATATAATTTAATATATTTAATGTCTAAATTTTTTTTAAAAATATCATGATGTAAGAAATTTTTTTATCTTTCCAATGACTATTTATATTCAAAAATCTGACTTGTATAACCCCATGTAATTTTTTTTAGTAAAATGACTCATGTTTTGTCATTTTGACTTTAACATTAAATAAAAAGATATTAATGTCATATTACTACCAATGTGGCTCCATGGGGTCCCCATGTTGATCCATGGATTTTCTTGGTCGGCCATGACACATCCAATGAGGGTAGGACATGTGTCAATCTCATCTTATATTATTAAAACATTATTTTTACATTAAACTACACTAATTACCTCTAATCGCGATTAAAAACATAAAAGATACTATTCACCAAAAAATTATTTTAATCTCATTAAACAAAATTTTACTTCTTAATAAAAACCATGTATGTCGGATTTTTGAAAATCAAATCACAGAAGTGGCAAAGTTTCATTTAAACGAGAAATCAGTTTCTTTAACTACCACATAGTGGTTTCACTATTCATCAAAAATTGAAGTTTTTCAGAAAAATACCAAAACATCACTCTAAGATATATTTGATATTCTGAATTAAAAAATGATGTATATTTTAAAAAATTCAAATCATATAATTTACATTAATTAATTTAATAATTAATTCCCGCTGTCATGACAAATAGCGTGTTTTCATGAAACAATAAGTATCAAAAGATTGACACCAGTTTAAGTCCAATTTCAAACTGAAATTGATTCCAATGACCACCAATGGATTAAATGGTAAAAATATATTCTAATTCCACTTCAAAACAAATTCAAAAGATAATCTAATCAAATAAATAAATTAGATTAAAAAGAGGTTTTGAATTAAAATACAACATTTTCACTATTCATTAAAAAATGAACTTTATCGAAAAAATACCAAAAAATCACACAAAGTAAATTTTGATTTCCCTATCATAAAGAATAATTTTTTTTACAAACATAGCTTATAAAATTGACAAAATATAGATTTAAAAATGGTTTTCCATTAAAAGGCAGTAAAACAATCTTTTAAAAATATTAGTGTATTCCATGCTTAAGATTGGATTTATTTTCATTTTAAGCCTCTAAAACATTGTCTAATTCACTAATAGGCATAGATAAAAATATCTATTATTCATTACTTACTTGGGATGTTACATCCTTCCCCCCTTTAGAAAATTGTGTCCCCGTAATTTATTTACTTATCGAATAAATGGGGGTACATATCCCTCATTGCATTTTAAAATTCTCATGTTGCTTCTTCCATCATGTGGTTTTTTCACAAAACCTTTACCTGATTAATCACCTTATTCCCTAAAACTTGCTCCATGTGGTCAAAAATCTGGACCGGTTGTTCCTCATATGATAGGTTCTCTTACAGCTGAACTACATCTGGACTCAAAACATGAGATGGATCTTGCATGTACTTTCTCAGCATCGAAACATGAAAAACATTGTGTAAATGAGATAAACTCGGAGGTAAAGCCACCCGGTATGCAACTGATCCAAATCTCTCCAGAATTTCATATGGTCCAATGAACCTTGGACTCGCCTTTCCTTTCTTACCAAATCGCATCACACTTTTCCATGGAGAAACCTTGAGAAAAAAATGATCACAAACCTCAAAAGAAAAATCCTCCCTCCTGTTGTCCGCATTACTCTTCTACCCACTCTGAGCTGTTCTCATGTGTTTCTGTATCAGCTGAACTTTTTTTCCATCTATTCTACCAATTCTAGTCCAATCAGCTTCCTTTCACTCACTTCATCCCAAAAAGCTGGAGATCGACACAGCTTCCCATATAACGCCTCAAATGGTGTCATCTGTATACTAGAATTAAATCTGTTATTATAAGAAAACTCAACCAAATAATGATGTTGGTCCCAAATTCCCTGATAATCCATCGAACAAGCATGTAGAATATCTTCCAATGTCTGAATTGTTTGTTATGACTTCCCATCTGATTGAGGATGAAAATTTGTACTAAAATTTAATTCAGTACCCAATGAATTTTGAAAGCCCTTCCAAAAGTCAAAAGTAAACCTGGGATCACGATCGGATACAATGGATATAGGAACTCCATGCAACCTGACTATCCCTTTAAGGTACAATCAAGAAAGTTGATATAGAGAGAAAGTATCTCGAATAGGATGGAATTGAGCAGATTTATTCAAGCGATCAACAATAACCCAGATTGCATTATTACCTCGAGATGACTTCAGTAATCCCACAACAAAGTCCATAGATATATTCTCTCATTTCCACTCTGGCACTGGTAGAGGCTGAAGCATCCCTTTCGGTAACTGCCACTTTGCTTTAACCTGCTGACATGTCAAACACTTCACAGTAAAATTATAAATATCTCTTTTATTTCCATCCCACTAGTAATACTCCCGCAGATCTCTGTACATCTTAGTACTGCCAGGATGAACTGAAAACGGAGAACTATGAGCTTCACATAACAACTCTCTCTTCAACTGTGAATCAAAAGGCACACACAATCTCTTCCCAAATCTCAAAACGCAATCGTTATCAATGTTGAATTCAGGAAACTTACCTTTCTGAACCATCTCTACCTTTTTCTGCAACTCACTGTCTTGCTTCTGTGCTTGCTTGATTCTGTCAGATAGAGAAGATTTCACTGATACCTAAAACAAAACAAAAGAACATCCTGCACCAATAACTTCTATGCGAAAGTTCATCAAATCCTTAACCGAAGTATCACGTTCCAAATGCAACATTGTTAATGAAGCATTACTTTTTCGACTCAAAGCATCAGCCACTTTATTTGCATTTCCTGGATGGTAATGAATTGTACAATCATAATCCTTGAATAATTCCATCCATCTCCTCTATCTCATGTTTAACTCTTTCTGAGTGAATATATTCATTAATCTTTTGTGATCGGAATATATTTCACACTTTACTCCATACGAATGATTCCTCCAAATTTTTAATGCGAAAACAACAGTAGGTAATTCCAAATCATGTGTAGGGTAATTTACCTCATGAGTTTTCAACTGTCGTGAAGCATAAGAAATTATCTGATCATTTGGAATTAGGACACAACCATGTCCTTTCAATTAATCATCACAGTAGATAACAAACTCCCCATTCCAGGAAGGAAGTGCCAAAACTGGAGAATTCAACAATCTTCTTTTCAATTCCTAAAAACAATCATCACATTCTTTTGTCTAGATAAACTTAACACCCTTTTGAGTTAGCTTAGTCATTGGACTAGATAACCGTGAACAATTTATAACAAATCTTTGGTAATAGACTACCACACCAAGGATGCTATGAATATTGGTTACATTTGTGGGTCTTGGCCATTCTTCAACAACCTTTGTTTTTGCAGGATCAACAGTTATCCCATATTTAGAAACAATGTGACCATGGAAAGAAATTTGTTGCAAACAAAAATCACACTTGCTAAATTTCCCATACAATTTCTTTTATTTTAAGGTTTTCAAAATAACCCTTAAAAGTCTTTCATTCTCCTCTTTACTCTTAGAAAACATCAAAATATCATCAATGAAAACCACCACAAACTTATCCAAGAACTCATGGAAAATTCTATTCATTAAGTCCATGAATACAGCAGGTGCATTTGTTAGCCCAAAAGGCATTACTATAAATTCATAATGGCCATATCTTGTATGAAATGCAATCTTCAATACATCTTCCTCATTTACCTTCAACTGATGGTACCCCGATCTCAGGTCAATCTTTGAAAAAAACTGAGCTCCCTAGAGCTAATCAAACAAATCATCGATATGAGGAAAAGAATATTTGTTCTTTACAGTGATGTTATTCAAGGCACTATAATCAATGCAAAGTCTCATAGGACCATCTTTCTTTTTAACAAATAAAAGAGGAGCACTCTATGGTGACGTGCTAGGTCGAATGAAACCTTTATCTAATAAATCTTGCAATTGCTCCTTCAACTCTAAAAGTTCAATTTGATCCATTCGATAAGGGGGTTTTGAAATTGGCTTAGCATCAGGAACTAAGTCAATAGTAAACTCAACATCCCGATCTGGTATTATTCTAGGCAACTCATCAGGAAAAACATCAGGATACTCATTTACCACCGGCCCGTCATTAATCTGAACTGTTCCTTTATTTTCAACGATGTGTGCAAGGTAACATTCATTTCCATCTTTTACAAGTTTCTCGGCCTCTTGATATGTTATCAACAGTAAGGATTCATTCTTGTACACAAACTAAAAGTCTTTTTGAAAAGAAACTTCTTTAGCTCTGCAATCATTCTTAGCATGGTAAATAGAGAGCCAATCCATACCCAGGATAACATCAAACTCTACTAGAGGTAGAACAATAAGGTTTGCAAGTAGGTTCATTCCACAGATAAGGATAGGAAGAATCTTATAAATTCTTTTTGCCTCAACATTTCCCCCATGTTTTTTTTACCAAAAGTTCAGGAGTCATTTCTTGAGACGGTGTTCCCATTTTACTAGAAACATTTTCAGAGATGAAATAATGTGTAGACCCCGAATCAAACAACACACTGGCATAATCTGAAAAAACAAACAAAGTACCTGATACAACTTCATTTGATGGCCCAACATCTTCTGAAGTAGTTGCAAAGGATTTCGCCACCCCTTTCTACTTGTAGTCTAACTGCTTCCCATCACTCAAGCTCTTTCTCGGACACACTTTTTCATAGTGACCCATCTCATTGCACATAAAACATTTCACTAATTGTAAATCAAATTTGAACTAACCATCACCTTGATCTTTTTCAGTGCAATCACGAGCCTTATGTCCCATCCTACCACATCAGTAGCACATTCCAGAATTCATAAGACATTCCCCATCATGCATTTTACCACATTTATCACAAACTGGAAACTTAGTTTTCATACTATCAGACTTTTTTGAATAATTCTTCCCCTTCTCCTGCCACCTCGGTCTCTTCTTCTGCTGGTTGTTATAGAAAAATTGATCATCGGTAAACTCTATTTCCACCTTCTCAGCACATCGAACAAGATTTTAATAACTTTTAAACTCACTAGAAGCTAATTCCCTTCGATATTTTGGCTTTAATCCTAAGTAAAAACGATTGATTTTACAATCAAGGTCTCGGATAAAATTTGGAGCATACCTTTCCAATCGAGTGAACCTTTCTTCATAGGCAGCCACTGAGTCTTCCTCTTGCCTCAATTCCAAGAACTGTTTTTCCATCATAAGTCGAACAACCTTAGGAAAATACTTTTCAAGAAACATGCCTTTGAATTCATCACTGTCGAGATCATCAATCTCATCAGTGTCCCTGATATTTTTAACCATCGACCACCACTGATCTGCTTCACCCTCCAAACAGTAAATAGCAAGACTAACCTTTTGATTGTCTGAACAACCCATGACATCGAAAATCTTCTCGAGTGCTTTAATCCACCCTTCAGCTAACACAAGGTCAGATGATCCTATGAATGATGGGGGATGTTGCCTCATGAAATGTTACACCACTGACATGTTCCTCTGTGGTTGATCTGGCTGATCTCGTGCATGGATACCACCACCATTTATCGCTTTAGTCAACTGCCCCATTACTGCAACAAACAGTTCAGTTCCAATTCCGACCATATCAGGATGCTGATTCGGAAGGATATTTCCTTCTGTATGCCTTCCTAGCACTGCTTCCCTATTTCCTCTGTGGAAAACCATTCTGAACAAACATGTCTTATATGATGCAACATGGTAATCTTCAAATGCTATATCATTTCAATTTGACCATAATAAAAATTTAGATAATCATTTAATGTATTTCTAACTCCTAACGTTATATAAACCGACCTCTGATACCAACTATAAGGCCCCAGCCTTAAACATTACTTATTCTTGAGTTATTACAAGATTACACCTTGAGGATCTTTTCAGGTTTAGAGTTTTAGAGAAGTATAACATAAAACTTGCATTACATTCCACATTTAAACAAAGTGGTTACATAAAGATAGTATTAATTTTACCATCAATGGAAACATATTCAAAATAAAACATGGATTCATTTTTGACAATTCCTTGATACTATCATCATATCATGTACCTTTCCCTTGACCTGTGAAAAACATTTCAAAAAAACATGGGATGAGCATAAAAAGCTCAGTAAGGGTTATAAAAATATGGAAAGGAAACATGAGTTCCTATATACATAAGAATGAAATCATACTTTACCCATAAAACATTGTCACTTTAACATACCTCATCAAATCATGAATAAATCATAGAAATCATAAGACATAAAGGTAATTTGAGGCATTCATAACATTCTTATGTAGGGAGTAACCCTCTTGGTTACGTTTATAATACCCACCACAGTATATTCCCTAAATCTCTTTGGAGAAACCTTAACGTCTCACTCTTTCACGTTACCCATTGCATTGGAGAGCTATATCGTGCTCACCTGCCCTTATTTTATCACGAAACCACCCCTCTTCATAATAATTCCCAAGAACCATAACAAAATTGTATCACATAAAACATGCATAAAGGAAACATAACATTTCCACATTTCAATCACAAGATATCAATAAAACACATTGATATAATAAAAACATTATGAAAACCATTTTTAATACCAAAATAAAATAAAATTAAAACATGATATTTCTTTTTATTTTAAAAAGAAGGTATGTCTTGTAGAGGAATCTGAAACTCAAATAATGGTCACGGCGTCGGAGAAGTCATTGTCACCGCATACGTACGAAAAAAACATTCCCATTTGTCATGTAGTAAATGCTTCGTATAAAAATATATTCCTTTTTAATAAACGTAAAAGTCAAAGGGGTTTATACACCATATAAAAGATGGTTGTGTATAAAAAAATATGCCTCAATGATAGGAGATTGAGACGAAGTCCCATACCTCGTGTCCGACTTGACTCGGTCGTTCTTTAATATCCTGAAAAATAAACTTGAGTTAATTTCTACTTGTTTAAGAACATTTTTCAAGGTCATTATTCCTTTTATATCACTTATTGCCATGTCATGATCACTATTTAATTATTTAAGTTAATAATGGTCATTTTAACGATCATTGATACTTGAGTCAAAAATAAACCCTTTATAATTACAAGTTTTTCATGTATCCATTTTATCCAGAATGGTATTAATGATGTAGATATCATATATATCATATATATCCAGTAAATGCATGAATTTATAATGTTATATAACATTTATAGGTAAGAAATGAAATGCACCGTTCATGGAGACAGTAAGCCGTATGTATGCATGAACGTTGCTTCCATTTCTATTTCATAGTTTATGAAATGGAATAATAATGATATAAAGGTATATTATAATTCTAGTTTAATGTCATATATAATATCATAACTCCATCCGTTATAGGTCCCACATATGGTATTAACGAATAAAATCACTTTGAGGGGGCGGTAGTCCGCACTTCCTTAAAAAAAGATATCGTGTTTACCAATAATGGAAACCGTAAAGGTAGGCCCAAAATGAAAAATAAAGAATCTTAAGGAAAACATAAACATATTATATATCATATATAAATATAGTTTCATCTTAATGGCCACCTTTTAAGGTATTAAAAGAATGTTGAACAATCATCATTTCGGGAGGCATAAATTCACCATCCACGGAAACAGTATGTTCTTTAACCATTATATACAGGTGTGTGTAAGTGCAGCTTGAATACATCTTATAACAACATCCTAGTATATGAAAGATACTTTATTTGTTACAAATAAAGTGAATAAAAAGAGTTTCGGGGGTTGGAGAAGTAAAATAAAACAAAAGGAATCAAGTGACGACATTATCTTAAAATCGGGTAACTCCCTTTGGTTTGAGCTCAAAGGCTTCCTTGGGAAGACTTCTACTCAATGTGAGGCTTCAGGGAGTAAGAGAGAGAATTGGAGAGACTCAATAGGTAGGGTTTGGCTAAGCCAAAGGCTTTTGAAGTTTGGGTAAGGAGGTAGAGGTGCGGGCCGTTTATAAGAGGAGAGGAGGGGCTCTCTTGGAAAGTAATGTTACTTTATTTTAAAATGCGTTTCGGATTCAAAAGGTCCCACATTGATATAATTCGAGGCTAAGGTGATAAGGGTTTTAAAATACCCATCCAATAGGTTTTGGACACGTGTAGGTCATAGATTTTACATTATCTTTTCATTTTATTTAAATCCTTTATTAATGAGGTAATCGCTGCATAATCATTATGTCATAAATAATTTAATATATTTAATGTCTAAAAATTATAAAAAAATATAATGATGTAGGAAATATTTTTAGCTTTCCAATTACTATTTATAATAAAATATCTGACTTGTATAACCCCATGTAAAAATTGTTTTAGTAAAATAACTCATGTTTGTGTCATTTCTACTTTAACATTAAATTAAAAGATATTAATGTCATCTTCCTACCAAAGTGGCTCCATGGGGTCCCCAAGTTGGCCCATGGATTTTCTTAGTCAGACATGACACATAAAATGAGGTTAGGACACATTTCAAGCTCATCTCATATTATTAAAACATTATTTTTACCTTAAACTACACTAATTACCTCTAATCGCGATTAAAAACATAAAAGTTACTATTAACCAGAAAATTATTTTAACCTCATTGACCACATTTTAATTATTATTCACAACCATGTATGTCGGATTTTTGAAAATCAAATCACAAAAGTGGTAAAGTTTCATTTAAACGAAAAATCAGTTTCTTTAACTACCACTTAGTGGTTTCACTATTCATCAAAAATTGAAGTTTTTTAGAAAAATACCAAAACATCACCCTAGGATATATTTGATATTCTGAAATAAAAAATGATTTATATTTTTAAAATTTCAAATCAGATATGTTACATTAATTAATTTAATAATTAATTCCCGCTGTCATGATAAATAGCGTGTTTTTATGAAACAATAAGTATCAAAAGATTGACACCAGTTTAAGTCCAATTTCAAAGTGAAATTGATTCCAATGTCCACTATTGGATTAAATGGTAAAAATATATTCTAATTCCACTTAAAAACCAATTCAAAAGATAATCTAATCATATAAATAAATTAGATGAAAAAAGATGTTTTGAATTAAAATACAACATTTCCACTATTCATTAAAAAAATGAACTTTATCGGAAAAATACCAAAAATTCACACAAAGTAAATTTTGATGTCCCTATCATAAAGAATAAGTTTATTTTGAAAAAAATATCTTTTAAAATTTTCAAAAGATATATTTAAAAATTGTTTTCCATTAAAAGGAAGTAAAACATTCTTTTAAAAATATTAGTGTATTCCCTGCATAAGATTGGATTTATTTTCATTTTAAGTCTCTAAAACACTATCTAATTCACTAATAGACATAGATAAAAATATCTATTATTCATTTATTACTTGGTATTTTACAATAAATATCTTTAAAAAATATAATAAATGTTTGAAATTGGAGGTTGTACTCCCCAATGGGTATAGAATCTATCCTCACTACATTTTCAACTCGTAGATCCACCTCTCCTCTAGAAATCTCTCTAAATAATCTTTTTCCAAACATTTTAATATTGATAAAATAACCACAAGCTGTCTATAATACCAAATGTCTATGCATTGAATTATTATCATAGATAAATAATCCACTATTAACATCACTTTATTTTGAGAGGTATTTTACTTCTAGTGGCCTTGATTGAGACAAGAAAAAAAAATTGATTCCTTTTAAATTAAAATAAAATGGATCTTTTTCTCCATGGATGGATGGTTGTCATGGGATTTAAAATATTTTTGACTCTTTTCACCCTTCACATTTATTTTATTTCTATTAGTCACCAAAGGGAATGTTGTTTTTCATGCCCCATTTCCTTATCCACTTGAAGAATCAGAGTATAATGTTCCAAAAATCTCTTATCTATTTATAATATTATAATTTACAATAAAACTATGGAATACTATAGTAGGGAAGATAAAATTAGATATATGTGAAACTAATATATAAATTTAATCCCTAATATTTCTAGTATTCAATATATCGAATAATCATGACTACATAAGACCTAAAAATCTTGGACTCTCCAATCCAAGATATAAATAGATCATTTTATATCTAATATACATATATCTAGTCTTGACTACTCATGATAATGGTCAAAAATGTTATACATTATTCTATGTGCACCCATGTCCTCATGTTTCTTCAAAATTTCGTTGGTCATAGATAATATCATGAAAGATTGAAAATATGTGGAATTTTTGTAATGTTTATCTTAGAGATATAACTATTCCTCACATGTCCCATTACCATGTTTGTCATTAATATGTTCATCCAATACATATAATTTCAATTCATATAATAAGATAATGTGTAAATTCCTTTTCCATTCTTGAAAATTTGTGTTGGTGAGAAGTTTATCTTTATCTACTATAGATCAATGTGATATGTTGGTAGTCATTATTATTGTTATTATTAAATATTTGATGATAATAGATTTGTTATATTATATTATATATTTAAAAAAACAAATACATATTATTATTTTAATCACCCACAACTTTATTGATACACAATATCCCTCACCATTAGCATTGGAACAACCTGTTTCTTGTAAATTCAACTATAAATGATCCATATTTCCCATATCTTCCCCCAAACATTGGATGGTCTAAATATTTGAAGGCTTGTATGTAGGAATTCAAAATTCTAAATGAATTAACTCACATTTCATTTACATATTGAGGGAAATAACAAATCATGAAATAATTACATTTTATTTTCTCAATATTTTCCTAACATCTATATCAAAAACATATATGAATTCAAATCATACAATAAACTAAGATAGGTTATCCCAAAACATCAAGATATAAATCACAAGAAATTGAAATCCGGACAACTTTGGATGGTAAATAAAATTCCCCAAACCCTAGTAGCTTAGTGTCATTGCCTTTCTTTATTACATTGTCATAGACAGAAGAATCAAATATCAAACGACCAATCAGCATAGTAGTTATGTAATCTATATTACATACATTAACATTAAATTACATCCTGAAATTAAATTCCATATAGAAAATCCATTGGAAACACCCAAAAAATCATAGATTATAACTACAAGTCAATCATTTTAAAAATATTTGTATCATTGGGAAAAATAAAACATAAGAAAGGGGTAAGATCATATACTCAATATGGGTAAACAATACATAGGAATCTATCACTAATAAACATAAACTATAATTTATGGTGAATAATCAAAATAATCATGCTTTGAAAAAAATATTTATCATAATATTCTATGAATAAATTCTGATTAAATAATTCCATAAATAATCATATGAGAATAAAACATAACCATAGACATTATACTAGTTGAATAATCATAAGGAATATCAATTAATACTATTATAATGAGGGAATAAATAATTATGAAAATATAAACCATATCGTCGAAGCCACATCTTGGAAACGTGAAAAGATGTGGTTAAGGCTATGACAAATTCCATATCTAATAATAAATGGCCAAGGTCTCGGCTAAGACCAAATTTTATTTGTCTCATGAGACCTACTGATGAATCATGGGGTTATCGTAGGGCCAACTAATTAGTTATGAAGTCCAATTATTTTCTTATATCCATGGGGATAAACATATACACTATATATATATGAAATACAAATAACATTTCTAAATAAGTAAACAGAATCCCTAATAATTCAGAGTAATAAATTGAATGGTAACAAGATAGTAAATCCAGATTCAAACTGATCATAATCCATTTAAAAAAATATTATATATGATACAAAAAATATTCATTCTTATTAATCATAATTTTCAAAATAGGCGGTTGAAAGATATTAAAGTACTCTAATAATGTAATTGAGGAATTCATGAGTAAAATACTCTTTTACGTGAAAAGAGGAGTTATTTTGGAAAATAAATTTCATTTGAAGTAAAATAATAATGTAAGATGTATATCCTAGAAAATAAAAGGTATAGTAAATGAAATTATATTTGACAAATAAATGAATCCAAAATTAATTTAGATAAATTATAAGAGAATTTAAAAAACATTATAAATGAGACTATTTAGTGCGGTTTAATAGAATATAATGAACAATCTCTAAAATAGAAAAATACATTATTTTTGAATAAAAATATAAATTATCATATATAGTCATTCATTATAAAATTTGGATTTTATGAATATAATTGTGGCTTCAAATTTATTATGTATGGCACATGAAAATGGGTGTGAAACTATTATATTTTGTTTAATCATACATTCTTATTGGGGGGAATTGAGAATGGAACATTATAGAAAAATTATTTTACCATTAATTAAATATTAATTATATTAGATACATGATATTGTAAAATATTAATATAAATTAGAATATTTATATGAAAATTTTGAATAATTATATTGGGTTAATGAGAGAGAATGCATAACCCAAATGAAAAATTAAGGTTCGGGGAGAATCCCATACTATATGACTAAAAGTGTTTTGAACTTGAACATAATAAACTATATAATTAAATTAGAATAATTAATTCCTTAATTCAAAACCATTTAAATATTTATTTCTTTATGAAAATTTTATTATGATCATTTATGACCATCTTGATGAGATATAAGATTCAATTTTGTAGTTTGAGAGTATTTGTTTCCTTGGGTTTCAGGATTGATTCACTTGTATACATACATGAAATACCATGTAAAATTGGAATATATGTCATGAATTGAAATCAAATGTTATTAATGATATCCTAGATGAGTAAATTCCCATATATATCTTTTTTTGATATATGTATGGTTCATTAGATAAATTGTTAATGATAATCATTTAGATTATTTTGAAAATTTTCTATAATCACGATCTAAATGTGTCTTATGAATTAATATTATGTATATATTCTGGTTCTAAAACATTATATAACATATATTACATATAATAAAATATGTTTTAACCATTAAAATAGTTTTATAACAATCCATGATGGTGGTAATGGAAAATGAAGTTGCATCTTCCCGGATGGTGGTACTTCAACACATCACGAGCATTGTTTTAATTTTTGGAATAAAATAAATATGATATAGTGTTTTATAGAACCCTTAGTTTGAGTTATATAACCCATTATTTATTATTTTAATGTATATAATGATTTTGGGTAATATTTGTGATAGTTTGGAAGGGTTTTGGGAAGATTTGGAGAATTTTCTAAGGGTGCACAATTTGATAATTATTAGATAAAATGATGAACCATACCAAAGGAACTATTTAGTTTGAGTAACTAGGATCTAGTTTGGAACATAATCATGCTAAATTTTTATTAAAACCATGCGGTCTCCCAGGGTAAATTGAGCATCTTGGGATAGAGGTATTTTTCACAGTTAGCACATAGTTTGTCTAAAAGTGATGTTCAATCGTGTCAGGTACCCCGTGTGGGGAAGTAGAAAGTAGATAGTCAGTATATGGTTTTCATAACCATGAATCTATCATTGAATGGTTTTATAATAGTGTTTTTAAATAATAGTGGTTGGCCTTGATTTTCCAAAAACATACAATTTGTTCCCAATTTCGGCACTCGCATTTTTTTCCTCTCCATGTTTAGGGAGCATCTTCAACTTATTTTTTGAAGGGATTAAAAGAAATTTATTGGTGGGGTAACATTGGTTTTCCCATGTTATCTCTATTTTATTGTAATTTTCTATTTTTTTCATAGATCTACTTGTTTATCTCTCTTAATTTCTTATATATACCTCTATCGCAGCTATATCAAGGGATGGTGATGAAAATAATGCAGTTTGTTGGCCTTTTTTGTTTTAGTGGAAGGGATATAAAGAGGTCTGGAGTTTTTCTCAACCAAATTTGGTGTGAATTTCTATCATTGATCATTTTCTCCAAAATCCTCAGCGTTGGTGGCTTTACTGCCAACTGATCATTCCAAAACTAGAAGTAATAGTTAAAAATTAATAGTTTTTCTTAAAATATAATTGTGGAATTGATGTGTGAATCTGTATTGAATCCTCATTGGTGATTATTTGTGGAATTTTGTGAAAATTTTATTTCTTTGTGAAAAATTCGCATTAATGGATTTTAATATTGGTTTCATAGTTGATTTATTGAAATTGTGTGTGAAATGGTTTTCAATAAAATGTTGATTCGTTGTAATGGTTTTATAATTATTGTTCTTGGTATGGTTTTAGTAATAAATTTGATTTCAATAAAATGCCTGTAACATTGAAATTGTGGTTGGAATGCTTGGTTATATTGTTTTTTGGATTAAATAGATATGTTAGTTATGGATGTTGTTGGGAATCATGGCTTTAGAAAATGATGGTTGGATAGTATTGGATTAAATGGTGTAGTATGTGAAAAGGTGATGATAAATGATCCTGATGTACCACTTTGAAATTTATTTGAATGTGGTCTTCAAGTACTATAACAAAAAGATGAATAGGAATGGACATGAAGTTCCATCATTAATGACATCTCAATGCTTGTTTGTTTTTGTTGTGTGTGTGATGAGGTGCATTTATAGGGTCATGTGAAATGAAATTGGTTATTCCAAAATGAAATGGTAACAATGGTTAATGACATGTTTGATTGAATTTATTGGAAAAGTGTTTATAGGGGTAAAATGTATGGGTAATGATGTGTTTGTCTTGTTGGAAATTGATGAATTTATAAAATGATCTTTATTAATTGATAATTTAATTTTGATAAATTTTTGTATACTAGTGGCATGAGTGGGTATGTTTTTTAGGGAGATAATACTGAGTATTGTTACTATACATACATTGGTGCATTGGTTTTTTTGCAGATTTCATTTATCGGGACAGTTGTAATGTTATGGAATATCATTTCTTTAGTTTTCCATCGTGATAATTGGGTGGTTATGGAGTTAGATAATGGTGTTTGGTGTGGATTTAGGGAGTTATGTATTTGTAGTTTGAATTGTTTGTTTAATCATCCTCATGGTACTCTAATTTGGTATTGGCATGGATTTTTATTGTCTTTGAAATTATGATAATGTATAGTTGTATATTATCAAAATGCATCATGTAGTAGTGATTGGAAATGTATTTCTAGGTTGGATTAATTAAAAGTTAAAATCTCCCCCAATCATTTATGAGTCCCTCGATATTTATTTCCAAACATGGGATCCCAGAATATATTGGCTCTGTTCAAGTTTCATTTATGCCTCAACTTAGGCCAACTAAAGGGGTGAGATATTACATGTGGTATTAGATTTTTAGGTCATAAATATAGAAGTGAAATTATTCTTGTTCAGTCCTTTGGAATTCATTTCGAGTCAGGGATTTTTCACTCATTATTTTTTTATTCTTAAGTTGGGATGGTATTCAGAAAAAATATTTTTCCAACAAAAAATTTTTATCATAAAAATGGAAAGATACCATTTTTATTCTATACTCTATGTTACTAGATATTTGGGTAGATATGTGCTTTAAAGACAATTATAAAAGTTTGATCACATTTTTGTGGGATTATCCAATAGGATGGGCATGAAATTCATTATGGAAATAACATACCAATAGGATTTCATGTCTCATATGGAATAATTATTTATTTTTTTCTATGAATATGTTTATTTTTTAAAAATCATGATGTTGTTCCAAATGTGAGTCGTTGAGAATATAATGGTTGTTGTATTTAAAAAATGGGTCTATTTTCAAAAACATGCTAAATTTTTCAAAAATAATTGAACATTTGAAATGTTTCATTTTGTTATGCATGGTTGTGATAGTTTCAATTTGATTTAATTTTCAATTTATTAGCCTCCAATTTCTATAGAGTCTTATTTTTTTCAGGTGTGGATTGAAAATGGAACTAGGTAGGCATCGTAAGGCCAACCAGAGGAAGCTTATGAAAACAAGGTTTCACCCTAGCCTCTTGTAAACCAACTAGTTGTTTAGAACATAATGAAACCTTTCAAATATGTGGATAGTGAGAATAAAATGTATGAGTTGATGAATGATGATCATTTGGTCCCTTTTCAGAAGCAGAACCTAACCACATTAAAGGGTGATTTCAAATGAGAATGAGTGGTGTCGCTAAATAATATGAATTGAATATTCGATTTTATAGGAATAGTGATGATGATGAATATAATTTTATGGATGTAAAAATTGGAATACAAATCACATCAATACTGGGATTTTGAATTCTATGAATGTGTGGACCAAGGTATGACTTTGGGGGAATGTTTAGAAAATATTTTAAAAACAATTATCCACATTAATGTTTAGAATTCTTCAAACAATGGATTTCATCATGAATTTTTTTTGAGAAACTATTTTTGATTAAATATGTAGTTATATTCATGAATTTATTCTGGTTTTCACCGGAGTTTTCATCCAGTTCATCCTTGAAGATGCACATCGTTAAATAATGATTGAGGTGGGAAATATGTTTTGACGATTGAGGTAATTTGTATAATTGAATATAAAAAGTCGTTAACTATGGATATATTGGATAAAAAAGAAATATTGGGCTCTATAGGTGTTGGTTGTTTGAGGACTCCAAGGGTAAATGATAGGAACTATAATTTGGGGAGAAAGTAGAGGGGGGAAACCTAATTACATTTTGGGAATATGGCTCAAAATCTGTTAGTATGATCAGTGAATCTTCATCTAAATCCTAAGAGAATACTAGGATATTTCTAATGTGGGAATCTAATAGACACAAATCCTGAGTGTATTGTAAAACCTATGGAATTTATTAATAACAATCATATGGGTCACATTCATCATTATTTCCACAATTCACCATGTTTTGTTGTTCGGGAAACCCCATATGGGTTGTAATTGTTTTATTACTCAATGTGATAAGGGAAGTAGAATACCCCTAATCAGTTGTATAGAGTTATCCATGGTTATTATAGTAATATCATGATTCCTCATTAGAGGAATACAGAGAAGATTGTGGCTAGTTGGAAGATGTTTAGATGTGAAAAGGTTGTGGTGGATGATCATTTGGGACCATCTATAGTAAGAGGTATGCTAATTTTAAATTATACCTTTATAAAAGCTTTTTCTGATAAGTTTTCATATCATTTTTTTAAAAATTATGACACTATTTTTTGGGTATAAATGTGGGAATGATGTCTTCCATTATGAATCAATAAATGCATTAGGGTCAATGTGATTGTGGATCCCTTCTGTGTAGAGAATGTTGTATAGATATCGATGAGGTTCAGTTGATGTGAGACTTCTATGTTCTTGAGATGGATTCTTATTATATAATCTAGGGTATGGATTTCTTGAGGAATTTTAAGTCCCACATCGACTATTATGTGGTAATGGTTAGTATCATGACTAATGATGGTGTCATGTATCCCATTAGAAGAGATATGAATGAGAAGGTTGGTACAATAGGATTGTTGGAACTAATAGGTGGGATATCCCTATACTAGATGAATGATTTATGTTTCACATCAATGGGATATATTGGGAGAATAAGATATTTAATTGTTATTGATCAGTTTCAATATTTCATTCATAATTATTTATCTGTGTTTCCACCCATGAGATATGTGGAGTTTATGGTTGATCTCTTTAAATAGACCAGTCATATTTTCCTTCTATCTTACAGGATGTCACCAGAATAATAGATGTAACTGAATGTGTCATTTTAGGAGCTGGAAAATAAGGGGATCATTTGGCCTAGAACATCAAATTGGATAGAAGCAATCTTATTGGATAAATGGGTCTATGGAATTCTTCACCATTATTTTTATTATTATAATCTCAACCTAGTTACGATAAAGAATCAATGTCCACTACCATTAATTGATGAAATGATCGATCAAAAATGTTTATATTAGTGGTTATTCAATATATAATTTTGATCATGAAATCAACAATCGTGGTTAAAAAGGGGGATATTCCAAAATTAGAGTTTAAGAGTAGTTATATCCATTATGAGTATTTGGTAATGCCTTTTGGTCTTGAAAATGTACAAGTAGTCTACATGGAATTGTTGAATTAGATATTTCAGAGGTATCTATATTCATTCATGTTGGTGTTTGTGGATTATATATTAGTGTATTCCAGGACAAGGGTTGAGCATGTGAAACACATCCCAATGGTGTTGGGAATCATTATAGATCGTCAGTTTTTTGATACATTATAAATATGTGATTTTTGGGTACAAGAGGTACATTTCCATTACAATGTTATTGGTGGTAATGGTGCTTCAGTGGATCTGGGGAAGATAGAGGTTGTAATCTCTTGGTAACCATAAAAGAATGTCTTTAAGATACAGATAATCATCGATTTTATTAGGTATTACTGAAACATTTTTCCAAAATTTTCATGACATGATTTCCTGATGACTTATTTAGTAAGAAATTCACAATTTTTACCCATCATAAGTGATTGAGGAATATTTTATCACAAATAGATTTGAACATAATGAAAATTATATGGATATAGTATATCCAGATGTTTGACTTTGATTTGATGAACACACTGGGTAAATTTATTTTGGTGGATGATACATTTAGAATGTGAAGACCATGGTGATGTAGTGGTTTTATTTCTAGATTCATTGGTTATTGGTCAATTTGGATTGGTTAAAGAGGTGTATAAGTCAAAATAATAATGTGTTCCTATGATGTTGAAACTAAATGGTGGGGAGACCAGTCAGGGGTAGAAGATAAATGGGAATTCAGGGTCGTGGTTTTTGAATTGGTTTTATGTTATATAAGAGTTTTTGAAATAAATTCATAGTGTTTATCACCATTTGAGGTTTGTTGTTCATCTTAAAATTCAAAAAAAATACACATTGAAAACAATGTTTTGGTGGGTAGGAAAGAAAAAAAATGTGGTTGAGATTGTAGCACGATTTTTGACATGTCACCAAATCAAGGAAGGGCATTATTGTTACGAAATTTTTTTAAAGAATTCATATGGAAAGGGGAGCATATAGTTATAAATTTTTTTATAATTATACCATGTATTATTAGAGAACATGATACTATATTGTTGATTGTTAATTGGATAGCATTGTCAGCACATTTCATCTCTATTTGTGAATCTCATATAGTGGAGGTTCTGTTAAAAATATATATTCAAGATGTGGTAAAGAGTAATAGAGTAACAGTTTCAATTTTATCAGATAGAGATATGAGATTCAGAAATAAATTCATGAAATCCTTTCAATAAATAGTTGAGGCATAGTTGACAATGAGTACAGTTTATCCTTCTCGGATGGATGGGAAATACAAGAGGGGGATACAATAAATTAGAGATATTTTTTGATTTTGTGTAATGGTTCTTTTTTGGCTCATGGTATGATCAATTATGGTTAGTGGAGTTATCATATTACATTATTTATCAATCAATGATATATATGTCTCTATTGAAAGCATTGTGAGGGTGTCATTATTGTTCTCCACGTTATTGGTTGGAAATAGGTGATACTTTAACGGTTTTAATAATCGTTTTTCAAGGGACTATTGATAATATTTAGTTTATCAGGACGACAATATAGAATGATTAGTGTTTTCACAAATCATATGTACACCGACATCGATAGTTGTTTTCATTCGAAGTGAGTGATAATGTGTTATTGAGAATTTTTATGCGATTAGGAAATTACTAGTTTGAAAAGAAGGTTAAGTTTTCCCCAAAGAATATTGGGCCTATTAAAAAACATGATAAGGTTGGAGAGGTGTAATATTGGTTGTATTTTCACCCAAAATTCACTATTGTTCATAATGTGTTTCTTGTATCTAAGTTGAAAAGGTATCATCCATATCCAAACCATGCGATTTGAATGATACTTTTGAACTAGAATTGGATAATTTGTTGGTTCATGTGACCATAAATGTTTTGGATAGGCAATAAAAATTCATGCATTGAATAAGAATCAGTCTAGTGTTGGTTTTGTGGAAACATAGTCTAGTTTCGGAGGATACATGGAAATGGGAGATAGAAATGGTGGAGAAATGTCCTAAACTCTATCCAGAAAGTGATAGTTTTATAATTTTTAGTGATGGAAATAAAAATGGTGGGGAGAATATAGATCTCCTATTTTTCTATATTGAATTGTTTGTCTATGATTATTATGAATATAAATAGTTTGGTTATTTTTTAAGAGAGTTTAGAAGGGTTTTGGTATGTTTAGAGGCTTTTCTATGGGTGAACGATTTTTGAATAGTAAGTGGAATCCATTAAAATTCCCTAGGAAACTATAAAAGTTGAGGAAATGGCATCTTGGATGGTTCAAGGGTATTGTGCGTGATTTTCCATGTAGTACAACCTCAGTGGGTAAACTGTGAAACAATGTATTGGGGTATTTTTCCTAGTTAGCACATGGTTTTTCTAACTGTGTAGTCTTGTTATAAGTGGTACCCCATGGGGAGTAGAATCATGTACATTGTTAGCTAATGGTTTTCCGAACTGTTTAGATATCCTATAATAGTGTAAAAATTTTGTTTTCTAAAAATGTGATTTCGTTGAGATTTTTCCAAAACACCACATTTAATCCCCACTTCAACCCTCACTCATTATTTCTTCTTCTCAGAGGATAATAAACCTCTACTACTCATTTATTAAGTGTTCTATATCTATTATGTGGTTTGGTAAACCCATCTCTCATGTGGTGTTTCTCTTTTGTTGTAGTTTTTGTGGGTTTTTATCGAAATACTTCATTCCCTCTCTCGATTTCTTCGATCTACTTTTTTAACATATATATCTAGATTTTATGATGTAAATAATGGTGTTATTAGGTCTTTTTGATGTTATGGTAAAGGATCATAGTTGTTTAAGTTGATTTTAAACCATATTTGGTGAGGTTTTGTGTCATTGGTCATTTTCATAGAAACCATCAAGCCAGTTTGCTTCACTCAAAACACTTATTGCAAGAAAAAGAAAGATTACTTTCAAATTAGATGGGTTTCATGGAAATTTATTATGGAATTGATGTGAGAATATTGATTGAAACACCTTTGGATACAATTTCTATAATTTTGAGAAATTGTGATTTTTTTCATCAAAATGATCAGTGTAGGATTTTAAAATGATGATTATAATATTTGATTCTAGGATAATATATTGAAATGGTCGGGGAAATGGTTTTCAATAAAATGTTGTTTTATTTAAAGGGATTTAGATTAATTTGTTTTGACACTTTTTTTGACGTAAATGTAATTTCAATAAAATGAGTGTATTATTGAAATTCTTATTGGCATGTTTGGAAAAATCATTGTTGGGAAGAAATTGATAAGTTTTTTTTATATCACTGTGTGGAAGGTATTTTGAAAATGATTTTTGTAATGTGTTGGTATAAATGGTTTAATGTGTGAAAAAGTGGTGGAAATTGGTCATGATGTATCACCGTTAAAAGGATCTGAATGTGGTCATGAACTACCATAATAAAAAGAGGATGGGGTATGGTTGTGATGTTGCACTATTAATATTATCACCAAGCATGGGTGATAGTGTATTGTGTCTGACAAGATAAATGTATTGGGTCCTGAAAAATTAAATGGGGAAAATTTTTTATCGCTCTTTTCGTTTAATTACATGGAAGTTTATTCATTCAGGTAACTTTTTTGGTAATGATGTCTTGATGAAAATTAATTAATTGCTAAGATGGATTATATAAATTTATATGTAAATATGATAACTTCTTCAATCTTAGTGGAATGAGTGGGATCTCATTTAAAGAAACCGTACTGAGTATTATTACTTACATCATTCTTTAGCATGTTGGTGATTTTTCAGATCTCATTTATCAGGACTCAATTAATGTTAAGGAATATCATTTATTTAGTGATGTCTCGTGATTCATGGGATGTTTGGGAGTTTTATCTTGGAGTTTTTATGGAGAATTGTAATCTAGTATTTTTATAAATATTTATAAAAATTTTTGTTTCACAATGATACAATCACTTAATTTATCATTTTTAAAACATTTATTTAACAATTCCATGATATAAATACACAATATTTTCATTTATAAGTTACACAAATTTTATTTATTTATAAATTCCTAGGTGGTTATATAATTCTATTGTTCATATTATTGTTTATAATTATGAAATCAATATTACAATGGTCATATTAATTAGTATATCATGGTTTTAAGAACAGTTTTTCAAATATCATAAACTATTGAAGATATTAAATATTAAAACCTGCATACCATAAAATATTTAGGTTCCACATTCCACTTTCCATAAAAAATATTTCTTCCTCAAAATTTCAGGATTTCACCTAATAAAATAATTTGGGTTTTTCATCAAGATAAATTACTCATGTTCCCATGTCTCCTATTCAATTTTATTATTTCACCAATGTACCATTACCATCCAAGTAATCTGATTATTCAACACATATTATTTAGTGTATAGAATCTAGATAGGTTGTTCAAAGAATGATAAATCATTTTCTAATTCTATTTATTCATATGTGAGGACATGTTTTGGTTAGGTATTATTATTCCTAATCAAAGGGACGTGAAATACATTGTGTACTTTTGAAATACAAGGTGGCATTTCCAAATGTTGATAACCAACTACAATTAACTCAAAAATTTCAAAAGGACCAATGTACCTAGTGCTTAGTTTCCCTTTCCTCCAAAATCTTATGACACCATACATTGATATGCATTGATATGGGTTTGAATATTCATTATCTTAGTAGTTGTTTTATCTACATATTATGGACCTACGACCTTCCTTTCACCACCTTGATCCCAACACAATGGAGTACGACATATATTTCCCTATAATTCTTTATATGGTGCCACTGAAATTTTTTAAAAGTAGATATAGTTATAATAAAATTATAAAAATGTAGAATAATGATCCCACATACATTGAATGGAAATTTAGAAGGACCTCAACATTTCTTATAAAGTAAGGATAGTATTTTTTGACTTTCAATCATTTTGATTGTGATATGATGTTCTAAAATTAAGCTCCGTATACAAATATTTCTGAATACTTTTATAGAATTATGATGTAAATCATGGATCATGATCAGACAGAATCAAAATAGTTGAACCATAATTCCTTATAAATTCATCAATATATAATTGGTCATGATGCTATATTGGAAAATTCCTCTTATTGTGGTGAAATTTGCATATTTTGTAATTCAATCAATCATTACCCAAATTATATCATTATTTCGTGGACTCATTAGTAATATATTGAATAACATCCATAGTAATGTCATCCCATTTCCATGCTGGAATAGGAAAAGGTTACCAAAATCCTCTAGGATGTTGTCTTTCAACCATCGCCAATTGGTAGACTAAACATCATGATAATACATTAGTAATTTCTTACTTCCTATTATCCCACCATAAATGTTCCTTCTAATATATATAAATCTTATAAACACTATGGTGTAAAGAGGAATTCTTGTTTTGTGTGTCATCTAAAATCACGATTTTAAGCATTAGAATAGAGGGATCAAAATCCTCTTCCAGAATTTCAAAATTTAATCTTCATAACTGATTTCTCTGAATTCACCATATTTTATAGCTTAAATTTACCATTGAAAATTCTCACCATCAATCTGAGAACATTTAATCCTTTTAAAAAATTATGGTTTGGAAACCATTTGAAAAAGTAGGGATGTTCCACCTCCCTGGATAATTTCTATATTTATCATTAGTAGTCAATAAAAAAATGATATTTGTCAATACTAATATTTTTTCTGAACTCCATGATCCTTCTATCCCAAAGCATTACCTACCTTTATTTTACATCACATGGTGGTATTATATTAGAAAATCATAATCGTTGAGTAGATCTAGTCATCGACTTTTCTTTTTGATGACTTATTTATTTGAAAAGATAGATATCAAATCCAATTGATCTGTATATACATCACATCCATAACCAGATATATATATATATTTTCTCTATATTCATAGAAAATATGATAGCATCTATCTAAATATAATGAGTTGTACAGTTTTTTTCATGTGTTTTAAACTTCCTTGATTCATAATAAATAACTCTATCATTCTGAAAAATAAAACAACGATGTATATTCATTATGGAATCTTTATAAAGAAAAAATCCAACATTCCATAGGCCAGGGGCTAGCGACTATCACCTAAGGTATAAGTCCCTGTAAGTGGGAAGGAGTTGCCTTCATAAAACGTAAACACAGAATACTAGAGTACATGCGGAAGAAAACACTAAGTATAAACATTATAACAAAAGATGTGGTGGAAATTAACAGGGGTCATAAATACAAGCCCAATAGTAAAGTACAAGGAAAAGGAAAAATAGGTACAACTAAAAGAAAAACTGCTACAAGGTGCCTAGTAGCTCCTGGATCATCCACCACAGATCCTACATGAAGGGTAAGTATAGATAGACTCCTCAGTGCTCTATGTCTGTCTGTCTCCTCTTGGTACCATCTAGTCATGAGGTCCACCTCCGGGTAATATCCATTCATCGGACACTCTGCCTCGGTCAGTGTTGTCCGTCATCTACATCCAACACAACGAGGTGTGGGCATAGCCTGTGTAGGGGTGAGTATAACGATATTCAGTAGGGACCCCGAGACCCACAAGGTCTCACAGAATCCAAAAATGATAATCCAAAAAGTATAAATCAACGGATAACCATTAATTAGGTATATTCCCATACAAATACATATGTTCTCTAGTAACCCATATCAATCTTGAGGAAAAAAAAAGGTCATTGACTCACCTCAAACAATGATTTTTCATTATCAAAACCACGACTGTTGGGGAACTCCTCCTCTGTCGAGAACTGTGGGCCTGTCATGAAACCAAGTCACTTCTCACTAACCTTAGAATGCTGAGGTACTCCTCCTGTCGAGTACCGCAGGTCTGCTTCCATCTACCAGGCGCTCTATCCGTTGTGGGTCTTCCGCCAAATACTGGGGACTCCCCCTAATAGCCTACAAAGGTACTCCACCAATCGAGTACCGTGGGTCTGCTGCTAGCTACCAAGCGCTCTGTCAGCCTTGGGTCTGTATCCAAATATAGGGTGCTCCTCACTGGGCTAGTCGATTCACTCAGAGTTGAATTGGTGAGGTAGTCATCGGGTCTGTCAAATACTAGGTCTCTACACTCGGTACGCTCATCTCTGGAAGGATCTGATCCACATGCTACTGGTTGATACTCCATGGTTCATGAAGTCTCATGTTGATGTATCTCAAAGGACCTCCATGTCATAAGGGTCTCAATGCAACAGAAGGTGCGTCAATCGTATGCCTGATCTGTGTGTTATTAGCCTTTTTGTCCTAGGGGCCCCATTGATTTCGTTTATGAACCAACCAAACTGTATCTCTATTATACCCCAAACACGAGTGGGGTATACTCAAAGAGATCATCTCTCATCGAGATTACCATCTCCACTGACGGTTTATCAAACGGACGTCTAGTCCAAATGATATGGCCAAAGTAAAAAAAGTGTCAGTAGTGGGCCCGGGTCCGGTCCAACCCGGTAAGACTGACTCGGCCCAACCCAGTCTTGGCTGGCCCGGTCTAGGTCTACCTGGACAGACCCAAAGGGTCTGACCCAGCCTGTTGGGTGGGTCATCCCGTTATGTTTGTCCCGGTCTGCTGGGCCCGACCCAGCGGACTGCGAGGGCGGTTCGGTCCGGATGCCGCCATGCAGGAAGCTCTCCCCGTAGGCCAGGGCCAGTTCGGCCAGCGCCGCGAGGGGCACAGCACGGGACTTCAGTGGCCGAGAGGCCAGTGAGAAGGCTGTGTGGGGCACAGGCAGAACGACTGGGCGTCGGGCAGGCCGCGGGTGGGCCGTGAGGACGTTGGGAGGGTGTCGGTAGAGTCGAGTAGCGCGTGGGGCATGCGGGCAGCGCGTGGGGCGTGCGGGCATCACGCTGGGGCATTGGGAAGGGCCTCGGCGGTGTCGTCCAGTAGGCGGGGTGCGCGGGCAGCCGACGCGAGGGCACGAGCAGGCCGCCAGCAGCCACGGGAAGGCAGCGCGGGGGAGTCAGCGGAACTGAGGAGCACGCGGGGAACGTAGGGAGGTGTCACGGGGCACGACGGCGCACAGGGAGGCCGGAGCGCACGAGCAGGTGATGCGGGGCTCGGCGGCGCGCTGGCAGGTGGGAGCATGCGGGGCCGTACACGGGTAAGCTGCATTTCGAGTGGCGGGCCTTGTTAACTAGAGTCATATCATTTAGTCATTTACCCCTTTATCATATGGGGGTGTTACAACCCCCCCCCCCCCCCTTAGAGCACAACTTCCACGTTGTGGGCCCTACATCTCAACCCAGGAAGTGCACCGCACTTAAGGATGTGTACCACCTCTGATTCCAAATGTGACAACTAGATCCTAGTAACAGAACAACCACCCCGCCTTAACGTGGTCCTTAGGTCCTGGCATAGCTGGTACCGTCAGTTACCCCCGTAAACAAGTGGGTCCCACCCTAGGGTCCACCCACATACCCAAACGGGCCATGTGACTAATGATTGTCCCCACAGGCCAACATATGTCCTTTCTAGTGTGCTTTGTCCTCACTCACACACACAATGGGAAAAATCTCAGAAGGTCACCCATCTTCGTCAGTACTCCAGGCCAAGCACACTTAACTGTGGAATTCTAATCAGACATGCTTTCGAAAAGGAAGGTGCACCTTGTTGACATGAGTCATATCATTTAGCCATTTTACCCTTTATTATTTGGGGGTGTTAAAATACTCTATTAATTATATACATATAAATAGAGGTTTCATTAGTAATTCCAAATGGATTTACTATAATCTTGTAATGTCCATGACTAGTTTGATATGTTTTCCTTGTAATAACTTCTATCCTTACAAAAAATTGATCATATCTAGAATGAAGGTCAATCATAAAGAAATATTGTTATCTATGAAGTTGATTAGATATATCATAAATGTAAAGTAGATGATACATGTTCTTTATTGTTATATATTTTATTTCTCTATAGTCAATTAATAGCCTCATGGATCCATATTTCTTCTTGAAAAATAGAATAGGGGATCCCCCTGGAAAAAACTTTGGTGAATAAATCCACTATTAATAGATAATGCTATTTGTTTCCTCAGGTAACTAAATATAACAGTTTCCATTATATATGAAGTATTTGATATTGTCCTAGTATTAGGGATTAAATCAATAGAAAAACAGTTTTCTTGCACTAGAGAATAACTAGCTAAATCCGATGGAAAAACATCAATGTATTATTTCATAATAGGTACATAATCAATTTCAATATTTCTTACCTTAGTGATAGATGATGTATTCTCTACCATCCCGAGCATTTAATTTAGTAGAGCAATTGTGGTGGATCTAGATAAGAATGAAATGATAAATTTGTTTCCCTAATGTCAATGGATTCTACATATTTATCAAAATTTTAACATCCTGCTTCTAATAATAGTATTTCACATAATATTTTGGAATATGATCCTTAAAAAAGAATTTATTAAAATAAAAAATAGTTGTGATGATAAGGTTTGAAATAAAAGTGCATTTATATATTATAAAGGGGGCTGACAACCACAAATTATTTTTATTGATTTTTTATTTTAGAGATTGGAATTAAAGCTCATTTATTTAAAAAAATGGAAATGTGTACTTTTCACAGAAAACTGGGAAGATATAAAAGAATGATACAATCTAGAATAAAATAAAGCATTGTATTATTTTTATTAAACGATTAATATACCTTCCACATACATTAATTGGATCTTCAACCTTTGTAGTTTTGATCATAAAATATTGGCCTCTCTCCATCGACCTTTTCCGGGGCATGTTTATTTGATGCATAGTAAAATAATTTTCATAGTGTCCTATCTCAAAAAATTATAACATTGAACATTGGTAGCTTCTTTATTACCCTTGAAATCAAGATAATGATGGTCTTTCTCACTACACTTGTAGAATTTTTTTTCTTTTTATGAAGGCACTAGGGTGTTTCCTTCAACAAGTATTACACCTTGTGAAATGACACTTGTATTCTTCCATTTAATTATTATTTGCTCTTCCACCTTCTTCTTCACTTATTTTCCCATAAATTCATAATACCAAGAGAATTATTTATCTATCTTTACATTATGTTCATGAATATTATCCCCATATCTACTCATTGATATTGAAGAAAAATAATTTTATTTGAATAGATCTATAAAATCCTTCCATTCCATGATTGCAATTTCATCTTCCTCACTCTTCTTTTGAATCAATGAACACCAATGATCGACATCTCCCAAAATATGACAAGTTTCAATGACAACATTCTTCCATTCATTACATCCCAATGTAATAAATATATTTTCCCTGAGACATATCCATTTTTAAAATAAAAATTGGATTTTAGTCCCACTTAATGAAATAGGTTGTCTTCGCATAATTTTTTCAAAAATCATTAGATCTTTTAGTATATGGGGATGTTCCATATGGGAATTCTTATTGTTCAATAGATGATTTATATGTACATTTATCTATAATTTTTTCATCACCCATAACAACTTCTAAACCAACTTCATTATTTTGCATAGGATGTAAATCCCTATATAGATTACGTGAATTGATACAGTTTCTTTTCTTTCCTCCAAGAACCATTTCTAAACAATGCTATGCACTATGATAGGTTATTAATCGTAATTCAAAATTTAAAACTAAAAAAAGAGTAACATAAAGTTTAAATTTATGTGAACCTAGTCTAATAGTCATAAATTTCATATCCATGGGGGAATATTTATTTTTAAATCCATCATAATTATTTATAAATAAAATGTTAATTTTTCAAAGAATATCCCAATGGTGTGTCAAATAGGGTCCTTTATAAACTCATTTTCATATAACAGGATATGTTGAGTCAGGACCAACACACCTAGTTGGAGTTGATACCCCTTGATACATTTATGATAGATCTAGATCCAATTTTAATATCTAGAAAGTGATGTATTTTTAGGATGACTCACATAATCTCTACCTTAAAAAATTTCATGCATATTCTCCTATGCTTACCTTCAATGTATATGTTAGGGTTATATTCCTTAATATATGTTTTCTGAATCAATTATCCATGGATTTTATAATACATTCCCTAATTCCAACTGTAAGGATCCTAACCCCAGTAAACTAGAGTTGGAACCTTACATTGTTACATTAACACAGATACAAGACTCAAACACAGATGGAACGATTAGTTTAGTAGTTTTAGAATATAGATTACATACATGATACTTGAATTATAACATTAAATTAAATTAAATATTTCCAAAAGATTTGAAACTACAATAAACAAATATATTATCCCTATAATTCATTCGTAATTTAGATCTTCGTATCCTTGAAAAAAATAAAACATAAGAAATCTGTGATCTCATAGGCTTAGTAGGGGTAATAAATACAATGGATGTTATAAAAAAGAAATGAAAATAATCATAAATAGTGTATAATTGAAAAAAAATGCCTATAAAATATAATATTTAGTATAATATTTCCATAATAAAATATTATTTAATAATTCCCTAAATAATTACTTGAGAATGAAACAAAACCATGGATACTCTACTAGTTGAATAATATAATGGAATGCCAATTAATATTATCATAATTATGGAATTCATAATGACAGATATATGAAACATACTATCGAGGCCTTGGCCAAGACATTTTAAAATAATTGGTTAAGGCCGCAGCCAAATCTATATCTGATAATAAATGGGCAAGGCCTCAGCCATGTCCATATCTGATTTTTCCCATCAGAACAACTTATACATCAATGGTATAGAGAGGGAACCTACCATTACAAAATAATTACAACCCATTCCACATATTTTTGGGAGAATAAAAAACAAATTATAAATATGAAATGTTAATAAACCTAATGGGAAAACTAAATCACTAACCAATCTTAATATTACAATGAATGGTATCAAGATAACTCATCCACAGACGCACTGATAATAATCCATTTGAGAAAATATGATAGATGACCCCATAAAATAAAATTTAAAATTATTTATAAGAATAAACAGAGGGTGTTTAAATATACGAAAACACTAAAATAAAATCATCTAGGAATCCTTTAATGAATTAACCTTTTACATTGTAAAGACATGTTATTTTGGATTATCATTAATATTTGTAAATAATTAATATTGTAACCCGTATATCCCAAAAATGAAAAGGGAGGGATAGTGAAATTATATTTTATGAATAAATGATTCCCAAATGATGTCTGAACACCAAAAATGAAAATTTAAGAAACATTACTAATGATACTCTTTTGTGAGGTTTAGTGGAAAATAACGAAGAGTATATAAAATAGACAAAAGAATAATTTTTTTTATCAAAATAGAAATGAAAAATATATTTTTTTTATTATAACATGAGAGAATTTAGAAAAATTATGGTCGGCTAAAAAATATTATTGAGTGTACATGAAAATGGGAATGAAATTTGGAATTTCTCTTTAATGAGGCATACATATCAAGAGGAATTAAGAAAGTATTATCATAAAACATATATTCTCCATTCAAAGAAAGATGAATTGATATGGAAAAAAGATATTGGAAAATATATATATAATTTATAATTATCATATGAAAATAAATAATTATTTCATTAGTGTAATTATAGTGAAAGTGTAACCCGAATGAATATTTGGTGTTTGGGGAGAATCACTTACCTTATGATCAAAAGAGATCTTTACATGCACATAATTTATAAGATGATGAATATATATTAATTTGTAGTTCAATTAAAAACCATTTCATGATTTATATGATTTATTATATTTTTAGTATATTTTTTATAGTTTTTTATGAGTTTTACGATTAAATTTTGTCATTTGGGAGGGTTTTTTATCTTGGGTTTCATGATTGATTAACATGTAATCATATTTCAAGGACCATGTAAAATGAGAATAGTTTTTAAGGATTTAAATTATATGTTATTAATAATAATATATAATATTAAAATGTCTTATATACCATTTATTCCTAATATGAGGATGATTTCATTAGATAAAATATTAAAGATATTCATTTAGTTTATTTTGGTATTTTTTAATTATTATGAACATGTTATGTATTATGATTTAATATTATATTAATATACGATTTAAAAAACATTAAAAAACTTATAATATGTAAAATTAAATGTGTTTTATCTTTAAAAATGGTTTTATAATCATATATTATGTTGGTAATGGAATGTTAAGTCATATTATCATTGATCAAAATAAATCTGTATACCATAGAAAATGTTTTCATTTTTAGAATAAATGTGGTAGCATAAGGGGTTTGATGATGGATCATAAATTAACATATTAAAATTAAATTATATATAAAATATTATTATAATCATTAATTATTGGATATAATATGATTAGGTAAAATAAATATTATATAAAATTAAATTAAACTTAAAATAAAGGAAAAATGGTTCTCCTCTTGAATTATTCTCCTTGAGAACCTCATTAATGATCATTGAAATGGAATTTTGTTGAGACCAAAAATACCAAAACGTGGGGGATAGGATTTTGTGTGGAATTTTGTGTAATGAGATCAATATTTAAAGTTTTTAGGTGTAAGGGGAAGAGGTGGTGAAGGGTGGTATTTGTAGTGTAGGAGTGAGTTGTTTTTTGATTATTTCATTTATTTATTTATTATTTTGGATCATGAAAAGAAAAAGTGTTGATTCATGTCTTTCTGAATAGTTTGTATGAATGTCTATTCAAAGTAGTGTTTCCCACATAATCTATACATAATCCATGAAAAAATAATTCTTTTATTATCTAATGCCATAAATTATTGTATTTCATTATTAAAAAAAATCAACTATTTTAGAAAAATCACAAAATTTAACCCTACCAATTTTATGATACATATAATTAAAAAATAGGATCCATTTTTGAAAATAATTTTCTAAATAATATAAATTTTATTTTTTATTTCAAAACAACATTTATTTGAAAAATGATGATTTAAAATTTATAACTGCTTTATGGAACATTGAAAAATTAAATATGATCACATAATTTTATCATATAGTTATAATACAATCAAATACTAATTTATTGATCAATTTCATGAAAAAATAATAATTTTAAATAATTATTTAAATTATAAATTTTTAAATAAACATTTATATTTCACAAAATTACCAACACTTAATTTATTGCTTCTAAAACATGTATTTGCATATTCCATGATATAAAAACATCATATTTTCATTTATAAGGTATATAAATTTTATTTATACATTTATAAGTGAATTTTCGATTCTATTGGTCGTATTATTATTCATAATGGTCATATTAATATTCCAACTGTAATATTAAATTGTATTTAAATGTTTTAAAATTTGTATTGCATGAATCATAAACTATAGTAGATATTAAATTTTAAAAAAGGAATACCATAAAATCTTTGGGTGTTACAGTCAATGACATTGAACAATGGTTCAATGATGTGGGATAGGATTATACCGATTTAAAATATATGTCTGAGTTATTCAATTTACTATGCATAAATTATTAGTTATTATATTTCATACATTCTTGTTATTATTAAGTGAATTTATTTAAATCATTAAGAATTTAATTGACAATAGTAATGAATAAAAAATTTATTTTAGGCCTATCTGGAATTTTTTTAATTAATAAATTTATATGATTATATGAAAAATTCAAAATAAAATAAAATTCCATATTGAAAAAATAAATTAATAAAGTGGCGTGACATTGAGATTTTAATAATAGATATTTAATATAGAGGATGATAAATTGAACATCTATATAGGGGGAAAAACCTTGAACCAATTATGTTTCATGTTGTATATCCTCTCTTATACACCTATGTATCGCTATTGGATTTGATTCTCCACAGTTCCGAACATGAACAACTTCAAAAATGTAATTCAAATGTATTTACATCAATGAAAACATAATTTTGGGATATTTATAATTCACTATCCAAATTAACATTATATTATAATCATTTTATTTATCTTTATGTATTAAAATGATGTTATTTTAAAGAGGACTCTATAAAACAAGTTTCATTCTCAATGGTTAATTAAGATATGATGAAATAATTATGAAATACATTTCTTTTCCCTAAAATAATCTGTGGTGTATAGTTTAATGATGTTGTGGAATGTATAATTATCATTTTATATATGTAATGTGATGACAATGACTTATATTGGCCTATTATGCATTTGGAAAATCATTGTGTCTCATGAGATATTAATTTTAAGTATTTCCATTATTTATTATTCATAATATTATTCATGGAGTGGTTTATATTTTGACATGTTCACAATTATTTTTATAGGACATAGTTATAAAACCATAAATTGTATATAGGTACCTTATTACATTTCATTAAGATGAATTGTTGATGTTTTGGGTATTATACAAGTTTATGATTATTGGATTTCATAGTTTTATTCTTGTTCCACAATTTTTTGATATATGATCATGTTACAACACATGGATCATGATTTATGATTAATTAACATACATATATCATTTATTGAATTAAAATTTTTATTTCCTGAATCAATATTTATGATCATTAACAATTAATATTATTAACACAAAATTCATAGGGTTTTATAAAAGATTAAAAAAAATTCTAGTGTGTCACATTGATTGAATAGGGTCATCTCACATGACGTGCATCACAATAGTTAAATAACTAATTATAATTCTAAAAAACGTATTCTACATGTATTTTAATAATTTTATGAAAACAATAATAGGATATTGGATAAATAATTAAAAATACCATCCTAACATGCATGGAAGATATTATGAGGTTAGAGATGAGTGAACTAGTCTTAATGGTTTAGTTTCGGGTTCCTTAATTAATCATGTTGTTTATTTGAATTCAGATTGATTGATAAAACATGAAAACTGATTCATTTACTATTATCCTTCAATTTATCGACTGTGAATTTTTACAACCCTAGGATAAATTCTTCATAACAATAAAATTCCACCACATGCAATAATCATAGTTAATAAAACACTAATTTGTGAGAATGTAATCTTCTTGGACATGGCTCTAATATATGTTTATTGTTTCACTGAACATATCAAATATATATATTGTGAATAGTACATATTGAATGGAAGAGAAGTAAAATATATAAATTAAGGAATATTTGGGAGTTTGAGATCTATGTAATGGTAGAATATTTAAAAACATAGACACCCCACACTCATTCAACAAAAAATGAATAAAGGAATTGAATAAATAAATTGGAATTCCAAAACATTGAAATCCTCAACTAGGAATATTCCATAGGTTAGTCACACATTATAAAGTGTACGAGTTCATATATTAATGATTGTGAATTATATAAGGTGATATATATAGAAAGAGATAGAGATATAGATCGAGGGAAAGATAGAGAATAAAAAATAGTGGAAGGATGGAACACATTAAATAGAACTAGTATGAAAAATAAAAAATGATAAACTAATATATAATAATAGGGAAAAAATAAAAACACAGTAGTGGTAGTTGTTCATTGATCATCAAATATTTTAGAACAGTACCATGTTCTCATATTTAGAGAGGGATTAATATCATCATTCATCATTTAGATATCCAAACTTATCTCAATAATATATTATTTCTTATCTTCTGTATGATATGTGTGTTCTTATTTTTTTTATTTTGGTCACCATCAGAAATATTCTATGATATCATGAATTTAAATGTTATAGTAATGAAAATTCTATGACACTACCATATCTACTATGAAATAAAATATTTTTTTTTCATTTCCACTACATTTCATGGAGTACAATTTATTCATCCATGTCTATAACTCATTTTATCATATTTATTTAAAAAAATAACATGTCCCATATGCAAATTCTCATGTTGTAACATCCCCTCCCCCAAGCAGCCTCTTATAGGACATTTTTCTCTATAAAAAATCACCACTTCCATTTTATTCATGCCCAAAATAGACGAAGATTCCAAAATCTATGTCTCCCTATTTCTATTTTCCTATTCTCTTAACAAGATATAGTGACACAATATGTAATGTATGATCCAAATTTTCATCAATACCATTCCACTTACCATATAAAAACGTCCATGAAACTCGATTATCTAAATAATATATCCTCTTTATCAGTAGATAACATACAAAAAAGGGTTTTTTCAATATCTTGAGGGAACTAATGAAGCAGAATGGCCTTTATAGTGTACAATTTGGTCAATAGTTCTTTAATGTAGGGGAATTTCATCCACAAGAGAGATTCATTTTGGTTTCCTAGGGATTCAATTTTTATTCCTAGTGTTCTTAGGCCTAGGAATTTCTTCTTTACATGAGTTTCTATCTTCCAGGTAGAGTTAATGTTTTCTTTTAGGAAGCAGGTGACCACACCATGATTTAATATTTTATTTCACCCTTACACCACTCTATTAAACTGATTTAATTTGTATGTTTAACATATTATAACAAATTTAACAAAAAAAATTAGTTAATAATAAAATTTTAATAACTATTATTAAGGTTTATTTTACTTTTTTCATGGTGGGTGGAGGTGATTTAAAAGCCCCAGAGATCATCCGAATGAAAAATGGTCCAAATTTCATTGAATCCCAATGAAACTTGTCCACTATTTTTTATATTATGAGAAATATGTTCAACTAAACTGGATTAATTTTTTTGTAAAATTAAAAAAAACATTTTATATAAATCATATCATGTCAACCAAGCCCAATTTTTCAATATGGGTGCTAATCCAATGTGATATTTCTATGCCACCAAATCTGCCTGAATTCAAATGTTTGGTTCGGTATTTTGATAATGTAACAAAATAAGAATGTTATATTTTGTCCAAATTTGTTATAGAGATGTTCAAGTGTCCTTCCAATAACTCTTCACTTTTTTCAAATTCATGATATGGCCTTTTACTTGTCATAAACCATAATAAAAGAAGTATAATTGAATTGGATTCCCAAAAACACTTCCCATTTTTCCTATAAAAGGGATACATGGCAATCTCATTTGTATGTTCTACAGAGGAGTAATGTGATATTATTTTAGAGCATCAGAGGAGTAATTTCATCATCCTTGAGGTTTTGGAGTCCACTAACCTCATAGGGAATCAATGTTGAAGACAGAGATCAACTCTACCTTCATCCTCAACTAAATGTGGGGTTGAACGATGGGGATTCATTATAAAAGAAATATTAATTTTAAAGGGAGTTACGATGCATATATTATCTACTAGATTGGAGTAATTTTGGAAATAAAACATTTCATCCCTACTATCCTATATGATTTCATATATTAATTCTTTTTTTATTCATGTCAATATTATGATTTTAATTTCTAAATGATATGTTGGGGGATTTTAGTTTCTAACATGTGATATTCTGAATGGACCACACAATAACCTTTTTTTTACCCACACTATTGATATTTAAATATAGTTATTAATCTCTTATTCCAAGCAAGAGTTTTGGAACTTGGTAAAACTATTGTTATGTTAAGGTTTGGTTCTTCACTAATTGAAATAAATATTTTGAAATTAATAGGGATTCCAACTAATTTAAACTAATGAATTACTCTAAACCTAAGGGATTCTCTTAGAAAAAGGGTCTTGTAATGTGGGTAGTGAAATTAAAATGACCTCTTAATCTCATTTTATTTTCAAAATCCACATGTTTTCCAAACTATTAAACTATATAAATTAATTTATTTTCCAAAAACAATTTTACCCCTACTATTTTAATACTAATTTATATAAATAAACAATAACCTATTAACTCTCATTCAGATATAACAAAAGGTATTCCCGAGAATATAATATCATATTTAAATCAGAATCAATTTGATGTTTCATGACTATACAATTATGTTTTGGCTATATTTTCAAACAGTACTTTGGTTTTTACTATGTGTTATAATAATATATTTTTATATTTTGTGAAAATTTATTTGTTTTATCTTAGACCTTTTCAAATATTTTTATGTTTTGATTTATTTATTGTGTAGGACATGTGAATAACACATACTAATATCAGAAATTTACCTCCTTTTGAAACTGAAATGGATAGGATCCACTGTTAGCCACACCAATATACACAAGAAAACCTTTTGTTGGAAGACACACCACTACATAAGACATTTATAACCCCATATTCTTTTAGAACAAAACATGAAACTAAAATTAACAGGTACAATGTGGATTAAAATAATTGAAGAGTAAAATAACAATACTCACTTGATGTTGATAAAACCGCGCATATATTCAAATTAATGGTGAAACACCATGATATGAACTAAAATCAGGTCTAATTCAATGAATGCATGATTTCATGGACATGATAGAGAAAATCCACTTATGAATTTAAAAGAGTTTCATACAATGAATTCTATATTAAAACCATCTATTTTTTATGAAGAATAATTAACAGAAATGGTTTTCTCATTTTCAATGGAATAGACTAAAAAATATTTGATGTATTATACTAATTTCCCCATTAGAGGTTGGGTGGAAATGAAACTCGTTTTTCTAGAAAAATATTCCCTAGATTCTCAAACTGCCACTATATGTAATGAAATATATGATATTAGGAAATCATATTGGTAAAAATTACATTAATATTATAAATTCATCAAAAGGACATGTCAAAGTTTCCAACACCACCATATAAGCGATCAATATTAATTTTCATACTTTTAATTTTTTGATTAATATTTTTTGACATAACATGATTTATGAAGTTATATGAGATATGATAGTTGATTACAATCCCTGTAAGGAACATCGTTTAGAACATGGAAGAGAAAACTCAATAATAGGATTGAAGGTATAATGTACCTATTTGATGTGTCAATGAGGTGAAAAGTACTAAATTCGAGAAGAAGGTGGACATTAATATCAAAGAGTTATGTATCATTCTATGAAAACATTCTCTTTCCCAAGGGAAGTATCTATCACCGGCTCCCATCGATTATGGTTTTTGTTCTTCTAACCCACTTCTCTGACCAATGTACGTAATTTGTAGAAACTTATGATAGTTATGAGGAAATCATTCTATGATTCCCCAATAAAAAACTCTTTTTCAAAGTACCATATAATCTATATAACAACGGATGGAAATACAACCAATCCTATTGGAAAGGGGGTATTCAAGCCATCATAAATAACCATGGAACTAACCAAGGAAGAGTAGACATCCACCAACACATAGTAATTCTCAACAACCTATATTGCCTTCCTAACAGCCCCATCAAAATGTATATCCTAGTCTAGAAGATAAGATGAACCAAATTGATAATAATATTATTAAAATCCATCAAACCATAAATGATATAACACATGTTCTTAAAACCTTATTAGGAAAACTTACCAACTCAATGGGAGAAATATAATGTCACGGGTTGGGTAAACTACCATCTCAACCATTTGTTAACCCTATGGATAAGAGAAATGTTAGTTCCATCACCCTTTAGAGTGGAACTCAATTTAAATTTGAAATGAATCCTCCAATAAATTCATCATGTCATGAGGAAACATTCATTCCAACCATAAAAATTGATCCAAATAAGTAAAATCATATTCTTAAGAAATATACCACTAAAGGAAAGAGTGTACTTATATGTGATTTACCTATCCCAACTTTTATTATTCCATTCCTACAAAGGGTCACCAAAACTAGAAAAAAAATGAAACTAGACATGATAAATATATATTAGAAACTTTTAAAAAACATTGGTTAACATCTCCTTGATAAATTCCATGATGAAAATTATATTATTCATCTTGTTTTTGAAGGAGATGTGTACACACCAAAAGAAATTTTGAGGTGATGAAAATGTGATCTCTAGGAGGAACATCTCATCATTAATAAATATTTCACTTAATCACAAAAACAATATCATGGGACATTCTAGATTCCATGCACCATAGTGTAGTATTCCTTCTCAAATGTGGCGATTCATTTTAGTGATTCTGTAAAAGTGATTTCTCACCCCATTTAATCTTCATTACAGGTTAGGGGGATAAAGACCAAATTAATTTTTCATCATCTAAAAACACATGTTATAGAACACCCCACTAGTGTGTTAGAGGATTTTCTTATGAGGGTGAAAATTTTAAATTTTCCTACCTCTTTATATGTGCTAAAAATAGAAGATGATAAGATAAATGGACTTGACCCAATCAAATTTCTGAGGAAATTATATAAAACTGAAAAAAAAAACTAATGAACATAATGTTATATTATATATGGAATTTAGTCATTCTAGTTTTCTAAATAAACATCCTTGATTCTATGAATAACCCCTATAAATAGAATTCCCCATTTTCAATTATTTCAATCAATGTACTCCCTACCCTTGAAAAAACAACTTTTCATTACAATGATCCCCTTGTTGATATTTCATAATTTATAAACATTATTTAAAATGATTCATGCACATATTGGTGTAGTAGTTTATAAAAATTTTATGAATGTTTTTTAATTTATTATTTCATGAACAATGAGGACCACATGAACATGGATGATACTATTAGGTTTGTAAAAGTTCATTCCTCATATACGGATGTCAAAATTGTGTAACTAGATTGTATTAGTGACCTTTCACCTTTACAATCTCCCCCTTCAATCTAATAGCACCCTAAACTGGAAACTAACCAAATTCCTAAAGATTTAAAATATATGTATCTTGATAATATAAACCAGTTGCATGTAATATTTTCTAGTTCACACTATCTAGAGCATAAATTGAGGGTGGTTTAACTTTTGATGATGTATAAACCTAAATTATGAAGGCCAATTACCAAAATTCAGTGTATTAGCCCATCAATTTTCATAAATCATATATTGTAAAATGATTATTCTAAACCCATGAGGTTGTCGCAATGTTGACTAAACCAAAACATTATATATGTTTTTAAAAATACGGTTATAAAATTACTTAATATTGGAATCATTTACCCCATCTCAAGCAACCAATGGGTTCGTAATTGCATGTTTTCCCTAAAAACCAGTCATACTGTAATTAAAAATGAAAATAATGAATTTTTTCTAACCTGTGTGTAGAATAGATGGTGTGTCTTTATACACTCTCACCAACTAAACCATCACACTAGGAATGACCATTTCCTATTGTTGTTCATTGACTAGATGCAATATAGTATTATAGAGAAGTACCCTTACTATTTACTTAATGTGTATTCTAGATACTTATAGATCTATATTACCCCTGAGCATCACAAAATGACATCCATAACTTTCCCCTTTGCACATTTTCATATAGGAGGATTCCATTTGGTCGGTTCAATTCTCCTGGTACATTCTAGTGAAGTATGCTACCTATTTTTTATATTTCCTCAACAATATCATGGATGATTTTACTAAATATGGCTCCACTATTTATGAATTATAGTGTATTCTAGGTTTAGTCCCAGATCATTGTATTGAAAGGAATATCATATTAAATAATGAGAAATGTCATTTCGTTGTGTGGAAAGGTATAACATTTGGAAATTTAAATTTTTAAGATGGTATCCAAGATGAAAAATCAACTGAGGATGTCATTTATTACATACAATTCCCAATAATTGTGTAGGACATGTAGTCATTCCTAGGTCATTCTATATTTTATAGTTATTTCATTTTCAACTTTAGTCCATCTACACTTCCCCTCTAACGACTACTCCAAAATTAAAAAAGCAATTGTTTTTTAAAAGGAATGTGAAGAAGCTTTTATAAATATAAAATCTATTCTCACATCACCCTCGATAATCCATCATCATTGGTGGGATTTACTATTTGAAATCATTTATGAAGCCTCGAACTATGTAGTTAGGGATAACATATCACAGCTGGTCGACCGAGCTTCACATTTCATATCATATGGCTCACATAAATTGGACCCTAGTGATGAAAACAACACAAAAACTGAAAACGAATTTATTTCTATTGTTTTTTCCATGGATATATTTAAGTCATACCTATTAGGGTCCAAAAACCTTTTTCTCTCTGACCATACATCCCTATGTTATCTCCATAATAATTCATAATCTAAAAAACATCTCATTCCCTAGATGATCCTTCAGTAGGTATTTAATAAATAAGTTATTGATAAATATGAGCCTATAATGTGGTGGCTGACCATATCAGTAAGATCCTCAGATACTCAAACATTGACTCATCCCACAGTATTCCAATAAATGGAATGTTTCTAAATGATCAAATTTACTGAGTTCATGACATTATTCCTTGGTATGGACATATTTAAAATTCTATAATATCATCTTCCATTCGTACTAATTTCTAGAAGAACCAAGTTGTACATCGAATTCATGGGTCCAATTACTGCATTTTGGATGACCTATACCTCTAGAACATATATATTGATCAATTACTAAAGAATTTTTTTCCAAATAACAAATTTTAGTATTTACTTTGGTTCTTCCACAGAATTGTTTATAGAAGAAACGTTGCTCCCTAACAGACTTCTTGTAATGTCATCGATTTTGGTGATCAAGGGAAAACATTATTTTGGGATGGAAAAGTTTTTTCTAATTAAATTCCATATATAAATAGAATGGGTAATGTATCTAAAATAAATGAAACTCCCCAAAAACACATCCCCTTTCCTACCATTTTTTATGTTTATGGAATTTACTTTATGAGAGAATTCCACAATTCATTTGGGAACATGGAAATTATTCTGGTAGTTGATTATGCGTAAAAATTTGTTTAGCCACAATCCATAATAATATATTATTCCAATAATGTTTTGGATTTTCTAGATTCAAAATTTTCTACAGGTTTATATTACCAAGGTTCATCATTAGTGACTAGTGTTCTCATTTCTACAGTTGAACAGAGAAGTCACTTTTGCGTCGGTATAGGGTCGGCATCGACTGTTAGCTAAATATCACCTATAAATCAATTTTCAATTTGAGGTTTCCAAAAGTGAGGAAAAAATTGTATTGAGAAAATGTTTCAACCCTATTGAAAAGATTGGAGTCTTTGACATGATGATTCATTATGGTCTTACTATAATTCTTTCAAAACTCCTGTCGGAATTTCACCATATTAGTGTGTTTTTAAGAATAGTTGTCACCTCCTTATTGAGATAGAGAACTGACAATATTGGGACATTAAAAAATGAAATTCTAATCATTTTGGTGATGGTACTCCAAAGAAGTTACAGATTTAGGATCCGAAGGAAATCCATAGAGATTGTTACGAGAACTCCCATATTTATAAGGAGTGAAACAAGGATTCCCACGACTGCCTCATCCTTTATCTCTAATTAAAAATTGGTTAGAAGGCCCTCCATTTCAATGCGTGGATAAATTTATGTCTATGTAAACTTTTTTCCTTCTATTTTGGAACATAAAAATTTACTATTTTTATTTTTTTGTTCTGTTCGGGTTCAATATGAAGAAGGAAAATAACCCTTCACTAAAAATAGGTATAGGCTGAATCAATTTTATAAAGATATTCAAGATTCCCAATAGAATAACTCTAAATTAAATAGCTAACCAATACATAAATCCAAAAAGGTATTATCCTTACATAACATATTCTATTTTATTACAGCGAGGACACGACATACTCTATGTGCGGGGGATGGGCATATTCGTGTGTTCATTATTAATTTTCATCATCATTATTTGTTTTGCATTACATTACATAATTTTAACTCCCCTTACCCCCGATAATTTTATGCTGCAATTCTAATTTTTAATCCCCACATTACATTGTAAAATGATGCCCACTTAATCCTTGAAATTATTTAATATACTTGAGGAATATCCCCATTACATGATTTTTAATCATTAAAAACAATAAAACGTATAGAATGTGTGTTTTTGCATGAATTTAAAAATTAGTGGTGGCATTTTCATGATAATTGGCCTTATAATGATTATTTGAATGGTTTTAAAATTTTTTAACCCTTGAGAAAAAAGGTACCCTTTTTTTATTAGTTTATCAAAAAGTTGTGTCACATTACTTCTCAACTCGTTTTTTCTCCAAATCATGAAGTGAGAATATTTCTTATTTATTATAAGGTAAATATATATTATGTTTAAATTAATCAGCTTTATAGAATTATTTTCCCATGAATTCATTCCTTATCTACTTTGTTTCAATAATATAATGGATTTACCTTTTCATGTGTACCTATTATCCCAATACTAAATGCCCCCCCCCAAACAAAAAAAAATAAAAAACAAATCATTATTTGTGAATTGGATTTCCAAAAACCACTCTACATTGTCCAATAATCTTATTATAACAATTAAAATTACTATATTTAGTAAATCAAACAAGGTTTGAGTGATGAGTGTGATATTTTTCTCAAGTTATACATTCGAAAAAAATATATACAAAAACAAAAAAATATTTAAATTAGGGGAGTGGTGAAATGTAAAAAATAACAGTGTATCCTGTCTAGGAGGATAAGGTTTTATTTTTTGTAATTATTATTTGAATGGGTATATAAAATTGATTGCAAATAATGTAGGATATTTTTAGTAGAATGAATCATTTAAGAATTAAAATTTTAAATAAACCCATATTTACGAGATGGAAAGTGGTAAGAATAACATGAAATAGTTGTCACACATTCATATAGAGAATTAGTGACATTGTTATATTTTAAATTACATTATCATATTTTTATCATGCATATATAATAATTTCATTATGATATAATTTATGAGACATATATTTCCACGATCATCATGAATATCTCCTTAGTGTAATTTTTATTTGACCACATTTATATAATGTATTAAATTTTCATCAAATGTAAAATCATAATAATTTTTTTAATATATCAATGCATTAATTTTTTAAATGTTACGTTTCCTAGGAGTGAAGATTTTGTTGGCATGCGGATGTGACCGCACTGTGATTCTCTATTTTATTTCACCCATACACAACAATATTAATCTAATTTTTTGGAAAATTCAAAAATTTATTTAAAATTGAAATTCACATTTTAAAAAATGATTTAATGTTTATAACTAATATTAAGGTATATTTATATTTTTTTTGGGGGGGGGGGGGGTTCACTGTCGGTGAAAGTGATTTGGAGGCCTCAGAGATGATCTAGAAGAAAAACGGGCCAAACTGCATGAAATCCCATGGGCACATGTCCACTATTTCGCACATTTCTCAAAATATGTGCATCAAAAAAATATTATATTACTTTGGAATATTCTAAACTACAAGTGATATAACTCATCTCTTCACACCCAAGCCCAATGCTCCCATATGAGGGCCCATCAACGGTGATCTGTCTAGGGGACTGAATCTGCATGAATAAAAACATTAGGTTCTATATTTTTATAACATCCCTGAATAAAGATGTAAAATGAATTATAAAGTTTACATATATATATATTCAATATTACATAATAGATGTTATCTTTTTTAAGTCATTATATATCCTTTTACTTGTCTCAAACTGAGATACATGTGGTATAACAAAAACTGTTGGATCGAATATATAGATATGTATGTCTATTAGATGGAACAATACAAGAGGGGGGTGAATTGTATGTTTAAAAACCTTTTGATTTTTAGCACTTAAGAGATTAGTTTAAATGATCTTAAACTAATACAAATATAAACACCCACAATTGTATTGAATATAAAAGGTATGATGTAATGTAATACTAATGAAATGTAAAAGAATTGTATTCACGATGAACACAATAATCAGAGTAATATAAAATGAATGATTATACCTTAAAGCGTATAGAATCAATCAATACAATATGTAATATAATGGATGTAATTGAAACAATTACAAATGTATAAGAGATAGAAAAGGAAACAAAAACAATTTCATTTCTAATATAATTAGCAGCAAAAATGTAAAATAATTACAATTATTTTAACCCAGAAAGAAGGGTTATCCTTTCACCTAGGATAAAAGGTCTGTCTCACCAACACCTAGGTGATCCCTCGATACGATGATCGGACTATTTTTCTGCCTATCCCTGGCAGCCCTCGATACGATGATCGGAATGTCTATCTGCCTATCTCTGGCAGCCCTCGATACGATGATTGGTCCGTCTGTCTGCATATCCCTGGCAGCCCTCGATTTTGTAGGTAATCGGCACCTCTGTCCTTAAATCACTAAAAAGCCCATGATATGATGATGGGATGCAAAAACCAGATGAGAGAATTCATATTGTCTCTCTCTAGAACTTTATAGAAGTAGAGTATCACAGTTGTTCCAAAAATCTCATTCATCCTTATTTCTCAGCTTCATATGACCTCCTATTTATAGGGCTTGGGTTCCAATTGTCACATCTCCTCCAACGGTCATATTTCTCCGAAAAACTCGGAGGGACATGGACACCTGGCATCATAACGGTAATATTGAAACAGAAATCACGACATCGTTTTGATTAGTTTTTAACTAACTCAGTGATATCGTATTGGTTAAAACAAGATATATGTCAATGATAAGCAATAGTAAGATTCATATGAAAGAAGTGTTTTTGACTAAGTACTAAAACAAGTAATGAAAGTATGAATAGCAGAGTCGGTATGATACATTTGACAGAGTCAGTACGATACGATTGACAGAGTCAGTACGATGCGATTGACAGAGTCAGTACGATACGATTGACAGAGTCAATATAATAAAACTGACAGAGTTAGTACGATACGATTAACAGAGTTAGTACGATACGAATAAAAATACATTTGTGATTTCCAAAACAAAATATATAAGTCAAAAGATAACTTCTGACTAAACAAAAACTGGGTTCCTAAAACCACTTACTATTTTGACTATAAATAGGCTTCATTTCCACCTAATTTGTATGATTGAAGAAGGATTTTAGTGTTGCAATTGTGAATTTCTAGAGTATTTATATCCTCATAATAGAATTTCTGGAGGCCCCTGTCCTAATTGGTGGTCAATGATGAAGAAAGAGATCCACTTTGGATTCCATATCCTTTCAATCTCAAGCTAAAAATTGGGGTACATTGTGAGGGTGCAAAACACATGTGAATGGAGTATACATTCATATCACAACATCTGGTTTGGAGTAATTGGTGTTTTAAAACATTTCATTCCATGTATCCTACATGATTTTAAATTTTAATTCTTTTTTTAAAGCATGTTAATGTTATTCTATTAATTTATAACAGATCGATGTGAGGTATGAAGTGTATGGCTTATGCTGTTCCAATTTGACCTCACAATAATCCTTTCATTACCCACCCTATGAGAATTAAATATTATTTGGCATATATTATTCCAATAATATGTTATTGACCTTACCAATACAATTTTTTTCATGGTTTGGTTCTTCACGCATTGAACAAAAATAATAAGAATTAATTGGGATTGATATTAATATTAACAAATGAATTACCCCAAACCTGAATTAATCTATATGAAAAATAAACCATAAATGTGTATATTTCAATTAAAATAAAACCTTATTATCATATTTTTTATAATCCATTTGTTTTCCCATCAATAAAAATCATTAAATTAAGTTATTTTCTTAAAAAAATTTCCAACCCCCACCACTTTTAGTACTTATTATTAAAAATACACAATCTAAACATATAACACTCATGAAGATATATCATAGGGTATTTACTAGTCTATAAAACAATCTTCTATAATTAAAAAATTTATGTTTCCTGACAATGTGGTCATCGAGCATTGAGAAATGTTGGGGAAGTATCAATGTAGACAAACTATCTACGTGTTGGGAATGTGGATAAGGAATGAAGTTGTTAAAATTTAGTTAATAAGAAACAAATTGACATATACTATGTATTCCACAATTAAATTTTCTCAGGTTTACTTACCACATATATTTAATCTCATAGTATCACCAACTTAGAATAATATTATGAGGATGGCATCTGGAAAACAGTATACAAAAACAAAAGAATGTTCATGGGCTTACATGTATGTTTCATCCATGTGCCATGGAAAAAATGTTTCTTGCACTTCTCATTGCACATCAAGTATCTCAATACCAAAATACTATCTCTCACCGTTACTATAAAAATCCATCTATGCCTTCGTAGTTTGACTATCCGGCTTTCATCCCCTTATGGTTGAGGGATATATGAGTTGTCCATATTTTTTACTTATAATATTATTTAAAATAATAACTATTTCAAACCTAAATTCATCTGTGGAATTATAAAATTATAATGTCAACAATTTAATTCATTTTTTCAATTAAATATTTCAATTTTAATATCTTATATTTTAATAATATATTATATTTCATGGTAAATTTTATTATAAAAATGAAAATATTTAACATAATTTTTAAAACAATATGTAAAAATGGGTGAATAAAATATCCCCAAACATGAACAATGCCTCTCTTAATTAATGGAAATAAATACTTACTTAATGGAAAAAATAGTGAATCCAATTTTTAAAATTCAATGTAATACTATATAAGATTTATCAATTATAAAAGAATAAACTACCACATGAAAAACTCATATTTACAGTATTCAAAATATCAATAAACCCATGTAATTTACTTTCTACCTCATGAAAATGAAATAAGTTCGCCATTTTTCAATTCAACCATCCAAATTCATTAATATCATGTATTCAACGCCATGATTTACTTCCCATTTATTTCTTTTATCATAAAAACTAAGGTAAAAATTAATATAGAGCTATCCACATAACATGAATACTTCTAACGTTTCATAGGTTTTAAAAGTAACTAATTATATTTTATATCATCTTAGTGTATTTTACTTATGAGTTACCATATGATAATGATTTTCATAAATATGTTTATTTTCATTGGAATATATTACATCATAGTTATCTTTAACATTCTATGATATTTTGTGTTATAATATTTGATATTCTTATCTATTAATTATACTTGTTTCAAATGTATTTACACATGACACACATAAACAATTTAGATATTAATTATAACATCATTTTTATTTTGTTTTCAAGGTTTTACTTTAAAATTCTAATTTTTATTAGGTTTTTTTCCTAAATGAATTTTCATTGAAGGAAATTATTTGTTAATATTATAATAAAGACATAAATTTAAATACCTTATATTATTTATGAATTTATAAATTAAAAGGTCCATGCATACAAAATTTTTTATTTAGAATGAATGAAAAAATGTTTTAACCAAATCCAATATAATTTTTCTCTTCTGTCGGAAAAACTTTTTCTTCTGAAAACATGTTTTCTAAAATAATTTCCAAAAAAAATTGAACATTTTATAAATTATTTATTAAATTCATATATATAAATTTTTGTCTCTTACAAAAAATTATTTAAAGAATCTTAGTATTTTTTTCAAAACAATGCCCACTAGACTATTAGTAAAATGTGGAAAGATTTTTTTTAACATAATTGGAATGTATGGAATTTCATTCCATCCGGACAAATCAATGTTTTAAAACACCATTAATAATTTTTAATGTTAATATTATATGATTTTTTTTCAAAACATTATATGAACATTTATTTGAAAAATCTTCTGATCAAATTGAAAAGAATATCATCCTAAACAATTTTATAAAGATGGTATATCAATTCAATGATGATTACAAACTTTTTTACTTATAATCCAATGAGGATATGTTATATTGATAAACTATTTATTCTATCTAAGTATGTTTTATGATAATTTTAACCAATTAGTGTGTTGACATACACATTCATGATTCATTTTTTATTCATTATATTTTCTATTAAATATTAATTTCATGTTATCGCTGAATAATAAATTTCAACAAAATAAATACATTATTTATCATGGAAATATATTATTCATAAAAATTATATCATTTCTACATATGATTATCTCCATTTTTTATTATTTTTTAATAAAGGGAAACATTGATAAATATTCATTCATTACTCAATGGGGATATTTTATGATAATGAACATAATTCAAGAAATAATTTTATTATTATATATATAAGGAATGATTTATACATGTAAACATGGGTGGGACTAATATAAATAGCCTCTTGATGCCTGACTAGTCTAATAATACCAATTAGGTGGATATCCATTTATAAATGGGTTTTTTGATTATATCTACCCATTAGTTTTAAACAGTATTGAGAAAAGATCATGATGTTTGAGTTATCATGATTCCTAAGATGATGATTTAAATTAACCAATAATTTCCTTCATTTAAAATTTAGTTATTTTTATACATGAGATTTTGAAAATGATATTCTCTCTATGTTCAGTTCATTATTATTTTCTTAATTAAATTTCATGTGATTTATATTATTTACCTTTCCATATTTATTATGATTTCTACATCTTTGATAGTAATATTATTAATTAAATGGTATGTGTTTTCAGTTATTTACATTCCATGCAATTTATTTTTACTTATTTATGATAGATTTTTATGTAACAATTCCTTAATATGAATTTGTGATCATACTTTTTTTTCATTACCTAGTATTTGATAATGTTTTCTTTGATTTAAAAAAATAGATATACTATAGGGAACAATGTTTTTATCAACCCAATGATGTAGTTTATTTATTTATCAAATTTATTTCCAGACACAAGTATATATATGCATTAATAAAACTAACAAACAATCTAGTTCATTATAATGTGATTACATATATCATATAAAAATGTAATAAAAAATCAGGCTTTGAGCTACTTGGGGAATAGTCACAATAGTTCGTAATAGATTATTTTTAATAGAAACCACTACAACAATATTTTGGAAATCATGGAATGTGTTGTGACACCAGGTGATACTAGTGTATTATGTATTGTGATCAACTCGTTTTGTGTTTTTGTTTTTTTATATTTTTATTATTAATTTGGATCACCACTATTATATCGAATTTGATGTTTTCATTATTTTTTTATAGTTTCTGCTCAACCACAATGCTGCCATTTTGAAAATCTGAAAAAATAAAATTTTCAATCAAATCCCTATCTGGATACTAAACATGGAAATGGTGTTGGAATATATTTAAATAAGGTTAATGACTCTAAATATGGTTCTTTGAGCTTGAACATATCAACACCTATGCATGAAAACAAGAATTACCAAGCACCTGGTTTGACACTAACATGGGATATTAATATGATAATTCAAATATTATTTACAATTCATAATGAATGATTTAAATATATAATCAAAATGAATGACCAATGTAAAATATAATATGACATAGATTTAAAATATGGTGTCTCAAATTAATGGTAATTTTTATGTGTGGAATAGATGAAAATAATGGAATGAACATCCTTATGAAAATCTAGAGTATAATCGAATGAAATAAATTCCATCCTCAGGATCCATTTTTTGTAAATTTTATTAATTTTGGAGAACCTAATGATTATCCTAGTCAATTACCTTTTCGAAATGATATCCCCTAAACCATGGATGTACTTATTCATAAATAAAATAAATGAATTATTTATCTATGGATAATCATGTGTTATGTTTTTGATGTATTTTACCCATCATATTATTTTTTTATGAATAATTAAACATATAAATATTTTTAAATATTTTATAATAATCTGTGTATTTATTTACATAATAGTATGGGATAACATCATAGGTATTTTGAGTTTATGATTGATCATATGATTGATTTCGCAAACACCCCTTTAGAGGTTTTATGTGATGGGATTCTAGCACGATTAAGGAAATTTTTTCTAGAAATTTATAAAAATACAACTCTTTATCTTATAATATTTTCTTGTAAAAATACATTTAAGAGATAATTTCATTACATATTATAAGCCTAAATTTTTATGTATTTTAAACCATTAGTGTTTTCTATATCATTCATATTTATGTAATTATTTATTTAAAACATTGGGTACTATTATCGTAATTATATTAATATAGTTTTTGAAGAAGGATATCCCAAATGATGTTTGAAAACTCACTACATCTGTAAAGTTCACAATGAATAATCCCATGACTGAAGGATGAAGGTTTTTTAGAAAATATAAATGGTCTATATAATATATGTTCTAATATTACATTTTTCATAGGACTCAACAAAAAAATATTAATGATAAAACATTGGGGTTACGGTTAAGGTTTACATGTTAATGTCTTATATTGTGGAACTTGTGCAGCTCATATTGGGTTTGTAAAATATTTAGAGATATAAGGAAATACATATCAATCTTTTATGGACCTCATGATCTATTAAATGTGACTATTAGTGCCCCAGGCATAAAAATCATTTTTGGATATTTATTTTATTGGGTAAGTGGTGATTTGGATATTTATCAAACCAAATCCAGTGGGGGTTATTATTCTTATGAAATGATAATACGTGTGTTTGGTATATTTCCATATATTCATAGATAGTAAAATAATTACTCATTATTTAGATATATATATGAAAAAAATTCAAAATTAATTCTTATCTAATGAATCATATTTTCTTCTAAATCATCACAAATTTAGGTTTTGGGGTCGTTAAAATTCCATTTATAATTCATTTCATTATAACAAACGAATTTCTTAATTCTATATAACTATTAATATTTTTATTCAATGTCTATAAATTCACCAACACTAAATGTTCTCTGAACAATAAACATTGTTATTTGACCTTTTTATATCAATTTTTCTTTTATTAAAATTATTTTTATATACTCTCTTTATAATTAGTGGTTTCAAGAAAATATTTTTGAAATATCTATCCATGATTATCAATATCAAGATTAAATTATGGGGATGAAATATATTTGATGTGTAGAGTATGTAACATCATGAATACAAAAAATAAGATAATTTTATTGAATATAATAAGTGAAATATAAACTGATTATAAAAAACCCAAGAAATATATTTCATTAATTTTAATATCATTTATAGCATTCGGAGCATGCAATATAGAGTCTAAATATATCGTAATTTAGTAAGTCGTTACAACCTAGAAATATATTTGTAAGATATAAATATTTCAAACTAATTTATGTATATTGTATATATATATATTTATTTATTAGAAATAAAATAAGAATCATTTTAAAAAAATAAATTTTTTCTAAAAATTGATTTTTTTTAAATCGTTATAGTTGTGTTCTGCACACATAATTTAAAATTAATTTATACCAATTATAGAAAATTTTCCTGAAATAAATATATCCATTTATTAAATCCAAATATAAATATTATAATAAGGTAAAATTGTGATTTTTTAGAAATAATTCATATTGTATGAATAATGAAAAATAATGAATTTTAATTTGAACATTTATTTTCATTTAAATTTTTTATAACAATAAATTTTATTTTTATATGGTTTTAAATAATTATTAGTTCAATTACATAGCTATAAATATAATTTGGTTAACTAAAATCACAAGAATATTGATTTATTGTATAGAAATTTCATAATGTTTTGACCCATTTCTCATTAAATTCCACATTCTTATTGCATTTGTGGGATTAATTTAAAATTTAATAATCCCATTTTAATGAAAGGAAATTTAGAAAATTTAATTAAGATTTAGGAATAATCATAAATTATATGATATAATATGGTAAAATTAATTTTTTACCATAATTAATATTAAAAATTATTAAATTTATTAATCCCATGTAACATAAAATTGGATTAACTAGTTATTAAACTAAAAATAAAATAGTTAAAAGGAAAAAAAACTAGTCTAAAATCTATTTTATCGACATATTTATAAAATATAATGACTAATTCATGATAATTTTCTATTTTAACTCTTCTTATGTGAAAAAAATGTATATATTGTTCTATTTAAAATTTACATGTGTGTTGCTCCCCCCACTTATAAAAGGCCACTCCCTGCACTCTCTTATTCACACCTTAAAAACTTTTTATTTAGCAATTAAATCACAAAATAACATTTTAAAATCTATAAAATCATCTTAAAATTCATATATATGTCAAAAAATAAATCTTTTAAGGCTTTCGGTGAAAACATAAGATGTTTACCACGGGAAGAAATAACATTCTTCATTGATTGTTTTTTATTTCTCCCTCCACCTCCTTCAATTCAGATTAAACCTTGATGATATAATAACATAAATATATTAAATATAATTAAACTTATTTAAGTTCATTTAATAACCAAAAACCATCCCTATATCCATCTATTGTGTTACGAAATCATCATTCATTTGTTTGGTGAACTACCACCTCACATGTCGATATTAACCATTTTTTCATTTCCACCTCTTGGGGTTGTGTATAATGATGTATTAAAATTATATATATGGTACTAAGAAAATAATTATACCTATAAATTCATCATATCATATATATATCTTATTAATGTCCACTCTTTATGGGATAAGATAACATCTCTCGTGTGTAAACTGGACCACAGCCTCACGAAGCGATGTGATTAATTTTTCACAAACGCTTTATGTGGATGATTATAAGGATAACATTAAAGAATATATATGATATACATGAAAAGAATAAAAATATTAATGACACGTTTACCTTTATTAAAAGATAATTTATCATCTTATTTTTAATATTTTTAATCGCTTAAATATGATTACGTCATTCTTGTACGTGTGGACTACTGCCTTCACAATGTAATGTGAATATATTTTTGTCACCACCCTAAATGTTTGGTAGGTATAAGTATATTTTAAGAAATACTATCTTAATAATTATATTTATATTTTTTTGGTATTACAGAATAATAATTACTTTCATTCCACACTCCATGCATATGTACGACCTACAACCTTCATGATTTTAATGTACTGCGTTTCAAAAAACCATCATTCATGATTGGTCATAAAACTATTATATTAATATATATATATGTAATTTTCATTTAATGATTATTCTTCTATATATTTTTAATCTATATGTTATGAAAAGTTTTCAGAACATCCAACAATAATTATTAATGAGATCACAAGGAAAATAACACCATAAACGATGAAAATAATGAAATGTTATTAATGAATGGTTGATTAGATGTTATAAAATGATCAAATATTATATTTAAAATAATAATATGTGTTCTATATTATGTTAATAACATTTTTAAAGCCAATATATATGTGGTTAATGTACATTCTACCAAATGGAAGCTTCAAGTAAGGGACTTTGTCTCAATTTCCTTTTGTTGAGGCATATTGTAATGTTATAAACCAAATTTTTTTATATGGTAATATATAGTTTCCCATTGAAATTAAATATCCTGATTAATTAGTAATTCATGTTATTTTATCTTTAAATTTTTATTATTTTACTTATGTAAATTATTCTTCAGATTTTTAAGGTGGAAGTCAATTTTATAACTCAATTTATATTCATTGCGTTATATTAGTACTTTGTTTTCATTTATATTTAATGTTTTTAAATGTAACGACTTTTAATTATCTTATTAGTTATTTCCAAAAACATTATTTGTATTAAATACACAATATCAATTAATTGATTGATAATCAATTAAACATAATGATTTTTTATGTGTCTATTTAACAATCTCATTTTAATCGAGATTATTTACACAAGATTTAAAATTTAAAAATATTATTTTTTCCAGTTTGAAATACAACAATTTTTTTTATTATAATCTATTAATTAATAATCTTTTTCAAGTTGTACTACCATTTTAACCATCTTTTGTACTTAAAATGTTGGATAAAATGTTTTAATAAAATATGTCTTCATTTCTCTCTTCAGGAAGAAATAATTTTTCTTCCAAAACCTTATCTTATAATAATGATATGAAAAAATATTTTATTCCTTTTAAAATTTATTTATTAAATAAATTTTATCCATTATAAATTTTTATATAAAATGTTTCAATGTTGTCTTCATATAATTTTCAATTCAAGGACTATTTGGGTTTTACGAAAAAAGTGTAAAGAATTATTTTAAATTCACTCAGCATGTATAAAATATACTATCATCGTCAAAACTCCATTAATTTAAATATAATTTCTAATATTAATTTTTTTTTGAAATAAATTATTATTCCAAATTTATAATGGAAATTAATTTTAAAAAATATGATTTTCAAAGAGAAAAGGTTTTTTCTACAATAATGTTTCAAAATTTTGTATTTCACATCATCAATAAATACAACTATGTTTTTGGAGACCAAACTGGGTATATGTTTTTTTGATACAATAATTGTTATTTATGTGTATAATTTATGATTATTTTGACCACAGAATGTATTGATATTCTATTTCATAATTCTTCTTTGTAATCATTAATTTTCCTCTGAAATACTAACATTCCTATGATAATTTCACTTAAAAATTCCAATATATATCTTTAATATTTACCTTATTAATGTTTATATATTAACACGTATATAATTTCTAGGTATAGTATTATATATTCAAATTTATTTTTTTATCCAAGGAAATATCAGCAAATCTACATTCTTTACTAAATAAAATACTTCATGATAAGGTGAATTATTAATGAATTAAATTGATTATTTAATATATGAGTACTAATTAGATAATACTGATGTGGTTCGGACAAATTATTATATATCCCCATAATCCCTAAGTATTCTAATAAGATTAATAATTTGTAAAACATTTATTAAATTGGTTTATGGTGTATACCTACCCATCAATTTCAATCGATCTTGGTAAAATTTCTTGATGGTAAATGTATCATGATGTGTGATATCATGATGTCCAACAATAAATAATTTTTTTCATTGAGATGTAAATAATTATTATCCATGATATTTTCAGATTTATATTATCTTTTTATGGATTCTATTCTCATTTTATTGATTAAAATGAATGTTTTTCTAATTATATAACAATACATACTGATTAATCATTACCGAGTTATGGTAGTAAAATATTTAATTAATTAGCATGTTTTCTTATTTAGTTACCTTTCACTGTTGTTTATTATTAATGATTAAATATAGCTTCTTTTATTGTTATCCTTTATTGGGAATTTAAAATCACCCTTATTTTGTGTCTTTTCCCCAAGATTCCATGAAGTTTACTATGATTGATGTATGGGGGGTGGTAGGTGGAATAATGTTATTATCAAAAAAATTATTTTTTATTTTCATATTTAAAAAAAGAGTCAATTATCTATCTATATTACTAGAAATACATGAAAAATTAATTCATATGGATTTAATTTTTTTATCTTATTCCAATGTAATAAACCAATCATAAGATTATTGTTACTGGGTTTATGGACACTGCACACTACGTGTGATTAAGATTTACACTCTATAAAATGATATATAGTTCAAGGTCAGTCCATAATTAGTTTTTTGAAAAAAAACCCACTAGTATTAAAAGGCACACTACAGTGAAACATTCACAATGTTACTCATAAGTAAAATGTTAATTTTGATTTCTCAATGTTTACTCTACATCAACTTGTTATATTTCTAAAATGTTATAATTGTTAACTAGTTAGAAAATCTTCTTGAGAGTTCCCCAGATATATAGACCAGCATAGATTTCATTAAAAGAAAAAAAAATTGATTATGCTAATTCTAGGGAATAAGTTAACTATCACATCATTCATTATAATTTCATCCAACTATCTCTTGCCAATATTTCGATGATTTTTTTGGTGAATGAACATCTAAAAACATGAATATAGGATTAAAACCAAACCATTAGCAATCTCAGAGAATTCAAATGATAGATGATGGACTAACCAAACATAGAGTCCCTCCTTACAGATTTACTATATATAAACGTATACATCATCCTCAAAAATTACAAGATTCCATACTTTTCCCTCTATTTTGTTAATTTAATATTTCATCTACTAGTCTGAAGTACCTTCTAACTCTGTAATGGATAAATCATCCTTAATAATCATATTTATATTAGTTTCTATATCATATTCTTTTTTATTAATCTTTTTCAAAGTCCATGTATATTATACATAAATTCCCCACAAAAATATATTAAGTGTAACTCCCCAAATTAGTGACTGATTAAGGACCTTCTCATTATTAAAAATGGAATTAAAAAATTACTAGTTACTTTGTAAATTCCTAAGATAAATATATTTTTTTCAAAAAATTTAATTTGATAGATTACTGCAATTTAGATTGTAAGTTTAATTTAATAAGAATATAAACTATTTATATTTGAAATTCCCATTTTAAATAAAAATGATAATTTAATATATTTTGTGAATTCATTAAAAAATTGAATTTATATATTTCGTAATAATAATTTTCAAAAATTTACTTATTTTGGGGACTTATTTTATCAATATTATCATAATAAGAGTATTCACTCACTTCGAAAAAAATATATTTTTATGTAAAGAAAAGAAATTTCCAAATTTGTTAAAATCTCAAACATTTATTATTCGAAAATTAAAAAAAATATATTAAAACATTAGTAATATAAAAAATTAATTTTATAATGATCAAGTAAATATTTTTATAAATAAAAATTTCAATAAACATTTTAAAAAATTTAGCAAATATATTAATGAAAATATTTGTTTCATCTTTTTTCTTTTAGAAAATTTTTACATTGTGGAAAAATGATTCTGAGTTATTTTAATGTTACATAATTTTTAACTAAAATTTTTTTATGAACATAATATCATTATAATATATTGAATTCATAATATTATCTTAAACATAAATATTGTGCTTAAAATATAATGTTTTCTAAAAATGTATTTTTTCATGTTTTATTTTATATTTATAAAATAATTTTTTCATTAAAATATATATATTTTTAACAATTTAATTTCATAATTCTAAATTTAGGATTAAAATTATAAAAGAATTCAAATTCTGTTTTTATTCATTAAAAAATATACAAATGTAAAAAAAATTATCTTAGTAAAATCTTAAAATGGTAAAAGCAAAATTATTAATGAAAATGATATAAAAATATTTAAACCATGTGTGGATAAATTATTTTAGACATAAAATACCATAAACATATAACTAATATATTTCATGAAATTCTTTATTAACATTCATACTGAAACATGTGCCCACTTTTCATTAAATATATTCATAACTCAAAAATTTCCATCACATAAATTCTAAAAGGAGACTCATAACATATGACACACCACACATAAAATATACATTATTATTAACCCAAAAATTTTATTATTATCAAATCAACATTTTCCCCATGTCTTGGTTTCTTTTATGTTTCAAAAATTATGTTATGGTTCCCTAAGGTGGTGACCAAAATAGAATATCCAAAATGAGAGGTAATATTTTCCACTAAACCTTATTAATTATTTTATACATCAACCCCAAAAGATCTTATTTGAATATTGGTATGATAAATATATTAATATTATTTTTAGTATATTGGTATACTCAAGAAACGTCAAATTTTAAACCTTCTAGGAAAAAATTTGAGTAGAACAAAAAACATCATCATGCGTGTGTACGGACTACCTTCTCCATAATCAACATGTTCAATTCTATCACCAAAATTTATAGAAAAATTAAAAATGTTAAATAAAAATATAATATGTTATAATATCTTAATAATTTGTAAATTAATATTTATATTATTTTATACTTCCATTTTATTCTACAAGTATGAGGGTTTTGTTTCTGTGTACATGGGGAGTACCACATCAATGTGATGAAGTTTTTATTTTTTTCTTCCATAGAGATTATAACTCAGGTTATTGAACATGTATATCGTGTATAGAAAGTTTATTTATTAAAACATTAACATTTTGGTAAGATAATATTATACATACCATAAGTAATATTTATAATAAACTATTATTGTAAATTAATCTACTACAATGGACAAATCAATGTATGTTTTTTAATTCGTTTCCATTCATAGAAAAAAAATTACCTTTTTAAATTATGAAATAATGTAATAATAAATGATATTAGAGTATAATTTTTTTGATATTATGAATATATTCAACTATATTATGACCTTGGTTATTATACGTTGAATGTTTTTGTGAAACTGATTGATGAAAATAAATTAACAATGAGAAGTGTAGATGAAATAAAAAATTAGTGACATTTAATGATAAATAACCCTTATAAAAATAAAAATAAAATATTAAGGTTCCTAGAAATATTATTAACAAATATAATTTTATGATTGAGGATGTTAATTGAAATACTAGGGTTTTTTCATATAATAGGTTATGGATTCATCAAAAAATATCCTAAAATGAGATACCTTTCCATAAATGACTATAATTTAATTTAAGTTATGTGTATAATAATAACTGGATAAACAATTTCCGGAATAATCATTATATTTTTAATTTTGTCTTGAAAAATAGGGTTTATCTCTTTTAGGATGTCTATTAGAATATTTTTAATGTTCTAAGGGTTTTTCATCTCAATTTCAAATATTTGATACATGTATTGTATTATGCCTGTGACTTATTTTATTTCATGTACAAAATACATAATTTAGATGTTATTATATGGAATACAAACTTTTTATGGTGTTGATATTCGATTTTTAAATCCTTTTCTTTCAATATTTTTTTATTTAAATTCTCCTTAATTGTGTAAGGTGATTTCAAGAATCAAATATTTATCATGGGGTATTACCACTCTTCTTTTATTTTAGTCTATAGATTTTTATTTATTAAAACCTATGGGGATCACATATTTTAATTCCAAATTTTATTAGGGAAATTACGTTGTAAAAAAATTATTTCTCCCGGGTTGTTATATTTTTTAATTAAAATGAACATTTGTGAAGATTAATTTCAGTTCCATTTTATAGTTTATATATATATATATATGTATTTAAATATCCCAAATGTTCTCTAATAACTAGAGTAAAAAAAATTATTGGAAATTATCTTTTTATTACAATTTAATATTCTAAAAAAATGTTAATTATTATTTTAATGATGGTGGTTTTATAAAAATGCATCTTTAAATTCATTAAGGTATTTTATTTTCAATAATAATATATTATTCATTTATATTTCCCTTTTAAAATTTTAATTTATTTCAAGATACGATATTATTAATCGAATATTTTTAATTAAATTTTTTATGCTTATTTCCCAACATTTAAAAAATAGTTTTTCTTAAAGTCACTCTAATATTATATCTTTTTTCAAATGATATTCAGAATTGTTGTTTAATAAAAAACATAATTATGTGGTTTTTATTACATTTTTAATGGATTTTTATCCAATTAAGTAAGATTTCCAAAATCTAATTTTATTCTATATTTTTAAATACCCATTTTAGGTGATCATGTTTTCAGTATCAAATTATCATAATTTTATATTGGATACCATTTGGAAATGTTATGAAACCAATTTTTATTTTCTCGGTTATATATTTTAAAATAAATGATTTTACAACTTATGGAACTCATATATGTATTTGATTATAGTAGGGGTCCAATATCTCTCTCTAGTTAATTACATAATGTTTTGTAACACATGAGATGATTTAATGTAATAGGAATGAGATGTGGATGACCATTTTCCCTAGTTTATTTTGAGAATGATATACAGAGGTCTTTTAAACACAAAATGAATTTAAAAATAGATTTGTTATAGAATTCATGGATCACTAAGTGTTAAAAAACACCACTTCGTTACATCCAAGCCATGTAATCAAATGTTTGTCACTTCTTTGATGTGAATTTTGAAAATCTGACACACACGGTAACGATGAATATATTATTTCTAGTTCGATAAGAAAAGAATATTTTTTGTGAATAGTAACCTACCCTTATGAATATTAAAATAAACTTATGAATAGTGATATACCCTAATGAATTTAACCTTACCTATGATAGTATATATATAATATTCTTATTGGAGTATGATATAATTATATTTTGGAATGGGTAAATAAATGTCTAAAAACTATTCTTCAAATAAATTAGGATTTTAATTAAATATTAAATTAATCAAATATATAAAATTATATTTGAAAAATGGACTTCATTTTTTGGATTCTACATATCGAGAAATGGTTGGGTTGAATTATTGGTAATTTTTGAATTATGTGAAATTTTCATGGTTAGTGATATACAATAATTAAAAAAAGATAAATATACTAATTATAGAGTCATGTATGATATTATATAGATGTAAGCCTAATTGATTCTGATTCAAATGATAAAATTAGTATTCATTTCTAGGGAATAATCATTATTCCTTGTCTTCTAGATTATTAATAACTTAATGAATATAAAATTAAGAAATACCATATCCCCTCCACAAAAAACCCCTCATCACTCCCTCTTCTTTTAACTCTTCTCAAGCCTTGTGTCTTCTCCAAAATCTGCCCAAATATCTTCACATCCTCCTCTCCCACCTCAATCAACCCTTGGTATAATAAAAATACAAAAAACACTCCCTTAAACGGGCTCTCAAGGAAGTTCAGTTGAAGAGGTAAATTTTAATTTTCAATTATTTGTCATTCATTTATAGTTCATTTGTTTTCCCTTTATATTGTTACCTATCCTTTTCCAAATGTTGTGATGACTCTATTTACATACATGTAATATAATTTATTAATTATAGTGTAATAACTTATAATCATATTTTATTTTTACCTTATTTTATACTATAAGAAAGAACACCATGTAAGACGTGTCAATTTACCACATTCAAGGACGATGGGCTTTCGATTTCTATTATCATTATCAATTATGGTCATCATACCATTATTAATATGGTTTAAGCAGATTATTATATATGTAATATACTCTATGTAAGGTTATATAATCCCTTTGTATAAATGGTATTAATTTATAAATAAAAATGAGTTCGTTGTAATCAAAACCCAAAAATTAACTTAAACAGTTATCATTAAGGTTTTATATAATAATTCATCCTCATGTCATGTAACCAAAATATATAAATGAACACTAACACCTGTAGATGATCATAAATAATATGAGAATTCAAATATATATATTTACATATTTTCCACATGAACACCATTACTTAATTACAAAGAAAACTATTAGGAATATAATGAAAACAAACACTACAGAAAAACAAAAATAAATATAATAACTTATCAAGAAGGGAATAAATGAACTAAAAAGAATTATGATAAACTAAATACATGCCTAATATGTTCTTAAATATTTTATTAATATGTCTAATTTCATATTCTTGGACCATAATATCAAGATCAGAAAACTTTCTGTCTTAAGTTAAGGGTTTTCTATATCTCACTTCCACTTTTGAGAGGTTTCCCATATTAACAATTAATACTTGTGTATGGTGAATTTATAATTCCCATTGATGTAACACATCTTTAATATAATTATTTTTATTTTATTCAATTTATCATTTTAATATTATTAATTATTGGGCATATGAATCAATTGATTACAAAGTGGTAATGGTTTTATCACCAGAACCTCTATTTTCATTGGGTAACATTATTGTCTAATTACCTCAGTGAAACTCTTTTGAATTATTATTTAATCATCATAAATTATAATTTAATGTTATATATATGTTAAATTAACAGAATCATTCCTTATTTTATGGACAGTTACATGTTTTAAAAGGAACATTGCAAATTATTTCTGAAATACAGCCCCGATTCAAGGGATATTTTCAAATTCTTACATGTTTTCAAGTGTACTCAAAAATATGTTTTATTCTACCCATTTTTTTATAAAAATATTATTTTTATCATGAAAAATAATATTGTATCATTTCATGATTTAGGATAAAAAAATTTCATTTCCACTTTAAAATTTTCATTAAATCTATCCTTAAAATGATCTAAAAATGTTTATTTATGAAGACTCTTAAGAACTTTTTTTACATGATTTGACACCAGTGGAACATCATTTATGCCAAAAATAATATTAAATTGTCAGAGTATTTTATTTAATGGGATATATATGTTTATAATATGGTTTCATGGAAAATATAAATGATTTTACAAAAAATAATATTCTTTCAAAAGTAAATTTTTTTCTCAACTCTCATTTACATTTGTGAGATATATGCCTTGTTTAACACATATTTATATCTTGTGGTGTTTTTACAACCCCTTCATAAATCATATTAAGTGTCTCCTTTTTCTCATTATATTCTAAGGGAATATGATTTTAATGTTTCAAGGTGGTATGGGACACTTTGAAATGTTTAAGGATTATTTCCTCAAGAATATGTCAATGGTCTAATTTATATATATGTTCATCTTTGTTAACATACATTGTCGAATGTTGTACATAATTGAGGTTTATCTATTAATATATTATCTAAAATATATTTTTGAATGTTTTCTTTTTATTTGGACTATGGATGTTCTATTATGGTATTTTTAACCATATTATTCTGAATTATAAATTTTTTTGATCATTGATTGGGTAATGTTATTTAAATTTCATATGTTAGTTTCCAAATGAATGTATATATATATTATGGTCAACAATTTCATATGAAGAAACCATTGGAAATAGTAAGTGTTGGGTGGGGCCCTCTATATCCCCTCGGAGCATCAGTAGGTCTCATGAGACAAACTATGGTCTTGGCACATAGCCTTGAAAAATAATTATTTATGGTCTTGGAACCAGGCCTTGATGGTGTGGTTATGTTGTCCCAAATTAGGAATTCCCCCATTATGAAAATAGATTTTTATGGTTCATTTGGTTATTCTACTAGTACAATACCATTGATTATGTTTATTTATGGAATTGCACACTTAGCTCTTATTCCTGACATAATGTGTTCATGTTTTTGTTTAAGGCACATGTTTTTATGTATTCAACAAACCTAATGCTTTTGTTATGATATCTTCTACTTTATTTCGTACCCTTACCAATAGTTTGAGCTTACTGCTTGTAGTTGTTTTTAATTCCCCATGTTAAGAGGAAGGGGACATTTATTGAGTTTCCAAGGATGTAGTTCATTATCTTTTGTTCTATATCATATTTTGTTTCATTTAAAAATGTAAAATGTGTTATATGAATGTATCTAGTTTCTTACAGACTACTATAATGATCGGTCCACCATGATGCTTATTCCTTGTTCAGATACCAATGTAATCAAATAAGGCACTGGATCCAGGAATATATTGGAGGGTCCTTACAGTTGGTATCAGAGGAAGATTAGTAGAATCCTTGGGAACTACATTTAGAATATAAAGATTACAAAACAAAGCCCTAAGATGGTCATTGAGGATAAATAAACAAGAACATCATATAATTTTTGTAAGTAATATATTATGTGGAACTTTCATGAAAATAAAACCTAGTCTAGATAGAAACAAGTATTGTTAGATCCAGCATAGTGGTACCTTGGATTGAAAACTCCAACATGGAGTTTCGAGCATGACATAGGGTATCCTGGTACACAACAACGGACCTTATTGAACTCTTGGTTTGACAATCCCCATGGATATGTGTAGGATAATTAAAATTTTATTTACCAACCATTGTGAGGGATTTAAATCCCCAAAGTCACAAACATATATGGTTCTAGGATTTATGATGCATAAATGTATGCTATGTGCTATACCATGTTTATAGTTATAGATAGTTCATAATTTTATGAGCAAATTTATAGTATGGTTTTGATTAAATACACCGCCTAACAAAAAGAATGATAACTTCCATAATGCATGGGATGCAAAGAGTAAAAAGCTTCATATCTCTAATGATCTTAATCCATCTTTCCAATGGAATATTTTCTCCCATTTATCCTCATAAAATAATGAAATAATATCATGGGGAAATATGTAGGTAAGGACTTCTCTGAGTCCAATGGATTTGAATGGATGAAAATGAATAAGAGGTTGGAAGAGAGATATGAGGATAAATGGAATAAGGGAATGTAGTGTTTTCCCAAATTTGATAACTGTTTAATGAATCACCATTGTAAATGCTTGAATGGAATGGTTGTTTGCTATAGGTGTGGAGAAAAAGGACACAATGGTCATGGTTGCAAGGGTAAGAAAATTGTTTCTAATGCACAGTGCTTCAATTGCAATGAGATGGGACACTATCTGAATCATTGTCCCAACAGTCAAACGAATATACCCCAAATGATGATTTTGGATAATGAACATGTTATTACGCTTACGTAGATAATGTATAATGATTAATATTCCTAGTCTAGAATCATTCCGTTTTTTTATTTTTATAGTAATGTATTGGTTGTATGAATTATGAGATATATAATTATGGAACTCCATTACTCTTTCATTATGGATTTGAGGTCATTTGATGAATGGTATAATGGAAAAGTGATTCAGTGTAATGTAAAAAAATTTAGAAAAAAAACATGATTGAGGGAAATACAACACTAAATATATATCTAATGATGATATAGAGATGAAGAAATGATTCATTGATATAAGTATTGGCTACCTTGGAACTCATCATTTTATTTTCGATAAGTGGTTTATGCTATGATCAATGTAGTTTGCATCAGTTTTGGATTTAATGAATATATCCAATAACATGTATCATACTGAAGGAATGTTGAAGAATGCATGTTTCCAATATGGTTTTTACGGTTATTCCAGTTATTATGATATTTCAAGAGGATACATGATGAAGATATTCACATGTTTGGAATGTGATTTTTAGATCTACTTCTTATTGATTAAGGGTTATTGATATGTTCATCTTGGAAATTTTGAGGACATCATTATAATATATTGAACCCTTATATTTTGGATGTTATTAAGAATTTGAAATTGTATAAGTTGATCATTGTATGAGCTTTTAGAGGATACTTTATTACTTAAAAAAATGGCGTAACCCATGCTATCTGATAAGGTATAGACAGTTAATCTACAATTAATGGATGAGATTATAAGAAGAAATGTATATTTATTCACTTATTGAGTGGAATAATTAGACGAATCATAGAAAATAGTATTAAATAAATTTTTCCTCTTATCATTATCAATGATAATATTGATAAATTATTTTATTATTTTGTAGTAGTGAACATTTATCTAAACATTCACTCTATCATGTTCCATAAAATCTTCAAAGTTAGATTATTCTTGCAGGTACAGTTTTTTTTCTTCCAACTAATGACATATCATTCAAAATAATTCTTTTTTGGGTGACCACCTCATCCCCATTAACATTTTTGAGGGATATTTTATTAACCCTATTTCTGATTTGGGTTTCCATAAGGGTATTTTCAAGTATCAACCATTAACATTCGAAGTCCAATATGAAATTTTAAGGAAGAATTTTTTTTAAGGAGGGGATAGTGTAACCCCCTATGAAATTACAAATAGAATTATAATAGAATTCATGGAAGAATAAGTCTCTAAAAAACCCCACATTGTTGTAACCTAGAAATGTAAACAAAACATTATCACTTCTGTGATTTGAATTTCAGAAATCAGATAATAACGGCAGTAATGAGTCAGTTTTTTCGAGTCAAATATGAAAAAAATTGGCAAATAGTAACCTCCCCTTAGGAATAGTAATATACCCTTATGAATATAGATATACACTAATTAATAGTAACCTTATTTATGATAGTATATTAATAATATTCATGTTGGAGTACAATATACCTATGTATTGGAATGAGTAAAGAACTGTTTTAAAAATATTTTTTTAGAATAAAATGTAATTTTAATTAAATATTAATTTAATCATATTTAAAAAATCATTTTTAAAAAATTGGACTTCATTTTTGGATTCTGCATATCAAAAAATGGTTGTGGTGAATTTTTGGGATTTTTTTGAAATACAAGGATTTTTGATAAATACTGAAAAACCATAATTTACAAAATAAGCTAAATAAAATAATTATAGAGTAATGTATGATATCTGGCTAATGTAACCCCAATTGATTCGAATTCACATGATACAATTACTATTCCTGGTCATGGAAGACTTGTTATTACTTGTCTTGTGGATAAATAACAAATTAATGAATATAAAATTGAGAAATCCCCTCTCCCCTCCATTATAAACACCCCCATCACTCCATATTCTCTTTACTCATTTCAATACTTTTTCCTTCTAAAACTTCTATCCATATATCCTCCCATAATCACATCCTCCCTCTAGAAAGCCTTGGTCTCATAAAAAATTCAAAAACACTCCCTTAAATAGGCTCACAGGGACGTTTTTCTCAAAAGGTAAATTCCTCTTTTCAATTCGTTATCTTTCCTTTCATGTTCATTTGTTTTATTTTTCAATTATTACCTCTGCTAATCCAAAAGTTGTAATCACTCCTGTAACATACATGTATTAGTATTTTTTCACGACAGTGTAATAAGTTATCATCATCTCTTCCTTTAACCATCTTTTATACTAGTAGAAATAAAACCTTCCAAGATGTTTCAATTTACTAAATTCAATGACAATGGGCTTTAGATTTCTATTATCATTCTCAATTATGGTCATGAATACATTATTTCTATGGTTGAACCAAATTATTATATATGTTATATACCCTATGTATGGTTCTATAATCCCTTTTTAAATATGGTACTTGGATATAAATAAAAATGTGTTTGTTGTAATAAAAACCCACAAATTGACTCAAATCAGTTATCATTAATGTTATATATAATAATTAATTATCATTTCATGTAACCAAATTATATAAATGACCATTAACACCTATATACGTTCATAAATAATATGTGAAATAAATTTTATAGATTTACATCCATTCAATATGAACTCCATTTCTTATGAATAAGTGAACCGATTATGAAAATAATGAAAACGAACACCATAGAACACCAAAATTCAATATAATAACTTATCACGAATGTAATAAATGAACTAAATAGAATTATGATAAAAGAAATACAAATCAAATAGGTTCTGAAATAAGTTAATAATAAGTATTATTTCATACTCTAGGACCATATGTTCATGATCGGAACACATTCATACATAAGGTAAGGGGTTTCTTTATTTTGCTTCCATTTTAGTGAGGATTCCAGTATTCACTACTAATACTTGTGTATGGTTTATGTATAATTACTTTTGTTGTAAAATATAATGAATATATTTATTTTCATGGTATTCAATGTATCATTTTAATATTATTAATTTTGGGGCTTATAATTAGATTGATTACGAAGTGGTAAGGCGTTTTCCACCCCAACCTCCATTTTCACTTGAGATACTTTTATTGTCTAATTACCTCAATTAAAATATTTTTTATTATTATGTATTCCTAATAAATTTTATTTGTGTTATATATATGTCCAATAACAAGAATCATTCTTTATTTTATAGATAGTTAGATGTAACACCCCAGGTAAATAAGGAATATAAAATCTTTATATTTATCCATAATTGTGAATAAAATATTAATATTACATTAAAGGGGATTCTATGTTCGATGGTGTACCCAATACGCAACAACGAGTTTCATGGGAATCTTCTGTTGCACTCTAATAATAAAATAATATTATTTTAAATGGTAGTTAACGCCTAGCCATTGTAATGGCGGGAATGAACAGAACTAACTAAAAAATGATTATATATGTTTTTCAAATATTTTTACTCTTTACAATAAATGTTAGAGAATTAAAAATGAAAATGAGTCCAGTTTTTAAGCGTAAACATTCTAATATTCAATAAAAGGTTGATTAACCGCATTTTGATGGAGAACCCCTTTTAAATACACCTTTTGAAAATTTTATTAGCTCTTTTTTCAAAATAATCATATTATTTATGATTGGGACATTGAAATTTACCTTAGGATAATTTATGGTATTTTTCTGACAATGTTCATTTTTAAATGAATAGTGAAAAATACTGCATTTTACATCAAAACTGCTTTTTCATATAATTTAATTACATGGTTATATTATATTTTTAATTTGTTTTAAAGTGTAATTTGAATATATTTTTACCATGTAATTAAATTATGGTCATTGGGATTAATTTCACTTTTGAATTAGGCATAAACTAGTGCCAAACTTTTCATAAATATTGTTTCTAAAAAAACCCGCTATTTGTTTTGACAACGGGAAGTTTTTTTAAATTAATTATTGCAATTTATGTGTTAGGAATTTGGTAAAATGAATTACATATTTTGAAACAGAAGGTAAAAATTATTTAATTAAGACTCTTTTGTTTTTGGACATTATGAATAGTAACAACGGTAATTATCTTTAATTATCTTGATTAATGAGTAATTGGGTAGTTAAAGATAATAAGATAATATCATAATAATAAAAAATGACCACAAAATGTGTCCTAAGGCTACTGGTTGTCACATGGCCGACCATGGGACGCCTTGTGCCAAACTTGGGGGCCCCATGGAATCACTTATGTGAGAAAGTGACTTTTTTTTTCTTTTTATATTTAAAGAATGCTAAATGTAACAAAGAATGTATCACCTAAGTAAAATATTTTTAATTTTTTCTACATAAAATATATTTTGGACTATAAATTTTCTTTTTAAAGATAAAATTATTTCCTACATCATAGTATTTGTTTTATAATTTTTAGACATTGAATAAATTAAATTATTTGTGACATCATGATGATGCAGCGATCACCTCATTATTTAACGATTTCAATAAAATAGAAAGATAACGTAAAATCTAAGACCTACACATGTCCAAAACATATTTTATGTGTGTATTTCGAACCCTTAACACCTTATACTAGAAACACATCAATGTGGGACCATTAAAATCCGAAACTCATTTGAAAATAAAGTTACATTTTATACCTTTCCAAGAGTGCCCCTCCACTCCTCTTATAAAAGGCCCCCACCTCTACCACCTTACCCACACATCCAAAACCTTTGGCTCGGCCAACCCCTGCCCATTTTGTCTCTCCACATCCCTCTCTAACTCCTTGAAGCCTTACATTGGGCAAAATCCTTTCCAAGGAAGCCTTTGAGCTCAAATCAAAGGAAGTTGCCCGATTTTAAGGTAATGTCTTGGCTTGAGTCCTTTTATTTTATTTTGCTTCTCCAACCCCCAAAACTCTTTTAATTATTTTATTTTGTAACAAATATATTATCTAAAATATACTAGGATGTTTTTATAATAATTATTCATGCTACACTTACACACACCTATATCTAATGGTTAAAGAACATACTGTTTCCGTGGATGGTGAATTTCTGCCTCCCGAAACGATGATTGTTCAACATTCTATTAACACATTCAAAGGTGTCCATTAAGATGTCACTATATTTATATATGCTATATAATATGTTTATGTTTTCCTTATGCTTCTATATTTTTCATTTATGGAATAATTTTATGGTTTCCATTATGGGTAAACGTGATATCTTCATTTTTGGAAGTGCGGACTACCGCCCCATCAAAGTGATTTGATTCGTTCATTCCATATGTGGGAAATATAAAGGTTGTAATTAATGGTATTACAAATGTTATCCTACTAGAATTCTAGTATACCTTTATATATTTATTTTTTCATTCAATTGAATACAAAAAAAAGAAATGAAAGTTGCGTTCGTGCGTACGTACGGCTTACCGTCTCCATGAACGGTACATTTCATTTCTTATCTCCAAATGTTATGTACTATTATAAGTACATATATATAATGGGAAAAAAATGAAAGTAGCGTTCATGCGTACGTACGGCCTACCGTCTCCATGAATGGTGCTTTTAATTTTTTATCTCCAAATGCTATGGAATAGTATAAAATTAATATATACTTGATATATATGATATTAAAAACATAAATAATATTTTTGAGATGATGTACCTATAACTACATGGAAAATTATTTTCCATCAAGTTCAATTTTTACTCATGTACTGAACATCGACAAAAACGTCTGATACGAACTCACTTTATTAACCAATTATTATAACATTATAATATGAGATATGAACTGAATAATAATATTTAAAGGAGGTCCTTAAGAAATTATAAATTGACCAAATTTTATTATTTAGGAGATTAAATAACGATAGAGTCATGTCGGACACGAGGTAAGGGATCCTACTCCTCTTTTTCTTTTTAAGTACAAACTTTTATGTCATTCCTTTTAATCTAATCTTTCTTGTGATTGGGATGTTATTATATATTAATCTTACTGTAATTTTTATGTTCATATGATGAGAGACCCTATTCTCTCTCATCAATCCATTATGGAAGTTTTGAGTGGCGCCGTTAGGCTGCTGAATTTTCGTAGGAGATCTAACCTCTCTCTTTCTCTTTAAGTACTCTCCTTTATGTCACTTCTTTTAATCTCCTCGTTGTTATTATGGGGGTTGTTCTTTTATATTCCTCTTGATGTACATTTTATTTTAATGTGATGAGATACCCTATTTGATCTCATCAATCCATTTTTGTGGCACCGTTAGGCAACCGAGTTTCTGTAAGGGATTTTTCATCTCAATCTTATTTCCATGAGATTTATGCTACATTTGCCAAAATTTCCTTTGAGTGGTGTATCTAATGACCATTATTTTAATCATTGTGTACTATTCTTTCATTTATGAGTATTTACATCAATGTTGTATTGTCCTTCTTTCCCGGGGTGTATGTTTCGAAAGATACCCATGTCGGTAAGGGAACCTTTCACCCTCCTCTTTTTAAAAGACTTTTTTGTTATGTCTTTTAATTCACATAATATTATGTTGGGATATGTTCTTATATATCCTTATTGATGTAAATATTATGTCCAAGTGATGAGATACCCTTTTTATCTCTCATCAACTATTTTTCTTAAGAGACGCCATTGGGCTGTCTAATTTTTGCAAGGGAACTTCTTAAACCAATTTCGATTCTTTGGGATAAACTTGTACACCTTGAATATGTAATTCTATGATTATGTGTGAATGTCCTCTGATTGTTTTACACTTCATACCCACTTATATTTCGTTTATTCGTTTGTCACAAATAATTATGTAACTAATTTATCATTAATCCAAGGATACTTTCTTTGTAAGGGACTTCTGTCTCAATCTCCTTTCATTGAGGCATATTTTGTTTTATACACAACATTCTTTTATACAGTGTATAAACCCCTTTGACTTTTACTTTTATATACAAAAAATTATCTTTTTCTATGAAGAATTTTACAAAATGAAAAAAAGGAATGTTTCTTTTAACGTACGCGGTGACAACGACCTTTTTCGTCTTCGCGAGTATTATTTGGTCTTTGGCTTCCTGAACAAGCCGTAATGTTTTTTTAAAATGACATAAATACCATATACTCTTTTATTTATTTTGGTATTGAAAATCGTTTTTATAATTGATTTGTTATGTCAATATATTTAAGTGATATATTGTTATCAAAGTTTGGAAATGTTTTTTTCCATTATATTTGTTTTATGTCTTATGATTTTTATAATGGTACTTGGACATTTGACGGGTGGTTACGTGATAAACCATATGATGGGTGGTGTCGTGAATACCAAGATGCATGGTTACGTTATAACCTCCAATGAATTGGGTATGGAAGTCGGCCGTATGGCTATTCCATTAAGTATATATGGAAGTTGGCCGTATGGCTATTCCATTAAGTATGTGTGGAAGTCGACCGTATGGTTATTCCATTTAAGTATGTTTATGTCCCAAGTTACCTTTATATGATATGTGTTCTTTATATAGGTTTTATGGTAATCTTTTGGTTACAAAAGGGTATGTAATGAACTTTTATTCAGTAAGGAGTTTTTACTACTTCGAAAAGGTGAAAAGTATTACTTTGATAAAGTATACATGGTTTACTTGTTGTTTTGAAAAACTAACAGTTTTCATTCTTTTTGTATCCCTTACTGAGCTTTTTATGCTCATAGCAAGTTTTTGAAATGTTTTTCACAGGACTTAACGTGGAATAGGGTCATGGATGGGATCAAGGGAAAGTCATGCTACCTAAAACATGGAACTAGACATGTTTCTTTTTAAGATTTTTTATTTTATGGAAACTTAGTATAAGTGTCTACTTTTTAATCTTTTGAGATGTAATAGTTATGTGCTATTTCTCTAAAACTCTAAACCTCAAAAGATCCTCAATGTGAATTATTCATTTAATTCAATATTAAGTAAGGTTTAAGGTCGGGGCCTTATAGTTGGTATCAAAGGTCGGTTTAGATAACTTTAGTGGTTAGGGTATCCTCTAAGCATAAGTGACATTACCATAATGGTTCGGATTTCAGAAAGAGTCTTAGTTTTAGATAATGTGAATGAGTATGTATATATTAGTGTTTATCTTCCACATTAGTACATGATGGTTTTGTGGATATACACACACTGACATTTCTTTTTTTAGAATATGGCTGGATCTAGCAGGCACCAAAGTGACAATAGGTTTGAAGGAAATGGTGGTGGTTCTCTGATTAAGACATCGGATGAAATGAGGGATTCAATGAGGAAACTCACGGTTGTTCTAAACCAACTATCAAGGAGTCATGATCAACCACTTGTACCATGGTATGTTCTGTAATGTATCATGTACGAGATGACCAATCGATGTGGAAGTTCAGGTAATAATTATAAAGGTAACCATTAGAGTTTATATGATCCTTACTTTTGAGTTAATTATGGGTTATTATATGATATGATGGAAAATGAAAGGAATGAGATAAAATTGAGGTTAAAATATGTTATGATAATTTTTGATGATTTTATCTCATTTTGGGGAATGTTTTAAAGTTATATAGTTTTGGAAAAAGGACAACACACAGACTGTGTGACAACCCGTCACGTCGGACAATGATGCGGGAATTAAACCCACAACCAAAGTGCGACTGGTATTTATCGCCTACCACTGGACTATGTGAAGTCCCTGGTTAGTTTGACTAATTATTTTTACTTATATGATTTTAGGAATCAAGAGAAAGTTCATTTTGGGTTATCTATGAAAATTTATTAACCTATCATGGAGGATATGTTATTAGGTTAATTACTTTTCAATACGAGACTTTAAGAGAAACTGATGTTATTTAGAGATAAATGTTACGATTTAACTTGGAAGACTATGAGACTAAATCCTTCAAATATTTGGGTTTCAATATTAGTTTGGTTTATTTTGAAGTATTTTATCGAATATTTGTTTATTGAATGGTCTTTTTTGAACTTTGGGTATTGTTTGATAAATTTTGGAGATTAAGAATAGATTTTCTTTTTATAAAGGGTTATCCTTTTCTGTATTATCTGATCTTGTACTAACCTTTTTGGTTTTGGTTTTGGTTAAGGTCTAAATATATGGGAAGTATATAGTTCTCTTTTTTTGGATTAGGTGATTCTCTAGAAGTTGATTATAGTACTCTTAATGTGAACAAGTCTTCCTAAATACTCTTCTTCTGAAGAAAATATGAGTTTGTGTAAGGAATCTATTAAAAGTTAAAAGTCAACATGATAAGTGATAATGTTTCCTTATGAATAAATTCCTCAATAAAAAATAACTTAAAACAAAAATGTTGTCTACTAACTTTTCCTACTGGGGAATCGAATACCGTTTAACTCATCACAAGTTTGTGATTTTCTTATGATTAACATTCTTCTAGACATGTTTACTATCACTCTCCATCAGAACCTGACCATTTGTTTTTTTCCTCCATGTCCATATTTTCATTCTTGGAATACTAGTATGGGTTAACTTGGGTGACCTTTGTACTTATATTTATTTATTTTAAAGTGATCGTTTTACCGACTCTTGTTCCGATGTGGGACTTTCAAGGATGTTTCCAAGCCCAATTTTAAAATTGCGAGGACACAATTCCCAAAAGGGGGGAAGGATGTAACACCCCAGGTAAATAAAGAATATGACATCTTTATATATATCCAAATTTTTAAATAAAATATTAATATTACATTAAAGGGGATGTTGGGATCGATGGCGTACCCAATACGCAACAACGAGCTTCTTGGGAATCTTACGTTGCACTCTAATAATAAAATAATATTATTTTAAATGATAGCTAACGCCTAGCCATTGTAATGGCGGGAATGAATAGAACTAACTAAAAAATGATTATATATGTTTTTCAAATATTTTTACTCTTTAAAATAAATGTTAGAGGATTAAAAATGCAAATGAATCCAGTTTTTAAGCGTAAACATTCTAATATTCTTTAAAAGGTCGATTAACCGCCTTTTGAGGGCGAACCCCTTTTAAATCCACTTTTTGAAAATTTTATAAGATCTATTTTTCAAAATTAACATATTATTTATGATTGGGACATTGAAATTTACCTTGGGTTAATTTTTAGTATTTTTCTGACAATGTTCATTTTTAAATGAATAGTGAAAAATACTGCATTTTACATCAAAACTGATTTTTCATATAATTTAATTTTATGGTTAGATTATCTTTTTAATTTGTTTTAAAGTGTAATTAGAATATATTTTTACCATGTAATTAAATGATGGTCATTGGGATTATTTTCACTTTGGAATTAGGCATAAACAAGTGCCAAACTTTTCAAAAATATTGTTTCTAAAAAACCCTCTATTTATTTTGACAACGGGATGTTTTTTTAAATTAATTATTGCAATTTATGTGTTTGTAATTTGGTAAAATGAATTAAATATTTGGAATAAGAAGTTCCAAATTATTTAATTAAGACTCTTTTGTTTTTGGACATTATAAATAGTAACGACGGTAATTATCTTTAATTATCTTCATTAATGAGTAATCGTGTAGTTAAAGATAATAAGATAATATCATATTAATAAAAAATGACCACAAAATGAGTCCTAAGGCTACTGGTTGTCTCATGGACCACCATGGGATACCTTGTTCCAAACTTGGGGGCTGCAAAGAATCACTTTTGTGAGAAAGTGACTTTTTATCTTTTTATTTTTAAAGAATGCTAAATGTAACAATGAATGTATCACCTAAGTAAAATATTTTTAATTTTGTCTAAATTTATGATCTTTTGGACTATAAATATTAATTGGAAAGATAAAATTATTTTCTACATCATAGAAGATTTTTTATAATTTTTAGACATTATATAAATTAAAATATTTATGAAATCATTATGATGCAGCGATGACCTCATTATTTAACGATTTAAATAAAATGGAAAGATAATGTAAAATATAAGACCTACACATATCCAAAACCTATTGTATGGGTGGATTTAGAACCCTTATCACCTTATACTCAAAACACATCAATTTGGGACTATTAAAATCCGAAATGCATTTGAAAATAAAGTTACATTTTATACCTTTCCAAGAGTGCCCCTCTACTCCTCTTATAAAAGGTCCCCACCTCTACCTCCTTACCCACATGTCCAAAGCCTTTGGCTCGGCCATCCCCTGCCCATTTTGTCTCTACACATCCATCTATAACTTCTTGAAGCCTTACATTGGTCAGAATCCTTTCCATGGAAGCCTTTGAGCTCAAATCAAAGGAAGTTACCCGATTTTAAGGTAATGTCTTCGCTTGAGTCCTTTTATTTTATTTTGCTTCTCCAACCTCCTAAACTCATTTTATTCTTTTATTTTTTAAAATATCCAGTATCTTCAATATACTAGGATTTTTTTTATAAAAATTATTCGAGCTAAACTTACACAAACCTACATCTAATGGTTAAAGAACATATTGTTTCTGTGGATGGCGAATTTCTCCCTCCCGAAACGATGATTGTTCAACATTCTTTTAACACCTTCAAAGGTGGCCATTAAGATGTCAATATATTTATATATGATATATAAAATGTTTATGTTTTCCTCAATCTTATATATTTTTCATTAATTTCATACCTTTATGGTTTCCATTATGGGTAAATGCGATATCTTCATTTTAGGAAGTGCGGACTACCGCCCCCTCAAAGTGATTTGATTCGTTAATGCCATTTCTGGGGAGTATAAAGGATGTAATTAATGGTATTACATATTTTATCCTACTTGAAATATATTATACCTTTATATGTTTATTATTTCATTCAATAGAATAAAAAAAATAAATGAAAGTAGCGTTCATGCGTACGTGCGGCATACCGTCTCCATGAACGGTACATTTCATTTCTTATCTCCAAATATTATGTACTATTATAAGTACATATATATAATGGATATATATGTAATATATTACATCTATTTTATGGGTATAATTCTGGAATTATAATATTTTTATCTCTCATTTTAGTTTAATTCCATTAATATGGCAAAAAAATGAAAGTAGCGTTCATGCATACGTACGACCTACCGTCTCCCTGAACGGTGCTTTTAATTTTTTATCTCCAAATGATATGGAATAGTATAAAATGAATATATACTGGATATATATGATATTAAAAACATAAATACTATTCTGGAGATGACGTACCTATAACTACATGGAAAATTCTTTTCCATCAAGTTCAATTTTTACTCATGTACTGAACATCGACAAAAACGTCTGATATGAACTCACTTTATTAACCAATTATTATAACATTATAATATGTGATATGAATTGAATAATAATATTTAAAGGAGGTCCTTAATAAATTATAAATTGACTAAATTTTATTATTCAGGAGATTAAATAATGATCGAGTAATGTCGGACACGAGGTAAGGGATCCTACTCCTCTCTTTCTTTTTAAGTACACACTTTTTGTCATTCCTTTCAAGCTCATATTTCTTGTGATTGGGATATTCTTTTATATTAATCTTACTATAATTTTTATGTTCATATGATGAGAAACCATATTCTCTCTCATAAATCAATTTTGGATGTTTTGAGTGGCGCCGTTAGGCTGTTGAATTTTCATAAGAGATCTAACCTCTCTCTTTCTCTTTAAGTACTCTCCTTTATGTCACTTCTTTTAAGCTTATCTTTGTTATGATGGGGGATGTTCTTGTATATTCCTATTTATGTACATTTTATTTTAATGTGATGAGATACCCTATTTTATCTCATCAATCCATTTTTGTGGCACCGTTAGGCTGCCGAGTTTTCGTAAGGGATTTTTCATCTCTCTCTTATTCCTGTGAGATTTATGCTACATTTGACACAATTTCCATTGAGTGGTGTATGTACTGACCATTATTTTACTCATTGTGTAATATTATTTCATTTATTAGTATTTACATCAATGTTTTATTGTCCTTCTTTCACGGGGTGTATGTTTCAAAAGATACCCATGTCGGTAAGGGAACCTTTCACCCTCCTCTTTTTAAAAGACTTATTTTGTTATGTCTTTTAATTCACATAATATTATGTTGGGATATGTTCTTCTATATCCTTATTGATGTAAATTTTTTGTCCATGTGATGAGATACCCTTTTTATCTCTCATCAACTCTTTTTCTGAAGTGACGCCGTTAGGCTGTCTAATTTTTGCAAGGGAACTTCTTAACCCAATTTCGATTCTTTGGGATAAACTTGTACACCTTGAATATGTCGTTCCATGATTATGTGTGAATGTCCTCTGATTGTTTTACACTTAATACCCACTTATTTTTTGTGTATTTGTTTGTCACACATAATTATTTAACTGATTTATCCTTAATCCAAGGATATCGTCTTAGTAAGGGACTTCGTCTCAATCTCCTTTCATTGAGGCATATTCCGTTGTATACACAACTTTCGTTTATACAGTGTATAAAACCCTTTGACTTTTAATTTTATACAAAAGGAATATTTTTCTACGAATAATTTTACAAAACGACAAAAAGTAATGTTTCTTTTAACGTACGCGGTGACAATGACCTTTTCCACCGCCATGAGTATTATTTGGTCTTTGGATTCATGAACAAGCCGTAACGTTTTTTTAAAATGACATAAATACCATAAACTCTTTTATGTATTTTGGTATTGAAAATGGTTTTTATAATGGATTTTTTATGTCAATATATTTAAGTGATATGTTGTGATCAAAGTGTGGAAATGTTTTCTTTCCATTATATTTGTTTTATGTCTTATGATTTTTATAATGGTACTTGGACATTTGACGGGTGGTTACGTGATAAACCATATGATGGGTGGTGCCGTGAATACCAAGACGGGTGGTTACGTTATAACCTCCAATTCATTGGGTATGGAAGTCGGCCGTATGGCTATTCCATTAAGTATGTATGTAAGTCGGCTGTATGGATATTCCATTAAGTATGTGTGGATATCGACCATATGGTTATTCCATTTAAGTATGTTTATGTCCCAAGTTACCTTTATATGTTATGTGTTCTTTATATGGGTTTTATGGTAATCTTTTGGTTACAAAAGGGTAAGTACTGAACTTTTATTCAGTGAAGAGTTTTTACTACTTAGAAAAGGTGAAAAGTATTACTTTGATAAAGTATACATGGTTTACTTGTTGTTTTGAAAAAATAACAGTTTTCATTCTTTGTGTATCCCTTACTGAGCTTTTTATGCTCATCCCAAGTTTTTGAAATGTTTTTCACAAGAATTAACGTGGAATAGGGTCAAGGATGGGATCAAGGGAAAGTCATGCTACCTAAAACATGGAACTAGACATGTTTCTTTTTAAGAGTTTTTATTTAATGGAAACTTAGTGGAAGTGTCTACTTTGTAATATTTTGATATGTAATAGTTATGTCATAATTCTCTAAACTCTAAACCTGAAAAGATCCTCAATTTGAATTATTCAATTAATTCAATATTAAGTAAGGTTTAAGGTAGGGGCCTTATATTAAATGTTTAAAATGAAGCATTCAAAATTGTATCCGAAATACAAACTTGATTCAAGGGATATTTTCAAATTCTTACTAGTTTTCAAGTGTGATAAAAAATATGTTTTACACCACCATAAATTTTCTAAAAACACTAATTTTATAATTACAAATGATATTTTATCATTTATGGATTTAGGATAATAAATAGTCATTCCCACATTAAAATTATCTTAAAAAGTTTCCTTAAAATGCTCTAAAATGTTTTATTTATAAAGAATCTTACAAACTCTTTTTACATGATTTCACATCAGTGGGACATCATTTATTCAAAATATATAATTTCAAGGACCTATTATTTTATTTTATGAGATATTAATGTTTAAAATATGGTTTCATGGAAAATATAAATAATTTTCCAAAAAAGAATCTTCTTTCAATATTAAAAAGTATTTTTCTCATCTCTCATTTGTTTTCATGAGATATATATCATGTTTACCAATTATTTATTTCTTTTTTTCTATGTACTACCCTTTTTTATATCATATAAATAGTCTCCATTTTCAAATTATATCTTAAGGGATTATTATTTGAATGTTTCAAGTTGGTATGGGAATCTTTCGAATGTTTATAGATTATATCCTCAAGAATTTTTCAGTGGTCTAATTTATAAATATATTCATCTATGTCAACATCCTTTGTTGAATGTTGTATATAATTTAGGTTTGTCTATCAATATATCGTCTAAAATATTATGGTGATGGTTTTTAGGTTTTTCAGAATATTGATTTTCTATTTTGATATCATTAACTATATTATTCTGAATAGTTATTGTTTAGGTTCAATGATTAGAGAATGTTATGTAAATTTCATATGTTAGTTACAATATGAATTAATATGTAGATTATGTTCACCAATTTAATACTTGGAATACAATGGACATAGTAAGTGTTGGGTGGGGTCGTTATAGCCCCTTGGAGCATCGGTAGGTCTCAAGAGACAATCTAATGTCTTGGAAAAAGGCCTTGACAAAATGATTATTTATAGTCATGGCCCATGGCCTTTATGGTACAGTTATGTTGTCCTGCATTATCTATTTCCTCAATATGAAAATAGAATTTATGTTTGATGTGGTTATTCGACATTACAATACTCATTATTGTGTTTATTTATGGAAACACTTACGTATCTCTTATTCCTACCATAATGTGTTCGTGTTTTTGTTAAATGAACGTGTTTTTATGTATTCAACATGGATAATGTTTATGTTATGATATCTTCCACTGTTTTTCATACCTTTACTGAGTATTTAATCTCATTCGTTTCAATGTTTTTTCCTTCCCCTGGTTATGAACAAGATGTCATTTATTGAGTTTTCAAGGATGCAATTTATTCGTTTCTGTTATACATCATATTTTGTTTCATTTCAAAATGTAAAATGGGTTCCATGTATGTATTTGGTTTCTTCAGGACTAATAAACTGATATGTCCTTTAGTAATCTTATTCATTTTTTATATACAAATGTAATCAAATATGGAAGTAGCTCCGAGAAATGGGGGTTAGGTCCTTACAGTCATGGTATAAATTTTTTTCTATGAATTATATATATGAATATTTTTTCATAAAATATTCAGTGAAAATATTGTTGAAATTTTTTTTCATAACATTTTATATTATTATTTATGTTACCTATTTTTCTTCTATATGAGTACTGATTGAAACTCCAAATTTAATTATGCATGTTATTATCGTCTAGAATTCATGATATATTCTGCAGGATTATACAAAATGTTTAATTGTTATATGATTTTCTATTTGAGTTTACATTCCATTATATATTGACATTTTTAAAAAAAACATTTTCATATTCCATTAATAGTAAATTTCTCCACTATTCATGATCCCTCATATGTTAATTATTCATCCCTTTAGGACATATATATTAGTTTTCCATTAATGAGTATTAGATCATTGTACATTCTTATGTTTTCTGTTCACCTTGTTATGAACATCTGTATAACTTATCAACTGTCTATAAGGTATTCTCGAGGATTTTTATTATAGAGAAGAAATTATTGACTAATATTATTATTTGGATAATCCCTAATACCCAAATCCAATATTCCATTTGGTTGTGTGGTAGTTTATTAGATTTATTATCAATATCATGAAATTATTGTTTTATCTAAGTTAAATATTTCATGGTTTACTATATTTACTATTATATAATGGATTATTTATTATCAGAGATGAATTTACAAAACATTCTAAAAACCCATAGGAAAATGTATTATTGATGAATCAAATATTAGTATAAAATCTTGATGTTTTGTTAAAGAATAGATTTTGTGGTTACCCTTTAAATAACTTCTGTATGTAGATATTACAATTGGGAGAATTATCTGGAACCAATATATCTATATGTAATAACCTCAGATATAGAATATTGTTTATTAAATCCACTCTTACATTCTACATGAAATGTTTCCAAATTTCCTACATTATTTTAAAGCCTTGATGGACATTCCATAGTTAGTGACATATTATTTACAAACCATTACAATGGATTATAATATATATAACTTGTTTCATTAGAATGTTATCTATGAATAACATAGACTAAAACCTGTAGATATAACGGCTGACATATACTTGTTATTTATAAAATTCACATTATAAGTACATAGAGTAATATAATATATATTCCTCAACATATTTATAACTATTCCCAATAATCCTTTAATAATTTCCATGGTGGGAACCTAAAATAACAGAGATGTGAATTATTTCTATGGAAATTGTGGAGATTAATCAAAAGGTAAACTTATTGATATTTGAGATAGAATGAAAAAAACACATGGAAATAATCACCAAACATTATCAATGTACATGAAATACCCTAAATACTACAGAGCTCCCAAATTCAAAGAAGACAGATAATATCACTATCTTGAAATTTTGTATTCAAATACAAACACTTTTTGGGGGTATTTTAATATACCATTTACTGACTAATGGGTAAATATAATAGAAAATATTTTTTCCTTTATCTTAGCATCAAACCATGAGAATGTCATTTTGGAATTATATCTTATTTATGTAGATTTTGACCATTAATGAAGTCTCATTAAATATTCCCTAGAAAATGAGGAAGTAGACATTACAGTATGGGATGAGATTAGTAATATATATTTTACTAATTATTTTTTTGATGTATTCACAAATAAAACTATGACAGTTAATGGAATTGAAGAAAAATTATGATCAATATATTAAATAATATAACCCAACATTAACACGACTATTAAAGTATTTCTTTTTGTTAAAAATCATATACATTGAGAATAAGGCATTTTTTTCTTTACAGTGATAAAACCTAGGAATCAAAGGGAATAAACAATAATTGAATTTTTCAGCTAAGAATATATTTGTTTAAGTTGTATTATGGTGTTAATGAATGTTTAAAACAATCTTTATTCGAGTTTTTTGGGATTTAAAAATGGAAAATGGAATTCCATGGGAACTCAACTGCTAAATCACCCAAAGGGAAGAAATATAAATACCTATACTGCCTAAATAATGGAAGAATATTCCATAATCATGCCAAATAAGAATAGAAGAATGTTATAAGTCTTATAATAATGGCCTTAAATATATTTAATAAAGTGTCGTGATTGGAAACAAAATGAAGGGAATGAATTACAAATTTCATAGTGGTAATGATTATAGGAATTATTCAATATAATTATATTACCCAAATATGTTTAATAAAAATAGACATCCAAAACATGTAAAATAATGGGAACAAGGATTGTCTTTTAAATTGATAACCACTAATGAAAATTATTATAATTAAGTCATACATATAATACCCTATAAATTTATGGATGAAATATTTTTTTTTTATTTTTATTACCCTTTAATATCAAGGATGTTTGTAAGACAATTAAATCATGACATAAAATATAAGACTATCAGGGAAAAATTTAGATGTTTTTTAATTTTATACCTTGTTTCTATTAATGGGAAATTTATTTATTAAAATTTTATTTTCCATCCTTGATAAATATAATGATAATTTTTAAATGGAAGTGTTCTCTCCAATTATTAGAAAAATTATTTGTAATTAAAAGAACACATTTTATACCAACCTATGATTCTCTAATCTCATATGATTATGGAAACACATTATAATGAAATTATACAATATGAGTATCAAAACAGAATAGAAATTGACTAGTAGACCAAAATTTTGAATAAAAACCCAACATTAGGGATAATCATATTCTGAGTGAAAATATGTGTTTTTTAAGATTATATGGTTTCTATCAATCATGGAAGTAAATCATGAGTTATTTCTATATACAATAAAACATTATATTTTTTTATTAAATTTTTATAATTATAACGTCAACAGTTTAGTTTATTTAGGTATGGTATAATGTATAGACCTATGATTCTAATATATTTTTTTTCTCAAATTATGTCAATGTTTTCTTATAAACTTTAGAAAAAACATAATCAAACCCATGAAATATGTTGTCAAAATATTCATGTTTAAGTGTAACTACTAAAACCAAGGTATTGAATTGGGAAGGAAGAATAAGGGATAAGACATTATGTAATATTAATGGAATGAAAAAATTATACTTTTAGTATTAATGAAATTTTATTAGTTTACAATAAAATTTATAAAATTAGTTTTTTATAACTTTTTTTAAGAAACAATTATCGCATAAAGTACTATGTTTTTTATATTTAAAAAAACTAATGATTATTGAGGATTAATTATGCATGATATTTATAAATTTTTAAAACTATTTTTTAAATAGTATGTATAAAATTAATAAGAGTCAACATATGTAAATGTCATTTTTTAAAAAATAGTTATTCATTATATTTTACCATTCTATATAAAAATGGAATTTATGAATTTTATTATTTCAAATAAAAAGGATACATCATTTCTAGATATATTATATAAATATTATCATAGGTTGAATTTTAAATTTTTTTCTAAAATAATCTCTTTTTATAAGAATTGTAATAATAACGATTTTTCTAATTACATAATTTTTAAAAAATATTTATATTAAATATATTGAATGCATTTTTTAAAAAATATATATTTTATAAAGTTATGTCAATTATTTTTAAATACTATTCTGATACAAAAAATCTATGATTATCATTTTATAAAATTTAGGTAATATAATAACGATAACAAGATTTTTCTATTCTATTGATACAATTTTCAAATTATATAAATAGATTTATACATAATTTAATATCAATAAAAAATTCAATGAGTAATTATAAATATAATAATGTCAACAGAATAAAAAAATTAATATTAACCAAATTAAAATTTTTATAATTAAAAATTCAACCTTTTATAAAAACGTGTAATGAATGTTTCATTCTATTATTAAAAGTAGATTTTATAATTTGTAAAAAATTTATTACTTATATTGTATTTATAATTTATAATAAATTGGACATGATTATACTATAATTAACATTTTTTTGGAATAAAAAATGTAATTAGGTAAAATATTTTAACCTCATTAATGACTAAAATTAGTAAATGTAAAAATTCAATTATTAAAATACAATAAAGAAAGTTTTAAAATTTTGTGTAATGGGTTTTATGAGGATTCATATACCTAAAAATATAAAAAGCTATATTATTTTATAAATATTTTTTACCTTAAATTTGTAACATGAGATCACATTAAATTAAGTTATTATACAGTCCATAAATTTCCATCTCTTCATTTATAAAAGGAATCACCACACCTCTACCAACCCACACATCTAAAGAACATCAGGACTAAAAAATAATCTACTACAATATCTCCTAAACCATCTAATAATGTATAAAAATATTTAAAATTTCCAAATGCATACCAAGGGTAATTTATGGTGGTATCCAAAGGAGAACATCAAAATATAGAGTTAATATTTTCCACCACACCTTCTTAATTACTTTATACTAATACAATATAAATTCTATTGTTTCAATGTGATTATTATAATAAAAAATATTGATATTCCATTATTTTGTTAAAAAAATTATCCATTTTAATCCTTCTTCCATTATTATTTATAATATTTAAAACAAAATCACATTTGTAGGCAGACTATCACCTCTATAAACAAGGAGTTCAATTTTCCATCATAACAATTTATAGATGATTGAATCATGTTATTTGAAAATTTAATATGATATAAAGAAAATTTAAATGATTATAAAATTATAAGATATATTATTTTACACCATCCATATATCCAAAAAAATAAGAGCGTGGTTTGTATGTACATGCAGATTACTGCATCCATGTGATGATGTTTTCCTTTCATATTTCAGACCAAATAACATAGGATGAATAAAACATGTATTTTATTTATAATATTTTATTTCATAAAAAACATAATTACTAATTTTAATAGTATACCTTATTTATTTAATAAAAATAATAAATAGTTATTGAAAATTTAGTTGCTAAAACTACATATCAAAGTAACTTTTCTAATTTTAGTCTATTCAATAAAAAACTATTTACCTATATAAATTATGTGATTATGTAAAAATAGAGGACATAATAATCTATAATTATGGTTATTTTGAAAATATTAAACAACACTTTGATTATGGTCAACATAGTATGAAACTATTGTTCAATCTCACATAATAACATCATGTAACCAACATAAGATGGGATGATGAAAAAATTACTAAAAAGTGATTTTAAATAGAGCATTTAAAAATAATTATAGATTTTTATGGTGATTAGTGAAAAAATTTATAAAATTATTCTCCTTATTTCGGATGTAAGCTGAAATCATAGATCACTTTCATACTTGAGTTGAGGGATTCCTATAAAAATATCAATTTTTGATATATATTTTATTTTGAGCACCTACTATTTTATGAAATTATGTTTACATTTCAAGTTTGATATATGATATCACGAATCATATATTTAGTGATATTTTTATGCATAGTATTTTAACTTCAAAATCACGCTCTCTCTTTATCTTTTAATGTGTATTTGTTATTATTTTTCTTAAACTATAGTTGTTTTTAACTGATGTTACTATTTTTGAGACATATTTTAATTTATTCCCACTCTTTAAATTGAATTATATATATGATTCCTAATTATGATTTTATATAATGAAACTATAAGAACCCTGTTTTGCTGCAAAAGACATTGGAATATCCTTGATGTTATTCTACAGCAGTGCTTTCAGACGGCATGAGATTCCGAGCCCCGGTGTGGCAGGAATTAAATTTTTAGTGAGTTCACAATAGAAACTCCAAATAAATTGGATAACTCCTAAAAAGTTCTTCGGATCGGAAATCTTAGTGAATGGATTATTCCGGAATGGGGTTTTTACCCTAGAAACGACATAAAGAATGTCATCGTGGGACTTTGGGACCCCTCGCTCTCTTTCGGAATGAGAAACAGATAAATTAAATAATTAATTTATCCGTTTCATTGTTAAACTTACTATCTCCAAAACGGTAGCACAGACGGGTAACCTGAGGGCACTGTTGAGTCTGAAACGTGCTGGTTACCCTAGGAGGGGTGTAATCTTTGCGGGCGCGGTCTGTCTGTGAAAAATGGCCCCAGGTCCATTTTCTTAATTTGGAGGCCTCGGGCGTTGAGTTTAATAACTTTTTAACGGGGCCTCAGATTAAAAATATGAGACCCCCGTTGTGCTCGGGAGGTGGTTTTTACCCGAGGGGAGGCTTAACCTCGACCCCGTCAAGTGTTTCGTAAGTGGTTCATTTTGGGGATATAATTAATTAATCTTTTAATTAATTTTCCGTTAAATAAACATATAAACCTCTCCCTCTTCCTCCACTTGCTAATTATTTGGTAGAAGGAAGCAACCCAAGGAGAGATCTCCCCATAAGTTCCTCCTCCCATCTCCTCTCCTCCCCTCTCCAAGAAGAAGCTCTGATGGATCACCGAGAAGATTCGGGATGCGCCCTGCAAGGTAGGATCTCGCTTCGTTTTTAAATTCACACACCTCCATTTGAACTCAATTTTCTTCATGAATATTTTGTTAAATCTTAGATAAAATTCCATATATGCATAGTAGAATTTATAATCTGTCCAATGCATTTTTCGGTTCTATAATCTGAGACCCGTCGCGCGTGCAATAACCCACCGAAGGTTGCGAGTTTTTTTTGTTTCTATGGCCTGTTTGGAGAGTCTGGCCAGTTCACGGTGGCAGGATCGGGCGTCGGAGGTGGCGGTCCATGGATGCTCCTGGAGAGTCGGCAGTTCACGGCCGAAGGTGGGTCGGTGGCTTTCCCAGGCGGCGCGGCTCAGGTCTTTAGCAGCTGAGGCTGCCGAGCAGCAGGCCAAGCACTGCAGGCAAGGTCGGAGGGCCTTTAGCAGGTAGCTGTGGCGAGACTGGGTGACGGCTGGTCGGACAGCAGGGCATCTCCGGGTGAGGGCGGCAAGCAGCAGGGAGCTGCGGCGAGGCCGGTCGTCAGCGACCCGGGTCGCGTGGGAGGAGGACCCTGTGGGTATTTGTGCTGGAGAAGAAGACCAAAGAAGCAGAAAAAAATGCAAAATGGATAAAAAAGGGATTATCTAATTAAATTAAATATTTTGTTTAAAATAATAAATTATAACTTTATTATAATTATTATTTTAGGAAATGATTTTTTTTTAAATCATAGACAGGGCGTCCGTTTTGAGCGTCTTCAGTAGCGTTGTGACCCTGGCATCGGGCCGGAGTTTTCCAATATCGTTTTGGGAGTTGACACCGGAGTTGAGACGTGGGCCACACGGGCCGTCTTTTGAGCTGCATGTAGTGCTTTACAACTTTTTCATTGAGCGTCCATTCGGGGTGCGCGAGTAGTCGATTCTGGGTGTTTTTATGAGACCGTTTCATTGACGCAATCCGCCCATGTTAAATCTGCACACTGGTGCGGGCCCCCCGAGGGTCGTTTGGGCGTTGATGGTGATTTTCTATCTTTATCACCAGGTGTTCGTTTTGGACAAATGAATAGTCAAAATTGTGTACTTTTTCGAGAGGATCGCAACGGTGTGATCCGTTGGTAGCGCATTAGGACCGAAGTGCGGGTCCCGTGTAGAACCACTCATGTGCGGTATGTCGGAATGCATATTTTTCTCTAGATATATGTTCTACTCAAGTGAGCATTCTTTTTGACGTGTTTTCCCGAGTGGATTGCAATGGTGTGATGTGCCCGACTGTTTTCGGGGTCATGGATCGGGATCACGGGACGTCGTTCGGGCATAAGGTGATGGTGGAGACTTTTCTGTCGGATATCCATTTGAGGTAAGGAAATAGTCGATCTCGCATGTTTTTCCGAAAAGAGTACAACGGTGAAATCTGTTGTGATGTTAGTTGTCTCCTTTGAGATCTCATCAAATATGGAAACATGGAAGGCATACCGATGGTGGTTCTTTTCGCGATGATAGTAAACAACCCTTGGTGCGTGATCGTGTGCACTCTCATGTGAGTGGAGTAAATGCTTAATGATATGTGGTTGGATGTGTCTAGGGCGATGAGGTGTCATTTTGGCAAAGATATATTTATGCCCTTCGCGTTGACGTTGGGGTGTTGTCTACACGATAGCATTAGGGCTGGAGACGTGGTATGATCTGGGAGTATACGGGAATTCTTGGAGGTACACATTGGAGATGTTGGTACCAGAGAATGTTTGTGTGCTTCATTGGGGTTGACTTAGGGTCGCACCTCATGTGGGCCCCATGTGCGTGTCGTGTTCTGCTTTACGTACTTTTGACCACTCTCGATGTAAAGGTTTCCTCTGTTCTCGACTTCTGACCAGCAGGGTTGAGTCTTCCCCTGGCTCTGTTCTCGTTTGTTTGACCAGCAGAGTTGAGTGGTCTTCCCCTGGTTTCGTTCTCGATGGTTTGTCTAGTAGAGATGGTATGTTCCTCTGTTTCATTAGCTGTGAGGGGTTACAGTACGATGCCCTTTCACCGGACTGTGAAACCATTTATGACTACGGGTGTTCGTACAGTGTGGGTGTTTCCACACTTTCTGGAATGATTTTTCACGGTCCTCTTCGACAGAGACTCAAAAGATTGTAGAGTGATCACCCTGAGAGGCCTATAGAGTTTCTCCCATTACTTTGTGTTCCATTGTAGAGTTCTTGTGTATTTTGTGTGAGCAACACTTACACAGGCACCGATCTTCTACCCAGGAGGTTGTTTCCAGCAGGGTTGAGGTTGTTTCCACCAGGGCTGAGGTTGTTTCCAGCAGGCCTGAGGAGGTTTCTAGCAGGGTTGGCTAGTTATACCATCTAGAATGGATGGCCAGAGCAGTACCATTATGCAGGGATGGCCAGAGCAGTACCATCTAGCAGGGATGGCCAGTGGGTTACCATCCAGTAGGGATGGCCAGTGCAGCGGTGTTCACTGAGCTATACCATCCATCAGGGATGGCCAGAGTGGTTTCAGGTTTACCTCCAGCTGGGCTGGGAAGTGTTCCCCGATGTTGGGATTACCTCCATCTAGTTTGGGCAGTGGTCCTTGATGCCGGGTTACCTCCATCTGGGCTGGGCAGTGGTCTCGTCGACAACATTAGCTGGGTCGCCCTCTAGTAGATTACCCTATTACGGGATTGGGCAGTGTGGCACCCGTCGACTCTTTCTGGGTCTCCCTGTAGTGGGAACCCATCGACTTCCAAGGACCCTCCAGTGGGGTTGGGTAGGGGTCACCTATCGACTTTTAGGATACCTCTCGACTACGGGGCAGTGACGTGGTCTGGATTAAATATCCCCCAGAACTCTCAAGTACGAGGGGTGCTTTCCACACCGAGATGTGTCCTTGCTACGCGACCTAAAACCATGTGGGTGAGTCAGTGCCACCCAAATCGGATAGTATAAAGGTGCGGTTATTTGAGCACTTGACTTGTAGTTCGGGGCAGACGTGCGGGATGCTGGGCATCGATGGTTTTTACTTCTGGGACTGATGGCGACTCACTTTTCATGGGCTGAGCTACGGGATGGAGATCCCCTTACGACCTTGTTCGGGATTCTTATTAGGCATATGTATTTGTATATACCTCGTTACAGTACCCACTTCTTGGGTTTGGATACTCTCCTTCAAGGAGAGGCGAAGACACGTAGGGTATGCCACTTGCTTTCTGTGTCTAGCTTCTCGTGGTTGGATGAGTCTACTCTCCTACTATAAGTAGAGAAGCCTCGTCGAAAGTTCATCTTCTCACTATTTTCAACTCCTTCTGTCCGGACGAGTCTACCTCATTTCTCTTGCTGGGTTGAGCTAGACTCTCTACTGATACTCTAATGCACTCCTTGTTGTACTCCTTTACTATTCCATGTTTGATATACTTCTCACCCTTCAGTACCTCCTTTTTTGCTCCCTTGAGCCTTTGGGGTATCATACTGAGTATTTTTCTACTCACCCCTGCTTGGGCTTTGCCTGCACTTGGTGTGCCCTTACAGAAGACAAACAGGTTGGTCGTGACTTCAGTGGAGCTTAGGTGTTCGGGATCTTGGACTGCGTGTGGTGGTTGGAGTCGGGTTCCAGGTGGGGGACCCTTCTAGTTGTTTTCCTTTTGATTACCAGTTGCTGGGTTGTGGCACTTTTCTGGTTGGGCGCATGTTTTTCCCCTTTTCTTTTCAGTTTACCTTCAACACCTATTTGTACTGTTTAGGGGTTAAAGCACTCTTGTGGTTTATTTACAGCAGTTGGTACATTGCTTTTCTTTTTTACTCTGCACTTTTTCATTGAGTGTTCTACGTGTGTGTGTGTACAGGTACTTTGGAAAAGGCATCCCCGAGTTGTTGTGCCTTCGGCGCTAGTCTCCAGCCCCTTGCCTATGGAAGCGGGCTTGGGGGTAGTTGTGGATTGAGCCCGGGAAGGGTCAGGTTGTGACAAAGTGGTATCAAAGCTGGTTCGTCCCTTGGGGCATTGTTCGGACGTCCCTGAAAAGGAATTGGTTGGGATTTAGGGAAACAATGTTAACATGTCTCGAGAGCGGCTATCAGGCCAGGGAGTCCCGTGATGGGGTGGCGGCCGATGTATCCATTCACCAAGACCCTAATAACCCGCTTGTCGACTCGACATGCTAAGACACTTGTTTCATGGAAAATTATTTTGGGCATCATAGAGAATTGAGTATTTTACTTTCCTTCTTGAGTCTGATCCCCATAGTTGTTATTTGTATATATATATATATGCTCCTCTGACCGTGGAACTCCTTGATAATATTCAGGAAGTTTCCGCAATGACAGCCAGTCATGATACCAGCTTTGGTTCGTGACGACAACCATGTGAGCTACGAGGCCTCAGTCCAAGACCCATCATGAGAGCCCCTTTCTCCGGGTGGGATGGTAGCATCACCCCCACCTATTGAGTAGCAGACAACTTTTGCAGAGTAGGCTGAGCTTGAGCGCAGGTTGAGTGCGCTCCGTGAGTTCCAGCTGCAGAGACCGCTGAGGTTCAGTGGGGAGCTAGACCCTCAAGCAATAGAGGTTTGGTTAGAGACAGTGGTTTCCCTTTTCAGGCGTGTGCAGATGCTAGCATATCTTATGGTGGCTTTGGTCGCCAACCATTTCCATGGAGCATCTTGGCGTTGGTGGAGTCTGGTTACTCAGTTTCTTGACGAGTTATCGCTTTCGTGGGGCGACATTCAGTTATTTTTCCACGAGGAGTTTTTCCCCTCCTTCTTGCGCTCCTTTCAGATTCAATAGATCCATCAGTTTCAGCATGGAGGGACGATGGTGGCCGAGTACACGGCTAGTTTCTCAGACCGTGCATGATTTTACCCAGACATGGTCCATGATGATAACTTCCGGACACGGAAGTTTGAGTACGGTCTCCTCTGAGAGATTTATACTATCATAGTACCCTTGTGCATTTCCACATTTACCGGGGTGCTAGAGCAGGTGCTGGTGACAGTGATCTTCCTATCACGTTCTAGAGTTCGTGGTGGTAGCAGGCACGTTGGAGCCGAGACGTCTGTCGCAGCTAGTGAGCGTCGGCTTGCAGAACCTCGATGCTGGTGGCTTTCTGACAACTGGACTTAGGGGCATGGTCGTACACCACAGTGGTGCCGGAGGGCACAAATGCATCCCGGAGAGAGATTTGGTGCTATGCTTGCGACGAGCGATGTCACTTTGCAAGGGACTGCCCGATCAAGCATGTCGAGAGCTTCGGGTAGGCAGAAGGTGCACCACCGGGTCAGAGGCAGCACCGTGATCGGAGTATCACCCAGAGAGGTGGTGTTATTAGAGGAGAAGGAGGAGATGGGAGTGGGGGATGAGATCATGAGGTCTTCCCATCGCCACTAGGCAGTCCACATCGAGCTCCGAGAGCTGACAGTTGGGACTGAAAATAGCCGCGGGCATTGGATGTCTACGATCCTGCAGAGCATGAGGTGATAAGAGATAATCTCTACAACTCTTCTACATTTTTCAGTAGAATTTTCAAACTATGTGTGTGAAATTATTTTCTCCCTACTCCTTGTTTGAGTTGTAACCAGAGTGGTGCGAGGAATCGGTGAACCCTATGATGGTAAGGTAAAGGGTGTGGGACCTTCCTCTTTGGTCGATGTTAGAGACTCTTTCACCTTTCGAGCGTGTAAGAGAGTCTTTCTCGTGGGACATCGACTGTGAAATCATGCGTGACTAGAGGACCTTGGGTGTTTCACCATATGAATATTCTGAAGGAGGGAATCACAGGGCCTTGTTCCAGGTGCCGGCGGTGATTCCAGTCGGGGCGCCCGACGTAGTGGTTTTATCGGGGATGTGAGCTACCCCCAAGGTCCTTCGTACCGTTTGAGAATGTGCGAAGGGATGGCCAGGTTACCTACCTCCTTGATTTAACCCCGAAGTCAGGAGTGGGTGCACGACGTCTCCCGCATGGGTTACCCGAGAAGATGTGTGTGTGCTCATATGCACGTCATCGGCAATCGTAGAACCCGCGTGATCAGATCAATCCTTGGTTATTGTGCGGTGATGCGGGATTGTGCAGGAGTTCTTTTGGGTACGGGAGAGCCAGGTGCGGGCTTAGTACCCTATGTTGTTCAATGGTTTTGCTTTTCGGGGACAAAAATATTGAAGGGGGGAATGATGTATGAACCCAGTTTTTACTGCAAAATACTTTGGAATATCTTTGATGTTATTCCAGAGTAGTGCCATCAGATGGTGTGCGATTCTAAGCCCCGGTGTGGCCGGAATTAAATTTTTAGTGCGTTCACACTGGAAACCCCAAATAAATGGGATAACTCCTAAACAGTGCTTCAGATCAGAAATATGAGTGAACGAATGGTTCTGGAATGGGGTGTTTTCCCTTGGAACGACATAAAGCATGTCGGCGTGGGACTTTGGGACCCCTCGCTCGCTTTCGGAACGCGAAATAGGTAAATTAAATAATTAATTTATCTATTTAATGGTTAAACTCACTATCTCCTAAACGGTAGCTCATACGGGAAAACTGAGGGTAAAGTTGAGTCTGGAACGTGTTGTTTACCCTAGGAGGGGTGTAATCTTCGCATGCACCGTCCATCTATGAAAAATGGCCCCAGGGTCATTTTCATAATTTGGTGGCCTCGGGCATTGAGTTTAATAACCCTTGAATGGGTCCTCAGAATAAAATTATGAGACCCCCTTTGTGCTCGATAGGTGGTGTTTACCCTAGGGGAGGCTTAACCTCGACCTCGTCGAGTGTTTCGTAAGTGGGTCGTTTTGTTGATTTAATTAATTAAGCTTTTAATTAATTTTCCCATAAATAAAAATACAACCCTCTCCCTCCTCCTCCCCCTGCTCATTCTCTGACGGAAGGCAGAAACCCAAGGAGAGCTCTCCCCTCAAGCTCTTCCTCCCATCTCCTCTCCTCCCCTCTCCAAGACGAAGCTCCGGTGGAGCACCAGGAAGCTTCGGGATGCGCCCTGCAAGGTCGGATCTTGCTTAATTTTTAAATTCCCGCACCTCCCTTTGAACTCAATTTTCTACATGATTATTTTGTTAAATCTTCGATCAAACCCCATATATTCCGAGTAGAATTTATAATATGTTCAATGGATTTTTCAGTTCTAAAATCTGAGACCCGACGCGCTTGCAATCACCCGCCGATGGTTGCGGGTTTTGTTTGTTTTCTTGGCCAGTTTGGAGAGTCTGGCCGGTTCACGGTAGCATGACCGGGCGTCGGAGGTGGCGGTCCACAGAGGATGCAGGTGAGTCGGTGGTTCATGGCCTCAGGTGAACCAGCGGCTTTCCCACACAGCGCGGCTTGGGTTATCAGCGGCCGAGGCGGCCAAGCAGAAGGCCGAGCACTGCAGGCGAGGTCGGAGGGCCTTCAGCAGGGAGCTGCGGTGAGACCAGGCGATGGCTGGTTGGACGGCAGGGCATCTCCGGGCGAGGGCGGCGAGATGCAGGGAGCTACAGCAAGGCCATTCATCCGCGACCCAGGTCGGACGGGAGGAGGACCCAGCGGGTCTTTGTGCTGGAGAAGAAGACCGAAGAATAATAAAAAAAGGGGATACTGATTTTTAAAAAATAGACTATTTAATTAAATTAAATATTATGTTTAAACTAATAAATAATAATATTACTATTATTATTATTTTGGGAAATGATGTTTTTAAATCACAGATTGGTGTCCATTTTGAGCGCCGTCAGTGGCCTTGTGACCCTATAATCGGGCCGGAGTGTTCAATTATGGTTTCGAGCGTTGACACCAGAGTTGAGAAATGGGCCACACAGGCCATCTTTTGAGCTGCGTGCAGCGCTGTACAACTTTTTCATCGGGCGGCCATTTGGGGTGTGCGAGTAGTCGATTCATGGTGTTTTTACGCGGGTGTTTCATTGTCCCAATCCGCCCACATTAATTCTACACACTGGTGTGGGCCCCATGAGGGTCGTTTGGGCGTTGACGGTGATTTTCTATCTTTATCAGCAGATGTCCGTTTCGGATAAATGAATAGTCAAACTTGTGTACTTTTTCAAGAGGATTGCAACAGTGTGATCTGTTGGCAGCGCATCGGGACCGGTATGCTGGTCCCGCGTAGAACCACTCGTGCGTGGTATGTCAGAATGCATCTTTTTCTCCGGATATACATTCTACTCAAGTGAGCAGTCTTTTTGAGGTGTTTTCCCGAGGGGATCAGAATGGTGCGATGTGCTCGACTATTTTCGGGGCCACGGCTCGGGATCATGGGACGTCGTTCATGCGTAAGGAGGTGTTGGGGACATTTACATCAGATATCCATTTGAGGCGAGTAAGTAGTAAATATCGCATGTTTTTACACGAGGATTACAATGCTGCAATCTATTGGGATGTTCTAAGTCTCCATTGATATCTCATTAAATGTGGAAGCATGGAAGGTGTACTGATGGTTGTTGTTTCGGCGATGCTTTCAAAGAACCCTTGGTGCGTGATTGCATTCACTCACGTGTGAGTGGACTAAATGCCTAATGAGATGTGGTTGGTCGTGCCTGAGGCGATGAGGTGGAAAGTTGGCGAAGTTATGTTTACGCCCTTAACGTTGACGTTGGGGTTCCATGTGCACAATAGCCTTAGGGCTGGAGACCTGGTATGCTCTGGGAGTATACGGGAATGCATGGAGGTACACATTGCGGATTTGGTACCTAAAAATGTTTGTGTTCTTGGGTGGGGTTGACATGGGGTTACACGTTGTATAGGCCCCATGTGCGTGTCGTGTTCCGCTTTACGTACTTTTTCCCTCTTGAGACGTAGAGGGTTCCTCGGTTCTTGACTTCTGACTAGCAGTGTTGAGTCTTCCCCTAACTCTGTTCTGGTTTGTTTGACTAGCATGGTTGAGTGGTCTCCCCCTGTTTTTGTTCTCGATGGTTTGGCCGACAGAGATGGTTTGTTGCACTGTTTCTTTAGCTGTGAGGGGTTTAATTACCATGCCCTTTCACCAGACTGTGACATCATTTACGACTACGGGTGTCGTATGGTGTGGGTGTTTCCCCACATTCTGGGATGAGTTGTCTCAGTCCGCTTCGACAGTGACTCAGTAGATTGGAACGTGATCTCCCTGAGAGGCCTAGGGAGTTTCTACCGTTGCTTTGTGTTCCCTTGTAGAGTTCTTATGGATTCAGTGTGACCAACACTTACGCGGGCACCGATCCTCTACCCAGGAGGTTGTTTCCAGCAGGGTTGGGGTTGTTTCCAATAGGGTGGAGGTTTTTTCTTGCATGGAAGAGGTGGTTTCCAGCGGGGATGGCTAGTTATACCATCCAGTAGGGATGGCCAGAGCAATTCCATCAAATAGGGATGGCCATATTAGTACCATCTAACAGGGATGGCCAGTGGGTTACCATCCAGCAGGGATGACCAGTGTAGCGGTGTTCACCGAGCAGCACCATCCAGCAGGGATTGCCAGAGCGGTTCTGGGTTTAGCTCTAGCTGGGGTGGGAAGTGGTCATCGATGCCGGGCATACCTCCCACTGGGTTGGGCAGTGGTCCATGATGTCGGGTTACCTCCAGCTGGGCTAGGAAGTGGTCCTGTCGACAACTTTAGCCGGTTCAACCTAGAGTGGATTACCCTATTACGGGACTGGGTAGCGTGGCACCCGTCGACTCCTGCCGGGTCTCCCTGTAGTGGGAACCCATTGAGTTCCAAGGACCCTCTAGTGGGGTTGGGAAGGGGGTCGCCTGTCAACTTTTAGGAGACCTCTCGACTGCGGGGCAGTGACAAGGTGTGGATTGACTTTCCCCCAGAACTATCAAGTACGATGGGTGCTTTCCCCATCGAGACGCATCCTTGCGACACGACCTAATACCGTGTGGGAGAGTCAGTGCCACCCAACACAGATAGTATAAGGTGCGGTGATTTGAGCCCTCTACTTGCAGTTCGGGGCAGACGAGTGGGATGTTGGGCATCGATGTTGTTTACTTCTGGGACTGATGGAGACTCACATTTGATGGGCTGAGCTATGGGATGGTGATCCCCTTGCGACCATGTTGGGGATTCTTATTGAGCATATGTATTTTTATATACATTTTTCTAGAACCCACTACTTGGGTTTGGTTACTCTCTTTCCAGGAGAGGCGAAGACACGTAGGGTATTCCACGTGCTTTCCGTGTCTAGCTTATCGTGGTTGGATGAGTCTACTCTCCTGATATAGGTAGTGAAGACTCAATGGGATGTTCATCTTCTCACTGTTTCTAGGTCCTTGTGTCTAGACGATTCTACCTCCTTTCTCTTGCTGGGTTGAGCTGTATTCTCTATTGTTACTCTACTTCACTACTTGTTGTACACCATTACTATTCCTTGTTTGATCTACTGCTCACCCTTCAGTACCTCATTTGTTTCTCCCTCGAGCCTTTGGGGTATCCTACTGAGTATTTTTATACTCACCCCTGCTTGAGCTTTGACCGCACTTGGTGTGCCTTGCAGACGACAGACATGTTGGTCGTGAATTCAACGGAGCTTAAGTGTTTGGGAGCATGGACTGCATGTGGTGGTCGGAGTTGATTTCCAGGTGGGGGACCCTTCCAGTTATTTTCCTTTTGTTTACCTATTTCTGGGTTATGGCACTTTTCTGGTTGGGCATGTGTTTTTCCCCTCTTCTTTTCAGTTTACCTTCAGCCCCTGTTTGTACTATTTAGGGGTCGATGCACTCTTGTGGTTTATTTAAAACAGTTGGTACTTTTCATTTCTTTGTACTCTACACTTTTACATTGAGTGTGTTGCGTGTGTGTGTGTACAGGTACCCAGGCAAAGGCCTCCCCGAGTTGTTGTGCCTTCAGCGCTTGTCGCCAGCCCCTAGCCTATGGAGGCGGGCTTGGGGTAGTTGTGGCTTGAACCCAGGTAGGGTCGGGTCATCACAGAAACACCATTTAATAATTGTATTGAAGCTCATTTTTAAAACACCCTATCACTTTTCAAGATATTTGGAGTTAAATTATCCTCAACATTATAAGGATTTTCATGAATAATTCTTTTTCATAAGGACACAATCACCCCTCTAAGACTTTTGTCATTCTTGATTTGATTATTATGCCCTATGATAATTCTATATTATACATACTACTTCTTATTAGGGTAATCATGTTCTATACCAATCTCTTCAACCAAAGTGATTATATTTCTTCCCAAAAACAACATTTTTTTAAGATTAATTCTCATTCCTTATAATGGTTTTTCCATCCATTTCTATTTTTTAATTCCCACTAATATTATCCATTCCTCATTTGGAACACAAAAAAAATTCCCACCAATGAACAATTTATTTACATTTTTTTTATTTTATATCAAATTTTCTATTCTCCTTTTAATGATGTGTATTTTAAATATAGATAGTTTATAATATTCAAAAATATTTTCAATTCAATGATCATATATTCTTAATTAATCTTTCACATGTTTATATATGATTTATTTATTATACATGAATCTATACTATAATTAGTATTTAAATAATGTTTGAATATGTTTTATTTTCATTTTAAATAATTTTATAATGTAACACAAATCTAATGTATTTTTAAGAAAACATTAAAAACGAATTTTTAAAAATATATATATATTTATAATTTATCATTAATTTTAATAAAAATTTGTAGTACTGATATAATGATTCATAAGTACTCCTTTCTATATAGTTTTTAATAAATAATTTTTTGTGACCATTTTTTTATCAATTGATCATGATTTTTTTGTCACATCGTTTTTATAATTTATAAAACCCATTTTATTCCCTGGGTTATTTATGATAAGATGAGTTATTTGATTTTATGTTACAATCATATGTATGAAATATTATAGGTGGGGTAATATATCACCTATGAATTAATAGTTATAATTTTCATATAACCTGAGATGATTAAATTTCATTTGAATGAGATGTGGGAACTTTATTATCATGTTTGGTTCGTGAATAAGAAATATGATGATTTTCTCACTATTTTGTTGTGTGAATGAGATGTAGGAATATTATTTCACAGGTTTTTTATTTTACATGATGTAAAATGTGTTTTTCATATAATTTTTTTTCTGTTTGTTCCATAACACATTGTTATACTATAATTCATATTCATGCTATATTTATATATTAAAATTATTGTGCTCCATGACACATGTAAACGTTTTAATGATTCTCAACATTTCATATGTGATTAATTTTTATACATTTTATATTATAAGTCCTTATATAAGTTCTTTTTAACAACACATATTGTTCTATGATTTTTTAAAAATATATATCTCTCATTTCTATGTTTTATCATGTTCTTAGGATCTAACAATTGATAACATGTAGATAATTTTCACATTAAGTAGAAATTGAGGTCACCGCATTATTCTTTTTTTCCATTCCATTTGTTAAGAAGATAGGTATAACTTATGTAATGTCTACAATGGAGTCAAGGGTAGTTATAATATTTATTAAATGATTTTATATTAAAATTCTAATATAGATAGTCACCAAGACACTAATCTATTTAGGCCATGGGTTGTGTGACTATTTAGGAGATAAATTATCTAAAGAATGAAATAAATCAATTTTTTATTTTCTACATTTACTTATAAATTATTTCTCAGTATATTTATAATACTCTAGTGAACCCATTTACAAATATAATTTATAAACATTTACTAAAATATATAAAATAAACATTTTTAGATACTTATCTTTTTTTCTTATAACTGTAAAAAAATTATTTTCAGGGTCACTTTTTTCAATACCAGACTCTTGAAAGGAGAGTACTACTAGTTAATCGGAATAATTCCTATTAAACAAAAATATTTAATAATTAATATTATCCAATATCAAGATGAATTTGGAAAAATCTTGGTTTATATTGATATAATAAAGGAAAATGTGAAATCATATTATAATATAATCTTATGAGTGGTATGGTTCCACATTAATTATATTTCCTCATATTAAAAACCATAACATTCATGATTTTTCCATAATTAATAATTAATTAAAAATATTTATTGAATGGGATGTAAATGGTAATTTCTTATATGATATCTTCAAACATAGAACATTTTTATTTCATATATGTGTACACCAGCCACTCAGAGAAGGGTTGTGGTGTTTTTTACGGTAGTATAGATTCCTCATATTCTTCATTATCTATTTTCTTTTCCTTTTCATTCACATAATACAATTTTAACTTGTATTATTTTATATTCAAATATTATTTTTCCTCCCTTATCATTATCCACTATGGTGTTTCTTCTTCTGAATGTGATATCCTCTAATTCACCATTGGGGTTATCCCTTATGTCACCTAGTATCTTTCCACTCATCCACTCTGTCAGTTTATTGAATTTTTTACCAAAATATAATTCAATAACCATAATTAATTCTATTGGATATTTTCAACTGGTTTTAAGATAATGCAGGGAAGACCAAGTAATTATTATAATGGTTGACAAGGTTTTTTCAAATTCCCAAATTAATATAGGAAGAGAAATTCTATGATGTTTTTGGAAAACATATACTCTTATATTATTGCCTTGAAATATTTAGGTCTGGCACATACCTAAAGGAATTATATTTCTAGATATAATTAATATAATCTTAATAATTAATTTATATACTTTTTGGGTGGTTCCTGAAAGTTATTACATTAATATTTTTCATCAATTCCACTACTTTGATGACCGACCATATATTATTGTAGACAATTTTTACTTGGCTTTTTTTAATCCTAATTTCTATCAATGAAATATATTTCAATATATCTTATCCAACCATTTGTTGTTTTATTCATGTAACCCATTTATTATTGATCATCAATTGATGGAATCTGAAATGTAATTATCTCCTTTTGATAAACACTCATAAACTAATTTAATTATATTCCACATCTACAAACTATAGTTATAAGACATCAATTATCATTCCTCATTCATTCCTCATATAGTGTAATGAAATTCAATATTATATTTATCGAAAATTATAATATTGAAGTGAATATTAATTGACTAAGAGGAAGGAAAGAATATGTTTTGAACATATTTTAAAATTTATCCCATGATGTAATCGAATGTGGCTTGTTGATTTTAATCCAATCTCTCGTATTATCATATCATTAAAAATTAGTAATCAAAATCATTCTAAAATTCGTTAAATATTATTACATTATTATGTATAATCTTATAAATGGAAAAATACTATGTATTCATTGACATATTCAAGTTATATGTCAATGATTTTAATTAAGTTTTAGATCATTTTTGTAATCAAAAATTCTTTTTGATTTTTTTCAGCAACATGTTGAACTAAAATACATATTTATATACCAATTGTTTATTGTTTTCTGAACTATATTAAGGTTCATCAATAATACTATCTCCCTTACAAAACATTTTTAACTCATTTTTATCTTTCCAATCAAATCGTGATATCTTTGTTCTATTATTTCCCAATCATTATATAAAAATCAATATCATAACAATGCACAAATATACCCTCACTATGAGTGGAGTTGTAACATCCCAGGTAAATCAAGAATATGACATTTTCATATTTCTTAATATTTCTGTATAAAATATAAATATTACTTTAAATGGAATTCTACGTTTGATGGTGTACCAAATACGCAATAATGAGTTTCTTTGAAATCTTACATTTCACACTAATAATATAATAATATTATTTTAAATGGTAGTTAACGCCTAGCCGTCGTAATGGTGGTAATGAAAAAAACTAGCTACAAAATGATTATATTTTTTTGTTAGATATTTTTACAATTAACCAATAAACGATAGAGGATTAAAATGAAAATGAAACCAATTTTAAGAATAAATATTCCAATGTTCTTTAAATGGTCGATTAACCGCCTTTTAATGGTGAACCCTTTTTGAAACTAATTTCTTTTCAAATTTATATGTAATATTTGATGAAATAAAATGATTCTTTAGAATCGGGACATCAAAATTTACTTTGTGTGAATTTTGTTTATTTTTCCGATATAGTTCATTTTTTAATAAACAGTAAAAAGTGGTGTATTTTAGTACAAAATATGCTTTTAATATAATTTATTTATATGGTTAGATTATCTTTTTAATTGGTTTTTACGTGTAGTAATAATATATTTTTAACATTTAATCCAATGTTGGTCATTGAAATTAGTTTCACTATGAAATTGGACATAAAAAAGTGTCAATATATTGAAAGATATTGTTTCTTAAAAACATGGTATTTGTTTTGAAAGTGGGAAATAATTATAAAATTAATTAATTCAACTTATATTTTTTTAATTTGGTTAAATGTACATCAATTGGATGTATAAATAAGTCAACCATTTGATAACTTTTACTTCTAAAAAAACATGTCTTTGGTATTGACAACGAGAATTATTTTTTAATTAATTACTGCAATTTCTATATTTGGGATTTGGTAAAATGGATTCCATATTTGGAATCAGTGGTCCAAATTATTTAATTAATAATCTTTTGTTTTTTGACATTATGAATAGTAATGACGGTAATTATCTATAATTATTGTGATTAATTATTTATCAGGTAGTGAAGGGTAATAAAATAATATCATAATAATATAAAATGACCCCAACATGTGTCCAGATCTTCTTGTTTGAGTCATGGCCTACCATGGTCAGCCATTTACCAAACTTGAGGGCCCATGGAGTCACATGGGTGTTATAGTGACTTTTATTACATTATTGTTTAAAAATAAGAGAAATATAACAAAGGTTTGTATATTAAAACACTTTTATTTTTGTTTAAATTAATGATATCTTAAACTATAAATGTTCACTGGAAAGATAAAAATATTACCTACATCATGATATTTTTTTATAATTTTTAGACATTGTTTAAATAAATTTATTTATTACACCATGATGATGCAGTGATTACCTCATTAATGAACGATTTAAATTAAATGAAATGATAATGTACGATCTAAGACATACATTTGTCTAAAACCTATTGTATTGGTGTATTTTGAACCCTCATCAACTTATCCTTAAAATATATAATTTTGTGTCCTTTAAAATCCCACAAACATCTTTTAATAAAGTAACATTTCAAGAAATTCCAAAAGTGACCCTCCTCCCTCTTATAAAAGGCCCCCACCACTACCCCCTTACCTACACCTCTCAATCCCTTGGTTCATCCATACTCTACTCATATTATCTCTACACATCCCTCTATTACTACTAGAAGCCTCACTTTGGCCATAAGACTTCCCAACGAAGCCTTTGGCTCAAATAAAAAAAAAGAGTTACCCGATTTAAAGGTAATGTCTTCTCTCGAGTTTCTTTCTTTTTTTTCCTTATTCACCCACAACTATCTTCTTATTATTTGGTCCCATAATAACACTAGTATCCATAATATACTAGGATTTTCTTCTGAAAAAGATTCTATGTACACTTACACACACCTCCGTCTAATGGTTAAAGGACACACTATTTCTGTGGGTGGCGAATTTCTGCCTCACGAAACGATCATTATTCAATCTTCTTTTAACACCTATCATGGTGTCCATTTTGAAAGAACTATATTTATATATGATATATATTATATTTATTTCCACTCTATGATTATATATTTTATATTATATATATTATATTTATTTCCACTCTTTGCTTATGTATTCTATATTTAAAACTTACCTTTATGCTTTTCATGTTATCCAAATGCGATAATTTCAATGAGGATGTGTGGACTACCACCCCCTCATGTGATGTGACTCGTTCATGCCAAACCTGGAATTTAAAAATAATGTAATTACTGAACTTATTTTACCTATATAACATATATATTATACTGGAATTATAATATATATATGTCTCATTTAGTTTTAAAGTCCCTTAATATGACAAATAAATGAAAGTAGCGTTCATCTATACGTACGACTTAACGTCTCTATGAATGGTACATTTCATTTCTTATCTCCAAGCATTAAGTAATATTATTAAAAACATATAAAATGTATATATATGATATTTAAATCATGAACACCATTCCTGAGATGATGCACTTATAACTAGATCGATAATTCTTTTCAAACAAGTTTATTGTTGACTCGTGTACCGAACATCGACAAAACATATGATATGAACTCACATAATTAAATAATTATTATAACATGATAATATATGATATGATTTGAATAATAAACATTAAAGGAAGTCCTTAAGAAAATATAAATTTACCAATGTTTATTATTCAGGAATATAAAGAAACTATTGAGAACAAGCCGGACATGAGTTCAGGGGATTTCTTATCTGACTTTTATCTCCGTTAGATTTCAATTGTAAACCACTTATTTATTTCATGTGGTGTATTTTTTACTTCCATTTTTTATATATTATCATGATTATATTTTTATTCAATGGTATTCTTTTATTCATTTTGTTCTTATTATCCTTCGGTGATTATCCAATAAAAACATATAATTTAATTACATTTTAATGGTATTAAATGTTCATTTTTGATCTTATGGGCCTGAGTTAGTGCATTTTAATTATGAACATCGATTCTCATCATTTGTGCACTTCCTCCCAAATATACACCAATTTAGGCCCAATGAGTCATCTGATACTAAAGAATGTAATTATCAATATTTTAATTTTATATTTTGGGAATTATATCTACACTTAAATGTGAATATTTTTTCATTTAGGGATCAATAGATGATTCATAAATGATGATGGAGATATTGGAGATGAATAGAAGCAATTCTAGAGAAAGAAGATTGGACACTATCCCACTTCTGAGACAGTGGGGCCCAAACTACTGGCCCAATAAATCCCAAATTTTGTTGGATGATATAATAAATGTTGAGGAAAAAATAACTCTTTATGATATAATTCTAATTCGGCCTCTATGGTGTCCATTATGGTGGCCCAAGTTAGAGATACAATTCTGGGCCAGATTCTGCGGCCCAGAAAAATAGGCCACTAATTTGATCATATCTCGGAATCCACAACTCCAAATGGGTCCTAATTTTACATACGGTTATAAGATATCTGGCGTCCCATTTTCTTCTTCTATGGCACACTCTGATTCGGCCATATAGAGGGCCATCCAAATTCAACAAGCTTTCCACCACCTATGGCCTACCAAAATTAATTTAGATTATTTGTACTATTGGAGGCTCGACCCAAGGGCTCAAAAATAGATATTTAAGGTAGTGGTGTTAGAGGATTTAGCAATATTTGAGTTTGTTTTCATCTTAATGTTATGCTGCCAATTTCTCTTTGTAATGTTCTTCCTTCACATGTAAGTTGTTTTAATTCATCCTTGTTTCTTAATAAGAGTTCTTCTTATCATATTATTATGTTATTCTCCTTGTCACTTTGATATTGTTGGTTCAATGTGTGAACTTGTTCATACCAATCCTTGTGACATTATCACACAACGGTGGAGTGATTGTTATTTTATTGCGTTTTTTTTACTTCTCAATTTCCTCCCTCATGAGTCTACATTCTGCTTCTATTGAAACCATAGAATCAATGGAGGGATAACCCACTTATGGGTTGATCCAAGGGAGTAGAAATGGGATATATTGGATGTTATTTATCACCGCATTAATGTATAATCACTTCTTTAATTGAGATTTTTATTTGATGATTTTTAAAATCCATCGTCCTTGTTGAATTTAAGGCCACACACTTCAAGTGATAATACAAACCTTTACCTTGAAGTGCTCAAAACTATGATCCTTCAAGTGTATAGGTAATTAGTATTAAAGGGTTTAGGCATTAAACCAGTAAGTGATAATTTTGTTTTATCTCCTTAAATGAACCCATCTCAAATTTAAGAAATTGAAATCATTAAAAATAAAATACGTCCAATCCACCCCGAGCGATAACCTAGGATCAACTCCTTCTTTTAAATTAAATTCACTTAAATATGTTATTTATAATTTAAAACCATATAAAATAAACCCATGTTGGCCACTTCATAGTCAAAAACAGTCCATAGAATGTGCGTGTCTATAGGTTTCTTCTTAGGTCTCTGAGGATTCGATAACCCAAGATAAACTACAAGGACAGTCTTACCTTCTTCTCTTGGGTAAATTTGAGCGAGAATCAAATTTTTGTGCCGTTTCCGGAGACCCAAGTAAGTAATCTAAACACCCATTCTATTATCCCCCATTTCTTCTTTTCTCATCCAAATTCTCTTATCTTGTCCCTTTCTCGTTTTTTTTTCTTTTGGCACATGTCTGCCTACACCTGTGATCAATAAAACCGTCTAGTTAGAGTGGATAGTCCTGGGGTTGGGGAGTCAAGTACACCAAGGGAACTCTTTAAATTATATCCTAATATTCCAAACATCCCTGAGTTAAAAATTGAGCCCATTTAAATGGAAGGTATTCAAAAAAACCAACTTATAAACCCGAGTGGGAACCAAAATGGAAACCCAAATGAGGAAGCCCCAAACTTGGGGAATGCAATTGATCAAAACATGAATGACTACCTCACACCTTCCTATACCAATGCCCCCTCATGCATTAGACACAATTCCATAGGATATTTTAACTAAATATTTAAACCCCATGTCCTAAACCACCTTCCCACATTCCATGGAATGGAGTCCGAGATTCCCTACCTTCACATTAAGGAGTTCAATGACATTGTAGAAACCATGTGTCCCCCACATCGACTAGAATCTGCTAAGATGAGGCTATTTCCTTTTTTTTAAAGGATAGAGCTACAAATTTTCTAAACAATTTGAGACCATCATCCATATATTCTTGGGACCAACTACAAAGAGAATTCTACAAAAAATACTTTTCCCCCCACAAAACAATTTCACATTAAAAGAGTATCCAAAAAAATTTTGAAAAAGAAGGAGAATCATTCTATGAAACATGGGAGAGGTTCAAAGACACTCTAAACATGGTTCCACACCATGGTTTTTCTATTTTGGAACAAGTGAGAATTTTCTATGAAGGGTTGGGTCCAGGGAACAAACAATTCATTGACATGATGTGTAATGGAACCATTAAAAACAAAGCCCCAAATGATGCTTATGAGTATCTAGAAAGCCTTTCTGAACAAAACAAACAAGGGGAACATCACCTTATTCTGAAAATCCACAAATAATTACTGGCATTCATACACTTAGAGAAGAGTAAAGCCTTAGGGCTAAACTCGTAGCACTCTCTAGGAAGGTTGAAGAGATAGACCTTAGGAAAGTCCATGAAATCCAAACCATTGACCCTGTTTGCACAATTTCTGACAAACATGACCATAAGACAGACAACTGCCCAACCATTCCATCTATCAAGGATGTTCTTTTATGAGGACCCCCATCAGAAGTAAATGCCTTGAAATTTCAAAAGCCTCAATAGAAAAACAACTTCAATCCTAGGTATAACGACCACCCAGGATTCTGTTGGAAAGATAACCAACAACCTAGCCAAACACAGGGACAAAATCATTACCCCCATCAGAACTACCGAACCCATAACCATTTCCAAACCCAACCTATCCAATATCAACAGCCACCGGTCCATTTTCAAAAAACCATCCCACCTCCAAAATATCCTCCTGGGATAAACCAACCTACTTAAGCACCAACCCAAACTATTCCACAAAGTCTACTAGAACAACTATGCAAACAAATGGAAAGGATGAACTCAGAAGTCTCTTCCCTTAAACAAGAACTTCAAACCATAAAAACATGAAAGGCACCCATGCCTACTCAGGCGGTCCCATCCTCAACTTCAAGGGGAGAGTCAAGTTGCACTCAAACAACTCATGAACAACTAAAGGCTGTGACTGTTTTAAGAAGTGGTAAATCAATTGAGAAACCTGAACAACTAATTCAGAACCAACCTGAAGATTCATACATGGATGAAAATTCAAATGAACCAAAAGATCAAACTGATGAAACCGATAACATTGTCAAAGAAACAAATCTTCAATAAACAACCCCACAACCTGCACCATTTCCTCAACGCATGAGGGGGAAAACCAAGCCTGAATTGAGTGAAACATTAAGGGAAATCTTCTCACAAGTCAAGTTGAACATTCCTCTTCTCGATTCCATCAAAACTATACCTTACTACTCAAAGTACCTGAAGGACTTGTGCACTTTTAAAAGAAAATTTTCACATAAAAACCAATTCCTTTTGGCTGCTAATGTGTTTACCACCATTCAATGGACCATTCCTCCTAAGTTGAAAGACCCAGGTTTCCCTTACATCAATGTTGAACTAGGAGAAAGCAAAGTTGTCAAGGACTTGTGTGATCTAGGTGCTAGTGTCAATATCATACCATATGTTTTGTACTACTAGTTTGGCCTAGAAGAACTCCAACCCACATTTGTCACACTTCAACATGCTAATCGTAGCATTAGGGTTCCAAAGGGGATTTTAAAGGACGTTCTGGTAAAGGTTGAAAACTTCATCTACCCTGCTGACTTCATTGTTCTTGACAACCATCCAAACATATGTAATATGGACCAAACCCCAATCATCCTTGGTCATCCTTTCCTTGCAACAATCAACTCTGTTATCTGAGTTTGAAATGGGAACATGACCATCACCTTTGGGAACATGAGTCTAGACTTGAACATCTATAATGCAAGCTCAAAAATAGTGGATGATGAGGACATTCATGAAGTAAACATGATATGAAGCCTTGATAATGAATCCATGGAACATCATGGAATATTGGATGAATTTTTAAGTCAGGATGATATTGATTTCCTTTGTTCATATGAAGGAAGTTTATCTCCTTGTCTTGAATCATTTTCAAATTTCTCTTATGATGAAGTCTTAGGTCCAAAAATCAGTGAAACATTTCATGAAACCACTTTCATAGAGACCACTCCATCTTCCTTCCCTAAATATGATCATGCCAATCTAGTAGCTGAAACTTCTACATGTGGGGAATCAATCCTATCTGAAAATCAAAAAAATGAAATTGAACTTGATCCAATGTCCCAATCTTCTGCTGAAATTCTGAACCAACCTGATCTTGAATTGAAGGAACATCCTACTGCACTAAAGTATGCCTTCCTAGGGGAAAATCAAACACATCTTATTGTCAATTCTTCTTCTCTTTAAGCCAATCATGAGAGGATGCTTCTAGATGTCCTTAGGAAACATAAGAAATCCATTGGTTGGACCCTATCTGATATTCCCAGGATTAGCCCACTTGTTGGGACTCATAGGATTTTTCTGGAATCTGATTCAAATCTTTGTCGTCAACCTCAACGGCGACTCAATCATAATCTCATGAAGGTAGTAAGGAAAGAACTTCTAAAATTGTTAAAAGGTGGTATCATATATCCCATAGATGAGAGTGAGTGGGTGAGCCCAATCCAAGTGGTTCCAAAAAAGGCTGGAATCACAGTGATAACCAATGTGGATGGAGAGATTATTCCAACAAGGGTGATTAGTGGATGGAGGGTCTGCATTGACTATAGTAAGCTAAACTCATTCAACAAGAAGGGCCATTTCCCCTTACCATTCATTGACCATGTCCTTGAGAGAGTGGCAGGTCATGCATTCTATAGTTTCTTAGATGGGTACTCAGGGTATAATAAAATTGAGGTCTCCCTAGAGGATCAAGGGAAGACTACATTCACATGTCCATTCAGAACCTTTTCTTTCAAACGCATGCCCTTCGGGTTATGAAATGCCCATGGAACCTTCCAACGGTGCATGATGGGAATCTTCTCAGACATGGTAGGGGATTTTCTAGAGGTCTTCATGGATGAATTCTCTGTGTTTGGGGATATATTTGAGGGATGTCTACAGAATGTGGAGAGAGTCTTGTCAAGATGTGAAGAAAAGAATCTGGTCCTAAACTGGGAAAAATGACATTTCATGGTTAAAGAGGGACTTGTTCTAGGCCATCTGGTCTCGAGTAGGGGGATTGAAGTTTATAAATCAAAGGTTGACATAATTCGTCACCTTCCATCACCCAAAAGTATCAAGGAAGTGAGGTCTTACTTAGTACATGTTGTTTTCTATAGAAGATTCATCAAGGACATTAGTTCAATATCCCAACCCCTTTGTGCTCTCTTAGTAAAGGATGCTCCATTTGTTTGGACAGAAAGTTGTGAGGGTTCATTCTCAACCCTCAAATCATATCTCACCTCTCCTCCGATTATGAAATCTCCAAATTGGAACCTTCCTTTCGAACATATGTAGGATGCCAGTGACTTTTCTATTGGAGTTGTGTTAGGACAACGTTGTGATAAAACTCCTTATGTCATTGCTTATGCAAGAAAATACTTAAATGATTCCCAAATAAACTACACCACTATTGAAAAAGAGTTACTTGATATTGTGTTTTCTTTAGAGAAGTTTAGGTCCTACCTCTTAGGATCCCCCATCACTGTGTTCACTCACCATTCTGCACTAAAATACCTCTTCCAAAAACAAGATGCTAAGGCTAGACTGATTAGGTGGGTACTTCTATTACAATAATTTTACCTCACAATCAAGGATAAAAAGGGAGATGAAAATGTTGTAGCTGATCACCTCTCTAGGATGGAATTCAAAGACAACTCAAATCACCTTTCTATGTCTGATTCATTTCCTGATGAACACCTATACTCTATGAGTGACTGCCCTTGGTATGCCGACAAAGAAAATTTCATAGTTACAGGAGTCATTACAAAATTAATAGGGACTCAAGATCGAAGGAAATTCCTTTCTGATGTTAGACACTATGTGTTTGATGATCCATACCTCTATAAGTTCTTCCCTGACCAAGTCATTAGGAGGTGTGTCCCAGAATCTGAACAACAGTCCATCCATAAATTCTGTCATAGTGAGGCATGTGGAGGTCACTTTTCCTCTAAGAAAACATCTGTCAAGACTCTTCAATGTGGTCTCTTCTGGACCACCCTCTCAATGGACTCCTACACCTTTTGTCAAAGCTTTCCTAGGTGTCAACAAGTAGGATCCATCATAAAAAGGAATCAAATGCCACTCACTCCCATCTTAGTGGTTGAAATCTTTGACTGCTGGGGAATCGATTTCATGGGTCCCTTCCCAAACTCTAGGGGATACCTCTACATACTCTTAGCTGTTGATTATGTCCCAAAATGGGTTGAGGACATTCTCACTAAGTCCAACGATCATCATATTGTGATTCGATTTCTAAAAGAGAACATATTTTCTCAATTTGGAATTCCTAGGGCTATAATTAGTGATCGAGGAACCCATTTCCGCAACTGCCCATTATCTTCACTCATGTATAAGTATGGTATTTCTCATAAAGTGTCCACTACATACCATTCTCAAACCAATGGTCAAGCTGGGTTAGCGAATAGGGAGATTAAAAAATTCTTGAAAAAACTATCAACCCCTCTAGGAAAGATTGGTCTGAGAAACTCTTAGATTCTCTTTGGGCCTATAGAACCGCATATAAAACGATTTTAAGAATGTACCCATATTGGTAGGTTTGTGGTAAAGCATGCCATTTTCCAGTGGAGATTGAACATAAGGCCTTTTGGGAAATTAAGAAAATGGATTATGATCTCTCATTGGCTGGAACAAAAAGGAAATTAGATCTCAGTGAACTGGAAGAACTAAGGATGGAGGCTTATGAAAATTCAAGGATCAATAAAGCTAGAGTTCAAGCCTACTGATCTAGGAATATCAAGATCAAACATTTTTGAACCGTGAAAACTTGTGCTCTTGTATAGTTCAAAACTTCATTTACACCCGGGAATGTTAAGGTCTAGATGGTCAGGTCCTTTTATAGTGCATCATGTATACCCCCATGGGGCAGTATAGATTCAAGATCCTACTAGTGGTCACATTTTCAAGGTCAATGGTCAAAGGTTAAAAACATTCATTGAATCATTCAATAAACAAGAAATAGATGTTGAGTTAATTGATCCAATCTATGAACTAGGAAAAAATTGATAAATTTAGGATCTATGTCAGCCTAACGACGTTAAACAAAGCGCTGCACGGGAGGAACCCCATGGTTATTATGTTTCGAATCTTTCTGAATCATCTTCATTTTTCAAATAAGATTAATTCATCATTTTTATATTTAAAAATAAAAAAATATAATTTTGACCTGTTCTTCTATTATGAGTATGGATGAGTACAAAAGGGGAGCACCATATTCATCCGTGTCACGTGGTGTTATCCTTGAGTAATACCTTACCCATAAATTTAAAAAGAAGACAATGTATCATCATTTTATTTTGTTTTATTTTTATTATTTTATATGTTAAGATAAAAATAATAAAAATTATAAAAATAATATAATAATTAAAAAAGGGGACACGCCATAGGCCATGGGGCAAACCCCGTCACAACCGGCGAAGCCGCAGGGACTCGAACCCGGGACTGAAGGAAGATAGGGGCGCGTGCTTACCACTGACCTATTTCTTAATGTGCTTACTTATTCTATAATATTTATATATATACTTATATTTTACTTATATATATATATATTGTTTTTTTTGTTTGTTTGTTTTCCTTTTTCCACTAGGGAACTTTGCAAGCAACACGGATATTAAAGGACTAAATTCGAACGACAAGAACATCAGTCTTAAAAAACCAGGTGACTTCATTCCATGATCCTCATATTTCAATTTCCTTATTTAACTCCCCTTTTATTCCTCTACCCCATTCTAAATTTTACTTTTATGAAACTAGGGACAGTTTCATTCTAAGTTGTGGGGTGTGGAAACACAATGTTTGTTAAAAAAACAATGATTAAAAAGAAGTAAAATTCCTTTATCATTCATATAATAACATCTTTTCTCACCTTGAAACTGCATAGAAAATAAATTTTATTTCCTTGAATCTTAATTTAATTCATGATTAAGTTTAAAATATTTGATTTTGGAAGTTTGGTTGTCCAATGAAAATTTTCATCATTTTTATTTTCATCCATTAAATCAAAATGCCATAATGCACATTCTTTAGACTATAGGGTGCTAATTTTAATTTTTGGTGTCCCATAATAAATAGAATATGCTGGTTTGTTTTTTATGAATAATATGAGTATTCAATAAAAAAATAAAAAAAACTTTTGTGTGTAGAGTAATGGATTGATAAAATGAGATGCTTTCGACACTTGGGGATCGTAACTCCAGAGTTGTCTAGCCCTTAGTTTTTCAATCTATCTCTATTTATGGTAATATGTATTTGTTTTTGATTAAGTTAACTTGAGACGATTCCCGTGTATGTGGGATTCACTTGGTGCCCTAAGACCTTTGAGTCTGGGAGTCATCGACAAAGTCTTGCTACATGGGTTAATTTGATTAACTGCAATCTCAATTACTATAGAAATATTGCAAAAAAAATCCAAAAAAAGTGGAATGAGGAATACTCATATTAGGATTACATGTGATTCCACCTAGCGCTTCCAGGATTTCCCCCTTGAATGCAAATGAACCCCCATATCTATTGTGATTCACAACACATCATTACACCTAATTGAGTTGGATAAAGTATGATGATCGATTTGATCAAAGGAATGGTCTTGTGATTGAGATCTAATTTTAAATTAATCTTGTTTAAAATTATCTTGATATGTTATAAAAATATATTTGTGTGTAGTTTACATTGTGAGCACTGTTTGTTATAACGTGTTTGAAGAAAGGAATTCAAATAAAATCATTGAATTATTTGCTCGGGACTAGAAAATATCAAGTTGGGGTGTGATTATCCAATAAAAACATATAATTTAATTACATTTTAATGGTATTAAATGTTCATTTTTGATCTTATGGGCCGGAGTTAGTGCATTTTCATTATGAACATCCATTCTCATCATTTTGTACTTCATGCCTAATATACGCCAATTTAGGCCCAATGAGTAATCTGATTCTAGGGAATGTAATTATAAATATTTTAATTTGATATTTTGGTAACTATATCTACACTTAAATGTGAACATTTTTCATTCAGGGATCAATGGATGATTCATAAACGATGATGGAGATATTTGGAGATGAATAGAAGCAATTCTGGAGAAGCCTGATTGGACACCAGCCCACTTATGAGACTGTGGGGACCACCATACCAGTCCAATGAATCCCAAATTTTTTGGGAGGATAGAAGCAATGTTGGGTAACAAATCCCTCTTCATGAGATAATTCTAATTCGGCCTCTATTTTGGTCATTAAGGTGTCCCAAGTTAGATATACAATTCTGGGCCAGATTCTGCGGCCCAGAAAAACAGACCACTACTTTGATCATATATCTAAATCCACAACTCCAAATGGGCCCAAAGTTTACAGGTGGTTAGAAGACATCCGTCGCTACATTCTCTTCTTCTATGTCCCACTCTGATTCGTCCATCTAGAAGGTCATCCAAATGCGTCTGTTCGGTGGATGAAATCTGGATGCCACCTTGGGTCAAATGTGGAAAAGTCCAAATTCCACAAACTTTCCACCACCTATGGCCTACCAAAATTAATTAATATGATTGGTACTGTTGGAGGATCGACCCAAGGGCTAAAAAATTCTTATTTAAGGTAGTTGTGTTGGAGGATTTATCAATCTTTGAGTTTGTTTTCATCTTAATGTTATCCTGCCAATTTCTCTTTGTAATGTTTTTCCTTCACATGTGAGTTGTTTTAATTCATCCTTGTTTCTTAATAAAAGTTCTTCTTCTCTTATTATTATGTTCTTCTCCTTATGAATTTGATACCGTTGGTTCAAGGTGTGAACTTATTCATACCAAACCTTGTGAGATTATCACACAACGGTGGAGTGATTGTTATTTTGTTGTGTTTTTTACTTCTACATTTCCTCTCTCATGAGTCTAATTTCCGCTTCCATTGAAACCATAGAATCAATGGAGAGATAACCCACTTATGGGTTGATCCAAGGGAGTAGAAAGGGGCTGTATTGGATGTTATTTATCACGCATTAATGTATAATCACTTCATTAATTGAGATTTTTATTTGATGATTTTTAAACTCCATCATCCTTGTGGAATTTAAGGCCACACACTTCAAGTTCTAATACAAACCATTACCTTGAAGTGCTCAAAACATTGATACCTCAAGTGTATAGGTGATTAGTATTAATGGGTGTAGGAATTAAACCAGTAAGTGATGATGTTGTTTTATCTCCTTAAATAAACCCCTCTCAAATTTAAGAAATTTAAATCATTAAAAAGAAAATACATCCAATCCACCCCGAGCGATAACCTAGGATCAAATAATTCTTTTAAATTGAATTAAGTTAAATCTGTTAGTTATACATTAAAACCATATAAAATCTTCCCAAGCTGGCCACTTCATATCCAAAAACAGTCCATAGAATGTACGTGTCTGTAGGTTTTTCTTAGGTTTCTGAGGATTCGATAAGACAAGCTAAACTACAAGGACCATCTTACTTTCTTCACTTGTGTAAATTTGAGTGAGAATCATTTGGTCATACGACTCGATTTATTACAATGAGGTAAGGTGTTTTTATCTCACTTTTTTATTTCTGTGAGATTCATGCTAAATTTCGCACTATTTTCATTGAGTGGTGTATGTACTACCCCATTATTCTAATCATTGTATAATATACTTTTTTTTATTGGTATTTACATCCACATTGTGTAGTCCTTCTTTCATGGGGTGTACATTTCGAAAGTTACCCAAATCAGTAAGGGAACCTTTCACCCTCTTCTTTTTAAATGACTTAGTTTTGTTAGGTCTTATAAATTACATCTTATTAACATTGGGATATGTTATTATATATCCTTATTTCTGTAAATTTTATGTACAAGTGATTAGATACCCTTTTTATCTCTCATCAACTCATTTTCTTAAATTTAATGTGATGTCGTTAGGCTGTCAAAATTCTATAAGGTAACTTCTTAACCCAATTTCAATTCTTTGGGTTAAACCTCTATTTCTTGATTACGTCATGCTATGAATATGTGTGGATGACCTATGATTTTTTTACCCTTAATATACACTTATATTTAGGGTATTTATATTTTTCACACATAATTATGTATTTGATTTATCCTTAATCAAATGATATCATCTTTGTACGGGACTTCGTCTCAATATCCTTTCCTTGAGGAATATTTTGATTTCTACACGAATTATTTTAATACGGTGTATAAAACCCCTTTGACTTTTAATTTCATTCAAAATGAATCTTTTTACACGATTTGTTTTACTAAATGACAAAAAGAATGTTTTTGTCTTACAAATGCTGTGCAAACGATTACTTTTCCACTGTTACCATTATTTGAGTTTCAGATTCCTCTACAAGCCATAAATTTTATTAAATTATAAATAAATACGATGATTTATTTTTATTTTATTTTGGTATTGAAAATGGTTTGGATAATATTTTGATTATATCAATGTGTTGTATTGATATCTTGTGGTTGAAATGTGCAAATGTTAAGTTTTCTTTTATGCATGTTTTATGTGATACGATTATGTTATGGTTCTTGGGCATTATTTATGAAGTCGGGAGGTTCTAGGATATACTAAGGGAGGGTAAGCCCAAGATAGATCTCCAATGCATTGGGTAATGCGAAGGAGTTAAACGCTAAGGTTTCTCCGAAGAGATTTAGGGAATATACTTCGATGGGTATTCCAAACATAACCATGAGGGTTACTCCCTACGTAATAATGTTATGAATGCCTCAAGTTACCTTTCTGTATTATGATTTATATGAGTTATTCATAAATCTTATGACTTAAATATGTATGTTAAAAATATTATGTTATGTATATATTGATGATCTAATGTTTTCATTCTTTGTGAATCCATTACCGAGCTTTTTATCCTCATCCCATGTTTTTGAAATGTTATTCACAGGACATAAAGTGGAATAGGGTCACGGATGGGATCAAGGAAATGTCATGATGTCTAAAACATGGAACTAGACATGACACTTTTGTTCAATAGTTTTTATTCTGTGATAAAAATTGAAATTGAGTAGATCTGTCCACTTTGTAATAATTGGGATGTTATAGTTATGTCCTAATTCTCTAAAACTCCAAACCTGAAAAGGTTCTCAAAGTGAACTATTCATTTCATTCAATATTATGTAATGTTTTAAGGATGGGTCCTTATAAGATTACACATTCATTATATTTCATTAACCTAAAATCCCAAAAGAAGAAAAAACATTGTAATAAAAAGATTTAAACGACATTTATCTTATTTTTTAAAATAAATATCCCCAATTATGGTTACAAAAACAATAACATGCTATATAACATCATTAATTCCTTAAATCAAAAAATGTTTTGTAATTTTTAGTTTTACTCGTATTAATTACTGTATAAGACTTTCATTTTTTGGCTTTTTAAGGACAAATTAATATATTGAATTTTTGAATCTCAAATTAACATTAAAATGATTGGTTGTATTGTTGAAAATTAAAAATGTAGAAAACATTCCATGGTAAATAAATCATGTATCATATTATTTCATTGAAAATAGCATCATTTTTATAGAAGAACTCGATATGGAATAATGAATAAAAAATTGAAATAAAAATAATTTTGAATTCAAAAACCTGTGAATGGGATAAAATTATAATATAACATCATAGACTTAATTTTCTTATAAATAAATTAACAACAATAAGAATCATCCACATCATGTACATAATTAAATTGTGCATAAATACAAGTTTAAGTCATTTAGAAACTCTATCCCTAGATGAAGGCTCTAGAATTATAAAAATGTAAAAAATATTCTATGAATGATTAATGGCATAAGTTTTTATCTCCATTGATTATTTACCACAAAATAATTTCATATATATTCAGCTACATATCAAATATATTATCATCTATATATGGTAAATTTATCTAAATTCATATCCATTATTATTATTTTTACATATATGGTGTAAAAACTATGTGGTACATTCACCACTACATATTTAAAATATATCAACAAAATATGTCAGGAGAGATGGTGTAAAATAATGTTTTTTCAAAAGAAATGAATCTTCTTGTTGTTTTTAGGTGCAATGGAAGCGTCAAATAATTTTATCTCAAATATTATTTTTTTTCATGATCATGATTAATTCAAAATTTAAAATATTAAAATTTTCATGATTAATGAAATTCATCCAAATATTATATAAAATGGATAAACTCTAGATCCCAAGCACAAGATCATCACGTATTCTTTATAATTGATTAATTAAATTAAAGAATACCCCATGTGATATTCATTCTTCATTGATTTATATAATGATAGATTTATGTCGTACCATCAATTCATTATAGGAGTCATGAATATGTCCCATTTTTTAGTGATCCTCATGTGTTCTATCCATATCCAAAGGTCACTATGTAAATCTCGTTGAGCAAAAATGGTATATCTTATCTATTTTATTGTTCTACAATGATCTCCCTGATAATAACCTACAATGGATTATCCACGATCTCTTTATTTTCAATATTGGAATCTGGTCGAATTTTTCACTCATCGGTTTATATAGCACTACAGTTCGAAAATAAAAATGTCACATTTTTCCTTTATTATTTCTCTCATCCCTGTAAAATCCCATGTATAGGAAAATAATAATATTATAATTTCATTTCGTTCAATAAAATACGAATTTAAATTATATTTTATTTATTATATATATATATATATATATATTCACCATACTATTAAAACTACTTCTCTATTCATCATAAATATTTCTCAGGCCATATATGATGATTATTTATATAATAAATGAGTATAACTACATTATTCTATAAAATTATTTAAATAGTATTTTTAACTTGTTGAAAAATTTATTTATTAAATATTGCACTCATATAATATTCAATCGAATAACTGGTGACCCAATATATGAGATCACAGAATAATGGATAATTATTAACCAATGTGTTAGAATAATATTTATTCAACATGTCAAAAACTAAATAATAATATATTATTTTACTATGATTCTGAATAATCATATTTTGTGACCCTTTGGGCTACATTCTTAGGGGAATTAACTAAAGTAGTCTAAAATGCAAGGTTAGTGTCTATCAACATGTCTACACACCCATAGAGAAATATATTAATTATGAAACAAAATAATATCTCATATGTATTCTTAATGTGTAATTCAATCCCATTATCACGTATCTCTATTAAATAAACTTATATGTCAATGTCATCAATCTATTTTCTCACTGTCTCTTTTTTTTAATTTCTAAAAATCTAACATTTCTATAGAAGAAAATGGATAATGATTTATTTATTCTATACCACTCCAATCAAAGGGTCTTTAATATGAACATATGTAAATTAAAAGAAGGTAAAATTCGTTTATTTTATTATTTGTTAATGAAATATTATTCATGAATAACCCAATATATCCTAACTCACCAAAAACATTTGATATCATGGATTTTTTAAATACATCAAAGTACATAACATATGACACTCTTTAATATGAAAAATAATGTACAAGGATTAATTCATAGTTCCTTAAATAGGAAAATTCCATGACACATATAAATTGTGATTTCTTTTTCTTGGGTCTTTTTCTTATAATATCATACACTAGATATTATTAATGGTGTACAACAAGAGAAGTTTCCCCATTTTCCTATGATTCTACACCCCTGAAATCTTAAATAATATATGTTCCTCAAATCAATTCATCTCACTATGTAAAATTTATTTTGAATAATATCATGGAACTTCAGAGATTTTATAAAATTGAGGAAGACCTATGACCTTTTAGTGTGACAGATACTACATGGATATTATCACATATTATATTATACAAAAGAACAATCGTCAGGTAATAATGATTTTATTAATATACATAAAAATGAATACATTTTATCTTAACGTATAATGATTTTGGTTCTTTGGAACCAACTCTTACAGACTCCCACTTGCACTGGATCCTACTATTAATGTCATTCAGTACACTATCTCTCACTTAATACTCATGATTCTGCTTATATGGGATTTTAGTCATTAGGTCATCCATGTTTCCATCTATGGGAACTATTATTTTTGAAACATCAACCCTCTATGAATAATTCCTACATAGGTGATACTTATGGAGTGTGTGCTTTATACTTTGATGTGCCATTTGATATTCTGGATGATCCATGTCTACAATATTATCACAATACAATGTGATATGGTCTTAAATTCTTGGTACCACATCATTATCATGAACAAAATTTTGTTTCCAAACTGCTTCCATGGGTGCATTAAAAATCCACTATATACAATGTTTCAACTTTAGAATCATTGAATGATGGACTCTTCAATCTCTTTCAGGTCAGAACTCATCTATCGAGTTTAAAAACATATCTTGGCAGGGATATTAAATCATTATGATATATTTGAAAAATAGAATCATTATTATCCAGACCTGAAAAAATGGGGATCAAGCGAAACAACCACAAGACTGCCTCCATATTCTCAGGGTGGCCACAAGCATTGAAGGAATAACTAACATGTAGAGTAATTTCACTAAAAACATGTACACATGACCATATCCAATGTAATGAAAAAATAAATAGGGAGAACGTAAAAAATGAATCATTTCTATAATGTAAATATGGTATGCATGAACCTGCAGACTGTACAAAAAACCATTTTGTAAACTAAAAGGGAATATGGAAAAATACATTCCAAAATATAAATGTGTCCCAACATGATAGAAAAATAGAAATTTCAACTATATGAAAGAGCCCTACTCCAGGATCCCATGATATTACCACTGTAAGTGGTCCAACTAACCCATATCCAAAAGATCTTCTAAGGTCATGATTGACCATTATTCCATCTACAAAAGACATTACATTTGATTAGAGAATCCCATTAAGGGGTGATTATATTCATACCTAGTAGAATTAACCTGAAGAGGTGAAGGGAGGAGTATTTTGTGATACAAATTAAGAGATAAGTAATATATAGAACATGATACAGTAAAATAGTACTACCCATCCCAACAACGGAGTGAAAGTGAAATCTTAAAAACACAAAGGTATATAAATGGGGAGAAAATGAACATATAGTTTTTTATTCAATAAAAATTGAAGAAGATTATACTCATCTGACCATGAGAAGATTGAAATGGACTGCACGTTGAATACTTCATTATTCCTCTCCCTTCTTGGAAGAAGAGAAACCAAAATACATAGAGTGGGATCCAAAGAAGGATATATATATATATATTCTCATTCAAATAATCCTACATGATAGAGTAAGGGGATCTGAATCTCACAAATCAGAACCTAAAGAAGAGTATCCAACAGTTACAAAAGAACCCCATCAACAATTCCTAGAACCTCATGCATCATCCCTCAATATTTAAGTCTACGGGACCTAATCACAACACTTTGATACTATCTGCATTGGGCGACACTAACTCATCCTAACTAGAGGGGAATCCGGAAATTTCATAGAACTACATTTTCATATTCTACTGGAGGGTAGATCAAAATGACCTTCGTGGAATGCCACATCCCTGTCCTATATGATTGTAGGACAAATTCTCTCATCGAGGAGGACCAATACCTATCCTAGATGGAGTATAAGACGAGAACATTGAGGAACTAAACTATCTAGTCCTTCAAGAGCGTTACTCAGAATGATCATTAGGGAATTCCATTTCCTAGTTCTATAGGTGTGTAGGCATGGTACTTTGCTCGGGGAACTCTACTACCCATCCATGCTAAAGGGTTATGCCTAAGATGCATTGATGATTCTGAATGATTGCTGCCATCATTGAGTGATGCCCTAGTAGGCTATTCCTAGATAATTACACATTGTATCTCTATAGTCACAACCAAGGATTCCATCACATTATTCATGGAAAAACACTAAAAATATGATACTCATTGGAAAAAAATATAAGTTCAAATGAAGGATATATGGAATGCTAATGTTTCCTAAAAAAGTGAACAAGGTCTGTTGTGGACCCACATGGCATGTGGTCCCACTCTTCTACCAGGCACTATACCCACTATAACATTGGTTTATGTATATTTATGACAACAAGAAGTGTAAGGGTGCTACAATATGTGTCTCGGCGAAAATCATAACGAATCCATGAGGATCATCATCGTTCATAGGGAAACAAAATTCACCGATATGATTTCAAATGGCCCAAGAAAACCATGTTGGCCACACTATTCCAATCCTCATAAAAAATCCATGGATGTACATTCACTTGTCTCTATCAGAAACCCATCCACATTTCAGCCCATCGACCATGAATGGTGTATTGTGGGTCCAAGAATCATGTTTGAATTATATACACGAAATTGATCTAGAAATATCCACCTTAATTTTTGGGTCATATTGTTGTAGATGGATTGTTATTATGACTCCATATGATGTTGATATGTCAAATATAAGATCCATCAATAATAATAAAAATTATTATAATTGGGTTTTTTTACCTGAGGCACAATTCCAAAAAAGATGTCCAACATCAAAATTAAAATGATCGTCTCAATTTTAGGGTCACAATGTTACTAACGGTTCTTACATCGGACCTCATATGATACAGTTATGGTTCGAATAAGATTTCACAACCAAATTAATAATTACAATTTTTTTATTTTTTAACAAACACCAATGGAAAGGAATGCACAACAGTCCCCACCCCATTTCTCCCTCACACCCAGTGTTTCGACCACTTCAGATGCACGTTTTCTTATAATTAAATACGTTTTAATTTTTATTTAACTCGACACATAACGATTCCTGGGGATAATGGGTCAATTACCCATACGTTAGTAACTTTTTAATGGTTTCAAACAATTTTATTCATCCACCAATTATTATTTTTTTTATTTTTATTAAATAATAACAACATTTACTACTCAACGTATTGATCACATTTTACCACAATCATGTCAAAACCGAGATACATCTTCCGTGAAAGCTTGTTCAAGGAATTCACTTGAAACCATCTTCATCCGACTTATTTTTGTCGCCATAAACCAACCAGATAAATTATGATCGTCAAAATGATACAAAACCACCTCGGATCATAAAAAATCACCTAATGAGCCGATCAGATCCATTCAAAAAACACCATCCTGATAACTTTTCAATTATTACCCAAACCATCAATCTTCCATTAATTTGTGCTATCACTCCAAATATTCATATCCAATGATTTCATTGAGGGAGAAAAATGGTGACAAACATTTCATGTATAGGAAATAAATTGTATGAATAATTTATATTGATTACATGGGATCATGGAAATGCTCGAATACATGCCGATCAAAGATTGAGAATTGGCCAAGCCCAATTTTTGAATTATATGGGTAGAAATCCGCATATAATGAGTCAAACCTAGATTTTAGAATGAGCATTGATGAAAATTTCATTTTTCAATGATTAAAGTTATGCTGATTCATTTGATTCATTCCAATCTGCTCTGATTTGGAGTTTCATCAAAATTTATCATGATTCACTAACGGAAGGAAGGAGAATACTCCTGGAAAACTACCAGGATTATGAGGCTAACAATGGGTAGGTTTCCATGGAGATAAATTAATATATTTTCTATCAATGTCCAAAAAATAATTAACTATTTAAATTTACTAATTAACTCAAAAAACATACCGCCAATGAATATTTCATAGGAACATCCCCAAGAAACAGACATTATGTTGTGCTAAGTGTAAGCATCAAATTATAATGTGAATGTTGGAATAATATATTCCTATCAGAGTTTTAGTTAGTGAGTTATTTGGTTTATATTTATTAAATAAATTAATTAAATTAATTAATTTATCCAATGAACCCACTAATGTTTTCCCCAACCGAATTCCCCACATTGACCAACCATATGTCTCACAAAGGGTAAAATCAACGTTATATAATCAACCATGGTCTCATATTTTCAATCTGAGATTATATTTAAGAGATAACCCATTTTATTGTAAATTTTTGAACATGTAATAAAAATACATTTAATATTTTGTTATAAAACTCATTCCATGTTCACTAGGAAAAGGAATCGTATGTTGTCTCTGTAATTAGCTCTGAAAATATTTCATAGGAATGTTCCAAAGTCCTGTACAAAAAAACTGAGTCTCTAATTTGTTCCACTCTTCAATGATTTACATCCCTGAGATGAAAAATCTAAGAAAAAAGATGGGGATACTCAGACCTTATTTGGATATTCCATATATCCTCCCAATACCAAGATATACATCCAAAGGAGAGGATTGGAACTCCATTATCACATCCTCTCTCAATATTACTAGAATCAACTCTCATCCCTAAAAATGGATGATGTGGTTCCCTTCTCCCAAAAATCCATTGATTGAATCTCATAAGGATATCTAGTTATGTATGATTTTGAAGTCTATGTCCCATAAGAAGTAGTGCCTCCATATCCTATTGTTGAAGACCTCCACTTCCAACTAATAGTTTAGAGTTACATAGATCTTTTCATGAGTATTCAACCACCTCGACCAATATGCAAGAAATACCTACCACTGGATTACTTTTGGCACTAATAATTTGGTGTTTCCATAGAACAAGGTAGGTGAGTAGACTTATCTAGTGATGGGAATGTAGATATGGAAATTTCCTTGCACACCAAACACACCTTCACCTCTCTTGGAAGGAGAGTTACCTCTCTACTAGAACTCCACCACACCCACTAGTGGAATCCCTATAAAATAGGGTCATGTTGAAATACATCATTGAATATTATATGAATTTCTAGGACTCTCCATCGCCCAAACATTCCATAAACATACATTTCATAGGGTATAATCCACCACACCTTTATATTAACTTCATTGGGTGGCACAGTATCTCCCTCAAGGGTTTTATCATGTATCAAAAAAAATTCTCATTTGGGGAAGAACCCATCTTCATCATGTACGTAACGCAAGGTTGATCCACACCAACATAGGATTACCCTGACACCCCATGTAACCCCATTTTATTCCTCGAGGAAGAAGTAGACAGAAAAGATTATTTGGAATAATATCTAAAAATTACTACAAGGGATATTATAATAGTCATAGAGAAAACCTCTTATCATCCCATGCATTATGGGATCATAGTCATCAATAGTGTACAATAATATTTGGCCCAAACACTGGCTTCCTAACCCTAGTGTGGTCCCCCCTTTAGATGGTGGTGGTAGGATATCATAGCACTGTCGACCACCCATATCTCTTCTCGCACCTCTTCTAGCTTTCCCTCCATAGTGGAAACCCTTTCGCCACCTAGGAGATACCTGATCACAACATTTTATCAACCATAGTTGTCCATAAACTATCCTCATAGGATGATCATCATGATTGGTCTGATGGTCTTATGTCATTTGACCTCCCTAATCACAAGTAAAGAATATTCCGTCATTGGGATTTTCTATACCTCTACACTGTATTATCCCTATAAAGCCATGTGCTTAATCCTGTACATAGAAGTGTGTCTTATTCTGAAATATCGGGTGCCTTCCATCTCTTGTAGATGACTCAACTGTATTGCTTCCACTACCAACTCTAGCCACATGGTGTCCCTCTGACAGAAATCTCTCTGCAACTAGTTACCTCTATATTACACCAGCATAGACGATGATGCAAGAGGTCACCACACAGTCACATATATCTCTACAGAGTCCATGCATGATCCTTTGTGCCTAGAAGTACACATCACAAATCATGTTGATAGAATACCGTATAAGATTTGTAAACGTAGCTTCGTACTCAATCACTGTTATCCCTCCCCGTTGGAGATCTATAAAGTCATGTATCATAACTGAATATTAGAATGAGGTTTACTAATCTCCATGAAACAAAAATTTGATTTCATTTCATGAGATTGTTGACTCATCATGTATATCAGTAACTAAACTCCACCAATGACCATCCACTCTATGAAAAATGATAACATTCAAAGCCATGATCAGATCTTTCATTGTCAAGACTAGTCTGAATATGTGGGCTTCTAACGTTAGATAATCCTCAAAATTCTTAAAGATTCAGCTCAACGTGGAACCTTAGCAGTCATTAATATTGGAACTAATAGATTTCTCTCAACCTACACACATTCTCAGCCTGCACTACTAGGATGATATGACGAACAACAAGTTGATGTGCTTTTACTTACCCACCAGAAGGAAGGGGGTCATGAAATGGACCATAAACTATATCCTCCTGATTCAAAAGGTTTTCATCATGAAATAAAGATGGTATCCCCATTTAATGTCATTATAGGGGCATATTAAAAGTTTTCAAGGCGTAATACGTTCAAATGAGCATATATATATATATATAATTACACATATATATATATATATCATCAAAAAAGGAGAGCTGACTGAAGATGGACATTGAAATACTTAATCCTATCTAATTCATGTTCTATTGATCTATAAAACAAATGTCTCATCATTAAGAGTCGAAAAGCAGGAATTCATGGTATTGGTTAATTTATACATCAGCTGCCCACACCATTACTTCAATCCCTAGCCTGATAAATATATTCAAGACAGTTGGACACAATTTCCTTAATCCAACCAACCATATTAAGTGGAAACATATTAATAATTTCCTATGGAATTACCCTGCTCTGATATCAATATGTCATGACCCAACCTAAGATTGGGCTCATGCAATAACTAACCCAAGTCTGCCTAAAAAGGAAAGGGGTAGTGTAAGTGATTAAAACATAGCTACTTTGGGGAGGAATATTCCAAAAATAATATTTACATGAACATAGCCAACTCAATGAAAAATTGTATAGGGTGAATGAAAAAATAAAAAAAAAATCGTTGTGTAAAAGAAAAATGCATGATATTTTAGATAGTATAAAAGTACGATAGTGGAATATGAATGAGAAAAAAATTGAAAATTCATTCCCAACTAGAAATGTGTCCAATATTGACAGAAAACTAGAAATTTGAAACCAATGATAGGGCCTTGATCGTGGATCCCATGCTATGTCCAACATATGTTGTTCTTGTAACCATTATCTCTAATATCTAATGAAGTCATGTTCAACCTTCCTGCCATCTACAAAGGCCATGACACATGTAGGGTGAAGCTTATGCAAGGGTGAGTATATAAATACTAAGTAGATCCCCTCGAACTGGGTGAAGGAGGATATTTAAGCGATATAAATGAACATCTATGCACTATATAGAGAAAAGTACAACAAAAGATTAAATGTCAACCCAAAAAGAGAGTGAATGTAAACTCTTTGAAACATATGGAGCCCTAAACAGAGAAAATATGAACTTCTTGTTGAGTATTCAGTTACTCTAGTAGGATAGTAGGCTCATCAAACCATGGGAATCTAGACACATAACGTATGTGGCATACCACATGCATCCAAGACTATATTATGTGTAGATTAACCAAATGCTAAGGTGTGGGTACCAATGAAATATATATATATAAATATATATATATATTCACTCCAAAAATCCTAGATGAGAGATTATAGGGATCTCCGTCTCACTACTCGGACAGAGAAGAAGAGTGGACAATAGTTCCAAAAAGAGTCCATAAATAATGCCCATATAGTCATGCCTCTTCCTTGAACACATAAGTCTATAGAACTCAATCACATCACATTGATATTATCCTTTTGGGGTGGAACTGACTCACCCACACAGATCATGTTGTGTCACAAGGACACATCTTATGGGGAAAGTGTCCCTATTAATTGTGAGTCCAAAGGTACATCAAACCATATCTCATCATTTTTCCATATACTTCAGTGGCTGTAGAATAAATTTAAGGCTCACATACCATGGTATGATAGGAGGGTCCTACTTATATATTCACTGAGGAAATCCATTTTCTAGACCATTTGTAGAGTTATAATCTGAAAATTAATTTGGGAATTAAACTTCCCAATACTACAAGAGGGTATTCCTGGTGATTCATCAGGTAACTCCCCAAACCATCATGGATGGAGGATTACAACTAATGAATTAATTGGGTAACATGATTTACTAGACCAACTAAAGGGTATATTTAGATCTATCATTGGGGGACACCACTACCCAGCCCCACTGGAGGGTAAGCCTGAAATATCAGGGAACCCCACTTACCAACCATACTTGAGGAAAACTCATAATTAATATTGGGGCACGTTGTTTCCCATTCATATAAGAGGGTAATCTCAGTACTATCATTAGGAAATGCCACAACCCATCCCAACTAGAGGGTATGCATGGAATGTCGAGAAACTCCAATTCCTAGTCCTATGCAGGGTAACTCATAAATATCATTAGGGAATGTAATTTCCCTTTCCTGCATGATCACATTCAAGGCAAACTCTTCAATAAACTTCACTAACCAGCCATTCTAGAGTGTTATGACTTTGGATTCTCTAATGATTCTATATGATTAATCCAATCATCAGGTGTCTCCATAGTGCCCCATTATTTGAAAATTACACATTATATCATGAAATACATAACTAAGGATACCATTTCATTCTACACTTAATAACACTCTACATAGGCTACTAATGGGCCACAATCTATGTTCAAATGAAGGAGATATAAAAAACTGATGTTTCTTCAAAAAGTGGTACACGACCTGTTAGGGACCCACAAAATATGTGGTCCCACTCCCTTTTCTATTATTATTCTCTCTAGAACATGGATTTCAATCCTTGTTGCACAATATTATGTGTAATGGTACTACATGACGTGTCTCAGCCAAAAGATAGACGAATAGATGAGTACCATCATCAGTCTAAGGGAAAATAAAATTTCATTGGTATGCCTCTTCCATCAGCCATGGATTACCAAATGGATCACACAATTTCTATCATCGAGAAAAAATTCTTTGGATAGAATATTCACTTTTCTCAATTGGACACCCTGCAATAAAGTCACATTTCACAACATCACGTATGAACGATGCTTAATGGGTCAATGCCATGAGACTACATTAAATACTATAAATTGGTCTTGAAATTTTCTCCTTATTTTCATTGTCACATCATCACAAAAGATATATTATTTTGAACCTATATGAGTGAGATATTATCGATAAATTATCCCACGAAAATAATAAATTTCATTATTATTGGGTTTTTCATTAAACTGAGGCATGAGTCCTAAAATGGTATCAAACATTGGTCTTAAATTGACCGTCTCAATTTTAGGGTCAATCTTTCACTAAAGATTCTTCAATAATAATGTTTGTAAAGGAGTTAGTGTTCTAATAAGATTTGATGTCCAAAATAGTAATAATCATATATGTTTATTAATATTTTATATTTTTTAATTTACTACTACCATAGAAGGGGAACACACAACACCCCCCCCCCCATTTCCTCCATGACTGTAGTTCATCCCACCACTTGGGATACCGATTTTTTCATTAATTATATGTCTTTTAATTTTCATTAGCACCACACATAACACTTCCCGTTGATAATGAGATCAACCCCCATTATTTAGTTTATATTAGATTATTTCATCATTTTTTATTCCTCCCTCAATCAATGTTATTATTAATAATGTTATCATAATTATTTTCATTGTTAAAAAAAATACGATGAAAGCATTGTTGTTATTAAAATAATAACTACATTTAACACTCTCCATTTTGATCATTTTCGACCATCGTTACATCAACATCGAGCTACGTCCACGATAAAATCTTGTGTGTGACCTCCACTCAAAACCTGCCCCATAATGATATGAATCACCACAATGTTCTATCTAAGAAAATAGGGATTATAAAATAAACCTTAAGCCACCTCTGATTACAAAAACGAACACACGGTGCTGATCTGATCCGTTCACAAAACACCAACCTATTTGTTTATCTATCATTCACAAAACCGTCGATCTGCGTGTCGTTTGGGATACCAAAAAAATCAATGGGTCTGACCATGCTCAACCCATCCTTGGAAAATTTGAATCGATGCCCTACGGTCCAATGATGTATAACACAAAAAATGGAGAGGTAAAATCACCAATTAAAATGGTGATAAATATCTTTTTAAAATATTTCATTTCCACTAATTTCACAGTGGGGGAACCATGGTAGAAAACATGGCATATATAAGAAATAAATATTAATAATAATTCATTTTAATTACATGATCAGATGAAAAGTCATAATTTAATGCAGTTTAAATAGAGATAATTGATCATGCTCAATAATATAATTATAAGGATGGAAAACCAAATATAATGAGTTCTGCATCAATTTCAGATCGATAGTTGATAAATAATGTGTCCTCTAATGATTGAAGAGATGTCTCCACATTTTATGCATCCTAATCCACTCCAATTTAGAGTTAAATCATAGTTTATTGTGATTCACCAATCCATGGAATAAACATGGTTATTTGGGTTATAGTTCCTAAATATATTAATTTATTCAATGCACCCCAATTATAAATACCCCATCCAAACATCCCACACTTTCCATCCATAGTTCAATCCTTGGATAAAATATACATTCTAGATTCAACGATGGTCTCAAATTTTTGATATGACACAACATTTAGGATATATTTCAATTTTTCTAAAAAACTGTGCATGCCTAATAAATATATATTTTATAATTTTTTCATATTAATTAATGTCTCCTAAGGCCTAAAAATCATGCATCTTCTCATTGTCTATCTTTTTAAATATTCCAATAAATATTCAAATGTATTACACAACAAAAATAGAGTTTATAATACTATAACCTTTAATGAAGAGTTCCTCATATCCACTATACATCAAGAACATATCATTATTTGTTCTTAGATTATTAAATATTTTCAAAATAGCTAACCATTGATGTTCTCTTAGATCACCTTCATATCTTAGAGCAGTGATCAATGCTGAGGAAAAGTCAAATCCAGTATGATACCTAGAATACATTATTCATCCTACCATTAAAGCATATGGGAAAATATTGATATTCGATTTAAATTATTAATTTTTATGACACAGTTCATTAGAAATATGTATAATATTTGACACTATAACTAATACCCAGTTGTATTTATTCAATTAAAAAATCACTTTAGTATTTGATTAATGTATGTAATTTCACATAGCCCATGTAGCCTCTTGAATTATTCATGAATGATATTGATTCCAAGATAATTGGTATTTTCAACAATGTTTATCATAGAGTAAATCATTTTTAACTATTCCTTCATAGCCTATTATACTGGTATGCAATTTACATTGGGTAATATTTCATCAACGTATACTTCTTGAATAAAATCTGTATTCTTATTAAACCTCATGTAAATACAAGGGTCAAATTCATTCTTTATGAATCCAAATAATTTTTATCTTCATAAAATTGACAGATAGTTCTCCATGATTCGTTGTTCAATCCAAAAATTGATATATGCAACTTGTAAATATTTATAGAATCCCCAAGACTCCAAAAACCTAGAAGATGTTTCTTGTAATCATATTACTATAGTTTACCATTAGGAATGTAGATTTGACATAAATCTATATAATTTCATATTAATTGTATGATTATATATCAATTATTATTATTCTGGATTTAATCAATGAAATAGGTGAACCTGATTCATCATAGTCAATTCCATGATGATGTTTAGATACATTAGACACTATCATTTCATTATAAATATTTACTTTTCCTTCTATATATATTTTTTACTTCAATACCAATTTACTCCCTTTGAGAGTTGAATCAACTATAACATCATCATGATCAGAAAAACTGTTCTGATTCATTGAATTCATTTTAGAATTTATGGCATATTGACATATTGCAGATTATGAGATATATACTACCCCTTTGTAGGAGATAGGTTTATCATTGCTAGATAATAATGAGTCACCGTCGTTAGTGACTAGAATATAAAGACACCCTATTTCTCTTTCCTCTTTTGTGCTCCTATGTTTTACATGTGTTTCATGAACTACTTTTTCATTGCGAACCTTTGGAATTTTTTCATAAACCCAATATTGTGTATCATAATCATCAACTACATTAAATTAACTCTTCCTCCCAAAATTATTTTTGAGGATGTGAACATCTATATAAAAGAGTTTTTCATTATGATAGTCACATTATTGTCTATGTGGTTTTATTGGTAGTATACCTTTTGTATCATTATGATTATCTATAACGAAAAAAAAACTTCCATGATGTTGTAGTTTCTTTCTTAAGAATGGCTAATAAAATGTCTCAAAAACCCATACATGTGTATGGGAAAAAATATGATTATTCAAACTACATATCTCTATGGGAATTATTCTTTCTACTTTAGTTGGTACTTAGCATAATGTGTATGATGTATTTTGTATTGTGTATCACCAAAGGAGTGATGAATGGTCTACATGGACAGTCATTAACCTTACCATTTCTAATGATGTATGATTCCTGCTTTCTCTAACACCATACCAATATGTTGTGTAAAGTGGACTGAGTTAATATAGAATAAGAAACTACTTTTGACAGCCTATGAAAACTTGGTTATGATATTTTCCACCTTGAACTGATAGAGGATTATTTATCTAATTTGTAATATGATTTTCAACTTGATTATTGAAATAATTTAATTTATCAATAGACTTAAACTTATATCTCCTTATCTATACATACCCATATCTAATCACGTTATCAGTAAAAGTTTTGAAGTATGAATACACACCTCTTGGTAATACTAGAAATGGTCTACATACATCAGTGTGTAAAACCCCTAATAATATGTGGCCCCTTCTCCTTATCCATCAAATTGTGGTTTGGTAATTATTTGTTGTAAATAAGCATGAAATATTTCTAGGGGTTTTATCTTAGAGGATTTGAAAAAACAATAGTGAAAAATATTTTTTAAAATGACTCTTTTTAACATGATAAAGATTGTGATTCCATAGCATTGTGTGAAATGAGTCATGTAAAGATGAATTTTTAACTATTTACAGTAAATGGTTATCATATTTTAATATATAAAGAAAATTATTTAATTGCTCCATACTATAACATTTGTTTTATTTATAAAATAATAAAGTTTTATATAGAAAACTGAAAATAATCCCATTTGTATCTTGGGATGATATAAAAAATATATTCTTGGTAATAGTGGGTACATAATATAAATTTATAAAACATAATAGCATTCATGTTGGAAATTAATGTTTATAGTCTCCAATGGATATAGAATACATCCTTATTCTATTATTTTCTTAAAAATCCACCGCTCCTCTAGAATTATTTTGGAATATACCAAGTTCATATATCTGGATACAAATATGAGCACCAAAAACTATATCAAATGCCCAATAATTAAATATCGACATAATACACTAGATAAAGAATTCACTTATAGATTTCCTTGCATCTGGGGGTGGTTCATCTTCCGATGGCCCTTATTGCTACATGAAAAACATATTTAATGGTTGTTCATTCATTGAATCAAGATATTATTCTTCGAGGTTGGAAGTTTCTTAGAAGAATTATACTTTTTTGTATATTGGACACCATCAAATTATTGTAACATTTATTATTCAACATAAAGTCCTTGGTTTAGTCACACCCCATGTATTTATCAACATTTATAATCAATGTAATATGTTCTAATAGATTCTTCCAATTATTACTCATATTATTATTAATAATAAAAATAGAAAAGTTCTTGAGTTGTAAGGACAGTATGAGATATTTTTTAAAATTAATCTATGAATCTAATCACTATGATTCAAACATCTTCAATTTATCAAATAATATTAACCACATGAGGACTATCTCGCACTGACACTCAAAGCATAGTTGTAAAAATTATATTTTATATTCAATATATCTCTTGTCTTTCATTCTATTTATTTTGATCCTGATGGTGAGAATCATGATATATGAACCCATGTCTTAATTATTCTTCCATAGATCATTGGTAATGGATGATAGAATGAATCAATGAACCTATATGAAATTTTTGAAATGTTTTTCATATATAGATAACTCTTCCTCGCTATCCACAATATATCGTGCATCAAGAATAGGATCTTCCCTTCCATAAATTTTTTTATCATGGTAACAGATAATGAGTAAGAGTATATTCCATTCTTGGAATCTTGTGTCAGTGAGAAGAATATACTTCTCAAGTATAGATCACAATGATACATCTATTGTTATTTTTATTACAATTTATACAAATTAGATGAATATATTTTCAGTAATCGTTTTGAGAAATTTTTTTAAAAAATATAAATCTTATATTTTTTAATCTCCCAATACTTCATTGATGCCGAATAGTCCCCACAATTGGCATCAAAATAACATATAATGTTGAAATTCTTGTGCAAGGATCATTATTTCTCATATAGTCCCCACAACATTGGATGAAAAAGCAATATTAAGGGTTATAGGTTCGATTTATAGATGAAAATTACATTAACTCAATGTTTCTTGATCTATTTAGTTGAATATCCAATATTGAAATCCTTAAATTAGATTTCCTCCTAGATTTCCTCCTAGTTACTTCTTATACTACTTCAACAATCAACCAATTGTGTGAACTATGTTATGTCAACTCAAAAAGTAATGTTTCAAATCCTCGATAATTTAATTCATCCCAACATTGGTTGGTCAATAACATTGATCTATGGTGCATTTTTAACTTATGTAGTGGAAGGATATACCAATTAATATAGATAATTCATCGATTTTGGCTTCAATTAAAAAATTTACAATTATTATCATTCGTATATTCCCTTAAAAATATGTTTGTTTTCATTAATCATTAAGCATTTAATATATAAAATATGTTCATAAGAAAATTTATTTTAGTTATATATTGTATTTATGAAAATTTAATAATTCATGTGATCCCCAAAAAACACCCATAATAATATAAACCTAAAACACTAATGAAATAACATAATTATTATTATGATCATGAATTTTTTACTAATGTCCAGTTTATCTAAATGATGAAAAAATAATTGTTATCCCAGGGAGAAAAAACTGTTAACCAATTAAACATCTTGTTATTTCTTTCCACCTATCCACCTATGTATTTTCATGGATTTTATCCTCGATTCCAAATATGATCTACCACCCCTGGATTGGGATCTCCTTCTATTATATATACATTTTCTCACAACTAGCTGAGGGGAACCAAATAATTTGTTAAGGGATTTACATAAAATAATATGTGCAGATAAATACACAGAAAAATTAGAGGATGGATTAATATCAATCCAAAAATTTGGTTTAATAAAAAAATAATTGAAACTAATGACAATAGGAATCTCTTCAAGGATCATGATCATAAACATGCATTCCACTAATATTCAATCATTTTGAATTCAATTCTAATAATTCAAATTTATGTAAAATCACTCTTGAATCAATTAATTATATTCTTCCATTATGAAATGTATTTATCTTTACTATCATCAATGTTTTTCTCAATATTATCATCCATCAAAATTGATTACAATTTAAATAATTTTATTTAAAAATAACTATGTACATTAAAAATTTCCTTAGTGGAAACATACTGAGTACCCGTCCAAACTACCCAATTTGTATAATACTCAAATATTGATTACTCTTGAGACATGTTCAATACATTAAATTTTTACTAATTTCATGATATGTACTATCAAATTAATAACAACACATAACACAATCTATTTATATAGAGTGTTATGCTTTAATGTGTATAGAGTTATAACTATTATATGACTTATACATTACAAGAACATCTACAAATTATGTATAAATTAATTAATTATATATATATATATATATTTATATTTCATAAAATGATGTTTACTATAAGCATAATGACCACAAAGAAAATATGTTGAAAATATGTATATAACATTATAAATTTATTTTTAATTTTATGTAATTTAAGAAAGTACACATCATGTACATTGAATTTATATGGAATGTATTATTATTATCATATGAATATTGAATGTTACCAGGGAATCATTTTATAAATATTCCATAGAAATTTTTTGAGTAGATAGAATTTGAATGGGAGACATTGTTTTTTGTATTCAAGTTACATAATCATCAGTCATGTAGGCTATGTGTAAGGATACACGGCATGTCGGTGACTAAGATATTGCATGACTTGTATTGATGTTTTATAGCATTCACACAAAATGAACATGAACCACACTATCCTACCCAACATGAGGTGTATAATTAAAATCACCAGGTTTATTAATACACATGAAGTTAATTAATTTGTTGTTAATTAAACACTAATATAATGACTGTATCTCCATGTAACATGGAATGTACTCTTGTGTTTTCTAGAAGGACTCCTCTGTATCTCTAGATAAGATCTTTGAATTTTTTTATTTATAAATATTCATTTAATTGATTTGATTTCTGTTAATTGGAAAATGAATAAAGTAGATATCTCAATATGGATTAAGTCCTGAATAAACTATAATTGAAAATATATAACAAATGTGCCCATAAATAAATGATATTTTAATGATTATAGGTAATTATTCAATCATTTTATTACTACTTATTAGTTCTTGTGGCAGTGAAATCATCAAATGGGATATGCCTATTTTTTCCATGATCTGTAATTAATATAATATTGGTACGATGATGAACATTTTGTTCAATAGTAATGACTCGTGAAATTTAGACAATGGATAAATTTTGTAACAAAATAACAGAACCGTCCTCTATATAATTTATAATTAATTAATTTAATTAAATAATTACCTTGTAATAAATTCGTTCTTCATTGATTATTCTAAAAATATATCTACATTATACAATAATTGATTTATATGAATAATGAATATATTCCCTCTAGATTTGATCCACAACTGTTCCATGAGTCACTAAATATCACCTTATGAATCTTTGAGTGCTAACATGGTAGAACCTATTAATTTCATTGTTCACCTTTGATCGCCTAGGGAATCACATCCAAAGTATTCTCCCTATTCCCTCTAGATTTTAGAGAAGATGGTGAATGATGTTAAGAATTTGGTCTTCTGAGTGTTCATAGAAAGGGAGATTTTTATGTATTGAGAGAATTATGTTCATATCCCATTGTTCATAATAATACATGATTTTCCACTATCAAGGAAATAGTATTAGTGGGTTTATACACCTTTATTTTTATGAAAATAATAATCCCAAATGTGCCCTGTATTATTTCCCTAATAACTACAGAACCCCATGTACATAAAAATAATAACATTATTATTTCATGTCCTATGAAAAAATCATGATTTAAATTAAATATTATTTAATAAAATAATATTAAATATATATTATTTAGAGTTAGGAAATTAATCTCATCCCACAATTCCTCAAAAATATTTATCTATCCTTTAATAAAGGATATTTTTTAATAAAAAATATCAATAAATTATCAATTGATATAAAAATGAATATAATATTCACTAATTAAAAAATAAATAGTTATCAAATATTCTACTAGTATAATATTCCCTCAAATAATGTATTACAAAATATATATCACCAAACAAAAAAGAATAATTATTAAACAACTTTATGGAATAATATTTATTAAAAATTTTAAAAAAAAAGAAAAATATTATTTAACTAAGATTCTAGATACACTAGTTCGTTGATGGTCTAGGCCCCTTTCTTTGTGGCCTTTGGTGAAGTAGCCTAAAGTCTTAGATTAGAATCTACTAACAAACCATGTAACCCATCGGGAAAAAAGTTAATACCAAAATCACATAATACCTCATAAGGATGATTATTATATAATTTATTCCCTTTTTCAGGATACATCTAATCATTCAGGGTGCTTACTAGTAACAAAATCCTATTTTTTTGATGTATCATTCTTGAAATTCCTAAAATTGAAGATACCAATAGAGCACCATTGGAATGGGTTCATTTTGGCTATATCCTTTCAATCAATGGAAAAAAGATATAAAATTTTATTAAATGATATATATTAAAAAAGGATTATCGCATTTTCATTAATGATATATTACATATGATGCCCATGAAATATCCTGCCATGTGGAGAAAATTAGTCGTCATCGTTTTAGTTAATACATAAATGTACATGACTTATAACACTCATTAATAATAAGCATAAAATTAGATTATTAATACACACTTACACATATTAGAACATCCAATGTCATTTTTAAATGTGGATTTCATACATGGGGATATCTTTCTCATAATATCCTATATTGGATAGTATTAGTAGAGTACAACATGAGGAGGTGGCTCAAAGTCTTATGAGTCTCCAGTCATGATAGACTGAATCCTATATTTCATTAAAATTGTTATATCTTTTTATTGAAAAAATATTTAATAACATCATGGATATTTTAGGTTCCCATCATAGTGGGGAACTTCGATAACCATTCATTGCAATAGTTAATATTAGGAAATTATCAGATACAATGGTACACATAAGAATAACCATTTTCTAATAATGAGTTTATAAATATTAAAAAAATAATGTTATAATGATGTACAATGAAGTTGGTTATAGTGTACCAACTACAACATTTTTGGTGTAAAGAAATCTATCAAGGTATGGACCACCTCTTTTACCAATTACCATAGTATATTCTTTTAATGAATTCACTGAACATACATAGTCATAAAAATAATTATTTTCTAATTTATTCCAATAAATTTGTTTCTTCCTTTTGTGGAAAGATAATATCTCAATATAGGATTAAAACAATTTACATGTCATTTCCCCATTCAATGAACCATGAAATGAATAATACATAAATTTGGAATGGTATGCGAAATTGAAATGGTAGAGGGTTCCTTTATCCCATTCGATTTATAATTTCTTTTATAATCAAAAACATTAGAGAGTTCAAGGTTTAGTAAATAATTTCAATAGTGAAAAAATATAGTAAAATATATGAATGATTGATCTAGGATAACATGATATAAAAAAATACATGGTTCAATGTCCATCACCCAAACATGATACATGGAATAAATTTATGAATAATTATCAAGTAATATTAATATGTAACACATTGGAATAGGTGTTCACCTTCTTTGAGAAATTTGTTAATATTAAACTAGTGTAGAAAAAGTGTCCTTTTGAATAGGCCTTAAATAGGGTGCTGGTAAATATTTTTATTTTCAATTATTCTACTTTAATATTTTTATAACTTATGTAACAGAACACCCTTTTTTAGTATTTCTCTATTCATGTTCTCACTCATTTCCAAAAGGTGTAATTATTTTATAAATAAAATTTTTGACATTAAGTTAGACATATAACAATTGAAGTGAAGCAATTGCATATATACCCAACATAAAACAACACTTCTCATTTAACAATAAGATATTTTCTATCATAGTCCACGTTATATAATTTCTTTTTTGTTTGATAGGTTGATTTATTTGTTACAGTAAGGTTAAATGAACCATGACATAAAATGGAAATATTACTATTAAATCTATCTATAATTTATTAGCTGTTGGAGTAGTTGTAAAGAATACTAGATAAAATTTTATGAAAATTATGAAAAAAAATTATATACTGAATAATTATTTATTTATTCCATTGAAATGAATAATAAATTTTAAATCCAAAAAATACGATTTGTTTTTGTTATAATATCATTTTTTAGAATAATTGTTATTTTTATATATTATGTATAATGATAATTATTGAACTAGGATTTTGATGAAATATATTGGTATTTAATGTGATAAAATACATAATGATTCATACAATAATTCTTACTTTGTTAAAAATGATGTTAATAGAATTTTAAGGTAAAAATAGTTATATTTTTCTTTTGAAGAATGTTTTAGCTCAATGTATTTTTTCATAATAAATTGAATTAATACATATAGATGAATTATTTTAATCAAATTTATATCTTTTATATTATATAAAATATACTAAAATTCATATACTTTTTACATTTTCATGGAAAAATAAAAAAATTAGTTATGTACATAAAAATGGATTTTTATATAATTTTTTTCATTAATATTTTCAAAGTTACATTCAAATTAACTTCATCGACATATTTAAATTTCACAAAAAAAATATATTCCATATTTAAAATCATAATGTTAGTGTATATTAATGAATTGAATTTCATTTTTTGTCATTATAAAAGTAATTAAGGAAATAATTCACTAATATGATAAAAATTAAAGGGTTTAATATTGGGTTGAACAAAAGAGAATAGGGTTTGAATAAACTACTATTTTTTAAATCCTATTGTATGAATGTATTTATATCTTATAAAATCCAATATTCAATCATGAACTAATTTGGGGCTACATTCCTATGTTAGTGGCATTATTATATTTTAATATTCTAAATAATTACATGTTTGGAACTCCCCACACTTATAAATGTGATTCTAGACAATTACACTCAATATTCCAATTGATCCATTTATTTCAACAATATCCTCACAAATATCCTAAAAATCTTTATCCATAGCCTTGAGGTGTTTTTATACCTAAAATACCCATCCTTGAATCCTTAAGGTTGTTTAAAAAAGGGAATACATAGAGAATAATATATATTTTTACTGATCATTTTTATTTTTCTTTCAAGTAAAACATGATAAAAAATTTTATCTATATATATTAAAATTAATATATCAATATATTTAATATAATAATATATTATTATTTTAATGGTATATCCATTTTCTATCTCTTTCGTATCCATTGTCAGATGATATCTTTTCTCATGCGTATTCGTTGACTACCACTACCACGAAGTGATGTTATTCATTTTCCATCATCACATTAGGTGGATAGTAATAAGGGTATACTTACATAATATATATGAAATTTATAATAGGATAATATTTTTTCAAATATTAATTTTTATGTAACTTTCATAGGTTAAATCCATTGAAACGTGAAAACATTACCCATTCACACTACCATCTCCATGAAGTGATTTAATTTATTTTCCATCACCACTATATGTGAGTAGTTATAAAATTATATAAATTAAATAATATTTTAATTATTACATGATAAATATTATATTAATAATTAATCAATGACCTACTTGTATGGATCAGAACCATTCAAATAAAAAATACTTGTAAAATGATGAAATTATTACCCAAAAGTATATTTTAATTAAGATTTTTTAATAAAAGTGTAATTAGAAGTCATGATAGATTTTTTGTTGTAATATGTATATAAATAAAGTTTTAATTTTGATTTAAAATAAATAAATAAATATTATATAATATTTTTGATTGCATATCCTGATTGAAACTTCCTAAGGTAAGAGTTTATAAAATATTATCATTTATTTTTTAGATTATATTTATTAAATATTTTTTGAAGGACATTATATTATTATTATATATTATGTCCCATATATTTTATAATAAAATGTTAATTTAATGAATTTTCTTGTGTTAGAAATATTTCCCAATTTTTGTTACATTAAATGGTGGGGAAAATATTCATAAGAAAAACAAAAATTTTTCCTTTTTTATTCAATGAATATTTTATTCCATTTATGTATTCTTAATGATTATTTAAAGATTTTTTGATATATAAATTAATATTTTTTAATGTTTTTATTGTATCCAAATAAATTATTATCAAACCATTAAAAGTAATATTTTAAAATTCATTTACATATGACTTACCATTGACACTAAATAACAGTGTTAAAATAATGTTCTATTTTAATATATAGATCATAAACAAAATTTCACATCAATATGATTGTTATTTTAAATAAATAATATTTTTAAACTAATAAATGATTACATGAAATCCTCTAAATAATTTTTTCTTTTATTGAATAAACCAATTTTTATTTTACAAGAAAACTAACAAAAAAATTAAAAAAACCATTCCAAATATCAAATTCAAACTTCAAACTCTGATACAAATACAAGGGGAAAAACAAAATAATGCGCCCTGAGACAACTACAAAATCAATATGATCATTCCATGTACAACCATAAATTACTCAATTTTTGTTAATTTATATTTCAAAAAAACAATTTCCATACCACCTCGGATAGAAAAAAATATCAAACCACATGGGAAGATAGAACCTCACAACAGAAACACCAGCACATCTTCAATGAACATCACCATTGAATGAAGATCCCACAAATAAGAACAATAACATCACATCAAAATCTTTATCTCTAATTAAAATTAAAAATCACATTTAGTTATAAAACATCATTAGAATAAGACCCCATTAAATATAAAACCAATCAAACCCCAACCATCACCTCTAAAATGACCAATACAAATAAAGCCAAAAATGCATGAACCCTAAAATCACCTCCTATAGAAACCTCTCAATCCCATGAACACCACTAAATGCCTCCTCTGATCCATATCAATCTCAAAAAATTAGAATGATAAATGGATCTAGAATCTATACCAGAGTAGGAGAATATAGACATCTGTAAGATGACACATCAAGCCAAGGACTGACAACCCCTTTGAGACATCATCACAGATCCATAGAAAACCACCAACATGAACCATTTACCTTCTAAAATTCATAATCACTTAAAAAAATCAATAGATTAAGCAATGAGATGAAACAACATCTAACATGACACCATGGGAGAAGCCCCAATAAGAAACCTATGAAGCCATAAAACCAATGAAGGAGAAACCCCAATGATGAACCGAGTGCCGCAAGGCCTCAAAGATGGGGGATCCAAACCAAGTGAATACCATAGGAGATCCCAATAATAAAAGGTCAGGGGAGAAACATTGTGGAGAAGGGGGGACAACTATGAGAGAATTAAAGATACCACCAACAAGGTGAAGCACCCGGGAATGAAAAGGGAGAACCTCCAATGGGAATCAAAATAGAAACACTCTATCCTAATGAAAAGAGACTATAAGAGTGAAATTACAAGTGAGATGTACAAGAAGAGACGTGGGATGGGAGATGATTCAGAAGAAGTTAAAGATTATCTCCCCATCACAATATGAAAAACTAGATGAACCCTAGAGACGAATGAGGGATGGAGATATGCTTCTCTCAGGCAGATTAAAATCACATTAAATTAAATTATTTTTCTCTAATTGTTATAATTGTTTTCACTGATACCCAAAAAATTATTTATTTTCATATAATTTTTCAAAAAAAATTAAATTTATATTCATCAATGTCAATATAAATTATGGATCTTTATGATTTACTAGCCATATGATCTTATGATTCTATCAACATCATTTATCTGTATTTCTTCTTGTGATTTTATTTTATGGATAATTCAATGAAATATGTTTTTTAACTGGTAAATTATTTTATGATGAAATCCTTAAGAAATACATTTACTTTCCTTATATAATGTAATTATGTTCATTTTTTTGTAATTTGGGAACATATGTGTATGGTTTTTAATATCTAATAGGTGGGGCCTAACATATAGGGAAAATTTAATCATGCGATGTTCTTTAATTGGGACATCATCCAATCGAGTTTAAGTCACTCTATAAACAATGTCAAAAAAATGTATGAAAAAAGAAAAAATTCTATTTTTGGATTTGATGGATGATCTCCGTTAAATCATCTGATTAAAATATAATAAACACTAATAGGTATAAATTAAATTAAACTCCAAACAAAGACATGCGTTCATCATAACATGAAATCATCTAAACATGATGATCAAAATCCACATCACTATTAGATTATTCCACAATGATTCGGTGGAATTTTAATCAAATTTATGTATTCAAATGAAGAAAATATTAAACATTGATCTAGAAGACCAAAGTGAAGGATAATTTAGTGATAATTTTTACATCAAGGGATATAATGGGATAAAACATTCCAGAATGAGTTATCTATGACAGATGTTGCAAGGATAAACTACCAAAAATTGAACATGGATTCATGATCATATAAGACTAAATTATCCCTTCTGGATTCTCCAAATATCAAAATCCAGATCTACCCTAGATTGATGAGGTGTCTTCGAGGGAGGAGAATAACATCAAATGGTATAATTTCCCTCAAAAATATGAGCATGGGGTAATAGTTATAATGGAGATCAAATCCATAAAATGTCAAAATATACCTTACGTAATCACTATCCATGAGGCCCTACTAGAGACATGATTCAACGTTATTGGTTAGACAATGAGTTCGTATAGGTTTTATGGATAATGATAACCCAAATAGCTAGTTGGTTTCTGTATTAGTAGATCGAGTAGATCTGATATTCCTCCATTGAATACATGGGAACTATATTACCACATGTACTTCTATTCAAGTCCATAAACACCTCATAATTATTTATAAACATGAAGCACAAAAATTCATCAACTAATTTTGTAAAACATCAATCAACTAGGAGAAATTTACGAAATCCCTCTAATATTTATTGAATGTAAGGAACATGTCATCATAAACTCCTCACTACAAAATATATCCTCCAAAAAATGTTTTGTTTTTATATGAATCATGTGTCCTGCTCTTCTGTGATCTCCATTCAATAGGTGTTATCCATGTTACGTCCTATAATGAAAACACTCTGGCCCAATGTATCACAAATTCTTAAAATCACATCATTATCTTTCACAAAAATTCTATGCATGAACACCATATCCATGTACTTCGCTCTCTGTTTCAAAATATTGATACCATGATCACAGCATCCATTTAACCCAACAGACCATGGTGTATTAAACAAATCCATCATAAAACAAAATCCCAATACCCACCTTACTAATTGATATAGAATATATGATTTTTGTTTCACAATTACACTCATAGTATTTTGGAGTTCCATCAAGGTTGACCATACAAAAAAACATGAGTAAAATGGTTATAAAAAATCATGTTCCATGTTTCATACCATATAAATGAGTCACTACAAACGAGACACAACATGAACAAATTAATAACACCTAAAATGAACTTGAATTATAATAAAACCTATATCATGAAAGATGCGATAAGATCTATGCAGTTCGATCCCAACAAATTTAGATTATCATGGAAACACAGGTATATTAACTTCTAGTTGATATCTTACCAAGGCACCTGGCATAAAGTGTTCATATTCCCTAAAGGCACCAATAATTATACCTTCACATTTAAGAGGAATTATAAATTTACTCAAAAATAATTTACAAATTCTAAACTGACTTTGATGTAGTTTCCCTACCAGATTAACCAACTGCATGAACCAATCATTAAGCTCCCTTTCTTTCCCTAAAAACTATCAACACCTTTATCAGTTAATATTTATTCTCTCCTATTCTAAATACAACATATGGTATCCCTCCATATCCACATATGAAATTGAAACTAATCATTCATCGTATAACCAAAAAACATAGGTATTCTACACATTTGTCTCAGGGAGTCACCATGATCTTCCAATGAACTATCTTACACACAAACAAGATCATTAATACAATGGTTTCCTTCACTTACTACTAGATCATTGATCACCACAAATAAGTATCATTATTGTTTACTAAAGAGGTAATCATATTTGTACATAAACTATTAGTAGGTAATCACCGATCACAATTAATAATCATTATAATCCATTCACAATTAATTTTCAAAAAATAACGTATTCACCACACCCCTAGACAACTTATAATGTTTTTCACATTAATCAAATACTAATTCTTAATGTGATTAATATCATATAGTATAATATTCATGTTTTATAAACTCCTACCCAATTTGTTATAATCCCATCAAATAGGCCCCGATATTGAACTGTGGGACCTTCATTAAAGAATATCTCAGTTTGGACACATAATGGTAAACTAATCCATGGCTGATGTCATCTCCCCTTATGTAGACATCCCAAAACACATCAACTCTCGTGCCTATAAATAATGTAAGAATCACATTGAATATATCAGTTACTAACTCCATGGGAATCATTTAACCACTTCAATTAGTCACCATCCACCAAAACTACCACAAAGATTTTCAATAGAACCTGACATATTCTCATTTATAAGCTTATGATCTACTTTCTACAAACCACTTGCCTAACTACAGACATGAATTATTACATGCCATTTCTTTCCAATAGTGGCATGGTAAATCCCCTATTTACTCCAACACAGTGATTTCACAAGAGCCACAAAACTCTAGCCCTCGACACACTCAACTTTTCATATTTCATCACTCAATAGTGCGTCTAATCCACTAGACCAATCACCCTTGTTAATATTTTTTAATGTTCAGAAACCACTTTATACCGGGATCTATTAAACATTCAACCACTACCCATGAATCACTCTAGTACCATAGGTATAAAAAAACATTCTCACTACACCATCAAATGAACACTGAGAACTAAAAATATATGTTTCTTGAAGGATCATTCTTTTCAATCCAATGCCACATTATAAGTACAAACACTAATGGTTTACAATACTCATAGGTTGTAATGATTCTATCTTGATTTTCCCCTAAAACATTCCATGTCTACTGACATACACATGGAATTTTATTAAATTAATTCAAAATGTACATTAATAACATTGAATATCCCCTCACATAGGGATATTCTAACTCATGTTACCCATAAGAATGATTTGGAATCCACATTCCAATAACCATAGATTCATATCTAAGTCCACAAGGACTTTCACACAACCAATAAAATGCTTAAATAGGTTCAAAACACTTGATACGACATCTATTTATATATACATCTATATTAGGACATATTCTTTGATAAACTAATGATGAGGGTTCGTAGTCAATTTGTTTGGTTAAAAATTATTACATTGGGTGATACATTGATAACAATATATAAAATATATTTGGATTATTCATTATCAGCATCTATCAAATGGATACTCAACAAAACATATTTTTCTAAGGAATGTAACACCCAAGAATGACTTTATATGGTGCAATGCACCCCCCTTGCAGAGGTGGATTGCATCATCAATATTGACACAACCAAGGTTAACCATAATCTAGTATCACAAGACCTTCTATCAGAAGTATTCATGAATTGGGTTTCAAAAAAAGAATATAATAAAAAATCATATGTTTTAAAAATTTATTCATTGTGGAAACTCAGCATTTGTGTCCTCTTTCATTACTATAATCATACATAAGATGTATAAATTTTATGTGGATCCTATATGATGAATATGATTAATATGATGCATGTATCCGATATCCACAACGGTAATATCCATATAAAATAACAATTATAAAAATTCATATGCATGAGATGGGAATAATTTATATAAACATTAAATCAAAAACCAAAAATATCAAACTCATTCCCTAGTAACTAAAACATTCCATGTTAATTTTGTTCATGATGGACCAAATCGAGTTTCATCACATGATTTTGAACATTCCTAGGTCACCGCTCATCAAAATCCCAAAATAAATTAAAAAGAAAGTAATAATACTATTTTGTAACACCCATACCCAAACCATTAGTGTAATCCAATGTTCCAAATAACCTCATGTGTTCCTCCCCATAAACTAGAAGATGCCTACTGTCAATTAGTGTATAAAGTGAATCATGGGTAGACTATACCATAAATTAGAGTGAATGGAAATGGATAAATATTTATATATTTAATAATACATAATCATAGTATTTATAAAATAATAAAAATACCATTACTAATAAATAAATTCCAAAACAATAGACTAGAATAATCATGAATGAATATAAGTACTTGTCGGTCAACTAACATATAAAAGAAATGAAATAAAATAAAATAATAAAGATCTTATTCAAAATCCCACCCTCTACTCCTTCAGATCTCTAGAATGATTTCAATCATACCCAACAGTTAATTAATCTATGTCCTTAGGGAAAATATACCTATAATATTTGAGGGTTTCTCAGGAACTAAAGAGTAATGGCCACTTATGTTGGGTGAGTATAACTTAACCGGTAACCACCGACATGGTCTAGAACCTAACTGGTATATTAAACGACCGTACATGTGTTTATCCATGTATAGAGTTAATAGTAAATAAATAAACATCTTAATCATAACATATTATCACCATTTTCCAAGTAACTAAAGTCTCATATGATAAGTAGTTATGTGCATACCAATCCTCCATCAACCTAGATTGTATCTACTACTTCTCTATTCTATAATGAATGTAAAATATCTATACCGGAAACATCCCCCCTATATGAGATATCCATCTTTTTTGAAACATCATGATATAAGTGGCCACCCATGTTTAAGTAGGCCAATGTCTAACAAATACATATATGGAGGGATTGTCTATATGGATAAACCGACATACTCAACTAAATAAGATAATTATTGAAACATAGTGATATTGGATGAAATATAAATATCATCTCATATAATTAAATATTGAATAAAATAAAAAACTCCACATAAAATAAAACATCATGAATATGCCTTGCATTCCATGCACAAACACATGTGATTAATATGAAACACGGGTTATATAGGTCACACACACATATGATCAATATAAAACATGGTAATTCATGTCTACATACAAATATATTGAGAGGGAGATATTATAAATAACAAACTAGGGTTTCAAGGGATACACATTCACACACAGTTGATCAATATAAAATGAGGATAACATTTTATACACAATGACATACATGGGATTGATATCAAACATGAGTGTAACTGGAAACACATGTACACTGTTGTTATCAATGTCATACATGGGTCTTATGGGATATATATGGAGCCACTATTGATACATATTAAAAATCGGTCTCGCACATAATCCATCAGCGACATATGTCGAGGAAATGTTCTTGGCTATGTTGTTTCATTTATATCATTGTTCAGAAATATTATGTGTAGTCTATTTAATTAGTTAAGTGAATGAAAATACCATGAAATTATAGGTTATTAGGATTTAATAACATAATAATGAATTCTTGTACATTATCCCAATGTTTAAAACCATATATCACATTCTAATAAACCCTACATAATACAATATGGTAAGTCAACAGGAACCACTTACCTCAACATGAAGGGAACTCCCATCCATTAAAATCAAAACTAATTTTATAAGTTTTCCATATCTAATTTTCTCTAATAATATCCAAATGATCCAAACTCATTATTAATCATTTTAATATAATTAATTATAACTAAATAATAATTAATTAAGTAATTAAAAACTAATATATGACCCATGGAGAAAGGAAAAGTTGTTGAAAAACTCACCAGATATCACCACTTATTCAGAAACACCACCAACCACCAATGTCTGGTTTGTAACACTCTTACATCATTTTTCCAGAAAACTTCCTATATCAGAAGAACAATGAAAAGAACAATATTATATAATTAATAATGAAACATAAAAATAATTCATTCTAATGATGTTTCATAGATACAACATCATCCAATAGTGTTTTGGCCAATCCTTAGACACTATTGGACTAATGTTATAGACAATCCACAATTAAATTAAATTATATGAGGATAAATTCATCTCAAATTGAAAAAGTATATCTATATATATAACACTAAGAGTATTTTTTTAAAGAAAATTTCATCAACCACATCTTTGGATCATCACATGACATCCTCTAAAAAAATAGATCAAAATACCCATAATCAATAGACATTTCTCCCAATATCTGGTGCAATTGACATCAAATTTCCCTAATAAAAACATTCCATTGAAAAAAAATTATCATAGATAAAAATATATATATATATAATTCTTATGTAACTGGTAAAAAAATAATCAATTGTTTTAATAAATGGAAATAACAATCATTTTTATAAATATTTTACCAATCTATCACCTCATGAGGAATATAGATTCAAGATTGATGAAGAATATAGGATATCACCTAGATTCACTAATGATTTTATTGGAGATCCTCCCTAATTCATGGAGGTCACATGGAGGGAGGATAATAGATGTAAATTATATAATTCCTCTATCAAAATTGAGAATGGCCTAATAATCCCGAGGGTCCTCAACATCCCAACATTCTATAATGTCCTTCAATTAATTACTACTCAGTGTGCCAAACTAGCCTCACATTGAAGGCTCACCGACTGAATAGTTATTTCTACTTGGTATTATTGTTACATATATACACTTTCTATCCTATGGGGACTTCCTACATACTAATTAGTACTACAAAAGTTTCATGTTCTCTTATATTCCTCCATTGATTAACCAAGCACTGAGACTCCCACCATGACTCCCATCAAGTCCAAAAATAGCAGTTAATGTTGATTAAATATGAATAAACATGGTTCAATACCCAATGATTAGAAATGAACTATCCAATAGATGGTAAATTAAATATATGTCTAAAATACATAACATATAGAGAGGTGTCTCAACACATATTGCAACTAAATCATCACTTAATCATTGTAGTTTCATGTTTTGGTCAGTTTTATGATCTACTTGAAAAATACTACGATTTTATATCATGGAAGAGTATAAGAACATATTTAATACAATAATATGATATAAATATGTAAATATTATATTCTATTGTAATGTAATGTAATATAAACATTTATTTCATTAATTAATAGATCTTAAAATTTTATTACGAATCATTAGAACATTTCGGTGTCCAATTTTATCCTCCTGAATAATAACCAAAACTATATTGAAATAAATGTATAGATTAATGAAAAACATTATCAATCTTTTCCAGTATATTATATTCAATAATAGTTAGGTATATAGAATAAATAAATTAAATCAACAACTCATTTATGAAATTATGTTCAAAAAATAAATATTACTTACACCCAATGAAAAATATATATATAAAAACTAATATATATATATATATATATATATATTTAATGACATTAAATTTGCATTATAAATGGTTATATTTATTAATAATTTAGGGAGTATGTTTTTAATTAACATTATTTAATTATTCAAGACATTTTCTCTGTATGTACAATAAATTTGGACCATGGTGATGGTCTTCTTCACAAATTCTTCCTTTTGAGATTTGATTGGTATTACAATCATAATTAAATTTATATGGTGTAAATAATTTCTATTGGAGATATCATATCATTAGTTATAATTTCTTGACGGTATTTGTTTTCCAATTACAAGACCTCTATTTAAATGATATTTGATTAAAAGTTTACTCATGTAGCATTGGTTTACCTAGAATCAAATATGATTCTTTGAGATATAGTACAATTTATGCACCGTTTTCCATTTTAATATTGTTTTATTATTTTATTATCACTAAATTTTATATTTTATATTTCAACGTAATTTATCAAATCAACAAATCAAACTAATTTTATTTCATTTAAATTCATGTTTACTCATGTGAAATCCTAGTTGTATGACAGTTTGGAAACTCAATTTTCATTCCATGAGTTATAAACATTGACATGAACATATTTCATAAAATTTGGTTACATTTTACCCTTTTATTTTATAATGTCGTAATATCTAAATGTTTTCATTTTTAGCAATAAAATTACACATTAAATGATTTTTTATTTGTTAAATATGTTTCCCTTAAGGGATTTTGATAACTCAAATCATCATTCTTTGAGTTATAACACTTCATTTTGAAGATAGTATTTTCACAATTAGGTTATTCAACAATAATATTTCATTAAATAGTTTTATATAATTGACATTCGTATATTTAATTTTTAATACATTTTAAATTTTCATCACTCATTGTATGATCTAATTTTTGGAAAAATGTATGTATAAAATAATAAGTCTTTTTATCCTTTCACTGTCATATGTTTGGTGTTCCTACCCTCATTTATAAAACCTAAATTTTAGTTCATTTCTGGAATATATTTAAAAAAATTATAGGTAAATCTTTTAAAATCATTAACTTCACCTTTTTAAATATTATAGTTGGATGTGATAAGTGAATTTTTAATTTTTGACAATGTTAAATTTTTTTAAAAGATCATATAGGCTTCCCTTCAACATATATTTTAATTATAAAAAAGGATATACCATAATGGGTTTTTTGTTTTATAATTTATTCAATAATAAATATTTTTATGATTTTTGTTATTAAACTAGTGGTGTTAAACATTTGAATTCATGATATCTTATATTCTAATATTGTCTGAAAAATCTTCTTTTGAGGGTTCTTTTTATATATTTCAACACCCTTATATTTTTTCTTTTATTGTATTTGGGTTTATGTTATATTTCAACCATCTATCTTCTTCCTCCAAATGGTTTATAAAAATTCAAAAAAAATTATTTACATGTTGAGTGTTTCAATTTTATATATTTTCATTACAGTAAAGATGATGATTGGTAGGTTGACTGCATATTATTTAACCAACCACATTTTTCATACATATTGGTCATAATCATGTTGTCCCATTTATTAACAAGGGATGTAGTTTTGTCATTCTATATATTAATATTTAAATATAGATAGTTGTTTTTCCTGTTGAATATGAAATGTTTGAAAATCCATATTGTTTCTATGGACAGGTTATCATAATGTTATCTCATTTATTATATAGGGATTAATTTTTATTCTTTATTATTATTCACCTATAAAACATGTTGATTTTGTACTGGAAATCATCATATTTTAGGATATGTATAGTAATTTTCTTATTTAGGTAGACGTTCATTAGGTAATGGTATATTATTTATTGTAAAATATTATGGTGAACACGTTAAAATTAATCACGAAAAGAATGGGGACCCATATTATATGTCCCCTAAATGTATCAATTGGTCTCAAAACAAAAAATATGTCCTTGTCCCAATACCTCTCTCCATTTCCATATAATGTCATAGAAACAGTCCATAAATTTTTTTTTAAATCCGTCATTATGAATTTTATTAGTATTATTTACGTATTATTGATATAAATGTATACATTTATTTCCATAGATATAAAAATATCTATGGCTTAGTAGATTATGGAATTATTCAGATTATTTATTTTCACTATATTATTTATACCATGATTAGGATTGTGATAGATTAAGTTTTATGTTTCCCTTAATGATATTTTTAGATCACCAATTTCTTATGTATCCATTACCTTTGTAATGAAATACATTAAGACACCACATGTGGAAGGATTTTTGGGATATATTTAAAACTCATTAAAAATTACGTATATTAGTATATAATATGGGAAGGAACTAATTAACATAATGAATGTGGGAAATATTAGTTTATGTTTATACATAATTATAAAATTCAATAAAACTAAAATGTAGTGTGAATGTGTGCAATGAGATATTTTCTGAATGTTGGTTAATAGTTTTATTTTGATGTGTGAGAATCTACACTCAGTATAAATGATAGAAATAAATGCATATGTTTTTGGCTCCATTTCAATGAGTACAACTCTAGTTGATTTTAGAAATTATATAATGGGAATAATTAATTATTAAAAATCAATAAAGGTATTATAAAATAGGAATAAAAACATTTTATTACAATATTTATGATTTTAATAAATATATAATATATTTGGACATAAATGAATCCTACCAAAAAATACTTAAAATTAAAAATTTATAAATGAATATATTTTTCATTTTATTATATGCTCTATAATCTCACATTATATATATAAAAATATAAATGGAAATATAATAATTTAAAAACAAAAAATATAATTTTCAATATATTAAGTAAATATCTTTTTAAGCAAATGTTATTTAAAACACGTGGCTAATGTTCGTTATGATTTAGTAAAATAAATATTAAACAACAATACATTAAGAATATAAAATGAAAAAATATATAAAATAACACCCACTTTTATCTAAATTTTAAGGATCACTTATTTTAAAGAGTCTACTTTTCATTAAAATTATTATTTAATTATATTTTATATTTTATAAAATTACAATTTATAATTTTTTTAATATTTATGCTAATAAATTGGAAATAATTTTTTACATAATAATATAAAAAATATACAGAGTAGAATGGTTTTTATTTTTCTCAAATATTATAATTTTTTACTGGTGGGAATAATTATTTTACAAATACATTATCATTTATTGAATCGTCATGATAAAATAAGGACTTTAATTTTTTTTCAAACCTTTTTTCAAGATCATATATATAATAAATTTTATAATTCACATCTAAATTTAATGATGAAGATATATGTAACACCTCAATATTATAAATTAAGAACAATATATTAGATAGTTTGTGAGACATTCAACAATGTGCTTAGTCAACCCATGAAATATATTTCCTTAAATTTAACATCATAGATATCTTGGAAAACACAAAACCTGAAGCCTAAATGAACATTACTATAGAATACAATTATAATATATCTGATACATTTGGAGTTATGATTAGTACAAACTATATTTTTAAAATTATGGTTATATTATGATAAAAAGCAATATAATAATAATTTAAATAATAAATCTATGTTTTTCATAAAATTTTTTTTCTTTCAAAAAGGCGGTTTCATCTCTCTCTGAACACATATTTTAAAATTAATGTTAACTTTTTTTAGAAAAATTATATAAAAAAATTAACTTCATTTTTTAAATTATTCTATCAAAATAACATTTTTTTATATTTTAGGGATTTTTTATAAAATATATAAAGTTATAGGACAAGTAAAAACACTAAATTATAAATTACGAATAGATTTTCATTTAGATAATTTCTAAAATAAAATTATATTTTGATTTATTTTAAAAGAAAAAATTGGTAAATTAAATAAATATTTAAATCAATTTGACATGTTTATAATTATTTTCATATTGAATTTTCATATCACAATATCATAAAATTTTGAAAATTTTCTCTTTGAAATCCATCTTTCTTGGTGTGTTGTGAGATTAATATTAAATAAAATTTTGAATATATTGTGAATGATATTTGGAAATGAGATTTCAATATTTATATTTTTTATCATTTATATAATCAAATAATTTAATATTAATTTTTTTCCAAAATTATTAGTGAAAAATTAAAAACTATTTTAAATTGTTAAGGAAAAAATGGATTTCCCACAAGGTTAAAGTCAAAATATAATTTTCAAAATGGCCAAAATACATATATAAAATCAATGTTATAGATATAGTTTTACAATATAATATCTAATTCTAGATAATACTCCATTTTTTACCGTTTTAACACATAAAAAACATGTTTATACATTTTTATTTACATAAATTACATGTGTTCCACTCAACACACTTATAAAAATCCACCCCCTCTCCTCTCTTACTCACACCATAAAACCATTTTATTTAGGACATAAATTTCTTAAATAACATAAAAAATTAGTAATCTCTTACTATAATTCTTACTTTAATAATAATTCCTACCTAGTTAGGCTTTTTGTGTAATCCAAATGAAGTTACCTGAATAAGAGGTAACATGCTTCAATGAATGTTTTTATTTTATTTCTTTCCCTATCCCAATAATTTCTTATTATAAAAGAATTTAATAATAAATTCAGTGCATAAAATATAATTATATGTTTTTATTCAAATTTTATGACCAAATACTATATTCACTTCTATCAAATTGGTTATGAAATCATCATTCATGTGTATAGAAGACACCCACCTCCTAAAATTATGATATTTGTTTTTTCATTACCATCTCACATAGTTTAATATGATGATGGATGTAAAGTATATATATATAATTTATAACATAATTATGCCTCTTAATTCATTATATAATATATACATATTTTACTTTCCATTCCATAGTGGAAATTATATTGTCGCTCATGTGTATGGTAGACTACCACCTCACTAAGCGATGTGATTAATTTTTTATTAGCGCTTTACATTAAAGGTAATAAGGGTATTATTAATTAATATATGTGAAATAAATGATATAATTATGATATTAATGGAAACATTATCATTAATAATAGTTATAATATTATTTTATTCTTGCAGTTAATGATTATAACATCATTTACAAATGTGTGGACTACAGCCTTCACGAAGTAATGTGAATCACTTTTCACCACCACAACACTAGGATGATATATATATAACTATGTTTAATTAAATAATATTATATATATGATATTATGATTATTTTAGAAATATAAAATATTACTTAACATCGTTCAATGAAAATATGGAAAAATGGAAATGTTACTTATACGTACGTATTACCTACCAGGTGCATTACCATAAAGTACATCATTTTTCATAACTAATTATCATAATTGGTTTAGAAATTTAAATTTGATTTAAAAAATGAAAATAACATAATTAATATCATTTTGGTGAAAATGGTATTATATAATATGAATAATAAATAGAAAATTATGGATAGGGCATGAATGCGAAAATAAGGTAGTTGACACCCCAAATAATGAAAATAAAGAAATATTACTAATTAATGTAAGATATGATTATATATATGGATGAATTATTGTTTTATAAAAAATAATATGATTATATTTTAAGTTAATAACATGTTTAAAACCACTATAAATGAGTTTAATGAATTTTTAATCAATAGTATGCATGATGTAAGGGATTTCATCTCAATTTCCAATCCATGAAGAATATTGTAAGGTTTTACATCTAATTAATTTTATATGGTTTATATACATATCCATATACATGTAATATCATTACTACATAACATATAATAGTATCTTATTTTTTAATTTTAAATATTTTATCAATGAGGAATTTTCAAGAAAATACACAACTAGTATAAAATTTCATAACATGATTTATATTCAATAGGTTATATTTCTTCATAGTTGCCTTTTATATTCTAAGATTATGTGTTTAATGAATTTTGAAAATATATTATATTATTTAGTAAATATTATGGTCATTTACATTTTATAAACATAATCTACTCATGGATTAATTTTCACATTAACGTTGTGATATTTTTGATGGTTTATGTCACATTATCATTTAAATTCTGATTGTTTATGATTTAATTTCTATTAAAATAAATTATATAAAAAAATTTCAAATAAAAAAATTTATTTTTTTCTAAATAGTTTTTAATTATGTTTTCAAATAGTATTACCATTTTCCATTTAATATGTACTTAAAATAACTGAAAGAACGTTTTCATAAAAAATATGACATTAATTATCTCTTCGGTCGGAAATCTGTTTTCTTCCAAAAGATTGTTTCATAAAAGTGTTTTAAAAAATTAATCAAAAATTTTGAAACATATTTATTAAAAAAAATTACCCATTATCAGTCTTTTTAAATTGAATATCCATGTAATTTTCAAAAAAAATATTTACTTTACTTCTACCAAAAAAAGTGAATAGATTTTTTTCATGTATGGAATGAATGAAATTTATAGATTTCATTAATATAATTATATTTTAAAACATCCATTATTAGTTTAAAACCATATTTTACAAGAATAAATATTCTAAAATTCTTTTTGAACTATTGTATTTAAATGGTTATTTCTTTCATGAAAATGATATTTTCCTCAATTATGTTTTTATTGAACTTTTATATAATTTGGATTCTTATAATATTAATATTATTTATAATATATATACTCCATGGGGGATATGTTTTATTGATACGATCTTAATCCATCCTATATAGGGTTTACTATAATTTCGACATAGTAAATTTATAACATTGACTTTCATGATTAATTTTTTAAGTCATTTACATTCACTTGAATTATTTTCTTTCCAAAGTTAACTAGACATTAAATTTCACCTAAATATCTAATATATTTATCATGTACATTCAAATTTACTAAAATTTATCTCTATTAATCAAATGATGTGTTACCTTGAACTCCATTTGAATAAAATTGGAATACATTTTCAATAAATATTCATTCATTATAATTGAAATTTTATGATAAGGAATATTTTTAATAAAAAATTCATTTATTTAAAATATGAATAAATATTTGGAGATATAGTTATGAGTGGGAAACAATTATAGAAATACCTATGAAAACATAGTTGGTCTCATGAGACAAATTAATATTCTAAAATTAAATGGTTTTCTATTGATGGTATATGTATCATGTTCATGAGAAATAATGTTATATAATTATATATTTCCATAATTAAGAATTAATATATTATTTTCCAAGTCATTTTCTTACTGATGTTTTCAATTTAGGCATTTAATTCATAGTTTCTTGATTAAAAGATAGGTGTTTTAATCTACTTACCTTCCCATGTTGATTATTATTATTCATTTAGGATTGTTTTTTATATACAAAATCTTTACTAAGAATTTTAACTTTTACCTGTATTGTTTCATATTCATAGAATTTCATTACGTTTAAAATGATTTATTTATAAAGATATTCTAGAAGAAAAGATGTTATAGAAAAATATGTGTTGTATGTTATTTTTTCAAATTTATTATGGGAATAATTTATGAATATATCAAACCATGAATAAAAAAAATATAGAACATTGTGATATGATTCCTTTTATATTATTCCAATATAATAATGAACACACCCGCTCTTGGCTACTCAGGTCTGGGTCACTACAATGGGAATAATATGATGTTTAGTAGTATCAATGGATACTAGATGTAGGAAAACATGGAATAGGGATTATATCAATATGAAACAAATTGATGAGTGTATACAATGAAATCATAATGTATTTTAGTAAAGATATAATTTGGTTATATCTATCAAACACTTCCCTTACCAGATTCTAAAACTCGACATGGTTATATAATAAACTTACCATAGGTTAATAACTTTTAAAAGTGTCCATTGGGTATCATATGATCGTCACCTGGTATACGAAAATGATCCATAATGGGAAAATTTTGATATACCAAGAGGATATGTTATGGATACTTCACATTTTCATTACAAACCATTATGAATTATTTTAAAATAGATATATTCTGAATGAATCTAAACATGTGGTTATGTGATTATCTATCCATAAATTTTTCAATTTATAATAATTGTTTAATTATATTTCATAATATACATTTTGTTCCCTAATTTATTGTTCTAATATAGTATGTCTAATCATTTAAAAATAGTCCATATCAGAATGAATGGGATTTATATCAATGCATGAAATCCAATGAGTAAAAATTAAAGTTTCATTGATGCGATCATACCAATTTTTAAAAGAAAAATAATCTATAAAACATTCTCATCCGATGGGGGAATTATATCGAGTTAAAAAAATATAGTCAAATGAAACACAATGTATTAATGATTTTGATGGAAGCATGATTATAAGAGGATGACATTGAAAAAGATATAAAATCAGTTAAATTTGATGAAATATTTTTCTAACAAGTATAATTATAGAATGAAGTTCCATATTTTTAAATTTAAAGGAATGAGAGTTTTCTAAAATTATTTAAATAAAGGACACCATTTTTTTATCTCAAAATAATGAAAAAATTATATAAATGTAAAATTATTAAACTGTATTGGGATATGGTACTATGGAAAACAATGTTTCCTGATTTATACGAATATAACTAACTAGAAGCAAATGGATAATTGTAATGATTCTTCAATTACAAGAGATGTGGTTGAATGATTAATGTTATTATGTATAGATTACATAATGTTTTTCATTAAAGTAATATAGAAATGTTATCTGAGTTAAAAAAAATTACTAAATGTGTAAGGATTTTACTCCAATAAATTTTCATTATGTATTTGAAAGTGTATGTTTAATGATAGTGATGAAGAAGAAAAATTATTTATTTGTAAGGTGAGATTCATGTAAAATTAAATATTTATGGAAGAATAATCGTTAATATATTCCATATCCTATTATAATTATATTTTAATAAATAGAAAATTCGTATGGATAAATTATAAAGGATAGTATATACTACATTGGGACTGAATAATGAATTGTCAAAAAAGTGGTTTATTCTATCATTGATGGATTTTACATCATTTTATGATTTATGGAATATATCCAATAATTTGTGTTAAACATATTGAATAAATAATAATGGTTATTTTAAATAAGGTATTACTTTAATTCTAATAATTAACTTGTTTCTAGAGAATATAATATTAATGTATTTACATGATCGGTATTTGGTGATTACGTGGTACTTCATATTGTTTGGTGGATTAATGATAAGTAAATTTTGGGAATTAGAGGGACTTATTTCTAATATTTTTGATCATAATATTTTTTATGGATCATAATGTAAACCATTTTTTGAAAGGGAATGTGTTGAAATTTAGATGAGGTTTTAGATAGTAATGTATTACTTTACAATATATGGATTTATTCATATTTGAAAACGTGGGATAAACATATTAGTTTTGGTAAATAGTTAGAGTTATATGGAAAGACTAGTTGTTTTTTAATAGAACCAATGATCCATTAAAAGTGAATCTACTCACTTCATGAATAAAAAATTTATATTTTGATAATAATTTCATAGAGTTTGAGTTGAATTGGAAGTTGATCGTAAAAAATCCAAAGGATCCACCTATGCATCCGAAATATAAATGTTTCAAGTAAGTATATTTCCAAATATTTATAAATAATAAAATAACTACCCTAATTTTGGAAAAACATAATTATTAAAAATTATCATATTTCGTTCATATTGGTTGAATCTGGGAGTATTTTAAATCATCAAGGATTTATGGTTTTTATTAGTTTTAAATTCCATTGATCTCTCAGTTTCTAATGATCAATGACCTCTATCACTCTCAAAAATTATTTAGGGTTTTGATCCTTGTTAATATCATCACCTTCAACCAATGTTCTCATATATATAATCCTTGTAATGTTTTATCCCATATGAAATTATTATATACCTATCAAAATTATTAAGTGGTAATTTTATTAACCATTATTATGTTTCATATTTTTCAACAATTGTATTTCCAAATTTCATACAAGTGATTATAATAATAAAGATAAAATTGATAGAACACAATTTATTTATGGTGTGGAAAATATAACACCCTAAATATTTAATATATGATCATTTTATTCAATATAATATGTGACACAACCCATTTATCTTAAATAACTCACAAAATATATTTCTTTTAATTTAGTCTATTTAATAGCTCACGGAACAAACAACTCCGAGTCTAAATAAGCCATAATATATCATACCCTTATAATATAGTATTAAAATTGGTGGGTATGAATAGGAAATAATAAATTATGAAATTTATTTTTATCTATTAATAAGAAATAAAAAATGCAACTTTTAAAATAAGACGTAATGCTTTTTGAAAATCAGTTTTTTCTAAAAGGATATTTATTCACACTATGTGAATAAAATTAAAATCATTTTTTATCAAATTCAGAAAATTTAATTTAAAAATCTTTATCATTTTTTAAATAATAATTTCAAATTTATATTTGAGATAATTGTTGGGAAATTTTTAAATTATTTAATTTTTTTAAATAGTTAATAATAATAAATTTTATTTCAAATATACATTTTCATTTAACTTATTTGTAGTGTAAAATTATATTTCTAATTATGTTTAATCTAAAATATTTTAAATATATATATATTAATTAAAATTACTTCTTTTTAATAATTTTCATGTTGAATTGTTGTATTAAAAAATTGTAAATGATTTAGCTTTTTTTATTTTAAAAACATTCTTTCTCGGCGAATTTGAGTGATTAATTTTGAACTATATTTTTCTAACTTTGTGTAAAAAATTTGAAAAAATAGATTCAATATTTTAATCATAATAATGTATTTTATATAATATTATCATTTTATTTTTTGGTCAAAATTTATTGGGATAAAAAAAAATTCACCACCGTTAAAGTAAAAATGTATTTTAGTGGGTTTAAACTAAAAAAGGGTTTAAAGGACCAGAAAACCTGTCTAAAAACAATTTATGGACATATATAGAACATATAATTTCTAATTCCATGTTATAATCCATTTTTACCCATTTTCTTGTCAAAAAACAATGGTAAACCTTTTTTGGATAATTAAAATTTTTCCACTAATCTTACTTATAATAGGACACCACCTCATCCGACTTCTTCAAACATTAATCCAATTTTTGAGCAGACAATACTTGTTAGAATAAAATAAAAAATGTCTATATTCACATTCATGATTCCATATTTTGGGAATAAATTCAACCTACAAATTCATTAGGTGTAAACCTATGGAGGTTACCTAAAGAAGATGTAATGCTCTCCAAATAAAGTTATATATTTTATTTATTTCACAATATCTATCAATTTTAATTAATATTTATGGTCTTATAGAATAATTATATTATATATAATTATATTTTTTTATGTTCATGACCTACACTCAATTCATTAACCACGAAATGTGTTACAAAATCATAATTTGTGTGTATGAAATATAAAATCCTTATGATCCGATGTCACTAGTTTTTCCATTACCACCATCCACGGTTATGTACTATGATGGAAATAAAGTTTATATATTTATATGATACTTTTAAAAAAATTATAATTTTCCTTTTATTATATAATATGTACCTTTTTTTACATTTCATTACTTACAGGTTATGAAAAGGTCTCTTCTAATTAAGGTGGACTACACCCTCATGAAGCGATGCAATTCGTTTTTCATTAATGTATTACAATAAAGTTAATAAATAAGGTAATAAATAAAATAAAATGAATATATGTGTTATACATGAAATTTTTATGGTATTAATGAAATATTTATCATCATTAAAATATTATATATACTTTTATTTCTGTCATTGAAAGATGATAACATTGTGTGTGTACTCGTGGACTAATAACTATATGAAGCGGTGTGACTATATTTTCATTAAGAACCATATGAATGAAATATATAAGTATATAAAAATAAATAATATGATATATATTAATTTTGGATAATTGTTTAATGAAAAATATCACTTCTATCTTTTCAATATGATCAGTATAAAATGGAATCCTTACTCATGAATATGTATAACCTAATGTCTCAATAGTCATAAAATAATTATATTTTTAGAACTATATGTCATGATTATTTTAAAAAAAATTATTTATTTAAAAAATTTAATATTTATGACATTATTATTATTTTACAGAAAATTTACTTATATAATATGAATATCAATTGAAACATTCATCTCAAATAATGAATGTGAAAACAAGTCAATTAACACATGAAACAATGATAATAATGAATAATTATTAATAAAATGTTTATAAGATGTTATAAAAGAATAATATATGTTAATATAACTATTTAAATGGTTTTTATATAAGCCAATAAATTTTTTTAATCAATATATAATTATAGAAATATGTTTTTTGAACCGGACAAAATTTAAAAGGGTTTTGACCATTGTCATTTAAGGATCCTACAAAATTTACAATCCATACATCAGAATGAAATCACAAGTGTTAGAACCTTTGAAGGTATTAATTTGGGACTTGGTTAAAGGTATAAAATGATTCCTGGATGGTTGTAAGATTCTAGGGAGTGCTGGAAAGAAACAAAGCATGGTTCGTAAAGCTGCAGAAGGTGCACGATTTATCTGCAACTGTGATGCCCATTGTATGGATCTTTGTAGCCTTAATCAAAGGGGGAAATAGTGGTTCTCACAAGATATGAATTTTGTAACAATCCATTATCCTATCCCACAACATATTTCATATGGGATAGTATCTAAGCACTGATCAACATAAAGTAATAACATGATTTCCTAACCATATGGCCAACCCATGTGGGGTGTCCCTAATGTCCAGAAGCTGGTGCATGGTTAGCTTATAGTTTGTCAAACCATGTCACCCAAACCGTATACTAAGAACTACGTCAAAAAATAATTAAATAAAAATAAATTATAATAAAATTAAAATAAAACATCCCACTCCCCTCTCCCCCTAAAAATTGTAACACATCACCCCTTAGGTTCTGATTCAAGACACAAGAGCACCCTCTTATGAATCCCTCTCCAACCAGTTTTTCTACCCCATTTTATCATATTAATTCTATGATTTGAAGAGGTAAGGTATTATCCCTCTTTATCCTATTTCACTTTAGCTGATTTAGGGTCTCTCATTACGTAGTGTATCTCGGTTAAAAACCACTGATGGGGTTGCTCTGATATTCTTTGTTTTTCTGTAATGTTAAGTCGTGTCGAATGTCTCTTGGGTTCTCTTCATGTGTATTTAGACAACCACAACTGAATGCAAAGTAGTTTGGCTCATTAAATTTTTACCCCGCCAATTTAGGTGATGTTTTATTCCCACTTCATTGTTTTACACTTTCAAAATTTGGATCTTTAATTTCATTAAGGATACAAGTTATTATTTTTTAGTCTGTTGCGAACTCCCGTGTGATTTCAAGTAATCGGGTCAAAGGAAACTTTCCTATGTATTCATATATAAATATATAAATAAATATATATATATATGTAGGTTCCCATATTATGTATATATTAACACATTGTTGTGAATATATATGTATCAGGATATGTTTTCCTATGTGTATATTTGACAATTCATACATAGGTGATTGAACATTATTATATGAATATAAGTATATATGTATGGATCACCTTAAGAATGTTGATTTCCATTGAGATGAGTTCATATGGGTTAGGTGTATTTATATATGTGTTAAGGTGTATATTCTTGAAGGGGGTCTCAATGACTCCTACTTATAAATAGTCAAGATTCAAAGTTTTTTTCATGGCTCCACCACGAGGAAGGGTCTCATTTCTTACCCCTTAAATTTTACTAATTCATTAACTAATTATTTATTACACCATTTTTATTTTTTATTTAATGAAATATAGATTTCAGTTAAAAAATTTTCGTTGATAATGTTAGTAAAATGCATAAAAGTGATAATTTATATGTTTGATAATAAATTCATGTTTTTGTAAAAATATATCTCCAACAGAGATGATCTTCCTTCAAGATAAAAATATAGTGATATACTTCTATACATTCCTAACTTATTTAATTAATTTGTCTTTATTCTTGTGTTATAATTGATAAATTACATTTTTAGTGTCTTGGCCCTTTTTGTTGAAATTTCCCAAGTGGGCATACACATTGTTTCCATAACTCATGTCCAATACATTTGTTCCATTATAATTTTGTTTTGATGACTTAATGTGTTATATAAAATGGTTATGATAAAAGGAATTGATAGAATGAAGTATGCAAGATAATAGATTCCTTGAAGAGTAATGGGAATAATTCCTTCTTATGGAACATGTACCTTAAATCAATTTCCCATATTTAGGAAAATTACATGGGACGACTATGAGTAGGATTATTTCACTAGATTTCATTCCTTGATTAATTGGATAGGTCATGATGAAATTATTTCGTTTTATCAAATGTTTAGAATGAAATAAATTCCTGAAATGACAACTGTGAGTGGATATTGATATGCATAAAATGCCTTTCATTATGAATTTTATTATAAATGTGAATGATGGTTTTCATGAATGGCATGACACAATTATATGGTTTTTTTAAATGACAAACACGAGACGTATATGCCTCAAGTGGTGAATTAAATAAGAATACAAACCGAGCCTTTGATAATTTTTAATTTTTAATAAATAAGTTGCATTGCGTTATGCATTTTTATTATTTTCTGTGTATGGGAGGCATTCTGACCCCATGCCAACTAAATAATAATTTATGGAGGATATATATTCTTACCCCAGGCATTTTATATAATCATTTATGGATGGGATGAATTGTTACCCCATGGAAGAAATATAAGCATTTTTGGACAATAAGTATTCTTTTCCCATGCTATCTATAAAAAAATTTATGGATGGGAGATATTCCTACCCCATTCATGCTATAAAATCATTTATTATTGGGAGGAAATCATTCCACAGTCCCGCAATATTATTGTTTTTGGGTGGGAGACATTCTTACCCCATAGTAGTTATGATCCATATGTCCATCTATTTGTGGGAGTCATTCATAACCCACTCCAGTTTTGATATATCAATGTATATATATCTATAGAATGACTTGTTCAGACGTAATATGACTATGATATGAAGTAGGTATTTTCATTATTTGTCCCTTACGAACTTATAAATTTGTTTATTTATTTATTCAATTATTTTATTAAATATATTTACATGTACACTATTTAATTTATAATTCATTATATGGGTTAGGCTTGACATTGTTGGTGTTGGCCTACTGAGATTTCATCTCACACCGTACTCAGGTACCATTAGTACCAGATTATACCTTGTATTTTCAGAACCATGGTTTATTACTGTATGCTTGTACCAAAGGATTTATGATCAAAGGACTGAGTTGATGCTCAATATTTTCATGGAGATCGTCCTAGGTATTTTTATTGTTTTCATTATTTGAGTACTATAATGTTACATATGTTATATTTTTTCTTATTTATCTTGCGTATCATATACCATGCATTATTGTATAAACTATCATTGAACACCTTTATAAAATTTTTATTTTCTATCTTCTACTATTTTAATTTATTTTCCTACTACTTTCATTATTGTCTAATATTTATATTCTATTTTTTCAATATACATCACCTATTATAGTGTAGATTCTCCCCACTATCACCTCAAGGGATCCTTTCTGCTAATCAGAAGTCTATGGCCTTTGAGGATACATGAATGTCTCCAAGTGACCCGCCATCCCAACAGCCGGTTCGATGGTAAGACAGGTTGGGAAGTTAAAGTGTTATCAAAGGTAACATTTTTCTTTTTTCATACTATTTTTGATAGGTAGATAAGAATCTAAGAATGTGGTAGTTATTGGTTAATAGTAGTTCTTGGGACTAATCACCCCATTTATTTGAAATGACAATGTGTTCAGGTTTGGGATTGTTGTTCATTTTGTTTACTATTGCATTTGATATGATTTGACCATGACTGACTGGTGTAATTTCCATTCATTATTGATTATTGGAATTCCTTGAAATTTATCCATTGTCCAATATGACAAGGAAATATAATTTCATGCATCATATTAGGCACAAATGAAATAACATGTCAAGCATATTCCATGTCATGTAGTTGAATTTATTACATACCTATTATATGATATTCCATTCTTAATTTAGTACCATGTTTAGATTCATTTTGGAATGATTACATGTATAACATTAATTGTGTATATATTTCATGAAACTTAACTATTTATCTTATTTTTCTGATATTCCATGATTTTGTGTTGAAATATTATTATTTCTATTACTATTTATAATGATATGTTTTTTTCTTAAAGAATTTTTTTGAGGGAATATGTTCATTGGTTGCGGTTGTGATGAAATTTGGTTTTCAGTTGTTCTATGTTTGGTTTCCTTGTAACTAAGAAAAGATAACCTATATATTCAAACTATTATAAATGACTAATAAAAATAAAATGTTAGTGTAAATTTTATTTTACTAAAAGGACCCGAATTCCAAACTATATAGTGTATGGTAAAGTTACATGTCTGTATGTGTCCACCCATATCACTAGACCATTGTATGGGATTATGCTAAATTTTTTGTCATTATGGATTTGATTAATAGGATCCAATTTCAATCCATGAAGTGTATGAGCACTTCATGAATTGGAAAATGGTCTCCCGCATTAAATGTGATGTCATTATGCATTTTAAATTGATTACAAATGTAAAATCTTTTTAAATTTGAACTGATGTGAATTGTCTTCATGGGACATTCAAAGGTCACCTTAACATTTAAAAGTAATTTATTATGATAAATTTCAGGAAAATGATGCGATGTAAAAAACTATCAAATTTTTAAAAAAAGATGTCTGATACAACATTACAACTTTTTTTAAAAGGGTATGTGATGTTTGTTTTAGATGTTTTAAATGATAAATGGTTTTGCGATATGAAATATAAAGGTCATGGAAATATAATTTATAAAGGTTTTGTCTATTTAAATGTCACGAACCGGATCTGGTCTCCATCCGAACCGACGCCCGACTCAGCCCGCGGCAAGGCCCGAAGGGTGTTCCTGATCCCCACGAGCTGGCACAAGTGCCCGGGTATCAAAATAAACCTTGGGAACGGTTTACCCGAGTGAACAAATATAATGTAGCCAACCAAAGTAAACCAAACAGAAGTAAAGGTTACAGTCAAACACGTAGATTACCAAACAGGCTTTTGGTTCACAAGTATTCAAAAACCCAAATAATAGTAAAACAAGATGACCAAACCAACCTAAGGACTGTCGCCCGGTGTGAGGCCACCGCCTCTCAGCCACTACCAAAACGCCACGTAGATAGTCCTGCTAACAACCTGAACCACTGCTCCCAAAAGTTGGACCCTTACCTGTATCATAAGTAAACAAGTCTACTTACACCCAAGGGTGTAAGTAGGGTGTGAGCAATCGCCCAGTAGGATATCACCAATAAAAGATTCCACGCACAACTATCAAAAGACAAACCATTTGCAATGCTAAAATAAAGAGAGAAAGAAGTGCAAAAGAAAAAGTTTTCATAAAACGATTTAAAAGAAAGACAGTTCAAAAATAAACACATTAGGATGGCAGTTCAAGTGACATATCACGTATCATTATGCACACAAAGTAACTGGTGGCACCAAAAGATGGGAAAGGCCCTATGGGTACTAGAACTAGTGGGATCCTAGAACGTCGTGTCTCGATGAAACGTGGCTTAGAAGGCCACGACCCTCAGATAACGTGGCTTAGAAGGCCACGACCCTCAGATATCATATGTTTAGTTAGTGTTGCAGTCGTCAAACCTGCCAGTGAAACTGGGTCGGGTCATCTCCGGAACACTAGCTCACTAGTCCCAGTCTCCCCACCTAATACCCTGGCTTCCCTCCTTGTGCTCACCTAAAGATCAAAGTTCATAAAGTATGTCACATTATCACTTAGAGCCAAACGTGTCACCTTCACACTGATATCCTTTTTGAAAACCACACACACACACCAAAACCTCCTTTTTCTTTTTCCTCTTAAAAAAAAACATAAACCACACTACACAGTTTACAATTAATAATAAACAGCCAAAGTGAGTTTCCGCAATAAAAGAAAAGGACTTTCACCACATAAATAGACCACTAGAAAATTAATGCACACAAAAAAGTAATCAAAACTAACTAATTAGCAGGGTGCTGAAAGATTAAACCAACACGCAAAAGATCGCCAGATGATAATTAAGTGCGGAATCACCTACCTCAAACAGGCGCAGAAAAAGACACGGCGCAAGACTCCAGTTGCGCCGCGGTCGCACCGTCTTGGGCCGTCAAATATGCCCTAAAACAACAGATCGTTAAACAGGTTCAATAATAATGTTAACATAATAATAATAATAATAATAATAATAATAATAATAATAATAATAATAATAATAATAATGTAAATAAAATAATAATAATAGTACCGATAACATAAAAATAAAAATAATAATAATAATAGCATAACCATAATATAATAATAATAATATAATAATAATAATAACAATAATAAAATAATAACATTATCATAATAATAATAATGATAATAATAATAACATAATCATAATAATAACATAATAATAACAAAAATAGTAACATAATAATATTAACATGACAATAATAATAATAATAACAATATAATAACAATAATATAATAATAATAATAATGTAATAATAGTAACAATAATAATATAATATTATTATTATTATTTACATAATAATAATAATAACATAATAATAATTATAGTAATGATATAATAATTAACATATTAATAATAATAACGAAAGAAAACATTAATATCTTATTAGCTAAGTTAAAATAATAAAATAAAATAAAAAAAGAAAAGAAAAACAAACCTGCCGGTGGTCTGCTGGAGGAGGTGCCGAACAGTGGCACAGGAGCGGGGAGGCGCAGAAACGGGGAGGCGGCACGCCGGCTGGACGGAGGAGGAAGGAGAGCAGGCAGGGGGCGCACCGGCTGGACGGAGGAGGAAGGAGAGCGGCAGGGGCACACCAGCTGGACGGAGGAGGAAGGAGAGCAGCAGGGGGCGCGCCGGCTGGACGGAGGGCTGCAGCAGGGGTGCAGCAGGGGCGGCGGTCGGCGAGGGGTGCAGGAGCGGCGCAGCTGAGGAGGTGGCTGGTCCGGCGAGGGTGCAGGAGCGGTGTAGTAGGGGCGGGACGTGCGCTGAAGGGAGATGAGGGGAAGGGGGAGACTGGCGGGTGAGAAGAGAAGAAGAAGGAGAGGAAGAGAAGAAGAAGAAAAGGAGGAGAAGAAGAAAAGAAAAAAAAAATAGAGGAGGAGGGGTGGCGCGTGGGGAAGAGAGGAGGAGAAATGGAGAAGGAGAGGTGATGTGCGGTGAGGGAGGGTGCAGCGGGTAAGAGGGGAGAAAAAAAAGAGAGAAGGGGGAAACGTGGGGGAGAAGAAAAGGGATAGAAAAAAAAATAAAAAGAAATGAAAAAATAGGAGGGGGTGGCGGCTAGGGTTTTGGAGGGGGGAGAGAGGGAGTTAAACAACTAATTAAAAATAAATTTAATTACATTAACAACATCCTAATAATAATAATAGTAATAGTAATAATAATACTAATAACATAATAATCAATAAAAATAATAATATTATTAGCAATAATAATAATAATAATAATACTAACATCATAATAATAATAATAATAATAATAATAATATATTAGAAATAATAATAATAATATCATAATAATTATAAAGATAATAATAACGATAATAATAATATAGTAATAACAATAAGAAAAGAAAAAAAATTAATACTAATAATAACAGTAGTAGTATCAATAATAATAATAATAATATAAATAATAATAATAAAACTGAAGTTAACATCTGTCGTTTGGTTTGTCCGCGCAACGGGCACCGAGCGTTGAAATGGCAAAGCTGCATGGCTTTGCCCATCCCCTACCCGTGCGCTGAGCGGCGCAAGGCCCGCACGCACGCACCGTTACCCCAACGGGCAACCCAAACCGGGTTCGGCTCATGATACAACCAAATAATTTAAATAAACCTGCAATTAATTTATGAAATAAAAATTTAAGATTAAACGTATACCTCAATAAAGTCCGGGCGTGACAATTCTCCCCACCATGAAAACTTTCCGCCCTCGGAAACTCAGCTCAAATCCTGATCAGAGAATAGAAATGGGTACTCCTGCTCAACCCATGACTTCCGCTCCCAAGTCTTGTGTTCATCATTCCCGTGCTTCCAAATAACACGCACCAGAGGAATGGACTTTCCACGCAACACCTTTTCCCGAGAATCCACTAGACGCACTGGTCGCTCGACCACAGACAAGTCAGACTCTATCTCCAGCTCCACCCAATTCAGCACATGCGACGGGTCGGGGTTGTACTTCTTTTGTTGGGAGACATGAAATACGTCGTGAATCGACATCAACTGCGAGGGTAAATCTAACCAGTATGCCACCTTTCTAATCCGCTCAAGAATCTCGAAAGGTCCGACATATCTCGGTGTCAGCTTCCCCTGTTTCCCCAAACGACGTTGACCCAAGCGAGGGGACACTTTCAGGAACACTCTGTCCCCCACTGAAAACTCGAGATCCCACCGCCTCTGATTTGCATAAGACTTGTGGCGACTCTGAGCTGTCAACAACCGCTTCCCAATCAGCTTGACCCTCTCAGACGTCTCCTGAACAAGACTCGGTCCCAAGAGCGAGGCCTCTCCTACCTCATCCCAACACAGAGGAGACTGACAAGGCCGGCCATAGAGCGCCTCAAAGGGTGCCATTATGATGGAAGACTGGTAACTGTTATTGTAAGCAAACTCAACCAGCCCCAAATGGCTATCCCATGAGCCTCCAAAATCTAACACACAGGCTCGGAGCATGTCTTCCAGAATCTGATTCGCCCGCTCTGTCTGGCCATCGGTCTAAGGATGGTATGCCGTGATCATCTTAATATGTGACCCCAAAGCCTTCTGGAGGCCTCCCCAAAAACAAGATGTAAAGCGGGGGTCCCTGTAATAAACAATTGCCAACGGCACGCCATGAAGTCTGACCACCTCCTGAACATACAAGCGGCCCAGTTCCTCTACCTTCGATGTATCTCTGATCGGAATAAAGTGAGCTGACTTGGTCAAGCGGTCAATCACCACCCAGATAGCATTCCTCCCTCAAGGTGTACGAGACAGGCCAATGATGAAGTCCATGGCGACCTCATCCCACTTCCAGGTAGGAATGGGTAATGGCTGGAGTAGGCCAGATGGTCTCTGATGCTCTGCTTTCACTTGCTGGCAGGTGTAACATCTGGATACGAAGTCGGCTATGTCCCGTCTCACACCTGGCCACCAGAACTGACGGCGAACATCGTAGTACATCTTGGTGGTACTAGGATGGACGGCCCACTGAGATTGGTGGCTATCCTGCATTACCACCTTTCGCAGACACAACGGCACTACAGCACGGCCTTTGAAGCATAGGACCCTCTGGGAAGACAAAGACCAATCAGAAGGAGTCTCCCCACCATAAAGAAACTGCATAGATCGCTGACAAAACTCATCACCAGGCTTCTCCTGCTGAATCAACTCTGGAAGGGCAGGAGTCAACTGGATGCTAGCCAAGAAAGTACCTCCACTGTGCTCCCTACTCTCCAAATGCATCTGGGCGAAGAGCCCCATCAAAGTCCACTCATCGCTGGACTTCTTCAACACCTGCACTGGTACTTTTCTGCTCAATGCGTCAGCTACCACATTACCCTTTCCAGGGGTATAGACAATATCAAAATCAAAACCCTGTAGGTACTCGAGCCAGCGGCGCTTCCTCAAATTGAGATCCCTCTGAGATAAAATATAGGCCAGGCTCTTGTGGTCAGAATAGACCACAAACTTCTCCCCAAAAAGATAGTGGTGCCACGTCTTCAAATCATGCATCACTGCCGCCAACTCTAAGTCATGAGTCGGATAGTTCTTCTCATGTGGCCGGAGTTGGCGAGAACCATAAGCCACCACATGGTCATCCTGCATGAGCACACATCCAAGGCCCGTACTAACGCATCACAGTACACCACATAGCCCTTTCCTGACTCCGGTAAGGTCAACACAGGTGCGGTGGTCAACCACCGCTTCAACTCCTCAAAAGATGTCTGGAACTGTGGGCCCCACTCAAACTTCACCCCTTTCTGGGTGAGTGCGGTCATGGGGGAGGCAAGCCGCGAGAAGTCCCGGACAAAGCGCCTGTAATAACCAGCCAAGCCCAGAAAACTCCTGATCTCAAACACATTTCTCGGCTGCTCCCAAGACATAACTGCTATGATCTTTTCGGGATCCACTAAGACCCCTTTTTCTGAGACGACGTGCCCCAGAAACTTCACTTCCCTGATCCAGAAAGTGCACTTTGAGAGTTTGGCATATAGGCGGTGATCCCACAAAGTGCCCAAAACAACACGCAGGTGATGCTCATGCTCCTCCTCAGATCCAGAGTAGACCAGGATGTCATCCACGAATACCACGACAAATGAGTCGAGATATTGGTGGAACACCCCATTCATGAGCGCCATGAAAACTGAAGGAGCATTTTTCAGTCTGAAAGGCATGACCAAGTACTCGAAGTGACCGTACCTGCTTCGGAAAGCTGTCTTCGGGATATCTTCTTCTCTCACCCTGAGCTGGTGGTATCCCGAACGCAAATCAATCTTGGAGAACCACTTTGCCCCCTTCATCTGGTCAAACAAATCGTCAATCCGAGGCAAAGGGTATTTATTCATGATGGTTACCTTGTTCAAATTCTGGTAATCAATGCACAACCGAAGGGTTCCATCGTCCTTCTTCGCGAATAAAACCGGTGCGGCCCAAGGAGAGACGCTCGGGCGAATGAATCCTTTGGATTCCAAATCGTCCAGCTGTATCTTTAATTCCCTCAATTCGGTGGGGGCCATGCGATATGAGGGAAGAGATATAGGTTGTGTTCCCGGCGCCAACTCAATCGAGAACTCCACGTCTCGCTCTGGGGGTAAGCCAGAAAAATCATCTGGGTAAACCTCTGGGAACTCATCCACTACACGAGGTAACCCGCCCTGTGAAACACCACCATCATCCTCCAGTGCGAGCGACGACCTCTGATAAGCAATATTTCCCAACTCAGGGAGTGGAGGTCCCGCGCGTCCCAACCGAGGATCCCATTCTCCGTGAAATAACTGGGGAGTCCCATCTGGTGCCTTAAAACTGACTCGGTGCCGATAGCAATCAATGTGCGCCTGGAAGCGCACCAGCCAGTCCATACCGAGGATCACATCAAATAGGTCCATGTCAAGGACCAATAAATCCCATTCCATCTCAACTCCCGACACAGAGAGTGCGCACGATCGGCACTTCAGGCCTTGCTCCCTCTTTTTCCCCAACGGTGTTACCAACTCCATAGCAAACGATAACAGCTCGGTTGGTAGGTTCAGCAAATTCACAAAACGAGCAGATATGAAAGAAACTAAAGCACCAGTATCAAATAAAACTGCATCTATAGAAGATGCAACCAAAATAGTACCTCGAACCGTCGAAGGCCCTGCATCAGATCCCGCTGGTCCCTGATCTACAGCATGCAGTTGCCTGGTCCCTGCTTGAGAACGACCGCTCGCCTGCGGCTCTGCCCTAATATGGCTCTTCCCTGAAGACGATCTGGTCCTACCACCACAGCCACCGAACCGAGATCCTGTCATTCTAGTTGGCTCTGACTGAACTGATACCCCTATGGAATCCACCGATCCAGCCCCACTCTGGTAAGGGCGTGCAGTCCTGCAGAAGCATTGTAGATGTCCCACAATTCCACATCCATGGCATGGTCTGGGAGGGTGTGGACAAACAGGTCGGATGTGCCCTTCCCTTCCGCACTGATGGCACACAACGGACCCTGCACCATAAGCCCTAGATGAAAACTGTCTGGGAGGATGACCTGAGCTTCCATCACTCTTCTTCCATTGCTCATCACGCTTCCTCTTCTTCTCAGATGAACTGCCACTGCCAAGCCCTGACACTGATCCAGAAAACCCCGACTTTCCCTTCTGGTCAATCTCGGCCATACAAGCACGATCGACCACCTCAGCATAAGTCTTCATCTTGAATAAGAAAATCTGGGAGTGAATTTCTGGTCAAAGGCCCTTCCCAAACTTCCGAGCTTTCAAGAATTTTCTCGAAACTATCTCAGGTGCGTACCATACCAGTTCAGCAAAGCGATTCGCATACTCCATCATTGTCTGATTCCCCTGTGAAAGCTCCATGAACTCCCGAGATCTAGCATAGGCTACAAACTCTGGACAATACTGCTCGTTGAAGATACCCTTGAAATCTTTCCAGCTCATGTGCTCATGTTTCCCAGCCTGAACCACTGATTCCCACCATTTGTTACTGGAACCCTCCAGCTGGAACGAGGCACACTTCACCCTGACTTCCTCGGGCGTGTCAAGGAAATAGAACATGCGTTCTATCTTTTGAAGTCATTCCTATGCCTCCCAAGGTTCTGAACTACCTCGGAATGAAGGAGGTTTGTTCTTCAAAAACTCATGAGCTCTATCCTTCCTGGAGCCAAATTCTTCCCCTCTATTTGGAATAGGGGTGGAGGCAGAAGTCGCCCCTTGTCCCAAAGCCTGAACGGCTCGGACCATCGCCTCTACCAATCTCTGATCAAGCGGCACGGGAGAACTCTGTCCGGCTTCCTCCTGTGGGTGCATGGGGGCTCTCCGGGGAGGCATCTTACTAAAAAAGGGCAGCAATCAAGAAAGAATACCATCAATAAAAAAGGAATAAATTTTTCCAACAAGATAAATATTCATCAATAAACCAAAAATGCAAAAACGACTCCATGTAAAAACTCTACTTTTCTTACCTGGTGTCCACGTACAGTCTGCAGCCTGCACGTCCCACCCAGAAATAAAGTGAAACAAGCACCCTGACATCCCATGGTGACTCAGTATCTGTCACGAGGCATGCTGGCCAGGCACCCTACTCGCAACAAGAATTCTGAGCCCCGACAGACCCAACTCATGTATAATCCAACTAATCCCAAATAACATAAACCACCAAAAAACCTCCCTCTGATACCATTTTGTCATGAACCGGATCGGGTCGCCATCCGAACCGACGCCCGACTCGGCCTGCGGCAAGGCCCAAAGGGCGTTCTCGATCCCCACGGGCTGGCACAAGTGCCCGGGTATCAAAATAAACCTTGGGAACGGTTTACCCGAGTGAACAAATATAAAGCAGCCAACCAAAGTAAACCAAACAGAAGTAAAGGTTACAGTCAAACTCGTAGATCACCAAACAGGTTTTTGGTTCACAAGTATTCAAAAACCCAAATAACACTAAAACAAGATGACCAAACCAACCTAAGGACTATCGCCCGGTGTGAGGACACCGCCTCTCAGCCACTACCAAAACGCCACGTAGATAGTCCTGATAACAACCTGAACCACTGCTCCCAAAAGCTGGACCCTTACCGGTATCAGAAGTTAACAAGTCTACTTACACCCAAGGGTGTAAGTAGTGTGTGAGCAATCGCCCAGCAGGATATCACCAATAAAAGATTCCACGCACAACTATCAAAAGACAAACCATTTACAATGCTAAAATAAAGAGAGAAAGAAGTGCAAAAGAAAAAGTTTTCATAAAACGATTTAAAAGAAAGACAGTTCAAAAATAAACACATTAGGATGGCAGTTCAAGTGACATATCACGTATCATTATGCACACAAAGTAACTGGTGGCACCAAAGGATGGGAAAGGCCCTATGGGTACTAGAACTAGTGGGATCCTAGAACGTCGTGTCTCGGTGAAACGTGGCTTAGGCGGCCACAACCCTCAGATAACGTGGCTTAGAAGGCCACGACCCTCAGAACATGTGGCTTAGAAGGCCAAGACCCTCAGATATCATATGTTTAGTTAGTGTTGCAGTCGTCAAACCTGCTAGTGAAACCGGGTTGGATCATCTCCGGAACACTAGCTCACTAGTCCCAGTCTCCCCACCTAATACCCCGGCTTCCCTCCTTGTGCTCACCTAAAGATCAAAGTTCATATAGTATGTCACATTATCACTTAGAGCCAAACGTTTCACCTGCACACTGATATCCTTTTTGAAAACCACACACACACGCCAAAACCTCCTTTTTCTTTTTCCTCTTTTTTAAAAAAAACTTAAACCACACTACACAGTTTACAATTAATAATAAACAGTCAAAGCGAGTTTCCGCAATAAAAGAAAAGGACTTGCACCACATAAATAGACTACTGGCAAATTAGATGCACACAAAAAAGTAATCAAAACTAACTAATTAGCAGGGTGCTGAAAGATTAAACCAACACGCAAAAGATCGCCAGATGATAATTGAGTGCGGAATCACCTACCTCAAACAGGCGCGGAAAATGACACGGCGCAAGACTCCAGTTGCGCCGCGGTCGCACCGTCTTGAGCCATCAAACAGGCCCTAAAACAATAGATCGTTAAACAGGTTCAATATTAATGTTAACATAATAATAAAAATAAAAATAATAATAATAAAAATAATAAAAATAACGTAAAAATAATAATAATAATAGTACCGATAACATAATAATAATAATAATAATAGCATAACCATAATATAATAATAATAATATAATAATAATAATAACAATAATAATATAATAACATTATCATAATAATAATAATGATAATAAAAATAACATAATCATAATAATAACATAATAATAATAAAAATTGTAACATAATAATATTAACATGACAATAATAATAATAATAACAATATAATAATAATAATATAATAATAATAATAATGTAATAATAGTAACAATAATAATATAATATTATTATTATTATTATTGACATAATAATAATAATAACATAATAATAATTATAGTAATGATATAATAATTAACATATTAATAATAATAACAAAAGAAAACATTAATATCTTATTAGCTAAGTTAAAATAATAAAATAAAAAAAAAAGAAAAGAAAAACAAACCTGTTGGTGGTCTGCTGGAGGAGGTGCCGAACAGGGGCGCATGAGCGGGGAGGCGCAGGAACGGGGAGGCGGTGCGCTGGCTGGATGGAGGAGGAAGGAGTGCAGGCAGGGTGCGCACCGGCTGGACGGAGGAGGAAGGAGAGTGGCAGGGGCACGCCGGCTGGATGGAGGAGGAAGGAGAGCGGCAGGGGGCGCGCCGGCTGGACGGAGGGCTGCAGCAGGGGTGCAGCAGGGGCGGCGGTCGGCGAGGGGTGCAGGAGCGGCACAGTAGAGGAGGTGGCTAGTCCTGCGAGGGTGCAGGAGAGGTGTAGTAGGGGCGGGACGCGCGCTGAAGGGAGATGAGGGGAATGGGGAGACTGGCAGGTGAGAAGAGAAGAAGAAGGAGTGGAAGAGAAGAAGAAGAAAAGGAGGAGAAGAAGAAAAGAAAAAAAAGAGAGGAGGAGGGGTGGCGGGCGGGGAAGAGAGGATGACAAATGGAGAAGGAGAGGTGAGGTGCGGTGAGGGAGGGTGTAGCGGGTAAGAGGGGAGAAAAAAAAGAGAGAAGGGGGAAAACGTGGGGGAGAAGGAAAGGGGTAGAAAAAAAAAAAAAAATAGGAGGGGGTGGCGGCTAGGGTTTTGGAGGGGGGAGAGAGGTAGTTAAACAACTAATTAAAAATAAATTTAATTACATTAACAACATCCTAATAATAATAATAATAATAATAGTAATAATAATACTAATAACATAATAATCAATAAAAATAATAATATTATTAGCAATAATAATAATAATAATAATACTAACATCATAATAAAAATAATAATAATAATAATAATAATAATATATTAGCAATAATAATAATAATATCATAATAATTATAAAGATAATAATAACGATAATAATAATATAGTAATAACAATAAGAAAAGCATAAAAATTAATACTAATAATAATAGTAGTAGTATTAATAATAATAATAATAATATAAATAATAATAATAAAACTGAAGTTAACATCTGTCGTTTGGTTCGTCCGCGCAACGGGCACCGAGTGTTGAAATGGCAAAGCTGGATGGTTTTTCCCATCCCCTACCCGTGCACCGAGCGGCGCAAGGCCCGCGCGCGCGCACCGTTACCCCAATGGGCAACCCAAACCGGGTTCAGCTCATGATACAACCAAATAATTTAAATAAACCGGCAATTAATTTATGAAATAAAAATTTAAGATTAAACGTATACCTCAATAAAGTCCGGGCGTGACATTAAAACTCTCATGTATGGGTATTATTAACTTATCTTTTAGTTTCTTTCGAATGAAATATTGAGCGATTTATATAGGGTTTATTTTAATTATAAATGTATTGATGATCGGTTTTTGAGAATAGAGACTTTTTTTCCAAGATGATATAAATGATTTCAAACTTGTGCTTCATAAGGGGAAAGACCATAGTAGATAAAACCCTTCAAAATTCTATTCTTGGATAATTCTTGGGTGTTTCTTATCATTTTGTGCAATTCTAGTTCCATTGTCCCTATTAGTATGTTTAGATTTTAATGAATCCATTGTTCTCATGGGTGGGTATAGAATTCATAACATTTGTTTTGGGTTTGAGAACAAGGTAATTCTTGGTTTTAGTAGGTTATACATGTATCTGGCATAGTCAGATTCTTCATAGTAATGGATTACTACTTAGTGTGTCATCTAGGATAAAGGTTGTGTGAGAAACTTTTACATTATAATTGAGTCTCTTATACAATTGAGTGTGGTCTTAGGTCTTGTCCATGTACAATGACCTAAGTATTAAAGAATCAAAATTTTCCCAATGATCTGGTTTAAGTTTCACAAACTCGAGTGTTTTAAAATATAGGTTAGTCTAGAATGGATTTAATTAAATTCATTAACTTATCTGGCTGTGACTTGGTTGAATTCTAAAAGTACATATTAAGTGGGTTTTAATGAACATGATTATGAGAAGCTGGTGTTCCTTCCATTTGAGACTAGGACACTCTTTATGTTTGAGCATCATTTCAGTTTTTTAAAATGTCTCCTTCTAAGTAGAAGGACAATAACCTATGAGGGACCATTTAGAAATGATCAGTTTTGTATGTAATGCTTTTGGATTGTGATAATTTTAAATGTTGGAGATTTTGTAGATGAATTTTGTCAATGTGGATTATTGTGGTATCAACGTATGATGAGAACTGTTGGATTTGGATGGTCTTCGATGGTAAAGTTTAAATGATCACAAAATTCCTTCAGGAGGTAAATTCTTCTGATTGGTGGTCATGTTGTGTTGGAAGGTGAATCCAAGTACCTTATTAAGGTTGACCTATAGGGATTATACTATTCTAATTACCAGTAAATGGGTATGAATTAATGAAAGCAGTTAAAATCCATTTAGTGCAGTCTTGTTTAGTGATGAGCATGTCCCTTATCTTTTCATCATCCTAAAAACACTATTGGAGTGTCCTGCATATGTTGTTCTAAAGGATTAAAATATTTTATCTTTTCGGGTGGTTCAAATTTGGTGTCTCATGTGGGATACATAGTTTCCTTCATGTTTTAGTCATTAACATCATCAGAAGATGGGTATGTACATCAGTTTATGTGTTTGTGGTGAATATGAGATTACATGGGAGATGATATCATAGATTAGTTATAAAACATTGGACATCTAAGATGGCTATCATTATGGTTATTAAACTGGATGTTTTGAATATTTATTCTATTTTTAATGGTTATGGTCGGTGAAAGACTATCTTGTAGCATGTCGTTCGGTGGAAATGAGTGTTTTTTGTGTCGACTGGTGCTTTTCATGAGCAGTTGGATCGTCATGCACTTTGAGGATGATGAGGATTGATCTTTTTTAAAAAATTGATAATCATGTTAGAAGCTTCATTATAAATTTTAGGGTAGTGCACGTATGTAAATTCCAGTGCTCGGCTGAGTCATAGTTTGGTTTTGGCCATTTAAAATTAATTCTTCAGGTGGGATACACCATTGGACAATTTATTATAAATATGGTGATATGATCATGTCTTTAGATAAAAATTCATGGGTATGATCCATCTAAGTATTTTTATTGAAAAAATGAGTATTGAAATGAGTCTTGATGGCTTAAATTCTAGGTGCATAGAAGAATGCTCAGATGTGTGTTGGATGATTGGAAATTTAGTGTGACTATTAGAAGGAATCCACATGACCCTAGTAAGTTTGGTTTTCTTTACATTTTTCATGGAGTGTTATCAGGGATGAGAATTTATAAGGTTGTAAGGTTGTAACAATCATCATTTCAAGCTATATTAAATTATAATGGTTTTTGACATTTTTCATTTATTCATCAAAACAAATTGAAAACAAGTCTTTGGAATGATGTATTGAGATTTGGAACATTTCATGGTGTTTTTTTTGGACATGGGTGAAGTCAGGGGATGTCTATCAAATGGATCATAGAGTCTCATGAGTTCTAGACCCAAACAATCTAGGGTTTGAAAGGTTTTAAGGGGAACACAACATGTCTAAAATAGTGTGGCTCACTGCAGGAAACCAGGTTGGAATGTTCAATGGTGGTAGAGACTGTGTGCATAGGAAGCACATGGTTTTCCAAATCATATGAATACCATACATGTTTAGTTGAATTGTAAAATAGATAAGTACTATTCATCACATATTTGTTGCATTGTTTTGAAACTGTACTGACATCCTGTGCGGGGTGCCCTATGTGTCCAAAAGAAGGTACATAGTTGGAACATGATTTGTTAGACTGTGGAGCTCAAACCATGCTCTGAGAATATCATTAAAATTTTGAATTATATAAAATTAAATTTATATAAAATAAGTCACTTACCCTATACCCCTCATAATCACAATAAATCACCCTCATCGATTCCCAAAAATGTTGCATGAGCACCTTCTTACGGCTCCCTCTCTGACCACCAATTCCACCATGTTTCTTAATTGTTCTTCTATCGTTCGAAAAGGTATGGACTTTTACCTCCTTCTCCTACGCATCACCTATTTTGGGTCTTCTGATTCCTTTGTTTCTCAGCCAAAACCCCATGTTGGGGTTCATCTGATATTATTTTTTATCTTATATTAGGAGTGGCTGATGGACTTTCGAGTCTTTTTCTTGTGTATTCTAGAAACCACCGTTGAAGGTGAAGCGTTTCGAATTTTTATGGTTTCGCTTACCATTCGAGGTGATTTTTTCTACCCAATTCTTGGTTTTTACCCTTCTATATTATGTAATTTAGTTGTTTTACGGATTTTATTAATTATTTTCCAGTGTATTGGGACTTTCCATGTGATTTCAAGTCGTCAGGACAAAGGCGATGTGCCTGCATTTCCATTGGTATATATATATATATATAAGTTACTCTATTATTAGTATATTCATCCATGGTTGTGAATATATAAGTATGAGGCTAGTTTTTACAAGGTTAATAAATGAAAATTCGTACGTAGGTGATTGGGGATGATTATTTGAATATAAGCACATATATATATAAGGATCCCATTTAACATGTTCATTATCATGAATATGTGTGAATATGAACATGGTGTAATTATATATATGAGAAAGAGAATATTCACAAAGGGGGTAGTACCATCTTCTAGTTATATTTCATCAAGAACCGAAGTTTTTAGCTTTGTTTCACCATAATTCATGTTCCCTTTCAATTTTAATTAAATTTTAGTAATGCATTAATTACACACCTACTTAACCATTTATAGTTTTTTATTAATAAAATATGGTTTTCAGTTTAAAATATTCTATTGATAATGTTATGGAAATACTTAAAAGGGTTAAATTATTTTTCAGATAACAAAGGACTGTTTTTGTAATAAAATACCTACAGTAGAGGCGCATTGCCCTCATGCTAAAAATAAAGGGATATAATTTGATGTGTGGCTACATTATAGACTTTTTATTTTTAATAAAATTGAGATATAATGAATAAATGACATTTTTAAGTTATTTTACCTTTTTATTCATTTTCCCCAGTGGGCATATGATTTTATTCCACAACACCATTCCTCTACACTTGAGCCCTTGTAATCTAGTTTTCATGTCATATTGAGTTAAATGAAATGGTTAAGTTAAAAGTAATGGAAATAATGTTAGAATAATGATGATGTAATACTTGTATTGTAATTGACATAATCCTCTAATTTTTCAGTTGTAACATAAATCAAATTTCCATGTTTTGAAAAATTGAGTAGGATAACCTCGAATTGGATTACTTACACGAAATGACATTCCTTAATTTATTGGTTCAGTTATAATGAATTGATTTCCTTATATCAAATGTTTTAAATGAAATATATCATTAAAGTTGAATTTGAGTGTGGATATTGATATTCATAAGAGGCATTGCCTTATGCATTATATTATAAATGTGAATGGCAGTTTTTTATGAATGGGATAACACCTTTATATGGGTTTGATAAATGTAATGCAAGATATGTATATTCTTCATGTGGTGAATTACATAATAATAAGACCAGTACAATAATAATATATATTTTAAAATGCAAAGAGGCATTGGAATATGCATTTTTATAATCATATATAAATGGGAGGTGTTCTTATCCCTATTCATCCTATATAATAATTCATAGATGGGGTGAACTTTTACCCCAGGACAGTTATATTTTCATTTATGTATGGGTGGAATTCGTACCCTATGGCATCAATATAATAATTTATGGATGGGAGGCATTATTACCCCATGACGGCTATATAATTATTTATGGATGGGGTCCATTATTAGCCCATGCCGACTACCTAATCCTTTATGTATAAGAGGAATTCTTACCACATGCCAGCTATATAATAATTTATGGATTAGAGGCATTATTACCTCATCCCAGCTATATAATAATTTAATGATGATATGTATTCTTACCCAGTTCGATTTATATAATAGTTTATGGGTTGGAGGAATTCTTACACCATGTTGGTTATGATCCACATATCCTTGTATAGATAAGATTCATTCTTACCACTTACCAGTTTTTATATATATAAATATATATATGGTGACTTGTTCAGACATAATCCAGTTATGATTAAAAGCAGGTATCGTTGTCAGGTGTCCCTTTGGAACATGGATGACTATTTATTTATTTATTATACTCTGTAATTAATTCCATATAATTTCACATAGTTTTATTTAAACTACACTATTTGGGTTGGGATTGAATGAGTGGGTGTCGACCTACTAAGATTTCATCTCACACCATTCTTGTGTCCCCAAGGTACCTAAGTAGACCTTATATTTATATAATGTAGGTTGATTATTGTATTCGTGTGCCTAAGGAGTTACAAGAAATATATTGATCTGATGCTTAGGATGCTCAAGGAGATCACCTTTTGGATTTTACATATTTTCATTATTTGAGTGCTACATTGTAATTCATGTTGTATATTTCATTATTAAGCATGTGATTGTCTACCATGACATAATTGTATAAACTATAATCTGACTCTTTTATATTGTAGTTATTATCTATCTTCTACGACAGCATTTTATTTTCTTACTACTTACTCTACTCTCATGTGTTTATATGATGTGGTTCTTTTATGAAACTCTAATAAGATGGTATAGTCTCCCCATTATCACCTCCTGATACCCTCATTGATAATATTTTGCCTCTGGAATATGGGGAGATGTGCTTGAGGCCATGTGACCCATCGTTCTGGTTACCTTTCTGATGGTAAACTAGGTTGAGAAGTTGCAATTGTAGGTTAAATCATGTTCAACTAAATTGATGCATGAGGTATCATATTTCATCTCAATTTCACTTCATTGAGTCATATTGAAATTTTATTCATTTAGTTATATTTAATTATGGTATATACAATCTCATTGATATGTAATATATTGATTAAATATAAATTATTGGTATTTTAGGTTTCAATTCCAATTATTTCATTAAATAGTATTTTACATCAAAATTACCCAGTTGTATAGAATCTCACTACTCAATTTATTTTCACAGTGTAATATAACTTCTTAAGTGTAATTGATAATATATGATTATGTTTAAAATTAATTTTGAATATATATTTTTGTATTTCAAATCATTTTCAGATTTTAACCAATAAATTATTTATAAAATTGCATATTTTTCATATAAAACAGAGATGAGAGTCTTCAAACATGGAGAACAACGTAATCATATTCATCAGTTTTTATGGAAAATTTATATATATTTGAAATGGGTGGTTGATACAGAGAAAAAAATAAATTTTAAGACTATCTTTTATATTTTTTCCTTTTCTTATTTTTTTACTTTTCTATGTGTGAGATGGTTGTGAGAACAAATGTGTTTTTCTTTTGAGGCCTTTCACAAGGAGACGTAACTTAGATGGTGGGTGGAGACTTCAACACCATCAGGGATACCTATGGGAAGATTGTGGGTTTAGTAATGGATAAGAAATAATTTGTTTTGTTTCTTCATAACTAGGATGGACAATATGGATATGGGGTTCTCCAGAGACATATTTAATTGGGGAATTAACCAAAAAGGATATCTTTATCACATGGTTCCAAATTGATAACTTTTTATCTAACATTTGGTTGTTATATTCATTTAGAAATACAATATCTTATCATTTGGTTTCGGATTTATTTGATCACTCCCCATTTGTAGTCAAACTATTGTATATAGAGGTGGATGTGATAGTTCTACAATAGGTTATTTTTTTCCATGTTATCATTATTTTTTTACTCATATTATTTAAAACCCCAGAAAGTGCTATCATGGATAGGGTTAAATAAAAAGTTGATATGGTAGAATTTAGATATTCTCAAGTGCATCAGGATTTAACCTACCCCGTTTAAAGATAAGAATGATACCAAATAAGAGATAAAATTGGTTGAGACCAAGATGGATGAGTTTTGGGATACATATTTGTTTAATGTTATGTTCAATAAGAAAAACCAATATTCATCTATGATTCTTGAACAAGAGAGAAAAGATTATGAAAAATTAAAAAATAGCTGAAGGTAGTGGACTTCATCACAAACGTTTTCCATGCATGTATCTATGAGTGTAATCATCGGTCACCCACGAACATCCTCATAGATGAAATATCGTATACCAATTATCTTGAGGTGGATAAAGGTATAGTAGATGATCATTTTAAAAACCTTTTATCTGGTGATACCCATTCATATAGGATGTCCACTTTTGAGGGACATTCTACTATTTTGTATCTTATTCCCAAGGTAGTGTCTGATGTTACAAATAAATTGATAGAGAGTACCTAAAGTGGAGGAGATAAAGGAGGCTATGGATTACTTCAACCATGAAATCTCTCCCTTCTGGGACAAATTCTTATTATTATTTTATGAGATATCATGTGACCTAGTTAAGGAAGATATAGTAACTATTTTTTAGGAATTCTTTATGGGAGGAAATTTACCATAGGTATACAGTTCCACCCCCATGATTCTTATACCCAAAATCAAGAATCCATCCTCAATCAAGAACGTTAGGATAATTTGTATGTATTATTTTTTATACATAATTATATATAATTTCATAAACATGAAGATATACTCTCATTATAGAAAATGGAATTTTGTGGAGAAAAATGGATTTGTAACAGGGAGGTCTAAACATGTGGTTATTATACTATATTAATAAATGATAATTGATAATAATTGAAATAATCATGGATAATTCATAGTGCTACAAATTTACATGTATAAGTCATTTGATAGACATTAGTGAGGATCCAACCTTAGGGCCATGTCATGAATGGGATTTTATATATGGGATATCAACATGTTATTTAGGTCAGATTATTCCCTATAGTTTTCTCTTAATATTATGGGTATGAAATGTTGATTTCTTATATCTATTTGAGGGATAATATTTAGGGAACCAATGTTTCTTGGTTTATTTATCTTGTCCTTCAAATCATTTAGTATCATTTTTAATAGATAGCTAAAGAGTTTTTCAATGGTTACCTTTGAATATTTTAATGATGAAATTTTTATTTCTCGTCATTTTTTTAAGTGATAATTTAATTCAATAACTTTAAAAAAATTTATTTATAAGTAACCCATGGAGTGATAGAATAATACCATAAGTTCATTGGCCTAGGTATTAATCATGAGAAGTAGATCATGTAGTTGGCTAAGTTTTTTCTAATAGGTATTACTAAATAATTAAGGAGCTCCTAGTATTTAATATGAGTCACTTACACAAGTATTATATATGATCTCCAATTTCCTTAGGAAGGCTACGGATTAAATAGAATGAGGGTATGGTTAAAAATATTAATAAACATATTGTTAATTGAATGAACCGTTTATCATCATTCAGTGGTTATATCACCCTGGTAAACAATGTTCAATATTCCATTCATTTTCATGTTCTATAGGTTCTAATGTTTCCTATTACTATAATTAATAATATTGAAAAGTCCATGTAAGTTTTAATTTGGAATATCTGTTTATACATTTGTGTCCAATATCTATCTTTGAGAAGAGTGGACAAAATGGTGGATGTTGGACACGTATTCCTTTGTATTATTAAAAATTTCATGCTTAAGAATCATTGTAAAATGGAATGGGAGGTCCTATAAGGGGATTAACATTTTGAGAAATATATCTCTATAAAATATTGGACGTAACTATGTCCTCAATTTGGGAAGGATTCTTTTCTCTGCAAGATACTATAGTTGAACACAACTAATCTTTATTGTATATGTTGATGGATCATTGCCAATGAGAGTATACAATTCATGAATAATTACTAGGTGGGTTCCCTTTTTTGTTACACAAGATGTTATGTTACCAAAATCCATTTCTCTCAATAATTCATGTACCTTGAGTTCATTCAATACATACTCAGCCATAATCTGTGCAATTTCATTAATAATATCAAACTCTCATCAGAACCCGATGGACTTGCATTCACTCAGGACTCACCGGGGACCTTCTCTTCCAGGTTATATCGGATGTCCTTTAATACTAATCTAGGGTGGCATGAGTTACTGGGTCTCCATTGGTGAAAAGATATTCTAATAAAAAACTTCTTGGTATGGATAATTTACAACGAAACGGTTCTAGCTAATGATGTAATATATCACAAATGGGTTCACCTTGCTTTTATTTATCATTATTGTAGGAGAACCATAATTGAATGTATTTATCATCATTTTTTATGAATGAAAGTGGTCTATAGTTTTGTTTATTGATTTTATAATTCTAGAGGGTCTTGTATGGTTTCGCTATAATATTTCATATTTTATACTTATCTGGTTTCGGGGAGCTGGGAACAATGAGCAGGAGAGGTTAATGAGTGAGAGAGAGTTGTCTTCATGTTACTGGAGTATATAGATTTCTAGAAAACATTTAAGGTTTTCTATAGAACCTATCAAGACACACAGGTCTAATCCATGTGCCCAGTGGAAGACCTGGTCTCCCTCTTAAAGCATTATGTGGCATCCCCATTAAAGAGGAAGCTTATAGTTGTTAGTATGACTTTTTCCACTATTCAAGGATCATATGGGAAGGAAAAATGTGTTTTATTGATTTATCCAAGGTTTAGGATCAATAAGAACATTAATGGTTCTTTTTGGATTGGAAACATGCAAGGGGGTGGTTATGGATTAATGGCTTAGTGATCATGGCTTTCAACAACTTCAATGGAAAGAACGAGCATCTTATTTCAATGGTGAATGATCTTCATAACGGGTTGTAGGTGTGTCCTTAAACAAATAACTCTCATTATTATATTGATATAGACTTTTTAGGAATTAAAAATATTATCCATATAAATATTAGTACTCTCTTTTAAATCCCTTTTATCAATCATAAATGTTTTTTGCATATTAGATGAGAGAATTTATCACATAATTGGCGGGATGGTAACATGGCGGAAAATTATCTAAAATTTAAGGGGAAAAAAGAGCCCATATTATGATCATTACAAGCCATGGTTCAACAATGAATGTGTTAATGTTGTTCAATATTATGATCTTATGATTCATTATATTCGGTATGCCAATGATATTGCCTATATTGTTATTCTATTGTTTCCACCTTTTCTATGTTTCTTCTCTGAATTATTATTTTTACATCAGAGGGATCATATTAATCAATATTTATTATGATTAAATTTTCATTAAAGGAAATTATGTTATCATTTTTTAATAAACCCTTTCATTTCATTCCCCTCGAGTTATTCATGATTCTTTCAGGTAATAATACCATTTTCTCACCCATTTTTTCATACGATAATTGATAAAATGATTTTAAAATAAGCTTATATAATTTCTCTCTTCATCCCAAAGTCCATTTTTTTTAAATCCATTTTTTATTATATTTTATAAATAAAATTTATCAATTTCAAAACTATTTATTAAAGACATTTTAACCAATTTTAATTGATTTTATTGATTAGTAATTCCATTTTCAAAACAATACCGGTTGGGATTTTATTGAATTAGTAAAAATAATATTTGTTTTAAAATGTATTTAATTAATGGAATTTCAATCAATCATGACCACTAAATTGTTTTAAAACATAGATTAATGTTTTAGTGGTTATTTTGAATGATTTTTTCTCAATATTTATGTTGAAATTGTTGTTTTAAAAAGACATTTCCAAAATAAAATGGATACTTTCCTTAACACTATTTTTCATTATATTTTTATTATATTTTTATTCATCATTGACAAGAACCATTTATTTTTCATTATACATATCTAGTTATATGTTGCATTGATTCCATCCTTATAATTCATTGTGATTGTTTAATAAAATTTTGATTAAGGGTGAGTTTGACATTAATTTTTTTAATTTAGTTTTGTAGTCATCAACACTCCATTGATTTCTTCACTTTAATGTGATAAGTAGACCTTAAAGTTAACCTAATAATCCAAATTATTTATAAATAATATGATTATTTATTAAACTATATCTCATTTATAAATATTTTGTATTACTATGAATGTTATCTTATTAAATCAGGGAAAATAATATTAATCCTTCATTATAGATTTTTTATGATATGGAACATTGTCCGTAAATTAAATCGATTATATGATAGATAAAAAAATATTTGGAAAGGCAAATATAGATAGGGCCTAGTTATAGATATCCCCTCTATGAATTTTAGGTCTCATGAGATAAATCAGTAATCTATCATTAAATGGGATTCTACATGTAGTTTTAAACTGTCTTATGAAAGGTATTATTGGAAAAGGAATCATGTTAAAGAGATATGACATCAATTAATTATTAATATACCATATTAAGAATTTATAAATTATTTTCCACAATATTTTCCAAATGATATTACCATGGGATTCATTTCATTCTCAGTTTATTTATTAAATTTATTATAGCATTAGTCATTTTCCTTTCCATATTGATTATTTTTGTTAATTCATGATAGCTTCTATATACATAACCCTTACTTTTATTTTTATTTCATCCTTATTTTTATTTCCTTTCCATAATATTCTATTTATTTTACTTTGATTGATGTGAAAATATATTCTAGGGGGAATATTGTTATTCTCAAAAAAATTATAATTTTTGTTATCAAATGTTACATGGGTATCATGTATATATATATAATTTTCATGTACTAATAAACTACTTATTAAATTAGGATGTAATGACTTGTATACTAAGAAATTGTAAAAAATAATTCCCCAGCACTATTATACTAGGTTCGGGGTCGCTACATTAGTAATCTAGGTTTATTATTTTCAAATTCAAAATAATAATTTTTTAAAAATAAAAAAATATTTTAAATTATTATTTTATTAATAAGGATTTCACAAGGACTAGTTCTGTTTTGGTTTTCATGAATGATAAATAGGTCTCATTTGAAATAATCAAATCTAAATAATTTGTTATTGATCAAATGTAGAGTTAATATAGGTGTAGAATGATATTTTTCTTAAAAGTGAATTGCATTAAAATAGATTTCATTGAATTTTGGAAATTAATATCAAAATTTATTTTTAACACATAATGAAATTGAGTCATTGAATTTGGATTTCAAATTTTGAAATATAATTTTATTCTGTTTTAATGATTTTAGTTTCATTTTTAGTTAAATTAATAGTCAACATAGATAATGTTATTTATCACAGTAAATGTTGATATGGTTTACCTGGGTCATATATGAGATAATGATCATGACTTCATTAAGATTTTTCTAAATTTAATTTGTTTAGTTTATTTTGACCTTATCATATATTATATTCAATACTATATTTCCGTAGTTCCAAATTCCAGGTTCCCAATTCCATGAGAAATAAATTTATTATAGTTTTATGTTCTTAACGTTTACAAGGTTCTCACTCCCTGACTAATAAAATGAATCATCCTCCCTTCACTTATACACAAAATCCCAGACTTGTTTCTAAAAAATAACTAAAAAATTACCTTATCAACTCTTATCTCATCACTCTGGAGGATATGTACACACCATAAGACCTATCATTGAAGGCTTATGGTTAAATCCAAAATAATATATAAAATTAGGAAGTATATGTATAAATCGAATTATCTAAATATTATTACATTTTAAACTCATTATTATCTTTTATAACCCGAATAATATTACTAAATCTATCAACTCATAAAAATTAAATCATATTTCTTTGGAAAACTATTCTATACCTATGTTACATCATATTGTAAATGAAGACTCTATTCATGTGTATGCTTGAAATATATCCTCCATGATGCGATGTGTTCCATTTTTCATCGCTTAACCACACATTTTTTTATAATGATAATGTTATTTTACATATATTATGTGTATAAAATAATTATATTTTTTAAAATATAATATTTAATCCACCTACTTACACTTCCATCTACAAGAAAGTGAATGTGTTGCACAAGAATATGTGTAGATTACAACATCCAAGAAGCAATGTGAACTTGTTTTCATTACATCCTAACAAGTATAATTATATTAATGGATCTAATGAATTAATATAAAAATTTTCAATTCATTATTATTTTGTAATGGTGAAAATATATAAATCATTTTTTATTTTTTATCCATTATAAATATGAAAACATCTGTCAAGGGAAAATGAAGACTACCTCTTCTATGAATGATGTATCTCATTAATACTTACATCATTACACGGATAGTTTAAAAAATTATCTTAAATGTATAAATAATATAATTTAATAATTTTGATGATTTTGTAAATGATGGAACCCTGTACCCTCCAACCACTATCAACAAAAAATATTTTTTGACTTAATGCACATACACCATATGACATGAATTTAATTGATTTAGATCATAAATGAATTGTGATAATGATTGAATTACAAAAAATAAAAATAAACATGAAGATGATTCATACTATTTTATGTTATAAATATAATTTTTTTATTCAGGGATTAAAAATCATTTTTTATAAACCAAAACACAATAAAGGTGTTTTCAATTAAACATTGTTTTAAATTTCATTTATGATAATCATTCACTTTCATATCTATGTTATTAAAAATTATTCAAGAATCAATATTTTTTCATAAATGGATGTTAAATTACATTTTAAAAAATTTATTTCTTTTATAATAGTTTTTTAAAGAGGGTCCATATAAATTCTTTTCATATAGGTCGCATTTGAAACATTTAATATAAGTGAAAAACATTGTTATTTTAATTTTTATCAAAAAACAAAGATTTATTCTCACCATCTACTTTATTATTTATCATGCTTCATCTATAAGAATTCATATTTTTTAATAAGATCTTATTACCCATCATTTGTGAATTTTTCATTTTTATGTGTTCTATAATAAAAATAATTTTAGCCTTATTTTTATGCCAAAATATAAACTAGTTTTTCTTATGTATTGAAATGAGTTTTCTGGGGTTTTATATTGACAAAGTGAATTCTTTTAAATAGATTATATATATCAAGGTTATAGAAAATTGAATGATATGACTTATTAGTATATTATATATCTCACTAATGCATTGTTTAATTACATTTTCCCATAAAGGGACATAATTTTATATATCATGAAGGATAACAAATTGTAATAGTGATTCTATGTGTGATTATAAAACTGATATAAAGATAATGTTTCATGGTACCATCATAAATTTTATATTGTTGAAAATGGTATATTTTAAAAATATTTTGATTTCATAATATTTTTTTAGAAGTATAAAATTTTAAAATAAATTATTTGATATTTTAAAGATGAGTTTTTCTTTTATGATAAAATTGTTATTTTTTCTACTAAACCGTCAGCAATTGTCATTTGTCAACATTACATGATACACTATTTTAAATGAAAAAAACTATTTTCTATAATATTGGTTTCTTCTGATGTTAAATTTTTATTTGATCTCTAATATTATTAAAAAAACATAAAATTAATATGGAATTTCAGGGTTTTCATATGTGGATTAATGATTTTTCATTCTTTTATAACCCTTCTTGCGCATTTTTTTAACAACCACGATTGTCAAAACATTTCTATTTTTTATGAGGATGAATAAGTATGATAATAAATTCAATGGTAACATGTATTGAATTTATAAAAAGTGTCATTAATGAAACATGATTGTAAAAATATGAAACTATTTATTTGGAAAAAATATACATTCCTTATATGTGTCTTATTTTTTGTATAATATTTTTTTGAATTACTTATAACTATAAACATAAAAATCATGTGAATATAAAAATATTCAATCTATGTTATAATTCCTATAATAATTATCTAATTTTTTTATGGGTTGTTGTTGTTTTTATGACATAAAATATTCAATGAATATGGTTTTAGAAGAAAATCCTACTATATAGGTCCTGGGTAATGTAGATGGTATCATATAAATGTTTTTGAAAAAATTAGATGTTAGGATATTTTTTAATGAGAGATATTTTGGGTAATATATGATGTTTTTCAATGAATAGGTAAAAGACATCGATAAACATATCATTTTATATGTTATCAGGATTAATGGTTATTTCATTATAAAATGAAATATGTTAATTGGAGATGAAATAGTAAGTGATATCATATTACATATTTTATTAAAATAGTTGTCATGATTTTTTGTACTCATAAAAACCATTTTGGATCTTGTTAATGTTTGGAAGCACCCACAATTAAGGAAATAATGGAATTGAATGACAATGTGATGGTCTCTCAAAGTAGAAACCATGAATTATATGGGATGTATTGAAAAATATTATCATTAGTACAATGATAAATCTTGATTTATTAGAAATAATAATAACCTATGAGTGTGGCCTAAGAATCCAAATAATAGAAAATGGAGTTTCATGGGGCTTTATGTGATAATTATTGTTATGGTAAAATGATCAAACATCCAATGTGTTAATATTTTGGGAAGAAAAACCATGGGAAATGTCTCAAATGGAAATCAATATGACTCATATATAGTGGAGGAGGGAATATATCCGCAAAATATCATTGAAAAATTATGTGTTTTATAAACATCATGGATGAGAAGAATGTTCCTCCTACATTATCAACTGAATATTTTAAATGTGTAATATATGATAAATTTTAAAATTTATTCGTCGAGTGTAATACTCGTGAAGGATATCATAATGATTGTAAAAATAATGTTTTATCTGGGGAATATTTTTAATATTGTGTAACTGAAAACCATAAATAAAGGATAACCAATATTTTAACATCTGTTATTATTTTTAAATTCGAAAACATGATTATATTGAGATTGATTATTCATGGGACATAGTTAAAATTTATAATTATAAAAAGTATAAAGGAATAATATGGACAATATTATTTAATGTTTTATGAAGTTAATTGAATTATTTATGTGTCTATATATCAAGATTGAAGAATTATACAGTAGTAGTATTTTATTTAAGGACATCTAGGATTTATGGATGATCGAATGTTCAAAATTATAAATACCCATTTAAAGAATTCCGTTATTGAACTCAGAGATGATTTGTCATAATTTGAGATATTTTTTTTTGGTTTTAATATATGATTAAAGAATATATATCACTTAGATTAACTTGTTTTTACTAGGATGTTTATTTTGGTTGAATGCTAATATATTAGTGTTATAAGATATAAGGTCAATACAAAAATATGTTTAATAACACAATTTATTTTTAGTTAATTGTGGTTAATTATGATAAGGTTATATTATAATTTTGGGAACATATTTTTAATCATACTGACTTCCATGATATTAAAAATTGATTTGGTGTTTATGTAGTTAAAAAAATTTTAAAGAAGTTAACTATGTATTTTGGAACATTATAATAATCATGGTAAATGGAAAATTATAGGATAATATTGATTTTATATCAATATTATTGATATTATTTAAGGAATAAATACAGAGTTGACTTTTGAAAAAATATATGGCTTTAGTGGGGTGACTCATGTTATTTTATAAAAAAAATATGTATATATTAAAGAATACATGATTATCATGTATTAACTTTTATTATTCCAGCATATGATTTATTAATTCCATTTATATATTAATTTTAAGATGAAATTTGAATAATATGTTTCTAAATAGTTCAATTCTATGGGTTTAAAATTTAGATAGGAATATATTGAAGAGTTTTAGGGTTAATTATTTATGAATGAATAATAGTTTATGTTTTTGTGTTATTGATAATGATTTGAAAATTAATGTATTTTTTAATCATATAATGATTTACTCATATGGGATATTTTCATAACTCACATATTTTATTGGTTTTTAATGAGTATAAAGTGGATTAATAACCTATCATCCTTTTTTATATCATATGATCCATTAATATTTTTAGTTTAATTGGCCTGAAAAATTCATCATGGTTATTTATTATTTATAATATTATATGAAAATGTTATGTAAAACTGCTATAATCATAATACAAGGAAGAAATTATTCTTTTGTAATATAAGATAATCAATGTAGTATGAATTCACTAATAAAATATCATGATTAAAAAAACAATTCCTCTAATCAAGATTGTTGACGGTAAATCAATTAAGTTTTATATGGAAAAAAATCACTCAGTTATAAATTAGTCATTTACAAAAATAATTCATTGGTACGTGTTACACTATGACATATAAATAATTTTTGAAATATTTCTAAATTTATATATTCTAGATTGTTAATATAGGAATTAAAATTACCTTCAATATGAAATGAAATTTATATTGATTATGAGTTATTTCATTCCAATAATTGATATGCTCTATCCACTATATATTTGACCTCATTTACAATGCTTTATAGTTCCATTAATTTGGATTGTTTTAAATTTTTGGTTCTCAAATTTATCTTCAAATATGTTAAATAAACATTTAAAATTTTTTACTACTTTTTCCCGTATAAATAGGTTAAACATTATAAGAACATAATTTTCTTAATTGTGTAGAATGTTTCTCCTCATGATTTCTACAATTATATATTAAGTAGATATATTTTTGAACGGTACATGATATATGAAACATAAAAAAATATTTAGTGACAAAATATTAAAATTAAAGGTAAATATTAAAACATTATGAATGTAAAATGTTCAAACAAATAAATTAACACTCATACGAAATTTCACTAATATAATGTTTAAAATACTTAAATATTAAAAATTAATTTACTATAAAAGATGGTTTGTTTGTATTCATATATTATTAATGTTAAATTTGTTTATTTTAAAAAATTTAATAGATAAATAGACATAATTTTTGAAATAATCATGTATAAATAATTATAAGGATATTTTGTGATATTTCTTCACTATATTTTTTTGAGTGAATAATGAAAAATAATCATTTTACAAAAAATAAAACATTAATGTAATTAATATGAGAAAATTATAACTTAATATCTTATGACCCCATTTTCAAATATGATATATATAATTAATATGTAATATATTTAATTTTTGAATTATAAATTTGTATTTAGAATTCTTTTATTGACATTTTAGAAATATAAGTAATGTTATTATTCAATTAAAAACAATTTTACATTCATCTCTTTTAATCATTTTCCCACATGATTCATTTTAGTTTTATTTTGGATTAAAAGAAAAATAATATTCAATTTATTAAACTTAATTAAATTTATTCCATGGGAAATAATTTTATACATGATTTTGATTAAAAAATATTATTTTCCATTAAAAATCCCTTTTATATAAACTATTTTTTCATTTAATTTCTCGAACATATAGTTAACTTGATATTTACCGACTAATGAAATTTGAATTTATAAACTAAATTCTATATTTTTAATAAAAATTCACAAATTTTATATTGATTTCAATTTATGTTTTTGTTATAATGAATAGTTACCATGGAAAAAGTGTGTCATAATGATAGATAGAAAATGTTTTAATTGAGGTCATTAAAGTTATAGATAATGCTTGAAATATCATTAATATATTATTATTTTGATTGGATGAGTTTATTTATATTTTAATCTAAATTATTATATACATTTTTCCTAGGATATATTTTCCTTAAAAAAATCATTGGATATATTTTTATGTTTATATTATTTATAAGGGTGTTACTCCACAGACATATAATTGTGAACCTATTCTATTCACTTCTTCGTACATAAAAAATGAATTTGCAAGAAAAATATATGAAAACATAATTTCCAATAATACACTGAGAGTTATATAAATATTGATCTCCCCAAAAGACCCATCCTAATAGGTTAGAGGTATAAGCCAAAAAATATGTCCTATGGGGAGTATAAGACATAAAAAATTATTTAATGTTTATTCATTCCTATAACCCAATAAAAATTTAATAAACATAAAATAATAATAAAATAAAAAGATTTACCATATATATATATATATATTATGAATGATTTACTATTTTTCCACTTTTCCCTTATATAGGAAATTAAAACTTCTCTTGTGTGTATGTTTGGAATACCATCAACATAATGTAATGTGTTTTGTTTTTCAACACCACCTAAAAATTATGAGAACCATGTTGAAGGCACTGAGTTGATTGTGTCAGAGGAGGAGTTGTATTTTCAAGGCCCAATGACGCATAAGATATTATAGAGGTTGAATGCATCAATGAGAGCCCATTTTGTATAATTAAAGGCCTAATTGATCTTGCCTTCCATGGATAGAGAAAATTGGACTATTATCACACTTATTCCAGCACTAATGTGATGTTTAAATCTTTTTCCAAATAGTTTCAATATTTTGAAAATAATTTCACACATTGTAAATTAAAAAACTGATTCATTGGACACCAAAGTCAAATACGGTGGGTTAGGCACTCTTTGTCAAATTCAGTGGGCCATGAGTGGACATGCATGAACAAGTTTCCCCAGAAGTCATTGTAAGACATTATGTTTTTAACTTTAATGGGATAAGCAATGTTTATCCTTTATGAAATTAGGGTATTATAACCTTTATTATTGTATCATCCCTTAGCTTTAAAAGGCCACCCCATTGAATTGTAGTTGGATTTAACATTGTAATAGAGATATTATTCTTTTTTTCACTCCATTGTATGAGGTTTTTTTTAAATTTCTCCTTGATCTTTTATATTTTTTCCTTCTAAATCTACAAGTTAGATTGGTTATCCAAAATCACGATGCCACCAATTCAATTCCTTAAACCATGTTTGTTGTTGTGTGGATTTGATATCCCATCACTCCCATGAGTGTATAATCTTTGTATTATCTCTTAACCATTATAAAATTCATTGACAACAAGAATCCACAATCCATACTCATCATCATCCACTTATCCCGAAATTCAAATTTTTTCTACCACCCAATGTAATGAAAATGGGTCCCCCACTTTATCTCAAATTAGTTGGTATCAGATCTCATGTGGACATGGTAAGAATATATACCTTTACATACATTCCATTTATCTATTACCCTTATCATCATTCCTTATTAACCACCAATTAAAAAGACTATTTTCCATTGAAAACATCCATAATTGGCCTATTTTTTAAATAATTAAGTATTTTTACATTGATTAAATTATTCATCCACATTCTTTTCACATTTAATTCACTCTATACGATTTATATCAAACCAAAATAAAAAATTTCACCCAACTAAAAATTTTATTCTTTTCAAAATTAAGGACATCCATTCATTGAGATATTTAAAAAAATTATATCTCTTCATTCAACATATCGTGCTTTAAAACTAAAAGAGAAAATCAATTTGGGGAGATGTGAAAAAATATTGGACATAATTACATCTTTGTGCATTAAATTTAATGAACTTTCCACTTTCATATCTCACATTTTGAAAAAAAAAATTATATCACCACCATATCATATTTGGATCATATTGTTTTTAATTTTTCTTTTCATTCACAATCAGTAAAAGTACAAATACCACAACTATCTACCCCTTTCTACGTTTTTACCCATATTTTCTACCATATTTTCACACTTTACTATTTTTAAACACTTTACCACTTACATGGGTACTGTTAAACCATCCCCGGAAACATACATGATCTGGGAAGGATTGGTGGCACGTGATCACCCTAAAAAGTTATTATATTTCATTAGATCATGGGATTTGAATTGAGGGTTGAGAGTGGTGAAAAAAGATAATAATAGTACTTGTGAATTTTTATCCTTTTGTGTGTGAGTGTGTATATATTTCTTTCTTGATTGGGTATACTTGTTTGCATGATTGTTTTTGTCTTGTGTCTGTGAGTGTGTAACTTTATGTACATGAGTGTGCACCTCTTATATGATTGTGTGAGTGTGTATGTATCATTTTGTGATTTTCTTCTTGTGTGTTTAGGTTTTTGTGTAATATATCATGGACAAAGATCATGGAAAGAAAATTTATCTTACTATTGATGAAGGAAGCAGAAGTACGTTTCCCCCACTGGAAGCTTCTCATCTACAAATGCAAGCTTTGGTGATCCATTTCAAGAAGAATATTGATTGGATTTTGGAGGAGATACTTTATGGTATTGAAAACATGGTGAATCAAGAATTCCTGAGACAATTCATGGAAACCTACGATGCGCTCCAGCCCCAGGTTGCCCCAACATCATGGAGGAGGAGATGGAGAAAATTGATGACGATTTTGAGGAAGTCCCATAAAGGAGTAGTTTTCCCCAAAAACTACGAAATGAAAATAGAGACATCATGATTATGACATCATTAGAAAAAATAAGGTGATGTTTCCCAATTTTCAAGGAAAAAGTAATTTAGAAGCATACATAGAGTGGCATATGTGGATTGAGAAAGTGTTTTCATCCATGAATATTCTGATCAGAAAATGGTCAACCATTATTCCATTGAATGTTTTGATTATTCTTTAATTGGGGGGGATAAAATTAAAAAAGGATAGTTATAGATTCTTTGCATGTCTCATAAATACTTGGGATGATACGATGTTTTACATACAGAAGTTGTTTTTTCCCACACATTACTATAGAGGTATCCACAACATACATCAATGCCTCAACCGATAGATTATATGTGATGAAGATTACTATATGGAGATGAAGATTTAAATGATTCAATGAAAGATTAAGGAAGATCTGAAGGTAACCATGGAAGGATTTTTACAGACACTCAATCAAGAGATTGTCGATCTATTGGATATGTACCACCATGTGGTGATATAAGATATGATCTACCATGACACAAAAATTAAGAAAAAAATAAAAAGGAGGAGAAACCTTATGGAACCCACAAACCATTTAACTCAATAGATTAATTCAAGAATGGAAATTATAGAATCATAAAATCCCAAAGTGGTGGATGATCACAAAAGATACAAGGTAATTCTTTCAACTAAGAAACCTATATTTTAGGATAACCATTTCTATAATTGGGACATAAATTGTAAAAAATGTCAATCAAGGGGTCACATTGATAGTAAATGAACAAATAATTACACCATGAACATCAACAAGAAAGGATAATTGGAGGCCGATGGAGTGATATCTTAAGAGGATTATGAATAATTCACCGTAATTGATAATTGTGAATTTGAGGAAGATGGATATATTCATGTCATTGGTAGAGGTCTAATAATAAAAATGACCATGGGAGAGAATGAGCTATGGGAGATAATTTTTCATTCATTTTTCTAAATACATGGAAGGTATGTACTGTTATTATTGATGGAGGAAGTAGTAAAAATGTTACAAACACGATGCTGGTGAATAATTTTGGACACCAAACTATGAGGTACCTATATCCATATCGGTATTAGTGGTTAAATGAATCTGAAGAGTTGAAGGATATCAAATAGGTGAATCCATATTACCCTAGAAGTAAATAAAATGATGGGGTGTTGTGAAATGATGTTTCTATGAATGAATTACACCAAATATTTGATCGACTATGGCTGTACAATCGACAAGTTACTCATGATGGGTTCTTGAACCATCACACTTCTTTAGTCTGAGGGGATTATATAACCCTTATCCCCATGGTCCCCAAAAAATTTTATAAGATAAAATTTAGATAAAGAAGAAAAAAATTAGTGATGAAGAATGAAAGAGTGAAAATGAAGAAGGATTGAATGAGTGGAATAGATATAGTAAACGTGTAAAATAAATTGAGAGAGAAAACAAGAGGAAAAAAATGAGAGAAAAGAATAATGTGTTGTGGATAAAAAGTGTGGGGTAAAGGAAGTGTTTATTTCACATCAAACCCTCCAAGTACTCATGTACAAGGAGGTGATGCTAAATACTAACAACTTACCCACTTTTCCAATTGATCTTGACTCTTCATTATAATATAAGGATGATGTATTTTCTAATGTGGTGACACTGGGTTTTTTCACTCATTAGAGGTATTGAGAACCAAATTGACCTCATACCTTGAGTGTCCCTACCTATCCTCCCTACATATCCCACCAACCGTGATGATAAAAAATAAATTTAGTGAATGTTCAAGAGATATTGGTATTGGGATATGTCTGGGAGATACTTAGTCCTTATATTCTATCGTTGTGTTCAGTAACAAAGGATGAAACATATAGAAGGTGGATGGATTTCAGAGGAATCAATAACATCACAGTATGTTATCATGATCATATCCCAAGGTTAGATGATATACTATATGAATTAAATGATTCAAATATATTATCAATATTATATTTAAGATGTTTCCACCCTCAAATTCTCACGAAATAAAGAATTTAGTAGGAAACAATATTGAATAAAGAACATGGAATTTATGACTGGTTCGTCTTTCCCTTTGGTCTAACCAATACTCCACGTACATTTATGATGTTAATGAATAATTTCATCAATGAATAAATTATAAAATGTGTGATATATTAATTTTATGACATTTTGGTCTATAGTATGACATTTAAGGAACCTGTAGATCACTTAAGAACGTTATTAGAGTTGTTAATGAAAGAAAAATTGTTTGGAAAACAAAATAAACATGAATTTTTCCTCAAAAAAGTTATTTTACCTGCATTCATTCATAGTGTAAATAATTTTAAATTTCACTCTGATAATATAAATGTGAAATAAGAATGGCCAAATCCAACATCTATTGGACATGTGAGAAGTTTACATGGGTTTTCTGGATTTTATAATATATTTTTGATGCACTTCATCAAACAAGCCTTATAATCGAATGGGTGGAAAAGGAAGACTATTCGGTTCAATTAGGGGGAAATTCATGGTAAATACTTCAATAATCATAGGTATAGACTTTCCCACACCCCTCTAAATGCATTTCAGACTTTTTTAAGTCCATTGAAATTGAATGTGATTCAAGCAGAATTGACATAAGAGGAGTACTCATGCAAGAGGGTAAGACAATTTCTTTCATTACTATGAAATTAAATGCCCTAATTCCAAACTATGGTTCATATTATAAAGTTTGTTATTCATTGTTTAGCATTCTAGAAACATCTCAACCTTATCTTTTACATAAATTATTGGTGATCTATTCAAATCATGAGGCTGTTAAATAACTTATGAGCCAATATAAACTAAATACGACACAAACAAGATGGTTTTAATTAATATAATAATTTCTATATATCATCATTCATAAAAAGGGTAAAGAAAATACCATGTCTCAATCACATTAACATAGATATTCTCATTTATCCTTATTGGATTCAAAACACATTTTTTCATAATTCATTTTAGATTAATATGGAAATAATAGTGATATAAGTGAACCATATAAACATTGTAAAAATATAGTTAATTTAGAAATGTTATTATTACATGATGTATTATTTTTATGGATTCATAATATTTTTATTCCTAATATATCTATCTATTTACTCTTACTAAATGAGTCTCAATTTGATGGGTTAATGGGACACTTTTGTGTTGTGAAAACATTAAATGTTATTAGTGAAAATTTTTATCATCCTAGGATATCTATAGATTTTCAAAAAATTGGTGGGAATGTACATTGTCTTAAATACTAAAAAATAATAACTAAAACAACATGGACAATATATTCCTCTCAAAATATCCACCACCCATTGGGAGGACATATGAATAGTCATTATTATAGGGTTGCCACAGACCAAGAGGTAGAGTGATTCCATTTTTTGGGTGGATCATTTTTCAGAAAAGGCTCATTTAATTCCCTATATCAAAATAGATTATTCCACTAACATTGAACCACTTTTATTTCAGTATGTAGTCGAACTCCATTCAATATAAAGGATGATTATATTGGATTGAGACCCAATATTCCTCAGTTATATTTAGAAGACCTTGTGGAGAAAACAAGTTATGAAGTTACAATTTCCCACTACATTTCATCCTCATGCCGATGGACTATGGAAGGTGCTGAATCAGACACTATCATACCTTTTGCAATTAAAATCTTCAGGAATAGTCCCAAGAATTATGAGGAGTGTCTACCACATGTAGAATTCACATGTGAAAGTTCCAATCACTCCACTACTCAATATTCTACATTTTATGTTTTTTACCATTTCCCCATTCCCCTATTGTTCTAGTTCCCTTTACATTTCAGGAAAACAATAATATGGTAGTTAAACTAAGTGTTATTTTCATTATGAAAATCCACAAAAAAGGCTACGATAAATATCAAGTGGATGAACCTGAAATATGTTGATTAGGATAAAAATGGTGGTCAGATAATTTTGTTAGAGATTGGTGTCTTAATATAGGTTCATTGGAATAAGGAAATATATACAAACAACAAGAAATCATAACTCATAACACAAAGAGAAAGACCAATCAATATTATTGGGAAGATTAATAAAAATGCTAACAATATATATTTTCTGGGTAAGTGTGGTGTTAGGGGAACTTTAAATGTACTTGATCTTTCTCCATTATTTTTTGGAGGATAAATACTTGAGGAAGATACCTTTTCATGTTAGGGATCTTGATAAAAAAATGTTGACAACACCATGTAAATTGCTTTGGAGGAGGGGTTGGATTTGTATGTCCCGATAACGTGTGGGATATTAAAGAGGTTGAATGAAACAATGAGAACCCATATCACTTCAATAAATTCACAATGCATCATTCAGTGCATGAATGGAAAAATGGGCCAATTATGTCACTAATTCAATCCCAAATGTGATGGCTAAATATTTTCTCACTAGGTTATAAGAAATTTAGAAGCCTTTCCCGCAAGGAGAACTCTAAAATGGAATCTTTGAACACCAATGTTTAATCTAGTGGGATAGGAACACATTGTCAAATTCAATTTGGTGTGGGTCTAAATGAATTTATTAATTTACCAAAAATGGTTTTTAAACATTATTTTTTTGTCTTAAAGGGTTCAAGTTAGTTTTTTTATTTATGGAATTAGGGTATTAGACCCTTGACTGTTGTATTACCCCTTGGATATAAATAGCATCCCCATGGAAAAGTATTTTGAATCAAGATTGAAATAGATAAGTTGTGATTATTTTTATCTAATTTGCGTGTGGATTGTTCAAAATTTCCCATTCCTTTTGTGCATTATTACCTTGAAACTCTATGAGTTATATAGGTGATCCAAGATCACAATGCCCCCAATTTTCTGCCTTAACCCATGTGTGTTGTTGTGTGGATTTTGTATCACATATATCACATTTTTTTGTTTTCATCAACAATCTGTACCAACCATCTACCACTTATCCTCGAACTGCATAGTTCATCTACCACCCTATGCCATGAAGATCAGGTCACCCTATGTGTCATGCATAAAAAACGATATGGATATAGAGGGGGGTTTTAAATCTATTTATTATTTTTAAAAATTAATTATGAGTATATATATTTGATAAATTATCTATCATCACATCCTTAAATATTTTGGAAACTAATAATATTTATAATGTGTACGTGTGGACTACCGCATCCATACATTGATGAGATCTATTTTTCAATAAAACCTTAAATAACTAGTAATAGGAAATGAGTTAAAGAATATATATTATAGTTATAATATGTTTATTATTTTAATGAAAAACTTATATGTACACTATATATTTTTATTCATTAGATAATTGAAAATGTTTCTCTTACTACATCAAGACTAACACCTTTCTGAATAATGTATCAAAATTTTCATTATGAAATTACATGTATGGTTATAAATAGTAAATTAACTGTTTAAAAGTTTTAATTATAACATGATAATGATTTTTAATATGATGTAATCATGAATAATTTCTCCATTACAAACACAAAATTTTTTTTTTGGACCGAATTTCTTAATAATGTCAAATGTAAATAAAGTTTTTCAAACTATATGAAATATTATAATTAAAAAATTAAAAGGAACAATAATAGTCAAGAAAAAATTTCTTAACAAAATCTTAATTATGATTATAATTTTATTGCATAGGGTTTATAGAATGTTTATAATGTGTTAGTGAATTATTAAATGGATTTTTATTAAAAACGTTTTTCAGTGATATCCTTTAACAATAATTATATTACATGTATAAATTATTCAATAAATTAAAATAATTACACTATTAAGAAATATTATTTAAATATACATTTTTAACATATTTTCAATTTCATTAGAATATTTTAATTAATTTAATAAATTTAAAAAAAATTGTATGAGTTTTTTTTGAAACTTTTTTACATTAGTGTACAAAAGAATGTTTTTTAACATTTATCACATGAGCAAATTTTTTCATTTAAATATCAATAATTCATTATCATGATTCCTCTATAATATTTTTTTATATATCAATGAATATTTTATTTATTTTAATCAAGTACATTTCTATTATTATTAGTATTAAAATAAAATTGATATTTTACCATGTTTTTATACAAAAATAGAATTTTCTTTTACTTTTGTGTTATAATTACATTTGAAAGTTGTTTATGATGAAAAACTGCAATAATAAAAATGTTTTATACTATATATAGTTCTTCAAAGGGATTTATTGTGATGGATTAAACTGGGATATAGATCACCAATGAATTTACTAATGATTTGTTCTTCTAAAGCTATATAATGGAATTTACCATGAATATAATACCTTTGTAAGGGAGATTATATAAGCTATTATAATAGTTATATCAATATAATGTTCCATGTTATCATCCTTTTTTTATAAATGAATGAGGTAATTTCTTTGGAATTATTATAATTTCACATTGTATAAAAATTGGAACATTATGAAATGTGACATTTATGATCTCATATGGTGAAAGGATTTTTTTTATAGAACATTTTTTCTTGTTTTCTTAGTAAACACTCATGAATTATTTATTTTCTATTTTGTATGGAAAAAAAAAATTTGGAAAAAATGATATAAATTTGTTTTAAATATTGTGTATAATATAATTTGAGCTCAAATATACATTGTAAAAAGTAATACACCCTTTTAGTGTTTATTGCATTTCAAAAAGACAATAACTATTTTCTATTCATTTTTATTTTCTTAATATGATTAGTTTAGTAATCAGAAATTTTGAAATGATATCCATAGGGAATAATTATGGTTAGGAACTATAAAAAGGTTAATTATGATACATATAGAAAATTGAAATTGAGTCATGAATGTAACATGAGTATAATTATAATAAGTAGTTTTCTAGAAAAATAATTGCACTATATTGATGTTCCCATTTTATAAATTATATTCTTAATTAACTGAAACAAAAAAATTAAAATAAAATGGAAATGTAATAATTTAATCCTATTTATAAATCTAGTAATTATTGGTTAATTTAATTTTTAATTTTCATATGTGGTATAAAGGGATAATTTAAGGATAATATTTTAGCATTTGGTATGGGTGTGTGGGTCTAGGGAATTTTAATTCTTCCTTTTGAATATTTTATATATTTATATAAAAATTAATATTAGATAATCAAGGTGATATAATGATAAGAATATTAATATTGTGTGGTATCATTAATGAATAATAAATATTGAATGGATAGTAATAGAAAAATTATATCTACAAGTGATTCAGATGATAAATTTATAATAGCAAAAGAATAGAGCAAATAATTATAAAGTGAGAACAAATGGTTTGGAAATTAATTATTTTTTTAAACATTTATTAAAGATTATATTAATATTTTAATTGCATAGTAATTTTATGCCAATGCGATTCATTTTTTTAAATGTTTCTATATTTTTTGGTGGATGATGTTGTGGTGCTTTGAAAATTATTATGGTTTCATAGAATGGGATTTGATTTCATAATTTTTCAATTATCTATTTATGAATTATAATGAATATTTAAGAAATTATTAATATATAAACCATTAAATAATCTTGTATGTTGGGATAATATTTTTTAAAATAACGAAATAAAACAATGTGACCAAGAAAAATAATGTTTTGAATGAAGAAAAATTGAATATGTTGAAGAGATATTAAACAAGTCCATTCCATGTTTATTTATATGATTCATGAAAAATTATTTAACAATACAATGTTTTTTCAAGCAATTGAAGGATAATATTTCAACCATTTTTTTTGGGTTTTTTAAAAAATGTGGCTATCCATTCATTCTAGATATTCAAAGTAGATCATTCTTTTGTGGGATAAATATTAACAATACATGAGATCTATCAAGGCCATACAAACATGGTGGGAGGAGGAAGAGAGAGACTTTGTGGGAATTATGGTTTACACATAGGTTAAGAGTGCGTATATTGTTCTTATTGGTTGTGAAGCTGGATGCATGATCATGGGATGGTCTTCCCATCCCCTTTGGTGTCTACGGTGTTGCGGGTGATGAACCACACTTCTTGCATGAGCAGTTAATTGATGACATTGTCTCATATAGAATAAATCAACCATTGAAATTTATGGTGGTTCATAGTGTTATGTAAACAACTATTCATCCATGTTAAAATATATTCATATTAGCTAGTTTATCCAATTTTTCATTTGAGCCATCTGATTTTGTGTCATGATGGTCTTATAATTTCAGATAATCAAGGGTTCGTCAGTAAAATGTTCTCCTGCAATTTTTAAACATGAAAAGATAACAGCAAAGTCTCTTAAAATATTTAAATCCATTATTATAGCTACTAATATCAAAGGTATTTTAAATTATATATTTCATATGATATTCATGCATTTTCGATGACTGAACCGATTAATCCTGATTAGTTTAGTCACATGATAAAAGCTGACTATTTGGATGAATTAAATGTTTTGTTTAATTAAAAATCATAATTTAAATATCATATACATGTAGTTATAAATCAATAAATATAATTGGAATGAGATTTTCCTGAATGATGAGATTTCTCCATGAAACCAGGGAATGCAAAGCTATAGATTCATGAATTTTTTGTGAAATAAAGTGTCGTGTGATGATACATAATGCCTGAGTGATGCATGTAAATTATTAGATCATTAATATATAGGGTTTCTAACTTAATTTATGGGTTATTATTCATAGATACTGATATCATTTTTTTGGAAAAAAAAGTTCATGATCCTTCTACTATTCCTAAATTTGAGGAAGTATAATCCACATAGTCAATTAGGAGCATTGTGAGTTCACATGGTTGTTTTTATACACATCACATTGTAGAATATAATATCCTAATCAAATCTATATTTAACATTATTCCATAATGGGAATCAAAAACTCAATCATTACGTACTAGATATTAGATTATTCTATTAATCAATATGTTGAAGAAATGACTCATGTACCCAACTCATAAAGGGAAGGATTAACATACAAATTTTCAATTTTAATTGTGTTACTATTAAGGTGATATTTAAAAATAATTAATTATCACGGGATATTAAATTTCATTTTAAAAAATGGAGAATACTAGAGTCTTTAATATATTTAAATCAATAGTCATTAATGATTTTTAAAGGGTGAATTTATCATTCTGTAAAAAGGAATCATATATGGAGTAGGGATAGTGTACAAATATTTATGGAAATCATAGTGAATGAAACAAAATATTATAATAAATGGAAATTAACATTTTAATAATTATTATAACCATATAATGATATATATCATGTCATGGAAAATGTTGTTGAAATAGAGAGAGAACACGCATCTATTTTGTGAAAAAATTCTAAGATAGTGGATAATAATTATGGTATAAATTAAAATAAAGAGAATCAAAATCACTGTAAATTTAGAAGTATTTTCTCCGAATATTAATGATTCAAGTCATTTGTGATTAATTTATAGAGGTGTATAGAAAGACTAGATGAAACATCTACTCATTGGGGAAGATAAATTTCAATGTGTGCTTAATCAACCAGAGAGATGAAAAAATTATTTTCGTAATACATCTTTATTCATAACTAAAATTGAATCATCAAGATTGTTTTCTATGTGTATGGTAATTTTTATTTGTTTTTATAATTATAGGAACACTTAAGAAAAATATTTTTATCAACATTGAATAAATTTATAATTTAATCACGTTCTTGATAACGAACTATCTATAAACACGGAATAAAAAATTACAACTGGAATTATAAATTTTTTCAAAAACATTTAAATACTATGTGATGATTTATTAAATTATTACAAAACATGATGTGGGATTGTGATAAACATTCTCTAATTTTATTGATAAATTTTACCATTTTAGGATCATGAATTTAATAAGATTTGTATCTGTAAAATATGAATCCTAATTGTCCATCGCTACTTTTGTTTGCACATATATCATGAGACTCTATAAGTGGTATCAAATGGGGTTCCCTCTATAATATCCCAATATATTTCAAATATTTGGATAAATGTAATTATATAAAAATATGAGATATTCATATGTTTTATGAAAATAATTACCATAGATGATTGAATAGAATGATAACCTACCTATTATCACATGTCATAGAAGTTAGAGATGCTAAAATAGTTTTATTTCCTCCCATTACTAATGATTCCTCTATAAAAATGAAGATTTAATAAATATTTAATTATTTAGAAGACATAAAAATTTGATCTTTATGTCCCTTTTAGATATTAAATTCAATAGGCTCATGTGTCTTAAGACATCCAAAATAATTCAAGGATATATTTAAAGAAAATATATGATGGTAATATCAATGTCAAGGAAGTCAAATTTCATGTTTATATGACACATTTTGATTATACAAAAATGTGAGAGGATAGGATTGTTAATGAATATTCACCCAGGGTAAATGATGTTGTATAAAATATATGGGGATTTGGTGGGAATCATAGAGATTCCATCATTTGTCAAAAAAAATTATATTGAATTTCATAGAATATTTTGATTAAAATTTATCATCTATAGAAAACAGGGATGGCATGAGAAATGTTGAGCTAAATAATATAATCATTAATTTTTAGATGAGAAAGGAACCTACTTTAAAAAATAAAAAAAAAATACATCAGTTTTTCTTTTTAGAGAAATGGAAAATTTAAGGAATAAGATGATGAAAAATCTGAGCAATTCTATAATGATGTTGATAATGACCTCCATAAAAATTGTCTCTATTTTATAAAATGGCTTAAAAAGAGTCATATATTAGTGAAAGAGTAAGAAACCAAAATTATTATTCAATAACGGTGATGGAAGTTATTTTCCCATAATTTTCCAAGAAGATGTTTGGAGAATCATAATTCCAATTATATTTTCAGATTCCTCCCAAATATATGATAAAATAAGACAAAAAATAACTAATGACGAAATAATAGAAATATAATGACAACAAACAAGAATTATTCATCATCATTTTGTTTTAAATATGATAAATTCTGTTTCTTTTTACATGTAAAAAATGGACATAATGAAATAATTAGTTGTGATGATGGAGAATAAATGGGATAACTAGAGTAGCAGATTGATGATAAATTATAATTATATTGTGGAAATACACAATACATCTAGAAATAATAGAATATTCTTGAGCAAAAAAAATATTTTCTTCTAATAAGGGAGATCTAATCAGGAATGAAGAATCCCACATTAATGATATCAAACATCATATAATAAATAGTATTATTCTTGGAATGAAGTAAAGATATCATTAAAATATATTTATTCAAAAAAAGTTATAGTTTTTTGAAACACAATCCAGTTTTCTAAGAATTCAACATGTGTTAAAAAATGCCAGAAAATAATTCAAAAAATATTTTAATAATAGTAATGAATCTTGACAAACTACTAATAAGAATAGTTCCTAAAATCAGGTAAAATTATGTACTTACATTTTTCAAAATAGACATGTTCAATTAAACAGTATATACGTTAACACCTAATGTGGGGATATCTGTTAAATAAAATAGTGTTTTTATACTTCCACATCAAGGGGAGTGAAGAATATTTTAATGAGTCCACCATCATGATGAAAAGTGGTAGTTGGTTATGAACAAAGAAAAAAAGTTCACATAATTAAATACATTTAGAACTAATCTAAAAGAGTAATGTTTCAAGGGTTTTTTATTTTTGTGAAATGAAGAGAGAAAATATCGATTTATTATGTTTTAATATACCATTACAATGAATTATAATAGAATAAAAGGATATTTTAAATTATATTCCAAGAGAAACATTATATAAATAAATTACTAACAAGGTCCACATCATAACTATATACTCAAAAAATGTTTCATATTCTTGATGAAATATGCAGGAAATGTGGTTTGGATGGTTACAAAGATGAGGTAGGAATGAAATGTTTTTAAGGAGAAGTTACATATGATATAAAAGTGATGTGGTTTAAAAATTACACCCATGTAAGATGATGTGGAAATTATAAGTGTATTGTTAATGGAATGGAATAGTTCTTTGTTTTTTTACTAATATACATAAATTTTATAAAAACTTATAAGAAGAATAAATATATAAAAATTCCGTAGAAATTAAGTTTCAATACAAAATATTCACAATTTGATGAGATATATTCCACTTTTATATAAAATAATGATCTAAAATACTAATATTGAAAATGGTATTCCATAGAAAGTATAAGTTAAATGGGGGAAAGAGGAGAATCTAATAGAAGATTCTCAAAACTAAAATATGTTCCTAAAAAATATTCCCGTAATGAGATTACAAGAAATGAATGGGAGAAGTTTGTATGAATATATCAGTAAAAATTTCATTTATGAGATACCAATAGGTCCCTCTTTATTCCCTATTATTTATATGTTTTGATGTAACTTACAGGGAATTGAATGACTTGTTTTACTATATCATTACTGCACCACTAGAATATTTAATTATTCATGTATTCGACTAACATTCCTAAAATTAAATAGGAAAATAAAACAACACATTAGGGGGAACCATGTTTAGAAATGATAATTCTTAATTATTTTTATTGAAATATTTAATTTTATAGATATAACGGTAAAATTGAATTTGAGATATTTCAATCACATTGTTGTTTAATAATCATAACTATATTAAATATAAAAAATATTGGGAATTGGTTTTTAAACCATTAGTAAAAGTGGGAGTCACCTTACATGTACATAATTTTATTTAAATATTTTTTGTGATTTTATTATTTATATTCTTTATTTTAAAGGAATCTATTTTTATATTGTACATGTTTTTAAAATAAGATAATATTGGAAATATTTCACATGCCTGAAAATTTATGGAAAACATAGATAAATATTGTTATTTCTATCTTATTTTCAGTAGTAGGTTATCCATCATAGCCTTAAAGTTGATTAATGAAGGCTCTATTCCATATTTTATGTGATATCATTCATTCATTAAATAAGTTAGAGAAAATGTTCTTTGAAGGAAAGATAATATTAGAAAACCTAGTATACCATTTTAATTTTATATTCAATATGTGGGAGAATGAATGAGAATAACATATTTACCTTTTAAGATATAATGGTGACATTGAAAATAAAAAAGGGGGTCATTCTTAAAACAACATAGTTCATTTTTTTCAATGAGTAAATATGTAATTGTTGATGAATTGGGGGAACGTGGTTGGGGTTATGGAGTCACTTGATTGGATTGGATTTTATTCCAAGGAAATTATCCATTTATAAAATATAATGATTGATGAAACTGTTCTAAATGTCCAAAATATGATCCAAATTAGTATCTTATGAGAACATGGTTTACAAAAATTAATAATTAATATGAAGTCCATTAAAACCAATTTATTTCCAATATGTTGAAATAAATATGGAAAAAATAAAATAAATAAGTATAGTAAACATGTATTTAAACTTTTCATGAGAAATTCATAAAGAATATTTAATTATGTCTCATAATTAATGTTGAATAATAATAAATCTTTTCATATGGGTGTTTATAAAAAATGTCAAGCCAAGCTATATTACTAGTACAACTTGACCATACTCTTTTGGTATAAATCTCTATCAAGCATGGGATCTAGCAAGGCCATCCATCATGGTGGTTAGAGGTATCGAGATCAATAATGGATATAAAGATTTATGCCTGGGTGATGTGTGACCATATAGTATTTACAAGGTACACAAATATTGCGATCAAGGGTAGTGGGTTGACCCATCAAATGTTGTGTGTGCAATTTTGGGGTTGTTGAACAACACTCCATCATGAGTGGAAAAAAGAATGTGTTATTAAATAAGAAAGCACTCAAAAATTTGAAATTCCTAATGTGAGAAATTGGTATAATGAGTAATTTTCGTCCATGTTAAATGATAGACATATACGATGGGTCATCAGATCATTTCATTTAATCAGACCGATCATCTGTCATGACTATCTTATATGTTTGGACGACCAAGGATTCTCCATCATATGGTTATTCTTATATTTATTAAGATAGAAATATCATATCAAATCCTCATAAAACTTTTAAAATTTTATGTCACCTAATTGAGATATTTTACAGTCTAAAATTCATATTTCTTATTTTTTTCCATTTCCATACCTGAGAAAAAGGATCATAAGTCTTGACATTTCATAATAAAGATGGGTATTCCAAAAAATTAAACCATGATTTAAAGAAAATGATTTTTAAAAAATGATATTAATGATGTTTTATATGCATGAATAAAATTTAATGATAATGTGGATAACATTATGATTTTTTAGAGAAACCAATGTATGTGAAGCTACATATTCAAGCATTCTACATGAACTAATGTGTCATGTAAATAAATTAAAAAATTGGTGATGAGGTAATTTTAAATGATAATTAAAATGACGTTTTTTCTTGTTCTGAATTTATATGAGATAAGTCAGGGATACTAATTTCCACATGTTTGATTAAATAAGGTGAATAATACTTTGATTATTCTATAATAATGGGGCTAATAATCGATGTACACTATTGTGAGTAATGTGTGTTATATTATCTATTTTATATATATTGATTTTCATGAGAGAATAACACAACTAAATTCACATATTCATTTATTTTACAAATGTTTTTCATGTTGGTGATCACTATATTGACGTTTTGATATTATTTTATCTAGCTAAATGATGATGAATAGATTCATGTATATGACTCCTAAATAGATGGTTTTAAATAGCCATTTTCAATTTTTATTGGGTTTCTACCAATGTGAAAATGATGATATACATAAATAGTTGGATATTACACATCATTTGAATAATAAGAGAATATTAATGTATTTAGGATATTTAATTGAGTGATTCTTTATATGTTTAAATCAGAAAATTGAATACACTATAATGAAGGAATCATAGAGAAATCATGGACAAAGATAAAATATATTTATAATTAATGTGGGAAGATATAGAAAAATTTGTGAAAGTAAAACCAAAAATCAATTTATTATAACTATATTAATATATATTGTAATTTATTAATGATTTTTTTGAAAAATTGAGAGAACATGCATTTATTATGAGAATATATTCAGAGAGACTGAGACATATAGTATCAAAGAATATAAGGATAATATCGGTCAAAGTAAATGTAGAAGAAGTTTGAATACATGTATTTATATAATCCATTACTTATGATATTTAAGACGTACATGGGAATTTCTATTGACCAGAAGCTCAAAGAGGATGATATAATTTATATTTGTCACTGATGTTTCCATGAAGAGGATGAAAATATATATGTACTATATAATTAATCAAGGAAAAAATTGTATCTTAAATTATTTTTTGGGAGATGACTGAATGTTTTAACTAGATCAAAAATTGATGGAGCATATTGGAACACTAGGTTGATCCAAAATAAATAGTTTACAATTGAGATAAATTTCTCAATATTAAAGATTATATAAGTACGTGTAATATCATGTTTCTATATAGTGTATGATTTTTTGACCTTGTAAATACACTATATTAATTTCTTCCATTGTTACTATAAATTGGGAGAGTCTCTAATAAATATTCTTATGTTGATTGAAAAATTAACCAATTTAAGAGTTTGAAATTAATAGGAGATGAATTTATAAAATATGACCAATGATTCGCACCCCCCCCCGGTGCACCACCATTATATGTCCCTCTCGATTAGGACTCAAAAAATTCATTAAAATCAATAAATAACATTAATATAACGGTCTTAAATCATTTATTCTTCTCACCGTATAATTTTAAACCTATAAATATAACTATGTCAAGCCACTTGATTAAAAATTATTCCACTGAAAACATAATTTTTTTTAAATTTCAATATGTTATACAATTTAAATTCAATAGATAATTAATATAACATTCTATTTATTAAATTTGAAAATTAAAAAGTAGTGTTATATGAAATAAATAATAACATACTAATGATAGTGGGAAATTTCAAAAAATATTGTAATAAATATTAATATTAATGATATAATAGACATTATTACACTAATGAAAGGTATTTTATAAAAACTAGGTATATTGATATGTTACTATTACTTATACAATTCATTATATAGATTTAATAAAATAGAAAATTTCATGTAGTGTATTATAATAATGAAAAATATAGGGTGTTTATTTTGAAAATTTAGGTGGATATATATTTTTAAATAATAATTCGATTATTTGTAAAAGAAAATATTTTTCTAAATTTGAGTAATTCTTCTAAATCATTGTGTTTGGTGATTCAAGTATAGTATATTTATATCTGGTAATATTTTAATGCCAATTTTTATTTAGTTGTTAATTATTATCACATGATGAATATGTCATCTTATATTGGTATTACAACTAACACCATCTCATTGAACTAATAGAATAACCATTATCATGATAAATTAATTTTTATTCTTTGTTAATTATATAAAGATTTATTTCATATATAAATTTAAATATTTTACATTTTTTCATCCTGATAAATTAAGAAATAAATAATGTAAATATGTTACTAACACCCCTCAAAATCGTATAATTAAGTACTATATTAAATAATAAATTTTAATATAATTTAAAAAATTGGTAGATAATGTTGTTAAATAATGGGGGATTATAGATGAAAAAGTCATCTATATAACCAATAATCTTGAGGTGTTGGGTTATTGGGACACATCTATATTGAAAAAACATTAAATATTCATAGAGATTATTTTTATTAGCCTAGGATATCTATATATTTTTGATATTTTTTTGGAAAAGTGAATTGTATTCCATAATGGAAAATCAAAACTAAACCCACATTGACTATATATTTATATCACTATCCACAAAACCCCTTTGTAGTACATATCTATATACATTATTTTGGGGTTACCATAGTCCAAGGGTGGAGAAATTCAAATTTGTTTGGTGGATTGTTTTCAAAAAATGCACTTTTTATTCCTTATCTTAAAATAGATGATTCCAATAACATTTCATCACTTTTATTTCAATAAGTAGTCAAACTACATGGAATTACATGGATGATTATATTGGATTGAGAATCCATATTCTTCAGCTAATTTTATAAGACCTAGTGGAGAAAACAGGGAACAAAGTTAATATTTTCCACTACTTTTCATCCAAAAGACGATGGATAAATGAAGGTGGTGAATTAGATATTATCATCCCTTCTGCGAACACTTTTCGAGAAGAATCTGAAGAATTGGGAGGAGTGTCTGGCACAAGTAGAATTCACATATAATAGAGAAAAGCACTCCACCACTTAGTATTCTCTAATTCAAATTGTTAATCCTTTCCCCCCTCACCCCTATTGGTCTATTTCAATTTACATTGAAATAAAACACTAATATGGTAGTGAAAGGGAGTATAGAATCCATCAAGAAAATCTTAAATAATGCAAGGATAAATATTGAGTGGATGACTATAAAATATGTTGTTCATGAAAACAATGGTTGTTAGATAATTGTGTTTGATCTTGGTTACATTATATGGGTTTATATGCAAAAGGAAATATTTCCCAACAACTAGAAATAAAAACAAAATCCATGAAGTGAAAAACTATTCAAAGTGCATTAGATGATTTACAATAATGCTAACAATATATATTTTCCATGTCAGTATGGTTTAAGTAACAAATTCAATGTTCGTGATCATTCACCATTTTTTGGTGTAGAGGATGAAGAGTTGAGGAAGATGCCTTTTCAAAAGGGGTAGCATGATAAAAACTATGTTTAAGGCACTGATTCTATTGCGTGGGGGGAGGGGTTAGATTTGCATGGCCCGATGATGTGTGGGATATTAAAGAGGTTGAATGAAATAATGAGCGCCCATATCACTTTATTAAAGGCCCAATGGATCATTCCATTCAGAAATAGTGAAAATGAGCTTATTATCTCACTTATTCAACCCCAAAGGTGATGTTTAATGTTTGGACCACATGCATGCGAGAATTTTAGAAGCCTTTCCCACATGGAGAAATCTAAATGGAATCTTTGGACCCAAAGTTAAATGTATTTGGATTGGTACACACTCTTAAATCTAATGGGATATGGGTGTCAAGGAATCTATTAATTTACCAAAAATTATTGTAATACATAATCTTTTAGACATTGTGGGTACAATTTAGGTTTATCATTTATGACATTAGGGTATTACACCCCTGACTACTATATTACCCATTATCTATAAATAGCCTCCACATGAAATAGTATTTTGATTCAAGATTGTAATTCACAGCTTAGGATTTGCTTCTCTACTTTGTGTGAGGATTCTTCATAATTTCCCATTTCTCTTATGCATTATTAAATTGTCAATATATATGTTAGATTGGTGATTCATGATCTGAAATCCCCCAATTTTGTGCCTAAACCCGAGTGTATTATTGTTTGGATTGGATATAACATACATAACTTGAGTGTGTTTTCTAATTATTAGATTGAGATTATTATAGTGTTGATATACAAATTGCATCCAATATCTATACCCAAAATATACCACTTATCCCTGAGCTGCATCCTCCAAATACCACTCTATGCCCTAAAGATCAGGCCACCCTTTGTGTCACGCCAAAAAACAAATGGATATTGAGGAATATTTTAAATTTATATATTATTATTAAATATTAATTATGAGTAAATATATTTTATAAATTTTCTACCTTCGTATCCTTAAATATTGTAGAATATAATAATGTTGATAGTGTATACGTGTGGACAACCACCTGTATACATCGATGAGATCTATTTTCACTACTGGCTCGAATGACTAGTAATATGAATTAATATAAAGAATATATATTATAGTTACAATAGGAGTATTTTTTCAACGATAATCTTATATCTACCCTATATACATTTATTCATTAGATAATTTAAAAATTCTTCCATGCTACACGAAGACTAACACCTCTCTTAATAACATATCAAATTTTTCTTTATGAAATTACATTTATAGTTATAAATAGTATATTAAATGTATAAATGTTTTAATTATAACTTGTTAATGATATTAAATATGGTCTAACCCTGAATAATTTAGCCATTACAAACACAAAAGATTTGTTTTGGACCGAATTTCATAAAACATTCTGATGTGAAAATTTGATATTCAAACTAAATTAAAATTATCATTATTTATTTAAAATGTATAATAATACTAAAGATAAAATTTCATAGAAAATAGAATTCTCATTATGATTTTATTTCATATGGGTTATATAATTTATGTGTTCAGTTAGTAAATTATGAATATGATTTTCATTAAAACTCTTTTTTAATGTTCTCCTTTCAGAATAAATATATTCCATATCTAAATTATTTAAAAAAATAAAATTATTATACTATTAATACATTTTATATAAATATTTGTTTTTAGATAGTTTTTATTTTCATTATAATTTTTTTAAAAGAAATAATTTAAAAATTTCTGTGTGATATTGTTTTAAAACAATTAAACATAAGTGTAAAAAGGTTGTTTTGTATCATTTATTTAATGACCAAATTTTTTTAAAAAATATCAATTTTATATTTTCATGATACCTCCAAAATATATTTTTGGTTTATCAATGAATATTTAATTTCCCTTAATATATTAATTTTTTATTACTAATAGTTTTAAAATAAAATTGATATTTTAATATATTTTTATTCAAAAATGGAATTTTCTTTTAATTTTTTGTTATAATTATATTTGAAAGTGATTTATGATAAAAAAAATTAATATTATAAATTTTTTATACCATATATTGTTCTTGAAAAATATTTATTGTGACGTGTTAAACTGGGATATAGCTCACCAATGAATTTAATAATGATTTGTTCCTATGAAGCTATATAATGAAATTTACAATGAATATTATTCCATTAAAAGAAATATTACCTAAGATATTATAATAGTGATATTAATATGATGTACCCAGTTATTATCCTATTTTTTTATGAATTAATGTGAGAATTTTTTGAATTATTATAATTTCATGTTGCATAAAAATTTTAATATTATCAAATGCAATATTTATGATCATATAATGGTGAGAGGATTTTTTTTCTAGATGTTTTTTCATTTTTTTAGTAAATCCTCCTGAATTATAAATTTTGGCATTATCCAGGGTAAAAAGAAATTTTAGAATAAAATAAAATAAATCTATTTTCAATATAGAGTGTAATATAATTTGAACTCAATGATAAATTGTAACAACCAGTACACACATTCAGGGTTTCCAGGTTTTCAAAAAGTCATTAACAATTTTATATTCATTTTATTTCTCTTAATATGATTAGTTTACACATCACAAATTATCAAATGATTTTCATAGTGGTTGGTTATGTATATGAATATTAACATTTTTAATCATGATATATATAGAATAATAAAATTGAGTCATAAATGTAACATGATAGTATTTATAATAACAAGTTTTGTGGGAAAAAAATTTACATATTGATGTGTGCATTTCTTTTATCATATTTTTCATTAACTAAAACAAAAAAAATTAGAAATGTAGTAATTTTAATCCTTTTTCTAAATTTTGTAATCATGGGTTGATTACGTTCAGGGTCATCATATGTTGTATAATTTGACAATTTATGGATAAATTTTTCTCATTTGGTATTTTTGTATGGGCCTAGGTAATATTACATCATCCATTTGAAAATTATATATATTTATATGAAAAATAATATTAGAAAATCATAGAGATATTGTGGTAAGAATATTAACATTGTGTTGTACCATTATTGTATAATAAATATTTAATGTTATAAAATAGATATAATTATATCTATAAGTTATTTAGATGATAAATGTATAATATCATAATAACAGAGATAATAATGATACAGTGAAAACAAATTATTAGGAAAATAATTTCTTTCAAATAACAATTACTTTGGGTTTATATTATTATTTACATTTCATAGTAATTTTATGTCAATGTGTTTCATTTTTTTAATGTGTCAATATGTGTTGGTGGATAATGTTGTGGTGCTTTGAAAAAAAAATCGATGCCTAGAATGGAATTGGAGTTCATACTTTTTCATTTATCTATTTATGAGTTATAATTATTATTTATTCAATTATTAATGTACAAACCATTAATTGATGTTTTTATTGGGATAATTTTTTTTTAAATAACAAATAAGCACTATAAGACCAAGAAAAATAATGTTTTGAATGATGAAAAATTGAACATGATGAAGAGATATTAAACAGTTCCATTACAAATTTATTTATATGTTGCTTGAATAATTATTTAAAAATATTGTTGTTTTCTTGGAATTGAAGGAGAATCTTTGAAGTGGTTTTTATAAGGGTTTTTAATAAAAAATGGGTAGACATTCAATCATGATATACTAACTAGATAATTCTTTTGTAGGAGATATAACAACAATATGTGAGATCCATCTAGGGAATATAACAAAGTGGGTAGAAGAGGAGAGATAGTTTGTGAGAATGATGATTTACACAGAGTCAAAGAGTGGGTATACAGTACCTATATATTTTGAAGGTGGATGAATGATCATGGGATGGTCTTCCTATGCCCTTTGGTATCTATAGTGTTGGGGGTGTTGAACCCCACTTTTAGCTTGAGCAGTTTATGGAAGACATTATCACATATAAAAAGAATCAACCATTCAAATTTAAGATGTTTTGTACTGTAATATAAAGCATTGTTCATCCATGTTATATGATATTCATATTTTTTGGGTTATCCAATTTTTCATTTGATCCATCTAATTGTGTGTCATGATGGTCTTATAGATTCATAAAATATAGGGTACTTCAGTATAAGGTTCTTCTAAAATTTTTAAACATGAAAAAATTAAACCAAATCCACATATACCTTTTAAAATGATTTTTTCTACTTATTAAAATCCAAAGGATTTTAAATTACATTTTTCATATGATATTCATGAAATTTTGATTAATAAACTGATGGATCCCAATCTGGTTCGTCACCTGATAAAGCTGACTATATGGATGATGTAAAATTTTGGTTTAATGGAAAATAATAATTGAAATATTATATTCATATAGTTATAATTCAATAAAGATAATTTCAATTATATATGGACAAAAAATGGGATGGATCCATGAAACAAGTGTATCTAAAACTATAGATTCAATCATTTTTTTGTGAAATAATGTGTCGCTTGATGAAACATAAATCTCAAGGGATGGAACTATTTTATTAGATGATTAAAATATATGATTTTTAACATCATTTATAAGAGATTATTCATAGTGATTGATATCAATTTTTTGGATAAATAATGTTCATGGTCCTTCAACTATTATTAAATATGAAGGAGTATAATGTAGATAGTCAATTATGTGCATTCTGTGTCCACATAATCATTTTTATACTCAATGATTTCAAGCATATAGTCACATAAACAAATATATATTTTAAATTATTTGATTTTGTAGTTTCACATACCAAAACAAAACATAATTGTAATTATATTATTCTATTAATCAAAATGATGAAGAAATGATTCATGTACCCAACTCATAAATATATGTATTAACATAGAAATTTTCAATTCGAACTGTGTTTGTATGAAAATGATATATAAAAATCATTATCAATCAGGGGATATTAAATTTCTTCTAAAATAGGTTGAATACTAGAGTCTTCAGGATATTTAAATCAAGATTTCATTATTATTTTAATGGGGTGAATTTATCATTCTGTAAAAAGAAATCATAGAGGAATGAGGGATACTATTATAATATGTATTGAAATCAAAGAGAGTGATATAAAATAATATAAGAAAGAGAATGTAACATTTTAATAAATATTATTATCATAATAAGATATATTTCAAGTGATTTACAAATATTTTACATAAAAATAGATAATATGCATCTATTGTGTGATGAAATTAGAAGATAGGGGATGATACATCTAGTATCAATTAAATTAATGATAATCCAAATCACACTATACTTAGAAGGATATTGATGAACAGTAATGATTCCAAGCATATAAGAATAATTTAGAGAGGTATATAAGAAGAACAATTGATACATCTACTAATTGTGGAAGATAAATTTCTACGTAAGGGTGAATCATCCAAGGATATGAAGAAATTATTTTAGAACTAAATCATTATTCTTGAAATAAGTTGAATCATAAAGAGGGTGTGGTATTTTTATTGCCTATTTAATTTGTTTTTTCACTTGGATGAACACATTGGCATGAACTTTTTATTAGTGTTTCATAATTTAATAATTTAATATGGTGTTTGATAGCGAAATATCTGTAACCAGGGAATAAACACAAATTACGTGATATTGTGAGAAATATTCTCTATGTTTATGTGATAATTTGACAATTTAATGGTCGTGAATTAAATAAGATATATATTGGTAATATGTGACCTGTAATTCATCCCTCAACTTTTAATTTCTTATATAACATGTGACTCTATAAGTGGTATCAAATGGGGTTCGATCTTAAATATCCTAGTAGCATTCAAATAGTTGGATAAATATAATTATATAAAAATATAATCAATTTCTATGTTTTATAGGGAGAATTATCACAGTTTATTGAATGGGATGATAACCCACCTATTATCACATGTCTTAGAAGTGAGAGATGCTAAAATAGTGGGATTTACTTGCATTACTGATGATTATTCTTTGAAAAATGATGATTATATAAATACTAAATTATTTAGAAAGCATATAAATTAACTATTTATGTACTTATTATATACGGTCTACTAAATGATCATGTGTCTTTAGAAATCTGCAAAAATCAAGGCTAAATAAAAAAAGATATGATGGTATTATGAAAGCCATCGAAGTAAAATTTCATGATTATATGACACATTTTGATGATATAAAAATTTATGATTATTAGAGTTTGAATGAATATTTATCCTGGAAAAATGATTTTATGTGAAATATATGGGGGCTTGGTAAAAAGTATAGGGATCCTCGCATTGTCAAAAAAATTAATGAGGAATTTTATAGCATATTTTTATTAAAATGTATTTTTAATGGAATAGAGAGAACTCATGAAAAATGGTGAGCTATATAACATACTCATTGATTTTAATATGAGAAAACAACCTACATTAAAAAAATGGTTTTAATGTTTGTAGAAACGGAAAAAAGTATAGAACATGATGATGAAGAATTAAAAGACTCATTTAATAAGGTTGATAATGACCTCCATCAAATTGAATCTAAAATGTAAAATGGTTTCAATAGAGAAATGTATGACTGTAAGATAATGAAACCAAAATGATCATTGAATAATGGTGACTCTGGAATTTTTCCAATAATCTTCCATGGAAGTGGTTTGAGGAATCATAATTCCAATTATATGAAATGATACGACCCAAATAAATGATGAAATACGAAAATGAATAAATAAAGAATAAATAATATAAATATAATGAAAAAGATAAAGAAATATTTATCATCATGTTATTTTAAAGATGGGATAGTTTCTATTCACATGTAAAAAATGGATATAACGAAACATGTAGTAGTGACTATGGAGAATAAAAAGCGTAACAAGAGTAGAAGGTTATCGATAAAAAATGGGGATTCATCTTTTTTTTCTCACCTAATCAATTCTTATGTAATAAAAAGAAATTATTTGAATAAAATGTGATAAAATTTATTTCCCAATCATCTAAAACATATATCTTAATTTTTATGTGAATTGTAGGAACACATTACCTACATGATAACTATAGAATCCTACAATTTCATTATTTCCATAGATAATGATAATATTCAAACACAGTCATGTAATGAATTATTTAACTTGTTCATTTTCAATAATTATTAAATCATCTAACATATTTTAATATTATGTATTCAATAATTATTATCCATAACTCCATATCTATGAGTAATGTTACAAATTCATTTCTATTATGGTCATCATTATAGACGTTATTAAATGTAACTAGTGTTTTCTCTATATTTTCAAAAATAATATTAAATCCATCAAATATGATAATAACCAGAATTAACCCATTTGATTATATATAAGAAAAAATATATTATAAATAAATTATATCTCATTCAAAAAAATATTAATAATAATATCATATATTTTTAATTAATATTATATATGATTATAATTAAATATTGAAATCTAGTAAATGTTAATTATAACATCTATTATATTATTATAATGACCATAAATGTATGTCATTCCAATGTAATTGTTCATTTTTAATGGATACATATCATAATATGTTTTTGCTTATTATTCCCCATATTCCATTTGATAGGTGACATTGTTTTAATAAACAACCTATCAATGTTTTCATGTGAATGTGAAAACAATTATTCCACGATGACATAATTTCAATAGATATTTTGTTTCATGGATTTAAATTCAATTTATTTTTTAGAATTAACTTTTATAATAAACATATATCTTTTCATAATTATATTTCAATAAATATGCCCTGAAATACATGTAATGAGAATATATATAAATCAGGATCTTTAATACCTAATACCATTATCAAAAAACTATAAATAATGATAATATGTAAATTTTTTAAAATATTGGAATCATATTTAGTTTCACTATAATATTTTATGAATCTCATAACATAATATACTTAAGTGAAGAATACATCCACTATCTCATCATTTTGAATGTGAATATACTTAACTTCTGGATGAAGAAAACATTAGAATCATTTACTTTCAAATTACTGTCATTTGTATTATTTACATTATTCCAAATTGATTGTGTTCATTGATTCCAATAATATTAAAAAAATATTATCTCTAATAAGTTATAATAAATTAATACTTCAGGGACAATAATTCTTCCTATTTTTTATAAAAAATTATTATTATAGAAAAATCCACAATAAAAGTGTATACGTTTTCTGCAGTATCAATCAGATATATATATAACGATAAAAAGTGCTGTAGAATTATGAATTTATATACATACAAATTATTTCACAATAAATATTGTAACTCTTTTTCAATTTATATAATTTATTTGATATATTAAATATTATAAATTAAGAACTCATGTAAACTTTGATATTAATATTAAATGTCCCAATAATAATTTCAATGACTGTAATAGCTCGATCTTATCCATCCCATTAAAACATGAATTAAAAAAATTACATTTATTTTACCATTAGTAATATTATTTCAGATAATAAAAAACCAATTACATTAATTAACCCACACTTCCACACAATGAAAAAAATAACAAAAAATATCATTAAATGATACACATTCATTATTCTAGAAAAATATTAAAAACTATTATTTTTAATACCTTTTTATTCTTATTCGTCATTACACCCTAAAATAATCATAATAAAATGATGGATGGGAGTATATATATTTATATTTATTTACCAAATTGAATATACTAACTATGATTTTGAATATATTAAAATATTTGATGAAAATTTTTAATATAAACATTGAAATAATATACGATGATAAACATATATTATTTTATGGAATCAACTATTATTCCATTATGAATGGAAACAAATATGACCATAATGTTAACTCATATGAATTATTTATTATAATAGAATAATTATAACTATTTCATGTAATATGATATTTATATCACTCAATAAAACAATAAATGGAAAACTATTACATGATAATTACAAATTTTCGATAACAGTATAACTCAGCTAGTAATTTTCATTATAATTTTTCTTGAGAATAAATCATTACATAATTAAATTTAGGTTTATATAACAATCCCAAAACCATAAAATAAAATTTTTCAGAGCAATAACATTAATTCAATGAATTGAATTGTGTATTTCAAACTCATGTAAAAATCATAATTTTAAACCACAATAAATCAAATTACATGGTTTATAAAAATAATTATTTAAAAAAATAAACTTGAATAATGTAATAGAAATGAATAAAATTCAATAACAATATAGGAAGGAAAGTACAAAGATTAAATGAAAAATCATTTCTGGTAAAATCTAATTTTTGGGACTATAAGTCAATATAAAACATAATAAGAAACCCCATTAAAATTATAATAACATATGAAGTTATAATCTTTCAAGGAAGGTATTTTATTATATGGTTATAAATAAAAAACCAAGATATAATACTATATTAAATAATATGTGTGTATTATATAAAAATATTGAATAATAATTTTCAGTTCTGAAAATATATAACAATATGAAATAAAATAGTTTCGATAGTCTTTATATTTTTTTCTAAATATAAATAGGTGTTTAATTTTACCTCATGGACTTCTTATAAAATAATACTTATCGGACTCAATAATGTGACAAAAATATATTAACTTTTATAAGGATTATAAGAGATTGAATTTTTGAATATAATGAAGATGAAAAAAAATATTGATGATTTTTTTAAAAGATAAAATGGGTCCTCATAAATAGATAACATTCTAAATAAATTTTAAAAAACATTCACCCAATAAAGGTAATGAATAAAATTTTTAATTTGTAGATGAGTCAGAAATAGTCTATATAGGAAATTCCTAACTAATAATCATCCATATTGGACTCAATATCTATTATTGTGTTTTTATTTTAATTAAGTAATCTATTTTAACAAGAAAAATCCAATTTATATAGTTTTTAGTCTTATAAATTGTATATAATGTTAAAATATACAAAAAAAATATTTATATAAATAATTTCGGATTATACTTATTTTATAAGGATCATAAAATATTTATTATGTTGAAATATTATCACCAAGTCATTTTTTTATTTTCCAAGTGTTTTAAATTCATTTTGTGAGTATCGATAAATATTCACATATTTATCATGGAATATATATGAATTTTTATTAAAAAATTACATTTTTTTTATATTTTAATTAACATGGAATAACATAGATATTATATAGTTTTATATAATATCTTATAAACTATATATAATTACGTAATAATAATATGTTGATTTCCCTTTGTAATCAAAATATTATTTTAATAGGATTTTATGTGTGTTTCTTAAACAATAACCTATTATAATTCATCCACTGATATTATAAATTCATATTATATATAATTTAATTAACTTAAATATAACTTATATTTTCTAAAATTTAATTATTATAAGACTATGATATTTTATTTGAATTTTCAATCTTATTTTAATAAAATTAATCTTATATTTTTACTCATCCTCTAATCAAATTAAAATTTAAAATTAAAACATTCTAATTTTTATATCTAAAATATTTGATTTTTTTTCGATTTTCATAAATTCTTTTTAATATATATAAATAATTACATAATATAATTCAATATAAATTTGATCAATTATTTTGAAAATGAACAGGAATTGACATGTATTACCCAACTCTATGAAAAATACAATTCAGGTATTGACCTTTACAAAAAAATCCTTTAAGGATTTTGGGCCACTATAGTTCATTAATCCATTGGGCCACTGGGTCACCGAGGAGTATCAGATGATGAATAGTGACTAGGTGATCAATGTAGTCCATTGCGTAGGATGTGTATCTTATATTAAGGTACAATGTTAGGTGGGGAGCTCAAATGAGAGATAGGTGTATAGGTAGTTATCCACTGGACGTCTACCTATATGGGGAAAAGGGTAACCCTTCTAGGGCGTTTCAGAGGAAGGTAAAACTAGATTTTTCATGGTGTAGGGGGGTGATGCATCATATGAATGGGGATTAATGGATAAGAGAAGTAACATATTTAGGAAGAAATCATGGCACATATACAAGAAAACGTTTCTTAGTGGGAATATCAAAAGATATAATACTGAACTAGAACAAATAATCTATCCCTCTCTCCAGATATAGTTAAAATAGGGATGGTATTCCATGATTTCAAAATAGGGTAGCCTAGTGAAATGATGATGGTTAGGGGGAATCTAAATTATAAAAATTCAGCATGATAAAAAAATTCTACTCATCAAGGCCTCTTGGTCATATCATTTTTCTTTCAAGCCACAGGGTGGTAAATCCATAAAATTATAATGAGACTCTGAGCCACGGAACCATTCGTTCATGTTAGGGTTAACTCTATACACTATTTAAAAGAAGTATTTAGTTCTTTACTAAATCATTTGTGATTCCCTCTTCATATTAAAATAAATAAATAAGTAAATTTTGAATAAAAATATTTAGATTAAAAATTGAATTCATTAAATAGATAAAAAATAAATTACGATAAAAAATATATTTTAGTATTGAATTAAATATATATTATTACATTAATTATTATTATTACATTTAAATAAAAATATTTATATCATTGATAATATGATATAATTTTTTTCCATGAAATAAAACTATATATTTAAATAATTTTTAAAAAAAAATAATTTCATGGAATTATATTCAATAAACCATAAAAGTGTTATTTTATAAAAATACATTGGTTTTCCAATTATCACCTATATAAATAAATTTAATCCTATAATTTTTATTTTATTTTGACAATTAAAAAGAATTTTATATCTTAATTTTTTCTAGTATAATATGTATTTTTATTTAGATACTAACTGTTGTGGTTATAGTAAAATCAGTAACTCATAATTTCATTCACAAATATAAATATATTTATATTTTCATCAATATTAAATTCTTATAACATTAATTTTTCAATATAATATAATAGAGCTTATACTATTGTCTGAATTTTTAAAGTCATACATTGAATGATCTATGAAATTTAACAAATAATATTATTTATATTTTTATTAATTTTTCTTCAGTTGAGGCTTTCTTCGATGATTGAGATACAAAATGTTAAAAAATTATTTTTATTATAAAATTCCATTACCTACAAATAATATTATCCTTCGGTTTTGTGTTTTTATCTAATTCTATCACTGATTATATTTATATTTGAAATATTGAATATAAAGATTATTTTTCCTAGGTTAAATAATGATAAAAAATTTATGCATTTTGATAATGACTTAAGTATTGTGGGATTTTTAGAATGATGTATTCAAAAATGACTTATTCCTCATTTCTAAATCCATTTAATATTACCAAAATGGTAATTATGAGAATGAGTAATATGAAATACAAATATAATAATTAATTATATATGGAAAATTAATATTTAATTTTTTAACATTAAATTTGGTTATTAAAATTCCTACTTCAACATATGACACCATCACATCAGCTTATGATACATTTTTTCCATCATATGTAATCTTCTTTTTTATCTAAAGATAATGACCATAAAATTATAAAAGAAAAATATTAAAATAATTTATCTCTATTATAAAATATATAATTATCGAAACTATAATCATATATACTTCTAAAAACAATTTATATTAGCTAATAATAACCATAATTTAATCCAATATAATTAACCCTTTGGTTTTCTAAACATTATAAATTATAATACACAAAAAACATTATGAATAATTATGTTTCTAAATATTTTAAATTACACACATATAATAATATCATATCCTCTTAGGATACACAACCACAACTCTTATACCACTGGTGATATCCCAATCATTTCTGTCCAACAATAACATGTCATACAACACATACATTACCGATGAATTTTTTTAAAATCATGAAGGATTAGATAAACTATTACAAAACTATTCTTAAACATTACATAAATATAATTTTTTAAGAATGAAATGTACCCTAAATGATATACTTTTTAATGGAATGTGTTTTTGAAGAATTATATTTTGGTTTTTATAAGGACTAAACGAATTGATAGGCTATTTTATGGTGTTTCAATGGTAGATAATTTCATTTTATTGTTATATTTTACAAATACCCTAATTTATATGTCATCCAGGAGACCATTTTCTGGATTTGTCCATATAGAGATGGTAGTTTTGATAGAGCATAAATATTACGAGTTAATCTAAAATGGGATCTAAATTAATACATTATAAGATCTAGGTCTTTAGATTTAATATTATATGAGGAAATAACAATTTAATAGTGTATTTTCTATGGTTATATTGGTGATTAATCCTAGTGATTTTAAATCTATGACATTATGATGGTCATATTAGAGATCACAAAGTTTGAAGAAATATAATGGAATCCTTATGTTAAAATGGGAAGGGAAATATTTTTGTATTGTGAGTAATTGCATTTATAGGTTGTTTTAATAATGATTCTGTAGTGTGGATGAGTTTTCCTAGTATTTTTAACTACTAAAGGCAGTCCACAGGTACTATGGTGGATCTTCAAAGGGATTCATGTTTGAGGACTATATGAATGTTTTGGGTATAAAAACATGATGTCGGTGATCATATGTGAAATTTAAATTGCTAAAATATCTATGATATTTAGTAGGCTAATTCAATTTAAAATGGATCATATTAGGATAAATATCTGAATGAGGATATAACAAATATTTATGAAATCATCACACATTGGTGGTGGTCAGTGTCACATATTTGAATTTCACTATAATTTTTTATTTATATGGAATTATTTGGCGACCATGAAATCTGACGGCCCAGGATTCTGATGCCCCAAGTGCCAAGAATGATCCGTTGAAATAATGTTAAGCATTATAAATAGCGCATGATGAGTTCTCCTAAAAAAGTGGAATAAATTTTAATGGGGATCACAAATCAAACATCTGAGAGGATCGTTGAGTTCATGATGGCAGGTTTACAGTAGGCGCGAATTAAATTTGTTAGTGCGTAACCCTAGTGAGAAAACCAAAAAAAGGCATAACCATAAAATAAAGAAATAATTTTTTTTTCAAATTCTCATAACTCACAAAAAATGACTCGAATTAGAAATCTAATACCACCATAGAACTCATGAGTGTATGCTCTCCTTTGGAAGATACTATCATTGGACGACACTGGCTGTCAGTGGAAATTAGTTTTTGGTAATAAATAAAATAATTCTATTATAATTATTTTATTGTAAAATCCTTATCATCTAAATAGAATCTCATATTGCAAATTAGAGAGTACTGTTGAGATCATGAGGTCATGTTTCGCTAAGGTGGAGCCAAAAGTCAACTGGCGCGGGTCGAGGGTGACTGTTAATAATTTTTAAATATCTTTTTATCATACACCATGTAAATGTAAAGGCATCAAATTCAATAATTTGAACTAGTGCTCGGATTAAAAATCTAGGGACCATTGAATCTGAAGTGATGATATTTTCTTAAGGGAAGATTAATTTAGACAATCAAGGAATGGATTAAAATATTAATTTTTTGACATTAAAAAAATATAAAAAAACATTTTGTTATTTTTTTTTCTTTTTGAAACAGTTGGAAAAAAAATTGTTGGGATATTAATTCAATGTCAATACCATTTCACAGCATGCCACATATTTTTTTGTAACCACAACATTTGGAGATTTAATTGAACTTATAACCACGCTGTTGAGATAATTAAATAAGTTCATTAATTATACTCGTTAATGAACCACATTAATTTGGTGGTGTATTGATCCATTCTTCCACATTATATAAATGAAGCTCGGTGATGGGTGTTTGGACTCAAGAGAGGAACCCATGTCAATTTTCTGTGATGAATTACACCTACCTAAAATTAATCTTTGAGAGATGGACATAATGGAAATGATAGGAGGTGACAAGTGCCGATAACACCTTCAGATCTGGACACTTCAAATTCATCCACATTGGCATCCACCGAACATGAGGTAGGGGTTATATGTTTGATTCCTCTCCCTTTTAACCTGTTCATGAATATTATGATGAACATTGTTAAACCATCCATATTTTTTACCCACTTTTCACACTTTAATTTGGGAGGATAATGCGGGGTCCAATTTTGGGAGTTTTTACAATCTAATAATCCATCAAATGTTATAATGCTAACGTAGAGGGCACTGACCAAACGAACAAAGCCTGGACTCTCAACTGAACCCATTATACATAAATTCTACATGGGTGACTTGAAGAAGTAGTGGCATGAAGGTGGAATGCGGTGGGACTGACGATCGAGGGAGGTGGTGACCAAACTTGTTTATAACACAGAAACGACGGAGCCAAAAGGCGCCACGAAAGATAAGAGGTGCCCGCCCAATACCGGCCACGTTGAAGTAGGGTGTTGCACCACAGTGGAAGGAAGTGGAATCAATCCACAATGGAGGGTGGACCCACACCTTTGGGTCCATTGTGGGCCGGTCCGCGCAGACTATCCACGAGGTGCGTTGTCATCTGGTGCTACTGTTGAGTCGTGCGGCACACTGTAGAGGAAAGTCACGACATCGAGCCATGGTAGAGAGTGGACCCACGCTCGTGGGTCTATAGTGGGATAGTCCACATAGATTGTTCAAGAGAAGCAGTGACACATAATGCCATCAGTTTGAATATCAGGAAGGCTTTGGTCGTTCGAGAGGGGTGAGGTCCCCTGCGCTCGGGTGGATTGTACATGAACTTAACTATCACCTCGACACAAAAATGCATATAACATTAAGTACGGGTGTCTGGTTGATGCATCGTCTGTTGCGTTGGAACCCTTATGACATGATAGATTATCATGTTACATCATTGTGGAACTTTGTGGTGGTTGAGGTATGACTGATAAACTATGTAGAAGAACTAGGGTGTTTCTTGTAGTCAGATTGAGGATGGCTACAACATTGATGACTCAAGGAACATGTATTAATTACTCCTCTGCTCTTGTAGAGACGGGACTCCTCACATCATGAGTGCGGGTTCATTTTCCTCAGAGCTGGTTTTCCTATTTTTGGAGTAGGTACTACCCTATTATACTAGGGAGTGTGACCTCTATAAAAAAACTCAAATATTGTCATATGCTCCCCTACTATGCCGGATTTACATCTTTAATGATAGGATTAGGTTCTCCCATGCTGACCCAGGGTGTGGGTCTTCATTATGCTGCGTTAAAATATAGTCGGTACTCCCCTACCCTGACATAGTGTGGGTCATTCGGCCATGGTTCTGTAACACCCCGACCCCATTTACCATGATTCGGTACACTATTAATAACATTAGACTTATCCCAATGGATCTAATCTGGAAATACCTATCTGTTTAGTAGACTTGGATGTTCTAGATACATTCATAAGTGTTACATTACATTATAAAATGAAAAAACATAACAAGAATTCCATTGACCAAATTCATATCCCTTATAATATCTCTACAGTTTAGTCATAATATACTTCTTCGTATCTTGAGAATAATAAAACATAGAATCGGTTGAGCACAGGACCTCAGTAAGGCTAACAATATAGCATAAAATTTCATAAATAAGCATAAACATTTATGTCAATGTATAAGAATAAAACACAAGCCTTTTAAACATAAACATAATCCAAATATGGTATGGATAAATCTAATAATTTCATTTAACTGTTTAGTGGATATTCTACTAGTTGAATAATCACATGTAATATCAATAGCCAATTTCATAATGATAGAATACATGTTCTCAGACATCATAACCATATAGTCATGGCCTCGTTCCATGACTAAAAATAAGATTTTTTCAAGACCTTATGTAAATAAACTAGTTTTTCTGATTAGTCTTACTGAATCATCTAGGAGCTATATCGGGCTCCACTCATCGCTTATAAAGTCCAATGCATTCCTCATATGAAAAGGCTGAAACATAACATAAACATTCGTATTAAAACTATCATACAAAATATCAATACCTTAACCATAATGTGTTCATGGTATAAAAATATCACATCCATGGTCAAACATATAACAAAACCTTCAATAAAATATAGAAGATCGTATCATAATAAATCATCTTCAAACAAGTGTAAAATCCAACAAATCTTGTTGACATAGATGAAATAAAAAAGATTTGAGGGAAATATCACATTCTATTTGGAAGTCATTTAAATGTACAGTAATTTTAAAAGAAAACTTATATATTGAAAATATTCTCATAATCTTGTAAGGGATGCTTTGAAGGTGTTACAATGTTGTAAAATCTCTACACCCACTGTATATGTTAGAAAGTCATTCTTTCCATTAGTTTGTCGAAAAGGACATAAAGAAATTTATTTTGAAAACAGCAGAATGATTAATTTATAAAAGTCTCATAAAATTTCAAACAAGGGTATAAATTACTTTAACCCATAGTATAGAAAATAGTTACAATTTTTGAAATAAATTTTAAGAAGCATTGATGTTGATGATAAATAGGACCCTGTAGATACTCACATATAAACAATATTTGATTGTGGAGAGATTTTAGAATAAACCCTTACCTTGTACTTTTTCCTGATGAAGGGTATGTTATCCTCTTTTAAATTACATAAATAATTGTTAATAAATAAATAATAATCAAATACATAAATATGATATTATATATGATCTTCTAATATTGTTTTGTTATTAATATTTCTGTAATATCATTGTTATGGGTGTTAACTGATTTGTTTTCCACTATATGCTTAGTTACATAATCCATATTTTTTATGGATAGGATGTATTTGATTCATATAAAAGATTATTTTATTTTATTAAAAATTATTTTTAATCATAAAATGAGAATTTTTCTTGAATTTTTATTATGGGCAATGAATTTCATCACATTTGTGGAGACAATAATATGTATGTATATACGAGTGACAATTTCATTTTATTGATGGTAAAATATTATGTAATAGAATAGTATATCATATATAAATAATAACTAACATGTTATATTTATTATTTAAATATTTTATACTCATTATTATACCCATCCAGATAATGATGTTTTAGAATAACAAACTACACCATGATGTGGAGATGGTAAGTCGTACGTATGCACATATGGTGACATTTAATTCCTAGGATAGATAGAATAATGAATATGGATTTAAAATATTTATAATTAAATCACATTATATATAAGGAACTAGAGTTATTATTTGGTTATGGAAACAAAAAAGAAAAAGGATGTGGAAGAAGAAAAGGACTTTGAAAGAGGTGGTGAAATTATTATCTCTTCTTATCGTGTTTCCTATTAAGTTGACCAAAAGGGAAACATATGTTTCAATTATCATGAATGTAAGGTTCCTAGGTCGTGGTGAGGGTAGTTTAGAGGATATTGTAGTGGGGTTTGGATGAGCCCAACAGATGTGGAGGTGTGATTTTGAGTTATGGAGAAGTACCCTTTTATAAGAAAGGTGAGTGTCACTTTTGAAAAATCCTGAAATATTATTTTATTATACAATAATATTCAGTTTATAATTGCTCCAAAAAGATTAATTTTTTGGCTAAAGTGGGGATGAGGATATAACCTTTCAATCAATAGGTTTTATATAGGTTTATCTCACCATATTACCCTTCTATTTTAGATTTAACTCTTAGTTAAATATTTAATTTTAAATATGTATTAATGTATTATTATAATAAATGGTTAATAAAATTACTATTAAAATTCAAGATAACCCCATGTGGTTCATTATTAATATATCTAACCATATCTAAGTCGTTTTACCTCCTTTAAGGTTATATAATCCTTCAAATATAAGGATATTATTGATTGTATGTGGTGATGCACTGTGTGGTGATGAATTTATGGTTATAGTTGGGATGGTATAGTATGTGGATAAATTGATTATTGGTTGGATAAATGTGTAATGAGGGGATTTATATTTTTTTGATATTTCATCATTTCTACTTGATCAGTTCATTAGGGAATATGCTACTATGTTTAACTATACAGTTTGGAGTTATATTTAACACAGAACTGATATATAAGTGGAGTGACTATTTTTTAATATTTTTTAGAGATATTTATAATATTGATAATACATCTCAGATTTATGTATGTTTTGTGGATTTATTAAAAAATTTATAGGACATCAGGTAATTTTGTTAGAGGCCTTTCAATATATATAAATTTTTTAGATATTTTAGACTGATTTAGGACTAGTTTAAATAAGATAATGATGCTAGGTATCTTCCAAGATGGATCCTACAAGAGATATCATTGATTTTTGTTCTAATGTTTGGATTGGTATTATTTATATTAATTTTTATGGTTGTGTTAATTCTGGTATACAAAATGTTTTGGTATAATGTTTTATTTTGTTTCTCTTAGCATGGTGTTTCAAAAGGCATTATATAATTAATTTAATTATCTCTATTGGATTCACATTAACTTTTTACAAATTTATGTGAATGATTTTCATACACAATATTGTATGTTTATTTATTATTTGAATTAAAAATTAGTATTTTTTATTTCTATTTATATTGTTGGGGGATGTTAACGTGACATCTATAAAGAACTATGTAATTTTATGATAAATAATTTTCATGACTTGTTAATATTAAATAGTTATATTTTATAGATTTATATACATTAACAAAATATTATGTAACTTCTTAGTCAAAAGGTAAAAATATTTTTATATATCAAAATTGGGTTTTCATACATTATATGGTTTTGAATATATAATTTATTTAAAAAATTTAAACTTTTAATTTTAAAAAATATATATAATTATTAATTTCATCTTGTAAAAATTATCATCGAATGACTTTTTGATAATTTTCTGAAAGGTTGTATTTTTAAATGAATTATAAATATTTGAGTTTTTTATTGAAAACTATATTTTAATTCAAATAATATAAAATTTTCATTTTAAAATGGTTTGGAATATACGACCATTCAATTATAATAATAATAATAATAATCCATTTCTAGTCATTAGAATGAATTTAATAATTTAATTTGGTATAAGAACATTTTTATACTCAAACAATCATTTTACTAAAAAATAATTTGTCATTTCTTTGCTTAGATTGAATTAAATTTAAATTATAATTGTTCTATGAATTTAATTCAATAAAATAGACTCGTTATTTTTAATCCTAATAATTAATATTTTTTAATATTATTAATATCTTTTTTTACATAATGAATAGAAATAATAGTTAATCTATATTATATGAGATAATGTCAAAACGTGTTTATTAGGGTTTAAACATAAGTGAAAAGTGATTGAACGAATTATAAAGTGTTAAAATTATTTCTTATGGCCATATATCAACCCTAAATTATATTATATTTGGATATGATCCATTTTTTTCTTTTTCAATTGTGTAAATAGTTAATATATTTTATTATTATTTTTAATTCAATGTATTTCCTCTCCCACAATTATAAAAACGAATACACTGTACAAAAATATCCACGCATCATGTAGATTTTGATTCATCCAATGCCTAAATATATCCTTTCCATACATCCCTTCCCAGGTACTAGATTTATTAGTTTCATCAGAAAATCATTTTTTTAATGCTTAGGTTAAAACCTACAGATGTTGTCTAAAAAATAGGTATAGTTCTTAATAGAGAATTTGGTGTTGTATTTATTAATCTACCACCTAAACATAATTAAAATTCATTATGAAATAAAAAATTATTAAGATATATATATATATATATTTTATTAAAGTGGATGAACTTATATCCTTCTCCCTCTTCCATAAAATATGAAATTATGAAATAGATTTAGTGTAGTGTGTACTACCACCTGACAAACAAATATAAATAATTTTCAATAATCAACACTGAAAGATGGTTATAATGGTGGATTTAATATAAATATATATAATATTAAATTTATAATTTATAATTCTATAAATATATTATATCCTTTTTTATAGAATCTTAAATTTCAAGTAATTAACTCTATATTTGTGTGTTTTATTTATATAATGTAGTTGTGTTGAGATTCAAGAGTATTGGAGGATTTCTTAATAGTTTTTCTTGGATTTTATGGAAATTCCTTATTTTATAAAGGTTATTAGAAACTATAAAATAGATTATAGAAAATTATACGATTTTAAATGTCGAAATTGTGTGATTCCATGGTAAGGAATACAATTTTTCAAAACATTGTAGCAACATAGATGAAACCATGGGATTTTGGATACAGTTGTTTATCATGGTTGGAACATGGTTTGTCTAATCATTCGATACAACCAAGTGAGAGGTTTTTGGAGGGAGTGTCTATTGCTTGGTTAGCGTACAATTTTTCTAATCGACCACCCTAATTGTGCGTTGTTAAATAAAAATATTGACTTTTTTTTATCTAACTTGGTTTATCCCACAAATGATTATTTTATTCCTAAGCAGGCTGTAAGTAGTATATAAATCCTTATAATGGATGGATTGACTATTCCTATTTATCCATGACTAATCCATTGGGAAAAAAATTATTGGAGGCCCAAATTCCATTTTAACTTCATGTTCCTGATTATTTTCACTTGTTATCTTCTTTTTCTGTATCTTAGATTATGAATCTAATATATTAGGGATAAATACTTGTTTTTATTCAAATAATGTTGATATATGGTTAATTGGATCATAGAGAACAGGATCTAAGGCTTTTTATTTGATTATCATGCATGGTTCATAGAGGTTTGTGCTATAATCTCTTTCACTGGTGACTTTTTTGTAGATTAATTCACCCAATACTACTCTTATTTAGACCCTAATTACATCATTTCTAGTATATTGAATTGATTTAATTTAATTCTGAAACTAATGTGAAAAGTATTATAGAAACCCTCTTTAGTGATTTTTTGTGTAATTGTCAAAATTGGTTATTTGGTAGATATTGATTAGATTCATGATTATAAAATATGGTTTTTTTATTCATGATATAATGTTTGGGGAAATGGTTTCAATAAAAGAATTTATTTTGTGAAATGGTTTGGAATAATTTCTTTTTCATGGTATTCTTAATAAATTGTTGTCAAATGTTCATAATCATTAATGTGACCCTGAATAATGGGCATGTACTATTGGGGTACAATTAAGTGAACCTATATAAAGGCCACACACCATTAGGGTACTTAAATTATGTCTACCTTGTAACAACGTGGTAAATCTATGAGAGAATAATATTGAGTGTGAAATTGTTGCCTGGGTATGCATTTTTGGATGAGTGGTATGGTATGGGTTATTCCAAAATGGAAAATGATAAATGGTTTTTTGTATTATTTGGTTTAATACTACGGAATAATATTTTTCTTATTAATGGATTTGGATTCTATATAAATTATTTTAAATTGATATAACCTATTTTATATAATATCATATCTTGTTCTATCTTAGTGGTGTGAGTTAGAAATTCATTGGATAAATCCTATTGAGTTTAAACTCAACTCATAATTAAGAAATTTTGAAAATATAATGATATTTTATATCATGAAATGGTTAAGGAAAAGATATCTCATTTTTTGTGATGAATCGTGATACCATAGAATGACTTGTTGATTTGGAGATTAGAGTAGGTTGAGAGTTGTTGGGATTGAGTCTTTGGGGACTTTGATATTTGTTTGTTTGGTTTCTAATTTCTACTCTATTATTTTTACTATTTTATTTTCTTTTTAGTTGTATTTTATTTTAGTCATGAAATATATTTTTGATTTTCTAGTTACTATTATGTGAGGTTGTTGTTATATATTCATCAGGGAAAGAGATTTCCGAATTTCATATGATTTCATTGGAATATATTTGTAGAATTTGGATTATTTTTTATATCAATTATGGCCTAGTAACAACTCATAGTATTCCCAAGAAAATGATGAGGGGTGGAATGTTATATATGGTATCATTGTTGATAAGTCTATCTATTATTTATGGACAAATGTTTCATGTTTGTTCGCCCATGGAGTTTGAAATACCTTGTTGTTAGTCCTTCATTTGTGTTTTTATAAAGGTGTAAAATTTTCAAAACAAGGAATAACGATTATAATAGTTAGTAGATATCCTATTTATGCTTAACATGATGCTACTAGGGAATTGTGGCGTATGATTATTTTGAGACACTTTTTGGATTTATAACCCCAATGCAATGGGTTTAACGAGTGAAAAAATGATAACATTCATTTATATAATTGACTACTTATTAAATTTAATCATACATTTTGACTAATGATTTATGATATAAAAAAAATGTTTTACAATTTAGAAGTGCGGAAAAAATTGTAAAAGTGTTCTTTTGAAATTTAATGGTAGTGGTATTGTAAAAATTGTTTGATATTCAAAGACAAGGGTGAAATTTTAATAGTTGGTTTGAAAGATGAAATTTTTTTAATATTGGATAGCATTTTTTTGATATGTGTCTATTAAAGATATTAAATTTATAGTACTTCAGTTGATAGTGACCGAGACTAAATGGATTTTTCATCTTGTTAAAGAAAATGGTATCAATTATGAATCATATAAATTTACCAGAATAGATTAGTGAGAATGTGGATGCACCTGATCCACAACTGATCCAACCATTGGTTTAAAGCAATTTATAAGGGATTCAAGTTGAGGATAGATAAAATATAAGGGATGAAAAAATGTAATTTGATTATTCTATTCAGTTTCAAATTTAAAATTTATACATCATTGGGGGTTATCTAAAACCAGATAATGAAGAGGAGTGACTAAATATGATAAATCAAATATTTGATTTCATTATCACAGCAGAAGATCCCAATATCAAGCTGTAAACATAGATAATGGAGGATCTATAAATCTAGTTCTAGTATTTAGTATTTTTAGATAAATTACGTCTAATCATTTCATGTGAGGATTTTGAATAATTCTTCAAAAAATAATTCTACCTTCACATGTTTTGAATTTCTAGAATAATTAACTTTTTATTTGGAAGTAAGATAATCTCTCAATGAAATTATTTGTTAAAAAATTTATGAATTTACTCTACATTGTACTCAATGTTTATGAAAGTGCTTCTTTAAATGATGTCATTTTTGAAATTAGGATAATACCAGAAAGTCTCACATTAATTTTCATTCTTTATTTAATAGATTACACAGATACAGTTAATAGATAAATAGTGGTAGAAAGATACATATCTGGAACTATGAGTGGAGGAATCATGTTCATAACTAATGGAACTAGTGGGAAAACTATTGGAATGAATAAATAGAAAAGGTAAAACTATTTCTATGTAGTGATATGGTATATAATCAGATGATTGGATAAACGATTCTTCCTCCAAAACCTAAAAATATGTTCATATGTTTTCAATTTGTTTCTTTTGATCACATGAAGTGAGACTATATTTCACCACCTATGGCATGCCATAATTAGAACTGGATGGGACATCTTTATTGATGTTGTCCCAATGATCCGAGGTCATTTTTTGGTTCGAATCTCATATTTTTCTTATTTCTTATGCATTGATGGGATGAGGATATATGAATAGCTCTCATTAATAGAACAGAGGAATCCATGAAGATTATTTTAATACAACAAATCAACAACTAGATTATTATCAATAGGGTTACAAAGAACATAGTGAAATGAGTAAGAAATTGTATGGAAGCGAGTAAGTGAAAATGGATGATGAATCTGGACATTTGATAGTGTTAGGTATGATTCTGTTGAATTATACCCATATGTAATGTTTTTTTATATGGGTGTATTCTATTTGTTTATATATTCTCATGTGGTTGATATTCTATATTTTTAGGTTGAGATGATTCCATCCTTTTTAAAACATAATACTCTTTTAGGAAAATGATAATTTTATGAAATTATGTTCAAAATGATTCTATAACTATTGATGAGGATTAATTGATGTGGGATTTATCAATTATTGAGTTGAATATCTATGATGTTATCTCTATTATTAATTCATTGAAAAGGTTCAATTCTCACAAAAACTATTATACCTGAATTGTTAGTTTTACAAATGATGATAAGATGATAATCTCTTTATAGGAGACTAAAATGTTAAGGCAGGTAAAAAATGATTCTTAGCACAAGATGATGGAACTATATCATACTATTTACCTTCATTGACATTATAATTAGTATATGAGATTGAGAATCATGTTTTTCTAAATAATTATTGATCAGTTTCCCAATTTTTTCGGATAATTACTTTGGGATACCACCCACAAGATTAGAAGGAGTAACAATTGATCTCTTTCCAGGGAACAATACTATCTCTCTTCAATATTATCAGATAGGACTAAAAAATACTATAATTAATGGTATAGTTGGAAGAGCTTGATAAAAGTGGTTCTTTAGACCTAGTACATCTCAATGGGAGGCACCAGTTTTTTTAAAATGGTAAATATGATTTTTCAACTTTTTCTCAATTATTTTAATATTAACCAATTTATGATAAATAATATATATCAAATTAAATAAATTAAAGATTTTCCAATCAATTTATGTGATCCCATTGGTTCTCCAGAATTGACTGTCAATGAGGGACTCAGTAATTGCATATTCAAAAGGAGGATATTCCAAATGTAGATTTTAAATGTAGATACTGAAATTAGGAGTATTTGGTCATGCCTTTTAGTCATACCAATAGACAAAAAGTATTTATGGAATTCGTGAATTTGGTATTTGAAAGGTATTTGGAAACATTTCTGGTTTTTTCTATTGATGACATAATATTTTATTCAAGAAAATTAGATGAGCATGATCAACACATGGTTCTAGTGGTGGGTATTTTGTGGGATAATCGTTTGTATGCCAAATTTTGAAAGTGTGATTTTTTCGATTTTTTATGCATGTTTCCATTTCCATGTTATCTCTAAAAATGTTATTTACATTTATCTAAAAAAGATAACGATTTTGGTCACTTTGAAACCTCGAAAATAATGTCTTTGAGATAAGCACTTTCTATGGCTTCGTTGGATATTAAATATATTTTTTGTGTATTTTTGAAAGTAGAATCACTATTATCAACATTGAAAAGGAAAAATATTCCATAACACTGAATGATGAATTTAATTAGAATTTTCAAGACTATAATTTTCACATTACATCATCACCAAGCAGGATATTTACATAATTAGGTCATGCGTAGGAAGTGTATGGTTATACTAATGGGTCGTGGTTTGAGCATGTTCTCATCTAAGGACAATGTATTGATAATTGTGGATATAAAAAGTTATAGATTCATGAGAATAAATACCAAACACATGATTTTGAATTATCTGTTTTAGTCCATTAATTTATTTCTTCATATCATAACAACTTTGGAATGAAATTCATGGTGTTTAAAGATCATAAAAGTATGAAACACAATATTTTGAAATTTTTATTTGATTCTGAGACAATACCATCAATAGAGAATATTTGACTATTCAACATTGGCTTAATTCATAAACTAGTTAATGGAAAATCAGTGGAACATGAATTATGTATAACTTATTATAGTCAGTTGTAGAAAGAGGCTTCCGATCAATGCTAGTTAATGCCAGTTATAGACAACATTTAGTTGTATTTATATGACTGATGTAGTTTTGTGTTTTTTCATTTTTCATTTTTTCTTAATTAGATAGAGTAGGGTAAATAGGCTGAGATATCTGATTCTCAATGTGTTTCTATAAGGTCATATCTTAATGGTTGGGTGGCCATTGCTAGATGGATGCTGGATGGGAGTTTATTTTTTTTGGTTTCTTCGTTGGATATTCATACCTTTGAAATTTTAGGAAAAAATTCTTCCTGCATACAACCAGTTGATATGGGTTGTTCTATTGGAATAGAAAAGTTGTATATGTAACCTTATTCCCAATTTTTTCTGGTTGGAATGAAAATAAAATTGTTTCTGATTTTATGTGTTACCTAAATTTTCATCTAGTTATTATAGATAATAACATCCACTTTTTATAATGAATTCATTAAATTTTCTCATGCGAAAATATGAGTAGATAGCTAAGAATTTTTTATAACACTACCATGGATGGTTCTTAAACTTGATTCGTTATGTTTGATAGTGAATCATCCTATAATGTTGGGCCATTTCATCCCTATTCTTGAATCTCATATGGTGGATAGATTGTAAATAATAAATATTTTGGAGGTAGGCATAAAAAAATAATTATGATTGTATCAAACTGAGATATGTAGTTTAGATCATGTTTCTAGAAATCATGAAATAAATCCATTTTGACCCACAAGAATTTGATCATGTCATATCATCTGAAATAATAATAATAATAATAATATATGATGATTAAAGAATTGGAATATATTTAAATTTCAAGAGTAATTTATTTTAGTGGCTCATGGGAGGATCATATACCCATATTGGATCCCTCATAAAACAAAATGTAGCATGAATCAATAAATATAGATCTTTTTCAAGTGTTGTATTAGAGTCTGTGTTGTTCTTAAATTTTTTGTTTGGAAACAGATCATACCTCACCGATAGTACTAAGCCTCATAAAAGAGAAAAAAAGATTATTTTTAAAACAAATAGGATTGATATGTCAAATATCCCTAAGAAATCATATGCAGATCATCATTAATAGTCACGATCATTAAAGGTGAGTGATGACGTGTTCTTCAAATTCACTTAAGGTTTGGGGAATAATAATTTTTTAATAAGGTAATATTATCTTCTTTATAACTAATCCCATCTGAGATAAATGAATGAGTTGATGATGTGGATTATAAGATTGAATTTCCACCGATGTTGATTTCAGTGCATAATATGTTTCATGTATCTCAATTGAATTAGTATAAACTAGACCATTACTGTGTGATTTTATAGCATCACATTGATTATGATCTAGATGATATGTTAGTTCACATACCAGTGGAGATTATGGAAAATCAATATAATTTCTTATAAGGGAAAAGAATCAATTTCAAGTGGTTTTTGTTATGTCATATTTTTATTTAATAAGAAACATGGGAACATAAAAATTAAATGGTTGGGAAGTGGCCAAAATTCTTTAGGACAAAAGTTGTTTTCAACATTCCATGGTAAAAAATACACATGATTGTGAGAATTTATCACTCACATTTTTATGAAAATAACCCTTTATTTTATATTCTATGTATATAATGTATTTAGGATATGTTTTTGGAGGTTAATACAAGTTTTGGAATGTTTTGGGTCATTTTTTGATGTGCCTTCTTTATGCCTGGTTAGTAGAAACAGTGTTACACCTACTGGAAAAACATGAGTATGAAACAATGTGAATTGGGTTGGGACATGGTTAGGAACAAGAAATGGGCCAACTATGTGGCCACCTAAAAGAAACCATGTGATGTTGAATATAGTAGTTTATTATGGTTGGGGCACGAATTTTCTAATCGTGTGATCGAATCATATGAGGGAGTTTTGAGGTAGTGAATAATGCATGACTAGCCCATGGTTTTCCAAACAATGTTCCCCAGCCATGAAAAATTAAAATAATGTTCTGAGTTTTGTGCATCTAACTCTTTTTATCCCCTGACTGTCTTTTTTATCCTTTAATTTGAACCTAACTCAACTTCCACTCCGTTCAATGGATGGAGACACCATTCCACATCACCCAGTAGCAAAATATTGGGAAATATTTGTATGTTGATTTCTTAGATTCCTTTTTAAGTGGCCATTCATAGTTTTTTTCCACGGATTTCTTCTGCTTCTCCTAGTTTCATTCATGGAATAAATGTTTTTTGGATATATCCGTATTTTTATATGAAAAACATATTGATATATGGGTTTTAAATGATAGAAAACAAGATCTCTGGTTGGATTTTGGATTTCCATGTCTGGTTTTTTTGAGTTATATGTCATTCTCCATTCTCAACAATGATTTTGAAGTAGGTTACTTCACTAGAGAATCCTCTTAGATAGAACATGAAGTACAGATTTCATGATTATTGAATTTCTTCAATTGAATTGTAAAATTGATGTGAAATTCATGATGGGAACCCTCTTTAGTGATAGTATGTGGAATTGTAGAAATGGGTTATTATGTCAAATGTTATTTTTTTCATGGTTTTAATATGTGGTTTTGTTTTTATTCATGGAATCGGATTGTCGAAATGTCTTAAATAATGTAATTGAATTATGGAATTTGATTGGAATGATTATATTAGCCTCGTATATGGCATAAATGGTATGCATGTGTTAATTTTTGTTTATGTTCCCCTGAATAAGGGGTGTGTTCCATTGTGTTTTAATGATGTGTCATATTAAATGTGGTGTCTACCATTGGGATACTAGAGATATGGTTACCTTGTAAAAACAAGGTAAATTGAGGAGATTCCTCTAATGATTATGGAATATAAACATAGGCATGCTTGTGTGGATGTGTGAAATGGAATGGATTATTCCAAAATACAAATTGGGAAATGGTTTTAAAGGTATATTGGTTTCATTCCCAGTAAAACTAGTTTTTTTAGAATTTTTATTGGATTGGATATTATATTTTTAAAATTTTTTAAAACAATTTTATATAACGTACTATGAGGTAAAATCATAGTGGCGTGATTTTAGAATTAATTTGGGAATCCCTACTTCATTAATAGTCACCCATTCTTGGTCACATTAGTGCATTTTTCGATATTTTATATATTAACCTTAGTAAATAAATGGGATCTCATTTCTTTAGTGATTCACATTGAGAACATGGAATAAATTATCTAGTTGGAGTATGGAGAATGTTGGGTGGTTTGGAGTTGGTGTATATGGAGTATTTGAGTGTTTTTTGTTTGGTTTCCACTTTACACGATGACATTGTGGATTTGATGGTCGTTGTTGGGTTTTTTATAGTGTATCGAGACATTATATTGTGTTTTTTGGTCATTTTTATTTGGTCTGGTTGTTTTTTTTAATTTAAAATTTTCTGACAATTGATTATGAAGAAATTGGAATTTATTTCCAACAATAGGTGTCTATGGGATTTCATATAAGGCCAAGTAGTAACTGTGCCTCTTCACATTTCAATGATGAATGAAATGATGTTACAATATTTTTTCATATGTATTTATAAATGAAGACATATAATTTATTTCATATGTGTGTGTTGATCACCAACTCCACGAAGCGATGTGATTCGTTTTTCTTGACAACATCACATGGACACTATATTTATTTTTATTTCATAAAATATAATAATATTTATGATAAAATCCCCATTATATTAAGATAAAAATCTATTTACCTTTTTTCACTCATTATCATGGAAAATGAAGACGTTGCTATAATGTATGTATGACCTATCTTTAATAGGTTTTTAATGTAATACATTTTTTGTAACCATAACTCATAATTTCTTTTACATGTATAATGAATTTATTTAAATGATAATTATTTCATTATTTTTCTATAAATGATGAAATCATTATCCATCGTTAACATAAATTTTTTATTTTTGACATATTAGTCGAATATCATCTAAAATCTGACATGAAAATAATTAACAACATAATTCTATATAAAATATTAATTAATAAAATAAAATTATTAATAAATAAAAAATGTTTATTAATATATTTAATAAATAAAATATATAAATTATCATGTATAATAAAGGATGTATGAGATGAGTTGGACTTCAGGAAAGGGATACTTTACATTTAAAATTTTGTTTTAAGTGTTTCAGAGATTTATTTCCTGAATATTTTTTCCATGACTATATACATAAAATAATTTTTTTAAAATGTATTTATATAGAGTTAAATGAATTTTAAATTATATTTTTTTGTCACTTTTTAATTTATTTCCACGATGTAAAATTGGAATATTTGTACATATTTTATATGGTATTTTTTTTATGAAATTGAAAAAGGAGAGTCCAATTTTATTGTACAATGTTATAATAGTTCATCCCATTACTATCACTATTATTTTATGTTTGACTTCATTTATAATATTTATTGATTTAATCAATGAAAAATACTATTTCCATTTATTCTTGGTATTTATAAAAAGGATTTTTAATTGACTGGATATTTCAAAATCTGGAAATGTTTTCTTGTTTTTGTATAAAAAATATTTTTAGTATGATAATCGAAATGGATGATTTCATGTATAATTATTTTTTATAGTTCCTTGAAATAATTTATGATTATTAGTTAGACCTATATAGCTCATTGTGATGGGTGATCAAATTGTATCACTCCAATGAATTTGTAAAATGAATAGGGTTAACCTGATAGATTACAACTAAGATATTATTGGAACTTACCTGTATGGTTTTTCCATTTTGAAGAGTGAAGGTACTAGTGTTTTTAACATATTTCTAAATAAATATATATGATTTATCTAAAATTTATGATGTGTTTTAGTGAGAATATTAATATTTCAAACTATAATTAAAATGGGTATAATTTTAAAGGGAATTCTATAGTACTTTTTAAGGATAAAAATATTAAATTGTCCATGTTTTTTCATTAAAACTAAAACAATATCAGTTATATTTTTATATTATGATTTCATATTAAATTCATTATGAAATGATTTTTTTAGAGAATATTTATTATGAGGTAAGAATTTTCTTTATTTTAATTGTAATTTTTTTTAAGAAATTTAATTATTTTATGCATATTTATGGACTAATGAGATTTTTTCCATATTTTTAGAAGTCCCATAATGAAACTTTTACACGAATCCCTTAATTTCAAAAAACAATTAAGGTTATAATGATGTATAATAACATGGATGATATTAAGGTGAATATTTTTATAGTTATTTCATAAAAATTAAACATATTTATTTCAAAAGTTTTGAATTTTTTAAAAAATTGATATTGAGTGTTAACATAGACTTTGTAATGAAATATTTATTTATGAAACAATGAACACTTTATTCCTTGAGAAATATTTTCCTAATTTTCTTTGTATTTTGATTGAAAATAAATTATCAGACTTGAGGAAGAAGGAGGGTGATTGAGTAGCTTCATATGAAGAAAATTTCTCATTATTGATAAGTTAGTAAAACGTTTTTTGGGATAGTGATAATAAAATTAATTATTTTTACTCATAATTAACCCAATGTTACTAAATAAAATTAAAATATCATGAATTTATTTGTTTTGAGGAAGTTTTTCACTTTGATGAGAAGTTATAAATGGAGTTTTGGGATGAACATTAATTCCATTAAAATAAGGGAAAAAATAGACACATTTGTAGGATAATTAGAAGAATAAATTAACTAAATATATATGTTGGTTAGTAATGTTTTTTGTTTGAGATTAGTTTGGTAAAAAAACATCCTAGAGAATTTCTTATGAAATTTGGGAAGTGATTTTGAAGTGATATGTTTTAGAATATGACTCATAGATACATAGAAATATATCCTGGTAGTGGTATGATTAATTATAATATTTTTACTGTAATTTTTTAAAATGTAACGAGATGTGTCAATATTACTATTTTCCATTAAAGAAGATAAGAACGATGATAAAATGCATTAATACTAGAATAAGGATATGGGGATGTAATTTACTATTACTTCAACAAATTTAGCATTATTAAATGAAATTTAAATAGGTTAATTAGATGTTTATTTATATTATGTTAATATTTTGATTAATTTGGGGACAAAAAATACATTCATTAAAGACAAAAATACTATTTAAATGAAAATTTCTCATCAAGAAATAAATTCCTAAATTTTGGATTAACTAGATGGGGTTAGTATTATTGCCACATGAATTTATTAAAATATTAATGTTTTAATTTGTGGAAGAGTTTCTATTCAAACCATTTGTCTTTTATATTTTATAATTTGATGTTATTCAAGGCATGTATTGGATTACATTTTATCATGAAATTATATATTATAGATCCGAAGAAATTATCTTCTTAAATGAGCTACCAATTTTATAAGAAAATCATTTCTTAACAAAGATAACATATCAAGACGGTGAGAAATAGTTATGATGTATAAATAAATTTTTCCTTTATCATGTTCATAAAAATAAGTGAACAATTTGGATTAATTATGTCCAATTAGAAAAAAATATCCTAGTATTTTTTCAAATGAGTTACCCAGTATTATACATTATTGGAAAATGGAGTTCACTATTTACTTTACTCATAATGCTAATCCAACATGAAAACTCCCATACGAAATGGATTCATAAAAAATCATGAATTAGATAACCAGTTACTGGAGTTTCTTGATTATGATCTCATTGTAAATAAAACTTCACCATGGGGTAATCCTATCTTTATAGAAAACAAAATATGGTTCCATGAGGAATTTAATTAATTATATATAATTAAATGAAATTAATATTATTAATATATATATATATTTCAATGTTTTTATGACTTTTTTAGAAGTCGTTGGGTGATCAAAATTTATCAAAGGTTGATATCATGTCTAGGAAAAAACCAATATAAGTGATGTATGATGACATACAAAATATATAACGTAAAATTATATATAATCATTATGATGTCATTTTTATTGTATTTGGGTTACCAATTTCAATATCTATATTCACTGATCATATGAATATAGTTATCCATTAATAGTTTTAATTTTTTTCATTGATGATGTGATGATTCATAATAAATGTCATGACGATCAGGAAAATTATCTAAGGACTATTCTAAATACCCCAAAAGAAGTTATCTTATATGTCACTATTTAAATGCTCCAGTTTAGTATTTTGGAGTTAACTATTTACTTTAAATTCTTTTGGACATCATTTAAATGAAGTAATGTGTAAAATATATATTGATAATATAATAGTGACATATATTTATATTGAAAAAGAGTTAATCATGATTCCCAAGATATAATTTAAATTGATAAAGTATTTCCACAACAGAATTAATTACCATCACTGTAATGTATACAATGTAGTTGATGCTTGGAGTGAGAATGATAATGCCAAATAATTGTGCAATATATATAAAAGGATACTTTTGTTATTTATTTGAGGAATGTTGTATTATAAATTATACATACCAGATCTACTTATGTTATATAACAAGTTATTATGTGATATTAATTATCATATAGGATTAATCATGCTCATAAATAAAAATAATGTTTCATAATAGTATGTATAATTTTTTATGAAAGGTAGGTTACCTAAAATTAATATTAATAAAGATTGTATTATTAATATATTAAAAAATAATGGATATCATGTGGACCCCAATTAAAGAAATAAATATTGACTGAGGCATAGAGATCTCCATTTTTAGTTCATCTTGGACACAAAAAATATAATGGGACATTCGAGAAAACATATAGAGGGTAATAATAAAAGAAGATATTGCTGATTTTATTATGAAATATTTTTCTTTTAACTATGCTAAATATAAATAAAAAATATAGAAGTTGAAGCTCCATCATTTTACAATGAAATAATAGAAATGAGAGAATATATCTATGTATTTCAATATGGGATTACATAAAAAATATAATGGTAATAATGTGTTTTGTGTTATTTTTTATCGATTGAAATATTTTCTTATTTTTTTGCCCATTTTATTTAACATCTATTTGGATCCACATTCTCGAACTTATGTTAGAGTGAAAACTAGATTACATAGAGTCCCTTTCTCCAGTGTATCTGATATTTATCGTAAGATTAAATATAATTTTTTAGAATTTCTTCATAAGTCATTATGTATTTATTAAATACTAGTATATCCTTTCATCCTTAATGAGATAAAATTTCAAAGAATATGATTCATACATTAGAGGATGTTATAAAGAAATTCATTGGATTCTTCGGTTTAATGGTATTAATGTAATACATTGGTTTATTTTTAATATAATAATAGTTCAGATCTATTATACAGATTGTAACACACTAATCTTCCACGTTACATTACCCTTTGGGTAATGAAATAACTTGCATTGTACACAACTTCGAGATTCTAACACACTACGACCAATCAAACTAGCCGTTATGAATAGTAATTCCATATTTTTGAAATTTTAAAAATTTAATCATTTAAAATGGAGTTCATTTTTGGATTCATAATATTGAAATTCGCTTAGGGTGAATTTTTTGTATTTTTTTGAAAACATTCATTTTTTTATGAATACTGATAAAACACTACATTATTGGTTAAACCCGACTTTTTATTTAAATATTTAGTTATTTTATTTTAATTTATTTCAGGTCAAAATAGAGTAATAATATCTATATATTTTCAATGTAATTAATTGAAGTCATTTTATAATATATTTAAATATATAAAATTTTATCGAACTTTTTACCCTCTTTTACCCACCTTCTCGTAGAATTTGCAAATTTGTATAAAACATAATTTTACCACTTCTGTGAGTTGAATTTCAAAATTCCAAGACACGTGGTTAATATCACAAGTAAAATGTAGTTCAGTAAGATGAAAATAATTTTGGGTCAATAGTAACTTTTGTCTTTTACTTACCACGGTTATAAGTAAATATGGTAATGAAGGATAAAAATGATATCATAATATCCCTAAAACATGTCTTAATTCTATTTTATATATTTAATTCAACCTAAAACAAACTTAGAAATAAAATATGATCCTTTTTGGTCCACATGGAATAGATTATTTTATGTTAAGAAGAGTTAGAAGAGTTAAATTCAAAGTTTAATAACAAAACCATTTTTACTATAAGGATACATAGAATATAAATTATACAATAAATATTCATTATTAATATAAGAATATTTCCTAAATAAATTTATGTTATCTATAATTTTTAGACATTATATAATATAATTTATTTATGCTACAATGATGATGCAATAATTACCTTATTAATAAAATATTAAAATAATTGATATTATAAATATCAAAAGAAAAGTAAATTGAGTCTTACGATGAATTACACTAATTTTCAAGGTTAATATTACATGTTAGGGTTGGTTAAATAAATCTTATTCAAAGTGATAAAGTTTTTTTATGGCTTTCGAAAAAATCAAATAAAAAATAGTGTCAAAATTGACATAAATGAGTTTATAAAACAAATATTATATTTTTAATTGATATAATATTACTAAAAATATAAGTTTCTTCAAAATAATTTTGATAAGTGTATATATATTAATAATGAACCACATGGGGTTCTCTAGTCTTGTTAAAATAATATTATTAACTATATAAAATAAAATTGTAAAGAGACATGGTAAATGACAAACTATTTAACTAAGAGTTAAATCTAAAGGATAAGGTTTATATGATGACCTAAACCTATCAAAAACCAATTATATAGGAGGTTTCAGACCCATCTCCACCTTATCCTTGATATAATTCTATTTTTAGAAATTATAAACCGAAAATTATTTTATTATAAAATAATATTTCAAGCTTTTCCTAAAGTGAACCTCACCTCTATTATAAAAGGAAACTTTCCCTTCTATAAATTTCACACATCCCAATCCTTTTATATCTACCAAACCCTTCCAAAATATCCTCCCAAAATCACTCACTTCATCATAGAGGCCTTATTTTGGTCAGAAATCCAACCTAATGAGCCCTTTAGATCAAATCAAAACGAAGAACCCGAAAAAATAATAATTTTTTCATCACCTCTTTCAAGTTTTTTCTTCTTCCACTACCACATTAATTTATTTCCATTCATAAATAATAACTCATTTATCTTCTATATAATTTTATGTTATTATAAAAATGGTACAACCATATTTATTATTCTATCCATCCTATAAATGACAATTTCCCAATACGTGCGTACGTACGGATTACTATCCCCACGACGTGGTGTAGTTTGTTATTCAGACACTTTATTTTTTGGATTGGTATAATAATGAGTATAACTGATGTTAATAATAAATATAAAATGTTAATTATTCTTTATATATGATATACCATCCAATTACATATGATTTCACCATCAGTATATTGATATTGTCACTCGTGCTTACGTACGGATTACCGTCTCCATGACGAGATGAGATTCATTCCCACGTTCACCATTCAACGATGATTATAAAAATATATAATATTAATAATTATGTATTATGTGACATAATAATTCTACTGGATATATATATATATGTTCTTACATATATCTTATTCACTTACTTCCGTTCAATATGATATGAAAACGGAAACAGCGTTTATGCGTACGTACGGGCTACTATATCCATAAATGGTGCCTTCCATTTCAAATATCTATCTATTAAAAATATTTATATTAAATATATATGATATATAAATAAATTTTTATATTAAGTATTTATATCATGATCTAAATTATATGATCAATAATTACAAGTTAAAACATGTATGATACAAAAATCAATTATTACCTGAAATATTAATTTAAAACGGAAATCATTATTAAATGGGTAGAATAAATTCATAAATGAATCATGAATGGTATAATATATATTAATATGGTTATGGAAAAATTTGAATACAAATAGTGGTCATTATACAAGAGGTTAAACATACCCTTGACAAAGGTAAAGTGCTTTGTAAGGGTTAATTTTACAATATCTTTATTATACGAGGTTTTTTTATGTAAGTAATATACTGGGGATTATTTATTATATATTCCAATGATTCATAACATATATTTCAAAGGGATTTTTTTAGGTAATTTTTTTATTAAAACATCATTTTAAATGTTTTAATGATTTATTATTTTAAACTGTTCTCATTAATATCCATGTTTTCAAACTGGTTTTAATGATTTATTAATATAGACATTAATGATTTAAATTGTTAATTCATTTCAAAAGTTTCAAAGTGGTATGGGAAAATTTGATTAAAAAATTTATTTATATGTCTTCCGTTGTAAATTTTGTGACATTTAAATTTTTTCATAAAGGAGGAATATTTCTCTCGAAGAGTTATAAAAATCATTTTCATCTACGTCAACATCCAATGATGGATTTTAAACTTGTATGAAGATCATTTTTTATGATACAAATCATAAATATTGTATAGAAGGTTTTTTAATATGTTTAATTGTTTATGGATAAATTATTGACATTTCATATGCAAGTTTTAATATGACTTTTTATGTTATGTTTCAACATTTTCATATCTGGAATGTATTGGACATTGTATGTGATGGGTGGAGCTCATTTTACCTCTTCTATTCATTATTTGGTCTAAGGAGACAATTAGACATGGAATTGGCTAAGGCCTTTCCCATTTGGATATATGGTTTTCGCCAAGGCCTTAATCATTTTTAGACGCCTTGGCCGAGGCCTTGACAAAATGATTCAAAATGTTTGGCATTATATATTCCCTCATTATGAAAATAAAATTGATTTTTCATGTGGTTATTCGACTTGTAGAATACACATGACTATGTTTTATTATTGAATTATTTACTCAGCTCATATTCCTTCCATAAACTGTTCATGTTTTTTATTTGTAAAGGCATGTGTTCTAAATTATTCATCATGCCTAATGTTTATATTATCTTCCACTGTATTTCATACCCTTACTGAGCGTTTGATCTCACCCCTTTATTTTGTTTTATTTTCCTAGGATTCTAGGAAGTGTATTATGTTTGATAAGTAGGGTAAAGGTATGGGATTAATGTCATTCTCAAACGATAATTTACATTATGTTTTATTTTCTAATTTGTAATGTGACGTTCATCTATGTAATCTATTTTCCAGGGCTGCTAAACTGATAGATCATTTAGGACATGATATCCTTGGATAATTCTAATGTTATATAATAATTCACTAACTCTGGTTAACTAGGGTCGGGGCATTACAGTTGGTATCAGAGGATGTTAAGTACAAACCATGGAAGCTATATTTAGAAAAACTCTGATTAGAGAACATTATCCTATGGTAGACATAGAGGATTAGTATAGAAGGACATCCTAGAATGTTGGTATTATAGAGATTTTTTTGGTTTTCGATGAAATATATCCATGTTTGGATATGAGCAGGTAGAGGTGCCTCTGGCATAGATCTACCTAGGGGTGAAACTCGAAAACACCACTTTGAGCTAGAATCGAACGGGAACTATTGCACGACAATGGGCCTTGTTGTACTCTTGGTTACGACACTCCCAAGGGATATTCTTAGGATAATTCTCAATTTCATTATAAACCATTATGAAGGGTTTATGAGTATATACATTCTTAAAGAAAACATTTTTATGATTATGGATTATATCCATAAACTATTCAGTTTTGGTTAAGTGTTTTACAATATTGGAGTTATGTATTGAGATTCATAAAATAATCTAGTATATTCAATTGTTTAGAAATAGATCATAGTGGAAGGAATGGAAACTATATAAATGCATGTAATACTTTTAGATATTTTACACCTACTTATGATCATTATAGTGGAGCTGTTGAAGCTGCTGGTGCTGATAAACTTATCACCATACAAGGAAAACTCACTCAAATTATGAATAATAACCATACCCGAATAGAGCACCCTAATCAACAACGTGGAGTATAAATGTTAGACAACTTCATGAGGAAACAACCACCAACATTAAATGGGAGTAAAAATCCATTAGTAGTTGAGAAATTGATAAATTCCATAGAGAAAATATTTCAAACTTTGTGGAGTAGAAAAAGGGAAAAAGTTTTCTTGGCAGTTTATCACCTCACGGAAGATGTAGATCAATTGTGGTCATTGATTCCAAACATGAAGTATGATGATGAAGAATCAAATATTGAATAGAGGTAGTTTAAAGATCTTAATGTAGAAAAATACATTCCTCATGAATATCGAGTATATATGGAAAGGAAATTTCTGAGTCTGAGTTAAAGAGTATGAGAATGCCGTAAAATATGAGGCTAGCATTACATGGTCATCAAGGAATGCAACAAGTTATATACATTACCCATGGAGTAATATTGATCAATTATTTTATGTGTTAAATACATTTCTTCATCGATAATTATTCTCACATTATAATTAATCATACGAAAATATTGTCTCATGTTCTATAAAGACAGAAAATAATTCTCTATATCTTATGACATTAATGAAAAGTAGGAGAAGAAGAGATCTGTTGAACACTCTGGAAAAGGAAATAAGGGGATGAGGGAAAAATTTGAATATTTATCCTATAGTAAATGTGAGAGGAAACACCCTGGTACTTGCCTGAATGGAATGTGAGTTTATTAAAAGTGTTGGTAAAAATTCCACCAAGCTCGAGATTGAAAGGGGAAGAAAGAGGTAGATGAATGCTACAATTATAGAGAAAATGGGAATTATGCAAATGAATATGCTAAGCGCTAAGGGAAGTTAACTCAGAAATGGACAAGGGAGAAAGTCCAAGCTTATGTGATCAATACTATTGATGTTGAAGCTCTGAAAGACATGGTGATATGTAATTTAATGGTTTCCACAAGTTTAAACAAGGCATTATTTGACTGTGGATCATCGTATTGTTTCATATTTTATTAGTTTTCTATGAAAATTAGATATTTTCAATTTGACAAAACAAGGGAGTTGTCAGTCAAAACACCTAAGTGAAGTATCATCAAAATAATATTTTGTGAATCAGTGCCCATAAGGAATAGAAATTTTCTTTATTTTCTAATATCATCATCTTACCCATGATTTAATTTGATAAAATCCTCAGAATGGATTGGATTTCATACCAGAATGTGAAAATTTATTATAAGAAGAAGGAGATTACAATTTTCGGTGATGATAATGAGTACCTTATCTTTAGAGCAGAAATGTCACCACCTTATTCTTATCTAAATCCACCCCCATGAGCTCATATTAATTAAATTATTAGGGAATATAATAATGAAATAATAATGGGTGGGGAGAATAATTTTTTAATAGAGGACATACCCATTTTGAAAGAATATGTTGATGTGTTTCCAGAAGATTTACCTAAACATCCTCTAGAATGAGAAATTTAATCTTCCATTGATTTAATTCTTGGTTCAAGGCCCATATCAATGACCCCTTATATAATGGCCACTATAGAATTAGTGTAACTAAAGAGACAACTAGAGTAATTGAGTAATTTTGGATTTATTCTCACTCATTTTTCTCCATGGGAAGCCCTTTTCCTTTTGTTAATAAGAAAAACATATCTATGAGGTTTTGCATTGACTACATGGAGATCAATGTTATACCAATAATGAACAAGTATCCCCAACATCGCATTTATGATTTATTCAATCATCTTCATAGAGCTCAATCTTTTTCCAAGATTGAACATCGAACTAGATATCATAAGTTGAATGTGAAGAAGGAATCCATTCTAAAATCAGCATTTCGAACCAGGTACGGGCATTATGAGTTTACAGTAATGCTTTTTGTATTCACTAATGCACCCTATGTCTTCATGTATCTAATGAATAGAGGTTTCAGGGAATGTCTTGATGACATTGTAGGGGTATTTATTGAAGATATCTTGTTATACTCAAAAATCTACGAATATCATGAAAATAACTTGCGTGTTACCCTAAGGACCCTTAGATAAAATGAATTATATGCGAAATTTAGCATGTGTGAATTCTGGATTCAATAGTTTTTTTCCCTGGCCATATTGTCTCTAAGGATGGAATCTCTGTTGATCCTTAAATGACCATGGAAATCCAAGAATGGAAAGCATCGATGAGTTTAACTGAGGTATGCAGTTTTATTGGTTTAGAAGGTTATTATCGGTTTTTTGTCTAAAATTTTTCCCGATTGGCAAACCCGTTAACCATGCTCACACGAAAAGAGGATAAATGTCTTGGACAAAATAGTGTGTAGAATGGTTTGATGAAATAATGAGAAGATTATTCAATTCTCCTATCTTAAATCTACCATATGTGAATGATGGGTTTGTTATTTATAGTGATCCGTCAAATAAAGGTCATGGTTGTGTCCGTATAAAGAATGATAGAGTTATTTATTATGCATCAGGACAACTAAAAATTCATGAGAAAAACTATCCTACTCATGAACTTGAGTTATTAGTTATAATATTTGATCTTAAAATATGGAGACACTATCTCTATGGTGAAAATTTTGAGTTTTATATAGATCACAAGTGTTTGAGGTATATTTTCTCACAAAAAAGAATTCGACATGAGGCAAAGGTGATGGCTTGAACTACTCAAGGATTGTAATTTAACTATAAAATACCCCCATGAGAAGGAAAATAAGGTGTAAGATGCTTTGAGCACAAATGATTATGGATTATTGAACCATATGAGAGGTGAAAAGGATCCTATATTCATGGATATAATAATGATGGATATGGAAATAACCATGGAAGGTGAAACATCAATGCTTTTTAAAATGGATTTCGAACCATCTTTACTAGAAAGGATTAAAAAATATCTATCTGATGATGAGGAATTTCAAAATAAAATTAAAGCTGTGAACGATGGGATATTGATCGACATCGCCTGTAAAGATGGAATTTTGAAATTTGGGGAGAGACTTTCTGTTCCCGATATAAATGATCTAAAAGGGAATTGTTCTATAATTCTCATAAATCCAATTTCCCTATACACCCTAGTAGCATAATGATGTATAGATATATAAAATAACATTTTTGGTGTCACAACATGACAAGTGAGATTGCTAATTTTTTGTCAAGATGCATTGTTTTTCAACAACTAAAAGCCGGAAGGCAATATCCTAGAGGATTCATGCATCCTCTTCCCATACCTGAGTGGAAATGGGATAATATTATGATGGACATTGTCATGGGGATACCAAAGACTCCTAGAATTAATGATTCAATATGGTTATTATTGATCGTCTTACCGAGTCCGCACAATTTCTTGCTAAAAGAGATGATTTACCACTTGAACGCCTGGAAAAACTATATATCAATGATATTGTTAGACATAATGGGGTACCTCTATCAATTGTTTTTTATTGGTATCCTCATTATACATCAAGATTCAAGAAAAGTCATCAGAAGGACCTGGATACTGAAATTTGTATAAGTACTGCCTACCATCGTCAAACCAATAAACAGTCAGAGCGAAGTATTCGAACCTAAGAAGACATGTTGAGATCATTCTTACATGAATTTTATGGTATTTGGGATCCATATTAACCACTGGTATAATTTTCCTATAACAATAGCTTCCATTCAAGTATTCAGATGGTACCATATGAAGCTTTATATGAAAAGATATGTCATACACCAACTTCTTGGGATGATGTTGGTGAAAGAAAACTTGTAGACCAAGAGCATGTTGGAGAAATGATGGAAACGTTGAAGGTTATCCAAACACACAACAAAGAAGCCCAATGTAGGAAAAAGAGCTATGATGATAACCGAAGGAAGGAATTGGAATTTCAAGTTGGAGATAATGTTTTCATAAAGGTATCTCCATGGAAGAGTGTTAAAAGTTTCAGTATGAATGTTAAATTGAGTCCTAGGTACATCGGAACATTGAAAATTATAAAACTAATTGGGGTTGTATCTTACTATTTTGGAATGCTGACAAGTCTCTTCAATTGTCACAATGTGTTCCACATATCACTATTGAGAAAATACATGCATGCCCAACGCATGTACTCACCATTTAGTAAATTGAACTGGAACCAGATATGTCTTATTTTGAAGAGCCTATCAAAATTCATTATACAAGAGAACAAGTGCTGAGAAACCAGACGAATCTTCTAGTAAAATATCTATGGCAAAACCAAAACATTGAAGAGGCAACATGGGAACTAGAGGATATTATGATGAAGAACCACCTAAATCTTATTATGTGGTAGTATTTTTGAAATTTCAATGATGAAATTATCTGAAGTAGAGAATAATGAAACACCCTAAGCGCCCACGGTACGTATCGCTTGAAAAAATGCAATAGCTTTCATTTTACGCAACTTCGAGATTCAAACACAAAACGACCAATCAATCTAGCAGTATTGAAGAGTAATACCCACATTATAAAATTTTATAAATTTTATCATTAAAAATGGAATTCATTTTTGGATTTGAAATATCAAAATTATATTAGGGTGAATTTTTAGTATTTTTCTAAAAAATTTCAATTATTCATGAATAGTGAAAAAACAATTCATTATTTGTTAAAAATGACTTATTATTTAAGTAATTAGTTATTTTATTTTAATTTATTTTAGGTCAAAATAGATACATAATACCAATATATGATCAATGTAATTCATTGGATTCATTTTGTAATAAAATTAGATATATAAAATTTTACCAAACCTTTTACCATATTTTACCTAACACCTGGGAGCATTTCCAAATTTGTATAAAACATAATTTTACCGCTTCTATAGTTGAATTTCAAAAATATTACAGGCATTATTAATATCAGTAAGTAAAATATCATTCAATATAATAAAAATAATTGTTTGGTGAATAGTATCTTTTGACATTTATTTACCACGGTTAAATGTAAATATGCTAAATAAAGATAAAAATGATATCATAATTACCCTAACACATAACCTATTTCTATTTTATAAGTTTAATTCAGACAAAAATATCCTTCTGAACAAATATGATTCTTTTTGGTCCACTTGGATTAGATTAGGACATTTATTATTATTTTATTTAAAGAAGAGTTAAATTCAATGTTTAATAACTAATCCATTTTAATATAGGGTTTCACACAATATAAATTAGACTATAAATATTCAATAAAAAGATAAAAATATTTCCTACATAATTTTATTTTATTTATAAATTTTATACATTATATAATTAAATTTCTTTATGACACAATGATGATGCAGTAATTACCTTATTTATGTAATATTAAAAAAATTGATATTATAAATATCCAAATAAATGTAAATTGAGAATTATGAAAAATTCCACTAATTTTATAGGTTAATATGACATGTTATAGTTCGTTGAATAAATTTTATTCGAAGTTATAAATTTTTTAGGGCTTTCAAAAAATAAAACACTAAATTATGTCAAAATTGACATAATTGATTTATCAAAAAAATATTATATTATTAATTTATATAATATTACTAAAAATATATGGTTTGGAAAGTGGAATTATTTAAGGTTATATATATTAATAATGAACCACATGGTGTTCCCTTGGCTTGTTATAGTTATTTTATTAACCATATAATATAAAAATACAATGGGACATTGTAAATGAAAAACTACTTAACTTAGAGTTAAATCTAAAAGATATGGTTAATATGATGACACAATCCTATCTAAAACCTATTGGATGATTCTTTTCATACCCATACCGATATTATTATTTAAATAATTCATTTTTGAGACATTATAAACCGAAAATTATTTTATTATAAAACAATACTTTAAGCTTCTCTTAAAGTAGCCCTCACCTCTCTTATAAAAGGGAGCGCACACTTATATTAATTTAAAACCTCCAAATAATTTTGAGTCGGCCCAATATGGCCCAAATATCATCCCCAAATTCCTGAATTCTTTTTTTAGGCCTTAATTCGGTCATAAATCCAAACTATGTAGCTCTTTTGATCCAATCAAAAGGAAGAATCTATAAAAAATGTAAATATCTCATCAACTATTTCAGGTTATTTTTTTCTTCCACTTCCTCATTCATTGTTGTTTCCATTATAAAATAATAACTCCAGTATATTATATATACTATTATGTTATTATAAAAATTTTACAACCATATTAATTATTTTATCCATCTTATAAATGACAAAGTCACCATACGTGCGTACATACAGATTACCGTCTCCACATTGTGTTGTAGTTTGTTATTTAAACACTTCATTATTTGGATGGGTATAATAATGAGTATAACTAATTTAAATAATAAATATAACATGTTAATTATTCATTATATATGATATACCATCCAATTACATATGATTTCACCATCAGTATAATGATATTGTCTCTCGTGCTTACATACGGAATACTGTCTCCAGGACGCGTTGAGATTCATTCCCATGTTCACCAATCAACGATGACTATAAAAATATATATTATTAAGAATATTTAATATATGAAATAAAAATTCTACTGTATATATATATATATATTTATGTATGTACTTACATATATCTAATTCAATTAATTCCGTTCAATACGAAATGAAAACAGAAACATTGTTTATGCTTACGTATGACCTACCATCTCCATAAATGGTTCCTTTCACATTAAAATATATATGTATTATAAATATTTATTTTCTAAATATATATGATATATAAATCACGGTTTATATTCTGGAAGTTTTACAATCATTATCTAAATGATACGATCTATAATATCTTGTTAAAACAAGTACGATAAAGAAATCGATTATTACCCAAAATGTTAATTTAAAATGGAAATCAATATTAAATGGTAATTATAAAGTCATAAATGAATAATTTATGATATTATATATATTAATATGGTTTTGGTATAATATAATAACATACCGTGGTTATTATAAAAAATAATAAATGTACCATCGACCAATGGAAAGTGCAAGGTAAGGGAAAATTTCATAATATTTTCATTATCTGAGGTTGTTTTTACTTAATTAATCTACTGGGACATATATATTATCCATGTACATGTTTTATAGAATAGTTTTCAATGTTATTTTTAAGTTATATTATTTACTAAAACATCATTTTGAATGTTTTATAGATTTATTTTTCTAAACCTTTCTCATTAATGTCTATGTATTCAAAATGATTTTAATGATTTATTTATATGGACACAAATGTTTTAAAATTTCAGTTACATTTAAAAGATTAAAAGTGGAATGGGACACTTTGATTCAAAAATTTCTTTAAATTTCTTCCTCTCTAAATTGTGTGACATTTAAATGTTCTCATGAAATGGGACATTTCTCTCAAAGAGTTTTATAAATTATTTTCCTATAGGTCAACATCCTTTGAGGGATTTTACACATGTATGAAGTTGATTTGTTATGATACTAATCATTAAAATTTTATGGAATGTTTTGTGATATGTTTGACTTTGGATGTGTTATTTACATACCATTCAAGGTTTTGGGATAATGTATTGACATTTCATGTGCTAGGTTTTATAAGAATGTTTATGTTATGTTTCAAACTTTTCATATGAAAATGTGTTGGGAATTGTAAGTAATGGGTGGAGCCCATTATAGCTCCTCGATGCATCAGTAGGTCTCATGAGATTGTTAAACATGTTATTGGCTGAGGGATTTTCCAATTTGATATATGTTTCTGCCCGAGGCCTTAATCATTTTAGACGACTTGGTCGATGCCTTGACATAATGATTTAGAATGTTTGGAATTATACATTCACTCATTATGAAAATAAAAATGGGGGTTCATTTTATTATTCAACTAGTAGAATACCCATGACTATGTTTTATTAAGGAATTATTTACTCATCTCATATTCCATCCATAAAGTGTTCAGGATTATTATTTGTAAAGGCATGTGTTTTGAATTCTTCACCATAACTAATGTTTATGTTATCATCAGTTGTATTGCTTACCCTTACATGAGATCACCCATTTCTTATGTTTTATTTTCTTAGGATTCCAAAATGTGTATTAGGTTTGATAAGACGGGATAAGATATGGGATTAATGTAATTATCCAAGAATCAATTATGTTGTTTTTTATTTTCAATTGTGTAATGTAATGATAAAGTATGTAATCTATTTTCCAAGACTGATAAACTGATTGGTCTTTCGATAAATTATTTCCTTGTATCATGCCAATGTTATGTAATAAGGCACCGACTCTGGGTAACTGGGTTCATGGAATTACAAATATGATACATTCAACAGAAATGTACATAATGTATTGTTGGGATGAATCTTTTTGGGATGAAATCATTGAAAGAATACTTTTGGTAATATAATTTATAGAATATATGTTTGAAAAGGAAAATAAGATTTAGAAGAAAATGTTGATGGATCATAGATGGTAGAGTAATTTTATAGAAAAATGGTGGAATGATAATTCATTCGAGTTCAGCGATCATGTTTTGAATAAAATATATATATGGAAAAGTATAATGTGATTTAGTAAAAATATATTGTTAAGTGTGTGGTTCATTAGACCATATGAAATATTAGAGAATGTTTTATTTGTTTCCTCTCATGAATTCCTTCCTATGATTTTTATCTTCTACATGAGGTATTTCATGTATTGATTTTAATAATGTATATTCTTGATGCATTAATTATTTTAGGTGGTGAAGTAGTTTATTAAGATGAAAACCAATCTTATAAGGAAATGAAAGTATAGATTCCTTATCACATAGAACAATTGTTTCTAAATAGAGTAATTTTTTAGGTTACTGTTTTGTGAAAAACATATGATTTAATATCAAACATGGGAGTCATAAAATCATTTAAAGGAAAAATGACCAAACATTTAAAAGTAATGAATAAAAATACAAGGAAACAATTTACAAAATGTCGGAACAATAATAACACAGGTAATGTATATATAAGTCACATTTAATTATTATTTATTTTATTAATTAGATATTTATATATTTATTTATTAAAAGAAAATTAGGTTTTTTATATGTCAAAATGGAAAATGATTATTTATAACAATTTTGGCATTTAATGCATTATAGAGTTTTATTTAAAATATTTATATTCTAATTATAGATATTTATTTTAAAAAATTAACTTAAATTTTTAATTATGCATGATATAATTAACTTCAAATGAGTAAATGATAATTTTCTAAAATGTTTGACTTTTCAATGAATAGTGAGAAGGCATATTTTTATTGAAATTTATATTTTAATTTCATGAAATTAAAATTTTTCACTTAGTTATAATGGATTCATAGAAACATTTATTCAATAACATTATTAAATATCCAATTATTGAATTTGTAATGAATTTTATAAATTAATTTTCTTTGAAACCCATTTTATATTCATAAAAATTTAGAAAAACAATTTCTTTATTGTGTTTTCATGATTAAAATTTCATTAAATTATCGCACTTGTGTGAATTTAAATTGATAAAAATGAATTAACATTTGTATTAATAATTACAAAAATTAGTTAATATGTTTAACATAATTTTATTTCATAATTATGAGTAAAAATAGTAATAGTTTATTACTACAGATAAGGATAGAACATGTTTAATGTGGGTTAAACATAAGTGATAATGGTTAAAATGATCTATAAACTTCTATATATTCTATTTTATAGTTATATTATGACCATATATCATCTAATATTCTTATTTTGTCCATTATAGAGATATGTTTCATACATAATATTTTATTATATTTTATTCTTTAGTAAAAAACTACATGTCTCAGCTCACCCACTAATAAAATGAAAACCATTATTCTCTCATATACACACATAAAGAGCTTTTTCATAATCCAATAACTTCACAAATAACTTAATTAAGTCATTTCCCTTGCCTTGAGGGCTCCATTTTTATCAGAACACTAACTTAGGATGGCTTTATGTATAATCATTTGAGGTTGTATGAAATATATATATATTTATTAATTATAATTGTTAACATTATTTGTTCTCCACCTCCATTAAATATTCATCAACAATGATAAATTTTATTACAATTATCTTCTATATACGATTAATTCTTTTGATTCATAACCTATATCATTATATATATTCTATGAAATTATAAAATAAACCATTATTCATTTGTATGACGAACTACTACCACACAAAACATTGGAATTCGTTTTCCATCATCACAACTCTTGGGTAGTTATAATGATATATTTAATACATATATATGATACTCATGAAACAATGATCACTATTGAATGATAATATTTCATCTTGTTTCTTATATTCTCATCCATTTGAAAATAATAATGCAGTTCATTAATTTATATGTATTAAAACCTATATGAATTGATGTGATTCATCCTTCTTGACCACATAAAATGGATAATATATTTAAAAATATTTCATGAAATATTTTGATATTTTTTATAATAATCATTCTTAATAATAATATTATATTAACCTCGTTTCCCCCATGATCCTGGGAAAATTAAAATGTTACTCATGCATACTTTTGACCAACTCTTTGAAAGATGTAATATAATACCATTTTCATTAAATTAACTAATTTTGGTTTTAAAATAATTATTATTTTAAAACATATAAATATTATTCAGTGATTATTATTTTGTATTTGATTACATCATATTCAACATTCCAAAAGTATTTTAGATATATGTGTTTAATATCATCAAAACTTTTAATGTTAATTTAACTGATTGAGTAACTGTATATAAAAATTTAGTAAAAAAAATTAATGTATTAAAAAACATGAAAACCATTATCATTCATATAAGTAATTAAAATTATTTTGTTATATATAATGATATGTAATTTGTGGGATGAGAAAATCTCAATGTAATGGATTCATTACATTAAAAATATCATTTTAAAATTTTTAATTATTTTAAATCTAAATCATTTTCTTCCATTAACATATTCCTTAATAAAATTTATACATATATTTATATATTTTAAAATGAATTATAAAAACCATTTTAAACTATTTAATTTTTTCATATGAATTAATAAAAAAAATTATGTGTTTTATATGGAATTGTTTCATGAAAAGGAAAATGAATTGTATTTTTTATCATATATATATTCAATTGTTCTTCTGGACTCCATAAGAAATATTTTATGTGTGGATTTCTTTACAAAAAACTCATTTTTTTCATTTGAAAACCTACCATCCACTTGTTTTTTTTTTGTTTTCAAAAAGGTTTAAGAATTAATGGATTTGTTAATATTTATAAATATTTCTTTATTGGGGAAAATAATAATTTGATATTTATGATAATATAAATGAATGTTTTAATGAATTATGTGTTTTTCATAGTTCTTGGGAATTTTTCATAATGATGGGTTAGACCAAAAATGGACGTGATATCAGGTGTTTCTGATTTACGACATGATTATGGGTTATATGGATATAACTCACTATTGAATTTTGTATGGGGAGGGAGTTAACAAGTTGGTATTCATTTAAGAGAATAATTTAATTTCCTATATAGGATATTCCATTTCTATGAGTTATTGTAAAACTTAAATAAAAATGATTTCCTTAATTACATATATTATTAATTTATTCCATCTTAGTATTTAAATATAATTATTATTAATTCACATATAAAGATAATTAGATTATGATTAAAATAAATTTATGCTACTTATTATATGTGAAATATAATTTATTTCATGAGTTTTTCATTATTTCAAAAAAAAATATCTGTGTTTTATTTTCTCATTATCACTTCTTATGAAATGTTTTATGAAAATATTTTAGTAGATATATTGATTTCACGGGTAATGAATTGTTTATTTTGATGGAAAAGTAAATTATTATAAATAAAAAAGTTGATAATATTCTTGGAATAAAAGGTTTCCCAATTTATTTATATTCCTCATTGATCTTTTTGTTCACATACCACACTTTCTAAATTTTTTCATCGGTTTTATAGATGTGTAGGGAGAATGAATAGTTCGAGATTAAAATTGTGAATATATATCATAAAAAATGTAATGAATTTTAGATATTCTCTATTGTAGATAAAAATTATACTAAGTGTTATTCCATAATATATTATGTAATATTTTGTTAGGTAAGGTTGATGACCCTTTTCTTCAAAACACAAAACCTAAAAGATTGTCTAAAATGAATGAAAATCAATTATTCTCTAATGAATCATTTTTATCAACCATTTAAGTTCATGTCCTTATAACATTACAATGGTTGAGGGTTGGCTTTTCATAAATGGAAATTAGAGTGGGTATGTTATTCTATATTCATTCACGATTTATGTGAAACCTTTATATAATGGGGTTTATATGGAGTAGCAATGTGTGTAACCTGTTACTGCATTTTTCATCATTGTGTAGATATAATGAGAAATATTTCCTAGTGTAATTATCATTGATTTATGTATGGGTGTGATAGTAACCGATGAGTTTTTATTTTGTTATATATATATTTATAATCAATTTTTATGAGGGTAATGGGATTGGGTAATGGATTCTGGGTTTCCTTGGGATAGTTGAGATCAATAGGTGATAGTTTATTTTTAGGACCTGATTTAGGATTTATATTATATATTGTATATTATATAGAGTTAAATAGTTATTATTTTTGATAATGACATTGGAGATTAAACAATTCTCCATGAGGAAGAGTTCCTTTCCTTCATAGGCTTAGGATGTATTTTGAAATATGATGGTATCCCAACAAAGAGACATTATCCTAGAATGCTAATGCCTTATATATAGTAAACATGGGTAAAAAATAATATGATATATATGTAACATGAATTCTATTTTATTACATCATAACTAGGAGTTTCAGATGATTTGGATATTTTGGAATTCACAAATTGGGGTACGTTTTTCATACTAGTGGTGTCCAACTTGCATAGAATGTACAATCTAAATATCATCCATTTTAGCCAATAATTGATGGTTTATAACTCTGTTTATCATGATTTGTTTTGGAATGGAAAGGTATCATAGGGATATGTTTTGGGTGCATTATGATGATTGCTAAACATTAGTAGTATTTATTCTTAGTGATTGTGGTTTTTTGTAAAATCACATGCCATGGTGGAAAAATATTTAGCTACACTCTATTCACATGGTAGGTGAAAAAATATGAATTGGTCACTTCCTTATATGGAATCATAGTGAATAAATGGGAATCCACATCAACTAATTGTATTTTGGAAATTTTCATTTGGATTAATCAGAAAATCTATGAGTAATATATTTAGATGTAGGAGCGACATGACATAGGGTGATAAGTCGAGATGACATTTGTTAATGTCATATGGTCACTATAGATCATTCTATATATGAGGTTAGTAGAACTAAAATAAATTTTGGTTTATTTTGGAAATTTTTCCCTTGTAGGACATTTGTAGGTGCCTGTATATTGTGATTGGTTTTAATAACTATAGTTACATGAATACTCAGATGTTGATCAAAGGATTACATTGCATCCCAATATATATGAAAAAGGATAAGTTAAAATATTAATGAGTGGGTTAAAAATTTATTTTTTACATTAAATATGGTTGTTTGTGATTATAAATATATTCCATGTGTGAGTGAGAGACAAAACATTTCACTTTGGTTCAATGTGGTTTTTATGTGGAGGCATGGTGGATTTTTGAATCTGGATAGATGGCTCTGAAAAGGTGTACCTATCTCTACCAGTATTTTTATCCCAATCCAGGATGTATTAAACATATATGTTGTCTCTACTAAGAAACCTGAGATTTTTATTCCATACCACTGTGGGGTCCATATCGCAAGAGTTTCTCACCACCTCTTTGATGACAACCTCATCTTCTTGATTAATGAAAACAAATATTCTTTCAGAGGCATCAATAATATCTTGTATGTGTATATATATTGAATTATGAAAATTTTTAACATGAAATAGGTGGGGTCAACAAACCTTCCTTTTAAATGTATAGGTGAAGGGAACCTCATGAATCAATCTTGGTCTTTAAAAGCAAGATATTTCCATGGTCTGCCTGGGTGACCCCATCTCCCCTAGAAGGATCTTTTTCATACATTATGGAATTATTATTACCAATATCATTTACCATATTAACAACTGGAAGAATTGGTTCCTATCATATGGAGGTAAAATCACCCTAGTTAATTGTTTCCAATCCTCAATTCCCATGCATATTCTGTCAACCCTCAAGGTTCCCATGTATATTATTAAGTAGATATAGTGTAACATGAATAGAAATATTTTGGATTCTCATGGGGTGGGGAAATGATGTGGGTCCTCTTTAAGAAAACATGTATGTATGAATAATCATTGGGGAATTGATGTTTTGGATATGGGGTAGGCCATAAACTACCTATAGGGAAGTCTATCTTGGGAGGCTATCGGGGGCCACTCTCTTTGAGGACAGTTTATTAGAGGGATATATGGATTTGGTTCATGAGATTATCGATGAAAAACCACATTCTTGTGGAACTCTCTTTGCAGTTATATCCCTATGATTAATGATCATTCCCATGGGATCTTGGAAGTGGGTGATATCAACTTTTGGCAATGCAACTAGGGGTGGACTATTGGATATCCTAGGCTACTCTACACTAAGAAAATCATTTAAGGGGACCTGTTCTCATCCACATTTAATCCAAGAGATCCACAACCCTACCCAAAATTACTATTTGACAAATTTAGGAAATATGACCCACCAGAAAAAGGAATCTTCATTGGATCCACAAATTGTAGGTTCTCGACGAAGTACTACAAATAGGCGATTCTCTAACAAACCGAAAGTGACCCGTAGAGAAAAAATATATAGTTCAATGATATTCAAACAATATATAATTTAATTCTGAGGATAATTGTTTATAATTTACTCCCTACAAAGATGGTGGTTAAATGGATGATTGATAATATTTCTTCTAAGTGCATATTCTATTTGTCTCCTTCATAGGATTCTGTTCTGCACCACTTCTTATATGTGGTATGTTGGGCCTGACATTGGGGGACCAAGATGAGTTACTGTCTCCCACAACAGTAGTGGAATCACCTAATACATGTTTCCAGAACTAGTTCCATAGATGCAACAAAAACAAGGTGGAGGCGAAAGCTTGGAAGATCTTATTGGAGTCAGCTTGTTGGTGTATCTGACAAGCATGGAACTATACTTGTCTTGGTCCTCCTCCATATATTATGGCTCAGCTAGTGAGGTTCAAGTGTCTTTAGGATGATCTTTATGGTCTCCCGATGTAGCGGGAGAAGGAACCCTCCCTCGGGCATTGACTCCTCAGTATCATCTCCTAAGGACTGCTTAGACCCAGAAAAATTGACATTTGGTTCATTCATCCCCTCACACTGATGCTCTCGTTCTCAAAATTGATGGTGCATGCACCCACGGTTTCATACATGACCATGGTGTGGATGGTGACATTATTTTTTTAGTTCTCTTTCCTTTTAGTGCCATCTATGGGAGTTGTAACTTCCTAAGGGTGGAGGAAATGGCCATGATTAATTACCATTATCTATATAGAGAGAAGAACATCATATTTTCACCTTTGGATATGAGTATGATAATATTTTGGATCTCTCTCATTGGAACCTCAAACTCTCCAAGGATGATCAATTACCTGATCCACAAGTGTATAGCTCTTCTCTCCACAGATATGGACATCTTTAATATGTGGCAAGAACGAAATAATTTTGGTGATTTATTGGCTACCATGGCCACCTATGATCACCACCCAATTGATTGTTTTACCTTAGTTTCTCTTCAAGAGTTGGTGTGACACATGATATCAAGAATTCTACTAGTTTTCATTTATTTAGATCACCCATGATATATGGTCTCCATATCTACATTTAAAAAAAATATTTAGTTTACATTGAATGATCAAGTGATACTACAAGAACTATATTGTATAAAATAATTAGTTATAAACAATTAATAGGGGTGTGGATAATGATTGAGTTTTGGGCCTATGTAATATGGTTGTGTAGTAATCAACTACCCATTATGATCTTTGGTATTCAGGGAAGTCATCTTATATAATGTCATATCATTCAAGAGTGGGTAACATGATGATGAAAAATTAATATTTTTTGATAGTGGTCCCATATATAAATAATACATCATTTTTAATATTAACATGATCCTATGACAGTTCTATTATCTTTAATAGGGGGTCATTAGTGTAAATGTATAAAAAATTGTATACTTTTATTATGATCATACTTCCATAAAAAATAAAGTTATATCATGTGGTGGGAGTATACCATAGTTGTTTATAGAATATGCTTTTTAAAACCCACTCCCAATATGGTGTACCCCTCCTAGGATGGTAATTTAAGAAGGAAGATAGTGACCCCCGAGTCCCTCAACTTGTAGGCCCCAAGTTGGCGACTAGCACCGAGGGAATGCTAAACACACAAATTAGATTCATTACCCTCTAATGGCACACATGTATAAGGAAGAGGTAAGATATAAACCCAATTACTCCCAGATAGACTAAAATATAATGTAAATCCCATGTACACACATGTACTGTCATGAAAGAACTACTACAACTAAAATGGAAAACTTCATGTACCAAATGAAAAGAAAAAACAGAAGCAATGAAAATTCCTAGATAGCTCCTATAACCCAAAACATCTATTATCCCATCTGATCTCCAACCATCTCCAAGTGAAGATAAACGGTACACCACTACCAATTCCCCGCTAGTTTTCTGCTTTCCCTGACATCGCACGTCCTAAGCATCTCACTCCAAAAAGGCATGCCCAAAACCACTTGGTCAAAGCACCACAATATGTACCCCATGCATCAAAACCACTAAGTCCATGTAACCAAAGTAACTAGGTAGTTTTGGGGGCCACCATTGCTCAGATAATGTGTATCATACGTCAGGTATTATACCATAAGACATTACAGCCCATACACCGTTTAAGGATCCTCAATCCATCTCAACCTATGCACATTACACCTATAATAGTCCAAGGGGAAATATAGCTATAATATATATGTGTTAATAACAACAAGAAATTATATCTACATATAAACATATATGTAGAAAACTAACTATTGTTTCAACTAGAATAACTAACTACCAAGATAAGTGAGTCGGGCCAATGGGGGTTGTCAGCTATCCATCCTCCCCACAGAATATTAGGAAAAACACACCCTAGGGATCAAAATCCCAAGGTTGTTAGTTTCCCTAACTGATGGGGTGGAGTATCATATGGAAACACAAAAAGTACATAATATACCATAGCTCTCTACCACATTTTGGGAACAACCTAGCCTTGGACCAAACTGTAGCTAAAGTCACTCAGACTCCTGATACTACTGTTAAGACAATAAATCATAAAAATAAATAACCATTTAGCAAGATACATTGGATTAATTTATCCCTTATTATACATTTCACATTTTGTTAATAAATTCATTAACTATTAATTAACTATTGGTAATTCAACATTACAATTCATTAGAATCACCACCAAAGATCACAAATCCTTTAAATTGAAACCTTAGCATTGGGTCTTAGCATTCTGCAACACCATGGGTTAACATCATTTATTCAATCATTGATTAACAGTATTATCACTCTCCTACATTCCTAGTAATTATATAAAATATTCAATGCTTCCAAGAACAAGGGGATCAACCAAGTGAAGAGGTGAACTACCCATCGAATCATTGCCATAAAAAATAGTGTAGACCAATCATGCCTTGAGAAGCTAAACAACGAAAGCACGTGGCATACCCAGGGTGTCATAACCCTTTTTGGAAAAAGGGTAAGCTAGCATAGTTACCTTGATCAGTGGGGAATGTAAAGTATATAAACAATTCACAGGATTCAAAAAGAATACAATTTTGACATCCAAATCGTTTCTTCATCTCTAGTGTCGTCCTTGAAAACCACATCCATAAACCAATGCATCTCTCCACTCTAGGAATCAAATTCTTCCAAAAAAAGCAGTCCTCCCTACCCCCCTAACTCACAACATCCTTCATGAAAATAAAAACATACAAGAAAAGAAAATAACAATGCAAAATGTCTCTTGGCACTATATAAGGTATTCTGCCTTCACACGCAATGAGCTATCATGTCTCCCAATCAGAAGGCAACCGTCCTTATAAGAAATAGTGTAATCCAAAACCCCGCAAGGAATGAACTTTTTTTGATCAACCACATCTTTAATATATCATGAATTAGCCGATTCACTATTAATTGGTCCAAATATAGGAAACCTAAATAGAAAGCTATAAAATCTATCACAAATTAATTAAACATGATTACAACATCCATTTGATTCCCACAAAATAAAAAATGTAATAACCAAATTCATTTACATGATTCTGTATCATTGACAAATTATTACAACTTTTCCTAGTTTTAATTATTCACCAATTTCATTAAAGAACAAAAATGTAATTAATGGAAACATAGATATCACACTATGTAGGAAAACAACATGAAATAACATACGATCGATACAAATTTATTTATCTGTTTCTAATATTTTTTATTCGATTGTTATCACGTGGCTAAATCATGCTAACTCTACGATTACACATAAACCATTATAGAAGCAATGAATCCCCTACCTGAAAAGGATCATGATTTTCTTTACATGATAATGATTTGAGAAACATAGCATGATCTCCTTATCTGTAACAATTTAATCTACATTCGGATGTTGCAGCACCACCGTATAAAAATCAAATGAAACTACATTAGAACAATGGAGATCATAATCCATATCATTGAAAATGGAAAAGGGATAATATTGATTGATGAATATCCAATAAAAAAGGTAGATCTTACTTAGGATTGAATATAGATTGGAAAAAGAAGCGTGGAACCGATCCAAGACTTTGGAATCCTGAAACATTGAAGAGGGATGCATCCATGATGTCTATAGTCAAGTGGGGGTGAACTCCAGATATAGGGTTTTAAAAACTAGAGTAGATGGCTATAATGAAAATACCTAGTAGTGGGGATGTACACAACATGTACCTACCTGTCATGTCGTGTACCACCTCATGGTCAACTTAGGAAAAAACACAGGTCACCTATGTATATAGTTTTATTTTTATGAAATAGAAAATGGAACAACTCATGTCACGCTTGGTCTCATCATGTATCACCCATGTTTCCATCTTCTCATGACCAGAATCCTCTAGACTTTCTCTGATCCTTCTTCGAGCACCTTGGTCATTGAAAACACGTAAATGGTTGATCCACATAGATCATGGATCTTACATAAGATACCTCTAAAATTATTCTCATACTTGATAATTCAATACCATCACTGAGTGGAAACTAATATGGGGTTGTCCAAATAACCACCCTGTGATATACCTCACATGGATCAGGCCACCACTGGATCTTACCCACATCAAATGAATTATGCAACACATTGCAGAAACCACATCCAACTCCTAAACACTCTCCCTGGGGAGATACCTTTCAATGAGATCAATCAAAAAAAGAAACAAAATAAAAACTCATCATAGACAAGAATGGTCTAAAACCATAAAAATAACATCATTACATTGAAAGAGCTAAACATAAAACATCTTGGGATAATGAGCATGTTTCTGAAACTCATGTTCCAAGGTACTATCCTCCACACCACCTTTTAACCACACGATAGGAACCAAGGGAATAGAAGACCCATATAACACCTTCTACTTATGGTCCTAGATCTCCACAGGCCACTCCTCAATAGTCAAATAATATTCAAGGTTAATATATCTCCACTCGATGACATTAGAGTCATCATGAAGACAAAAACGAATCTAAAAACATTAAAAAAATAATTTATCTTGCTCATATGTAGGTGAAGTGCTACTTGATAGGATAGGGATAAAACATCATCCACACCTCCAAAGGACCAAAAAACAACGGATAAAGGTTACTAACACATCCAAACATTCACATCCCACAATGGAGTGTCACCATTAGAAAAACATGATTCCAAACATAAAACACTAAAGGTATCCAACATTGATAAACATATTTTTTATGGTGATCCAGTGTTGCCTTAATCCTATAGAAAATAATTTGAACCATCTCTATCATATTCTATACTCATTTTAACCCACAAATTACCAACTCTATGGCCCTAATCCATCACATTAGAGAACATAAAGGTTGGCCATACAAGGATTTAAATGGGTCCATACTGATGGTGGACTAAAATCTATTATTGTAAGAAAACTTCACCAAGTGTAAGTGCCTTTTATAAAAACCACAAAATACTAGGAAACAAGAATGCATCATGAATTCAATAGTATTTATAGTTTTCTTTATTTAACTATCCATCTGCACATGAGAAGTATTGTTATCACATAGCTAAGAACCAAAAGCATGCTACAGACATCTCAACACCCTAGAGGTAAAACAAGGATGGAAATAGGAAATGATAGTCCTTACGAATCTGTGGAGTCTTAACACCTCCTCCAGATATAGCCTCAAAAAATACTCCATTGAGCTCAACTCATTGATCACTATGAAGTCAGATGATTTTATTAAATGATCCACTACTACACAAATTGATTCATGGCCTACCTAAGATCGAGTTAAACAAATAACAATGTACATTGAGAAGTCCAACCACATCCACTGAGAAACAACTAATCACTGGAGATAAACACCGAGGACATGGTGCTCGGTTTTCACCTTTTGGAAGACCAAACATTGAGACACAATCATCACTATATAACGCTTTCGCTCTGGCTATTAAAATTGTCTCCTCAAGTCTTGGTACATCTTCCTTCATGACATGATGCACCGCTAAAGTAAAATTATGTAACTCTCTGAGAACATTCTCACACATCACCAAAAGAACCAAAAGACAACCTCGATACAGAACCCGGTGTTTTTCATCTTCATACCACCCATTACAGGCCTCATCACAAACGTCTTGGTCTGTCAAGATATAAACCTCTAGATGACCCTACTGGGACTCTTCCAACTACAGCACTTTAGATGACTGCACTGTAATATGAAAAATTAAACCACTTTCCCCAACCATCTCCCATATCAATATAAAATGTGGAATTTTTTTCATCACTCTCCAAAAATCACTAAATTTATGAACTCCATCACTATGTGACTTGTTACTCAACACATCAACTATAAAATTCTTCTTTCTCTATGTATTTGAGATATCAAAGTCGTATTCCTATAATAACTCCATCTAATGATGCTACTTCATGTTTATTTCATGCGGGGAGATAACATATCTTAGGTTCTTATGATCGGTGAAAAACAAAATGTGCTCCCCAATGAGGTAATGTCTAAAACAATTTAGAGAAAACACCACAAATTCCAACTAAATATCATGGGTGTAATAGTTACATTCATGGGGATGAAAATATTGAGGCCCATAATAAATGAACGATCTCTTGTGAATCAGAACATAGACTAACTCCAGATGCAAAGCATCATTGAAAAACACAAAATGAACTCCCTCTACTAGAAGATAAAGAACCAGAGAAAAAAAAACGTCTTCTTCAGATACTCATTAGATAACTAACACTGAAAATTAAACATGATTCATAATTCTTCATGGTCAATGATGTTATAAGAGTCACAACCAAATAGAAATCTACTATGATCCTCCGGTAGTATCCTGTGAGGCCAACGAAACATCGCACCTATGCCACTATATTGGGGGCACCCCAACACACAACTACTTATATCTTCAAAAGATCTACTTTTACTTCAAATTGGGACACTACATACCCCATGAAACAAACTTCTCAAGCACAAAACTCACACTTTTAAAAACAACAAAAATAGCAGAGGTCGAGGAAGAACTCCCAAAACAGAAAGAAAATTCTCTACATACTCTTCCTTAGATGCAGAGTACATAGGTATCTCATCAATAAAAACCCCGATGAACATATATAATAACTCCTGGTACCCAGTGTTCATGAATCCATAAACATAGCCTGAGCGTTCTCCACGCCAAAAATTAATAGAACAAACTCATAATTCCCATGATGGCATCAAAAATCAATCTTTGGGATATCCAGATCCTTCACATGCATCTCATGATATCCTGATCTCAATTTTGTCATCACCAACAAACATCAACCCTTCATATGACTGAATAAATCATCAATCTATGTAAGAGGATTGATATTTTTCAATGTTAATTTGTTTATGTCAAGATAATCGATACAAAACCACAAACTACCATCTTCCTTCTACATAAACCAAACTGGTGCACCCCACGATGACAAACTCAGCCGATCAAAACCACACTATAATAGACTATCGACCTCTCTACCAAGATCATGTAACTCAGATGGGGAAATCCTATATGGATACATAGATATTATAGAATCTCCGAGATAAATCTCTATCCCAAACTCAATATCTCATCAAGATGATAATGCTGCAACCACATCCAGAAGGACATCTGTGTACTCTTCTATGACCCTAGGAAACACCATCTGTTAAACCTCAGATGAACATATAATCTTCTCATCCATCATTGCTGGAAATGATGGAACACTCCTCTGACTCATCTTAGGGTCTCACTCTGCAAAAAACGTTGTTGGATCTTCATCATAATCAATGAACACCACATTCCTCTTAAATAAATTCACAATAGCCTACACTGAATACAACCAATACAAAATGAAGATGAAATCATATGGTTATATCCAAAAAGATAGAAAATATCCCAAATGTCATTGTTGAACCATCACTACCTCATGAACCCAACATACATCAAAAAAGTCATCTCATCCACCATCAGGTGTAGTCTACTCCAAGGGCTCTGGAAGCATCTCCACCTCAACTCCCAAAGAATGGAATAATATGTTTATATGGAGTGTTCCACTCATGAATGAAAAAATCACACTCCAAATTAGAAAACAAGAATGGGGTACCTCGAATAACGTGTTTCTCTCATGGTGCTTGCAACACTAAAGCATGAAGCATATCATGACCTACTCTGCAACTTCTCTGACCGTGATGATGACCACCACCATAGTCGCGCTCTTCACTCTAAGGATGAGTTTCACCACAGGGTTTTCCTTTTCTTTCCCCATATACTTTCTTCTGATCCAAATCTAATTCACCTTGATGATACTACATCAACTAGAGATTCCTCAATGAGGAACATGGAGAGGAACACCATTTTCATGATGATGACTTTAAAAGTTTGTGAACTATCAATGTTGATGGCCTCAGCCACCAAAAGATAAACAACTTCCAGATCTATTGGCATAGGCCCCTGGGCCACTACCCCCTAGTGAAATGAGATGCCAAGGGTTGGGACCTTCCCCTAGCCAAATAGAAAGGCTTATGCCCAGAAAACATAGATCCCTGGACTAGTGCTCTACTTCAGGAAGAATCATAATGACTCTCATCTCATGAAGAACCAGTTCTGGGTAACGTCTTCTTGATGAACTCTACCCTCTTCAAAACCACATGATATTTATTCATCATAAATGGTGTGACCTGTGGAGGGGGTCTCTAGGTGAAAAGCCTCATCTAAATTCCTCACAATGGCCTAATTATCAATAAACATGTCTGAAGCATATCGAGAAAGGATCCTAAACGAAAATCCAAAATATCACACATTGGAGCTCCCCTGTTGAGAGGTATATAGCTCACAGTGATTGGATGCCTTTGAGACAAAAAAACTGATACTCAACTATGATCTTGTCTTGGAATTCCTCCCATGATATCATTAACATCTCGCCATCCATGTGGAACATGTACCACCACTACCTCACTTCCCCACACAACATAGTCACTACCAAGGACACCAAGTTCTCTTTCCGAGCTCCGATCGAACTGAACGCTATCTCAATCTCTTCTAAATTCTCTTATATGACTACATTTGAAATGGATCCCTAGTACATCTATAGACTCTAGGGATGAAACACTTGGAGTTTCCTTTTCCAGGGGTCATCACCATCAACCACCACTCTACATTGATCTACTTGTGCCGCCTTCTAGACATCTTCTCTGCGAACCTATTGAGGATGTTGACCTAGTGAAAAATATTCCAAATAACAAACAGTTAGATCTCATAAAACCGGAATATGAAAGACTCATCATTAATTAATTAAATGTTTCTTTACTTAATTTTTGTAATCATATCCCAAGGACTACACTTTCAAAAATAGGTGAAATGAAAAATAATGAATGATCCTTTCCTAGGTCTCTACATACAACAAGTATCACCTCATTTAGTATACACTGTATGCATAATGGTACATTCATTAGATCATATGTGTACCTAAGTACCTATTTTGAGTTGTTCCCTAGTGTTTACGACGCTTTCCAAAAATTGCTGACACTTTTACCCTACCAACCCATGCAACCTAGAATGTCCCTAACTACAAACCTCATCCTATCCCTCAACCATTCTATGATACCACACTTTCAAGAACCCCTCCCCATAAGGTGTACCCCTCTTGGTCTGGTAATGTGAGATGGAATATAATGACCCCCCAAGTCCCACCTCCAATAGGCCTCGGGTTGGAAACTAACACTACGGGTATAGTAAACACCCAACTGGGAGGCATAAACCTTGAATAGAACACATGTAGAATAGAGAGATAAGATATAAATAGTTATACACATAATCAAAAATGAAATATAATGAAAATACCATGTACACATATGAAATATAATTCAAGAACTACTACAAATGAAAGGGAAACCTACAACTACTAAATGAAATTAAAAACAACAGAGACCATGAATCCCAAATAGCTCCTATATCCCCAAGCTAGTGGTAATGTGCCTGACCTCCAACCTTCTCCATGTTACCTCAAAAATAGTGTAGATATATGTAGGGTGAGTATAATAGTATGCTTAGTGTAATCCTTCCTATATCCTCTCTTATAAATGAAAAGAAATCATGCTAAAGCACAGTGAAAAAAAAGTAAAAATAAATCATCACCAAAACATGTATAATATGTTCCCTTCCTCACCATGGATACAACGACCAATTATCTCATACAAGTGTATATAATAAAATAATGAATATCAAGGGTATCCCACTACCACTTCCACATTTTTTATCCACTTTTTCCATCATCGCATGTCTAAAGAATCTCTCTCTTAAAAGGCTTTCCCCAAAACACCAGGGAGAAGCTCCACAACATGCTCCTCATGTACCACAATCACTATGTCCACATATACAATGTTACTATGTTTCTTCAGGGATCCACCATATCCCACATAACATGTATCCTACGATGGGAAATATACATCAAGCCATTACATTCCATACACCGATTAAGGATCCTCAATACATCATAGCCTAAACACATTAAACCTATAGTAGTACATGTGTAACTATATATATATGTGGGTGAATAAAAACAATCCAATATAGCCTTTTAAACACATATATGGGGAAAATTTACTGATGTGTGTATTAGCATAAGAATATTCAATGAGAAAAGTGAGGTGCCGAATGGGGTAGTCATCCATCCATCCTCCCACCATAATGTTGGCGAAAATTTTCCTTAGGGAATAGAATCTTCAAAGTGTAAGAATCCCTAAATGATGGGTGGAGTAACTTGTAGAAACACAAAAATAATATAATATACTATATCTCATAGCCATGATATAGTCATTAACTATTCTTACACGCAACTATCGCTAACGTCTTTCGAACTCCCAATGGTTACTGCTAAGACTAGGTATCATATAAGCACAAAACCATTTAAAGAGATACATTGCATTAAATTATCCCATTTTAATAGTTTAACTTTTCGTTAATTAATTCCTTACCAATTAATTAACTGTTATTAATTCAACATTACATTTAATTAGATTCCCCCCCTTATATTCATTGTTCCTTTATATTGCAACCTTAGTATTGAGTCCAAGGAAGAATTAACCCCATGGGGTAACATTATTTCTTCAATAATTAATTAATAGAATTATAACATTTTTATATTCCAAAGAATTACAGAAAAAATAATAATCTATCTATAAAAATGGGCTCGAAAGGGTGAGTAGGTGAACTACCCGTAGAGCCTTTTCCACCTATAGAAAGAGCATAGACACATCATCCCTCAAGAATCTAAACATGAATTCAAGTGGCATACACCATGTGTCTTTATCAGTTTTGGAAGGAGGGTAAAAAAAATTAGCTACCTTGAGCAGTGTGTAAAGTAAATAAGATAAAAAATTAACAAGATTCCATAAGAATGCATCATTCACATATATCATGTTTCATTATCTCTAGTGTCCTCCCCAATAACCACATGAATAAACTGATGCGTCTCACCACTCTTAGGGACAAATACATCCACAAAATGGGCCTCCCTACCCCTACATTTCACAACATCTATTTGGGATCATAACACATCAAAAAAATCAACAAATAACAAAGAAATTGTTCTCTTGGCCTTAAACAGGGCCTTTAGCCTTCACACGCAATGAGCTCTCATTGCAGCAAAGCAGAAGGCACTCGACCTTATAATAAAGAATGTAACCCAGAACCCTATAAGAAATTAACATTTATCGATTAAAAATTTCTTTAATACATTTTGAATTAGCCATTTCATTAATAGTTAAATCAATATTTGGGAAATGTAAACAACAAGTTATCGTAGCTATCAAAAATTAATTAATCAATATTAAAACCTTAATTTATTTATTATCAACTCATGAAAACATCAACCGGATTCAATTAAATGCATCATTCTCTGTGAAAAATAATTTAAATTATTCCTAGTTTACGTTCTTTTACATTTTCTATGAATAAAGACATGATAAAAAATGAAAATAGAGATATCACACTATCTATAAAAATAAGAGGCAATTACATTATGTTGATATAAATTTAATTATCTAGTTTGAATATTTATTAGTTAAATTCTATTGTTATATTTTTTCTAAATCATGCTACTCAATGACTACACATAAATAATTAGAGAAGAAATGAATTCACTACCTAGAAAGGATCAATACATTAATTACATTAGAACAATCTATTTAAAGAATCATGACCTCCTTACCCACAACAAATTCATCCACATGAGGATGTCGTGGAAAAACTACATCAGTAACATCCAAACCAAACTCCCTTATATCCATAGAGATCAAACACCACATCATGGAAAAGTGAAATGAGAGAATAAAGAACAATGAAAACCACATAATGGAGGTTAATCTTACCCTGAATTTATGAAAGATATAAGAAGGAACCGGGGAACCTGTCCAAGATGAAAAAATCCACAAAGATTAAAGATGGTGGCATCCAGGTCATCTGGGGTTTGGATCGGTGCACTCAAGGAGTGGGGTTGGGAAAACTTGAGAGGCATGGTGTCTTTAAAATACCCTACAGTGGGGTGGTACATGAGGTGTACCTCAACATCACGTCTTTTACCGCTTCGAGGATGACTTATGCTAAAAAATGTGTTGCCTCACTGCTCAGTTTTATTGTTATAGAACATGTATATTACACATCATTTCCCAGTTGTCCACATCATGTGTCCCCCATGTTTCGAGATTCTCACAACCAATATCTTCCAAACAATATTTATGCCTTCTTTGAGTAACTTGGCCTTTGAAAACACGTAATGGTTTGATCAATGGGGATCTGAGACCTTAAAATGATACTAATTTTAATTGATTTTATTAAATTTATGTTCTTACATGTCGCATGACCTAAATAGTTATTTGTTACTATTTTTAATTAGTGATTGGATACATGAAATAGTGTTATGATTATTAAATGACCAATAAAATTATTTTATTATCAATCTATGATGGTTATATTGGTTGAATACATTTGGAAATTTATGGGTGCGGATTTTATGCAATAGCATAGTGGAATGATCATGTATTCTTGTTAGAAAATTGATTTGTAGGGTGACCCATAAAATAAAATATTGGTTCTCATTGGAAGAATACAAATCTGGGTAATAATTTGATTCTCCCTAACTTGTATGGCTAATTTTTTGTGGTTCAGTCTTGGTATATTGTTAATAAATTTCCCAAACTAAAATATATCACAATAGTGATGATGTGTTATCTAATTAGAAAGATGCAAGCAATGTTATCAAACTGTAATATAATTTTTTTTTCAATGTTAAATCTGAAATTGGGGATTTCAAAGTATTTCAAAAAATATTAATAATATAATATCATATTAAGAATATTAAATATTTTATATATTAAAAATCATAAAAATCATATAAAAATATCGCTTAATTGTAGAAATATTAGAAAAGCTTTGATCATTAGAAACACCTTTTATCATTTAAAAATTTTATTATCAAATAATATTAATCAATTATCACTCAATTTCCTTCATGTTAAGAACTTTATTTCTTATAAATATTATAGAGACCCCAAATATGAGTGTATATCCACTTATTAAAGTGATCAGATTACCCAAAGACCTCTAAGATTCCAAAAAATATTAAATTTTTAATATTCTATTGCAACACATCGCAAAATTAATTTAAACCATGAATGAAACCTATTTACTATAATTTATTTCAAAAAAATTAAAAAATCAAATATTGTGGATTCACGAGATTATAGGGACCTCATTCAATCATGAAAACTGATTCCATAAAAACATAATTTGAACACATTGATGTATGATACTCAAAATAGAGCAAAAATCATATCTACACTGCCACCAACACGTGGAGTTAATCCCTTAACATATTTATTACTTCATGAAATGAACCTATTATATAGAAAACAACCTCTACTATTTTCCATTACCACCTTCTTATTATCCATTTCTGTTAAGGGAAGAATAAAATGTATAGGGAAATGAGGTGAAAGATTTTCTATTGTATATACTGACTTAAATATTTCCCAAATTTAGACATCATACCTATTGAACCATATTGTAATAAATCGATTAATTTTGTTTTAAAACATTATCTCTATTAACCCAAAAATATTTAGTGCCTTTACACATGTTGGGATTATATTATTCCCTAATTATTCAATTCATTATTTTCCTAAATGAAGAGTCTCTTCATATTCCACCATCCCCAATAACAAATTTAACATCATTACCCTAGTGTCTAAACTTAGTATTCAGTTAGAAGATTCATCTTTTGATACTATTCCTTTTCTTTTTATTATCACATCATTTTATATTTCCTTTCTTGAGTTATTCAAATTTTGTTGAATTTGTTTAAATTCTATGTGATATAATATTTTTCAAAATGGTGGATTTTTTGGGCTGTAGAATGGTCGACTCATAACATATCCTATTAGAATAAATTAATATCGCAAGAAAATTGAACCTAATAAAAAATGTTTAAAAAATTTATATTTTTTAAGAAATTAATCACTAAAATAACCAATTGATTAAGGCCCATTAATATTAAAGAATTAAGTAATTTTCACAAAAAATATGCTGACACTTCAAAATTCAGAAAATGTGGAAATTTCACAAAATATAATAAATCGGACCTCACTAAATCATTTATGTACATATAGAATCTAATGTAACTATCATATTTAAAAATTACCCCCATGTGTAACACTTTTATTCCTACACAAGAGAGAACATAAAATAAATTACAAATGAAAATTCGAAACACATGGAAAATAGATTCAAAAATATCAAAATCAAGACACTCAACTACTCAAAAATGTTAATTCAAATAAATTGAATTTTTTTAATAATTTTAATTCATTAAATCTCCATTACTTTATTTATTCCTTGCCCAATGATTCCAACATTAATTTATTATCTATCTATACATGTTTTATATTTATAATAATTTTTTTCTAGACAATTTATAAGGACGCGGTAAAATTACCGAATCTATAAATTTTCACCCAATTTAGTTAAATAATATTATCTATAATGACGTATTAGAAAGGGTTATTATGAAGGTTTATGATTATTTTGTTTCAAATTCCAAAAATTTCGAGGTTTAAGGATATGGTTTGACTCTTTGTTAAAGCAACATTGTAATAATCTAGTTTCCACTTAAGCATGGTCTGGTACTATTTATTTTTGAAAAAAAATAATCATCAAAATTACATAAAAATTTATTCATGGATATTGTAAAAATTCTATAATTAAATAGAAATGATACATATATATCTTCCTAAAATTTTAAATTTATTTTTATTCTGAAAATTTATTATCTTTATTCATGGAATGATACCCAAAATAATTTTTTCAATATTTCATTTAATATTTTTCTTTTAATTTTATCCTTTCTATGTATCCCAACATAGTAGATATATTCAAAAATAAGGTATCTAATGTTTATGATTTAAAAAAATCACGCAATGTACATCAATAGCATGTTTGGGAGGGAAAATGTATTATAAGGAGCCAATCTAAAAAGTATGTTCATGGAAACAAAAGTATGAGAAACATCACCTAAATATGGTTGTATGAATAAATAAAGTTCAAAATTTTAAAATAGGCCATCAAAACATGACCATGTATTCTAGTTAATTTTTATCCAAAATTTATTGAATCTTTATGTTTTGAAATAAACATTGAATTTTATTTTTTTTAAAAAAATTATTTATCTCTCTCAATAAGTGTGGTTGTTTTTTAAGAGATGAAAATGTGGTATAAATTCTTCACATGAATGTAAATATTATATTTTAATAATTTTCATCTCATGTAATTTTGACGTCAATTCTCTTTTTTTGAATATTTATAATTTGAATCTAGAACACATGACATTTCAACATTAATTTAATACTACTTTGATGGCTCATATTTGTTATTTTTAAGAAAAAAAAATTAATTCAAAAAAGGTAATTACATTGAAGTTCACATGTTTTTTATGAAATTTTAAATAAAACAATAAAATTTGAAAATAAACCACACTGAATTTGAAGGAAAACAAATAATAAGAATTAAAAAAATAAAATCCTATTTTAGAAAAATAAATATTCTACCCCCATAATTATTTTTAATAATTCCCACAATGTAATGAAGATCAAATAAAATGTAAAAACCTTGAAGATAAAATATGGAAAAATGTTTGAATGAAAGAAACAACCAAGTTTTAATTGTTCAATTGCTACCCTAAAAAAACCCTTAATAGCATTAATTTTTAAACCTATATGAAAAAAAAAATTATAAACATATTAATTAAAAATAAAATAAATAAAAAAAAGTGAAGGGAAATGAAATTTTTTTCGCTCACCCATGTGTGTTCTAGCTTAACACTACCCTAACCCAATACGTTCCATTGGGTTATCCTAAATCCCGGGGTGGTTGTTGTTTCATCCCCATGAACCTCCAAGATAAAACATATCTAGTAATATTTATCTCGCACACCTTTTAGGATCTCCCTATGTAATATTTAATCCATTCCACATCCATGACATTATAATTCTAATGATATATTAAAAGAGGGAACCAAATTTAAGGAAAATTTCCCAACACAATATCCTGAAAATGACCAATAATGATCTTTTAAATTTTAATAATATAATGTGTTTCTCATCTAATGTCATCTTTAAAATTGATTTCTTAATTGAAATACATCGTGAAAAATAATCATCATCTATGCCATTGAAATATTCAATTTAGTACACCATTCTTTATTCTATTTTATCATTATCATAATCATTTTTGAAAAATTCAATCCACTACAAATAAATATTAAATTTATATGTATATTGAGATATAGTTAAAAAATAATTTTCAAATAAATTTGAAAAAATTTAATTTAATTATACTTCTCCATATGAATTCATTTGTTATAGTATTGTATGGAAGTGGATGAAAATTGTTTTAAAATTTTGACTAACCCCGGGTTCCTCCAAATGTTTATAAAATAGAAATCGATCAATATATTAAATTTTAAAACCTAGTTTTGACTATAATGTTTTTTAATACACTACTATTAGGTTTGGGTGTTCTAAAAATTTCAATATTTGAATGGAAATTCAAGATATAAATCCATTTGACCACTTTCAATGTGTTGAAAACTATTTTTAGATAAATTTTATTTATTTTCAAGAATCTAATTTATTTTTATACAATAATAATCTATTTTATAAATATTTTTCAATAAGTTCAATCATTTCCAAATTCTGATGAAATACACTCTAAAATTATCACTTTTTTCAATGTTTAATGTAATGGGTTTGATTTTTCATCATCACAACAAGTGATTTCATATAACATTTTATTCACAAAAAAATCATCAAAATAATTTTATATAGACTTTTGTATCACAAATGAAAATCAATTGGAAAATCATTAATAATTTCATCCATTAAATAAAAAACAATTTTCCAATTAATTTAACAACTCACCCACACAAGTTTTTTTAATTTAAAAAATGGGATTGACAAAATTTTCATTTTCTTGACGATATTTTTGCTTCGAATTTTTTTATTCATTCACTGAATCTGAAATATTTTTTTTCGCTCGGAAATTCATGCATGATATCATTCATTCCACATGGTTTCTCAAATGATCATCCATTTTAGACACCACAAATTTCTGGTAACTAGGAAAATCCTAGGAGTAGTCATTGTGATAAATAATTTTTTATTATCTTTGAATTCATGGTTAATATTAGATAAATTCAAATATAAAATAGGATTACTTCCTAAAATAAAAGAAAATTTATAGTAAGGATTTAGTGTTTTTAACCTATTCATTAATTTCTCTTTTAAAAATGTTGTATAGTAGTTACCACGGGTCTATTGAACAATGTGGTTATAGACTATGTTAAAACTATTAATTAGTTAATTTGGTTTTGTTAATGTTAAAAATATATGTTTGGATTAAATGGTTTTAAAAAAAGTTAAATAATAAAAAATATGATAAATACTAAAAATCTAAGTTAGATATTCAAAATTAGAAGCCAGACTTATTAAAAACATATTAAAGGTAGAATATTTAGACAAGCTTCTATCCTCAAACACTCTTTTTATAAATGGTTGACTAAATTTTAAAATTATATTTATCAATGTTCTATAATATGCAACTTTTTGAACACAAATATTTCTTAGATACCATAACAAAAAATTAAAATATGGGACTTAAACCCCTAATCAATGTGGAAATATTACATGAAGACATATAAGTAGGAAAAAATGAACAAAATTATTTTCCTCATTAGAAATGCATCACCAATAAAATTTAAACAATGAGAGTAACTTAATTACATTATGATGATGAGCGATATTCTATAACAAAATAGATTAAAGTGATTTCAAGAGAGAAAGGATACCTCATTAAAAAAATTATAATAATCAAAATGGTCGATTCAACACCTAGACTAGTTAGAAAACATTAAGACTATGAGTAAAGGTGTCCTAAAAATGAATTTAAGTAGTTGTATTAGTGTTGATAAAATTATGTAAATAAAATCCATTTTGATAAAACACTTTTTAAAATATAGAATGATGACATTTTCATAATTTATCTCAAAATCCTAAAATTTCCATACATGATGAAATTTAAAATAAAAAAAATGTGGGTACATAATCATTGAAATAGAATTAAAAGATATTGATAATATATTTTCTGTCAATGATTATGTTGTGAGAGGTATCAGGATAGTTGTCAGATGCTTTTCGAATGCCTGGGTGTAGTTGAAGTAGGGAATGGTTATGTTTGCACTAATGATGGAAACTAAAAGTCCATAAAATCATTGAATTTAAAAGTAATCAATATAAATTTGACTGAGAAACCATTTTATCATAATTTCATTAGCTCACATATTAATATTGGAAGCATTGGGGTTTTAAAAGAACATGGGGTGATGAGTTCCAGTCATATCATTCAGATGAAAATTGATTGTGATGACTTAGATGAAAATATAATAAAGTAATTTGGGTAATTATATACATATATGATCTACTATATCATAAATTGTTTTATATTTACTTATTTTTTTTGTAATTATTATATAAATGATAAAATCATATCCATTTGTTTATTTGAATTATCACACACATCATATGTTAGTGATCTATGTTATTATGGGTGATTCCTGAAGGGACTTCTCATGGAATGGAATTATTTTAATTTGGAGGTTTTATTATTTGTAAAATTTTATTATTGGTGGTTCTAGAGAAAATAATGGTTTTAGTGGGTATATAGATTGGTAAGAATTGTCTATCGGAAATCAAATAATTAGTTACCATTTAACGAAAAAAGTTATATAGTTAATCATATTATTAGACACTGTTAGATAGGTTTGAGGAGTAAATCATTCAGTTATTAGGAATCTAGTTAATAAAAGGAAGAGGTTAGTGGATGTAGGGGTTGAAAAATTACATAGTCATTTTGCATCATTTAATCATTGCGGTTGAAATGGGTTGGTTTCCTTTTATAGAGATGTCAGGTGGCCAATGATTTTCACTAGGTACCTTGTTGAGCATTATCTATATGTGTTTGGTATATTAGGAACCTAATATTAGGAAAATAAATATTTTAAATAGATATAATCTGGGTAATTATGGTGGTTTATAATCAATACAACCCTCATGGTTCCGGGGTTTCAGTTAGGGGAACAATTTTGGGTCTGAATGTTTCTCCTCCACTCCCCTCATTTATCCAACATTGATCCAAAATATATAGAATTATTTTATTCTTCAATAAATTTTTTTACTACCTATATATCTCTCATTTAGTCCTCCACTCCCAATTTATTTAATTTTACAAATTTTTGATTTGGGATTTTATGATGATTCAACTATATCATGGTGGAATGCCATTAAATTAAGAGGAACCACCTTGGTTGATGTTAGATAAGGATCCAAAATAATGAACAGATATTTTTTATATCATTTCAATAAAATTAAAATTTCTCTAAAGGTACATATTATTTTTATGTAAAATTAGATTTCAAATGGTTTTTTATATTATATCAGATGATGGTTGGTACACTATTAGTGGTATTATGGTTGTTCTAAGAATAATATCCACCTCATTGGTAGTGGTTCAATCATTGTTATCCTTCTAGTAGCTTATTCTTAATTTATAGTATATTGGAAAATTAAAAGATTGTTTTTTATAATTTAATATATGGTATATTAACTATGTTGAATAGTTCTTAGGTGACTTCAGACATCGTGGTTAGTAATGGCTCCCATAAATTTCTTAGTAGAAGTTAGTCAGATTATATATAAGGGTACAAGTCAATGCTTGAGGTATGGGGTTCCTGATATTACTCCTTTATTGTGTTATAAATATATTCTGAATATTATAATAATATGGTTCATGTTTATATATATTATTGAAAATAATGATTGGTTTCCTTGTGAAGGGGTAGATAGTGATTCATGTTTGGTTGATTAAATTATTTACAGTATTATATATTTATGATGTATATATTGATAGTCATGTATCCCATGTTGGAGTCATCACTGATTTGATATATGTTCCCCAAGAGTGTTTCTATCATGAATATAACTATAAAATATCATATGTAGATCAATTATTGGTAGGGAAAAAATGTATACAAAGATGAATCATGATGAGATTATGACATGATATGGGAAATCTAATATGAGGCACTAGTATCGGGGGGAATTTAAGAGTGTCTCGGTTTAAAACAGTATATTGTTCATTCTCTAAATTAGTGATTAAAATCCACTAACAATATCAAAATTGACACTCCAAACTATATTTTCATTATATATAGCCATCAATGGCTATGAAATCCTAGTTATCCGGTGAGATTCCTATGGAATAGGACCATGAAATTAATTATTGATCCATAAAAATGATATGAGATTAAAATCAAATCCATGAGGGATCCAAGATGATATAAACACATATTTTGGTAATATATGTTTTTCAATGTTTCTTATCATGGTAATAATGTATCCATATTAACTTTGATGTCATGAAACTATTGAATCACATGATAATAAATAATTCATTATAATGCCAAGTATAGGTCAAGATTAATAATTGACTACCTACTGTTTAGCGTTTGGGGATTTTGAAAAATGGTGGGGCATTGGATAGTGGATTTAATTATAATCATGATATTTCGTTGAACATGGTTTCAAATTTTGATTAATTAATCGATCCATAATAATTATTAAATCCATCACCTTTTATACTTATTATGGTGAATCATTCAACATATGTGTAATGATAGTGATATATTATCAACTCAATCGGTATACTAGAGGTAAATAATAAACATATGTGTGTACTGGGGTATTGGGATTACTGATACATCATTCACCTTGAGATATATATTTAGATAATTTTATTATTTCGTGATATATTATTCACTAGAATATATTTTATTGATGTATTTTTGTCGTGTGACATCATTCAAAAATAAAAAAAACAATTCAAACATGTTTTTATGTGGATAAAAAATTTTCACCAAGAGACACTAATGTATATTTATTTTTGTGTTGATACATCATTAAACTATTGATACATCAATACCAATATAGTTAAGGATTACGATGGTCATATATATTTCACTTATAGATAACTTATTTACTTAAAATATTTTTTTTGTAGATAACCCACTAAGAGATTATGTTGTGGTGATAGATTATTCAACTAGAATATTGTAGGTTGTTTATCGATAACTATGACAGAATAGCATTTGTGAAAACATGTTCACCCTAATAATGAGATAATTTTTTATTTATTACTACCATCATGTTGTGATTAAATTATTAGTTCATCATTACATTCCAGAACATCTTGAAGAATGTTTTAGTCAATCGAGAGTGTGATGTATTTTGTACTTCATCGTATGACTGCTTAATGAATGTGAGTTTCATGATTAACTTTTCATTCACTATATTCATGAAACATTATACTTGATTTTATTAGTAAAATCATTAGTTATGAACTATTTAGTTTCATGATTAAAACGCGCAATATAATTATAAGGAATGTTAAAACCTTATGTTTTGTGTGCAAGATTGATGACTTCTTGATTTTAGGTTGATGAATAGGGAGTCAACAATTTGTTTGTGGGGATAGGTTTGTCGAGTTTTTTAGGAGAGTTGTATGGTCTCCATTTCATTTAAATAGTATTTATATAGTACTATATTAATAGTATATTTGGTTAACACACATTGTTTTGTGAATGTATGACCTACATGATTTACATCTTTTATAGAATGTCTATATTATTATTGTAGTGTTTTCATTATATTGTAATTTTAAATTTTGTAGTATGATATTATGTATATATTATAAATTTCTATTTTTTAGATTTAATACTTTAGAAAATACTAAAGAATATAGTCTCCTAGGATGTTACATCTAAACCTATAAGTTAGTTCAAAGCCTCTATAATATAGGGAGGTTCAGCTATGGTCACATGGGACACTTCATCTCAGATCCATTTAGGATTACTAGACTAATTAAATTTTAATTTTCTAATGTCACATAATATAGAATCATTGATCTTATATCGTTAAATGATAAATGAAAGGTTTGAAATTTCTACTCTTGAAAAATGAAACACTGGTGTTGTATTACCATACCTTTATAATGAGTGTCAATATATCGACATTATTTTACATTTTACCAGAATAAAACATTAAAATATTTTTAAAATAATTATAAATATTTTTTTATAAACACAATCTAGGATTTTTCTATATTAATATTATTAAAATATATTGTTTTTTTGTAGTAGTTAATAACACATTATATCTTGGTTGAAAGATAAGATTATATATATATAATGAAATAAAAAGGTTGAAATTCTATTATTTTATGTTGATTCCCTAGAATTACATAAAACATTAAAACTATTGAAAAAAAATTAATTCTATTTATTCAGAGTTTATTTATAGAAATTTATCATATTACACAAATAGTAATCATCTTTAGTAGAAAAATGTGTAACGATTATGGTGTGTATATTATAACTAGTTGTCCATAGTGATAATGCTTTTTGATTTTTCATAGGAATAGAATATTATTTATTATTTATAAAAACAATCGTAATTATAACATGGGGTTTAGAAGAACATTGGGATCATCAATAAAGAAATCATTTATCAAATCACATGACTAAACACTATTTGATAAAATTTAAAGTGGAGTTTAAATTATTTTGAATAAACTTTTCATGCATAAATATAAGGGGGATACATTGATTAATGATATCATATTGTAATAGACATAACTAAAAAATGAAAATGCTACATTAATTTTTTAAAATATTTTACTGGGAAACTAAATATGATTCTAAATAATATAGGTAAGCTATAATAAAATATCTGATAAAATCTGTATATCATTATTATTGGCAAGGAAACTCATAATCTATGAATTAATCAATATAAAACACATAGTTATATTAGAAATATATATGGAACTATAATTTACCTAAAAAAGTACCATTCAACTATTTTTCATAATAAAATAATGGATTAATGACAATAATATGAAGGGTTGTGTATAGAATTTGAATAATAGATGACATTATTTGTTTTGATTATTGTTATATATATTCATATTGAAAAATAAAAATATGTTATTACCTAGAATAAATCATATGGGACTATATATGATTATTTATTAAATATTATTGAGTTATAAGAATGTATGACTTATTAAAAATTGATTTTGATATATATCAACATTAAATAATTCATATAATGTTAAATATTATAATTATTCAAATGAAATATCATTAAAGAAAAAATAATCGCATATAATGACTATGATATATTTCTACTATAACATCAAATAACTTTTATGGATAATTTTCATTTTATGAAATATTTATTAAGTGGTTCATTTTATATTTTAAATAGACTATGTAATTTTTAGAAAAAAAATATCTAACAAAATTATATAATATTAACAAAATATGTTTTGATTGAATATTAAAAAAATTATTTACTTAAATTGAAAATATTTTATTGAAAAATTAAATAACAATTTATTGCATATATATATATATATATATATATTAATTACATGATTTAGGGATGTTTCAATACAATTTCAAATTATAGTTATTTTATATTAAATATATATTCCTATTTATCAATGTAATTAGTAAGGTATCTTATTTCATTAATTATATTATTTTATTAATAAAAATTAATTTAAAAGTGATTAAAGTTTATTTATAATTACTAATGTTTTTTAAAATAATTTTTATATTATCACAATTTAGAAACATATTTTCAAATTAAAAAAATGAAATTTACAGGTCATAAAATATTAATTTTATCTTAATATTAAATGAATAAGTGACATGTATTGAAAAAAATAATACATTATGTGATAAAAAAAATATTAAAAGTTTAAAGGTACCAATAAGTTTATAGAAATACATTTATATCATTAAAAATAAAAAATAAAAATAGTAGTAGTGATGATAATAATTTATATATTTAATTAATTATTATAAATTTAAAATTTATCAAAATTAGTAAAAAAAAGTGATTTGACAACTAAGAAAGATATTTTTTCTATCCCTTTTACTCATTATGGGGTGAAAAATAAACCTATAATGAGGGCCAGCCCAGAACATCCTGCTTGGTGTCTTGTTTGATTGAGTTCTTACATTTGGGTTGGAATTGTGGGAACATTTCACGTAGAGTTGCCACATGGGGTGCCTTATGTGGGTCACGTAGGTGAGCCATGATCAGTGAGGGTGTGGGAGAAGTGTAGCAAAATTTGATCCCCAATACCATCTTGAGTAGTAAATGGAAATGGATAGGTTATTAATCCCCTGAATGAAAATAAAAATATTGATATGGGACTCATGCATATCGAAAATGTTCACTAGTGTTTGATATTCTCAGTTATATCACGGCCATCTGTTTGGCCGCTTATCATCCATTCAATCTCTCTATGTGTTTTAATATACTCTAATTTCCCAACTATCAACATTTTCATACCCTCCTCTTCCCAATGGAAGACATCACAGCAACATGTAACTATAAATAGGTAGCTCTAAACCCCTAATATATTGGTTATTTTTCTTTAGTAATAGGTATGTAACCCTTATCCTATTAAACAAATACATTCAATGTTCCCTTATCCATGAGATTCATCCACATTTATACCATTAGTAATGCTTTATTATTTCCATTCCAAAGAATCATGAAACTGAATAAATTAATTTTAATATAACCCATATAGATATATATATATATATATATAACATTAATTTAATATAATCATTTTTTCGTTACTAGAAACCAAGGATATATATAAAATAAAATCTATTTCAATAATAAAAATCTTCTCGACAATAACTATAAACCCAGATAATGAACTACTCATATATTTGAGCCTATTAGTGTTGTGTACGTTAATGAAAAAGGGTGTACTCATTTATAATATCTTAGAAACAGGGTTGGATGCCCGAAGAGAGATTTATATATCTGTGTGTGAATGTGTGTGGGTCGATGTTTTATATAATATTTTATAAAACAAAACACACTATTCACTCAACAAAAAACACTATATACCCAACTCTCTTGAGCACTCAAATAGGTATAAGAGACTACCATATCTTCCGATTTCCTATTAAGGTATGGTGATTTATTATTTTAAAATTATAACATTATTTTTTTTTTTTGAACATCTAATTCTGTAATGGAATTTATTATTATTTAAAAATTGAATAAATTTTTAATAATTTCAAAACAATATTTTTGTAAGAGAAAAAATGGTTTTAACTCATATATTCAATGTATATTATTTTTCAAACCCCCCATTTATAATAAATTGAATTTTATTACTTAAAAATAATATTTTAAAACAATGATTTTATATATAACAGTTTTAATGTAAGATGTTTATTTCCAAAATATAATATTTTTTTATAAAAATCCATAAAGTATTGTATAATATCACTTTCTATATGCATCATAATATTTTAAAACCCCCAATTATCAAATTAAGTTAGTTCTTTTAAAAAGAAATATTATTTTCATAATTTAAATTTCATATTAAAATAATGATTTTTAACATTTTAGGTAAATTTATTTCATTATTGTTATTCACATGTTTTAACCAGCTTATATTTGTTTTCTGATGATTATAATTTCATTTAAAATTATGAATGATTAACATATCGGTGGGTATTACTATTCACTATAGGTGTCACTAACAATTGTTGAATATTTTAAATGATTTATTTCCATGTGTTTCAATTTATTACAACATAGGGAATGATTTTCTACAGGTGTAAATATATGCACAAAAAATTATATATATGTATGTAGTTATTTTAATATTTTCCAAATTTAGAAAACACTAGTGTAATACTAAAAGGGATAAAGATAAAAATGTTTTTATTAAAAACATTTCACAATAATAATTTTTAAAACTGATAGGGTCCTAGGGAGTGAACCTAACTGTCCAATACTGGTAAGCCCTCGACAACTTTCAATGATCTATGTCAAACTAATGATTTACTTTCTAATATTTTAAAATATTTTTTATATAAATATTAATAGATGGTTTCTTTATGAAAAATTATTTCCCAGTCCATTTTCAACACATATTATAATTTTAAATTAAATAGGTTATCATAGAACTATGTATTTTCAAAATATATTATATTGTGAAATAAATGTGGTTTCCAAATAACTATGTATTTTAGAAATATATTATATTTAGAAATGAATGTTTTTTATGGAAATATATACATTGAATAATAATTATATTTTTAAATAAAATAATTTTTAAATATAATATGTATTACAAATGGTTTTTAATATGTATTTTCATTATGGATATATATTTTGAAAACCCGAGTTGTATATTTTCAAAAAAATATTTATTATATCAAATGTTTTCATATTATAGGGAAATGTTTTCAAAATAATTCATTCCATAATATTTATTTTCAAAGTTTAGTGAATAGTATTTTTTAAGGTCATTAGATTTTAAAAACCATAGATTTATAGATTCAAATTTCATTCATCAAATGTTTTACATTTGATATAAAATAAAATATTTTTTGAACTTTAATTAAAAAATGTTTAAAAAACATAATTTCATAATTTTTTGGAATACTTTAGTAGGAAAGTTTATATTCACTAAATATTTTAAAATGATTTCCACAAGATCATTAAAGATCCAAAAGTGATAACATTATTCAGGAGCTATCGTGAGTGATGTAAAAATAGATATTTATTTATTAAATGTTTAAAATGAAACATATTTTAATATATGGTACTTTCGATCAATAACATAGACCATTGAATATCATGAAACATTTAATGGACTATATATTTTCAGTATATATTTATAGATAATTTATATATTATAATTTTATGGCATAATAATTGAGAGTGTGGGTCATGAGTCATTACCGTTGGTATTAGAAAATTGTTTTGGATTACATTAAAAATTATGTTTTTTTTTATTTTAGAATAATATAAGAGATTTATATTCTCTTTTTTGGTTCAAGGTATTTAAATTTTGGGTTACTCTTAAGAATATTATATTTTAAAGAATTTGTTTTTCTTAAATTTTAAATTTGATATTTGGAATTTAGATAAGTATGAAAAATGATTTTGAGAGAGAAATTTTTTTTAATTGGGTATGAATGTAACATCCCAGAAATTTTAACCATATTTCTATTTTTAGAAAATTTGTATTAAATGGTATATTATATGATTTAAATAAACTAAATTATTTTTTATAATAGAAACATTTTATTAAATAAAATAATTTTATCAAAATATGTTTTTATTGAAGATTATAAATGTTTTTTTATTTTAATGTATCACTTTATTTGGATTGTAAAATTTATATTTTAATCAGTATATATATTTAATGTCATAATTTAAACTAGTTAATATATTTTATCAAATTATAAATGCTTTATAATAAATATAAAATCTAAATTATAAAAGGAATTACTAAGGCCACTTATTTCATTAATTAAATTTCTTTATTAATTGAAGATAAATTTTAATTTTTTTTTGTTTAGAAAGTATTTACATTTTAAAAAAATGTCATACTATTATTAATTTTTTAAATATAATTTTAAAATAAAATATATTACTTTTAAAAGTTTTAAAACATTATTATAGTCAAGAAATTATAATGAAAATGTAGTTTATTTAAAAATACATATAATATTCATTTAATGAATAAAAATATTTGATTTTTAATGATAAATTGTTTTTACAGAAATATATGTTACTGTAAAAAATGTAAAAAAATTATTATAATAATTATAATAGTAAAAACCTTTAATGTAATCTTATATGAATTTAAAAATATTCGTATATTGGAATAAATGTTTGGCCAAGTATTCAAGCTAGTTGGACCATACCTTCAACCAATTGTGGGTTGAAAAATCATCCCACATGGAGGCACATCCCAGACCAGTTTTTGGTCTTGCTTGTTTTTACGTGGTCACGAATTTATGCAAGAACATTCATTGCATAACTCCTGAAATTTTCACATGGGATTCCCTATGGGAGTTATGCGGGTGTAGAAGGACCAGTGATGGTAGTGGGACCAATGTTATTGATTCCGAACACCACATCATTCTTGAGAGGTTTCGGTTATGGGGTATTTAATTAGGACCATTAATTCCAAGTGAAAATCAATGTGGTACTAATGTGTGATTATATCATTCACCCGTATTTAAAAATACCAATTATATCATGGCTATTCGATTTGATGAATCGTATCCATCTGATCTCCCCATGTATTATTATTTTCATCTTATTCCCATATTCATTGGCTTTCCTTCATCCTTACAATAGAATCTATCCATATTGCTTCACCCTACAAACATTCATCTTAAAACCCTACTCAGATGGATATTTTTCTTCATTTATAGGTATTGGAACCTCGGCCTATCCAAATAACTTCTGTAATCTAGTAAACATGAGAATAATCCATTTAAATACCACTAATGGAAAGATTCCTATACTTCCCAAAGAAATATAAAAAGGATAAAAAAATATAATCATATATATACATACAGAAGAATAATTATTGTAATTCGTCATTTTTATTGGTTCAATTTCATTATATATATATGTATATCTATATAATATATTTCAATAATATTTCTTTTCCTCAGAAGGAAATGAAATATAAATGATACAACTCCTCAAATAATTCATCCTCAGAGAGTTTTGTTCATCATTGAAAATGGGAATTCGCAATTATCATTTTTCGAAAACCACACTAGAAATTAAAATAGTAATATATGTATATATTTAGTGTATGAACTAATATAAAATCTGACACACCCTTCACACATTGAAAAACCTCCATATCAACCCACTTTGTTTGAGAACTCCACTATATAGAAGAGACTTACATAGCTTTTGTTTACTAATTAAGTTAAAGGGGTATATTTTTTAAAAAATTATATTATTTTCTAAACTTCTAATTACATTAAATAATTTTTTATATTTATGAAATGTTATAATTTATGTAGTATTTCAAAACCCTAGTTTTGAAAGGGTTCAATTATTTTCAAAACATATATTACATGTTTATAATTTACAAAAAATGCCTTTTTTTATAAATTGGGTTTTATTATTTTCCAAATCATATTTTTAAACATTGATTTTATGTAAGAAAGTTATTTTAAAAAAAATCAATAATAAATCATTATTTTATGTATTTTTGAATTTTTATAGGAAATGTAATATTTTCAAACAACAATTTTGAAAATTAAATTGGTTCATTAGTGAAATTATTTTTCATAATTCCATAGAAATATGAAAATGATAATTTTTATCATTTTATGTTCTTTTATTTTATTAAAATTATTTACATGTAAAGAAGGATATTATAGTTATTATTTTATCTAGAAAATTTCTTTTAATAATTAAGGGAGACTCACATATGTATATGTATGTCCCTGTAGTACATATATCACTAATAATCCATGCATATTTGACAAAACATTACTAGCATGTGGTTCAATTTCATCATACTCAGTGAATTATTTCACGTGAATATATATATATATATATATATATGCATATTTATATATATACTCATATATATATATATATGTTTTAATTATCATATTTTTAAATGTTAATAATAATCCAATGAAAATAAAAATGTATCAAACTCAAAATGATTTATAAAAACATTTAAATATATGAGCTTCGTAAACATGATATTGATTTGGGAAGTTAACCCATTCCTCCTAGATGTGTAGGACCAATATATCCTTTAGTATTGATTTTGGACATGTTGTTTTATTTTCTAATCCTACAATGTATTTTCCTTGATAAAATAATAAAATTGTTTCATAAGAAAAATTATTTCTGTGTCCATTTTCAAAAGATATTATATTTGAAAATGAAATAGTTTTTCAATGAATAATAGATTTCCCAAAGATATTAAATATTTAAATTAAATAGTTGTTTAACGGACTATGTATTTACAAAATATATTATATTTTGAAATAAAATATGATTTCATAGAAATACGTATTTTCCAATGTTATTATATTTTTAATTCAAAGAGGTTTTAAATGTAATATGTATTAAAAATATGTTTTGAATGGAATTGTTTTGGTTTTTTATTATTAAAACACAAGCTTAATATTTTATAAAAAAATATTTTCTATATAAAATTCATCGAAATACCAGGAATATGCATTCAAAATTATTTTTTTCAAGGAATATGAATATTCAAGGGTTATTTTAGACTATTTTCAATTATAATGTATTTTAAAAACCCTAGTTTTATAATTTTAGAATGTACATATGATATTTTTATATTTGATATATAATTAATTGTTTTCAATTTTTTGATGTGGAATTCCTTAAAAATAATTTCCATTATTTTTTATTCCAATTACTATTAAATATTATGCCCACCAAACTTTTTAAAATGTTTTTCCCAGGCTCATTAGATGTTGCGTATGAGTTATATTTTTTGAGAAGGCAGAATATGAAAATTAAATATATAGATTTATTTGTAAAATGTTTAAACATAGAAATTTTGTAATAAATTGACGTTTTCCTCTAAAACATATACCAAAAAATATCCATAGACATGTAATATACTGTATATTTCCAGTTTTCTATTAAAAAAATTTTGTACATTATTTTATTCACAACTTATCTGGGACTTTGGTTCTCTAGTATATAAATATTCTAATTATAATGGGGTAATTGGATACAAAAATAAATGATATATATATAAATATTTATGATATTCTATCTGAAAATTTATGGAATTTCTAATAATGATATATTATATAATAACTTTTCTTTTTAAAAACATACCACATATCATAATATTTAAAATGATGATTACATTATATTTAACATTAAAAACAATACATATTGACACTACAAATAATTATACCTAAATGAATATCGGTAGTTTTATACTAATGATTATGTTATGTTCTAGATAAAATCATAAGCACATATAGAATACATGAAAATTAAAAAAATTATAACATTATCTAACAATATTTTCATAGTATCTAATAAAGAATATTGTTTTCACAAATTTAATAAAAACGTAAATTTTCCAATGATCAAAGAGTGGGGTAAATGCATAATATATAATGGTGATCTAAGAAAAATAGGATGAATGACATAATGGTTTACAATATAGAAAGAAATAATTAATGTAATTTCATTACATAGGATCTTATACTAAATTGAAAGTAGGTTTCATGATAGATAGTGATAATAAATAATTTTTTTTGACTATTTATAAAAAGGGGTTCCATATAATAAAATATAAATATCAGTAGTATAATTTCCACATAATATTCTTTGAAGTCTCATAATGGATGGGAACACCACTATGTTATTAATAAAACATTCTAGGACCAAAATAAAATCTATATTACTAATTATATATCCTTAAAAAAATTTATTTTATATTTTTACAATTTTTTATATTTTTCAATAAAGGGGTATGGGTGTTTTATTCTCCTTTTTCACTATTCTTCAATTGACTATTTCACTTTATTGGGTTTTTCCTAATTTAATAAAATTCTAGTGATTCAATATTTATATGGATAAAATTTTTGGATGTATAATGGAATAATTCATGGTTAAAATTACTCAACTATTTGAACCACACATCATAATGTAGAGACTATTTTTTATTATTTTGGTTTTGATACGTCGATCGTAATTTTTTTACTTAAACTGAGCCTCTATGTTTACATAATGTATTATTGTTATATTTATTTGGTTCTATATATTTTTATTCATTTCGGGGATAAAAATCATCATATAATGATTTTTACAGTATGTAAACATACCATAAGGTTATACAATTAGTTAATCTATGATGGAATTATTTTGGAAAATCTATTAATGAATTTTTCATTTCATTAACACTATTATTTACATATTTTTAATATTTTATATTTTCCATTTAAAAAATCCAAATAACATCTGACCAACTTCAATTGTATTCTAAACAGTACAATAAATGAAAAAATTTATTGGCCTAAAATAGAATTAATGATAATAAATCTATCTTAAGAGGCAATATAAAGTCATTAATACAACACATTACATAATTTTATATAATAATTTAGATCAAAATATAATTATTAGTGTATCCATTTTAGAATATATTTTTTTCAATTTTTTTAGTGAATTTTTGTGGTCATATTTTATAATTTTTTATTTTAATTTTTTTCCTTTATATATTGTCTCAATTAGATGACATGATCATGAAATAATTATTCTACATAAAATATTTTTTAAAGAAATTTTTTTACATATAGACACTTAATGTCTATAATGAATTAAAAAAGTCATTTATTAAATATATTTCTTATTGAGCCAAATGAAATAAAAAATAAATATACCTCCAACAAAATAAAAATAAAATATCTAATAAAATTTTAAATGTAGAATAGACTTTATATTAATATATTAAACTAAATTTATATTATAAAAATAATTATGGATTATATAATTATTGAAAAGGTAGATTTTAATGAAATAATGGTATTATTTAAATTCTGCATATCTTTTATGGTTGAATAGTTTAATATTCATTCATTTTTTTAATTAATTAACAATAATTATTAAATGTTGAATCCAATAGGCATCTCTAAGTTCCATGTGATGTTGTGAAAATGCTAATCCCAAATTAGTGGATTTAATATAGAATAGTTATGTAGTACGAAATCTTGAGAATCTACAATGTAGGATAAAATATATTTTATCTTCCTAAAATAATTCTTTCACTAATATGCAATAACATTCATAAAGAATAAAAATATTTTGAATTATAGATGACACTATAGAATATATTAATTAATACAAGTGGTTGTTTAAGTAGATTATGGAAACATACACATATGAAAAAATGTTATGCCATGTTCTATTGCAATTATTTTATCATCGGATAATACACTATGAGAATAATAAATCGGAAACGTCCAACATTTATTATTATATTGAATAATTAACAATAGAATCAATTTTTATAATGTAGATATTTACAATGTTATCACAATAATTTGATGTATGCTACTATATAACAAAATATTTTCATATGGTATAGGAACCTTATTCCCTATTGATTGAATCTAAATTGATGGATCTTACACGTAAGTGAAGTGGACAGATCATGTATAGAAAAGGAAATAATTCTACAACATGAGGGATTTTTTGTGTCTATAATTTATACAACCTCTATATTTATTGTTTTCATTCGATACTGGAAAAATATTTCAATGATGAAGTGTTATAAAGAAATCAAAATCAATAAAAAATTATATCTAATAGTAGAAGGATGGTATAAAATTTATTTAAATCATTGTAATATAGAAAGATAGAATAATGAAACCAGTTTAATTATAGATTTTAATAATGTTACCACCCAATCCCGTCATAACAAAATAGAGTTAGTGATTTTATCAATAATATTATGTCAACCTTGAGGAAAACGTTTACTGAATATTATTTTTTTAATAAGGTTAAAATTTATCTAATATATGTAAAAAGAATTATTTTTATTCCCAAATGATATCTCCATGATAGATAAATTTGATATTAAATAAAAGATAGATAATATACATTCTTATTGAACCAAATTCATCCTTGAACTTGTACATCTCTGTGACAATGATACCTTATTATAAATAAATATAATCCTTCCTAAAACGAAGTCCATATTTTTTGTGAATCAATAAGAATATTTAATTTTCTTTATAATTCAAAAACACATTCCTTAAAATAATATTAAACCAAATATGGGAAGAAAAGTATATAATTTATTCATGGAATTTTTAAAATTTTTATAGGCTCATCAACTATGTAGTTAGAATATTTTTTATAATATAATGATTAAACATAATTCCATAACATAAATTTCAACAATTTTATGAATATATTATTTTTAATAATCAATTAATTTAATAAAAAAATTATTAAATAAAACTAATATTGAAAATGCGTTATGTTTTTTGAAGATGTTCCCAGTCAATAAATGATATTTTTTAACACTTTATATTTTATCAAACAACATTTATACAATTTATTATATTATAATTGTTAAATCAAATCATTAGTAGTGTCATTCAATTCCAAAATCATTTATTTATAAAAATTGGTTACCCTTAAGCTAATTACCTGGTTGAATCGCCACTCTACAAATTTACAAGGCTGCTTCACTAAATTCATCACTAAAAACTCACACCCTAAAAAATTGATACATTGAGATATAATTATCTATATAGTACCACAAATAGGATAGTGACATATTAAATATCACATGCATGTAATGTTCTTTCATGCATAAAACATTTTAATCTCACGAACTCCCTAAATTCTTATCACCATTATAAGCGTCATGCCACATTATATTGGTCAGCATTTAGAAATCAAATTTATATCTTTATTTATATATCCCATGAAACCACTTCAATCAAATATACCATTATAGTCTTGATGTATTATTCTGAATCATTATAATAAAGACAATCATTAATGAGGGAACCTTTTGTAAAGTCATGTGTTTTGAATTAGGAAAAAATGTAAATTTTTTTGAACCTTTTCATTTAGTGCACGGATCGGATTTAAAACCAATATTTTAAAAGAAGTATTGATAGTTGGGTTATTTTAATGTGTTGATAACATGATTTGGTAAAGTCTTGAGGAGTTTACAGGATGGAAATATTGGATTCATGAGAATGAGACCAAGAAGTGACAATTGCTTTGGTGGAACATATTTTTTCAAACTCGAGTGGGTATTCCAGGTATAATAAAGTATTTTTCCACTTGTGGATGCATGATCCACACATGGTCTGTTAGACAAATGCGTGTCAAAAAATACGGTCTACCTAGTGTTGAGTTACGGGTTAAGTTAATTTAATTAACTTCTTTGTTGAATGTAATTTAATTAAATGAGATATAGGGGGATTCTATTAATTAAATTAATTTTGAATGAATTTAATTAAATCACGTTGATGTGGAAAAGTTATTTAAATAAATTGAGATGAATTGAATTAAATTTATTTCAAATGCTAATGAGATGGAGTCATTATTAAATTAAACTAAGACTATAGGATTTCAATTAAATGGCTGGTAAATAGGGAGTTGGGGGTTTTCAACTATGGGAAATACTACGTGGTAAAATTTAAATGATGTGCAAATGAAGATTAGGGATTTATTTTAAGTAAATTAAAGAAAAATATTAATGTATTTAATTAATTCGAAAGGGTGGTTTTATATAATAAAATTCAAGGATATGAATAATTTAATTTTTTATTGTGAATTTTTTTATATTATTTAATGAGATTGAATGTTTATAGAATTAAAATATATAGCATGAGTTAGATAATTTTTTTAATTAAATTTTCATGAGGATAATATTATTAAATAAAGTGTAATGTGGATATATGAGTATCATAAAGGTTATTATATTAAAGGGTAATAATAGTAATATTGTGGTTATTATTCTTATGATTATTATATTAATTATTATATTTTAAAGTATAATTTTAATTTATTTAATGGATAAATAAAGAAAGTGTTTTAACTCTCCCCCTCCAACATGAAGTGGGACACCCTCCTCTCCAATTGTGGAGGTAGACCACCCCCTCCCCCTGAATCCCTATCCATGTTCCTGATTGTAGTGGCCTCCTCATGGAAGTTGTTTGTCTCAGAGAGGTGAGTCCTTCTCCATGCACATAATGTTTTCATTAGTTTTTTCAACTCTATGTCACACGTGATGAACCCATAGTTTACCACTCATGAATGTTGCATCACACCTCCTCCCAACTCATATTCATACAACTATATCCTTCTGGTTATTTAATGAAAGTAGTTTGTTTCAGTGAGTTTATTCATTCTCCATGCATTTCATTGTTCACATCACCTATTTCAACAATCCATTTCCTAGTCTCCATTATGCTGAAACACTATATTTGGGTTTAATATATTTTGTAATTTTATTCTATTTTTTGGTAGTGTGGATGATTTCTTGTGACATATTGGTCCATATTATGACTACCACCGCTGAAGGTGAAGCTATTCGTCTCATTTTAGTTCACCACCATCATTTTTAGGTATGGTTATAAACCCGATAATTGGTTTCACGCCATTTAAATTATATTCTTATGGTGTATTTGAGTTTCCGTGATTTAATTGGTGTCGTTTTGGTCTTTTTTGTGCTAATTTAGGTCTCTATTTATCATTGTAGGGTGATACGACCAATTCTCAGTACGTGCATGCAATATCATGGAAGAGCCTATGTCCAAGTGTGTTGTGGTCTGAGTAAGAAAGACTTTTCCTGACCAATACCTTGAGGTTGGTTCCTTAACATTGATTTATTTGAAAAAACTCTTTTTTTTAGTCTAGGGCTTTTGATAATGTTGACATCAAAATTGGATCAAATTTCTTATGAGTATAAAATGATTTTCTAGATTATAAAATCATATTTTTGCAATAAAACCCCTCCAATAGAGGTGTGTGTACGTCAAGATAAAATCATAAATTTTTTATTGATATGTTTGTTTAGCTTGATGATATATGATTTTCTATTTCCTCCCTTACATGTTGACATACTTGGGTTTAGTGGTAATTTTGAGTATTATGTGTGAAATTTTGTGATAATTAATTATTAATTAATTTTGTCCATTGAAAATTTAATTAAAATAATAATAATTGGAAGATTAATTATGAGATACTAAATTGTTCATGTTGAGATAATTAATTATGAATTAATTATGTTCTTTGAGATGATAATTATTCAAAATATTATTGATGAGAAATTAAATTGGTTAAGATGAGATAACTAATTATGATTTAATTATGTTATTTGAGATAATAATTATAGGAGAATTAATTATGAGATATTACATTTCTTAAATGAGATAATTTATTTTGAATTAATTATATTATTTGAGAAATTATTTATCCAGGAATTAAATTTGAGATATTAAAATGGTTGAGATGATATAATTAATTATGAATTAATTATGTTCTTTAAGATAATAGTTATCAGGGGATTAATCATGAGTTGTTAAATTCTTTAAATTGAAATTTTTAATTATGAATTAATTAGGTTGTTTGAAATTTTAATTAATAAAAAAATTATTCATTATATATTAAATTGGTTAAGTTGAGATAATTAATTTTGAATTAATTATGTTCTTTGACATAATAATTAATTTCAATATTATTTATGATTTATTTAATTGGATAATTTGACATAATTAATTATTAATTATTAATGTGTTATTATATAATAATATAGAAATTTTATTGGGGGCTTAATTATGAAATTTAGATTTGGGTCTAAGCAGAGATAATTAATATAGGAATTAATTTCATGATATTGGGATGGTTGGCTTGAGATAATTAATTTGAAAATTAATTATGTAATGTTATTATTTTTTTTCTTTTTATTAGTTAATTCTTTATTTAACTAATAAAATTATTAAAATTATTTAAGGGTTAAATTAATAAATGTTATAGTAACTATTCGTTAATTGTTGAGTTAACTAATGGAATTCTTGTGTTTAACTATATATTGAGGTTTTAGTGAATACGATGTAGTTAATTAGTTATTGAATTAATTAAATGAGTCGGTTAATTAATTTTATTAACAAATTAATGGATGGGATCATGGGGTGATATAAATGACATTTTACACACATGATATTCATATATGTATGATTGATAAATAGGTTGTGATACATGGACTGATACTGAAAATACTCACTAAGTGCTTGACATGATGTTCCATTCCCAACAAGCATGGATATTTTCTTTTATGGGACAATGAATGATGCTCCAAATATCCATGGGATGTGAGAGAAGGATTGATACTCTATATACTCATGATGGTGCTATACATGACATTCAACACACCTTAATTGGCATTAGACTATGGGTCCGATTGGCCATACATGAATTGAATTAAATGGTTAATGAATGCTGATGTGATGTAATGATTTGTGAACAGAATATGAGAAACTATTTAGACTCCAACACAGCCAAGACTGTTATTGAGATAAAGGTGATCATGGGCACATGAGGGTTGGTGTAGTTAAATAAATAATATCAAATAGTTTGTTAAAGTGTTTATTTGTTAATTATATATATATTGTTCCTATTTAGATGCATATTTCCAACTACATGATGAATCAAGTATCCTCATCAGGTGTCCCTTAAAAACAAGTGCATGTAGTAGTTAATTTATTCAATTATAGTATTACTTAGATATAACTACACATTTTTTATGTATATTACATTATCTTGATTGTGTTGGATGTAAGAGGTCTAGTCTTGCTAAGATTTATTTTTCACACCTTATTTGGGAATCCATTTTATTATCGTACATGAGTAGACTTTATTGTTTGTATGAATCTGCACTTTTCCTTTTGTCTGATTACTTGTACATGGGAGTTAGTAGTAATGGAATGAGCAGGATCTCAAGATGCTCATGGAGAACACCCTTGCGGGCTTTCATTATTTTCTATATTTAAGTATTGAAATGTAAAACATGTTTTTTACAGCTTCTAGTTATGTATCAACATGATGTCAATGCATTTTATATACTGGTGTTGTCATATTTCTTTTATAAAGTTTATTATTACTAATATCTTCTTCCTTAAAAATCTGAATTTACTATTTATTACCCTTGTGTACTTTTAATTTGAGGGTCAATTATCCCTAGTGCTTATATTTAGAACCTCGATGCTAGTCAGCAGCCTCTAGAGTATAGGGAGACTCACATGAGGTCATTTGGAGACTGTTTTGGCTACATGAGCAAGGGTAAGCCTTGCTGAGATGTTAAGAAGTGGTATCAGAGGTTCAGGTTTTCATTCTTTTTTTCCTTTGTCTTTCTATTTTGGGTTTGTATACTGGAGACTAAGAATGTGTCGGAACTAGATTAATAGTTGTTCTTGGGACTGATCATGCCACGTTGGGGAAATTTCAAAGTGGACAGGGATGGGAATTGATGTTTATACTATTCAAAGTTACAACTGATATGATTTACCCTCGTGTGACTGGTGAATTTTACACTCCTTATTGATTTTCTAAATATGAAAAAAATCATAGCCTGATGTGGAAATGAAATTACATTACATGATTAATCTTAGGAAATTATATATTCCCACAACATGAATACGACATTCCGTGTAGTTTCATTAGTATGATGGCTACAAAATTTGATCGTGTTCCCTGGATGAAATTCCTTGTTTTGATTTGATTTAGAATTCCACTTTAGATGGCATGTTTTTATGATTGATATAACATGCTTGGTTGTTTATATTAAATTATGCCTATTAATTAACATGGTTTATTATTGTTCCTTGATTTTGAGTTACAACATGTTGTTGTGTTACTTCTTATGAAAGCATGCTAGAGATGTTTTGATATGTAAATGGTTTCATGAGTTTATGATTTATTTATATTGTTTATAATGAACCCAATTTTAGTTGTAAGGTTTATGGTTACCTTATAATTTGGAATAGGGTAGCCCGTGTTTTCAAACAATTAAAAACAGAAATCTAAATTTAAAAGGTTAAATGTAATTTTCATGTGATAAATGGGATACAAATGTGCATTGAAAAATATAGGGAAACCATAAAATGTGCATTATTTTTTTGGGAATGAAACATGATTTTTCAAATTAGACTCCCTTTACTTGCTGGGTTGGTGAGTGTTGTATTATCTGTAGATGAATTCTCATGGATGATAAGTTTCATTATGATGGGTAAATTGTAAAGTGCAATGCTTATTTATGGGAAAAATATGAATTTTTTTTCTGAACATTTTCATTTTTTTCAGAATTCTGTATTAAAACCAATCTTCAAAAAAAATTCATGAGTTGGGTTCATTTCATGTTTTGATAATATGGAATTGGTAACATATTGATGTGTTTTCTAGGTGGCAGGATGATTTTTGATAGAACAAAAATAGAGAGTGATGATTGCATGGGCTACTCACAGATTTTCAAAAACATGTGGGTTATTAAAAATATAATAATGAACTTGTCCAGTAGTAGATACACAGTCTGGGGAAGGTATATCATACCATGCGAGTCAAACAATACGGTCTAACCAGTTTTTAGTTGTGGGTTAAATTAATTTATTTAAAATAATGGTTGAAATGAATTTAATTAAATAATCTATAGTGGTTTTCATTTAATTAAATTAATGTTGGAAAATTTTATTTTAATGATGTTGTGATGGAGATGTTATTTAATTAATTTGAGATGGAAATAATTAAATTTATTTAAAATGGTAGTGACATAGAGTCATTATTCAATTAAATTGAGATTAGTAGAATTTAATTAAATGGCTGGTGAATGAGGAGTTAGTGGTTTCATTTAATTAAATTCAAGGAAATGTGGAATTTAATTAATTAATGTGTAATAGAGGTTTTATTTATTTAAATCAAAGGTTAAGAAGAATTTAATTATTCATTGAGAAATGGGGGTTTATTATATAATTAAATTGAATGTTGATAAAATTTAATTAAATAATGTGTAAATAGTAGTATGGAGTTTCTCCAAGGGGTATAATATTAAAAGGTAATAATAATATAATGTTTTTAGTAATAATAATTACAATATAAATTATTAGGTATTAAATTATAAGATTAATTTATTTATGGGAGAAAAAAAGAGGGAGCTCCACCTCTCTATCCTCCTAAGTGAAGTGTGACCCCCCTCCTCTCCCATGGTGGAGGTGCACAGACCCCCTCCTCTAGACTCCCTCTTTGTGTGTTAGATCGTGGTTTCTTCTTCATAGAAGATGTCCATCTTGGAGAGGTGAGACCATCTCCATGAGCATAGTTTCCTACATTAGATGTTTCGACTCTCTATCGCATGCAACACACCCATTGTGAAGCACCCATAGGTGGCACAAAACCCCTCCTCCCAGAACCTCTACACACACCTATCTCCTTTTTGTTTCTTCAAGAATGTCATTGGTCTCATTGGGTTGAATCGTTCTCCATTAGTTTCATTGATCGTAATAGTCTTTTCGCCCCTCCGTCACCTGATCTTGGTTAGGAAAAAACCCTATATTCAATTTTAATTTAGCTTCTTCTTTTCAACTTGTTCCAGGTGGGGTAGAAGATGTCTTGGAACCAATTAGCATGTATTGTGATGACTTCTACTGAATTAAAACGTAGTTTGTCTCATTTCAGTTCACAACCTTCATTTTCGGGTAAGTATATAAACCCAATAATAGGTTTCACACCCTTTAAATTATATTATTATGTTGTCTTTGAGTTGTGGTGATTTAATTTGAGGAATGTTAGTCTTGTTCGTGCTATATATGGGAGAGAGTTATCATTGTAGTGTAATACAACCAATTCCAAAAATTCTAACACTATATTTGGAAGTGTGTTTCTATTAGCAAGTTCTGGTTTGAGTTAGAATGAATTGGACTGAAAAATCACTTGATGTATGGGCCACTACATTGATTTTTTGGAAAAATGTAGTTTTTTTAATCTATTTCTTTTAATAAAGTATTCTCTAATATTGGAGAAAATGGTTTATTGGTATAAAATTATTTTTTATACTACAAAGTCACGTCTTTTTAATAAATTTCATCTAATGGAGGTGTGCTTCTTTCTTGAAAAAAATATAATGTTTTGATTTATAATTTACTTTATCTTGGATCTATGTATTTTTCAATTTACACCCATACATGTTGATGAACTTGGGTTATGTGGTAATTATGAGTATTATGTGGGACAAATTGTGAAAATAAATTGTGAATTAATTTTATTCTATGAAATTATAATCAAAATAATAATAATTGAAATATTAATTATCTGATAATAAATTATTTATTTTAAGAAAATTAATTATGAATTAATTATGTTCATTGAGATGATAATTAATAGGAACATTAATTATGAGATATTAAATTGGTAAAGTAGAGATAATTTATAATGACTTAATTATGTTCATTGAGATTATAGTTATCAGAGAATTAATTATGAGATATTATATTGTTTAATAGTAGCTAATTAGTTAAAAATTAATTAATTTTATTGAGATAATAATTATTGGGGAGTTAATAATGATCTATTAAATTGGTTTCGATGATATAATTAATTATGAATTAATTATGCTCTTTGAGTTAATAAATATCGGGGTATTAATTATGGGATTTTAAATTGGATAAGTTGGTATAATTAATTATGGATTAATTATGTTTTTTGAGATTATAATTAATCGGCAGAATATTTATGAGGTATTAAATTGGTCAAGTTGAGATAATTAATATCTAATTAATTAGGTGATCTGTGATGATAATTAAACAAAAAGTTAATTATAAGATATTTAATTGGATAAGTTGATATAATTAATTATGAATTATTTATTTATAATGATATTTTAATATTGAAAATTAATTAGGGGATTAATTAAGATATTTGGATTTGGGTATAAGATAAGATAATAAATTTTTGAAATAATTTCATGATATCAGGATGGTAGCCTTGAGATAATTATTTTTTGAATTAATTATGTAATAATGAGATTCTATCCTTTAGAATAGTTAATTGATAAACTAACTAGAGAAATTTATGAAATTAATTAATGGTTTAATTAATTAAAGTTATCTTAATTATTAATTAATTGTCGTGTTAACTAATGGAATTGTATTGTTTAACTATTTGTTGATATTGCAGTTAATGTGATGTTGTTAATGAGTTATTGAATTAATTAAAGGAATCGATTAATTAATTTTATAAATTAATTAATGGATGTGATCTTATGGTTCTAGAAATTAAATTATACACCCACGATATACATGTATATATAAATGATAAACGGGTTGGGGGACTAAGAATGATGCTCCACATACTCACGTAGTGCTAGACATGGTGTTCTATACCTATCCTGCCAGCAAATATTATTTTATGGGACATCGACAGATGCTTCAAACACCCTTGGGTTTTCAGATATGGTAGGATGATATAAATACTCACGATGGCTCTACACGTGACATTCTACACCCCTTAATTGACATTGGACTATGGGTCCCATTGGTCATACATGAATTTAATTAAATGGTTAATGAAAGATGATATGATGTAATGATTTGTGAATTGAATATGAGAAATTGATCAGACACAGGCACTTCCAATACATGTATTGAGATCCGTGTGTCCAGGGGATCTTTGGAATTTATTCAGTTGAATAAAAAATATCAAATAATTGTTTAAATAGATTATTTATGCACTATATATATAGTTATTGTTTAGATTCTTATATCCATCTACAAGACGAAGAATGAAACCACATTATGTGTCCCTTGCGAACCCTGATGGGTTGTAGTTTATTTATTCAATTATGTTGTTACTTAATTATACCTCCAAACTATTTATTTGTATTGCATTGTCTTGATTGAGCTAGAAATGGGTGGTCCTAGCCTACTGGGATTTATATCTTGCACCTTATGCAGGCCGCCATTTCACTGAGGTACCCAATTATGCTTTATTATTTGCAGGACTATGATATCTAAATTATGGTTGTTTACTTGTACATGTGAGTTAGGAGAAAAATAAAAAATTTGGAGTTTAGGTTGACCATAGAGATCTCCCATGAATCTTTTAGTCTTTTCTTTATATATTTATAGAAATGTAAATCATTTTTTTTTATTTACCACGTTCAGTTATGTATCAACATGACATGAACACTCTGTATAAACTATAGTAGGCCTATTTTATTTATACATTTGATTTGTTCTTATATCTACTTCCATTTCTATTGAAATTTTACTATTTATAATAATGTAAACTCTGAATATGATGGTATATTCTCCCAACTGACTATTTGTATACCCTTGTCGCTAGTTGACAGCCAATGGCATATGGGAAGACGCGCATGAGGTCATGGTGAGACCGATTCAACTACCTGTATGAGGGTAAGACATGTTGGGATGTTACACAAATTATATGACATAATAGTCCTATGTATAATGTAAAAAAAATATTGGATAATCCTTAAATTAATGTAATGATTATCACCCAAAAATAATTAGTTTTTCTAAAGACTAAAATGGATATTATCTATTCTCAAGATTACTTGTGTATTATAATTCATGTTTCCATAATATGTATCATATACATAGAAAATAATTGAATAATATATTTTAATAGGGAATACATTTTCAAATGTATTAACAATAATTTCGTTTTAGGAATCCTCCAATATGTTAGTCTTAAATTATGTAAAAATATAATATGATATGATTAATCAAAGAAAATGGGTTCATTTAATGTCCCACATCAAAATATATGAGAATAACTCATTGTAGGTTACGAGGTTTAACCATATAATTCAAAATTATTTCCCAATTGAGGGACCAAATGTCATGACCCGTCCTCGACGACTCATGTCGTGACTACCCCAAGCCCGCCATCCATAGGGCAAGGGATGGCGACTACCACCGAAAAGTCATATCCCTAAAACCAAGAAGGCTTTGTCTTTATAACCAGTAATCTCACACAAGCATGGACTGAATAAGATATAACCACAAAGTAAACAATAGAGTAAATTGGGCGAGTAAAGTTAGTAGAGCGGGCCAGAATACAACCCGACAGGAAATTCATGTAAAACATGAAAGTACAAGTAAAACAGAAAAAACACATCCTGCAATCACCTGCTAAGGATTCTACCTGAAGGGTAGGTACAACTCTCGAAGGGTTGTCTATGTGTTATTCTTCATCTAAGGTCCACCTCCGAGTAGCCTCCAGTCCTAGTACCACCATCCTCATTCATTTTTGTATGTCATCATCACAAGACACAACATGGTGAGGGTGTAGCCTTTGTAGGGGAGAGTATAAAAACACTCTGTATGGACCCCGAGACCCCCGAAGGTCTCTCGAAATCCACAAAGGATAAACTAAAATCCATGAAAACAATTTTAAACCCTACATAGGTAAATGCACAAAAATATACATATGTCATAAAGTATATCCATATCATCTGTGAGGAAACACAAGGCCCAACTCATTAGCTCAATGCTCAAATATTCCAGGAAGGAAATAATACCATGAAGGTAACACCACATAGGTAAGTACCACATAGTTAAGAAACATAGAAGAATACCACAAAGGTAAAGACTCAACTCAAAAAGAGACTCATCTCAAACCAGGTTTTCAGTGAAGTATAGATGTAAAGATGATTAGTCACGAAGCTAGATTATATTATTATGTCAAGAGGCACTACTGATGACCAGCGGACTATGACCCACATAGGATCGATAGGTATCTAACACCTACAGTGAACCACACTAGATCTGATCAGCCCCATACTGATAGGTAACAAACCCCCGCAGTGACCCACATTGGATCTTACCCACACATGATCAGTATGCGCTGACCCCCACAGGATCTTTGAGAGCTGACCCACACAGGATCTGATCGGCACAACATCAGTATGTGTTGACCCACACATGATCGCTGAGCACTAACCCACATAGGATCTGACCTAGATAGGATCGGTCCAGACACATATAGGTTCGCTCGGTATTGAACTCCATAAGATATTTCTCCACCCATTTCCACACTGCCTACCACTGGATTTCTTCTCATAGAACATTTTTGAGTACCACTAATCAATCCATAGTTCATATATCAACCACCAATATGTTCAAGAAGATGTATTCCAATGGTCTGTCACATCATAAAGGACCCAAAGAATAAGACGGGGCGTCAATCGGACGTTTGATCTTTAAGTTATTAGGGTTTCCGCTCTGAGGTCCCGGTTAGATTCGGGGTTCAATACAACCCGGTCGTACTCTAACATTACCCAAAACCGAATTTCAGTATACCAAAAGGACCATCTTGATTAATGGATTTAGGTTTCACTAACAGTTCATCAAACATATTCCTAGTTCTCATGATATGGCCACAAAGTAGTATCTGGTTCCAGATGGGCCCAGGTTCGGTCCCACACGGTCGGACCGACCCGGCCCGACCTGGTCCGAGTCTGGCCCAGGGGTCATGGGTCGTGATGGGCCCAGCCCACTGGGCATTGGTACAGCCCGGCCAGCGAAGGGGTGGCCCGCGGTGCAGCCCGCGGTCGGTTGGCTCGCCATGGCTGGGTACACTCTAGTCACACAACAGGGGTAGGCGCCCCCGGGTATTCTGAATGGTCCGCAGGACCACTCAGCTCAGCCTACCCAGCTGTGCCATGTGGTTCCACCTGATGCAGTGTGGGACCTGCAAGAGTTGGTCATGCCCGATGTGAGGTGGCCTGTTAAAACGGTCGTTCGGTTCTCCTCCCTGTGGTGTGGTGGCGTGCCACTGCTCCACATGCAGTCAGCCAGGTGTCAGCCGCCCTCTGGCCTCCGCCATGACCATGTGGTCACGGCCTCCTTCACTGGCATTGTGGACTCACACCACCCCTCTACCACATGGCCGGTTAGATGTTCCTCACCAGCCATCTCTACTGCGGCCACATCCTCTTTCTCAACTGGTAGCGCATACGTGCGCCACCATCCATTCGCATGGTCGGTCGGGTGTCAGCCGCCGCCTTCATTCACGACCCCTTGCGGCTTCGTTCCTAGCCCGCAAATTATTTCATTTTCCTATTCGCGATCCTCGGGTCGAGGGATCCACATCCATATGTTGCACTCAACAAAACATTATGTTTCCAATGTCATTAATTATTTGTCGTCAATGGTCGCATGATGAACGTGCGAATAACCAAAGAAAAAGGGGTATAGAATATGTGCAGGATGATGGACATGTTTGTTTAGCCATAGTTGTTGTGATTCCAGAATATGAAGAATCAACAAAAACAAATTTATTCAAAATTCAATTTAAAACCCCTATCTCATTCGTTCGTTGGAGGTGTCATGTGGTAGAGGATGAAGTTGGTGAAGAGGATGCCGTTATTCATTGCTCCCGAAACATATTTCCATTTTGGGCTTGGGCGTCATCCTTCTCTTGACCCAGAGATCATTCTTCGATATAGTGGTTCCTAATTTCGAGGATGTTTCTCCAATGGCTCTCATTTTCCAATCCTTTTCCCCTCTAGAGGATTGGTACCAAATTAATAAGTTATGAATTAATTTTTTCACGTTAATGGGGGATTACAAGAGTTAAATATGACTCATTAATTCAGAATTAATGAATCTTATTAATTAAAGAGGAATATTCTTACACATTTTTTGTAACTGGGCATTTAATTCCCAACATTAAATTATGGACCACCCTTGTGTGCTCCCCACCTTTATGTTTCAAATGGGAGGTTTCAATTTCAAAAATAAAATAAAGCATGTTTCTTTTATTTCCTCCCACAAAAATCCATGAATACTAAACTCCACCCTCGACCTACAGTGGTCTAGTAGAAGGTATCCATAAGAGAATATCAGTTTTTCATGTTCAACAGTGACATTAGATTTCAATTCTGAGCACTAGTTCAAAATATACAAAGTCCCCCTCACGCATTTTCTAAACGCACCTCAAAAAAAAGTTCATAAATTCATTTCGATCATAATAGGACCTGTAATCACATGCCATAGATTTTCGCGGACTCGTATTATTTACATATATTATAAAAAATACATGGAAAATATCGTTTATTTACATTCTCCCCACCTCTAAGCATTGGGTCCCAAAATGCCACAACACAAACTAGGGATACAAGTGGGGGTACTGAGCATGAATATGATCCTCCCTCTCCCTTGTCCACTCCTGGAGGGTCTCGTGATGCCTACAAACAAACACCAGAGGTATCGATCTCCCATGAAGGACTCTATCCTATCGATCCTCAATCTACACTAGAACCTCCAAAAATTATCCCCATCATCGATATCGAGCTCACCCAAGTCAATATTGTGCAATGGGTCATGTACGTATTTCCTTAGCTGGGATACGTGGAAAACACCATGCACCTGATGCAACTGAGTTGGAAGAGCTAAGTGGTAATCCACCTTTCCAACTCTGTTGAGGACCTGAAAGGGTCTGATGAAAATCAGAGATAACTTGCAGCCACGACCAAATCTCCATAAACAACATCGAGGCAAGACCCATAGAAAACATGGTCACTATCCTCAAACTCAAGAGGTCTCTTTCTCTTCTCAACATAGCACTTCAGCTTGCACTATGATGACTACATCCACTCCTGGCTGATCTGAAACTTCTTCATGGTAGCTCAAACCATCTCTGGTCCTTCGAGTACTGACTCCCCTAGGTCAGTCCAGCATAGAGGTGATCTACAAGATCGACCATTCAATTCCATGAATGTTTCCATTATGATAGTGGAATGATAGCTTTTGTTGTACGCGAACTCCACCAACGAAATGTGATCCTCCCAGCATTGGCCAAAATCTTGAAGGAAAGCATGCAGCATATCCTCATGGCTCTGAATGGTCCATTATGTTGGACCATCTATTTGAGGATGGAAGTCAGTGCTCAATCGAAGATGTGTCCCAAACACTTCCCGCAACCACTTCCATAGCGGGGAAGTAAAACTTGAATCCTGGTCGGAGAAAATCGTAGATGGGAATATATTAATCTATGAAATATTCTGCACATAGAGGAATCTGAAGCCCTCTAATGAACCCAACTCTCTGATGGGTATGAAGTTGGATGAACTGGTGAGATGGTCAACAATCACCAAGATGGAATCATGTCCCTTAAATGTCCGTAGAAGTCCTGTCATGATGGCCTTGGAAATTCCTTCCCACATCCCCTATGGAAACACTAGTGGTTGAACTATTACTATTAGAACCTTGTGCTCTGCCTTCAATTGTTGACATGTGAGTCACCATGAGACCTACAATACTACTACTTTCTTCACTCCAAACCACTAGTGCTGACATAGAAGGTCTTGTTACATCTTTTCCACTGATGGATGTACCACTATAGGGGACATATAGAACTCCCTCAAAACTTCCACCATAAGTTCAACTGGTACCATAGTACATTCTATGATGATGATAATGTGCTCCCCACCTTCAGAAAATCCATCAGATGCATATCATGTGGATATCATAGCACGTCGAGCCTCGTAGTCATCGTCCCCAAGCAGCGCCTCCCAAACTCCCTGAAGGAGTGGGGGTAGTGATTGTCAGTGACTGATGATAAGTTTCTTTATCTCAATCCACATAGGATATATATTAATAGGATAGCTACTCTATTTCCTCACTCAGTAACTGTATAACAGATCTACTGCGGAGTGCATCTACTTCTATTTTTTCCTTCCTAGGAGTATATACTTTCTCGAAGTCATAGTCACATCAAAACCCAAACCAACGTCATTATGTCAGGTTCAAGACCTTTTGATAGAAGATATACCTAAGACTCTTGTGAACAGATTAGTCTATAAAATTTTCTCCCATCAAGTAATGTCACCACATCTTCAAGGAAAAGATCACTCCTGCTAACTCCAAGTCATGGGTAGCATAGTTCTACTAATGCTATCTTAGATTTTGAAAAGAATACATGAACACTTGTCACTCAGGCATTAGGACCCATCAAAGCCCAGTCCATGATGCGTCACAGTAGACTATGTACCCAACACCATCCTCCAGTAGCCCCATGATGGGTCCACTCATCAGCCTCTTCCTCATCTCATGGAAACTCCGCACTTCTGTCACACTCTTGGGTGGCTCCCAAGAAAGCACAACATCATTCTTTAAGGGATCCACCACAACTCCAGCCTCTGAGATGACATGTCCCAAGAATTGACTTTCTCGGATCCAGAACTAGGACTTTGAGGGATTACCATAAAGCTAGTGATCTCCATGTGTGTCCAGAACTATCTTCAGATGATAGGAATGCTCCTCAATTGTTACTGAGTATATCTGGATGTCATCGACGAAGACTACCAAAAATTGATCAAGGTATGTTTGGAATATCCTATTCATTAGTTCCATGAACACTGTTGTGGAATTTTTCATGCCTAATGGAATAACCAAGAACTCATTGTGACCCTAATTATACGTTCCGGGCGTAGAGGAAGAATGTTGGTGGGTTTTCCCAATATTAATTTTAATGGTAAACAATGTTCAATCCGAGATCCATCAAGATGTAAAATGCCAAATCTTCAGAATAGAATGAAGAACAAAACAAAATAAGAGGGAATCCTGAAACCATAGAGATATGACCATCATATGTTGGTTATAATTACTTTAATTAATTCACAACAATGCCTTGATGGAATTATTTCTTAATTTATGTCTCTGGTCACGATCTTGTGATCCGTCATTGCGTCGTAGAATCCAAGTGTAGGAATCCTTTAGCAGTGTTCCACATGTGTGCCACGTATCTCTAGATGTCGCCGAAGGGATCTCTAGGTGCTAGAACGGAAGAACCTTTGTTTTTGATGTCCCCCTTTGATCACCTTGATCCAATGGTGGTGGATCTCTCTCGGTCTTGAGAGTGTTCGTGGATGAAGTAGGTCTTTCGGCCTTGAGATAACTCTCCAGAATTTTTGTGCACAATTCTTCTCAATGGAAAAGTGTTGGGTTTGTGAGGATATTTATAATCGGGCTTGAGGTTAAAGAGTTATGACAATAAATAAAAACATTAGCTGTTTTATTTGTTTCATTAACCCTTATTGAAAACCCCCATGTATATTGATTAATTCCTTGACATGTGCCTATAATGATTATAATAAATATCATTTAATAAAATGATATAATTTCATTACAATCCGGACGGGAAAAACTACATGGTGTGTAATCATTAATACCCGACGTGTACCCGTTTTCCATAAAACTACATGGTATGTTATTTAATATACACGGTGTGTACTTTTATTTTCTATTTTTATTTATTTCCTCCACCACATTTATTAGACCTTGAGTAATGGATATTTATTTCTTAAATAAAGGTAACTTCATTACTCGTTAATAAATATATTATTTCATCCACAATATATTCTCTTGAATTACTAGTGTCAAAATTAATGTGATCAAGTATCCTTGAATAATTATTAAACCATAGTTGGGAATAATATTTATTCATCTTGTTAAATTAATATTTAACTGACATACATTTACACACATAGTGTGTGAACCTCTAGGCCACATTCTCAGTGGCATTAGGCGGTGCCAGACTAATGTCCAAGGTTAGCATCTAGAAACATGCCAAGGCACCCATAGATAAATAATTTAATGCCACAATGATGTGTCACCACATACGAATGCTTACCATGTAATATAATCCCTTTTTCACGATATCTCTTATCAACCAGGTTTCACGTTATTTCCATCAATCCATGTGCCCAATTATTCTTTCATTGACTTTCAGAATTGAACATGCCCATTACATTCCATGGCCTTGGATTTACATAGGATATATCAATTCCATCAAAGGGCCTGAGATATCTAATTTCATTATAGAATAGAAGGGAAAAATCCTTTATTGCATTATCTATTAATGCAGTATTACTCATGACACACCCAACGTATCTTACCTCACTGCGAACAGTGTGTTGTCACATTTTTCGTCAATACAGCTAAGTGCATGAGTTGTAATACCCATTAATAATAATCTTAAAGTATAAGGACCAACACACATGTCCCCAGAAAGGAACATCCAAAGAAACTATGAAATGTGGATTTCCTACTGGTGAGTCTTGTTCTTATAATATCCTGCTAGATATTACCAAGGGTGCACACCATGAGAAGATTCCTCAATGTTTTGTGAGTCCTTACACCTAATGGCATGTATTATTTGTGTCCCTTAAATAACATCATCAGGCCATAGGACGTATATTCGAGAACAATGTTATGGAAATTCCAGGTTCTCATCATAGCAGGAATCCACTAGGAACCTTTAATGCAACAGTTATCCTTAGGAAATTATGACATGCATTGTCATGCAGAAGACAATCAAGATGTGATAAGGATTTTATTAATGAATAATGTACAATGCAATTGGTTCTAGGCCACCAACTCCAAAAGACTCCCACATAGACTAAGCCAACTACTAACAACCTTTACCCCGCTATATCTCACATGATATTCATGATTCTGCTGAGATAGGACTTTAGTCATTGGTTGTGCCACATTCTCTTCCGTGGACACTCTTCTCACTACTAATTCACCCCTCTGATAGAAATTCTTAAATAGGTTATAAGTCTGGAGTATGTGCCTTGTCTATTGATGTGACAATGGTTCTTTTGTAAGATCCATTGCTGCAACATTATCACAATACAACACGATAGGTTCTTTATTGCTAGGCACCACATCAAGCTCTTGGAAAATGTTTCGAATCCAGACGGTTTCCTTGGATGCATCAGAAGACGCTATATATTCAGACTCTTCTATTGAATCGGCGACAACTGGCTACTTTGAACTCGTCCATCTCACAGCTCCTCCATTGAGACAGAAAACATATCCAGATTGCGACTTCAGGTCTTTCTGATCTGTCTGAAAACTAGCATCAGCATACCCTCTGATGACAATCTACTAATCTCCTCCATACACCAGGAACATATCCTTAGATCTTCTAAGAAACTTATGGATCGTCTTAACATCAATCCAATGGTGTTATCATGGATCTTCTTGATATCTTCCTACCATGCGCTGTGCATAGGTAACATCAAGCCTGGTACATAACAAGGCATACATGATGGATCCTACAGCTGAAGCGTATGGGATCTTTCTCATTCTATCTTTGTCCTGTTGTGTCTGGGGACACATTATCTTCAAATTATGTATGCCATGTGACATTGGAACCAATCCCCACTTGGATTGTTCCATACTAAATCTATTTAGTATCTGGTCAATGTATGTACCCTGACTTAGTCCAAGCAGCCTCTTTTATATATCACAAATGATCTTGATTCCTAGAATGTAGGCTGCTTCATCCAAGTCCTTCATGGAGAAACAATCAATCATCCAGTCATTAACTGACTGTAAGACTTTGTACATTGTTTCCAATAATCAATATGTCATCAACATATACTACTAGGATAAGTATTTCCTTCCCTTTAAACCGCTTATAAACACATTTCTCACTTTCATTCTTAATGAAACCAAATTCCATTATGGATTCGTCAAAGTTAATGTTCCATGACCTGGATGATTTCTTTAATCCATAATTGGATTTCTGTAACTTTTATACCCATTTGGCTTCACCTGGTGTCACAAACCCTTTTGGTTGTGTCATATAGACATCCTCTTGAACGATCCCATTAGGGAATTCCATTTTGACATCCATTTTCCAAATCTCGTAGTCATGGTAAGATTCTATGGAAAGTATGATTCTTAGGGATTTAAACATGGAAACGACCAATAATGTTTCATCATAGTCAATTCCTTGACGTTTTATGAATCCTTTATCCACTAACCTTGCTTTATAGGTGCTAACATGACCTTCCAAGTCAATTTTTCTCTTGAATACCCATTTGCATCTAATAGGTTTTACATCAACTAGCTCATCGACCAGAACCTAGACTTGGTTCTGATACATGGAATCCATCTCAGAATTCATAAATTCTAGCCATCTTGCAGCTTTTGAGCATTCCACTTCTTCCTTGTAGGAGAGAGGTTCATCATTGTCCAACAATAATGAATCAGCATCCTTGATGACTAGGAAACCAAATCTCTCAAGTTCCCTTACCTATCTTGTGCTCCTACACAGTACTTGTGTTTCTATAACATCTTATATAGGGACCTGTGGAACTTGTTCATGTACCAAATCATGTGTATCATGAGAATCAACTTCTTTGAAGTCAATATTTCTCCCAATAACCATCATGATGATGTTCTCCCTCTCATGAAGGACACATTGTATGCTGACAATCACTTTCTTGTCTGAAGGGTTATATAGGTAATATTCTGTCGTTTCCTAGGGATATCCTATAAAGATACACCTCGTGCCCCAGAGAGCTAGTTTGTTTCATGAGAAGGCCTTAACAAATGTATTTCATCTGCATACATGTGCGTGTGACAAAGTGGGTTTCCTTCAATTCCATAACTCGGATGGAATTATATTTTCCGCCTTAGATGGTACTCGATTTAATGTGTATGTTGCAGTTTGTAATGAATATCCCCAAAATGATAATAGAAGATCATGATGACTCATCATCATCCTCAACATGTCCAACAAGGTGCGGTTCTTCCATTCACTAACACCATTCCACTGTGGTGTATAAGGAGGACTGAGCTGAGATAGAATCCCAGACTCTCATAGAAGGTCATTGAACTATTGGTTCAGATATTCTCCACCTTGATCCGATCAAAGATTCTTTATCTTATTTCCAATCTAATTATCTACATCATTCCTGAATTCCTTAAATTTATCTATGTATTTTGACTTATACATCATTAAGTAGACACATCCATATATAATCAAATCATCATTAAAAGTAATGTAGTAAGAATATCCACCTATAGCTTCTACTATAAATGGTCCAAATACATGTATGTGCACCAATCCAAGAAACTCTGTGGCCCTCTCACCTTGTCCACAGAAGGGTGGATTTTTCATTTTTCCTTGTAAACAAGCATGACATCTATCAAGTAGTTTTAGCTCAGTAGAGTCCAAATAACTACCTTGGCAGATCTTTCTCAAGAGGTTCTCGTTTATATAACCGAGACAGTGATGCCACAACCGGGTGATGTATGAGTCATGTGAGTCGGTTTCATTATTGATTGATAACACTTTGTTTTCGTAATTTAATACATACAAACCATTATTTAAATGTGTCATACCATAACATATGTTGTTCTTATAAAAGTGACAACCCTTATTTTCAAATTTGAACATAAATTCATCCATATCCAAACAAAATACAGAAATAATGATCTTGGTAACCCTAGGAACTTAATAACAGTTATGTAAAACCAAAATCATTCGAGTCGGCAAGGAGAGGTGGTTGTCACCAATAGCCAACACAGTTAGCCTTGTGCCATTGGCTACTCGAAGATCCACCTCTCCTCTGGAAATCTTTCTAAATCTACTTGATTCCTGTATTTGAATACATATGTGATCCCCACTAGTTGTATCTAAAACCCAATGTGTAGAAATCGAAAGATTACACTTGATACTGAATTCACCTTTAGAATCCCAATGCTTTTGGGTACAGTTCCTCTTCAAGTGGCCTTGTTTGCCAAATTAAAAACACACCGCCTCCTGATCCTTTCCCGACCTTTGGATCTTCCCCTTCTTGGAGGGACGGTGCCCGGGTTCTTTATACATTTTATATGTCTATGGACCCTTTTCCATGTCCTTACTTTTCTTATTCAGCATAAGGACTCTAGGTTTTTCATGCCCCATGTCCTTATCTACCTGGTGAGTTGAGGGCATAAGTTCCTATCTAGGCGCAAATGAAATAGGCTCTTCCAGCACATACAATTTTATCTCGTGGAGATAAATGATGCGTAAATGCCTCTACCACTCTTGGAAATTTGTGCCAATAAGAAGTTATTCCTTCTCATGTATGGTTCTCAATGATATGTTTGAAGTAATTTTCTTTCCATTTCTACAAATTAAGATGAGAAAAGGATTAGTACTTTATTACAAAACTGAGAGAAGTAAATAAATTAATACTTATTAGTCTCCCACTATTTTATCGAAATCTAACAGCCCTCACCATTGACTTCGGAATTTTCTTTTTCCTTAATATTCTAGTGATAAGGATCCATATTGTCCTTCACATTACCCCAACTATGGTAGGTCATGAAACTTGAATGGTTTTAGATAGGCATTCCAAATTCCAACTGCATTAACTCGTAGCTCTATGATCCGCTGAGTGGACTCCCCAATCCAGATATCATTTAATTTTTTATTTCCTCAAACTTTGCCGCTTGGTCACACCATGTCCTGTTGTGGAAGTCAACCCTTGATGTGATCCAATTCAAGTCAACACAAAACCTTGAATTATAATTCCTCGATAATTGAAATCACCCCAACTAGGGTTGGTCAAGCACTTTGAACTATGGTTCGATTCTAACCATGATTATGGTAGTCTCTACTGACTTAATATTTATTTAGAGGATTTTATACTTTTACGTAAATTTTAATTTTATTATCTTTGATTACATTCTTTGTTAATATTATCTGAGATATACTTAAGTTATTAACCATGTCTAAGATAATATTTATGCATAATCCGGTCTTTATATTTCTCCATCTTGCATGCTTGTTTAATGCATTAATTGTGTGATCATGACAACACAACCACAATAAATATACCATGAAATAGACAGAAATATAACAAATGGCATGATCATGAGCTTTATTCTATTTTTTAGTTTATCTAGAAGTTGATAATCTATCCCAAGACCTATGAGAGAAACACCTTGAACCATGCGGGTTTGTGTTTGTAGATTTCCACCATTAACCCTTTGTATCTCCATGGATTGGTTTCACCATCGCTGCTGACTTGAGCTGCATGCACTAGCTTGGGAGATCCATCCATTACATATGCATTTATCCCACACGCAGGTGAGAGGAAAAAAGGGTTTTTACATAAATGAAACTTTGGGCGCATAGGCCCTACATATAAATGAGGAGATGGCTTGCAGACAAAATAATTTATTTTAAATAAAATAATTAAAAGAAACCATTCACATACGAAGGTCTCAGTCTAGCTCATGATCATCCATACATGCGATGATATTTACTCATAAATAAAACTAGCATTCAATTCTTTAACCATTCTTTTTCAAGACAAATCACGCTAAAATCAGTTAATTATCTTTAATTAATCAATCCTTCTATCTTAAACCCTTTTATGAATTTCATCAAGATTATCATCCATCATAATTTTAAAAAAATAAATTAATTTAAAATTATCATTATACGTAACTTGTACCTTGAAGGAAACCTGGTGAATTCTCATTCATAACTACCCAATGAGGAAAATTAACATAACGCAGATTGTTAAATTAAACACATATATATAAAACACCTATCACATGTTCTGCCTCAGCTTTATGCATGCACCATGGTACATGTCTCAAGGGTTTGTATAATATAATAATAACTTTTAATAAATCTGCATAATTTGGGTGAGTAGATGGCGTGTAGTTCCGACTACATGACGTGTAGTTGTATTCACTATCCATCTGATGTACACTTCCGAAGACATGGAATGTTAATGTACTTTAGAAATTTCTAGATTACATGTCGTGTTCAGTGGGACACACGCCGTGTGGTTTCCGCGTTACATGGTTTCCAGTCAGGTAAGCAGTGTACGGGGTATATGGTCTAACCCTAACCCGAAGGGACTACACATCGTGTTCTATTGGAACACACAACATGTAATCTGGAAACCATGTGCCACATGTTCCTGGTCAACACATGGTGTCATAAATGACTTAGATAGGATCAATACACGACCATATTTGGTAGACCAGTCCGATGCATGAACCTAGAATACACGGCGTGTACATCCGAATACACACTGTGTATTCTTAAGTTGTATGACCAGGAACGTTTGTCACTACCGGATGAGATCCTCTAATTTATTTTAATCGAAAATTAAAATAAAAGTCCATTTATGTATGGTTAACGAGAACCGATAGAGGAAGAATAGATCTCAAGATTTAGATTTAAAGAATGATTAACGTGAATTGAAACAACTAAATTATTAAATTTGTAAATCACCAATGAAAAACTAAATAATTATAATCTACGATATGACCGCTCTGATAACACTTGTAGGTTTTGGGTGCAATGGAAGCGCGTTGGTGGGTTTTCCCAACTTTAATTTTAACGTTAAACAACATTCAATATGAGATATGCCATGATGTAAGACACTGAATCTTCAGAATATAACGAAGAACAAAAAATATAAGAGGTATTCTTGGAACCATAGAGTTGGGATCATCATAAGTTTGTTATAATTTATTTAATTAATTCACAAAAATTTTCTTTATGGAATTCTTTCTTCATTGATTTTTCTAGTCAGGATCTTTTGATTCGTTGTTACGTCATAGAATCCAAGTGTATGATTCATCTAGCGGTGATCCACACGTGTGCCACGTATTTATGGACTTCTTCGAAGGGATATCCTGGTGCTAGTATGGAAGATCCTTCGCTTGCGATGTCCTCCTTCGATCGCCTTGATCCGATGGTGGTGTATCTCTCTCGATCTTGAGAGCATTCTTGGAGGAAAGAGTTTTTTCGGCCTTGAGAGAACTGTCCAAAATTGTTGTGCACAATGATTCTCACTATAAAGTGTTGGGGTTGTGAGGGTATTTATACTCGGTTTTGAGGTTATAGAGTAATGATAATAAATAATCGCCTTACATTTTTTTTTTATTTAATTAACCCTTATTGAAAACCCCCATGTCGAATGATTAACTCTTCGACATGTTCCCACAATGATTATAATAAATATCATTTAATAAAACAATATTATTTCCTCAAAATCCCAACTGTAATAACTACATAGTGTGTAATCATTAATACATAATGTGTACTAGTTTTCCAGAAAACTACAAAGCGTGTATATTTAATATACTTGTTGTGTACTTTTATTTTCCATTTTTATTTGTTTCCTCCACTACATTTATTAGACCTTGAGTAATGGCTAATTATTTCATAAATAAATATAACTGCATTACTCGCTAATAAATATATTATTTCACCAACAATATATTCTCTGGAATAACTAGTGTCGAAATAAATGCGATCAGGTATCATTGAATAATAATAAAACCACATTCGGGAATAATATTTATTCAAGTTGTTAAATTAATATTTAACTAAGATACATGGGCACACTTAGTGTGTGACCCTCTAGGCCTCTTTCTTAGTGGCATTAGGTAGAGCCTGCCTAAAGTCCAAGGATAGCGTCTAGAAATAATCCAAGGCACCCATAGAGAAATAAGTTAACGCCGCAATGACGTGTCACCTCATACGAATGCTTATTGTGTAATATAATCCATTTTTCACGATATCTCTAATCAAGTGGGTTGCACGCTAGTGCCATCAACCCATGTGCTCGATTCTTCTTTCATTGACTTTCTGGAATTGAACATGACCATTCCCAACAATGGAAATGTATTTACTTAGGATATATCAATTACATCAAAGGGTCTAAGATATCTACTTCTATTATGGAACAAAAGGGATAAATCCTTTCTCGCTTTATCTATTAATGTTGTATTACTCGTGATGCACCAAACGTATCCTACCTCGCTGTGAACAGTGTGTCATCACAGTTTTTTTCAATACATCTATGTGTGCGAGTTGTAATACCCATTAATTAAAATCTTAATGTCTAAGGACCAATACACACATCCACATTAAGGAACTTCCAATGACACTATGAAATGTGGATTTCCTACTGGCGGCTCTCTTTCTCATAATATTCTCCTAGATATTACCAAGGGCGCACACCATTGAGAAGGTGCCTCAACGTTTTATGAGTCCTCACCCCTAATGGCATGTATTTTTTGTGTCCCTCAAATAACATCATCCGGCCATAGAACATATATTCAAGAACAGTGTTATGGAAATTATGGGTTCTCATCATAGTAGGTATCTACTGTGAACCTTTAATGTAATAGCAATCCATAAAAAATTATCACATGCATTATCACACAGAAGAATAATCAAGATGTGATATGGATTTTATTAATGAATAATGTACAATGTAGTTAGTTATAGGCCACCAAATCCAACAATAATGACATCTGAATGCAGTCTTCTGCACATACTCATCTCGTACCCTGATTTGGAGATGGCCCGATCAGAGTTTTATCTTTGAAAACCATTCTTCTCCCTTCAGCTGATCAAAATGATATTCAATCCTCGTTAGTGGGTACTTGTTCTTCACGTTCACCTAGTTCAGGTGACGATTGTCTACAAAAAGTCTCAAACTCCCATCCACCTTCTTGGAAAACAAAATTGGGGTTGCCTAAGAAGAAACATTATGCCTAATGATCCCATTGCTCAATGAGTCCTCTAACTGTACCTGTTGCTCTCGATTCTCCATGGGAGCAATCCAATATGCTGGAGTCGGTATCGGTGTCATCCTGGGGTACATGTTGATGTAAAAGTCCACCTCTCATCATGGAGGTAGACCCAGAATATCATCATGGAAAATATCAGCATACTGGTCCACCACAACAGGATAGCTTGAAATATCTACATCAACTGCTCTGAGGGTAAGGCTAGCCAACTGTTGTGTGATTGGATGCACCCTCCTCCGGGTAAGTCCATCATACGTTGTAAAGTTTCCCTCCTCATTGGTGAAGGAATACATGGTCCCATCCATGCAGAAACATTGAACTTTTCACCTAAAATAGTCAATCTAAGCATGGACTGTGGATAACCAGTCCATACCCATGATGACCTCATAAATCCTTGGCGTTTCTACTAAAAGGTCTCACCCAAAGTTTTCCCCTCCAATAGTATGCTCACACTACCGGCACCAGTGTGTAATCATTGAATCTGCTCCCGTAAGAGTCTCTAGCCATATGGATCAAGCCAATGGCTCCACCGGTATCTCTGAGCTCCGAACTAGGGTCATGGAAATGAATGAGTGACTTGAACCTGTGTCTATAAGTATTATAGCTATGGTGGAGGAGACACAGATAGTATATTGTTTCATCTCTAGAGTTCCATGGTCATAGGACTCTAATTCCTAGAGTTGAGCTCATCCCATTCCACCTGCTCCCTGTGGTCAAGATGGACCTCCTGGTGGTGGTTATTGTTGAACCTCGAATCACTTCCCACAACCTACTGCACGACCTGCTCTTATGCCACATCCGCCTTCTGCACGTAGACCTCCTAAATTAAATCTTTTCCTCTATAAAGGTGTTCCTTCGACTGTCTGAAGGTCATCTATATGGTGGTTCGGGTAGTCACGATGCATGTAACCCTGCCCACCGCACGAATAACACTACTTGTTCCTCATCGGTTAGTCACTGTCTTGAGATCCCTGCACAACTTAACATGTATCTTGTGGTCATCCACCTAGAGGTATTTGTAGGATTGGTATAGAGTATGAGTTTTCCAACCTCTTATACCAATTGTAGGAATGAAATAATGATGTAGATGCTCAATATACAAGAGGGGGGTGAATTTTACACTTTAAAAATTCCTTTGGAACCTTTAATGTTAGTTATGAATAACTATGTTTTACTTAAGCAAAGGAAAGGGCTAAGTTTAACAAAGTTAAGCTAAGAAAATTCACAACACCTCTAACACCAAATGAAAACTTGGAAAGAGATTCTGAAAGTAGGTTCTGAAAATATGGTTCCGGAAATTGAAATTTTACAAAAGATTACAATATGAGATTCTACCTTAAAACATATAGAATCTAAATGAAACAGAGTACATGTAAGGAAGTATAATTAAGTTATACATTCCTTATAATACAAAATGCAGCGGAAACAAACGAGTAGTAAAACTACAAGTAACCAGATATAAGTCTTTTAACCCAAAGAGAATGGTATCCAACGACATTGGATAAAGGTCCCTTGATTTATACATTCAAGTAAGTCTGTCTTACCCACACCAGGGTAAGCCCTCGATACGAAGATCGGAGTCTCTGTCTTTCTATCCCTGAAAGCCCTCAACTTCAAGGTAGTTGGCCACCTCTGTCTTCCTCAGCAAGAAAGCCCTCAACTTCAAGGTGTTGGAAACCTCTGTATTCCTATCCTCGGAAGTCCTCGAATGTAATCACCAACATTTAGAGTCGCACGAAGCTTTGAGAGTTAATAAGAGACTCTCTCTCTAAAAATCACTTCAACATCATGTATGCACAATGTCGAAGAAGTTATTCATCAGTCATCAGTTGTGAGCTCTTTCAAATGAGATCTTATTTATAGGCAAGGTCGGCCTCCTTTCCAACGGTCATATTTTCCGTAAAAATCGGAGGGACCTATACACGTGTAACTTAACCAACGATTAGTTTATAACAGAATAAACGACATCGTTTTATAAAAAAACAAGTTTAACAGAATGTAGGACATCATTTTATAACAAAACAAGTGTAACAGAATGCACGGCATCGTTTTATATCTAACTTAAAAACTTTTGGAGTGATGGTTCGGAGTGAATGTTCGGAGTGAATGTTCGGAGTGTAAGATAAATATTAAACAGTAGACAAATTATAAAAGAGTAATCAAAATGAAAGTTCGGTGTCTAACCAAAAATAATTTTCAGAGTCTAAATAAATTTGGAGTGTATAAAACAAAGATGATCAGATTCTGTTTAATAGGTGAATTCGGAATGAAAATTTGGAATGAGAATTCGTCAACAGAATTCGTAATGAGAATTTGTCATCAGAATTCATAATGATAATTCATCATCAGAATTCGTAATGAGAATTCATCATCAGAATTTGTAATGAGAATTCGTCATCAGAATCCATAATGAGAATTTGTCTTCAGAATTCGTAATGAGAATTCATCATCAGAATTCGTAATGAGAATTCGTCATTAGAATTCGTAATGAGAATTCGTATCCAAATTTTGGAGTAGAACTTTATCAAAGTTCGTATCTGGAATTCGGAATGAAACTCCATTATAGTTCTCATCTGGAATTCGGTACTTAAAAACAGAATGTTTCGTATGAAATTTTCAAATGATTCCGATAATATAGAAATGAATCTGAAACCTATACTTAAGAAATATATGAATGAAAATATGATAAGGATAATTTTTCTTAAAAAAGTGATCTTCCTTATAAAAGTGACTTTCCTTATAAAATAGATTTTCCTTATAAAAGAGATTTTCCTTATAAAATCAATTTTCCTTATAAAATCAATTTTCCTTATAAAAGCAATGTTCTTTATAAAAGAAATTTTCCTTATAAAAGCAATTTTCTTTAAAGAAAGGTGTTTGTGATTTTCAAAACAAGAAGGAATGGAAAATTCATAAGGAAAACCTTATTGACTCAACAATCTCCCCCTTTTTGGAAAGCACAAACATCCCTATGAAAAAGAAAGTCTAAGAAGAATGAAAACATTAAGGCTTATCTCCCATTGCTTATGGATGTTGATGAATACGACTAACTCCCCCTTAGGATTTGAAACGCTAAGGATCATATTCTTGATTTCCGGAATGATATTTCATTAAGAATAATAAAGTCTTCTTTAATGAAAAACTTCCCCTTAGATAAACTCTATTATATTTTGTTTTTCTTTATCATCCTTTGTTAAGATTCTTTTTCCCCTTTATTAGGGTTATTTTCCTTCTCCCCCTTTGTGATTTTCAAAAATAATTCGAGTGAATAGAAAATATATCAAAGTACCTAAAAAATTAGTAGTGACAACAAAATAAATGAGCAAGCACAATTTTCATTAAGTTTGAAAACTCAACAACAAAGAAGTCTAGATACAACAAAAGATCGGATCTACCTATTTTGGGTATTTTTTCCTTTTCCATGAGACCCTTAAGAATAGTCTTTATCTTATTCAAGTCTTTATGGTCTTCCTCGGCTTGCTTCTCTAACACAACAATTCTTGCATTTTGAGCTTAAATCTTTTCTTCCTGGGATAGAAGCTTTTCTTCCTGAGCTTTCAAGATCTGTTATTGCTTTAAGAACATTTCTTTAAACTCAATCCGATGATCCCTTTCATACTACAAGTTTTGAGAAACAGAATTCAGCTTACCATTCAGATCTCTAACTTCTTGAATCCGGAAATTCTTTTATTCTGTAAACTTTTCTTCAAAGGATGAAGTACATTCATTTATCTTCCTGTCTTCTATCTCAAAGGAAACCTTCACATTATCTTGGAATTCATCAAAGAGCCTCATCTTTTCTACATTCTTCCTTGACCAACTAGTCATCCTCTTGCAAGATCTTTTGTGGGCTTCATAGCCAACAAAGAAAGTTTTGAACTAAGCCTCTATTTCAACAAATTTGTCCATAACCATGGATACAGAGTCTATTTTCTGATTCAAAGCATGTTGGAGCATCTAGCATATTGAATCAATACTTGAGAAAGTCAGAATAGAACCTACCAACTTCTTTAAATATTGAACAACAAAGTCATGCCCCAACGAAGATGACTCTGAATCTGAGACTTTGCTTGGAGAATTTTCTTCTTCAAAATGCTCAACCTTCTTCTTAGAAGAACTACCCACATCCCTTCTCTTTATAAATATTGAGCTCGGGGTATCAAGAACAAGTTTCTTTCCCTTGTCCTTTTTCGGAATGGAATCGTGTTCCGGAGTTCTCTTTTCACTATCAGAAACTTGAACAACATTGTCTTCATCATCAGCAACTTTTAGAGAACCACCTTCTACGTTCTCCATTTGAGCAATATAATGTAGAAGTTGTTCTTCCTCTGCATGATAGGCCACTTCTTCTTCTCCTTTCTCCTCATCCTTTCCTAGAGTGACTAAATTTGAAGACTCAGCTTCTGAAGTTCGAAGTGACAAATGTTCCGAAGGTGACCCCTTATAATCATCTACTTTCTTTAAAACATCTCTGGTTTCACCACTTCCTTCATGAACAACTTCTTCTTCTTCCACTTGCTCAATCTGCTCTATTTCCTAAACAGGATTAGCTAATGCCTCTTCTGGAGCAAAAAAGTTTTTTCCTGGAGTCTCAGGTAGAGATTCCAAAGAAAAGAATCTTGGGACAGGAATGTTTGCTGAAACCATCTCATTAAACTTCAAAAAATCTTGAGCTACCTCAGCTTCAGACATCATCTTATTAAGCTTCTTTTCTTTCACTTGTTTTTCTAGCTCATCCGTAGTTCTTTCCTTAATGGCCTTAGCCTCCGTAGGATCCAATCCAAACTGAGGCTCCCCTTGCACTCTCTTCTCTTTGATTTCCCTCCACTTAGTAACTACCTCATCTGGGTAAGCTTTCTTCTTCTTCATTTTTTGGAGGTGTGGAATGAACATCCTTAGACTTGGGATTCTCTTATTCAACTACAACTTCTTTCCACTTCCTCTTCTTTACTGGCAAAGAGGATTCAGGTTCAGAAACTTTCGGAACCGTTTCTTCTTGAGAAGGTAAATCAACAAACTGACCAGTCTTCTTGTCGAAGGCTACATCCATTATTTTGAGAGTACCATCACTCACCAAAATAATCCTACAAACTCTTGGCTTAGACTTTCAAGCCTCCTTGAAGGACTCAAGACACCGAACTATCAACTTTGAGAGGATTGCTGGATACATTATGATCTGAGCTCTCATATTCCCTTTCTTAACATTTTCAAGAGTAATAAGAATGTGTTTCATCATATTAAACTTCCTCGGATTTATCAGAAAATCTAGAATATAAATCTCACTCTTCTTCAGACTATCTTTGTCACCCTTTCTCAGTATGATAAGGCCTTGTACCCATAATTCTAGAATCATGAAATTCGTAGACAGAGAAGAAATCTTCGGAGCCTTATCATCTGACAGTCCGAGAGTTTCCAAAGCCTTTTACTTGTCGAAGTTTCCCTTTGAATCCGGCAAAACATGAGAAATGAACTCAGCTTCTCCTTCATTGTTCAGCCCTACCAAGTTGGCTGCCTTGGCATAAGAAATCTTATAAGTCTTGCCATAATACTTAAACAACAAATTCTCTCTAACATCTTCCTTAAGGAAGGAAACTGTTTCATAGAACTCTACAGGCAAATCTGAATAATCTTCATATTGATTTCCTAGCTTGAACACAGCAACATCTTCCCATCCGTTGAGCTTAATATTCTTGGATATAAGAGAATCATACTTGTAGAAGAAATCAGGATGAACCAACCTTTCTCTATATACTAACCACATTGAAATCAGCTTAGAGGAGGAAATGTCTTGAGAAGCTGCTTCCACAGACATTTGGATCTGAAGACCTCTGAGAAGTTCACAACTGAGATTTCTGAAGTTCGAAACAGTCTTAAAATAAAGAGGCAGAGATTCGGAATGCTGAAGCTTGAAAACCGATGTGGGATAACCATTTGGGGTCCCCTTTATATAGGCAACGAAAAAACGGTTCAACTTCCTCAGTTGATCGAACGATTGTGACAAGCTGAGATCAGATCTGACGGTTGAATACCAATTCTCAAGAAAACTTGAATCCAATATTTTTAGGTTTTTATTAAAACAAAGAATTATGAAAACTGTAATCCAAAAACAAAATATAAGAAAATTCCAGCAAGTAAAGTATGACTACGAAAACATGAGTAAGGAAATCATACCTTTTGGATTGGCTTAGGATGATTATTCATAATGGGTAACATTCTTAAGAAAACTACGAAAAAAAATATTTACTACGAAAAGACATAGTTCTCAAAACTCACTACGAAAAACAAACTCAGTACGGAAAACTCAGTACGAAAATTTCATTATAAAATTTGAAAACGAAAACCTCATTATGAAAGATTCGGTACGAAAATCTCGTTATGAAAATACCAGTAAGAAATTTTCCATTTCGGAAGTTTTCAATACGAAAATTTCCATTCTAGAAGTTTTATATACAAAAATATCCATTCTGGAAAATTTTTGTTCCGAAAATTCCCATTCTGGAATTTTAGTTCCGAAAAGTTTGAAAAACTAACTTTGGAAAATTTAGTTACCCTAACAATCAAATGTACTCCCCCTATAAAAAGGAGTTTATTATTGTAAGGAGGCTTTTTCAATAGAAAGTTAATGAAGAATGATTACCTAATAGTTATCATTCCTAACTTTTGTTTAATGTATTCAAATCTATCAGAAGGCAAAGATTTTGTGAAAATATCAGCAATTTGATCTTGCATTCCTATAAACTGAAGAATAATATCTCCTTTTTGTGTATGATCCCTAAGAAAGTGATGCCTAATATCTATGTGCTTTTCACGAGAGTGATGTGAAGGGTTCTTACTAAGGGCAATGGAACTTGTGTTATCACACAAAATTTGAGTTTTAGTAAAACTCAAGCCATAGTCTGTGAGTGTGTGTTGCATCCACAACACATGAGCACAACAACTTCCAGCTGCTACATATTTGGCTTCAGCAGTGGAGAGTGATACAGAATGTTGCTTCTTGTAGGACCAAAAAACTAATGAATCTCCTAAGAAATGACAAGTTCCATATGTACTCTTTCTATCCATTCTACATCCACCAAATTCAGCACCAGAAAAGCTTTTTAGAACAAAATCATTTCCAGAAGTCTAAAATAATCCTAGATCCATGGTTCCTTTAAGGTAGCGAAAAATTATTTTTACTGCCTTTATGTGAGATTCCTTAGTATTGGATCGATATCTTGCACATAAGCATACTAAGAACTTTAAGTCTGGTCGACTAGCTGTTAAGTAAAGTAAACTTCCTATCATACCTCTAAAAGATGTTTGATCTACTGGTTTACCAGCTTCATCAAGATCTAAGGAGTTTGAGGTACCAATGGGAGTACTTATACTCTTAGTGTTGTCATAACCATACTTTTTAAGGAGATATTTAATATACTTATGTTGTGATATGTAGGTTCCTTCTGGTTTTTGAGAAATTTGAAAACCAAGGAAAAAATTAAACTCACCCATCATACTCATTTCAAACTCAGATTTCATTAGACTTGCAAAAGAGTCAGTTAATGATTGCCGAGTTGAACCAAATATGATGACATCAACATAAATTTGAATAATCAAAACATTTTTCTTATCTTTTTTTATAAAAGGTTTTGATCTGCATTTCCCTTAACATAGTTAAATTGATGCAAAAATCCAGTGAGTCTATCATACCATGCTCGTGGGGCTTGTTTAAGACCATAAAAAGATTTGGTAAGTCTAAAAACATGACCAGGATGTTTTGTATCTTCAAATCCAAGAGGTTGTTCAAAAAAATCTTCCTCTTGGATATAACCGTTAAGAAAAGCACATTTCACATCCATCTAAAAAAGTATAAAATTAAAGAATGATGTAAAGGAAAGTAGAATACGAATAGATTTAAGTCTAGCTACTGGAGCATAGGTTTCTTCATAGTCTATTCCCTCTTGCTAATTATAGCCTTTAGGAACAAGTCTAGCTTTATTTCTTACTATGACTCCATTTTCATCAGATATATTTCTGAAGACCCACTTTGCCCCAATAATAGAAGTTTCCTTAGGTCTTTCAACCAAGGTCCAGACTTTATTCCTTTCGAAATCATTTAGTTCATCTTGCATAGCTTTGATCCAATGTTCATCACCTAAAGATTCATCAGTGATTTTAGGTTCTAATTGGGAAAGAAATGCTATATGTTCTACTTCATTTCTTAAGGAACTTCTAGTCCTTACAGGTTGATTTACATCACCAATGATACTATCATTGGACGATTCTTAAGAAACACCTGATTTGGGTTTTGAAAAGCCTATTCATCAACATAGGGTAGAAAGTATTCTGGGGTAAATGTTTTAGAAGTATCTTCTTGAGCATTATCCTTATCAGAAGGTTCTTCTATCAAAGGTTGACACTTAGTTTTTGAAAACACATCTGAGGATGTAGGCTGGGATGGTTTAAAAACAAAGGGATCAGACTCATCAAATTTTACATGCACTGTTTCTTCAACAGTACAAGTATTTTTATTAAAAACTCTATAAGCCTTAGAAGTTGTGGAATAACCTAAGAAAATTCATTTATCAGATTTTGGTGCGAATTTATGTAAGTTATCATTAGTATTCAAAATGAATACTTTGCAACCAAAAACCTTGAAGTAGGATAGTCTTGGTTTTTTACCATTCCATAACTCATAACGAGTTTTATTAAGAAAAGGTCTAATCAAAACTCGATATATAGTATAGCAAGCAGTACTTACAGCTTCAGCCCAGAAATGTCTAGCTATAAAATATTCACTCAACATGGTTCTAGTTATATCTTGAAGAATTCTATTTCTTCTCTCAACTACACCATTCTGCTGAGGAGTTCTAGGTGCTGAAAAATTGTGAGTAATACCTTTTCTACTACAAAAAGTTTCAAAATCAGAATTTGGAAATTCTCCTCCATGATTACTATGAATAGTTTTCAATGGAAGGTTTTTCTCATTTTTAACTTGTGCTCTAAAACTTTTGAAATAAGAAAAATCTTTAGACTTCCTTGATAGAAAATAAATCCAAGTATATCTGGTGTAATCATCAACTAGAAAAAACACATAGTATTTTCCTCCAATACTTCCAGTTTGTGTTGGACCAAAAAGATCCATGTACACTAACTACAATGCATTAGTTTTTGAGACTTCACCGATGGATTTAAAACTAGATTTATATTGCAGTCCATATTGACAAGGATCACAAACTTTAGAAGAATCAAATCTATGCTCTGGTATATCCTTAACTAGTTTCTTCTTAGTGAGTTTGCATAGGTTTCTAAGGTTAGAGTGACCTAGTCTTCTATGCCATAACCAAGAATGATCTTCCATTGCACTTAGGAAAGGTAATTCTTGGCTCCTGAGGTCTTCTAAATTTAAGGTGTAATCACTCTCATTCCTATTTGCTGAGAGAATAAATTCTTCCTTGGAATTTTGAACTAAGCACTTATCATTCCTAAAATTTACAAGATAACCTTCATCACATAACTGACTTATGCTAATGAGGTTGTGCTTAAGGCCCTTAACAAAAAGAAAATTTGAAATCAAAGTTTTTACTAAAAGAACTATATTACCAATACCAACAATCTCTCCCTTAGCATTATCCCCGAAAGTTACCTTTCCTCCTTTCGTTTTGATAATCTTTTCAAAATAGTGTTTGTTACTAGTCATGTGCCGGGAAAATCCACTATCCATGTACCATGTATTGTTTCTAGTAGTCTCGTTATTTTCCAGAAATCAAGAAGATAATTAGACTTTCGGAATCCAAACTTGTTTGGATCCGAGATTTCTAGATAACAAAATTTTAGGAACCCACATCTTTTTAGAAAAGTATGCTTTCTGAAATCCTAGAGATTGGTTTTTGTTTAAGGAACAATTCTTTGCCCAGTGACCACCAAATTGACACTTAGTGCAAAATGGGGCACTTTGAGGAACAAAATAATTGTTACTAAAAATTGGTTTTGCATGGATATAACCAAATCCGGATTTATTTCTTAAAGGTCGTATTTGGGAATACATTTTATCAAAATTTTCCTTACCATGGGTAAAGTTTGATAAACACTTCTTTAAGGAAATAATTTCGGACATGAGTTTTATAACCAAGTATTTATCCTCAAAATCATTAGTTTTAGAACTAGAGCTAGGCTTGAAAACATTTTCCTTAGAAATTTATTTTTTTAACTATTTAGAAAGTTTGTTCTTCTCAGAACATACTTCCTCAAGATTTTTTGATATACATTCAAAATCATCATTTTTCCTATCAAGATCTTTAAAAAGATCTGATATCTCTTTTACAAGAATATTATTCCTAGAGTTTTCCTTATCATATTTTTTATTGAGTTTAGAATTCTCAATCTCAAGAAGTTTAGTAAACCTAGAAACTTCTTCATAAGTAGGTAAAGTATTTTCTTCATCAGAAGAGGATTCTTCATCAGAAGAGTTATAACAATTACAATCATTAGAATTTAAAGAAACATTGGTCAATGATTCCGCATTTCGTACCTTAGCCATAAAAAATGATTATCAATAGGTAATCTGGCTATAAAACCAAGATTATTCTGTCCTGAAGATTCATAATCATAAGATTCATCTGAAGAGTCACCACCACTGGAACTCCAGGTATCACTAGATTTCAGAACTTTCTTAGCTTTGGATTTATAATAATTCTTTCTGTTTCTGTTTGAATGCTTTTCTTTCCTTTCTTTATTTCTGAGTAAAGGTAAATCTAGTCTAATATGTTCGGCTCTCTTGCATTCATAACATGTGACTTCTCCATCTTTTCTATCTTTCATTTCCTTTTTCTTATACTTGGATTAGAAATTTCTTTGGCTAGCTATCTTGTTCATCCTTCGAGCAAGATTTGCTAACTCACTTTCAGAGACTTCACTCTCACTAGATTCAGATTGGAAAATAACATTCTTAGACTTGGATCTGGTTACACTCTCAGGAGTCATAGCTTTCATCTGATTTGATGTTGTTGTAAAAGAAACAGTACCATTTCCATTTTTCTTCTTGATGTTATCAACATCTCTCTTCATTCTTATTTCATGTGGGAGAAGAGTTCCAAATAACTCATCAAGAAAAATTTGAGTAACCTTCATGTTCTCATCTATAGCAGTTTTTTGGATTCCCACTCATTTGGCATAATATCAATTATCTTATCCACAAGTGCTTCATCATCTAACCCTTTCTCTCCCATAGACTGTAAACTGTTGACAATAGTCATAAATCTCTGTTGAACTTTACAGATTGGTTCACCATAAGGAAAATTGAATCCATGGTATTCAGCTCTAAGCATAGCTCTCCTAGTTTTGATCACTTTTGAAGTTTCAAAGTGAGTAACTTCTAACTTATTACAGATACAATTAGCTTCTTTACAAGAAGAAATTTGGCTATATATATTTCTAGTCATTGAACAATGTGAATTATTGCATACCTTATAGTTGAGTTGATACACTTTCTTTTCCTGGTTAGTAAAAGTTCTAACTTCCTTATCAGGAATTTTATAATCACCAGTAAGCATAACAAAGTTGTCCACTCTATTATTGATAACAAAAGTCTTTATTCGATCTCTCCAGTACTCATAGTCATTACCATCAATGATTGGTGGTCTTGTAGGATTTATATTATCAAAAGAACCAACATTAATTCATGTCATACATTAAAACCTTTGGCACACAAACTTGTTAGAAAACAAATTCGTAATAACAAAGTTCGAAATGACAAAATTCGGAATGAAAAAGTTCGGAATGAGAAAGTGATCAAGAAAAACTTATACGTGAGTACAAGTATTTCAGATACCTGCTCTAATACCAATTGTAGGATTGGTATAGAGTATGAGGTTTCCAACATCTGATACCAATTGTAGGATCGAAATAATGATGTAGATGCTCAATATACAAGAGGGGGGGTGAATTGTACACTTTAAAAATTCCTTTGGAACCTTTAAGGTTAGTTATGAATAACTATGTTTTCCTTAAGCAAAGGAAAGGAATAAGTTTAACAAAGTTAAACTAAGCAAATTCATAACACCTCTAACACCAAATGAAAACTTGGAAAGAGATTCTAAAAGTTGGTTCTGGAAATATGGTTTCGGAAATTGAAACTTAACAAAAGATTACAATATGAGATTCTACCTTAAAGCATATAAAATCTAAATGAAACCGAGTACAAGTAAGGAAGTATAAGAAAGTTATACATTCCTTATAATACAAAATACAACGGAAAAAAACGAGTAGTAAAACTACAAGTAACAAGATATAAGTCTTTTAACCCAAAGAGAAGGTTATCCAATAAATTTGGATAAAGGTCCCTTGATTTATACTTTCAAGAATGTCTGTCGTACCCACACCAGGGTAAGCCCTAGATATGAAGATTGAAGTCTCTGTCTTGCTATCCCCGCAAGCCCTCAACTTCAAGGTAGTTGGCCACCTCTGTCTTCCTCAGCAAGGAATCCCTCAACTTCAAGGTGTTGGAAACCTCTGTCTTCCCATCCCCAGAAGTCCTGGAATGTAATCACCAACATTCAGAGTCGCATGAAGCTTTGAGAGTTAATAAGAGCCTCTCTCTCAAGAAATCACTTCAACAGCATGTATGCACAATGTTGAAGAAGTTATTCATCAGTCATCAGTTGTGAGCTCTTTCAAATGGGCTCCTATTTATAGGCATGGTCGGCCTCCTTTCCAACGGTCATATTTTCATTTAAAATCGGAGGGACCTGTACACATGTATCTTAACCAACTGTTAGTTTATAACAAAATAAACGACATCGTTTTATAACAAAACAAGTGTAACAGAATGTACGACATCGTTTTATTACAAAAAAAGTGTAACAGAATGTACGACATCGTTTTAAGTCTAACTTAAAAAAGTTCGTAGTGAAGATTCAAAGTGAATGTTCGGAGTGAATGTTCGGAGTGTAAGAAAAATATTAAAGAGTAGACAAATTATAAAAGCGTAAGAAAAATAAATGTTCGGAGTCTAACCAAAAATAATTTTCGGAGTCTAAATAAATTCAGAGTGTATAAAACAAAGATGATCAGATTCTATTTAATAGGTGAATTCCGAATGAGAATTTGGAATGAGAATTCATCAACAGAATTCAGAATGAGAATTTTTCATCAGAATTAATAATGAGAATTCATCATCATAATTCAAAATGAGAATTCGTAATCAGAATTCGTAATGAGAATTTGTCATCAAAATTCGTAATGAGAATTTGTCTTTAGAATTCGTAATGAGAATTCATCATCAGAATTCGTAATGAGAATTCGTCATTAGAATTCGTAATGAAAATTCTTATCCAGAATTCGGAGTAGAACTTTATCAGAGTTCGTATCCGGAACTCTGAATGAAACTCCATTACAGTTCTCATCTGGAATTCAAAACTTAAAAATAGAATGTTTCATATCAAAGTTTAAAATTATTGCGAGAATATAGAAATGAATCTAAAACTTATACTTAAGAAATATATGAATGAAAATATGATGAGGATATTTTTTCTTAAAAAAGCAATTTTCCTTATAAAAGTGACTTTCCTTATAAAATCGATTTTCCTTATAAAAGAGATTTTCCTTATAAAAGCAATTTTCCTTATAAAATAAATTTTCCTTATAAAAGCAATTTTCCTTAAAGAAAGGTGTTTGTGATTTTCTAAACAAGAAGGAATGGAAAAGTCATAAGGAAAACCTTATTGACTCAACAGTCTGGTCCTCTTGGACCACTACATAAACTGCCTGCTTCCATATATCCATGAATCTACAACATGTCCTCCGGTGGTTGGTTTCGATGTCGGTGACTGCCCTGCAAGGAATCTCTCCACTAAGAGTGCTCTCTCTAACACCCCCGCCAGTATCGGGATTCCGAGAGAAACCATAAAAGCTCTAATCTCCCATCTATGCCCCTACTCAATGGTTTGGGCCCTAAAAAAAGGGACATTCACCATGTTAGTGTAGTAGATTGAGAGGTTAGTAAACTTCCCTAAATTTTGTGCCACAATCATGCTACCTTGATGCAAGTAGAGAAGCTCATGTATATGCACTGAGTGTAGGGTTACTGGGATGAAATCTACCCTAAAAAGTCTCTTGAAGCTTGCCCTGACGAGAGTCACTGCTTTGTGATCCTGGAGCATCATGCTCCACATTCTGCCCACTGCTTCCTGAAAAAGACTATTGGAAAGGATCCCCATGAGATCAGCTGGTGTCACTACCTATCGAAATATTGTATCCACATCCACTAACCAAACCTCAGCCACCTGTAGATCCATCTCACCCTGGAACATTGGTTTTCTCTGGCACTACAACTCATGAAATGTGCTCATGTTGTGTTCACCCTTCACTACTGGAGTTGGTGGCATCAGCTGTCCAAAAGGTAGTGGTGCTATTAGTACTCCACTAGATGGTACAACTTCCATAAGGGGGCCCTACACCAAAGCCTCGTCACTCAGTGGGCTGTTATCATGTACTCTACCTGGAAATCTAGCTGACTGTATGTGTGGAGGTATCCTGAAAAGAAACAGGTGTGCCACAGTCATTAAGTTATACCTGGGTATCTGACTCAACGTGATCACTAAGAAACCCTTTCAAAAACACATATGCAATCAATTTTTTCATGCACAAAGTCAGAAATCATAATTCAAGGTCCTGGTGTATGGATACGTCGGCCACCACACCAACATTGGATTCCCCAAACCGATAACCACACACAATATTCATAATACTATTGCTCCACATAGATAAGATCATATTCCTAGTTCTTCGGTAGAACCGAACTCCTATGATAACAATTTTTCATGACCAGTTCCTCGGGGCCCATGTCATGACTACCCCAATGCCACCTGCAATAGGCCAGGGGCTGGCGACTAGCACTGGAAAGGAATATCCCTAAAAATAAGAAGGAATTGCCTTTATAACCAGTAATCCAACACAACCAATAACTCAGCAAGATGTAATCACAAGGTAAACTATATAGTAAATAGAGAAATTATAGTTAGTAGAGGGGGCCAGAATACCAGCCCAATTGGAATGTACAGGTAAAACATGAATGTACAAGTAAAACATAAAAAATAACTCTTATGATCACCCACCACAGATCCAACCTGAAGGGTAGGTACTACTCTTGAATGGTTGTCTCTGTGATACACCTCATCTAAGGACATCTTCAAGAAGCCTCCAGTCCTGGTACCCCTTCCTTAGTTAATGATGTCTGTCATCTGCACAAGACACTATAAGGTGCGGGCATATCCCGTGCAGCATGAGTATAAAAATAATTAGTAGGAACCCCAAGACACCCAAAGGACTCTCAAAATCTGGAAACGATAAACAATAATGCATGGAAACTATATTCAACCCTTCCTAGGTATATTCTCATACATATACCTAATATTTCATGAATACCCATCTCATCAATGAGGAAACACAAGGCCAAACTCCTTAGTCCAAATATCAACTTCTACAAGAAGGAAAGAATACCATGGAGGTAACACCAAAGAGGTAAGTACCACATAGAAGAATACAACAATGTTAAAGACTCAGATCACACAGATTCTAAGCTCAAAAAATTTTTTTGGTGAAGTATTGAAGTATGGATGATTATTTGTGAGGATATATCATCTTATTCTGTCAAGAAGAACTGCTACTGACCATATGGAGTCTGAACCACACAAGATTGATAAGTAACTAACCCCCGTCGTGACCCACATTGGATTTGATCCACCCATGAATGATAGATTACTAACCCCCGAAGTGACCCACATAGGATGTGACACACACATGATTTATTTGTGCTGACCCACATAGGATCGTTGAGCACTGACCCACACATATCGGTATGTGTTGACCCACACAAGATTGGTGAGCACTGACCCAAATAAGATCTGACACACATAGGATTGGAGTTGACCCATACAGAATCGATTGGTACTAACCTCTGTATGATCAGTATCCAACCTCTACCTCAATTCCATCCATTGGGTTCCCACTCATTGCCCATCTGGGATAACTGATCCTCAAGATATCAGTCATATTTTATCCTCAAAAATTCCATGAAGTAGTATTTGAAGGATCTGTCATGTCATAAGGGTCCCAACACATCGGACGACGCATTAATCAGACGCTCGGTCTGTATGTTATTAGTGTTTCTGCCCTGAGGGCCCGGTTGGATTTAGGGTTCGGTCCAACCCGGATGTACTCCAACATTATCAAAAACTCATGTGGAGTATACCAAAAGAATTTCCTTGATCCAAGGATTTAGGTTCCATAGATGGTTCGTCAAACGGGCGCAAAGTTCTCATGATATGGCCACAAAGGCGTATCTGGTTCCACATGGGCCCGGGTCCGATCCGACCTGGTCAGACCAACCCGGCCTGGCCCGACCCAAACTGAATCGGGTCCAGCCAGGATGGCCTGGGGCACAGTAGGCCCAACCCACGAAGGGGCAGCCCAGCCCGTGGTGCTGCCTATGGTCATGTGGCCTGCCATGGCGGGGTCCTCCCAAGACGCAATCTAGGGGGAGGTGCCCCCCTGTATTATAAATGGTCCACTGGACTGTCTGTCTATGACTACCCGATAGTGCCATGTTGTGACGCCTGCTGGAGTGCGGGACTCGCCGGAGTGGGTCATGCCGGTTCGATGCAACTGACCAAAATGGACAGCCAGTTCTCTTCCCAATGGTGCGTCTGTGCGCCGCAGCTCCACCCACGGCCGGCTGGGTGCCTCCGCCATTCGGCCGGGTCCCGACCACCCTCGTGTGTTCCCCACCATCGTGTTTCAAATGGGAGGATTCAATTTCAAATATAAAATAAAACATGTTTATTTTATTTCCTCCCATGAAAATTCTGAAAACTAAATTCCACCCTCGACTTACATCGGTCGAGGTGATGGTCTCCTTAAGAGAATATCAGCGTTGTGAGTTTAATGGTGTACTTAGATTTAAATTTCGAGCACTAGTTTAAAAGTTATAAAACGCCGCTTGTGCATTTACTCAACATACCCAAAAATAGTTTAGAAATTCATTCCGGGCACACCAAGCCTCGGAATCACGGGCCGTCAATTTTCAATGACTCGTATTATTTCAATATATTAAAAAAATACCTGGAAAATCCATGGTCATTACACCAAATTTCATACCCATTCTATAGATGTTGAAATCCCATCATTGTTAAATATAATGAATTAAATTTGAAATAAGACAATGAAAAATTCAATTCACAAAGAGAGGGTTTAAATATATTATGGATATCCTCAATTTCCTTTTATGATTCCTCTTTAAAGAAACTATTTAAATGTTAAGAGTGTGAGTTATTATAACTATACTCCCGCACATAGAGGAATGTAAAAAAATATAAGGGAACCCAATGTACATGGTTAGCCACTCAAAAATAGTAGGAAATCATTGGAATATTTTATATTCAACTGAGACCGTATAGACTACAATAATCACCATGGTTAATAAAAATAAGCAGGGTATATCATTTACTTGGGAAATAATATTATCTAATATATTTTTTCCAAAAATGTAACCCAACCAATATCATAATGGTATTTTAGTTTTATGAGGTAGGAATTTTCATTCATCCCTTCCTGATTTTATGTTTTCAATATTATAATAGTTCTAAAAATTTACATTGTATTGAACATTTATGACATTTTCCTCTATAAATACAAAAATCTATTATGATAATAACAAAAATAAACTAATTTTCTTCACATTCTATAATTCTTCTTTTATATCCATTTTTGTATGTATTTATTAAAATCCTACTGCACCACAACACAATTTTTTCATCATTTCTCAATCTCTAATATGAATAATACATGTGATTATTTTTTTTACTTTATATATAACCAATTAAATTTATATCACACACTAAAATATTGTTCTTAACATTCAAATTTTAACTTCAAATTCATATTTGAATAATCAAATACCATTAATTACTTGTAAAACAACTTCTCCAAATTATACATCATATTTTAAAGTTAGTGGTAATGTTTAGAACACCATGGAATGACCTCATTCATAATATAATAAATGATATGGTATCCTTAAACATTGTATTAATATGGTTGTGTGACATACTTCTCTCTAGTGAAACCAATCTAGAATTATTAGAAAAATAAAAATATTAAATTTAATGGTCGATGATTGTTCCATATATATATATATATTTATATAAATTAGATTGAATCAATGCACATAATTATCATTGAATCATGAAAATTATTCATTCACTAATTGAATCATGAATTCCCACGAATATTATTAGTCCATACATGAAAACGACAACAATTTATTATTTTAAATCTCTTAAAACATTTATAGTTTTATCTTCCAATATTATTTACTCTAACATGAAGTTATCATACCTTAAGAATGTGTTAACATCCAAACAAATATTCCATAAGTTAAAAATCATAAAATAAATTTTAACTTATGTTATTATCATAATTTAACTGATTATTTATCATTTACATATCACTCTGCATGACCATTATGTTTTGATTTATCCATGAAATGACTTTTAAATATTTTATATATTACCAAAATAACTTTTATTAATTAGTCTATTGATGTATATTTATTTCATATAACATTGGGATAATAGATATATATCATTAATATATTTCTAAAATACTTTTGATCTATTCCAAAATTACTTTTATATGTTATAGACATTACCAAAAATTTAATGGCATCTCGTACTTACGCATTTATATCAATAGCAATAAAATTATGCATTCTCCATTCCAATGAGGGAACACTTATATAACAAGAGACATATCCAATTTTACAATCCTATATCTTTAGTAACCTTAATATGTGAGTACAACAACTCTTAGGTATATATAGTTTATTTTAGTATATTTTCAATTTCTAGACTCCTCCTCAGTGTCATATATATATATATATATATATAGGTACACATAGAGATTGATATGTTTATATATATACTAGTGTATCTCAACATAGATAGTTTTATCAAAATATTATTTTACTTCCATGACCTCTATGGAATAATATCTAAAATACCTATTTTAATTGTTGAATGTTTTGTTCAACCATTATTTTAGATAATTTATATTTCTCTTGAAAAGTTATATGCTTAGTGTGTTATATCGCCCTCCTAAATTTATAACTAAAAACAATATATGTTTAGTAATATTATTAATTAAACCAGGAAATTATTTCCAGATCCCAAATATGTAATAAATCTATAAGGATCCATATAATTCATAACTCACTCTAAAAATTGATTGATTTCAATATATTGATAGAATCACTTCTCCAATAATCCAATAATCAACATTTTATCTTTATTCTGATATTTTTAAAATATCTCACCTGTTTCTTATTCACCCTGTAAATCATTCAAAACAATTTTTAATCACCACTTATGAAATATTTCACATTCCAATAAATGTTCCAAAAGTTTCATTATTTAAAAGAATCATCTAATTTTCCTATGAATTTCACATTCATCCTACTAAAATAACCATTATGTATGAGTGATTTTATTTATAAATGACTCTTTATTATTCAATGGGTGATACTCAAATATTATAAATTTTACTAAATATTTATTTATAACATACAGTTACTCTTACATATTTATAATAATACTCTCATAAATTCACATTACCTACATGATAACTCTAATGTGCCTAAGGAAAAAACCAATTACTAATTGTGGTATTAAGAGTTAATCTTATTTATGAATAAAAAAACATATAAATATATAGTGGGTTTTGGGTTTTCCAATTTTATAGACATCAACTATGTTTTGCTTATACATGCACAAGTAGGTAAATTACCTTTTCTAATTTTCATTTAAAATCTTCGAGTTTCCATTATATATAAATTATTTCCCAAAATACATTTTCAATTTTCAAATTGTCTCCTGAGTGAAAAATAATGTGTGTAAAATGACTCCTTTGTATGTTACCTATCCAAATTTCTACTCCATTATTATATTTATATAATATTGATAAATTATTTTTCTTCCTTATAAACACACAATAATTACTATGGATTATTCTTCCAATATTGATCCATAAATTAAGACCTTAGGGCATAATAATATCTCCAATATTAAAAAATCTTATAAAAATAATTTGGTATCAACTAATGAATAAGAAATAATTCCACCAACATAATAAATATATCATACTATGGAATGGTATAAGAAAGGAATCAATGTTTCTAGGTCATCCAACAATGAAGCTTGTAAACCGTAAATATAGTGTATTCTAATTTAACATGAAATAATTTTACACCAAAGAAATATTATATGACAATCTATTTGGTATATAATCTTTGTTATCGTCCCCATAAAAATCATTTATACCTCATGAAAAATTACATTCACAATATTCAAAACCGAAAACATTATACCCATTTAATTAATCACATGTAATTTCTCATTAATTTTTCATAGATTCATTATGATATACATGTCATATAAATAGTGGATAATATATTTTATCAATACATAATTTGGTATAATTTTTATTCCCTAAATATTATATATTTTATCATACTAATGAAATGGTTTCAAATAACATTATAATATTCATTTAATGAATGTGTTAAATTAACACTAATGTATTTAAAAGAAGAAAAAATAATGACTTTTATTATACTTTAATTTATATATAAGAACATGATAAAAATTTGTTATACTATATTTTATTTAAATATAGTAAGGATATATGTTATTTAACACCATATAGGATGGTAAAGAGCTTCATAAATAGTATAATTGTTCAATGTTGTTATGTTTTATCCCATAGAGGTGTTCTTACATATCCCCATTTGGGAAAATTGAAACGCACATTGCTAAATGTGATAATTTGAGTCTATATTATATACCATGAAAATAATCATCAAAAAATAATACTTCAATGTTTTGTTATATAAATTATTCCGAATATAATATTTAAATACATTAGATTTGAGAATATCTTTTTGTTAATAATTGTTTAAAAATGATATATTGTATACAATTTATGTTCATGAAATATCGATAAATGTTGTTCCACATATGTTAATGTAATATAGACTATTTTTTCATATACCATAAAATAAATTTACTAGGAACTCTTATTGAATGGTTCTAAGGGGAATCATTAGTGAAATAACTATTCATAAACACCACTACATATGATGATCCATGTAAATGATGACCATTAGTTTTTTAACTTCCATCAAGTATGGTATCCTTTTTAATATATTAATTATGGGATTTCATTAATAAGTATATATTTTTTTGGGTTATTCCAATATGGAAACCCAAAAATGTTAATATATACAAAAATTATCATGTTGTAATATGTAAGATGCCATTATTTTATTATATACTTGTCTTTAAAAACTAATTTTAAATTATATGTTTTACATGTGACATTAAACTAAAATAAATCATGAGTTAATTAATTGAGAAATAATATTACAATGAAATCATTAATAATATATGAAAATGAAATATTTAACGTCATTCTACAATATACAAGGTGAATTTATATAAAATATAAAAAAACAAAACAAAAGATATATTAATCATTGTGCTTTTTTATGAAGACTGTAAGAATGATTATAACAATAGAAGGAATATAAAACATCAAAAATATAATATAAATAATAATAGAGATATAAATTATTTAAAAGAATGATTTTAGTAATTAATGAAAGAGAATATATTAGAATGAAATATGACCATTACATGTATATTCGCAGAAAAAATTCAAATTGTAAAGACCCAAAAATTTCAAGGATGTTTTTTTCATAATTATTTGGAATTTTACGAGTCCGCAGTTTCTGACGGCACCTGATTCTGAGGCCCAGTGTGCCCAGAATCAATTTTTAAAGATGTGTTCGGGTACGTTCAGTAAACGTATGTACAGGTTTTTCTATCTTTTGAACCGTTGCTCAGAATCGAAAAATGAGGACACAGATTAAATAGTAGCACTGGTATTAGCTTAAGGGGACCTTTACCACAATTTCATTTTATGCGGGTTGAAAGTTAATTTTAGGGGTCTAATAAAAAAGTTAAATAAAATTTTTGCGAACAATTCTATATATCTTGGGAAGTTAAATCCTACAAGGTGAAGTTAATGGTGGGGCCCACACCCACATAACTTTTCATGTGATGAAATTTGTGAGGTGGGGCCCACAGGATCCTTAACTCTTCATCTTCCTATAACTCCCCTTAAACCCCTTGTTTAATTCTTGACAACTCCCCTCTTTATTTTCTAAACTCTCCACCTTCCAATTGGTCATTAATACGACAACACCATGAATTAATCACTTTGGGAGGATTTGATCATTTTTAAAGTGTATGGAAATGTTATATTATGGGAGAATAAAATAATATCTTAGGATATTATTTTAGTTTTTCATTTCTTGTGTTGGGAGAGTTTTGAGAAAGCTCTCAAGAAATAGAGAATAATGTTCTTCTCTAAATAAAGAGCACTCCACATCTCGAAGAATGCAAAGACACTGGAAACGACGCTTCTTCCTCAGATTCTTCCTCGAAACCCCCTTTTGATGTGGGACTTCTTCGATGACTCTTCTATCTTCCTCTTCGTCGTCAACAGAACAACGCACGAGCTCGAAAGAGGAAGCGTACGACGAATGTCGACAACCTCATCTTTCCCACGACGCCTGACCACTGTGATGATCGCCTTCCTTGATTCGACGACGTGCGATGTATTTTCGAGGTTGGGGAACATTTGAATAATTTTCATTTATGTGATTTATACCCTTGAGCATGGGAATTTATTTGTTGTGTAATTATTTTAACCACTAACGTGGTGGGTACGGACTAAAAAACAAGGCTGAACCCATCGTCGTATCGTTCTTGATGCGTGAAATGTTTAGTGACAATGAAATGGGACCACAATGTCGATTTGGAGGTTTTGTAGTGGATTTCGTGTCCTGAGATGATCTTAGGTGCAGACGGTGGGAGAAACGGACCACCGGAGCATGTGCGGTGGTCCGTAGAAGGCGGCGGTGGCGTGCTGATGGAGTAGGCCGATGTGGCTCAGCCACGGTGGTGGGTTGAACCGGAACCGCTCATCCATTCCGGAATTAAATAGGTACAGCTTAATGCCATGATAGCTGGCCAATCCAGCGCCCCCCCCCCCCCCCCGACCGGGCCGGGCCACATGGGTCGGGTCGCGCCAACCGTGCCAGGCCGCCCCAACCGGGCCGGGTCATGCCGGTCGGGTGGGGTCGCACCAGCCGGGCCGGGCCAGGCCACACTTATCAGGCCGAACCCAGACCCGGGTCGGGCCGAACCAGTTCTGGCCAACCCCGGGTGGGTTGGGCCGGCTCGGACCGAGCCCAGACCCCCCTTTTTGGACCGTTTTTAGTCATTCGCACATAACATGAGCTACAAACAACCGATCGATGCACAGTTAGTTGCGTAGGAATTCGTGGATCGAGAAGGTAGTTTTGGTATATTACACTCAATGTTTTGGCGATGTTTGTGTATGGTCGGGTTGGTTCGAACTCGAAACTAACTGGGCCCCTGGAACGGAAAAACCAATAACTCTCAGACCAGACGTCCGTTTGACGAACCGTCTGTGGCGCTGGTAATCTCTTTCAGAAATAGTACCTTTGAGTATAAACCATGGTAGTTCTGGGTACAATTGATATATGGTCAGGTTGGTTCTTACACAAAACCAACCTGGCTCCCCGGGACAAAAAGGCTAACAACTCACAGACCAAGTGTCCGATAGACCCATCGTTCGCTGCGTTAAGACCCCTATGATGAGTCCGTCCTTTGAGATATTTATACATGAGACTTAGTGACACATGGAGTATAGACCAGTAGCTCATAGATTAGACCCTCCTAGAGACGAGCAGACAGAGTATAGAGACCTTGTAGTTGTAGACCTGACAACTGCTTGACTGATTCGACTCGGAGTGATTCGACTAGCCCAGTGGGGAGTGCCCGTTATTTGGTGGTAGACCCATGCCAGATGGAGCTCCTGGTAGTTGGCAGTAAACCCTCAGTACCCGACAGGAAGAGTACCTCTACTGGCTATTAGGGGGAGCGCCTGGTATTTAGCGGTAGCCCCATAATGGACGTAGCACTTGGTACATGGAAGCAGACCTGCGGTACTTGACAGGAGGAGTACCTCAGTAGTCTAAGGTCAGTTAGCAGTGCCTTGATGTCGTGACATGCCCACTATACCTGATATAGGAGGAGTTCTCCATCATACATGGATTCAATAATGAAAATCCTGGTTTGTTCTAAGTCAATGATCTTTGTGTTTTCCTCATGATTTAGATGGGTTACTTGATAAATTAGATATATATATATATTGGCATATACCTAATAAAAGGTTACCTGTTGAGATATTTCATTGTGGTTTATCCTTGTTGGATTTTTTGATACCTTGAGCATCTCAAGGTCCCTATTGACTATCGTTATACTCACCCCTACATGGGCTATGCCCGCACCTTGTTGTGTTGGATGCTGATGACAGACAGCGCTGACCGAGGCAGAGTTTACGAGGACTGGACGGTTTTCGGAGGTGGAAAATTGGCGTGATAGAACATGGAGAAGACTGATAGACATGGAGTTCTGAGGAGGAAATTTATGCATACCCTTCAGGTAGGATCTCGGAGAACAATCCAGGAGCTGCTTCACTATTCAGCTGTTTGTCTTTTCAGTTGTACTTTCATTCAGTTGTAGATGTACCTTTCCATTGGTCTTGTATTTCCAGCCCCTTTGTACTTTCAGCATACTTCTTATACTACATTACATAGTGCTTACTTCTTCTTTTACTTTGGTTGTGTGTGTTTACATTTTATAAAGGCAATTCCTTCACAGTTTGTAGGTAGTTATGCCTTTAGTGCTAGTTGCCAGCCCTGGCCTATGGAAGGTGGGCTTGGGGTAGTCACGATACGGTCCCCGGGGGATGGGTTGTGACATATTGGTATCATAGGACTCATTTATACTATAGATATCATGACTCTGGTCTTTCTTTATGTGAAGCAATAGTGCTAATAGTACTGAGTGTGGTTTTCAGTTCAGGGAGTCCAGTTTTGGTGCGGCGGACGACATATCAATACACAAGGACCCTGAATACTATTTTCCAACATGGTGCACGAAACACTAATTGCGTTTTTGTTTTACAAATGATTTCTTTATGTTATCTCAAACCAGGTCAGCTCACCAGGTATAGTCTTTGACCATGTCTCATTTGTTTCATTCAGGATGCCTCCCCGCGGATGACCAGTTAGAGCCCCGAGAGTTGTACATACTGACAGCCCGCCGAGCGAGGAGGCCTTAGGACAGGGCCCTCTTCCAGTTGAGGCACCAGTGGTACTACAACCCATTGGGCTACCGATGCCACCAGCCCGAGTATCGTAGAGTGCACGCCGCCTGAGCACGCTACATGAGTTCCAGTGCCAGAGGCCACGTAGGTTCAGGGGAGAGACGGACCCGCATGCGGGTGAGGATTGGCTAGAGGCTGTGGTGAGAGCCTTCAAGCTAGTAGGGACGCAAGAAAACTTTAAGGTGATCCTTGCTGCCAGCCTCCTTCATGTAGCAGCAGGCAGATGGTGGAGCCTAATGCTCCAGATGCATGATGATGCGACACTTCTATGGGAGACATCGAGAGATGGATCCAGGAAGAGTTTGTTTCAGTCACCCTTCGAGTGGCACTACTGGATATCTCACCTTTCCCAACGCTTCTATACCAATGGTTTGTAAAAACCATTGGGAAAGCCCACATTTTGGCCACTTTTCCAATTTTTTGGCCAAACCTTTGGGAAAGGGTATGGCTTTCCCAACGGTTTGGCCAAACCATTTTGAAATGTCCACTTTGTGGACAACTTTTTCCAAAGGTTTGGCCTAACTGTTGCAAAAGTGTACCACATTTCCCAATGGTTTGGCCAAACCATTGGGAAATGTCCCCCATATAATAATGTCCCCCCCAAAAAACAAAAGGACATATACCAACGGTTGTCAAAACCGTTAGTATAGACCTATACCAATGGTTTTGATAACTGTTGGTATAGGTCCTTTGGTTTTTTATCGAATCTTCTTACCCAGAACATTATATAAATAAAAATTTCAAATAATTATGATAATATATATATATATATGATATTATGTTCATAAAATTCATGTTAGGATAGAGGTAAAGTCGTTGAAAGATAAACTGGAGGTCCTGGGATCAAATCCCACTGAATGTTTTTTTGAAATATATATACCAATGGTATTATAGAACTGTTGGTATAGATTTTCATCTTAATTATACCAATGGTTTTCAAAACTGTTGGTATAGGTCTATACCAATGGTTTTCCCAAAACAGTTGGTACAGACCTATCCCAATGGCTTACATGCCCACGGTTCTCCAAACCGTTGTTATAGGATATACCAATGGTTTGGAGGCCTATACCAACGGTTCCAAACCTTTGGTAAAAGGTATTTTTTCAGTAGTGTGGTACGGTTACAGGAGCTACTGCATCATCAGCAGGGTAGCATGACGGTGGCACAGTACTCAGCGAGGTTCACCGACCTCTTGCGCTACTCCACAAATAGGTTACATGACCCATTCTTCAGGGCTCGGACCTTTGAACAGGGACTCAGGTGAGACATTAGAGCTTCAGTTGTCTCCCACAGCATCCCGACACAGATTGGGGTGTTGGAGTGAGCCCTTTTAGTGGAGATTTTCCTTGTAGAGTAGTCTCTAGTAGCGGGACCCACCACTAGCCAACATGCAGCTGAGTCTTCTGCAGCTGGCAGTAGACAGATGATGCAGAGTTCCATGACGACCAGACCAACAGGTGGTTGACCGCACGACTCAGGATCGGTAGTGCGGGGCACCCAGGGTGGAGATCGAGCTAGGCATACCAGGAACAGACAGTGTTTCTCCTGCGGCGGGCTTGGTCACATGGCTCGTGAATGTATGACCCGCCATACAGAGGATCAGTAGAGAGATGAGGGACCTCCCAGGTAGAAGTAGAGGTTTGATCGAGGTAGACCGCAAGGAGTAGGATACCGTGGAAGAGGAGATAGTCGTGCAACTGGTGGTGGATGACGCTTAGAGGTGTTTCCACCACCAGCACCAGGAGGTCCACCCCAACAGCAGGGAACAAGTTCTCATGGGAGAACATAGCTTTTGGAAGAAGAATAATATGACTATGGAGCTCCAGAATCTAGTGGACAAGATCGGGACTAGTTCTAGGCAGGGAGGCCTTTGTTCATATTGCTTCTAGTTTCGTTAATGGCGTTAATGTGGTGGATTTGTGTTTTTGTACATTGAGAGGCAGTAATAAAAGACACTTTTCCTTGTGACATTTGTGTCCCTTACTTTTTGTGTGGTTAATACTAAGAGGTTTCGGTTTAAATTGTTGACTTGACCCTCACATTTTATATTTCTACTGGAGGAGACCCAGTAACCACCCATTGATGCCGACAGTGTGACTCAACCCTTGGAGGCGAGAGTAACGGTTGGATTTATTGGTTGTAGCGTCGATGCCTTACGACGTCGTCCATGGAATGAATTAGTATCGTTCATGTCCGGATTGATTGTATTAGGCAAAGGACGTGGTTCATCCAGGGGATGAGACAGGATTTCCCTTTTCGTAAAAGGAGAAATCTTATCAGCTCTTATAGAACATAAGCAAATAAGGGTGAAGTCAAGTTCTTACAATTGGCCAGTTTCACCCATTGTTCTTTGAGTGAACGGTTTACGGTTTGCTGCAATATCATTAGTCTCAGGTGTGTATTCTTTCAGAAGAATCTAAAAATGAGACATCGGCAATGGCTTGAGTTCCTCCAGGACTATGACTTTGAGATAGTCTATATTCCTAGGAAGGGGAACGTTGTTGCATATGCACTCAGCAAGAGGACTGATATTCACTTGCTAGGAGATTCGACTAAGCAGCTGGCTGCCTTACATAAATCCTTTATGGATAGAGATGGTGCAGCCTATCTATAGTCTCTTAAAGTCACTCCTCCTTTTTCTTCAGCAAATTAGGTGAGAGGGCATACCACCAAGTCCTTCCACCTTAGTTGCAATGGGTGCATGACGTCTTCCACATATCTCAGCTGAGGAGATTTGTGCATGACCCGTCCTACATCATCGACCACAGGGAGCTGGACATCGTTGATGGGGAGACTTTCTCGGAGGTCCTGGTAGAGATCTAGGATCAAAAATAGTAGGTCCTATGTGGACGGTCGATTCCTCTGGTGCGCATTCGATGGTAGCATGGGAACCTCCAAGAGAGCACATGGGAGCGGGAGTCTCAAGTACGTGCTCAGAACCCTCTTTTGTTTCCCTAGTGTATGTTGCCGCTTTACAGGGATGTAAAGCCCTGAGGTGGGAGTAATGTAAAGACCAAGAAATTTCAAGGAATTTTTTTTCTTAATTATTACGAATTTTACGAGTCTGCAGTATCTGACGGCACCTGATTCCGAGGCCCGGTGTTCCTGAAATCAATTTTTGAAGTTTTGTTTGTGTACGTTCAGTAAATGTACGTGCGTGTTTTTCTATATTTAGAACCGGTGCTCGGAATCGAAAACCGACGACACCGATGAACTCGTAACGCCAGTTTCTCTTAATGGGACATTTACTGAAGTTTCTTTTTATGCGGGTTAAAATTTAATTTTAGGGGTTTAATAAAAAAGTTAAATAAAATTGTTGCAAACAATTTTATATATCTTGGGAAATTAAATCCTACATGGGGAAGTTAATGGTGGGGCCCACACACACATAACATCCCATCTGAGGACATTTGTAAGGTGGGGACAACACGAGCCTTAACTCTTCATCTTCCCATAACTCCCCCTAAACCCTTTGTTTAATTCTTGATAACTCCCCTCTTTAATTTCCAAACCCTCCACCTTCCACTTGGTAATTAATATGACAACACCATGAATTAAATTCGTTGGAAGGATTTGAATCATTTTGAAAGTGCGTGGAAATGTTTTATTATGGGAGAATAAAATAATATATTAGGATATTATTTTACTTTCGCATTAGTTGTGTTGGGAGAGTTTGGGGAAACCTCTATAGAAATATAGAAGAGTTTTCTTCTCTCAATGAAGAACACTCCACGTCTCGAAGAACACGAAGACGCTGGCAATGACGATTCTTCATCAACTTCTTCCTCGGAACCCCCTTCTGACGCATGAATTCTCTAATGACTCTTATATCTTCCTCTTAGTTGTCAATGGACAGATGCACAAGCTCAAAAGAGGACGTGTACAGCAAATGACGCCATCCTCGTCTTCCCCCGCGACGTCTGACCACCGCGACGATTGTCTTCTGCGATTCGACGACGTGCGACGTCTTTTCGAGGTAGGGGAATTTTTTTATAATTTTCATTTATGTGATTTATACCCTTGAGCATGGGAATTTATTTTTTGTGAGATTATTTAAACCACTAACGCGGTGGGTACAGACTAACGAACAATTCAGGACCCATCGCCGTATCGTTCATGATGCACCGAATGTTTGGAAACTACGAAACGGGACCACAATGGAAATTTGGAGATTTCCTAGTGGATTTAGGGTCCCGAGATGACCATAGACATAGACAGTGGGAGAAAAGGACAACCAGAGCGCGTATGATAGTCTGAAGAAGGCGGCGGTGGCGCGCCGTTGGAGCAGGCCACCCCGACTGAGCCGTGGCGGCGGGTGCGACAGGAACGGCTCAGCCGTTACGGAATTTAAGAGGCACGCTTAATGATACGCCAGTTGGCCGAGCCAGCGCCCCCCGGCTAGGCCGGGGTGGGCCACGCGGTTCAGGCCGGTCCCAGACCTGGGTCAGGTGACCGGGTTCGGGCCGACCCAGGGTGGGTTGGGTTGGTTCGGACCGGGCCCAGACCCCCCCTTTTCGGACCATTTTCGGTCATTGGCTCATAACAAGAGCTACGGACCTCTGATTGACGCACCATCAGTTTCATAGAAATCCATGGATTGAGGTGGTTGCATTGGTATATTACACTCAAGGTTTCGTAGAAATTTGGGTACGTCTAGTATGGGACAAACCCGAAACCAACCGGGCCCCTAGAACGGAAAATCCAATAACTCCCAGACCGGACGTCTGTTTGACGAACCGTTAGTGGAGTTGGTAATATATTTTAGAAAAGATACCTTTGATTAAACCCTAAGGGAGTTTGGGGCGCAGTTTATATATGGATGGGTTGGTTCGTACACAAAACCAACGGGGCCCTCGGGACAAAAATGCTAATAACTCACAGACCGGGCGTCTGATTGATGCATAGTTTGTTGCGTTGAGACCCCTATGATGTGGCGGTCCTTTGTGATACTTCTAAGTGAGACTTAATGACACATGGAGTATCAAACAGTAGCTTGTGGATAGGATCCTCCCAGAGACAATTAGACAGAGTGCAGAGACCTACTAGCTATAGACCTGATGACTGCTTGACCGATTTGACTTGGAGTGATTTGACTAGCCCAGTGGGGAGCGCCTGATATTTGGAGGTATACCCAAGGAATATGGAGCCCTTGGTAGTTGGCAGTAGACCCTCGGTACTCGACATGAGGATTACCTCTTTAGGGTATTAGGGGGAGCGCCTGGTATTTAGCGGCAGACCCATAGTAGACGAAGCACCTAGTAGTTGGCCGCAGACACGCGGTACTCGACAGGAGGAGAACCTCAGTAATCTATGGATAGTGAGAAATTCCTCGGTGTCAGGACAGACCCACTATACCTGATATAGAAGGATTTCTCCAGTATCTGTGGTTTCAATAATGAAAATCCTGGTTTGAGATGAGTCAATGATCTTTGTATTTTCTTCATGATTGAGATGAGATACTTGACAATATAGGTATATGTATGGCCATATACCTAGGTAAAGGGTATCTATTGAGATCTTTAATTGTGGTTTATCCTTGTTGGATTTTGTGAGATTTGAGGGTCTTAGGGTCCCTACTGATTACCGTTATACTCACCCCTGCACGGGCTATGCCCGCACCTCGTTGTGTTGGATGCAGACGATGGACAGTGTTGACCTAGGTAGAGTGTACGAGGACTGGACGGTACCCGGAGGTGGAAACTCCGTGTGACAGCACACGGAGTGGACCGATAGATGTGGAGTCCTAAGGAGGACATATGTACCTACCCTTCAGGTAGGATCCCGGAGGACGATCCAGGAGCTGCTTCATTATTCAGCTGTTTGTCTTCTCAGTTGTACTTTCATTCAGTTGTAGTTGTACCTTTCCATTGGGCTTGTATTTCTGGCCCCTTTGTACTTTCAACATGTGTTTTATACTTCTTTACTTAGTTTATGCTTCCTCTTGTACTCTGGTTGTGTGTTTTAACGTTTTATAAAGTCAATGCCTTCCCAGTTTTTAGGGAGTTACGCCTTTAGTGCTAGTCTCCAGCCCCTGGCCTATGGAAGGCAGGCTTGAGGTAGTCACAATACGGTCCCTGAGGGACTAGATGTGACATAAATGAAAAATTACCATTTTACATACTATCATTATGTTTACATTTTTAAAATATAAATAATCATGTTCTATAATTATTATTAACAAATTGAAAATGAAATAATTAAAAATTGATAAATTATAAAAAACGTATTTTTTAAAAAGTAGTTGATATCATTAGATGATTAAAATAATGGTTCGAATACAAATGAATTGATTAAATTTAATTTTCATTATAAAATATTTATCGTCACTTGGATGTTTTTAAAATCATTATTAGATAAAAAAGATATATTTTATAAACATGTGTTTTATGTGATTTTACTCTTTATCTTCATAATTAAAATTTATTAATATTGAATGATTAATATAATGTAATCATTCAATTAATAATTAAATATATTTACATGTATTTAATTATTAATTGATATGAAAAAATTTTATAGGAACATAAGGTTTAGAATTATTTTGTCAATATTATGTTTTCTTATATATTTTTAATGATTTCATTTAAAAGATAAATTTATTATTTTTAAAAAATGAATTTCATTAAATTGTTTTCTTATTTTTCTTCAATATTTTTAAATTATTAATGGATGTAAATTTCATTTTACATTCTATAAATAAGTTTTCGAGGTACAAATTGAGTAACCACAAATTTGGTAAAATTTTAGAAAAATGGTCAAATTTAGTGGTAAAGAAATAGAATATCATAAAAATATTTATATATGTGTTTATGAGAGAATTAAAAAACAAATATTTTACCATATCCATTTATTTTACACATTAAATCCACTTTATATGTAAAAATGTATTCTTTCCACATTAAGTAAGTGGTATTTGTTAAAATTCTACTAAAGCTAACCTATAAATGGACCTCACTTATTACAACATAAGAGCCACTATGTTACTTCATTTTTTCAAGAATACCTCTAAATTTTCCACCTCTCAATTATTTATATGGAATTTTTTATCTTATAATTCCATAAATATTAATTTAATTCTTTCATTCTAATGTAACCAATTTTGAGAAGGGTAGAATTCAGCAAAGTACGTACATCGTTCATCACTTTTTTGGGTATCATTTCATAACCAATATTTTTAAATCACATCCTATAATTGAATGATGTCATATTAACATCATTATTCATTTCCAAAAATGGAATTACAATAATATAGTCTAATATAATTATTAATAACTAGTATAACATGTACTTGTTTGTGATTATTTAATCACCAAAATGAAATATGCAATATTATATTGATTTTTTCAATATGAATGATTTTGGAAACCATTTTACTAGAAATATATGATATTAAATGCTAATTTATGTTATGAATATTTTTGACGATTACATAATGATGAATAATTGTTATAGTATTAGTAATTGTTATCTGTTATTTACTTCAAAAATGTTTGTCATGGACTACATTCTCATGAAACAAACACAAACCATAAATTAAATTAACATTGAACTACATGAATTTTTTGAAATAAAATTATTAAAATATTTTTTTATTCTATGAATGAGGGAATTGGTATCAACGAAATAGGATCTATGTTTCCATTGTCGAACTTGTAAGAAATAATCTATTTTATTAACATGTGATGATGAAAAGAGACAACTAACATATATATTTGTAATGAATGATTATATTTTATTAGTATAAATGGTAATAGACATTTATATTTGTTTGAAATATGTTATTACAATGGTTATTCTTATTATATTTGAGGGAATGTAATTTTTTTATACGTGTGGATGAAATGTAACTGTTTTTTTATTATCCCTTTTAATTGGAGATTATTTATGGCTAAATTTATGTCTATTAATAACATATGATCACTCCCCCTATAAACCCATATATTTTATTCCAATATTTTTATTTATGTGGTATACATGTCTTCATATCCTTTATTCTCCCAACAGTTCATAATTCTGTTGAATGGTTTATTGTATATGAAGTTGACCATATATTTTTTTTGTTCAAGATCCATTCTTCTCTAGATCTATATTAATATTTTTTTATCAATTTCCTTCCCTACACTTCAATGATTCATAAAAATAAATTTTTATTATATTTGAAATTTTTAAAGATTTTTTAACTATATCTCTTTAAATTTATTAACTGTTGATAGTTTTATTGACTTACACTATCATTACAAATATGTCTGAGAAATTATCCATTTTAATCATTCATAATTAAATAATTCCCCCCACTATATCCATATTTTTTTTATAAATATTCCATTCCATGATTTCAATGTTTTCAAATGTAATTCATATTCCCATTATTTTATTAATTTTTTAATTATGATGTCAATATTATTTAAGTGAAAATGATGTTTCATTATATGTCACTAAAATATCCAATTTATTTTATGAAATTTTTTATCTATAGAAACATACTCAAATGATTATTATGATTCTCTATATATATGATATAAATAATAAAATCCACATAGGTTCTTTGGATGGGTTATTATCGTGATCAATGAAATCCTTCACGAAACATGTTTTGTTATGAGGAAATTAATATTTTATCATTGAATTATTAATGTTTTCACATTATATCATCACAAATATGGGTATTTTATCATTGTGTAATAGACTGGTTGAATATAAACCACTAATTAATTATGTATTGTTTTATATAACATTAGATTAAAATATTATAAAGTTAGTTTTATAAATCTGTAAAGGGTTCAATGAATGTTTATTCAAGACCAAAAGCATACACAACTGTTTTTATAATGAAAAAAAGAGTGCATAAGTGGCGATTCTAATCCCACATCAGAAAAAACAAATTTATCACTAGAATAATTGCGTAAAAAATAGGCTTCTCAATACAAAAGGGGTACAATGGTGGTTTTTAATACCTAAAATAGTACACGTTTGGTTATACCAAGAATTATATATTATAGGAAGGTTGTTACCCAAATAAATTATGTGTTGAATGTCCTTATGGTCATCCCTGAAACTTGTTTTTGTAATAATCTTATATTTGTTCCATATTTTTATGTTATCTGTCATTTCAATGTTCAGTTCAAATATTATTAACTCATGTCCCCACACTAATGAGACTCATGTTTAATGTTATACCTAAATTCTTATATTTTAATTAATGATTTATGATCTATTATTTAGTGGATATGGGATAATTATGTTATGTTATTGTACCTTAATTATGATCCCTTACCAAAATGATGTAACAATACTCATTTTTTAAGATGGCCTTAAAACAGTAATGCTATAAACTAGTTCCTACAACATTATCATGTTATTTTTTATTTGATATTAACAATTGGAACCCAATTTCAACCATCCAAAACTCATAAAATAGAAAAGTAATTTTTAATCAAATACACACAAAATGAAATTTTAGTTTTATATACATTTATAATTTTGAAACACACTTTCAAAGTGGAATCATCCACACAAAATATATTTCTCCCCAAAATAACATCTTTATAAATCCATGTTTATTTTTTCCTAGGTTATTTCCATATATTGAACAATGTTGTTGCTAAATATTCTAATTGTCTTCATCCCCAATGAAATGTTTTGTTAATATTTTTATATAAGAAAATAGAGCTCAGTATGGGAAATATAAAAAAATAATGGTTACCCAATATTCTATTTCAAAAATATTGGGACATATAAGAGAGTATCTCCCTTAATAAACTAATAATTGATCCTAAATAATAATTTACATACACATTAAATCATATTTATATAACTCCCCAGCCTTAAACCGTACTTAATATTGACTTATTACAAGATTACACATTGAGGATCTTTTCAGGTTTATTATTTTACAGAATTAGATCATAAATCATGCATTACATTCTACATTTAAACAAGGTGGTTACATTAAAGACAATATTAACTTTTACCATCATAGGAAACATATTTAAAACAAAACATGGATTCTTTCATGACACTTCCTTGACACTATCATCACATCATGTACCTTTCCCTTGACCTGTGAAAAAAATTTAAAAAACATGGGATGAGCATAAAAATCTCAGTAAGGTATATAAAAATAAGGAATTAAAACATTAGTCCATGTATACATAAGAATAAATTAAATCATACTTTACCCATAAAACATAATCACTTCAACATACCTCATCAAATCATGAATAAATCATAGAAATCAAAAGACATAAAGGTTACTTGAGGCATTCATAACATTCTTACGTAGGGAGTAACCGTCATGGTTACATTTGGAATACCCATCATAGTATATTACCTAAATATCTTCAGAGATACCTTAGAGTTTAACCCTTCACGTTACCCAATGTATTGGAGAGAGATATCAGGCTCACCCGCCCTTAGTTTATCACAGAACCATCTGTCTTTATAAATAATGCCCAAGAACCATAACATAATCATATCACATAAAACATGCATAATGGAAACGTAACATTTACACATTTCAATCACAAGATATCAATACAACGCATTGATATAAAAAAAGATATATCAAAACCATTTTCAATACCAAAATATAAGAAAAGTAAAACATGGTATTTATTTTTCATTTAAAAAAAGTTTTGGCTTGTAGATGAAGTCGAAACTCAAATAATGGTCACGACGGCATAGAAGTCGTTGTCACCGCATATGTACAAAAAAACATTACCTTTTATAGTTTAGTAAAATGCTTCATATAAAAAGATTCCTTTTGCATAATAGTAAATTTCAAAGGGGTTTATACACCGTATTAATGAAATTTGTGTATAAAACAAAATATTCCTCAATGAAAGGATATTGAGACGAAGTCCCTTACCTCGTGTCCGACATGACTCGATCGTTATTTAATCTCATGAATAATAAACATGAGTTGATTTCTACTCGAATAAGAACCTTTTTCAAGTTAATTATTCCTTTTATATCACTTATTACCATGTTATGAACACTATGTAATTATTTAAGATAATAACGGTCGTTTTGTCGATCATTGGTACTTGAGTCAAAAATAAACTCATTATAATTACAAGTTGTTCATGTGGTAAAATATCCATTATATAAAGAATTATATTCATGATTTAGATATCATATATATCATATATATATCCAGTATATGCATGCATTTATAATATTACATAACATTTAGAGGTAAAAAATGAAATGCACCGTTCATGGAGACGATAAGCGGTACGTACGCATAAACGCTACGTTCATTTCTATTCCATTTTTTATGGAATAAAATCATAATGATATAAAGGTATATTATAATTCCAGTATAATGTCATATATTATATCATTAACTCAATCCTTTATACATCCCACATATGGCATTAACGAATCAAATCACTTTTAGGGGGCGGTAGTCCGCACTTCCTAAAATGAAGATATCGCTTTTACCCATAATCGAAACCATAAAGGTATGCCATAAATGAAAAATACAGAAGCATAAGGAAAACATAAACATAATATATATCAAATATAAATATAGTTACATCTTAATGGACACCATGAAAGGTGTTAAAATAAGATTTAACAATCATTGTTTCGTGAGGCAGAAATTCACCATCCACAGAAACAGTATGTTCTTTAACCATTAGATGAAGGTGTGTGTAAATGTAGCTCAAATCCATCACATAAAAACATCCTAGTATATTGAAGATACTGGTGTTATTACAAAATAAATGAATAAAAAGATTTTAGGGGGTTGGAGAAGCAAAATAAATCAAAAGAACACAAGTGAAGACATTACCTTTAAATCGGGTAACTCCTCTTGGTTTGAACCAAAAAGATTTCTTGAAGAGATTTCTGCCCAAGGTAAGGCTTCTAGGATGAAAAGAGGGATTTGGAGAGATAAAATGTGCAGAGCTTGGCCAAGCCAATGGCTTGATAGGTGTGGTTAAGGTGGTAGATGTGGGGGTCTTTTATAAGAGGGAGGAGGGGCAGTCTTGGAAAGTCAAGAAATGTTACTTTATATTAAAATGATTTTCAGATTTTAAAGATCCCACATTGATATATTTCACGGATAAGGTGATAAGAGTTCGAAATATATTAACCCAATATGTTTTTGACATGTTTATGTCTTATATTTTACATTATCGTTTCATTTTATTTAAATCGTTCATTAATGAGGTAATTGTTGCATCATAATGGTGTCATAAACAATTTAATTTATTTAATGTCTCAAAATTATAAAAAAGTACCGTGATGTAGGAAATATTTTTAAAAATCAAATTCCTATTTATATTCCAAGAGATAATTAATTTAGAAAAAATTAAAATTGTTTTACTTAGGTGTTACATACATTTGTGATATTTTTCTCTCTTTAAAAAATAAAATGATAAAGTGTCACTATCACCCAAAAATGATTCCATGGTGTCCCTATGTTTGGCACAAGGAATCCCATGGTCGTATATAACACAACCAGTAGAATTAGGAAAAATTTTGGGGTCATTTGTTAATATTATGATATTATATTATTACCCTTAATTGCCCGATTACTAATTAATCACGATAATTAATGATAATTACCATCGTTACTATTCATAGTGTCCAAAAACAAAAGAATCGTAATTACATAATTTGGACCTTTTGATTCCAAATATGAAATAAATTTTACCAAAATACAAACACAAAAATTACAGTAATTAATTTAAAAATGATTCATGTTGTCAAAACAAATAGCGGGTTTTTAGAAACAATTTCTTTCAAAAGATTGACAATTGTATATGTCCAATTTCAAAGTGAAATTAATTATAATGACCAAAATTGGATTAAATGGTAAAAATATATTCTAATTAAACTTTAAAAAAAATTAAAAGGACAATCTACCCATATAATTAAATTACATGAAAAAGAAGTTTTGAAGTAAAATGCAGTATTTTTCACTATTCATTAAAAAAATATGAACATTGTCAGAAAAATACCAAATAATGATCCAAAGTAAATTTAAATGTCCCAATACTAAAGAATAAGTTTATTTTGACAAATAAAGATTATAAAATTGTCAATAGTCATATTTAAAAATGGTTTTCCATCAAAAGGCGGTAAAACAATCTTAAAAAAAATATTACAGTATTCCATGCTTAAGATTGGATTTATTATCATTTTAAACCTCTTAAAAACTATCTAATTAATAAATAGACATAGATATGAAAATACATAATTCGTTATAAACTTGGGATGTTACATCCATCCCCCCTTTAGAAAATTGTGTCCCCTCAATTTATTTACTTAGAGAATAAGTGGTATTTATCCCTTATTGCATTTTCATATTCCCATGTTGCCTCTTCAATAATGTGGTTTTTCCACAAAAAACCATTCCTTGATGAATCACGTTATTCCATAAAACTTGCTCCCTATGGTTAAAAATCTGGACAGGTTGTTACTCATAAGATAGGTTCTCTTCCAACTGAACTACCTCTGGACTCAAAACCTGAGATGGATCTGGAATGTACTTCCATAACATTGAAACATGAAAAACATTATGTACCTGAGATAAAATCAGAGGTAAATCCACTCAGTATGAAACTGATCTAACTCTATCCAAAATTTCATATGGTCTAATGAAATTGGACTCAACTTTCCTTTCTTACCAAATCGCATCACACTTTTCCATGGTGAAACTTTGAGGAAGACATGATCACCTACCTCAAAAGGGAGATCCTTCCTCCTGTTGTCTGCATAACTTTTCTACCTGCTCTAAGTTGTTCTCATGTGTTTCTGTATCAGCTGAACTTTTTCTACCAACTCTTCTACCAATTCTTGTCCCATCAACTTCCTTTCACCCACTTCATCCCAAAAACAAGGAGTTCGACACTTCTTCCCTTATAATGCCTTAAATGGTGCCATCTGTATACTGGAATGAAAACTGTTATTATAAGAAAACTCAACCAAAGAAATATGTTGGTCCCAACTTCCCTGATAATCCATCGAACAAGAACATAGCATATCCTCCAATGTCTGAATTGTTCATTCTGACTTCCCATCTAATTGAGGATTAAAAAGCTGTACTAAAATTTAATTCAGTACCCAACGACTTCTGAAGGCCTTTCCAAAGGTTATAAGTAAACATGGGATCATGGTCAGATACAATGTAGAGGGTAACTCCATGTAACCTGACTATCTCTTTGAGATACAAACGAGAAAGTTTATCTCGAGAAAAAGTATCTCGTATAGCAAAGAAATGATTATATTTTGTCAAGCGATCAACAATATCCCAGATTGCATTATTACCTCGAGGTGTCTTCGGCAATACCACAACAAAGTCTATGGACATATTCTCCCATTTCCACTCTGGTACTGGTAAAGGTTGAAGTATCACCTTCAGTAACTGCCGCTCTGCTTTAACCTGTTGACAAGTCAAACACTTCACAGAAAAATCAACAATATCTGTTTTTATTCTATCTCAACAGTAGTACTCTTGAAGATCTCTATACATCTTAGTACTGCCTGGATGAACTGAAAATGGAGAACTATGAGCTTCACATAACAGATCTCTCTTCAATTGTAAATCACACAGCACACACAATCTCTTCCCAAATCTCAAAACAGAATCATTATCAATGTTGAATTCAGCCATCTTACCCTTCTAAACCAGCTCTACCATTTTCTGCAACTCACTGTCTTGCTTTTGTGCTCACTTAATTTTGTCTGATAGAGAAGATTTCAATAATACCTGAAACAAAAAATAAGAACATCCTGCACCAACAACTTCTGTTCTAAAGTTCATCAAATCCTTAACCAAAGTATCTTGTTCCAAACGTAACATGGTTATTGAAGCATCAATTTTTTGACTCAAATAATCAACCACATTATTTAATTTTCCCAAATGGTATTGAATTGTACAATCATAATCCTTGATTAATTCCAACCATCTCCTCTGTCCCCTATTCAGTTCTTTCTAACTAAAAATATACTTCAAACATTTGTGATCGGTATATATTACACACTTTACTCCATACAAATGATGGCTCTAAATATTTAATGAGAAAACAATAGCTGTTAATTCCAAATCATGTGTAGGGTAATTTACCTCATAAGTTTTCAACTGACATGAAGCATAAGCAATTACCTGATCATTATGCATTACGACGCAACCAAGTCATTTCAATGAAGAATCACTGTAGATAACAAACCAACCATTCCTGGAAGGTAGTGCCAAAACTGGATCATTCGCCAATATTATTTTCAACTCCTGAAAACAATCACCACATTCATTTTTTCAGATAAACTTAACAACCTTCCAAGTTATCTTAGTCATTGGACTATATAATCGGGAAATAATTTAAGAAACCTTTGGTAATAGCCTGCCAAACCAAGAAAATTACGAATCTTAATTACATTTATGGGTCTTGGGCATTCTTCAACAACCATTGTTTTTTATGATCAACAATTATTCCATCTTTAGAAACAATGTGACAAAAGAATGAAATTTTTTGCAACAAAAATCACACTTTCTGAATTTCCCATACTATTTCTTTTCTTTTAAGGTTTGAAAAATAACTCTTAAATGATTTTCATGCTCCTATTTACTTTTAGAAAACACAAAAATATCATCAATGAAAACAACCAAAAACATATCAGCGAACTCATGGAAAATTATATTCATAAGTTCCATGAATACATCAGGTGCATTGGTCAACCCAAAAGGCATTACTACAAATTCATAATGGCCATATCTTGTCTGAAACGCAGTCTTCGTTACATCTCATTCCTTTACCTTCAACTAATGGTACCCCGATCTCAGGTCTATCTTTGAAAAATACGGAGCTCTCTCGAGCTGATCAAACAAATCATCGATATGAGGCAAAGGATATTTGTTCTTAACAGCAATGTTATTCAACGCTCTATAATCAATGAAAAGTCTCATTGAACCATATTTCTTTTTAAAAAATAAGATAGGATCACTCCATGGTTATGTGCTAGGTCGAATGAAACCATTATCTAATAAATCTTGCAATTGCTACTTCAACTATAAAAGTTCAATTTGATCCATTCGATAAGGGGGTTTTGAAATTGTCTTAGCATCAGGAACTAAGTCAACAATAAATTCAACATCCTGATCTTTTATTTTTCAAGGAAGCTATCAGGAAATACATCAGGATACTCATTTACCACTGGCACATCATTAATCTTAACGGTTCCTTTTTTTCAACAATATGTGCAAGGTAACATTCATTTTAATATTTTAAATGTTTCTCAGCCTCTTGATATGTTATCAACAGTAAGGGTTCATTGTTGTACACAAACTAAAAGTCTTTCTGAAAAGAAACATCTTTAGCTTTAAAATCAGTCTTAGCCTAGTAAACGGAGAGCCAATCCATACCTAGGATAACATAAAACTCTACTATAGGTAAAACAATAAGGTTTTCAAGTATGTTCTTTCCACAGATAAGGATATGAAGATTCCTAAAAATTCTTTTGGGCCAAACATTTCACCAAGGTGTTTTTACCACAAGTTCAGGAGTCATTTCTGGAGTTGAAATTCCCAATTTACTAGAAAAGTTTTCAGAGATGAAAGAATGTGTAGACCCCCAATCAACCAACACATTAGCATAATCTGAGAAAATAAACAAAGTACCTGATACCACATCATTTAATGGCCCAACATCTGCTGAAGTAGTTGTAAAGGATTTCATCACTCCTTTTTGCTTGTAGTCTAACTGCTTCGCATCACTCGAGCTCTCTGTTGGACATTCGTTTGCATAATGACCCATCTCAATGCACTTGAAACATTTCACTAACTGTAAATCAAATATGGTCTTACCATCGACCTGATTTTTTTCAGTGCAATTAGGAGCCTTATATCCCATTTTACCACATCAATAGAAATTTCCAGAATTCAAAATACATTCCCTAGCATTACTTTTAACACATTTATCACAAACTAGAAACATATTTTTCTTACCATCATACCTTTTTGAAGAATTATTCCCTTTCTCCTGCCACCTCAGTATCTTCTTCTGTTAGTTGTTGTAGAAAACTGGATCATTAGAAAACTCTATTTCTACCTTCTCAGCACATTGAAAAAGCTTTTCATAACTCTTGAACTCATGAGAAGCTAAATCACTTCGATATTTTTGGCTTTAATCGGGTGTACAAATGATCGATTTTACTATCATGGTCTCGGATAAAATTTGGAGCATGCCTTGCCAATCGACTGAAACATTCTTCATAAGCAGCCATTGAGTCATCCTCTTTCCTCAATTCCAAGAATTTTGTTTCTATCCTAAGTCGAACAACCTTAGGAAAATACTTCTCAAGAAACATAACTTTTAATTCATCCTAGTAAAGAGAATCAATCTCATCAGTGTCCCTCATATTTTTAACCATCGACCACCACTGATCTGCTTCTCCCTCCAAACAGTAAATAGAAAGACTAACCTTTTGATTGTATGAACACCCTATGACATAGAAAATCTTATCTAATGCTTTAATCCACCCTTAAGCTAGGACAGGGTCAGATGATCCTTTGAATGATGGGGGATGTTTCCTCATGAAATTTTCCACCACTGACATGTTTCTATGCATCTGATCTGGCTGATCTCGTGCTTGGATACCACTACCATTTATCTCTTGAGTCAACTACGCCATTACTGCAACAAACTGTTCAGTTCCAATTCCGACCATCTCAGGATGTTGATTTAGAAGGTCATTTCCTTTTGTATGCCTTATTAGCACTGCTTCCCTGTTTCCTCTGTGGAAAACCATTCTGAATGAACATGTCTTAGATAAAGCAACATTGTAAACTTCAAATGCTATATCATTTCAATTGAACAATAAAAATATTTGATAATCATTTAATATAATTCTAACTCCTAAAGTTATCTAAACCGACCTCTGATACCAACTATAACACCCCATCCTTAATCCTTACTTAATCTTGAGTTATTATAAGATTACACATTTAGAATCTTTTCAGGTTTAGAGTTTTAGAGAAATAGATCATTAATCATGCATTACATTCCACATTTAAACAAGGTGGTTACATTAAAGAAAATATTCACTTTTCCCATAAAATGAAATATATTTAAAAAAACATGGATTCTTTCATGACACTTACTTGAAACTATCATCACATCATGTACCTATCCCTTGACATGTGAAAAACATTTCAAAAACTTGGTATGAGCATAAAAAGCTAAGTAAGGTATATAAAAATACGGAATTAAAACATTAGTCCATGTATTCATAAGAATCAATGAAATCATACTTTACCCATAAAACATAAGAACTTTAACATACCTTATGAAATCATTAATAAATAATAGAAATCATAATACATAAAGGTAACTTGAGGCATTCATAACATTCTTACGTAGGGAGTAACCTTCATGTTTACGTTTGGAATACCCATCACAGTATATTCCCTAAATCTCTTCTGAGAAACCATAGCGTTTAACCCCTTCGCGTTACCCAATGAATTGGAGAGCTATATCGGGATCACCTACCCTTAATTTATCACGGATCCACCCGTCTTCATAAACAATTCCCAAGAACTATAACATAATCATATCACGTAAAACATGCATAAGGGAAACATAAAACTTCCAAATTTCAATCACAAGATATCAATTCAATGCATTCATATAATAAAAAAATTATCAAAACCATTTTCAATACCAATATAAAATAAAATTAAGACATGGTATTTATTTTTCATTTAAAAAAATTTATGGATTGTAGAGGAATTCGAAACTCAAATAATGGTCACGATGGCATAGAAGTCGTTGTCGCCGCATACGTACGACAAAAACATTCCCTTTTGTCGTCTAGTATAACACTTCGTATAAAAATATTCCTTTTGAATAAAATTAAAAGTCAAAGGGGTTTATACACTGTATAAAAGAAATTTGTGTATAAAACAAAATATGCCTCAATGATAGGAGATTGAGACGAAGTCCCTTACCTCGTGTCCGACATGACTCGATCAATATTTAATCTCCTAAATAATAAACATGAGTTAATTTCTACTTGATTAAGAACCCTTTTCAAGTTCATTATTCCTTTTATATCACTTATTTCCATGTTATGAACACTATGTAATTATTTAAGTGAATAATGGTTGTTTTGTCGATCATTGGTACTTGAGTCAAAAATAAACTCTTTATAATTACAAATTGTTCATGTGGTAAAATATCCATTATAACCAGAATTATATTCATGATTTAGATATCATATATATCATATATATCTAGTATATACATGCATTAATAATATTACATAACATTTAGAGGTAATAAATAAAATGCACCGTTCATGGAGACGGTAAGCCATACGTACGCATGAATGATACATTCATTTCAATTTCATATTTAATGGAATGAAATAATAATGATATAAAGGTATATTATAATTCCAGTATAATATCATATATAATATCAGTTAAATTAATCTTTTATACGTCCCACATATGGCATTAACGAATCAAATCACTTTGAGGGGTGGTAGTTTGCACTTCCTAAAATGAAGATATCGTGTTTACCCATAATGGGATCTATAAAGGTATGCCATAAATGAAAAATACAAAAGCATAAAGAAAACATATAAAAAATATATATCATATATAAATAGAGTGACATATTAATGTCCACCATGAAAGGTGTTAAAATTATATTGAACAATCATCGTTTCGTGAGGCAGAAATTCTCCATCCACAGAAACAGTATGTTCTTTAACCATTAGATGATGGTGTGTGTAAGTGTAGCTCTAATAATTCACATAAAACATCCTATTATATTGAAGATACTGTTATTGTTACAAAATAAAGGAATAAAAAGAGTTTATGGGGTTGTAGAAGCAAAATAAAACAAAAGAACACAAGTGAAGACATTACCATTAAATCGGGTAACTCCTATTGGTTTGAACCAAAAGGGTTTCTTGAAGAGCTTTATACCTAAGGTAAGGCTTCTAGGATGAAGAGAGGGATTTGGAGAGATGAAATGGTCATATAATGGCCGATCCAATGGCTATAGAGGTGTGGGTATGGTGGTAGAGGTTGGGGCCTTTTATAAGAGGGAGGAGAGGCACTCTTGGAAAGTCAAGAAATGTTACTTTATATTAAAATGAGTTTCAGAATTTAAAGGTACCACATTGATATATTTCGAGGATAAGGTGATACAGGTTCTAAATGTACTCACCCAATAGGGTTTTGACAAGTTTATGTCTTATATTTTACATTATCTTTTCATTTTATTTAAATCGTTCATTAATGAGGTAATCGTTGCATCATCATGGTGTCATAAAAATTTTAATTTATTTAATGTCTAAAAATTATAAAAAAATACTACGATGTAGTAAATATTTTTATATTTCTAATTAATATTTATAGTCCAAGATATCATTTATTTAGACAAAATTAAAATTGATTTACTTAGGTGTTACATACTTTTGTGATATTCCCCTCTCTTTAAAAAATAAAATGATAAATTGTCACTATCACCCAAAAGTGATTCCATGAGGTCCCGATGTTTGGAACAAGGAATCCCATGGTCGGCCATAAAAAAACCAGTAGAATTAAGACACATTTTGGGGTCATTGTTTATTATTATTATATTATATACTTACCCGTAACTACCTGATTACTAACTAATCATCATAATTTAATATAATTACCGTCGTTACTAATCATTGCATCCAAAAACAAAAAAGTCTTAATTACATAATTTGGACCTTCTGATTCAAAATATGGAATCCATTTTACCAAATTACAAACTCAAAAATTTCAGTAATTAATTTAAAAATGATTCCCGTTGTCAAAACAAATAGCGGGTTTTTTAGAAACAATTTCTATCAAAAGTTTGACAATTATTTCTTTCCAATTTCAAAGTGAAATTAATTCTAATGACGACCATTATATTAAATGGTAAAAATATATTCTAATAAAACTTTAACACCAATTAAAATAAAAATCTAACCATATAAATAAATTTGATGAAAAAGCAGTTTTGAAGTAAAATAAAGTATTTTTAACTATTCATTAAAAAAATGAACATTGTCAGAAAAATACCAAAAATTTATCCAATGTAAATTTCAATGTCCCAATACTAAAGAATAAGATGATTTTTAAAAATATATCTTATAAAATTGTCAAAAGATAGATTTAAAAATGTTTTTCCATCAAAAGGCGGTAAAAGAATCATTAAAAAAATATTAGAGTATTCCATGCTTAAGATTGGATTTATTCTCATTTTTAACCTCTTAAAGAACTATCTAATTCATAAATAGACATAAATATGAAAATAAATAATTCTTTACATACTTGGGATGTTACAATTTACATTAATGTTTTTCATTTGAAAATGAATTTTGAAAAAATAATTAACAATCATGATCATGCTTTTTTCTTTAAAAATCTCAAAAAAATAGTGATTTCATTTCATAAAACATTTTTTATTGAAAAAGGATATAGTAATTTCTTTAATAAAAATATTATTAGTTTTCCATTTGAAAATATAATATATCCATGAAAATTCATTAGATAATGAAGAAAATTCATGTTGGTATCTTAGGTGATCATTTCAGTATAACCCATAGAATCTATCTTAAAAAAGACAAAAATATTAGGGATTTATATCAGACTCACTCATTTAGAATTTATAATGGAACCAACCATCATTGGTTGATAACATAATAACCAATCCTTTGATTACCAAATAACCCACATCCTTGTTTTATAATCGGACCACCCATCATCATAAAAAATGACTTAGAAAACCAACATAATCCTAAAACATGAAACCATGCATTAAAATATTCATTTCACCCATAATAAAAACATTTCCTGATAATTAAATATTTATTGCATTTATAAACTGCTTTAAAAAATATACTGAAAAAAGGGATTGTGGTTTTTTCATTTATGAATCATGAATTAATATAAAAAATGATAATATCAATTAATAATTTTGGTGATATGAAAAAAAACATTTATAATAGATTTTTTAAAATAAAATGATCCTTTTTAATTTTTGTTTCAACATTTTGTAAAAAATAAAAAAATCACTTCGATTAGATTTGAAAGAAATTCATAAGTGGAATAAAACAGCATTTATAATTCATTGATATGTATATAAATAAATCTATAAAATATATTTTTTAGATGTAAATTTACAAATAATTTTTAGAACATAATCATTCGAATAATTTAAAAATGGGTTTTTTAATCAAACCGTCACGTACCTTGAGTCTGACGTGTCATGTACAATATTTAACTTCATAAATAGTAAAATAATGGTACTTATTTAATTTATTAATAAAAAAAATTCAATTTAATTATTAATTTTTTTATTTATTACCATGTTATATATTAATACAAAATCAATTCATTTCACACTGAATGATTTGATGATATTCATATCATTTGTCCAAAAAGAATACAGTGGGTTGACTATGGTGAAGGATATCATTATAAAATAATATCTATAAAAAAATTATATAATTATTTAATCTATACATCAATTATAAATTAAAATCAATCATGATATATCATTTTTAAAAATGATCTACCCTATAATTCTGGTGGCTGCCAACCATACATACGCTCGAGTAAAGCTTCCATTTTCAATGAATGTGATAAAAAGATGGTAATTAATATTTTAATATTTAATATTGATAATTATATCATATATATAATATCATTTAAATAAATTAATAAATATATATTGTCCATGTGAGGTGTCTTTTAAAAATAAATCTCATCTCTTCATTGAGGTGGTAATCTGCACGTATGCAGAAACAAAATAACCACTTTTTATAGGATGGAAAGATAAAAAATATTTGATATATTATTATTATAGAATTATAATAATATCATTAATAACATATATAAATATATATATATATAATAGTACCATCACTATAACCTTATGTGAGAGGTGTTGAACGATAATGAATTACATCAGTTTGTGAGCCAATTATCCATCGTACAAACAATAAAATGTTTAGTTTTCCATTTTATGGAAGAAGATATTGATATAGGTTATTACGTTTACATAAAACCAACATATTATATATAATATACTAGTTTTATTACTCCATTATACTGTTACTATTATTTTAAGGAGTCATATGAAGAAAAAAATATTCGGTTAAAACATTAACCTCTTCTTTTAGACTGTCTCCTTTTCATAACACATTAATCTTTTTATGGTTGATTTGTGTCCAAAATAAGAAATAATAAAATTGATGATGAATTTTAAGAAGGTGTTTTTTTCTACAGGATTTCATAGAGTACTAAAATGTTATGAGGAAGTTAGTAGAGTTCGTTCCCTTTTATAAGTAATGGGAGTGAAATTATTGGAATTTCATAATTTATTAAATAAATATTAATTAATTTTTTTAAATAGATAAAAATTTATATAATTATTGTATGTGTATATAATGATTCCAAATTCACTCATTATTAATTATTTAAAATTTCATTTAACTTTTTCATAGTAATATATTTGTTTTATACTCCATTAACCCTTTCGACAAGTATTGTGGCATTACTATTTTTCACTATTTTGGTGTCATTAATGTTTCTATTAAAAAGTAATTTAACCCATAAATGGACCATGGATGATATTTTGATCCTTATAATATTAAATTGGATAAGTATAATGTTGTTATGATTTTTATATAATTTATTAAAATATTGTTTACTATAAAATAACATTAATTTCATTTTTGGAAACAAATGAAATATATTTTATAAAAGGTGTGTAACTCACATAAAATTGTACCCAAAAGTTTTGTATTAATTTTTAAGGAATATTTAATCTTCATAGAATCGCAAGATGAAATTTAAAGGGGAATAATTATCATTTTAATTATTATTATTTGGTAAAACCCGTCAGTTAACCAATTTTAACCATAATTGTGGTACTGAAAGTTTCAATATTAAACTGCTATTATATTACATAAATTGGGAAAAATGACTCAAAAATGAATAATGGATGAATGTTCAGACAATTTCTCATGATTATAATTTTATTTCAATATTTTAATATTTTTTTATTAATTTAATAAAATATATTTAACATATAATATTATCAATGTAATTTTAAGAACTATTCACATAATTAGAATTTGAGAAAAATATGAAAAAATGGAATTCAGATAAAGTAATTTTAAACATCCACAATATTCTTTATTTGACTGTAAAATTTATATTACACTATAACTCATCTTATAAAATTAAATTTATCATTTTAAAAAAAATTACATTATTTTTCTACTCCTTCCACAAGTAGCGATTCAGTGTTACATAATCCATTATTGTTTTTTTTAAATCACTGGATATTTTAAAAACATTACCATCATAAAAATAAATTTTTTATTTTGTGTTATATCATTATATCCAATAAATATTTTTATTTACTCAAATTTTTGACATGAAATCACATTTAATATGTTAATTTTACTTTGGTAGCTTTATGCAATCACTATACATGAATTTTTTATAAGTAACATGTTATATAACACAAAAATTAAAATATAACCATAAAAATCATTAGGAAAAATTATTTTTATTTATTTTTTTAAAATAATTAAAAATTAATAAATTTTTTCTTTAGGAAAAAATAGTCTATTTTCTTGTGATGATCATGAACTACGTCGACAAAGAAATTTTTTTTAATATTGACAAAAAGAAATTGGACCAATACCAATTGTTTTGGAAATACTATAGGTATGGGTCACTATTTTGGACCTACACCAATGGTTTTGGAAAAATTGTTGGTATAGGTCACTTATATGGATATATACCAACAGTTTGGCCAAAATTGTTGGTATATCTCACTTATATGGACCTATACCGAACATTTTGGCCAAAACCATCGGTATAGGTCCATTACAGTGACCCTATACCAATGGTTTTTTCTAAAACATTTTTATAGGTCCACCCATTTCCATAGGTTTCAACAAAACTATTGGTATAGCTCAAAAATCAAATAACCTCTATCAACGATTCTCAAAACCATTGGAATTGGTACAGTTATTTTTTGTGTAATAGTTTTTCAAATAACATTAAATAAATTAAAATATAAAATAAATATGAAAATAAATATTTAAATTTTTAAAACTATGTTAAAAAAGTCATGTTAGGTTATTGGTTAGGTCATTAAATTATATATGAGAGGTACTGGTATCAAAACCAAGATAATATTTTTGAAATATATATACCAACAATTATATAAAACCATTGGTATAGGGGTTTCATATAAAATATACCAATATTTTTTTCCAAAAACATTGGTATAGACATATCTCATTTAAAATCCTTGCAACATTCCTCCCAACCATTGTTATAGGCTATTCAAATCGCTTGGAGATCTATACCAATAGTTCCCAACTGTTGGAATAGGGAATTATTCCATTAGTGATTTACTATGTAAAAACATTCTAATTGATATTTTTTGTTGTTATTGTGTGATATTTTTAGTATATTATCAGTAATTATTCCTTTAAAAATTTTAATAAAATTTTATATCATATTTATTTCATGGTGATATCATAGAAGACATTGTATTTTTTGAAAATGTTTTTGTTCAACTATTCATAAAAAATTTACTTCTTCAGAAATATATCAAAAATTAATGGAAAAATAAATCATATTTACTGAATAATGAAAATTGTTTCATTTCATAAAATTTTATTTCCTTATATGATAATAATTACATTTAATACAATTTATTGAAATGAAATGATTACCCTTTTTAAACAAATATGTTTTTAAGCCCATAAAATAAAATTATATAAAAAATAATTTATACATTTGATTTATATATAATTATTTATATTATTACAAAAAAAATTTGTTTTATATTAATTTATTATAAAATTAATATAATATTTTACATTTCAATGTAATAAAAATATAGTTTTTAAATAATTGGAATTGTATACTATTTATTGAAAAATCTATTTTTTAGGAAAAACCGAAAATTTCAGCCTAAGATAATTTGGATATATTTATTTTGAAAATGATATAATGTTTATGAAATATTGTTTCTAAAATATGTATAAATTTATAATAATATTACATCAAGATAAAATATAAAACATTTTTTAAGAAAACAAATTTTTGAAGTATAAAATAACCTTAATAATAATTGAGTGATTATTTCCTATAGATTAAACCATAAATTTATGTTGAGTTTTATCTATATATATATTTCAGAATATTTTAGTTACTAATCATATCTGCCAATTCATCAAATATTTTTTAATAACAAACTATAAATAATAATATTCATTTTTTTTTGTTAATCTTGTTGTTTTTTGTCTTATGGGTTATAAAACATAGTATTATTTTCAAAATATATTTATATTACCTTTATGGTGTTCAATTGAATTATATTATGTGTACCCTTATTGATCCTCTAATCTCACGCTTTTATTATTTTTTCAAACCCCTTAAATAAAATAGGATTATTATGTGTGATATATCTAGATGGTCACCATGTCTGTAATATTTAGTAAGAAATATTAAAAACATATTGTGAAATTAGAATATCTAATGTAAAAAATATAATGAAAATAATATTACATGACATGGGATGTTTTTTATTATGAAATTAATTAAATAATAATATAATACATTATAATATTTATATATGTGATTCTTAGTTCACTTAATTTCAGTATTGTGGTAGAGCATAGTTATTTTAATGGAATATGATGTATAAGAGGATATAAAAATATTAACCAGTATTTAACCCAAATATGTTAAAATATATTTAAAATATCATTGGTTTAAATCAATGTGTCAAAATATTTGTCATAAAATTAATTTCATTTAAAATGTATAATTATATACTTCTATTGTTATGTATTGATACTCACACTCTCACTTTTGGGTTCTGTTAATATATTTAACCAACTAGAATTGTGTTAAAAATAATGGTGGTAGGTAATGAAATTATTTCCCCAATAAGTAAAAAATATAATTTGAAATGAAAAGCACATTTTTATTAACAAAACAGTCATTAATTTTTGAATAATTAGAAGAAAATTTTAAAACACTAAGTCATTCAAAATAATAAAAAAACATACCATTGAATATTTCATAGAGAGAAATCATCCATCCATTTGTGTTTCTTCTTAACCATTAATTTTTTCATAATTGTTCAATACAATAAGATATTTATTTTCCAATAATCTATTCTTAGAACAAGAAAAGTTTTCCTTTACCCTAAATTATTTGAATGGTGAATTTGATCTATGATAGACTATCACCAAGAAAACAAAGTATCATGATGAAATAAAATAAATGGAATATGAGTAATTAATGATTGTATATTTCATAAAATCATTTATATGAAACAATCAAATGTATATAAATGGATAATGACTTATGTTGAGACTATATTAGGATTAATAAATTTGTACCTATGAAGAATACACCCAAAGCTATGCATTGTATGTTTCGAGTTTAATCATTGACCATATAAGAAAAATCAAACATTTCATTAGTGTGATAGTATATATATATAATATTTTATCTATAATGGAAATTAGTATATATATATATATCAGCATTTTGTAATTATGGAAATGCTTATTATATATTTCTATTATTTTCCTAGTTTTGGGGATAATAAGGAAAAAATGGTGTTTTAGGGAAACTCAACTGAAAAACCCGATGGATTAAACGAAATTAATCTTTTAAGATCTCAAATATTTTGGATGAAGAAAATGTGAAGTAGATACAAGGAATGATTAAATTATTTTAGTATTTAATAGGTGGAAATATTGCTCTGGAATTCTGAAATGATGTGAAGGGGAAAACCAATGATATTGATAAAATGATATACCACCCTAAAGCACCACCACAGATAAAAAGATTTAATAATAATAAAAGATCATTATTCCAACCAGTCTTCCAATTCAATGGTTAATAATAATAATCAATTTCAATTATCTCATAACCCATATTTGAATGGTAATTCTGTAATACCATGAGTTTTTTTGAAATATTTCTTATTAAATACAATTAATATATCTAATATATTTTGATACACATAAGAATTAGTATAAATGAACAATAATATAATATAAATTTATAAACTAGATATTAAATTAAAGTTAATAATTTGAATTTCCACATTTTTAATAATTTCATTAATGTATTTTGAAATATAATAAATATTTTTAGTAATTTATATATATTCATAAAAATTTTCCTTCAAATAGTCATTATTTCGTTTTGCGAAATAATAATATAATTAGTTTTTTACACTTTTAGATAATTTATTTGGAAAAAATAAATTTAATTTTTGAAATAAACATAAAAAATTAGTTTATTTCATTGTAATCATTTTTATATCTTGTTTTTATATAAAAAAATTCTATAATTTGAAAAACATTTTCATTATAAAACAAAATTTCATCATATTTATATTATTATTTTAAATTAAAATCTAGAACATATGTGAATTTAATTTTATAAAATGAATTCCATATTTTTTATTATAATAATTAATCATTGGTACTATGATAAAAATATCGGTTCTTCATAATGAATATAAAATACAAAAACATTGGTTACCATTGTTAAGGTTAAACCAAGTAAATAGGGTTTTAAACTAAAAATATATGGTCTAAATTGACATAAAAACATATTTAAATTATATTTTATGGCCACATTTATACTATATTACATATATTAGTTTTAAATTGTAAATTTTGAGGTACTTAATGTGAATAATACATTAATATAATTTATGTTTTTAAAAAATCTTTTTTTTCCTTTGCTATATTTATAAAATGGGACCCCCTCTCTTCTCTTCTACACACATCAAGATGATTTTTATTTAGGAAATACAAATTTAATTTCATTAAATAAATCAATTACTGTGACCTATATCCCTTATTTTGATTTGAAACAAATCATAAGAATGATTTAGATAGAATCATAAAGTGATGGTCTGATGAAAATGTATAGTTCTTAACAATTAATTTTCATTTTATTTGTTCCTATACCTCATTAAAATATTTTTATACCATTATTAAATTACAAAAATTGTATCATACAAATAATTAGAAGTTAATATGTTAATTTCATAACCGATATCTTTTACCTCTCCTTTAAAATGGGAAATTAATCTTTCATTCATTTGTACAGAGGACTATTGGCTCACAAAACGATGTAATTCGTTTTACATCACCGCATTTTACAATAATATATAATGATGTATTTGAAATATATATAAGATTTTTATGAAATTTTTTTTATTATATTGTTAAAATATAAAATTTACCTTCTTACCATCCAATCTATTGCAAAATAATTTTGTCTGTGTATACATGCAGTATACCACCTACATGAAGCGATGTGATTTTTTTAAATTTCTTCATTACATGGTTGGTAATAGGGTTTTATTTCATATATATATATATATATATTATTTTATATTATTTTATGTAATAATTATTATAAAAATTGAAATTTATATTTAATTTTATTTGTTTCAATTCGTTGAAAATTGGAAAAATATTCATTCATGTGTATATATGACATACCAACTGTGTGAATGATTTAATTAATTTTTACACCTAAATACACTATTGTTGAATATATATATATATATATATATATACATTTATATCATGATTATGATTCATGAGATGATGTAACCGTTATCACAGTACTAGGACCAGAACTCTAGAACTGAAACTCTCATGAAAAATGAAAAAATTTACACATTAAAAAAATGATTCTCATAAGGAATTATTGATAAATAGTTGTTGAAATCTTATAAGTTTATAATTTATGATATAATAACTATTTAAATTCTTTTGTTATATAATTATAGTAAATTAAATAGTATTATATTATATATTATATTGTTTTTCAAGTAAGTTGAACATGAAGTAAGGGATTTTCATATCACTTTTTCTTTATTGAGACACATTCCATATTTACCTTTATTTCCTTTTATATAGTGGATATAATCTACAAGAATTTATTTTATGATGATACCAATGAAAATAACGGGGATATATATTTTCAGAAATGGATCTCACTATATTAATGAGAGAGTGGGGACTTTCAGCCTCTCCTCCGCGATTCCTCTATGAAACCCTAGCGTTAATGATGGTTGTGGCGACACCTCCCCCACCGGGGAGGGGTCTCGTCCTCACGGTGCTTCTTAGCAGGGATCTCAGGATAGTGGTAGTTTTTCTAACTCGTTACCTTTATCTGAGGATCAATCATTCATTCCTTTCATTTCAGTCTCCCCAAAGGTTCCGGGGGTCCTCAATGGACAACCCGTGGTCTCGATTTCTCCACAAGAGTTCAACGAAGTGTCCACGCTTCTCTCTTCGTATTTGGTGGCACGGTTCATTCGGCGTCGCCCCCCGATTGAGTAGTTTGACAATATTGTGAATGAAGAATGGGGATTAGCTCAGCGAGCGGTTGTTGGGTTGCTTGGGCCATGACAGATTCTTCATAGCTTCTCAAGCGAGGAAGACCATTTGCAGGTGTGGTCTCGACCTCGAAGATCTGTTAGAGGCTTTCATTTTCATCTGCTCTGCTGGTTGTTCGACCACCATATGTAGTTGGATCCTTCAACCACAGTGATTTGGATTCATCTTCCTGGCCTTCCGCTTCCTTTCCAAAATCTAGCATTACTCCCATTGATAGGTAATTCCATAAGATGCTTCCTTTGTGCGGATCGCCGAACATCTTCCCTGAAATATTTGATTGTGGCTCGGCTATGTGATGACATGGATCTCTCTCAGACTCCTCCCAAATTCATGTGGATCGTGATTTAGGGGGAGTATCGATATTTCCAATCGATTTTATATAAATCATGGTCTAAGTTTTGATGCTGTTGTAATCAACATGGGCATAGTCTTCCCGAATGCTGGATGAAGGCTACAGGTTCTGATGAGGCTGACCCCTTCGGTTGGTCAGATGGGATTAGTTCCCAGGTGAATGATTCAGAGGATTCTCTTAAAGAGGGTCACCTAGCTCTCTAGGATAAGGGGGATCATATCCCTTTGGGCGAGGACCTCTCCAGGTAGGTTCCTTTGGGTAAAGGCTAGAGGTATTCTTCGGGTGCAGCCAAGAAAGGTGGTCCATAGGTTTTGGCGCCACTTGTTTCAGATGTTTTTGGTCAGCTGCGTCGTAACCTTGGTGCAAGAAGCTCGGGCGATGACATGTCGGGTTGTGGGGAAGTTCATGAGAAGATGCCCCTTCCTACGGCTGCGGATCAGATCAGTCAAAGGGCGGAGCATACATTTATGGAAACCCCATGGGAATCTACACAGGCCTTCCAAAAGGTTTCTCATAAAACATCTAATGATGCCATACAGAATGTTGATAGCAAGGGTCATGGTTCCAAGGAGGCCTCTCAATTCCTGGATTTTGATGAAAATCCCATCATTTTCGAATATATGTGTTGTGGTCTTGAGAAGATAAGATTCTCGGCCAAGACTATGCAGGCTTCACAGACCCCCTCTTATGTGGAGAAACTCTTAGAAGGGGGGCCAATCGGGACCTCCCGGAACCAGTATACAGTGCTTGGTGAAGACCAGTGGCTCATTTGTGAGGATGCTATAGGGGTGGACCACGGTCAGGACCTTTTAGTTGATGCAGAAACATCCCGAGAGGAAATGGTCGAGGCCTGAGACCTTGACTAGCCCAAGGAGATTTTTATATAGGAGTACTACTTTAGATCCTCAATGTGAAAAGGAAAAAACAAAGTCGTGGATTCTGATGGCTTTATCTCGAACAACCGAAGGGAGTTCAGAAGGAAGGACTACTCCAACCTCCCCAGCACTCCTATTACTAGATCTGCTAGAAAGGGAATGTTATCCCCGAAGGCCTCTGCAAAGGCTGGCATCTCGTCCCTGAACAAGTCCCAAGACTATTCCCAACAAGAGGTGGCCTCCATCTCCAAGGACTTGGCTCAGGTAAGTTGTGATGTTGCTTGTCCTGAGTCTTCTCCTAGCGGCGTGCAGCTGAGGGGCCAGGGGAAGCAGCATTAACAACTTTCTAAAGCTGGCCCACAGTTCCAAATGGTCTCTGTGTTGGAACATAAGGATCTACTTTTTCATTCGTATGAGGAATTGTTGGAGGAATATTTGGATACCAATGCTTTGAAGAAGAATAGATTGATCCAGGCAGCTACTAAAAAGGAGCAAGACGAGTGGCCTGACAAGAAGGCACACATTCTACTTAGAGGTAGAAACATGGGGAAGATTAGCAAAGATGATCTCAAGAAATCCTGGGACAACATGGCTCTTCTCTTCAAGGGCACCTTGATGGAATTCCATGACATGAAGGTACACGATACTCCCTAGGTTTTGTTTAAGGAAAATGCTTCCAAACAGCTCACTCTTTTCATTAACAGATCTGTCGTATCATTTGGCTCTAAAAATAGCTAGTTGTGAGGGTTCCCACTTTCCCCTTAAAAGTGCTTTCTACTTAATAAAAAAACTAACATTGGATGGATGGTTCTCACTCTATTGATTTTTAGATTTGAATGTTAACAATGTGGTAAGGGTTTTAAGATATAATCTCATTGTTTATTGGGATTGTTTTTTATTATTTTTTCGATTGTAAAATATTATTTTATAACTCTCAAGAATAATATTATTTCTATTTTCCAATAGTTATCGAAAAAAATTTCATGTTTTCCTTTCATTTTACTGTCTTTTAAAACTCTTGGCACTAAAATAGTTTCTAATGTAAAATTGGTGATATTTTACTATTTGATACAGAATCATTCTCATCTAAGTCCATTAACATGTTTTAAATAAAATAGTTCCAAAAATTAAAAATATTTTATTGTGAAATTTTAGATTCCATTTTACCATGCGTAACTTTTAATAAAATTAAATAAATGGAATATTATTGTGATATTCCTATTAAGGGACTTTTTTATTTTTATTAATAATGTGAAACGAATCGTTATTTTAACATATATTACATCAATATGATTTCCCACTATTATGGTAACTCAATTAATTAATGAATCCTTTTTTTAATGTAAAATTTTTAGGTCAATATCTTTGAAATATATAGATTTTAAAAAACTTATTTCAATGTTAAAGTGGTATTTTCTTCAGAAAATGATCAATGTGTTATTTTAAAATAATTTTCGATCTAATATTACATCATTTTATGTTTCCAAATAATTAATTAGGATATAATTCAATGATACCAACATTATTATTTCTTGATATGGTTTACGGTTATGAATAAAATATTATTATTAATCTTGCTTCTTGTTACGGGTTATGATATGATTAAATTCTTACCAAACACATTAATTTTTCATGCATAATTATATAATAAATAAATTATGATCATATAACAGATATATGTATTCATTTTATTAGGTGATAGGTGGGACCAAAATTATATATCCCTATAATTCATTCAGTAAATATGGACATCTCATGATGTAAAAATAATTTAATTTAATTTGAAACAAGTTTATTAAGTGAATTTTTATAAAATAATAGTAATGGAAGTAAACCATTTCTACTACTACAGTTTTTGTAATGTACCCAAACCACTATTATAACCTCAATATTAATATATAAATACTATTAATATGATTTTATATTTTTATATTTGTTTAGAAGTATTTTATCTTGTTCCAATGATATGAATTTATTTATCATATTATTTGATTACATATGATTTATATATTTTGAACTACCATGTTTAATAACATTACTCAATATCATGATCATTGATATACATCATGTGGTTTTAAAATTATATGTTTATGTTATCATAACCTTGTGATCATTATATACTTAAGTGGTCATTGATATATCCCTTGTTAACCATTACTTATAATCTAATCTCAATCTTTCTTATTTTAAATTTTCTATTGTTGTGATGAAATATATTAGGTATGATATGTTTAATAAGGGTTCTAGTTATTATGTTCTTAGTGGGATATTATGTAGTTCACTTAGGAGATAGTTTTTATTTTTCCTTGATTCTGAAGGAACTAGACCAAGAAAATTATGACATGGATCATTATGTAATGTAATGAATATTCATCAAATATGATATAATATCAATATATTAAAAAATGTGTACTATTTTTGGTATCAAATTATTGTTTAGTTACCTATAGAATCTAGAATGAAAACCCATTTTTGAGAACCTGGTGGATAATTCTTTACATATGATAACATCGTAAAAATTTTATAATTGTCATGGTTGACATAGGTCAACCAAATCTGTTATATTTCTAAAATAAGGTGTCATTATTTAGAATGTAGTAAAAGATATTTCCAGATTATGTATTTTCCTGCTATGATTTTTTCTCACACTATTATTTTTCTATTGTTTCAATTGACGGAAGTCGACATAAATGTGTTAATGTTAAATGTGAAAAACACTAGAATAATATTCCATATGAGAGTCTAAATGTCCTCAAATATAGAATGAAAACCCTCATTAATATTCTTACCTAACATTCTAAATTTATGAATAGTGTTAAACATCTAAACTACTAAAAGATGGATCAATATTTTATTGATTCCTTCATGAGGAAACACCCACCACCTTTTAGAGGCTCATAAGATCCACTAGTTGTTTGGAAATAGATCAATACCACAAAAATAATATATTTCACTATCTAGTGGTCAAAGTTTGAATATTTTAAATTTTTTATCATTTTTAATTAAAGGAAGATCATTTTTTTAATATTATCAAGAATATGAAGAAAATTGAAGAATTTAGATCTATATAGTGGGATCAATTAAATGGATTATTTTTTTAATAAGTACATTGAACGAATTCTTTATATAAAAATGTATATGAAAAACCTTTATTAAAATTAGAATAATGATAAATATTATAGAACCTATAGAGAAACTTTTACAAGATTTGTGGGGTATGATTTAGGTATTATCATCCAATATAAAGGTAAGGTTGATCGATTATTTTTTTCATTATAACCATGTCTCTTAAGAGTGATAAACATAAAAGACTTAAAATAAGTATGCTAAAATGATTTGAAGTAATGTCATTGTTGAAATAGATATTGGAGTTTCCCATTAATATCATTTTATTAATAAGAAAGAAAAGATATAATTCAATAGATTTTCTAATAGCCATGGAGAGAGGAATATGTGATATTTTTTAATCTCAATGTGTGTATGGAATCATTGGTGAAATTTTATTTAGTGGAATGGAAAAAAAAATTGTGTGGAAAAAAAGTAGAGCAATCAATTTATTTCTAAAATGATGTAAAGAGACCATTCAATTCAAGGAATAATTAAAAAGGTTTACATAATGAAGCACCCACTATCTAGTGTTTCAAATGCAAGTTTTAGGATAATTATACTAACCAGTGCTCAAATCCTACTGAAAATAACGATGATCAATATCAGAATTATAGTAATCCTAGAGACAATGGGAAATATCATGGTATCATAATTTCTAATGTGGTGTATTATAAAAATGTGGTGAAATGTATACTTACAATTCACTCAAAAACAAATAATGCCTTATTTGACAATGGATCAACCCATTTTTTTATATGTGGAATTTTAAAATGGTATCATAGTACAACTTAAATGATTAGATATTGAATTAAATGTAAGACCTATAATGGTACAAAGATCACAACAAAAATCTGTGTTTCCTATTTTAATGATGCTTTTTGGGAATTAACTTCTTAAAAATCTAATTATATACCCACTAATTGAATTTCATGTCGCTTTAGGAATGGATTGTATTTCATTTAATAAAATGAACATAAATTATTAATGAAGGAATTTTAGGTATGATTTTCCAAACCAACCGATAATCCTATATAAGGGAGATGATAAATTTAAGCTTACTAAGGAAATAGAATCCATTGTATATGCTTTTATGCCTATTCAAAAAGGGTTTTTATCTCATAAAGTTAGAGAGAAACTCAACATTTATGATATACATATTTTTTGAAAATTTGCTGATATATTTCTGGTAATTCTATTTAGTTCTAAACAGAATTATAAAGTTGAGTTCTCAATATAAACGAGCACTATATCTACACTACTTTAAAATTCTCTATATATAATGGACATTATTGAGTTATAAGAATTGAATAAGAAATACTAGATGAATCATGAAATGGGATACATCTGGTAAATTGTATCACCTTGTTGTGATACTACTATTTATTTAAGAATAAAAATATATAAATGAGATATTTAATTAATTATTTTAAATATAACAAGAATACAATTAAGAATCAGTATCCACATACTAATATAAGTGAGTCTTGTGATCAACTATGCATAGCTTAGTACATTTCTATTATTGATATTAATTTTAGATATCATAAATAGAGGGTTAATAAGGATTTTATAATCACAAAAACATTATAGACATGGTATAGGCACTATGAATATAAATTTATTTCTTTTCGTCAAACTAATTTCCCAATTATCATTATTTTTTAAATTAATAATGTCTTTCATATTAACATTACCAGTTTGTAGTAGTATTTATAAATGGTGTTCTAAATTTTTCAAATAGTATGGAATACCATTAATATCACCAAAATGATTTTACTGAACACCTAGTGGAATGATGACCTTTATGTAAAATTTAATATCTGGGAATTTTAGGTTCGAAACATATCATTTTTATGTCATATATTCTCAAAAATATGTTATATTTATGGATCCTACAAAGACTGTCGTTTTGGTCCATTGGTCCTGAACAACCTAGGTAAAATATATCCATTCACTTCATTCTTTTTTGTATAATATCGATGGCTTGTGATGAATTTCTCATGACTATATAATCGATTCACCATATTCACTCTAGTTGGGTCCAGATTCCTTTTGATACATTAATGCATGGAAAATTACATGGATATTAGATAAATGATATTCAATATTCTAATTCTTATATTACCTTGAAGTGGGGAATGATTCTTAATCTATATTGATGCAAGAAAAGGAATAGGATGTATTTCCATGATGAGTAATATAATTACAACTTATTACTCATAAAAGTTGATTGATCTTGAGAAAAATAACCGTCACAAGATTTAGAGTTTTTATTTTTAAATTTTACATTAAATATATTAGTGAATTATCTTTATATATGAATGTTGATTATATATATTGGTCATAATATTTTGAAGTGTCTTTTTATAGTGAAAGACATCTATATGTTCAAAAAAATATTGTTAGAGTTGATTAAATATTACGATGGCCTAATACATTACCCGTAGGAATGGTAACATGGTAGAATAATCCATGATTTGAAAGGATCATGGTCAATTATTTGTGATGGGCATCATAAAATATATTATATTTCAATATTTTCAATGGATAGATATATAAATATTAATGAAAGGGGATAGATATTAACTTTCTAATACGAGTTTTCAATAATCTATCTGTTTGAGTATTAGTGTGGTTAAAATGATTGATATAAAATTATCAAATAATGTGAGAAATGTTAATTATTTAAACCCTTATTGTGATAGAATGATATGTTTTAGATACCATGTATATTTTATATCCATTACATGTTTTATGAATGAGTTATTTGATGAGGCTCCTATGTGATCATTCCATATTCATACTGAAGTACATATACATATTGACATTTACAAGATTATTTATTTTAAGTATATATGAAAATATGTATTAAATATTAAGTATCATATTGTTTTGTAAGTTATAATTTTAAGTCAGAGGGAAATATATATCAAGGGATGTTAAAATCATTACCCATACTTGAATGGAAATGGAAAAACATTTAAATAGAATTTTTAATTGTACTCCTCAAAATAGTTAATGGATAATATTATATTAGGTATTTAAATGATCACCTTACAAATCCAACAAAACTAATTTTTATAAATAAATATTTCTCTCCTGATCATCATTAGAAAATAAAACATAATAATTTTTTATGGATTCATGGATTACGAAATTATATTATATCTATTCTCTATCTGGATGTCACCTCCTTATTATGGATAATATTTCAGATTGATCTATATAATGAGTTGAGTATTTATACTACTTATCATATTTAGTATTATGGTTCGATTGTAAAAAAAATTAAACACTATATGATATTAAAGGATATTGTTTTATGGATTTCATTGGTGGCTATGATCAATGCATTCATCTAGTAGAGATAAATTACAATAATATCATCCACTTATAAATATAGATTGATACTTATGAATCCATCTATATAAATTAGAGTAGAACTCTAATGTGTGGGTAAAACATTATAAAAATAAATCCAGTTGGAAAATTGATAGTTGATGAAATGGTAGAGAAATTAAGATCCCTTAAATAGAACATCAATGAATCTCAGAGTTGATAAAAAATTTATCCCGAAAATAATTAATATGATATTTACATATAATTTTATGAAAAGGTATTTCAATGATTTTACAAAAGTAATATGTTAATGAGATTAGAAAATAAATGAATGTTGATCCATATGTCTATTTTCCTATTATGATTATTGATCAATTAGGAGTGGTATCTTATCACTTGGTACTCCCACCAAATGAATATCAAGTTTTTGTTTTGTTTTATCTATCTTTCTTTAGGGGTAAAAACATTATCCATCACATGCACTGAACAAATAGTTCATACCATTGGAGTGTGAAAATTCCTATTAATAATTACAGGTGGAAATCTTGTGTCTTAGATATAAAGTGGTACATAAAAAGATTAATCACATTGTTAATGTTCTGCAAAGTAATAAACATTTTGAATAAGATTTATAGGAACATAAGGAGGTGATGAACATAGAAACTATCATTTATTTATATAAAAATAATGTATTTTTTAGGAAAAATTCATTTCAAGGGGGTATACTATAACACCTTTAGATTTTATGACATATATATTTTCAAATAAATTAAATCTCTTTGATATCTTACAATACAGGAAACCACAATTCTAAATGAATAATAATAGTGTATTATGTTAAAATATAGTGATAAAATTTTATGTTTGAATATGAATAACAACCTTTAAACATATTTATTGTGGGATTATATATAAAAAATCATTTTTTAAAAAAATCATTATAAGATGCAAAAAAAGTGTCCCTAAATTCATATTTATTTATTTTTTTTGGAAAATAATATAAATATAATTTTATAATTTTAATAAATTATTTCATAAAAATGGGACATATAAATTAATACGATATTTTAAAATTATCATAGTGGGATATTTTTACAATTTTCTAAAATGATTTTGTTAATAATAGTGGAAATTATGATTTTTAATAAATAACAATTTTTCTATATAAGAAAATAAGAATGTTCAATTTCATATTAAAATTGTGTAAAAAGTAAAATTATTTTAATTTTTTAGTATTAATGAAAAATAAGTCATTGGAATCAATTTCATGTTGAATTTTTTTCAAAAACCTTTTACAAATAAGAAAATATTTCCATTAGAAAAATTATTTTTGTTGCATTTGTGGGAATAAATTAAATATAAATTACATCATATCTAGGAATAAAATATTATAATATGAAATATATATGTTTAATTATAATAATATCTATTATGTGAAATGAGAAACATATTGTTTGGTCATAATGAAAAGTTAATATAGTAAACCATCTATTACCATCGTTAATGTTGAAAAAGATTTACCTTTGGTTAAACTGAAAATAAAAACCTTATAAATGACTTAAAAACATGGTAAAAATTATTTTATTCCATATTTCAACATTATATCCTCAAATATTCATAAATTAACCTTTTTTGATTTATTTTTTATGAGTAATACATTAATATATTCTATTCTTTTCAAAAACAATCCATGTGTGTCCTCTCCTCCACTAATAAAAGGATTCCCCTTGTCATATCCTATCCACAAATAATATAATTTTTATGAAATATAGATTCTCAAATCACCCAATTACGTCCATACCCATGACATAGGGTCACTGATTTTATCATAAAACCAATCTTCTATGGATTTAGGTATAATTTTATAGATTTTGCTTATAGAGGAGGTGTAGTTTTCACCAGGGAATTATCATTGTATTTATTCTTATACATCCTTCAAATATTCTTCAACAATTATGAATTTTTAAGACGAGTATAATTCATATAATCATATGATATTTTGTTATTTTAATAACAAATATATATCTCTTCTACCATCAAATGCTAATCAAATTTGTAGTTCGTGTGTATGGTGGAATTCATCCTCATGAACCGATGTAATTTTGTTCCAAAAATACTCATAATGGTGTGATATAATTATTTATTTAATATATATATATATGATATTTTTTAAATAATTATATTTATTTAATTAAAATATCTTCTCTACCATCATACATTCTGATCTGAGAGAAAATAATAATGTCATTCATGAATACATGTGAGGTACCACCTCCAAAAATTGATATGATTTTGTTTTCATTTCCACATTAGATGGATGGAAATAAGGTTATTTTTAATGAAAATATATTTTATATATTCTATTATAATTATTACATTAAGGTGAATAAATATTTACCTTTCGTTCATTCAATAATTCAAAAAGTGAACATATTGTACATGGGCACGTATTTCTTACTATCTCCCCGAATGATGTCAATCATTTTTTTATATCAATAATTTATGGAAGACTATAAAATTATATAATGAATATAAATTATGTTAATATCATGATTAACATTTTGTATATTGTTTATCTATGATAAAATAATTGGGACTGAAACTACAAAACCAAAAATCTCATGATGAAAGAAACACTTAACATCCGAAAATGAATATTTTAATAAGGAATTGTTGATTAATGAATGTTGAATTATTTTAATTGGATATTTTATGATTTTATTTGAATGTAAATTATATATTTAAAAAATTATATAATATGAAAATTTATTATAAATGAGATTATAGTTCATTCATAGCTGTAGGAAATCGAACTAAGTGATTTTAGTCTCACATTTACTTATATGAGACACATGACATATTAAATATTTGTTCATTTAATGTGGTATATAATTATAATGAATATATTTTATGATTCTATTCATGAAAATTATGTGCCTATGATATCCTTCTAAGTCTCGATCATTCTTCACGTTTGGATTTTTAATGTTTTAAAAGTGGAAAGGGTTTCATGTTACAGTTTCATTATTTATAATCTCATTTCCAATCATTCAATCATAAGATTTATATTTTTAGAAACTCATAAAAATTCATATGCTATATTTTTATCTATATATTAAATATTTTCTATTATATTCAATTTGTTTCTACATTTCCTAATATACATGGTTTTCATATTATTCAATATCTTTTTATTATTCGACCCTTCACATCACCCAAGCTCTTTATAGAATGGTTAGTGGCCTTTTATTTTATTCTAAATTATGGTCATTTGATCTCCAATATCACCAGTTAGTGAACGATCATAGAAAAAATATGCAAGGGGTTTTGTGGGTTCACTTCCACAAAAAAAATGATTTATAAAATATCATCATACATGTATCTCCAACTTTCCTTCTAAATTTAATGATAATGATAGTATTAAGGAGGAAATTGAACAAGACGACTCACAATAATATTTACAGTGGGAAAACTTGTTTTTTCGTACACTGTTTAATAAAAAACAATCTTTAAAATAGTTATTTGGAATAAGATATATAGGAATCTGATGTGTCCAGCATGATGTGGATCACATAATGTGCAAGGATTTCCATTAATTTACAAGATATCATTATGGGAAAAAATAGAAATGTTACCAAATATAAATATGTATTCCGAATATTTCATCAATGACTAGATGGTGGGGGGATTTACTAAGGAACATTTTAACTATTTAACATCTGGAACTAACCCCTAAAAGAACAATGATTTCTTGTGGTGTCGTGATAGTTTATTTGAATCAATAACCATGTTAGTGTCGATTATCTTGAACTCTATCATTGAGGGAATGTAGGATGAGAGATAAATTTAGAAATAAATATATTATTGTAAACCTGATTTCTCTCCAGGAAGTGATGGTTTCCCATTGTAATTTTTTTTTCAACCTGGTAGACTTTGAAATAAAACCTCTAGGGTATATTCAAAAATATTTTTGGGTAGAGGGGATTCCTTCAGTGGTTGATTGCACCACATTGATCATCACCCAAAAATGGTAATATCCCTCATCAAAAAAACATCACCAAAATTTTTGCATTTTTAATTTTTCAAACAATTTTCTTAATAGAATTTTGAATAGGATATAATATGATCATAATCGTAATTGAGTGTCTATAAAACTACATAGATTTATCAAGATTTGATGTCCATAATGCTCCATCGGCATAACATAATAGATTTTGTCGATCATCAGTAGGAAAACCCCATAATTAATTATTTATATTAAGATCAACTTGGGTCTTGATTATGATAGATTGGAATGGGGTTTCGTCACCATGGTGATGAGTTTCATTGGTTTCTCATCAATGGGTGAATGATTTTACTTTATGATTCTTTAGCACCCTTATTTCCCTATGTCATTCATAATAAATACATGTGGATTATTTAATTCAAATAAAAGGCATTGGTCAGGATAACCACTCTCTCACATTGAATCCATCATGGTCCAGGGCACTCCATCAAAATTTATTAACAGGAATGTGAATAATGGGAAAATTCTCCCTTTTTTATTTGAAAAAATTCTACTGGGTGTCTCATATTTTATTGTAATCGAAATTATATCCATATTTAATGGTAGTATATATTCCAACCGTGGACATCTGAGGAATATTTTATTTGAATTAGATATATAATCAATAGATTAAATAAGAGAGTCTTCATTTAAATCTATTTTTAAATATTTGATCAAGAATAATTACAACTAGGTTGGGAGTTCATATGGGGGTCATTTTCCAAGGAATATATGGTATAACTGATTTCACTAGGAAGAATTTTTATTCATCACTTTTATGGAGTGACTGATTGAATCACATGTCTTATAAATAATTAAAATAATAATTTCCACTATTTTTTGGTATAATTAACCAAGTAAATTGTGTTCTTATACTAGTACCTATAAATGTGTTCTCCATTCTCAGGGTGTTGAAAAATATTTATAATGGTAAAAAAATGTTTTTGGTTATTTTATGTATGATTGTAACATGAATAGAAGATGACAGAATGATTCGTGGGATCACATGGTTCAATAGGTTGGTCATGTGGTGGGGGTGGCCAAAGCGATTTGTTTTTTATCATGAATATCATAAAAGACAAGAAATAATGGTAAGACATGTATGTCATGTCACATTGTGGTAGGATTATCATTAATAAATACGGTAATGAATTATATCAGCCAAAGGGTAGGGACCCCACATAAGGGGATATTCTTATGAATCATGTCCTCATTATTCTCAAGCACTCGGAGTGGATTATAATGTGGGTCGATATCAATTTTTGTTCTTATAATTGGGTGGGAACTACATTAGGATTCCTAGGATTTGAAACACACAACATATCCATTGTGTATGTCAGTTTGTATCCAACATTAATTCATAGAATTTTTTTCCATCATCATTGTTACTTCATCAATAATATCAGATTTCTTAATGATCAGATAACAAGAATCATAAAAGGTTCCTCATCTGGAATTTTGTGTAAAAAATTAATTGCAATATTATATAGGATATAAAAGAGGATTTGGATGACTAGGGGTCTATTTAGGGAAACAAACACCATTTTAGAATTGTTTTATTTTTTGAAACTTTTGGAACCATGTAATCACCATAGATGAATAGATTCACTTTAATGATATTAAAATATCCCCCATGTTTGGTTTATGTATCAATTACATTAGTGAATTGGCCTATCAACATTTCTATGATGGTTAGTGGGATTTGGTAATATGATTGTATATTAGGGATTATGTTTTTATTTCCTTAAATATACATATGAGAAATATCATTAGACCCCTGTGGGATTAAGGAGTAGGAAACATCAATCACGAGATGAATGAAAGAACAATCCTATTGTTGGTCGGTTGTTGGTGTATTGGGATTTCATGAAACAATAATAGACTATAATTTTTCTATATCCAGAGGATAGTGGTTATAGTTAGATACAGAATCATGTTTTCAAAACTATATTCATTACTAATAAAATTGTATTTTCCCCATCAATTAGAACAATCAAGGATATTTGGGTCTCCTCCAATTCTGTTTAAAATCCATTCCTTATAATCAGTGGGTTTCCTAGAACCCTCTCGTCAATGGTCTCAAACTCGACATCGATAGATCATATTACCACGCCTCAAGTAGGGGGTCATTTGTAATACAGGAGGTTGAAATTTTTTCACTATTTTATATGGATATGAGGACTCAATTATAGAATAAGATTAAGCAATGTTAAGAAGTCTATAAATGTTTCATTTGAAAGGTATAGATATAGCCTTGGTTGAAACTGATTCCTCCAATATTTAAAACTCACTACCAGGACAATCATCCAAATCATGTTCCATATTTTACCACATCCATTGATGTAAAAATTTTATTTATAGTTATATGCATTTTATCTACACTGAGAATTTTGGGAAACGTGCTCCACACTTATTTCCACTACGGGTCTCGATGGATAACACAATTAATTTATTTTATAACACTAGGTATCACCCCTAAGATTGTGTTGATATTTTTAGGGGTGATTCTCTTAGGTTAGATTATTTAATACCACATTGATCTCATATATTGTTTTGCTGATTTAATAGATATAATGGTAACTCATTTTTAAACGAATCATTATTTTAACTTATACAGAATGAAAAAGAATCTTTCTATCAAGGCCACTCAATTATTTGATGTTTCCATTCCATGTTTCCAAGGGTATTTCACAATAAATTATTTTTGATAATATTTGTTATATTTTTTGGAATTAAATAATCCAAATCAATGTGAATAGGGTATCTTCCTCATGAAATGTCTCAAGTGATATTTTAATGTAACTTTCTATGAAAACCTATTATTTTTCATAATTTATATAGGGGATATGATTCAATCATTTAAAACTTATTATTTCTCTATATGGAATAAGATTAGGATGACATGATGTTCATGAAACCAGTTTATTTTATATGTGACATGTTAAGATTTTGTTTTTATGAAACTCATTTATTTTCCATAGGATATGATATTATAAATGTTTTATTATCATTTGGAAATAACTTTTTTGTTTTAATTATGGGTTGGGTGGACCTTGAACATTGCATCTTTCAAATATATTGGTTATATATGAATAAATAATGAGATAAAAAAGAATATAATAGGGGTCTGAAACTAGTTTCATAAGGGACTTTATCATGTATGATAGTCATGGGAGTGAATTATTAATACTATGATGGTTTGGGGAGTAAAATAACCACTTAAATAATCTTGGTTGTATTCTATGACTAGAAGGAAAACTATTTTCTATGATTATGTTTATGCCATAGACATTGGTTTTATACCAATGTAAAACTCCCACGATCTATGTTTTTTTATTTATGATTCATATATTATGAGATTATATGTTTTATGTTTTGAGTCATGTATATTCTCTAGGATATTTAAGGAATAATTTCAAATGTTATGATAATGTTCTCATAAAATTTTTCTCATGTTATGTTTAAGTGATCATTGATATATTCATTTTCTATCTTTACAGATCTTATGACTTCACCCTTTCAAATATTTCATGTTTCCCTTGAAATGAATAAAGATATAATGTAGGATATGGTTATAAATGGTTAGAGTTATGAAGAACTTAGTGGGAGATAATGTAGTAACATTATAAACGATTTGTTTATGTATCCATGATTCGCAGGCACTGAACCTATAAGATTATTTCGTGTATTTTATTATGTAATGAATATTTATATATTATTATGTCATATCTATATATGAAAATTATGTTTATATATAATTAAATCAAAATAGATTAGATGGGTTATGAAAACAACGTGTGGAAAAGTATTCTCTTTATTCGATGAAACAAAAAAATTCAATATTTATTTATAGTTATACCAACTCCATTATATCTTTCATATTTTCCAAGAATAAAAAATCTTGACCAAAATAATTAGATATATAATTATTTGTCAAATAATAAGGGTGTGATTATCAAATCCCAATTATATTGTTACCGTTATATTGATGTTTATAAAAATGTTGTAAAAACTAATTATTCACTCTCTGGATGAATATAATGTGATTGTTGACAAGGAACTACTCGCTATATGTAGATATAATATTAATTATCATTATAGGGAAGTTATTTTTCAATTCATTCATCAAACCAGATCATTTATTAGTATATGGATGATTATGAGATTCTTAGAGAATCTTTATTCATTATATAATTCATCATAGAAAATAATTAAGGTTGTGCCTTCTAAATGGATGTCAATAAACACATTATCAAATTTATGTTTTTCGTAATTTTCAATGTGTTTTTTATGGGCTATATTTTCTACCCCATGGATCATCAATGATTATTTTCTACTTAACTCTTTCATAGGGATATACCAATATAAATTAATCTTCAAAATATAAACTATATTAAATTGGAAAATTGAAGAACAAAATCCAATTAAATTAATGATAAGTGTTTTTAAAAGGTGAATGCTTCCCTATAGGTCACACAAGTATGGTTTATTAATAAGATTGATAGATCAATGCATCCATTCGTTTATTATTAAGAAATTAATAAGATCATTATCATGAAGAAGTATCATATAACCCAAATTGAATACATTTTTAATTGACAATGATTGTATAAATAATTCACAATCATTGACATATGGTTTTCATTTTATGAATTAAGGTTAAAGGTAAAGGATATACCATACTAGATGTAAATTTTTTAATCAATAATGATGTCATTATTTCTTAAAAATATAGGTGTTATCTTCATGGATCTGATGAATTGATTATTTAGATATCAATTTGATCAATTTTGTATATTCTTTATATATTTTATTCAGGTATGTTCCAAGGGAATTTATGAGAATAAAAATTCTTTGATGACTTTTCTAATAATCATGACTATATAAAAAATATATCCATATTTTTTAAATTTAAATTATGGTTTTAGAAAGTATCATTATTGGCTAATGAAATCAGTTTATATTGAATATATTTGGATCCATAAATGATAGAAGTGGCCAAACAATGGACAAAACTGACCATATTAAATGATATCTGTTTATTTCATTGATAATATAGACATTATCAAAAAAAATTGAAATCATTTTCACAACTATAAAGTCTAATAACCTAATTAAATATTAATATAGAGAAGTCATTGTGTAAAATATTTGTATGAAAAATATAAAGATCTCACCATATGGATGGATACTAAAACTCTTCTCATAGTTCACTACAATGGATATGTTTTTATGATATATAATGATTAATCGAATAATGGATTGATATTTTCCCTTATATCAATGGAAATGGACATTAATATAACTTATGTTAATAAATGAATATTGATAAAAATTATCTTAAAATTATTTAGATCTAGTAACCACAATAGTTTCATTACTAATATGAAGGAATAATCTATTTGGTGAAATGGGTGATATATATATTAATTATCATTACACATATATTCACACAAATGAATTTTAATAACCCAAAATATGGTGGTTAGAGTTTATAAAATAATATGAATTCCCAAATCATTTCCACCTGAGGAAGGTAAAAAAATTATAGAAGATGCTCTACGTAGGATGGATCATGCGACCTTATACATGAAAAGGATTTAAAGGGATCTAATACTCATGGATTTGAAAATGAAATAAATTCAAATCAAAATTGAAGAGAGAACATATTATTATTACCAACCTATTTTTAACAAATTCATATATGTTAAAGTGATGGAGAAAAAAAATCAGGATATATTTCAATATATGTAAATAATATTATAGATTCCAACATTGGAAATGAAGAAACTATAATATTATTGAACATAATATGGATTCTATAAATATTTGAATTACATATTGATTTATTTAAAAATGAAGATAGCTCAACATTACTGGAAAATAATGTAAGAAGAAATATGTATTACAATCTAAATAATAGGATATGGTGTGGGAAAATAAGAAGAGGATGATTTCTATGTGTGTATCCTAATCCATTTTTTTTCAAAAACATAAGAAAATATTACATATATAGAAGTGTATTATGCAACCATTACCTATAAAAAATTAAAAATTGTATAATAGCCCCATTTATTTCATCATAGGACTCATCCTTACTTCTGAAGGCTATAATTTCATTTGAGTTGTAGTTAACCAACTTAAATAGTTAGAATACTAAATTTATATGTGAGAATACTTATCACATTATCATTTTTTCGGGACATAAATTAAGAATGACTTATAAATACAAATAGTTACACTTTTACATGTGGATATCAATATATAAGTATTAAGAAAAAGTTTAATAAATGTGATCAGTAGGGGTTAGATAGATAGTTATACTTTACCATTACATATCATCCATAGATTGATGATCAATTTCAATGGATAATTAATGCTATAGAGAATATTTTGTTCAATTAATTTCAATTATAGTTATGATTATTACCTACCCATGGTTGTCATCAAATATGACATCAGCTCAAATTCTAACATTTTAATGTAATACTATGAGGTTCTGTTTGAGAATAGAAGAATAACGTTAAAATTATGGGATGAGGTATGAAAGTGTATGATAATGGGACTATATCTTCATTAATAGATGAAATGGAATATTAAATCCTTTAAATGAAACCTAAATATTTACCAACATAAATATGAGTAATAAATATTCAACAAGTGATGAGATCTAGATTTTGTTGTCATAGATAATGTAATCTATTAAAAAATATGGACGAGGGTTATTAGATTTGAGAAAAAATGGAATGTAGATCCATAAAAACATAGGAAATTTTGAAATAATGAAATGTTTGTGGATTGTAACTTATAATCTGGAACTTCCTACGAACCACTCCTAGGGTAATTATGTCTCACAAAATAAGATATTTTTGGAACTATATTCCTAAATTATCTAAATTACTAATCTTAGAATTTGTATAATTAATACATGATCTCAATTACAATGAAAAAAGTATATAAACCTTTGGCCGTAAACATAATTTAATATAAAATAATATTACTCTCTCATTAAAAGTTATTTAGATCAATCGAATGTTTAAGAGAGAAATGAGGCTGCCTAAAAAATTAATTAGGGGTAATTACCCAATTTTTTAATCATATTAATGAAACATAGAGGGATAAATTCTTTTATGGCAGAAAAATGTACCACCCAATGGTTGTTTTAGAATTTATGATTTAAAATAAACTGTGTAGAATATATTGTTTCACCCACAACATTAAAATAAGACATTCTATAAAATTTTCTATTGAAATAAAATATTGTAGTGAAAAATTAATATATTATTTAAAAAAATTACAGAATTCCATTATAAAAACAATAAGAAGAATAAATCATCAACAAAATTATAAGTCCAAAAATATAAAATCCTTCCCCTCATGGATATCCGGGAATATCATTTTTCTAATTATATGTATAAAAAAGGTAAACCAATACAAATAGATTAAACATTTTAAAAAGTTAGAAATTATGAATTCTTTCAATTAAAATGTATGCTAATGTATTAAAATAAAATAAAATTGTAATATATATGGTTGCGGAAAATAAGATCATTAGAAAAATAGTAATTGGTTATATGGTTAATCTATTTTCTTAAAGTTTGGGCCTGAATCTTCATTTATTATTAATGCAAAGCAAAGACATCTTTTCACTAGGTAGAGGGATACCCATTACATAACTTGAAGTCCTAGTGGTCTTAAATCCCATTACGTGGCCCGTAGCCCATATTTTTGGCCCATGGCCTATTCATTGAATAGTAATAATACAGTACCCACCTTCTATAGTTCACACAAAGTACACAAAGCCACAATAGTATTCTATCACCATTACAATGCCATGCCACCGCTATAGTTCCAACCATTGCTATAGTGTGGTCTCTACTACAATACACTACAATACCATGTGCCTAAAGGGTTTTGAACCCGCATTTTTAATATAGGATTACGAGGTCCATACCACTAGGCCAAAACCAAACTACAAATATGGTTATTTAGTATTAATGTATCTAATAGCTAAATTGATTTAATTTAAATTGTTTTAAATTAATTTAGAAAAATAAAATTCACAACTAGAAAACAATCAAACAACAAAATAAAGATGATAAGGAAATTAACCGAAAATAGTAGGTAAAATGATGAAAAAATAACTAAATAAGTAGTAGGAATTCATCTTTTTGTGAGGGTTATATGAATTTTTGATGCATTTCCATGTTTTCATTATCTCAGTTACATGATTAAATTCCGAAATCTCAAAATCATGAGATGCATCGAGCAAACCACCTCAAATCAAAAAAAAAGAATCCAACTCTATAAGAAAACAATAATTATATGAGTAATACTACAGAGATATAAATTAAACATAAATATTAAATAATAAATTTTAGTGGAAATGAAAACAATGAACATTATAAACGATATAATATATGTCTTCCTAAATTACGAGTTGTAAGACGAAGTGTCTTTTTGGTAAAGATAAAATTATATTTTCTTATATATTTAAATGAATATTATTTAGATTTTTATTATAGTAAATTTTTTTACCTATATAAATTAAATTTTACTAAACATAATAAATAACCACTGTAATTTTGATTCAACCTTCATTTTTATGAATTAAATGTAAATAAATTTGTAATCTGGGTAAATTATACATTAAAATTAAAAAATGTATATATTAGAAATCAATTTTCTATAGAAAAATGAAATTTTTACTTTTTTTTTGATAATATTTTTGAAAAAAAAATTGTAAATAAAATTTCTATTAATATAATCATATTTGAATGAAAACATCAATATAGAATCATAATTTTAAATAAATCAAAATAATTAGTTAGTTATTTATTACAAAACACTATTACTCACCCACATGTTCATATGTATATGTTGATAAGTACTTAATATCAATCAGGAAATACTTTTTTCAATGTTACCAATGATCATTAAAATTGAATATATTGAAATTATATATTATTGGTACATAATATTGGAATGGAAGTGTATAAAATATGGAGATATAATTAAAATAGTGTAAAACATTTCGGATTAATTAAAAGTAATATAGTTCTTTTGGGGATAGAGATTTCAGTCAGATGAATGAAATAAATTTGACACAATAGTAAAAAAACATTTTTTTAAGTGAAGTAAAAAAGTTATAGAAATATTAAATATTGATTTTTGTATTCATATAAGTTTATCAATAATTTACAATAAGTTTAAATATATAATGAACCCATCGCATTGTCCCCTTGTACTAAATCAGTAAATTTAAAACTCTCCAAACACGTTTATCTATAGATACAATAATGTTTAAAAAGAATAATAAATATTAATGAACATTGAAAACTTGAAATAGAAATTTTGAATGATAGGTAAGAGTTAAGAATATATATTAATAAATTTTGAAATATGAAAATTAATATTTTTATTAACACATAAGAGATAATTCAATATCAAAAAAAAAGATCCTGGGAAGAAACATGTTCAAATAACATTGGGTTTAAAAATATAGTTACACTATTCATGGTGTTTTAAATGAATTTGGATTTCAGGATGCATTCCCTAGAATTGAAAATGTGTCCACTTTTCAGAGATGGAGTTATTAAATACTATGATATAAAATAAATTCCAAAGGAGGATTAATAATCCATGTTCTGAAAAAATGGTTCCAAAAAATGAGTATTGAGTCATCATTTTGCGGAATTCATATTCCAAGCTCCCACATTAAATTTCCTCTCATTTTCTTATCTCAAAACTAAAATTAACAGGATGCCTCAGAATGTGTTCATTCATAAACACTTGATTGATTTACTTAGTTTTGTGGAGATTTATTTAATTACTTTGTCGCTTCACTGAGTGTCTATATTTGATACATAGGATTTGAATAGTGACATATGAAATAGTTGTTTAAAAAAATTTCTAGATCACATAAAACACATATTATTTTAAAGGGATACATGCAATAATTCATCGATAACATTACAATTAACATTGAGAATGGAGTCTAAATATATGATTTTAGAAAACATATGTCAACAAAACCTAAATAGAGTACATAAAACATAATATTTTCAAAATCAATGCAATAGGATCCTTGAGAAAACTGGGTAAACTGGGTAAAAAGTGAAGTGGTCCTGAAATTAATATTCCAATCATAAAAATTATAGAAAAATATTTTCAAATAATGTTTATCTAAATTGAAAAGTCTAATACACTATTTTCAATAAATAACAATATAGAAAATAATTTTAAAATAAAAGAAACAATCAAAAGGCAATATTACCATGATATTTCACCAGAAAAATACAATCATATTTTCTATTCATCAGGTTTAAGTTTCCCTTAATTTTTGTGTTCAGTTCATCGGTATTGATTATTGTTGTTTAAGTGTCTCAACGCAATATAATAGTATGTTTAACCCCATATTCACTATCAAAATTAGGAGACATAATTTCCAACATAATTAATGTATTTAAATGAATGATAATAAAATATTGGTAACATATAAAATTATATAATAATAAATTATAATGTTAAAAATATATAATTGAGAAGTTGAAAAGAAATATATTTTTTAAAATATAAACTTTGAAAATGCCCTGAAAATTTTATATTATTTTTAGTTTTAAGGGTGTCATAAAAATAACAATTAGCCATGATAATAGATATATACCTGAGTAGATGAAATATCTATCGGTGCATCAGTTTTTCCAAAATAAGGAGTTAAAGTTATAAATATACCTATAATAATAGTAATTTCATTCATTATGTCTTAAATTCCAAGTGTATTTAAAGTGTATTATTTAATTGGAGTAAAAAACCTATTTGGGAAAACTTATTCTGCAACCTCAGTAATCTTCTATGGAATATCTCATCTTCAAGAGTAGCATGTTAATTGAAATTCATATATGAAATATTTTTAATGGTTTGAAATGGGAAAAATGAAATTAATATATTCAATAATGTGTTCATATGATATATTATATAAAAATGGATATATTTTCACTGTAGATGGTGAACAATTATGTAAATTGAAAATGTACATATGTTTGTTTCAAAAATACAACCATGAAACAAGTTTTTTAAAATATGATCTTATTACTATATAAAATTTGATGTTTCCATTGAATGAAAAATAAATATAAAAATAACATTAAAAAATATTTAATTTGATTGCAAGTTATGAGAAAATGGAATATACATGATACATATATGGAAACTAGACTTGTTTGTAAAAGATGAAAATAAGTAAATATATATTATGTTGTATATAGGAAATTATTACTTAATGTGAACATAGTTAATGGGATGAAGTATTCATGTAGTTAGATGTATGAGGATGTATCTTCAAACGTTTAGAACTGGTCAATAAATTCCTTATGAAATTGATTTATTTTTTCATTTACTAAATGGGATTTATTTAAATCTGATCTAACAAACTAAATTTTAATAAGTATAACAATGAGAAGTGTTTTTTAAAATAAATGTAATTAATTAAAGAATAAAAGGAAATAAATAAATGTAGAGAATTGAGAAATAATAAAAATTATGAAATGATTTTATAATAATAATATTATTGGTTGTGATTTTCATTATTATTGTTATTTTTAATATGATTAATATTAATATGTATTATTTATGATTTATTAACCCATAATTGGTTTTACATTACCCCTCCACACGAGCATCGCCTCCCCTTCCTCATGTGACCCTTCCAATGGTTGAACCCCATAGTGTGTGACCTCCCTCCTCACTACCTCCCTCTTCATGGATTCCACTAGCGTAATGATCACCAATTTTGTATTCAAATAATTATTGTAAGCCCTTATCCACCTCCTCCTCACTTAGTTATGATTTCCTATCCCACATCTCCCTATTTTCATTATGATAAAACCCTTTATTAGGGGTTAATAAAAATTTTCCGATTTTAGGGTATTTGAAGCATCTCCTAGGACCCTTTGTTCATATTCCAAAAATCACTTCTGATAGAGAGTGTTTCAGACCATCTTGGACTACTGTCATCAAATTAGAGCATGGTATTCCTTTATTATTTATTTTTAATTAATATATAATTGTAATTTTTGTAATTTTTGAGGTTTTAGTTTTTTTCAATATGTGTGTTTGACCCATCCATGTGATTTTGGGTTGCCACCTCCATTTGAGTTAGGGATTTATTTCCTATGTTTAATATTTCTAATTTTATTTATTGAATTTAATTATTTTTGAGTCACTTGTAATTTATTTGTAGTGCAGTGAACATTTGAATACTGTTTCGAGGGGTTTCCGATTAAACTCTCAATTGTCGAGTGTTCGACTTGGTCTTCTTTTAGATATACTAATTTTTATTCTCCTTAAATCAATGTATACATTTATTTTTTTCATTATTCTATTTCTTGGTATTTAATTAATGCATCTTTATTTCTATAAAAAATATATAAATTATTCATATGGTTTTTTTTTACAAAACAGTCATGGATATTTAATAAAACCCCTCCAATATAGGTGTGTTGTCTTCGAACACAAAAAGTGATGATTTATGATTTATAACATTTATGACCCTTATTATATAATAAATGATTAAATATACCTAAATGAATTATTTGTTAAAATAATTTCATGATATAATAATAAAACCCCCAAATTGAGGTGTGCCCTCTTCTAAACCTAAAACTAGTGATAGTTATTTATATATTGCTTAATCTTGGTCTATGTTATCCATTTTACTGTTGTTTGTTCCTGTTTGTTTAAAGTCATTTTTTTACCTTTTAATAATATGAATTTAATTTTTATGTATGATTATTTTTTGTGGAATGTTTGGGAATTAAAATTATTAATTTTCTTAAAGGTTTATTCCCTCCTTATGATAAACACTTAATGAACCAAGATCCTCATAAGTGATTGGCTTAGTTCCTTAAATGAAATTTCTTATTTAGGAAATTGGTTAAAGTAAAATTAGAACCAATACCCTCTTAAGTGTTTGACATTCTTTTATAAGGGGCTTACCCATGATGGTGATTTCTTAATTGACTTTGGTACCTCCTAATCACCTCTCTAGACCGTGAAGTTTAATTTACATGTTTTTTATATTTAAATGGAATTCCATTAAATTAAATGTTTTGATTCATAATGAAATTTTATGAATGGAATGACCAATCTCTTAAATATTTATATGCACGTAAAAGCTTGATACCTTGTTTGTTTTAAAAATATGTTTTTACATGTGATTCAAGTCATAGAATTTCCATGATTCATTTTTTATTCCATTTCATATGAAAGTAACTAATTTTTTTGTCATGTTTTAGTGTATTGATTTAGTTCCAAAATATTAGTAATGTAATATATTGATATGCAAAAATTAGTATAAGTACATGTAACTGTGACATTAATTTTTTTGGGCTAAATTCCTTATGTCATGTTGATGGATAGAATTTTATCCTCTTTATAGCTTTGTATCATGGTATTATTCAATGTCGTTGATGGTATAAGTTGTTAATTTAATGGTATAAAATATTATAAAATCCTGACATGTGATATATTACTTTCTTGATATCGCTCTTATGAAACTGACCGGTGGATAATATGGGTTACGTATTAAGGATTCATGGATGGACTCTCATTCATGGGTTGTTATACTGTGACATGCCAAATGATATTCTTTGGCTTGCCAGACATGGGCTTCTCCAGTTGTTCATTATACTCCGAAGTGATACTAGTATCCTAATGGAGAAACTGAAAATAGACCATTTTGGAAAAATGGATATGCTATGACTAAGGTGATACTCAGTCACATATGGGAGAAACCTAGGATGGGCTCAGAAGTTTCCATTCATCTGATATATAATGGACTCACTATGGATCACCTTGGATAGACTCGTTGGTATGGGATTATCATATTTTTATGTTGCGATACATGGGAATCATTTTAGATTGGCGTGGATAGGAATGAGACACCACATCGAGATTTGAAATATTGTTTGAATTGGATTTTCTAATTGATTATTATATCATATGATATTCACCCTTTTTTATTATCATTTTTTGTTAATTCACTTCAAATGTTTCCCAAAATTTACTAGATCAATTTTGTAATGATATGGAATTTAGACCCCAAACCACAATAGATCTTTAGGGGTATTACTTCATCTGGTTTCCATGTTACAAAAGTCCCTTGAATATATATTTTCTTCATATAATAGGTATAATTTTCATAACTTTTACTTAGGTCGAAGTAGGTGTTCTGGGATGGGTTTCCATTTAAAAACCCATATAATGTTTCAAAAATTAAATTATTATCTATATTCAATTATTACAGATAACATATTTTCTTAATTTATACTACACTTTTTGTATTATGTTAAACACCAGTGGTAATGGCCTTTTATGATTTTTGTTTCACTCCCTACTCATGCTGCCATTGCACTGGGTTACCTGAGTAGTCTAACATTCCTATAGGTCATTGGATACATGGCTTGAGTTTTTCTATGTACATGGGAGCTAGGAAGCATAGGACTAGGCTCATTCTCTAGATTCACAAGGAGTTGAATGTTGGTTTTGATTATATTTTTCCTATTTTTTTTATTTGTATTTTTTAGATCTTAAACATGGAGAATCATTTTTCATACATACAATGTGGTAAATTTATGTTGGCTATCTCTTATCTTCGGTTATTATTATATTATACTTATTCTGTTATCATTTATTGTTTATGATTTTGTTATTTATTATCTATAGTTTATCTAAATGCATATTATGGTCGATGAGGTAATAGTCTCCCAAAAACACACCCTATGACCTCCCTACTAGTCGGTAGCCTATAACATTCGAGGAGATGTGATTCAGGTCATGCGACCCACTGGTTTAGCTAACGTCTTGATGGTTAGCCCAGTCGGGATGTTAAAATTTTTTATCAAAAATTTCTTTTCCATTATTTTACAATTTTGGGTAGGTAGATAAGGGACTATGGATGTGTTGGCTCTTGGTAAGTATTTGTGTAAAGGACCCATCCCCCCACCCATATGGAAATGTCCAAGTGGTTAGGGATTGGATTTTTGTTCATGGTGTTTTGTATTATAGTTGAATTTTATTTTACCTAGAGTGTTTGGTGTATTTTTTCTCAACTAATTGAAATCTGAGATTTATGGTGTTATACAATTTCCCAGGTATGGAATGTATAACACATTAAATGAATCATATTTGGAACATATTAATTAACCTTCCATGCATATTCCATTCCTTATAAGAACATTTATTAGTTGCCTAATAATATGATTTTGTGCCTTGAATGGCGTGAAATGCTTATATGCATATATCATATTTCACTACTATCTGTTACTTTCTTGTAATGACATGCTACTTTAGTTTTAATGAATTTTATGGCATGATCTAAATGGATTAGTAATAATTAAATGGTATCCAAATTGAAATTTGTAAAGTGTATGTGTGATTTAGGGATTGGTATATGTCTATCCATCTTACTGAACTATGATATAAGAACCTGTTATACTTGAAATGGTTTTAAATTTAAGGTATTTTAATTTTTAATATGAAATAATTTGGTTAATAGTTAAATGTAGAAATGGTCCCATGTAGGTTAGTTTGGTTTTGTATCTTATGAGATGACCCATTATGGGGTTTGTAATTTCTATAACTAAGAAACTATTATTGGGTTTCATTTTAAATGACCCAGGATAGCTTTGGGAAACCGTCTTATATCATCTATTTTTAATGGATCTATTGACAATTTTCATAATGAAGATGGGATTTCAATTAATTTTTAATGTTAAAAAAATTATATAACTTACCCATTTTTTCCCTTGGGGCGTTGGATAAAAATCAAATGCCTAGTGTTTTCTAAAATGGTACATGATGTTGAAAATTAAATAATTTATATTCATTAATATTTAAATGTCAATAATTTTCATATCCATAAAATGGAACCCTAGGTGTTGTCATTTGTATAAATTATTATTAAAGTGTAGCTTGAGATTTTTCTTTTCGGAGTATATCTGGAATGGAAACCTTATTGTATTATATATGCCTTATTCTTTTTAAAAATTTCTTATATAATCATATTTTGAGCCTAATGACTATAATAGGCATTTCCCCAATATGGGTTGATCCTTTTTGTTCATCGTAAGGGGTTACCATGTGGTAGGTAGTACCCTCATAACACAAATTCCATGAAAATTACATGTGTTTTATGAGATTTGGTTCTATTAAGGTATCTTTTTACTTTTTATGATTAATTAATGTTTAATGAAACACTTTTACGAATGGGATATCATCTCTTTATTGGCCTTTAATATGTGCGTGAGCATCAAGTAATTCTTGATTTTGTTGGATAGCCATGACTCAGACATGGTCAGCCATTTTTTAGGTCACTTGACCCTATATTTTCATCATTAATGGATGACTTGGTATGTAATCATCTTGGTTAACCGATATATGTTAAAATGTGAATTTAGATTAAATATATTGTACGTAAAATTTTATGATTTAATTCAATGGGATGAATGTCTATGGTTCATATTCAGAATTTTATGGTTTCTTATGAAACATTGGGGTAGTATGTGTGATATACATGGTATCGTAAAGTCTTAAATGTGGTAACAAATTTGTTGATTTCATTTGGATATTTTAACTATTTGATGTAGTGTATAGTCTTGGGCCATCTCTAGAGTAGAGTGACCTAAGCGTTAAATAATCAAAGTCATCCCAATACCCAAGATATCACTTCAAGGTACTCTGGTGTTTTGAAAAACCATCTAGTTGGGTTTTATATTTATTTCCAAATGTTAAAAATTAAGTGAGAGTATTCGAGGAAGCATCATGCTGTTTATGATTATTCTAGACTTATTTTTTGAACATGTCAAAAACAAGAGGACCACTGCAAATGGTCAATTTTTTGTGGATTCCCATTAGGCTTTAAAGTTTTCACATATTTTCATTGCTCCGTCGACAGAACACAGTTGATGTGGTTTGTTTAGTACACAACCATATGATAACTCTATTGGGCATGGTTAGACATCAATGGTTAATCTTGAGTGTTCAAAAAAAATATTTCCATGGTAAAGGTATCATGATCAGTTAATTATGAGGTCATGGTAGGTGATGTTGTGTTTCTTTCATGATGTTGACTAGTTGTGGCTCAATTGTTATTACTTTTGGTAATTTGGATTGATAAACATGAAACCATTTGAATCATATTAGTGTTTTTTTCTTTTACTATGACCATGTTCCATATCATGACAGAATCATAGATAAACTAAGAGAAGATCAGTTTTTCATTGTGCTAAATCTATAAATGATGTTGGGATTATTGTGTGATCTTTATCGGTGTTTCACGCTAAACATGTGGTCCTCTCTAGGCATGATTTGTTAATATCGATACATTTTTTCTCGTATAAGAACACCTTTGAAGGACTCTTTGACACCATCCATTCTATTATGACTCAACCACCAAGAGGATGACACTTTGGGCTCAGTCACTAGATTTGATGTGGACATTGTGACCTTCATCCAATGACACACATGATATTGCAGAGTGTATACTACCTCAGAACAGTACCATCGACTCCATTTGTTTTGATATGAGGAATCCCTTGCATTGTTGATGGGAACCAAGTTAATGGATTAAGAATGATGAATTCTAGTGAGATGGACCTGGATTTGACTTTTAATTATTCCATGACATGAAAATTTAAATTGTAAGGTGACATTTTGAACGAGGATGGCCACCAAAAGTATTGTATGAACTTTAGTGAGCATGTTTGTTGTGAATGAGAGGTGACCTTGAGAAAGGAATCATAGTTTGGTTGGTAATGTGCAGAGAATCTATGTTAATCTAATTATTGAATATTCATCCATAGTGGATCCAATTTTTTTCTTTCTGGATCAATGGATAGGATAGAATAATACTATTTTGGTCACATCATTAGGTGTGGCGTGTGCGGTTTGTGTCGGCCATGTATTTTTATGGAAAGCCGACTTGACACGGATTCTGAGTTTTGTGAGGAACTGAATTCTTGATCATATCAATACCATGCCAATAGCTTGGTTAAAACACATATGTTCATATTTGAATGTCAATTTCAATGGAAAAGATGTTGTGTCTTGGAATCATCCCCTTACCAAATGATATGTGCTATGGTGGGGAGAACTATCTTCCAAATTATTTAATAAATGACAACATGATCATGTCATTAAGTAAATGATCTCATTTAATCCCCATCTCAATGTTTCATTTTAAAATTGTGCATTGGATAAGGTTTTAATTTCTTAATAGTCATATTATTAAAAAAAATTATGAATGGGGAATTGGATATTAGGAATTTCAATGCAACCATTTCAGTGAGACCTCACAACCCTTGTTGGTTATGTGATTTTTTTTATTCCAAAAGTATTCTTGGTGATGATAAATAATAGTGTTAGGGGTTGTAACATCTCATGTTTTGAACTACACCAAAATTTATTGGGTATTTTTTTAACATTGCAGTATTCCCATTTATAAAACCGATATTTAGAACTAATCTCGGAGACTTAGAACACTGTGAAGTGTTTTTTTAAAAGAAATTAAATTATTTAAAATCAAAATAAAAACAATAAATGAATTTAATGAGTAGTAATGGAAAATAATAAAAAATTGATTTAATTTTATTATTATTATTATTTGTGATGATGATGATGATGATAATTATTTTGGTTATTATAATAATTATTAGTATTATAATTTTTATTTTTTGTTTACATATTTATTTACACATAAGGGATATTCATATACCCCACCAAGCACACCACCCCTTCTCCCTCATTTCTTTCATGATGATGCCCATTTCTAAACCCCTAGTATTCGAGCTAAGTCCTTGTGTCCTCCCTCCATGATGACCCCTCTAGTGCGGTGAAGAATCCCTCGGGACCCCTTGTTTTTTATTTCGACAACTGCTGCCTAAGGTAAACAATTTTAGATCATCTCAGGATTCCATATTCTAATTTGATTAATTTTTTTCTCCATTCTTCATTATCCCAAAATTTTTAATTGGGGGTTTTTAGTTTTTGAGGTTCTAACATTTCTCTTCAATTGTGTTGGACCATGCCGAGTGATTTTTTGTTTCCATCACAGTTCGGCTTAGGGTTATATTTGTGTTGATCAGTCTATCTTATATTATTTAGGGTATTTTAGTATTAATTTTCCCTAGTTATTTATCTTTATTTCAGGGGATATTATTGTGTGGTTTTGAGATGTCATAGATTAGGTTGTCTAGTGCCCTGTGTTCAACATGGCCTTCTTTGATGTAAGATTCCTATTATTTCACATTAAATGAATATATAAATTTTTTTCTACTATAAGAACAATACAAGAATTTTATTAATGGATATTTATTTCTAGAATAAATTATTAAATTATTCTTAATGTTTTTTTATAAATAAGTCATTTTTAGAAAAAAAAACACCTCTAATGGAGGTGAAATGTCCAAAAAAACTCAATGTAATGATTTAGGATTTCTATCCCTCTTGACCATGATTCTAAAATAAATGCTAAAATATGAATAATTGAATTAATTGATTATAAAATCCCATGATATAATAATAAAACCCCTATATAGAGGTGCACTATCCTCTAAACCAAAAAGTTATGATAGTTATTTATATCATGCGATGTCATGGTATTAGTTTTACATATGCCTCTTGTATGTGATTGTTTTTTGGAAAGATAGTTTTTTCTTCTATTGAATAATATTAATTGAATTGTCTTGCCAGATTAGATTATGTGGCATGTTTGGGAGATGACCTTCATGAAGTTTTTAAATGTTTAGACCTTCTATAACATTAATTATTAATGAACCAAACTCCTCATTAGTGATTGGATAGTATTCTTAAATGATATTCAGATATAAGAATTTGGTAATTTTCAAATTAGAACCAAGAACCTACATAGTGTTTAACATGCATGTTTATGGGGATTACCCTTGTAAGAGATTGGCCAACTGACAGTGGAAATTCCAAAGTCACACTCTGAACATAGTAGTTTAATAGAAATTTTTTGTATATTTAAATAAAATTTTATTAAATTAAATAGTTTTATGTAGAATTATATGTGATGGTTGGTAGGACCAACCTATTTATCTAATGATATGGATGAAAATATTTGTTATCTTGTTTCTTTTAAATATCATTGGTGACATTAGATTTTAGCCTTGACGATTCCATGTTTCTTTTTTTATATTCCATTTATTATGAAAGTACTTAATGAAAAATTCCACTTTCAATTGAATTATTTATGTTATGAACATTTCAATTATTTTTTATTTGAGAAATTAAAATGATGAAAATGACATGTAATTGTAATATTCATACATCTGGGATTAATGCCTTATGCCATGTTGGTGGCTTGAATTGTATCCTTTGGCCAAATTGGTTGCTTGGGATCTTCCCATGCCATTGATTTCATGAGACGATTATTTAGTTGTAAGAAATACTATTAATAATTTCCTTGTGATATATTACTTTATTGATATGTCTTTCTAGAAATGGGATTGGAGAGAACATGGGTTCCATGTTAAGGATTCATGGATTTATTCCCATGATAGTGTGGGTATACCACATTGTTCATAGGGAGATGCTTTAGAATTCTAGTAAAGGTATTAATAGGGGGGGTTTATTATACTCTTGAGTGATACCGGTTCCATAGGGGAGAAATAGTGGACTATACTTTTGGAAGGATGTCTACATTATTCCTTGAATGATTCTCGGTCCCTTATGTGAGAATTATGGGAAAAACACAAAAATTATAATGCCTCATATTGATGCAAGAGACTCCATATGTATAACCTTGGACGGACATGATAGTATTAGAATATTGAATGATTTAATTTCAATAATTGGGATTATTTTTATATCACCTTATCTTGGCACGGGACTCCACATATAGATTTTGATGATTATTTGAATTCTATTTCATGTTTTATTTTTTGAATCATATAAGGTGAATCCTTTTTTATTAACATGTATTGTCCATACACATGGGATGTATCCAATACCTTACTTGAACATATATGTGATGACATGGAATTTATACCCAATCCTAAACACAAACTTGTGTTGTATGGTTTTCTATATTACAAATGGACCTTGTATATATAAGTAAACATTTTAGAATTCCAGTATTGGTCAAAGTATGTTGTATTTGATGGGTGTCCTTTTAGGAACCTGGATAATGTTGCTGTTATTATTTTTTGTTACTTTTTAATTATTATATACAGAATATTGTCTTTATATATAATGCACTATTTGGATTTGGATAGAAATCGATGGTGCCAGCCTTCTAAGATTAATGTCTCACATTGTGCTCATACTTCCATTTCACTGTGGTACCCAAGGAGTCCTACATACTTTTTGGTCTCATGATTCATTTATTGTTATCTGCTATGTATATGGGAGATATGGGGAATATGATTGAGCGTGTTTTTGAATGCATGAGATTTTTTCCATTGGGATTTTCTTTTATGTTTTTATATTTTATTTTCATTTTTATTTCCTACTTCTTGCACTTATAGAAACATCGTTCATATATACAGTATTGTAAATTGGTGTTTACCATCTCCTATATTCAAATGAAATTATATAATACTTCAAATTATATTTTTTTATTTTTTATGATTCCTAAATATATCATCTATTATTTATCACTATTAATACATTGATCAATTAGGGAACTATGTTCCCTGTGACACATACTAGGCATTCGTTTCTAGTTTGCAGCCTCTAAAATTCGATGAGATAAAAATAATGTCGTGTGACCCACTGGAATGGCTACTTGTATGATGGTAAGTCAGGTAGAGATGTTACAGTGGTGGAAAAAAGTTTTTCATGTAGTTGTAAAAGATATAATATTATTGGGAGACATGGTTTGTTTTTCATATTTCGGTCATGAATTGTAATGGAAATTTATTTCTGATAGAAGATATATGTAAATAAAATCAATTTTATTTATTAGAGAATGGTAGAGTCTATAATATGTAGAAAATTTGTAATGAAGAATGATTATATGAAACTGATTATCACATAGTGTATCCATTTTCATCTAAGAAAAAAGAAAAATATAAAAATTCAGAACACTTTAGTAGTGAGAAATTGTTTAGGATATGTGGGGATCGTATGGTTTGAAGTAAATAGTTTACCAGTTATCCTAATAAATGGAAGAAAATTTAATAAAATAAAAATTTATATTTATAGTTTCATCAATAACGATAAAGAGATAAAAAATATAGTAGGTTTAAGAAGTATCCGAGTTCAGAGAAGAAAAATAAAATTACCTAAACAGTTAATCAGATAGAATACGTCTAGTAGAGGGAGAAAGCATTTCTATTTATTGGAAGAAATGGAATATAGGTACCATAGATGAAAAAATATAGGACCACTATAGATGATGGAGTAATTTGATAGTGAATAAATTATAGATCATGTAATGAGATTTGTTGGATGGATGAGTAAAAATGAAGGGGATACCCTAGGAAGAGACAAAAAATATTTTGAGCCAGAGGGGATTGGAAGGGATGGGGTAATATTGGTTTGTAATAGAGGTTTTATTTTATGAATGGAGAGTGTGAGATTAATAATCTGTGGGTTTTATATGGTAACCCTAGGAGGGAGGGAGGGAAATGGGTATGAGAGCTTGTGAAAATGTAAGGATATTTAACAAAAAAATGGTGTAATTAAGAGATTGAAACCCAAATAATGTAGAATATTAAGTAGGATAATGATTTTAGTGATGTTCTTTGGGAACTTTTGGAATAGAAATATATAATTTTGAGGAGGAACCATAGGATTAGAGGAGAGAAACAATGAGCACGACACTGACGGTGTTGTGTAGAAACTATAGAATGAGGGGGGATTCATGATTGTGAACCATATTAGAATCTAATTAGAATTGATATATAACATTGGTAGGGTTTAAAGGAATTTAAAAGGAATGATGGTAAAGAGGGATGTGTGAATTTCAATATTGAAACGTGGAAAAAATGCACCCAACTTTATACTATATATATGTTTAATAAAAAATAATCATAAATAATATTATTATCATTATCTTGGTCATCAACATTAAACATAGTTATTATTATTTTATTCAAAAAAAAATACATTATATTTATTACATAATATGATAGTATTTTTCTAAAACAAAATGTTCTTTTTATGGATAGTATTTAAGAATGTGAAGAAAACTATTTTTTAAAATTTAGTCATCTAATTCAATTTTTTTATTAAAATATAACATATGTTCGAAAATATCTATAAATTCTATTTTATAATATAAAAAATTTATTCATTTTATTTATTATAAATATATTATTAATATAAAAATCCTTCAAAAATTTTATTCCAATTTTCCCCTATAGTAATGTAATGAATGTAAATGATTATGTAAATTTATATTTCTTTACAATTTACCTATTTTTTATAATTATGAAAAATTATTCAAAAGATGATATTGAAGTGATAGAATAAAAAATGATTTTTTTATTAAATTAATAATAATAATAATCATAAAAGAATTATATATATATATAATTAAATGTATATTAATAGGAAAATTAATTTTACAAAACTATTCAAATCTATATCAGTGCATGATATGTTATGTATACCAAAAATAATCCACTCTACTTGCCTACCAATGATTTAACATATAAAACACACCCTTCTAACACTATAGAGTATGCTCTCTAGAGAACACAATCTATTACGGCTATACTTAGTGTTTCTATTTCCAATTATAATGCTTCTATGGATTCATTAGAATAATTGTAGTGAAATTACTATAAATTATAATTAATAAGAATGGAGTAGATTATATTGTCTTTAATATATTCACAATTCATTAATATTTTATTTGAATAATGGACCTTTTTCTCAATTATATGGAATAAATATTTTAAATGATATTTATCCAATTAATCCATGTAATGAATATCCTATATGTTTTATGAACAAGTCCATAACCAAAACACATTTTACCCCAAAACCCTATTCCTTATATAAATAAACTCTCTATGTTTGATTTTTTTAGTAGAAACTACAAAAGGACACAACTACGATAACATATTCAGAAAACAAAAAAGTGTTATGCAAAAGCATGTAAACCTAAAATCAGAATTGTACTAAGATAATACAAGAAAATAACTTATTGATGAATAATATATTTAGGGCGACTATGGAGATGATGATTCATCCTTTAAAGGGGTATTTTTTTCTCTTGAGGAGAGGATATGAGCAGTGGAGAGGGATTTTGGGGTGTGGTCTATGTCACCAACAAAGTGTATAAACGAGTCGGGGGAGATGGAGGTAAGAGGGTGTCTATGTAACGAACCAGGTATTAATAGAATAATACATTTTGATTTAAATATATATTTATGAATAAGATAATAATATTGTGTTAAATATGAGACTTTTTTATATCATACTGAACACACAACAATGGGTTTCCTTGGAATCTAACATTGCACAAAATAACGATTTATACCAAAAAAATATTAATAACATTATTTTAAATGGTAGTTAACGCATAGTCGTTGTATTACATAGAATGAAAATAAATATTTATTATTCAACATGTTTTTTATATGACCTTATATTTATCCAATATATTTTAGAGGCTTAATATAAGAATGATTCTATTTTTAAGTATTAAAATACATTAATTTTCTTTAAAATGTAAATTTATTGAATTTTAATGGAGAACCCATTATAAATGTTATTTTATAAATTTTGTATATTATATTTGAACAAAAAAAAATTCTTTTGTATCAGAACATAAAAATATACATTGGATTAATTTCCTGTGTTTTTATCAAAAAGTTCATTTTTAATGAATAGTGAAAATACCCCAATTTAATTCAAAACTGCCATTTCATCTAATTTATTTACATAGTTACATTATACATTTAATTTTTTTTAAAAGTGTTATTGTATTATATTTTTATAATTTAATCCAATTTTTTCCATTATAATTAATTTCACTTTGAAATTATACATAAACACATATCAATATTTTGGTTGTTTTTAATACTTAAAAACACACTTTTTGGTTTTGGAAACGTGAATTGATTTTAAAATAATTTCCTTAATTTATGTATTTATTATGTCATCTACATATCCAAATTTTTTATACTTTTCTTGAATCTTGTTGTCATAATTTGTTTGACATTTTACTATATTATGATACTGTTTCTCTTTTATAATAGGATTATTTCATATAGAAATTATCATGAGAGGAACTCCCCTCAGACTATAGATTATGTTTAGTGGATGATTTTGTGTTTTTATTCACTTTATTTCGTATTCGGTATGCTATGTCCTTGAAATTAATAAATCTGAGAGAGATATTCCTTGGGGTGGGTGTTTGGAACCCATTATCTTTAATTAGTTGTTGTTTAAAATTCAATTATATGATAATTATTTAGGAGGTATTTTATAAAAGGTATTGATTTATATAATCTTTCCATTGTGTTTTTCATAGTCTTAGTGGTGTCATGTGAGAAAAAGAAACATTTTCCATTTTTAATTTATATGTTTTTTTGTAATTCCTTGCTTCTATATCATGAAATCACTTTGTTATTTAGGTGGTATCATGGTTTCTCCATGAGGTTTTCGAGTTTATCTTGTGGTCAAATAGTACACCCATGTTGATTCATAATTTTTCATTTGATTGATCCTTCCGTTTTGGAGTCAATTTAAATGGTATAGATTAATATAATAGTAATTAGTTAATTTTCTTTATTGGTTGATACTTCATATTGTCAATCGTGTCTTCTGGATTTCAGTCCATTTTTGTTCATAAAATAAATTTCATGGATGTGTTGTAAATATTTGTAGTCAATAACCATGTTTTATGTTCATTATAGATCCATAATTAGAAAAAAACTATGTTTATCCAAAAGTCAAACAATTATTTAAAAACGATTTTCAACCTAAAATATGAAAATAATAAGAAAAAATTTGGATTTTAAAAAAATTAATAATGATAAATCATCTCTTTCAAATTATTTAATAATTGGGGTATTAAATGATTAATTAAACAATAATTAAATAAACACCTAATTATTTTGGTCAACATGGAATTATTAATGGGTTTTTATAAATACATCAATGAATCATATCATTCATTATAAAATAAAATTTCATTTTATTTCATTATCTGATGTCTATATAATCTAACATCAACCATGTAATCTTATTAACCCTAGTTCAAATCACACAGGTTTCTTCTAGGGAGTTTCTAGCCAGTGGGAAACTGTCTGTTTTTTGGTGTGGATGTTTCTTATGAGATATGCGATTAATTTATAATATTTTATTTCTTTACAAAATTTCTTGATATCAGTATTTATGATTCATTAATTTTTGTGATCGAGAATAACCATAATAAGATAATAATATGGTATTTTTGAATAATGATATAGGGTTTTCCTGTTATTAATAGTTATTTATGTAGACAATAAAATAACAATGAAATATAGAATAAGGAAAATCACATGCATCATTATTTATTCTTTCTGACTTCTAGAAATCACATATGATAACTACATATTAATATTATTTGATAATATATTAATTTTATAATATAGAATATTCTTTATTTTGTTTTTAATAATTTCAAAAAATGTAAATTTAAAGGGATCACATATTATAGTATTACTAATTTTTTGATTTATAATAAAAATTGTTTTATAATTATGGGTACTTGAGAATTGAAATATAAGAAATACTAGATGTTGTAACTAACTAATAATTACTGCAAAATATATAGTTAAGGGTTTGGGTTTTTTATCTAATGTGATTTATGCATTTTTGGTTTTTCCACTTGATATTTTAACGATAATTTATACCGTTTTGGGTTATGTTACTATTATTTAATGAATAATTAATATTCTAAAAACTAGATGCATATTAAAAATATTGATATATTAACTAATTAATTTAAGAGGTATATATACACATACTCCTCATCCTTGAGTTTTTCTTAAAATAAATTTAATATTTGAAGCATAATTCTTAGATTTTCTATATTGTACTAGCTATTATATATATGTTGCATGATGTAGAAAACTTATGCATTATAAAAATATTAATTCAAGTTGTAAATTTAATTGTTTGTATTATAAATAATTTTTTTGGGGATTAACTTTACTAGACATATTTTTGGGAGGCTTTCTGATCATTATTTCATGAGTTGAGTTAAATATTTCTATTTAAAAAACATGTAGATAATATGTATGTTTGATCTAGGATAATAATAGAAATATTTTTACACTATGTAAATAGTTGATTATGAACCTTGATATGGTTGAGAATATTTGAGGACCAATGGTCTGGGATCATAGGATGATGTGATGGTTTATTTGGGTGATGTTGGGAAAAATTATGTTTTGTATAATAGAGTAGATACGGCATGAGGAAGGTCGAGAAGTGTTCAAACTGGGGTTTTCTAATCATAATGATTTTCTTCAAAATTCTTGGTTGAAATCCACAAGGATGGATTAATTTTTAAATGAATGATTAATTAAGGATTTGAATTTACTCTATGCATAACTAGTGCTTCTTTTTTATAGTGTATTAGGTTGATTTTCAAGAACACCGAGATAATTACGAAATAATAAATGAAATAATTAAAAGAATGTAGTTAGATCTTAATGATCATTGATAATTATCTCATACATTAAAATATACAAATATGATTGATTATGGTAAAAGAAAATGGAATAAAATTTTAATGTATTGATATCGAAAAAATAAAAGAAATTAGAAATAATTATTGAATGAATTGTTAATTAATATCGATCTCGAATGATTTCATGCTTCAAAAGAACTAGTCCATCGATTGGAAATTTAGATTTATTGTGTGATGATATTTCAATATGGTTCAATGGATTGATAATTTATTTAGTGTGGTAGTGTATGGTAGGTCATATATTTTTTTATTTCATATGTTTCACCACCTAGGTTGGCATGGAAGTTGACAATGATTTTTTTGTGGGGTCTGAAAAATCAAGGATGGAACGTGAATGGATGGATGATTTCTCCATCTCCAATTATCTCCATATAGTTATATTTATTAGTAGGAGTATTCAGAGGTATAACATCAAATAGTATTCAGTGTGTCATTAATCTTGGTTTCAAATAAAATGGTTTACTACACATTTATGTGTAGTATTTAATGTCTTGAGTAATAGTAAAAACCTTCAATTTGTCATAGTGGATATGGATTACCATATGTTTTCATGCCTATATTGTAAAATTTCAAATTATGATTAATTTGTATGGGAAACATTGGATTTCAAAGTACTGCTTTGTTATCATGGAGATGGTTCCCGGAGGTGATATAAGGAACAATTTTATGGATATACAAACTAGTGATAACGTGAGATATTGGTCCCTAGGTGATGATGGAGTTATAAATGGTGATACTACACTCAAAATACAGATTAATTAACTTATGGAAAGTATAATCACATGGAGTGATCCTCTAGGGTGTCTGACTGAAAATCTAGAGGGCAAGCGTGGAAATTTCCATTATTTAATATATATTCAATAAATAAAAATTGATTCATTTTTATGTTTTACCTTGTGAGATATCCATGGTGAGGTTGATAACAATAGTGTAACCAATTAAGGTTATGACTTTGTTTTAAAAAATTCTCCAACATTATTTTTTAAATTTTATTCTCATTTTCTCAAAATTTGTTTCTAGGAGGATCCTATTGAATATACATTTTTTAACTACATTACATATATATAATATTTTTTAGTTCTACAGGAGCTAGTTTGTGATCGATTGGGTTGTTAATATAATGTGGGAATTGTTCAGTATATATTAGAAATGTTTTGTCACAATCGAGGATTTACTTATGAAATATATATTTTTTAATTCATTTATGTTGTTTTGTATATGGAATTACATATAATGGGGATTATTATTTATTTTTCTATGTTTTTGGTTGGTGGTTTCCGGTTGTATCATGTACTCCTTAAATTTTTGTAAAGGATAATTTCTCCCATGTTTAACATTTTTATACCCCTAGTTCTAATGATGAACACATTTCCTTTTAAAGGAATGATTGGTGGTTATTGTCTCCCTTTGATCATTTTCATACCATATGGGTAATCTTTGGAGGGAATAGGTGATGATAGAGTGGTATCCAAGATTATACATAGGTGATATGATGAATTTTAGAGATAGACACTGGTTTGGATACAATAGTTTGTGGGGAAACTGTATTAGTTGAACTTAATATATACATTAAACAAGGGATACCATCCAAGATATGAGATTTCATGTTCCCATGTGATATCAAACTAGAAAAAGATCAAGTTTTCTAAAAATACTATGTAATTTAATGTTTCAAAAAAGGTAGAATCCATGGTAAGGATAGTGCATAATGACTTTAACACCCACATAATTTATATTTAGTTTCATTTAAATAAATATGAGGTATTTGATACTATAAGGCCCGAGCCTTAAACCTTAATTAATATTGAATTAAATTAATAATTCACATTGAGGGTCTTTTCAGGTTTACATTTTTAGAGAATTAGATCATAAATCATGAATTACATTCCACATTTAAAAAAAGTTGTTACATAAAAGAGAGTATTCGTTTTTTCCCATCAACAAAAACATATTTAAAATAAAACATGGATTCTTTCTTGACACTTCTTTGACACTATCATCATATCATGCACCATTCCCTTGACCTATGAAAAACATTTCAAAAACATGGGATGAGCATAAAAAGCTCACTAAGGGATATAAAAGTATGAAAAGAAAACATTAGTCCATGAATGAAAACATACTTTACTCATAAAAATTAAGAATTTTAACATACCCCATCAAATCATAAATAAACCATAGAAATCATAAGACATAAAGGTAACTTGAGGCATTCATAACATTCTTATGTAGGGAGTAACCCTCTTGGTTACGTTTGGAATACCCATCACAGTATATTCCCTAAATCTTTTCGGAGAAACCTCAACGTTTAACCCCTTCGCGTTACCCAATGCATTGGAGTGATATATCGGGCTCACCCGCCCTTAGTTTATCACGGAACCAACCCTCTTCATAATAATTCCCAAGAACCATAACATAATTGTATCACATAAAACATTCTTAAAAAAACATAACATTTCCACTTTTCAATCACAAGATATCAATACAACACATTGATATAAAAACATTATGAAACCATTTTCAATACCAAAATAAAATAATATTAAACCATGGTATTTATTTTTCATTTAAAAAAAGTTATGGCTTGTAGAGGAAGACGAAACTCAAATAATGGTCACAGCAGTGGAGAAGTCATTGTCGCCGCATACGTACGACAAAAACATTCCCTATTGTCGTTTAGTAAAACTCTTCGTATAAAAAGTATCCTTTTGTATAAATGTAAAATTCAAATGGGTTTATACACCATATAAAAGTAGGTTGTATATAAAACAAAATATGCCTCAGTGAAAGGAGATTGATATGAAGTCCCATACAAAAACGGTATCCTTGGATTAAGGATAAATCAATTACATAATTATGTGTGACAAATGAATACTCCAAATATAAGTGGATATTAAGTGTAAAAAAATCATAAGACATTCACACATATTCATAGAACGACATATTCAAGGAGTACAAGTTTATCCCAAAGAATCAAAATTGGGTTAAGAAGTTACCTTGCAAAAATTTGACAGCCTAACGGCGTCACTTCAAAATTCAGAAAAAGAGTTGATGAGAGATAAAAAGGGTATCTCATCACTTGGACATAAAATTTACATCAATAACGATATCTAAGAACATATCCCAACATAATATTATGTGAATTAAAAGACATAACACAAGAAGTCTTTTTAAAAGAAGAGGGTGAAAGGTTCCCTTACCGACTTGGGTAACCTTCGAAACGTACACCCTATTGAAGAAGGGTCATACAATGAATATGTAAATACCCATAAATTAAATTATATTACACAAAGAGTATAATAATGGGAAGTACATACACCACTCAAATGAAATGGTGGCAAATGTTTCATAAATCTCACGGCACTAAAATTGAGATGAAAAATCCCTTACGAAAACTCGACAGCCTAACGACGCCACTTAAAACTTCCAAAAATGGATTGATGAGATCAAATAGGGTCTCTCATCATATTAAAATAAAATTTACAGAAATAAGAATATAAAATAACATCCCCCATCATAACAAAGAGGATCTTAAAAGAAGTGAAATAAAGGAGAGTACTTAAAAAGAAAGAGAGAGGTTAGATCTCTTATGAAAATTCGGCAGCCTAACGGCACCACTCAAAACTTCTAAAATGGCTTGATGAAAGAAAATAGGGTCTTACATCATATGAACCTAAGAATTACAGTACGAGTAATATAAAATAACATCCAAATCATAAAAAATATGAGCTTAAAAGGAATGACATAAAAGAGTGTACTTAAAAATAAAGAGAGGAGTAGGATCCCTTACCTCATGTCCGACATGACTCGATCGTTCTTTAATCTCATGAATAATAAAATTTGGTCAATTTATAATTTTTTAAGGACCTACTTTAAATATTATTATTCAGTTAATATCACATATTATAATTTTATAATAATTGGTTAATAATGTGAGTTCATATCAGACGTTTTTTTTCGATGTTCGGTACATGAGTAAAAATCGAACTTGTTGGAAAAGAATTTTCCATGTAGTTATAGGTACATAATATCCAGAATAGTATTGATGTTTTAAATATCATATATATCAAGTATATATTCATTTTATACTATTCCATAGCATTTTGAGATAAAAAATTAAAAGCATCGTTCATGGAGACAGTTGGTCGTACGTACACATGAATGCTACTTTCATTTTTTTTCATATTAATGGAATTAAAACAAAAGGATAGATATATATATTATAATTTCAGAATGATTTCCATCATTTAGATGTAATATATTACATATATATCCATTATATATATGTACTTATAATATTACATAACATTTGGAGATAAGAAATGAAAAGTACCGTTCATGGAGACGGTAAGCCGTACGTACGCATGGACGCTACTTTCATTTATTTTTTTTATTCAATGGAATTAAATAATAATGATATAAAGGTATATTATACTTCCAGTAGGATATCATAATTTATACCATTAATTCCATTCTTTATATGTCCCACATATGGTATTAACGATTCAAATCACTTTGAGGGGGCGGTAGTCTGCACTTCCTAAAATGAAGATATCGCGTTTACCCATAATGGAAACCATAAAGGTATGCCATAAATGAAAAATACAGAAGCTTAAGGAAAACATAGACATATTATATATCATATATAAATATAGTGACATCTTAATGTCCACCTTTGAATGTGTCAAAATAATATTGAACAATCATCGTTTCATGAGGTAGTAATTCTCCATCCACAGAAACAGTATGTTCTTTAACCATTGCACGGAGGTGTGTGAAATTGTAGCTCGAATCCTTATTATAAAAACATCCTAGTATATTTATGAGACTTGTTATGTTACAAAAATAATAATAAAAAGAGTTTAGGGGTTTGGAGAAGAAAAATAAAACAAAAGAACACAAGGGAAGACATTACCATTAAATCGGGTAACTCTCTTTGATTTGAGCTCAAAGGATTCCTTGGAAAGGATTCTGCCCAAAGTGAGGCTTCACCGATGAAGAGAGGGATGCGTAGAGATGAAATTGTCAGGTTTTTTCCGAGCCAAAGTCTTTAGAGGTGGGTGTAATGTGGTAGAGGTGGGGGTCTTTTATAAGAGGAGAGGAGGGGCACTCTTGGAAAGTTATAAAATATTACTTTATTATAAAATTATTTTCGAATTTAAAAGGTCCAAAAAGGATATATTTCGAGTATAAGGTGATAAGGTTTCTAAATCCACCCATCCAATAGGTTTTTGACAAGTGTAAGACTTATATTTCACTCTATCGTTTCATTTTATTTAAATCGTTCATTTTTGAGGTAATCACTGCATCATCACGGTGTCATAAATAAATTTATTTATTTAATATATAAAAATTATAAAAAAATTATCATGATGTAGGAAATATTTTTAAATTTCTAATTAATATTTATAGTAAAAAATATGACTTTTATAACCCCATCTGAAATGTGTTTTAGTAAAACAACACATGTTTGTGACATTTTAATTTTAACTTTAAATAAAAAGGTATTAATGTCATTTTCCAAGAAAAGTGGCTCCATGGGGTCCCCAAGTTGACCCATGGATTGTCTTGCCCAGACATGACTCATCCAATGAGGGTAGGACATGTGTCTAGGTAATTTCATATTATTAAAACATTATTTTTACCTTAAACTACACTAATTACCTCTAATCGTGATTAAAACTTAAAAGTTACTATTCACCAAAAAAATTATTTTAATCCCATTGAACCACATTTTACTTCTTAACAACAACCATGTATGTGAGATTTTTTAAATTCAAACAATAGAGGTGGTAAAATTTCATTTAAACGAAAAATCAGTTTTTAAGTACCACTTAGTGGTTTCACTATTCATAAAAAATTGATGTTTTCCAGAAAAATACCAAAAATTCACCCTAAGCTATATTTTAAATTCAAAATTAAAAAATGATTTCTATTTTAAAAAATTAAAAACATATAAGTTACATTAATTAATTTAATAATTAATTCCTACTATCAGAGCAAATAGCGTGTTTTTATGAAACAATAAGTATCAAAAGATTGACACTAGTTTAAGTCCAATTTCAGGATGAAATTAATTCCAATGACCACTATTGGATTAAATGGTAAATATATATTCTAATTTCACTTTAAAACCAATTAAAAAGATAATATAATCATATAAATAAATTAGATTAAAAAGAGGTTATGAATTAAAATACAACATTTTTCACTATTCATTAAAAAATGAACTTTATCGGAAAAATACCAAAAATTTACACAAAGTAAATTTTGATGTCACGATTCTAAAGAAGAATTTTATTTTGTCAAATATAACACATAAAATTTTTAAAAAGTGCATTTAAAATAGGTTCATCATCAAAAGGCGGTTAATCGACCTTTTAAAGAATATTAGAATGTTTACGCTTAAAATTAGATTCATTCGCATTTTTAATCCTCTAAGATTTATTGTAAAAAGTAAAAATATTTGAAAAACATATATAATCATTTTGTAGTTAGTTCTGTTCATTCCCTCCATTACAACTTCTAGGCATTAACTACAATTTAAAATAATATTATTTTATTATTAGAGTGCACCGTAAGATTCCCAAGAATCTCGTTGTTGCCTATTGGGTAAGCCATCGAGCATAGCGTCCCCTTTAAAGTTATATTAATATTTTATTCACAAATATGGATAAATGTGAAAATTTCATATTCTTTATTTACCTAGGGTGTTACATCCTTCCCCCATTTTGGAAATTGCGTCCTCGCAATTTTAAAATTGTGCTTGGAAACTTCATTGAAAATCCCACATCGGAACAAGAGTCGGTAAAACAATCACTTTAATTTAAAGAATGATAAGTGCAAAGGTCACTCGAGTTAACCCAAACTAGGATTCCATGTAGGAAAACATGGATATGGAGGAAAAAACAAAGGTTCGTATTCTAAGGGAGAGTGATAGTAGACATGTCTAGGAGAAAGTTAACCATAAGGAAATCACAAACTTGTGATAGGTTAAACGGTATTCGATTCCCCAGTAGGAAAGGTTAACAGACAAATTTTTTGTTTTAAGTTACTCTTCATTGAGGAATTTATATTTGAGCTTAATGAAACATACTTACTTGTCATGTTGACTTTCAAATTTTACTATATTTCTTATAGGAACTCATATTTTCTCCAAAAGACGAGTATTTAGGATGCCTTGTTCACATTCAGAGAGGTATATTCAACTTCTAGAGAATCACCTATTCCCCAAATTAGAACTATATACTTCCCATGTCTTTAGACCTTAACCAAAACTAAAACCAAAAAGGTTAGTATGAGATCAGATAATACACAAAAAGGATAATTCTTTATAAAAAAATCTATTCTTAATCTCCAAAATTTGTCAAACAATACCCAAAGTTCAACAAAGATCATTCAATAAACATCTATCCATAAAATTATTCAAAGTAAACCAAACTAAGATTGAAACCCGAATATTTGAAGGATTTAATCACATAGTCTTCCAAGGTACAAAATTAACATTTATCTCCAAATAATATTAGTTTCTCTTAATGTCTCATACTGAAAAGTATTTAACCTAATAAAATATCCTCCATGATAGGTTAATCATTTCCATAGATAACCCAAAATAAACATACTCTTGATTCCTAAAATCATCAAACTAAAAAGAATTAGTCAAACTAACCAAGGACTTTGCGTAGTCCAGTGGTAGGCGATAAATACGAGTCGTACTTTGGTTGTGGGTTCGATTCCCACAACTTTGTCCGACACGACGGGTTGTCACACGGTCTATGTGTTGTCCTTCTTCCAAAACTATATAATTCTTAAAACATTCCCCAAAACAAGATAAAATTTTCAAAAATAACCATAAAATATTTTAAACTCAATTTTTTCTCATTCCTTTCAGATTCCATCATATCATAGTGTAACCCATAATTACCTAAAAAGTATGGATCATATAAACCCTAATGGTTAACTTTATAATTATTACCTAAACTTCCACATCGAGTTGGTCATCTTGTACATGATGCATTAGAGAACTCACCAAGGTTCAAGTGGTTGATCATGACTCCTTGATAGTTGGTTTAGAAAAACCATGAGATTCCTCATTGAATCCCCCATTTCATCTATTCTCATAATCAGAGAACCACCACAGTTTTCTTCAAACCTACTGTCACGTTGGTGCCTGCTAGATCCATCCATTCACTAAAAACAGAAATGGAAGTGTGATTATATCAAAAAAACCATCATGTACTAAAGAGGAAGATAAACACTAAGATATACTTACTCATTCACTTTATCTAAAACTAGGAATCTTTCTGAAATCCTAACCATTATGGTAAAGTCACTTTTGCCTATAGAATACCCTAACCTCTAAAGTTATCTAAATAGACCTATGATACCAACTATAAGGCCCTGGCCTTAAACCTTACTTAATATTGAATTAAATGAATAATTCACATTGAGTATCTTTTCAGTTTTAGAGTTTTAGAGAATTAGATCATAAATCATGAATTACATTCCACATTTAAACAAAGTTGTTACATAAAAGATATTATTCATTTTTTCCCATCAATGGAAACATATTTAAAATAAAACATGGATTATTTCTTGACACTTCCTTGAAACTACCATCATTTCATGCACCTTTCCCTTGACCTGTGAAAAACATTTCAAAAACTTGGGATGAGCATAAAAAGCTCAGTAAGGGATATAAAAGTATGAAAAGAAAACATTAGTCCATGTATGAAAACATACTTTACTCATAAAACATAATAATTTTAACATACCTCATAAAATCATGAATAAACCATAGAAATCATAATACATAAAGGTAACTTGAGGCATTCATAACATTCTTACGTAGGTATTAACCCTCTTGGTTACGTTTGGAATACCCATCACAGTATATTCCCTAAATCTCTTTGGAGAAACCTCAACGTTTAACCCCTTCGCGTTACCCAATGCATTGGAGATCTATATCGGGCTCACCCGCCCTTATTTTATCATGGAACCACCCGTCTTCATAATAATTCCCAAGAACCATAACATAATCGTATCACATAAAACATGCATAAAGGAAACATAACATTTCCACTTTTCAATCACAAGATATCAATACAACAAATTGATATAAAAACATTATGAAAACCATTTTCAATACCAAAATAAAATAAAAGTAAAACATGGTATTTATTTTTCATTTAAAAAAATGTATGGCTTGTAGAGGATTCTGAAACTCAAATAATGGTCACGGCGGTTGAGAAGTCGTTGTTGCTGCATACGTACGACAAAAACATTCCCTATTTTCATTTAGTAAAACTCTTCGTATAAAAATATTTCTTTTGGATAAATGTAAAAGTCTAATGGGTTTATACACCGTATAAAAGTAGGTTGTGTATAAAACAAAATATGCCTCAATGAAAGGATATTGAGTCGAAGTCCCATTCAAAGAAGGTATCCTTGGATTAAGGATAAATCAATTACATAATTATGTGTGAAAAATGAATACACCCAATATAAGTGGATATTAAGTGTAAAAAAATAAGAATACATTCACACATATTCATAGAACGACTTATTCAAGGAGTAAAAGTTTATCCCAAAGAATCAAAATTGGGTTAAGGAGTTCCCTTGCAAAAATTCGACAGCCTAACATCGTCACTTCAAAATTAAGAAAATGGGTTGATGAGAGATAAAAAAAGTATCTCATCACTTGGACATAAAATTTACATCAATAAGGATATATATGAACATATACCAACATTATATTTTTTGAATTAAAAGACATAACAAAATAAGACTTTTAAAAAGAGGAGGGTGAAAGGTTCCCTTACCGACTTGGGTAACTTTCGAAACGTACACCCTATTGAAGAAGGGTCATAAAATGAATATGTAAATACCCATAAATGAAATTATATTACACAAATAGTATAATAATGGGAATTATATACACGACTCAAAGGAAATGGCGGAAAATGTGGCATAAATATCACAGGACTAAAGGTGAGATGAAAAATCCCTTACGAAAACTCGGCAACATAACGGTGCCACTTAAAACTTCCAAAAATGGAATGATGAGATCAATTAAGGTCTCTCGTAATATTAAAATAAAATTTAAAGAAAGTTTAATATAAAATAACATCCCCCATCATAAAAAAGAGGAGCTTAAAAGAACTGACATAAAGGAGAGTACGGAAAAAGAAAGAGAGAGGTTAGATCTCTTACGAAAATTCGGCAGCTTAACGGCGCCACTCAAAACTTCCAAAATGTATTGATGAGTGAAAATAGGGTCTCTCATCATATGAACATAAGAATTATAGTAGGAGTAATATAAAAGAACATCCCAATCATAAGAAATATTAGCTTAAAAGGAATGACATAAAAGAGTGTACTTAAAAAGAAAGAGAGGAGTAGGATCCCTTACCTCGTGTCCGACATGACTCGATCGTTATTTAATCTCCTGAATAATAAAATTTGTTCAATTTATAATTTCATAAGGACCTAATTTAAAGTTTATTATTCACTTAATATCACATATTATAATGTTATAATAATTGGTTAATAAAGTTAGTTCATATCAGACGTTTTTGTCGATGTTCGGTACATGAGTAAAAATCGAACTTGTTGGAAAAGAATTTTCCATGTAGTTATAGGTACATCATATCCAGAATATTATTGATGTTTTAAATATCATATATATACATTATATATTCATTTTATAGTATTCCATAGAATTTGGAGATAAAAAATTAAAAGCACCGTTCATGGACACGGTAGGCCGTATGCACGCATGAACGCTACTTTCATTTATTGTCATATTAATGGAATTAAAACAAAATGATAGATATATATATTATAATTCCAGAATGATATACATCATTTAGATGTAATATATTACATATATATCAATTATATATATGTACTTATAATAGTACATAACATTTGGAGATAAGAAATGAAAAGTACCGTTCACGGAGACGGTAAGCCATACGTACGCATGAACGCTACTTTCATTTCTTTTTTTTTGTATTAAATGGAATTAAATAATAATTATAACAAGGTATATTATAATTCCAGTAGGATATCATAAGTAATACCATTATTTCCATCCTTTATACGTCCCACATATGGCATTAACGAAACAAATCACTTTGAGGGGGCGGTAGTCGGCACTTCCTAAAATGAAGATATCGCATTTACCCATAAAGGAAACCATAAATGTATGCCATAAATGAAAAATACAGAATCTTAAAAAAAACATAAAAACATTATATATCATATATAAATACAGTGAAATCTTAATGGCCACCTCTGAATGTGTTAAAATAATATTGAACAATCATCGTTTCGTGAGGCAGTAATTCTCTATCCATAGAAACAGTATGTTCTTTAACCATTAGACGGAGGTGTGAGATAGTTTAGCTCAAATAATTCTTATAAAAACATCCTAGTATATTTAAGATGCCTGTTTTGTTACAAAAAATAATAATAATAAGATTTTAGGGGTTTTGAGAAGAAAAATAAAACAAAATAACACAAGGGAAGGCATTACCTTTAAATCGGGTCACTCTCTTTGATTTGAGCTCAAAGGCTTCCTTGGAAAGGGTTATGCCCAAAGTGAGGCTTCACTAATTACGATAGGTATGTGGAGATATGAAATGGGCAGGGGTTGGCCGAGCCAATGTCTTTATAGGTGTGTGTAAGGTGGTAGAGGTGGGGGCCTTTTATAAGAGGAGAGGAGGGGCACTCTTGGAAAGTTATAAAATATTACTTTATTATAAAATGATTTTCGAATTTAAAAGGACAAAAAAGGATATATTTCGAGGGTAAGGTGATAAGCTTTCGAAATACACCCATCCAATTGGTTTTTGACAAGTTTAATACTTAGATTTCAACATATCTTCTCATTTTATTTAAATCATTCATTTATGAGGTAATCACTGCATCATCACGGTGTCATAAATAAATTTATTTATATAATATCTAAAAATTATAAAAAAACTTATCATGATGTAGGAAATATTTTTAGATTTATAATTAATATTTATAGTCAAAACTATGACTTGTATAACCCCATTTTAAAATTGTTTTAGTAAAACAACACATGTTTGTGACATTTTAATTTTAACTTTAAATAAAATGGTATTAATGTCATTTTCCAAGAAAAGTGGCTCCATGGGGTCACCAAGTTGACCCATGAATTGTCTTGGTCGGCCATGACTCATCCAATGGTGGTAGGACATGTGTCTACGTCATTTCATATTATTAAAACATTATTTTTACATAAACTACTCTAATTACCTCTAATCGTGATTAAAACTTAAAAGTTACTATTCACCAAAAAAATTATTTTAATCCCATTGAATGACATTTAAATTCTTAATAACAACCACGTATGTCAGATTTTTGAAATTAAAACAACAGAGGTGGTAAAATTTCATTTAAACAAAAAATCAGTTTTTAAGTACCACTTAGTGGTTTCACTATTCATAAAAAATTGAAGTTTTCCAGAAAAATACCAAAAATTCACCCTAAGCTATATTTGATATTCCAAATTCAAAAATGATGTCTATTTTACAAAATTCAAAACATATAAGTTACATTAATTAATTTAATAATTAATTCCCATTGTAAGATCAAATAGCGTGTTTTTATGAAACATTAATTATCAAAAGACTGACACTAGTTTAAGTCCAATTTCAAGATGAAATTAATTACAACGACCACTATTGGATTAAATGGTAAACATATATTCTAATTTAACTTTAAAACCAATTTATAAGATAATCTAATCATATAAATAAATTAGATTAAAAAGAGGTTATGAATGAAAATACAACATTTTTCACTATTCATTAAAAAATGAACTTTATCGGAAAAATACAAAAAATTTACACAAAGTAAAGTTTGATTTCCCGATTCTAAAGAATAATTTTATTTTTTTAAATATATAACATAAAATTGTCAAAAAGTGGATTTAAAAGAGGTTCTTCATCAAAAGGCGGTTAATCAACCTTTTAAAGAATATTAGAATGTTTATGCTTAAAATTGGATTCATTCGAATTTTTAATCTTCTAAGATTCATTGTAAAAAGTAAACAAATTTGACAAACTTATATAATCATATTGTGGTTAGTTCTGTTCATTCCCACCATTACAATGGCTAGGCGTTAACTACAATTTAAAATAATATTATTTTATTACTAGAGTGCAACGTAAGATTCCCAAGAAACTCATTGTTGCGTATTGGGTACGCCATCGAGCATAGCATCCCCTTTAAAGTTATATTAATATTTTATTCACAAATATGGATAAATGTGAAAATTTCATATCCTTTATTTACCTATGGTGTTACATCCTTCCCCCCTTTTGGGAATTGCGTCCTCGTAATTTTAAAATTGGGCTTGGAAACTTCATTGAAAATCCCACATTGGAACAAGAGTCTGTAAAAAATCACTTTAAAATAAAGAAAGAGAAGTACAACTATCACCCAAGTTAACCCATACTAGGATTCCATCCAGGAAAACATGGATATGGCGGAAAAAACAAAGGGTCATGTTCTGAGGGAGAGTGATAGTAAACATGTCTAAGAGAAAGTTAACCATAAGAAAATCACAAACATGTGATGGGTTAGACGGTATTCGATTCCCCAGTAGGAAAAGTTAACAGAGAAATTTTTTGTTTTAAGTTACTCTTCATTGAAGAATTTATTTTTGATATTAAGAAAACATACTTACTTGTCATGTTGACTTTCAACTTTTAATAGATTTCTTACAGGAACTCATATTTTCTCCAAAACACGAGTATTTAGAATGACTTGGTCACATTAATAGAGATATAATCAACTTCTAGAGAATCACCTATTCCCCAAATTAGAACTATATACTTTCCATGTCTTTAGACATTAACCAAAACTAAAACCAAAAAGGTTAGTATGAGATCTGATAATACCCAAAAAGGATAATTCTTTATAAAAAAATTCTATTCTTAATCTCCAAAATTTGTCAAACAATACCCAAAGTTAAACAAAGACCATTCAATAAACATCTATCCATAAAATTATTCAAATTAAACCAAACTAAGATTGAAACCCAAATATTTGAAGGATTTAATCACATAGTCTTAAAAGGTAAAAAATTCACATTTATCTCCAAATAACATTAGTTTCTTTTAATGTCTCATACTGAAAAGTAATTAACCTAATAAAATATCCTCCATGATAGGTTAATCATTTACATAGATAACCCAAAATAAACTTACTCTTGATTCCTAAAATCATCTAACTAAAAAGAATAAGTCAAACTAACCAGGGACTTCACGTAGTCCAGTGGTAGGCGATAAATACCAGTCGCACTTTGGTTGTGGGCTCGATTCCCACAGCTTTGTCTGACGCGACGGGTTGTCACATAGTCTGTGTGTTTTCCTTTATCCTAAACTATATAATTCTTAAAACATTCCCCAAAACAAGATAAAATCTTTAAAAATAACCATAACATATTTTAACCTCAATTTTATCTCATTCCTTTCATATTTCATCATATCATAGAGTAACCCATAATTACTTAAAAAGTGATGATCATATAAACCCTTATGGTTAACTTTATTATTATTACCTGAACTTCTACATCGAGTTGGTCATCTTGTACATGATGCAATGGAGAACTCAGCAAGGTTCAAGTGGTTGATCATGACTCCTTGATAGTTGGTTTAGAACAACCATGAGATTCCTCATTGAATCCCCCATTTCATCTAGTCTCTTAATCAGAGAACCACCACAGTTTCCTTTAAACCTATTGTCACTTTGGTGCCTTCTAGATCCATCCATTCACTAAAAACAGAAATGTCAGTGTGAGTATATCAAAAAAAACCATCATGTACTAAAGAAGAAGATAAACACTAAGATATACTTACTAATTGACTTTATCTAAAACTAGGACTCTTTCTGAAATCCTAACCATTATGGTAATGTCACTTATTCCTAGAGAATACCCTAACCTCTAATGTTATCTAAACCGACCTATGATACCAACTATAAAGCCCCAGCCTTAAACATTACTTATAATTGAATTAAATGAATAATTCACATTGAGGATCTTTTCAGGTTTAGAGTTCTAGAGAATTAGATCATAAATGATGAATTACATTCCACATTCAATCAAAGTGGTTACATAAAAGATAGTATTAGTTTTTTACCATCAACAGAAACATATTTAAAATAAAACATGGATTCTTTCTTGACACTTCCTTGACACTATCATCATATCATGCACCTTTCCCTTAACCTGTGAAAAACATTTCAAAAACATGGGATGAGCATAAAAACTTAGTAAAGGATATAAAAGTATGAAAATAAAACATTAGTCCATGTATGAAAACAAACTTTACTCATGAAACATAAGAATTTTAACATACCTCATCAAATCATGAATAAACCATAGAAATCATAAGTCATAAAGGTAGCTTGAGGCATTCATAACATTCTTACATATGGAGTATCCCTCTTGGTTACGTTTCGAATACCCATCATAGTATATTCCCTAAATCTCTTCGGAGAAACCTCAACATTTAACCCCTTCACGATTCCCAATGCATTGGAGAGCTATATCGGGCTCACCCGCCCTTAGTTTATCACGGAACCACCCGTCTTCATAATAATGCCCAATAACCATAACATAATCGTATCACATAAAACATGCATAAAGGAAACATAACATTTCCACTTTTCAATCACAAGATATCAATAAAACACATTGATATAAAAACATTATGAAAACCATTTTCAATACCAAAATAAAATAAAAGTAAAACATGGTATTTATTTTTCATTTAAAAAACTTTATGGCTTGTAGAGGAAGCCGAAACTCAAACAATGGTCACGACGGCGGAGTAGTCTTTGTCGCCGCATACGTATGACAAAATCATTCCCTATTGTCGTTTAGTAAAACTCATCATATAAAAATATTCCTTTTGGATAAACGTAAAAGTCACAGGGGTTTATACACCGTATAAAAGTAGGTTGTGTATAAAACATAATATGCCTCAATGAAAGGAGATTGAGACGATGTCCCATACAAAGACGGTATCCTTGGATTAAAGATGAATCAATTACATAATTATGTGTGACAAACGAATACACCAAATATATGTGGATATTAATTTTAAAACAATCATAATACATTCACACATATTCATAGAACGACATATTCAAGCAGTACAAGTTTATCCCAAAGAATCAAAATTGGGTTAAGAAGTTCCCTTGAAAAAATTCGACAGCCTAACAGCGTCACTTCAAAATTCAGAAAAAGAGTTGATGAGAGATAAAAAGGGTATCTCATCACTTGGACGTAAAATTTACATCAATAAGGATATATAATAACATGTCCCAACATAATAGTATGTGAATTAAAAGTCATAACAAAATAAGTCTTCTAAAAAGTGGAGGGTGAAAGGTTCCCTTACCGACTTGGGTAACTTTCGAAACGTACACCCTATTGAAGAAGGGACATGAAATGAATATGTAAATACCCATAAATAAAATTATATTACACAAATAGTATAATAATGGGATTAAATACACCACTCAAATGAAATTGTGGCAAATGTGGCATAAATATCATGGGACTAAAAGTGAGATGAAAAATCCATTACGAAAACTCGGCAGCCTAACGATGCCACATAAAACTTCCAAAAAATTGATTGATGAGATCAAATAGGGTCTCTAATCATATTAAAATAAAATTTACAGAAATATGAATATAAAATAACATCCCCCATCTTAACAAAGAGGAGCTTAAAATAAGTGACATAAAGGAGAGTACTTAAAAAGAAAGATAGAGGTTAGATCTCTTACGAAAATTCGGCAGCCTAACGACGCAACTCAAAACTTCCAAAATGGATTGATGAGAGAAAATAGGGTCTCTCATCATATAAACATAAGAATTACAGTAGGAGTAATATAAAATAACATCCCAATCATAAGAAATATGTGCTTAAAAGGAATGACATAAAAGAGTGTACTTAAAAAGAAAGAGAGGAGTAGGATCCCTTACCTCGTGTCTGACATGACTCGATCGTTCTTTAATCTCCTGAATAATAAAATTTGGTCAATTTATAATTTTTTAAGGACATAATTTAAATATTATTATTCAGTCAATATCACATATTATAATGTTATAATAATTGGTTAATAAAGTGAGTTCATATCAGACGTTTTTGTCGATGTTCGGTACATGAGTAAAAATCGAACATTATGGAAAGTAATTTTCCATGTAGTTATAGGTACATCTTATCCAGAATAGTATTTAGGTTTTAAATATCATATATATCCAGTATATATTCATTTTATACTATTCCATAGCATTTGGAGATAAAAAATTAAAAGCACCGTTTATGGAGACGGTAGGTCGTAAGTACGCATGAACGCTACTTTAATTTTTTGTCATATTTATGGAAATAAAAAAAATGAGAGATATATATATTATAATTATAGAATGATATAAATCATTTAGATGTAATATATTACATATATATCCAATATATATATGAACTTATAATAGTATATAACATTTGGAGATAAGAAATGAAATATATCGTTCATGGAGACAGTAAGTCGTACGTACGCATGAACGCTACTTTAATTTCTTTTTTTTTTGTATTGAATTGAATTAAATAATAATTATATAAAGGTATATTATAATTCCAGTAGGATATCATAAGTAATACCATTAATTCCATCCTTTATACGTCCCACATATGGCATTAACAAATCAAATCACTTTGAGGGGGCGGTAGTCCGCACTTCCTAAAATGAAGATATCACGATTACCTATAATGGAAACTATAAATGTATTCCATAAATGAAAAATACAGAAGCTTAAGGAAAACATAAACATATTATATATCATATATAAATATAGTTACATCTTAATAGACACCTTTTAAGGTGTTAAAATAATATTGAACAATCATCATTTCGTGAGGCAGTAATTCTCCATCCACAGAAACAATATGTTCTTTAACCATTAGACAGAGGTGAGTGAAAGTGTAGCTAGAATAATTATTATAAAAAAATTCTATTATATTTATGATACTGGTTTTGTTACAAAAATAATAATAAAAATAGTTTAGGGGTTTGGAGAATAAAAATAAATCAAAACAACCCAAGGGAAGACATTACATTTAAATCGGGTAACTCTCTGTGATTTGAGCTGAAAGGCTTCCTTGGAAAGGATTATGCCCAAAGTGAAGATTTAATGATGAAGAGAGAAATTTGGAGAGATGAAATGGTCAGGGGTTGGTCGAGCCAAAGGCTTGAGAGGTTTGTGTAAGGTGGTATAGGTGGGGCCTTTTATAAGAGGAGAGGAGGGGCACTCTTGGAATGTTATAAAATAATACTTTATTATAAAGTTATTTTCGGATTTAAATGGTCCAAAAAGGATATATTTAGAGGATAAGGTGATAAGATTTTTAAATCCACCCATCCAATAGGTTTTTTACAAGTTTAGAACTTATATTTCACCCTATCTTCTCATTTTATTTTAATTGTTCATTTATGAGGTAATCAATGTATCATCACGGTGTCATAAATAAATTTATTTATTTAATATCCAAAAATTATAAAAAAATTATCATGATGTAAGAAATTTTTTTATCTTCCTAATGAATATTTATAGTCAAAAATATGACTTATATAACCCAATCTAAAATTTTTTTTAGTAAAACAACACATGTTTGTGACATTTTAATTTTAACTTTAAATAAAAAGGTATTAATGTCATTTTCCAAGAAAAGTGGCTCCATGGGGTCCCAAAGTTGACCCATGGATTTTCTCGGTCGGCCCTAACTCATCCAATGAGGGTAGGACATGTGTCTAGGTCATTTCATATTATTAAGACATTATTTTTACCTTAAACTACACTAATTACCTCTAATCGTGATTAAAATTTAAAAGTTACTATTCACCAAAAAAAATTATTTTAATCTCATTGAACCAAATTTTACTTCTTAATAACAACCATGTATGTCAGATTTTTGGAATTCGAAACACAGAGGTGGTAAATTTTCATTTAAACGAAAAATCAGTTTTTTAAGTACCACTCAATGGTTTCACAATTCATAAAAAATTGAAGTTTTCCAGAAAAATACCAAAAATTCACCCTAAGATATATTTCATATTCTGAATTAAAAAATGATGTCTATTTTACAAAATTAAAAATATATAAGTTACATTAATTAATTTAATAATTAATTCCCGCTGTCAGAGCAAATAGCTTGTTTTTATGAAACAATAAGTATCAAAAGATTGACACTAGTTTAAGTCCAATTTCATGATGAAATTAATTCCAATGACCACTATTGGATTAAATGGTAAAAATATATTCTAATTTCACTTTAAAAACAATTCAAAAGATAATCTAATAATATAAATAAATTATATTAAAAAGAGGTTTTGAATTAAAATACAACATTTTTCACTATTCATTAAAAAATGAACTTTATCGGAAAAATACCAAAAATTTACACAAAGTAGATTTTGATGTCCTGATTCTAAAGAAGAATTTTATTTTGTAAAATATAACACATAAATTTGTCAAAAAGTGTATTTAAAATAGGTTCGTCATCAAAAGGCGGTTAATCGTCCTTTTAAAGGATATTAGAATGTTTACGCTTAAAATTGGATTCATTCACATTTTTAATCCTCTAACATTTATTTTAAAAAGTAAAAAAAATTGACAAACATATATAATAATTTTGTAGTTAGTTCTTTTCATTCCCGCCGTTACAACAGCTAGGCGTTAACTACAATTTAAAATAATATTATTTTATTATTAAAGTGCAGCGTAAGATTTCCAAGAAACTCGTTGTTGTGTATTGGGTACGCCATCAATCATAGCGTCCCCTTTATAGTTATATTAATATTTTATTCACAAATATGGATAAATGTGAAAATGTCATATTCTTAATTTACCTGGGATGTTACAGATACCATTATTCACATGAATACTCGAGTCTAAATTTAGAATGATATTATAATACTTTATAACCAATTTTTATATTGTTAGGTTGGATTAATAATAAAAAAATTATGAAAAATATTTAAAAAAAATTTAAATATTGTAAATATATTGATTGTTTCATAATAAATTACTACTCTATTTTCAATAATTTCACTCTAGGAATGAAAAATATTTTTTCCTCAAAGTAATTATTTTTTTATGTGGATATTATACTAAATTAATTGAAATTTTAAAAAAATTATTGGATGTAATGAATATAAATTTTTAAATCATAATCTAAATATTATCTTATGAGGAATTTTTAGGATTAAAAAAATAATATTTTTTTCAATGAATGAGGTAAAAAACTGATTTATTGTAAAACTATAAGATATTTTCAATAAATCATGTAATTTAAAAGTACTATTATGTACTAATGTGTCCTTACCTACATATATAATACGATATCTATTATATTCCCATATTCAAAAAATTTTATAATTATATATAATAAAATAACTAATAAAAACCTCAAGAAATTCCTTAACGTCATCATATAACATCAAGTATTCTCCAAATCATAATTTTTGAAGGATTAATGGGTTTTGAAAAAGTTGATTCTCAATGAAGATGGATAAATATTAACAGAGATCATTAAATTATACTCCTCCTCCCACATTATATAAGATAATTTTATCCAAAAAATTATATTGAATCCTTTATCATTAAAATTCAATGATATTATTATAATGATTTAATTACAATTTCCAACCTCCTATCCATCACATGGTAATGGAAATTATCAATCGTTCATATTATATACAAGGTAATTCGATGGCAATTACTAGATAGGGAATGTGTTGTATGCTCATGTCTTATTTGGGCCCTCATTTGGACTGACCATAACACATACATTGGGATTAGTCGAGTTGTATACCAATCGGTACCATTTCATTACCAGGTCGATTATCCTCAAGCTTGACTCCTACGAGACTTAGAAAATATTCATATTATGATAAGCATGATTCAAATCCATTTTCTTAGGTGTGGAATGTATGGTTCAATGTAGGCTTCGTTAGGGACCCCCACATGGAGTATAGTGTCACCCACCACATATTTTATACTGGTGGGATATTGGTATAAAAACATAGTCCTTTAGGGATGTGTAATGGGATTTAATGTCCATTGGACCTATAGGTTGTTTAATGGGTTCATATACCAAAAAATGAGGGTCCTTGTTTCAATAAATAATATTCTTCATCACCAACTTTTACAAATATTACACTAATTGGATGATTATGATTCTGTAGATTATAGATCCATGAAAATAATTTGAGGCCCATAACTACTGAACCCAAACAGACATTAAAATTGAAATATTTAACACTAGAAATGATAATATTAAAAAATAATCATTAATAAATTTATGTTGATAGGCTATAATTTCACATTGTATATTAATTAAGTTATGAATATAGTTCACATATATAATTATAATAAATTTAAATTTATTATATATAATGGTTGATTTATAAAAGAAAAAATACATATCATATGAGTTTGAAATTATAATCTCATTTATACTAGTATTTATTATGCTGAAATTTTTATTGACGATGTTGTATGTAATATCTCTCATAAATTATATGATTTTATTATAATATGGTTATTTTTAAAAATTAAATATTTTCCACTATTTTCCCCTCTCAATGTACCTAAATGACCAAAATAGTTTTTTAATGAAAATATACCTTATTATTATTTTTATTTTGAAATTGTTTCTTCCATGCTAATATTTAATTAAAAAGTTTTCATCAATTTTTTTTCTATTTTAAAAATAATATTTTATTTCATATCTTACTACATTTAACTTTGTTTAATAATATTTAAAATGACTCTTCTTGCAAGTTACTAATTATAGTACTATTGAATTTTAAAGGAAAAAGTCCTAGGGTTATTTTTTATAAAATACACCTTCATTTTCCCACCGTCATGGCTTCTCTATTTTTTAAAAATTATACTACCTATTTTGCTGGTACATAAAAAAGAATTAATTTAGACATATTTATATTTGTAATAACATATTCTAAAATTAAAATTGTTTTTTCTTCCTGAAATGATCTTATAATCATTTATAGTAATTTTTATATATAACCACATAATTTTATGTTTCTTATGTTCTTTTAGGAATATGATCAGATGTTACTATCTTTATTGTTTACCAACATTTTTATCATTATATTTATTAAATATTGGGGATTCACATTTTTTTCCATCAGGTTAAACTATGTGGAAATGATAATTGTTTCAAAGATCATATGGGATATATATGAATGGATTATGATTATTTAATGAATGGATTTGACGTAGACCTCAAATGGATTAGGTAATGATTAATGTTTTACGATCACAAAGGGGACACATGAGGTTATCCAAATCCCAATAGACAATACATTTGAGGTTATCCCAATACCTATATAGAAACATTAGTGGTTATCTGAAACCTAACATGATATAATCTTCTTCATGGGAATCCGTTAGAAAATATTTAAATGATTATTGTTATTCCCTATTTTATTTCACTATTTTATGATATAACATATGAAAATTTTCTAATTTAATGGATTATGTTCACTTATTCCTTAATAATTAATGTATAATTAATATGAAATATTTATTACATGTCTCATGATTATGTTATATGAATATATGGTATCTTTTTCAAATTTTAATCCCATGTTATCATAAACTTATTCTCATGTAATATTTTAATAATCATTAATATATCCCTTTTTTACCCTTACTGAGAATCTAACCTCACTATTTATTATATTTATTGTCCCTATCATATGAATAAATGTTTTAAGTATTCAATGTCTAGTAATGGTGTTACTTATAATAAACATAATGAAATAAAATATATATATATATATATATATATATATTATGAACTATTCTTTCATGTATTAATGATTCCTATGAAACAAAATCATTATGGTTTTGGCATGTATCTTAATAAAATGTAATGAATATTTATCTAATAAGATGTAATATTTAAGTGTGTAATCCATGGGACACCTTAGTGGGTATCAAAGAATGATTGCGCTATTTTTCGAAAATAGTATTAGAAAAAAAATTATTTAGATCCCTTATGAAAATCCAATGTAAATGATAACATCCAATGATATAGTAAATAAACAAGATTGGGTTTCCATGAAATTTTATTCACGTCGATATACTAAAAAGTGTATATTTCTTTAGAACTAATTAAACAATTCATAAAAACACTGAATGGGGATATTTAGTAATTAACTCAATCACTATTAGTTCAGGATGAGTGGGAATATGATTACAAACCCAGATATACACTCTTATGGAACAGGATTGTGTTTATTAACATTTTCTTCATAAAATATTAATAATGATAAATAATAATAATAGATGACCTAGGATACACCTATAGTTCCATATATTGAAAATAAATTATCCTGATTTAGACACTCAACAATTGATTTTTAGGTTTATATGATTTCCCAGTATTATTGTTGTCTATTATTAAATGTTTTTTTGTTTAAATGTAATGGATAGAACCAGAATGAAACTTTATAATTCTAGATGTGGTAGAAAATGTAATGGTTTTCCTTTTTAGAAACACAATTTTATGGGTGTGGTAATATAAATTCTAGTTTATATGCTTAAATTACATTCTCAATGAATAAATCATGATGATATTAAAGATATGAAAAGAAGTTAACAATGTAATATTGGGTTTGGTAATGTGGAAACATCAACATTCCTTTACTATTTCAATTTATCCAACACATCCTAATTTATGGATCTATACCATTGAAAAGATTTTTTCCATTCTAAAAGACCTAGAACATGAAAGAATATATTTTATTGTTTATTATTAGGTGGGTGAATTTGATCAATTGGAAAATATTATAAAGATTATAGTGAAATGAGATTAAATTGACTCCATAGATTTAGATGATATTTTAAGATTATTTTTCAATATGTAAAGAATTTTTATTCTATATACAAAAATGGTTAAGGAATTCCTTCAAATAATATATATGTATGAATAATCCATTGGTACTTATGTGGATGTTTTTAATATTGATGTGGTTTTCTTCTAGTAGCTTCACTGAATTGAAAAATAAAATTTATCAATTCTTCTATAGCATAAAACTAACTCTAAGAAGAAAATTATCCAAAAGAGACATTTGTATTAATGAATAAATAATTTTATGTTCTATCACTTTATAAATAGTGATTGGTTTAACCCATAAATATTTAGGTATTGTAGAAAAATAAGCATTCCTTTCAAATAAATATAAAAAATTGAAGAAGATGATTCTTCCTTTTTTCCTAAAAAGTGGAAAGATAAATTTAGGAAATATTTTTATGTGGATATGGATATGATTTTTGTGTATAATGGAAGGTAAACCAGAAATTTAATAAATATTTAATGTGAAAAATTTATATAATGATACATATGGATACAAAGCTCTATAGAATTCAACAACCACACTCTTGAGATTCCAATACTCAATGTATTGGAATTATATTATCTACTTCTCAAATCGGAGGGTTAATGAAGATGATAAAAATTTGATACCTCTTAATATCATAGTCAAATGGAAATATCATGCATTCGAAATAGCATATGTTTAGGATTATAATGAATTGTTAAACTACTTACTTACCAACCACCATACAACTACTAAATACTTATTTGAATCTATATTTAGAAAGTCTTTTCTATCTAATGAAATTCATAATTTTCTCACATTATGAACTCAAATATTTGATACTGAATTATTATTAAAATCTAAATATTGTATGATGATCACATGTCATGTCTATGATTCTTCTTCGACTAAATTTTATAGGAATTTTCATCTAATTAATTAAATATTATCCCTATAATATATTTGAAGTTATTTTTGGAGTAGATTTCATTTTTGTATAGAAATACGTCCAAAACACTTATAAAATACTAAAACATTAGATTAATATGAATCTAGATTGATTATGACAAACATAAAATTATAATTAATAATAGAAAATATTTTTTTCCTCTTATTGATGATTTCATCGATCAATTATTAAGAGATCCTATTTTATCATGCTTTGTATTTGATATAGATACAACCAAATGAAGTATATAAAATAATTAAAACACTAGATATCCTTTCATACAAAAAAACACAATTAATTTAATTTTATTCCATTTTGTCACACTGATACCCCTACCAACATTATGTAATTATGGAATATTTTCTATATAGATTACCTTGATATATTTTTTGTAGTCTTTATAGGTGATTCTCTAAAATATTCCAAGAGATATTTAGAACAGTAATATCACATTTTGATTGCATTGGTGACCTTAAATAAATAAAATATTTATGTAAAATTAATAATGTGAGAATTCTATTGTTAAAAGGATTCATTTTTATGTTACATGATATCAAACTATGGTATTTTAATTGATTTATCAATGTTGGATGTTTTCAAAAATTATCCTAAAACTAATTTTTTTATTAATGTCCATATATTTTATGGATTTACTAGATATTGTCAACACTTTTTGATGAATTTATAATGGATATTAAAAACAATCACCATGTTAACATGATTTTTTAGTCATTATCCTTTATATTGAAGGATGTGAATACAATTTTAAATAAATAATGAGAAGGTTGGCCATTTATACTCTGGCCATAGTGCCCTCTACTAAAGAAGGTTTATAAATTTACAGTTAAACAGTGATTAAGGTTATTATATTTGAACATAGGTATAATTGTAAGGTGATGTCTTATGACTCACACAAATATATGGTTTATAAATAAATTTACTCAACTAATGATTATGAGTTAGCAACAATGCTATTTTTTAAAGATATGGTGGAATTTTCATCACATGAATGGTAGTGACATTTATTCTGATTATAAATTATTAATGTATTTATTCACCTTGAAATAGTTTAATATTATCTCTAGAAAATGGTTTAGTGGATTATTGATTATTTTATGTTAATAAATTACCACCCTAGGACAGAAAACATGGGTGGTGATACATTGAGTTGAAATAATAATTATAGATTTTCTATGTTGAGAATTATAAAAAACCAAATATATGGGGATTTTTAAATTTTTTAAATTTTTAATCTGAAAGGAAGGGGAGAAATAATATCTTTCTCTAATGGGTGTTCTTACCTCTATCAGTTTGATGATTAATGAGGTGAAAAGGAGGGCATATAGATAAACAATTTGAGAAATATTCCTGAAATCCACCATGATTATGTTGGAATGATAAGGTTTATAGACTAACTATGTTTCTCCTAAATATCATACATGAAAAAATATCTATTGGAAGAACCTCACAATAGGTCGTTTAGTAATTATCTATGATGTACAATGATGTATAGCGATATGAATAAATATATCTAGAGGGAAAGAGTGATAGGAAATGTTTTAGAGTATATATCTTTTTTCACGGTATGTAATCAAGTTAAATATGAATGTGAGAAGTATAAGTGTTGTATTGAAAGTAATAATCATACATGAATGGAAATTGTAAAAATTCTATGTGTATTTCTTTATTGAACTCCCGAAAATGTCAACTTGAAAAAATGTTATTCGGGTTATATTAAATCACCTTAAAAAATTATGTGCACTTAATCACTATTACAGAATATTTATACATTTCTAATCATTAATGATATATATTAATGATGTTGTAATTTTTCATAGAGTACCATATTTTATAATATTTGATCAATTTTTGAGGATTACCTCGATGTTTGGGAGAATTATTATGTTTTTAATACAACCAATTATTCTCAGATAGATGCTCAATTATAGAAGATAATTTAATCCATATTGGATATGTTGGGATATATTTATCTAGATTTAATACATTATTGGGATCAATACATTCATCTATTTGATATTAAATACAATAATAGATTTCACTATTGCATTGAGATGGATCCTTATGAATCACACTGTGAAAAGAGTGCATAATTTTGAAATGGTATGATAGATTTGGAGAATGAAATATATTATGACAGGAGAAAATATTCTAAATTGAAAATAAGGTTTGATCCATTTAGAATAACATCACGTCATCTCATAGTCAATTGATGAGTTATAAAGATAATCAACAGTGTGATGTATAATCTAATGTAGATGAAAAAGTATTCCAATTAATTACTCAATGAAATAAGATTATGAAATTCATAATTAATAAAATTATGATCTCTATGTATATTGGTCCTTTAGATATTCTTGATCAAATTTGGATGGTTACTTATTGCTTGGCAGTCTCACCGAACATCTCCCAAGTTCGTAATTAGTTCTATATATCTATACTAAGGAAGTACATACATTTTCATTAACTTATATTAAACTCCGATGTCATACCATAAGAGAATAATCATTACTATTAATAAGAAATGTGATACATCTATGATCCTAGAGATAATATATTGTAGAACATAACAACTACCTAAGATAATGTTCTTTGGAGGAATCAGAAATTTGAGGAAGAAACATGGGAACCTGAGGATGTGATGAAGCAAATATGTTCTCATTTTTTGTGTTAGTGTGAAGTAATCATAACGGTAATTTTATATTTAATTTTTTTTCAACGTAACACCCTAGTATTTTATATTTTTTTCCATTGAAATATACTTAAGTTATTACACAGATTCCGTTACATAGAACCTCATGTATAAATTATTTGTGATATAATAATTATTTATAACCCAAAAAGTAAATTGGAAGGTCTTCATAGTAATAAAATCACTATGAAAAATTTACATTGTGGTATAAATTAATTTCATTATGTTGGTATTATCCTAATACATAATACTCAATTTCAGAGAATGTCATTTTTTTGCTTCAATAATATATTATCATAAAAATGGGTTTTATTTCAATTTTAACACATAGATTATAATTAATCTCAGTAATTTTTATAAAAATTATATAAAATGAGGAATATATATTTTTATTTAATTTCTTTAATATTATCATAATTTTAATTTTTATGATTTTCATAACAATATTTTTTTTCAGTGAATGGTGAAAAATGTTGATTTCATGTCAAACTGTTATTTAATTTTACAAAACCCTATAATAAAAAATTAAAATTTGGTTATCAATTAAATTTTTTATAATTTATTTATATGAATAATTTTAATTACAAAAGAATCATCATTATACAAACAAATTTTAAAAGATTATTTTTTGGAAACAAAATAAAATTTCCAAAAAAAAATTTATGCACTCAATGTTTTTTTATTTTAGTAAATTAAATTTATATTTATTGAATAATTGTTCTAGAAAATATTATATTTTATTTATTAAATTAAATATTTTAATATTTAGGTTATGGTTTTTACATGTCACTTAATAGATACAAAGCCAATTTTATGAATAAAAATACATTTTTCTAAAATGGATATTCATTATGTTTCTCATGGTTAATAAAAATATAATTAATAAACATATAGAAGTTGAATTGACTAAAATATAATTAATATATTTAATCCTAATAATTAATATATTTTAACATCATTAAATTTAATGTTGTTCAACTTTAATAGTAACAATGGTAATATTTTGTAACCACAGATAAGGTTAAAATGAGATTACCAAGGTGATAAACAACAATATTTGGGTATTATGGTCATAAAAACAAGTATAAAATTTATTAGTTTCACAAATGTAAAGCATAAATTTTCATTCCTTTTATTTATTGTCCATTTGGCACCACATTCACATGAATGTGACAATATAGTTTTTAAATATTTTAAGTAATTCCATGATTAATTCTCCCCTTACATATAAAAGAGCACATATATTCATAACTTATAAAAAAAATTTGAGCATCCTATATCAACCAATAACTAATCCATACCATCATAAATTACATCTCCTTATATTATATATATTTTTAATCTCCTAATACATATAATTCAAGGCAGAAGGTGTAAGATAAAAAATTCTCTCAACGATGTGGTATAAATATTAACTAAGGACCTTTAATTTTATTTCTTCTTCAACCATATATATTAAAGATGTATCACTTAATAAATTATGAATATTCTATAATTAATATACATAGATGTTATTATCATTATTTCACAACCTTATACCACCGCATCTACATCAAAAGGTAAATGAATGTGTCTCTTGAGCATACTTGAGGACTATTATCCCGATATTTCAATATGATATATTTTCAATAATAATATTTCATGGTTAGTTGTTATGATGGATTCATATAAACATGGAAATTTATGGTATAATAATTACAATTTATATTTTAATTATTCTTTAATTTTTTATTCTTTAATCTACTAAATTGTTGATATCATTGGACGTTTGTATGGTCTTCCATCACCGTGATGGGATGTAAATCATATTTCATCAGTGTTTTATTTGAATGTTTATAAAAATATATATAATAGATGAAATATCGACTTATGAAATGATAAAAAATATATAGATGATTGAACCACGATCAATGTCAAAGGTACACAACTACTGAATTGACACATATGTGAAATAAGATATAGTTATCAAATGAAAATGATTATGTTATTAATGAATTATTAATGAATGGGTATTGAAATGTTATAAGTTGGAAATATATGGTATTATGTGTATTAATAATTTTATTGTAATAAATTTTTGTAAATTAAACATTATTATATAAGTGGAAAGAGTGCTTAAAAATAAAAATGTTTTGAGGTAACGCTTTTACGTTGTACTCTCATTTTTACTATTATTTTTACGGTTAAGTTTCTAACAATGAATTTCTATGATATAACTCTCATGACTTTTTTTGTTAATATTTTATGTTTATTATTTAAATTTAAATTTACTCCTTCAATTTTCTTCCAACTATGATCTCTAATGTCTAAAAAAAATTAAGTACTAACATACCTTTTCCCCTTTGGATGGGAATTTTTTCATCGATATAAACATTTTATTTAAAATGTTTTATGAAATCATATTAATATTATATAAAGATATTTTAATTTAATTTTAACTATATTTATATTTATTTATAATGTTTTAAAATTGATCTCATTATCTTTTTTCAAATGTGGTACTTTTGAATTTTTTCTAAAAATGTAAACTATTTATTTATTATATTTACACAACATGAAGGGATTTTCCCATAATCATGAATAATAATTCTTTTGTAGAATCATTTACAAGATTCCCTTTTAAGAAAATAAAATAATTACCAATATGTCTTTTAAATTATTTTATTTAAATAATTACTTAATGAAAATTTTATTACCCCCATGAATTTTTTATTGATATTTTATATTCATTTAGTGTTTAAAGTCATGAATTGATGTTTCTTATGATTTAATAAAGTTATTATCCAATGTTACCATATTTTTTCATTCCCTTTATAGTGTATCATTATTATGATAAAATATTAATGAATCCTATTTTTTGCATGGTTTAATTTCTGCCAAAACAGTAAATATTTTCATGATCATATGACGCACACATTTATGAACTATGATTATGTGATTGGTGTTTCAATCATAAAAATAAAATTTATTAGTTAAATATTATTATTTTACATGATCATAGGTTACTAGAAAGTTATTCCAGGCCCCAATGATGGTTTTATGGAGTTTATCATAATCCCAATATAGGTACACCCATGGTCATCCCATTCCTAACATATGTTTAATGTCATATTGAATCACCTTGACATATAATTTCTATTATAATAATTATTCTAACATTTATATCACTCATATGTGAAATGATATTAGACTAATAGTATGCTCTCATGGATTATTTATAATGATTATGTTATTATTTATGTCTATTAAACTACAATTATTTATTCTATGTCTTGGAAATATGATATATGAATAACTAGGAATGGTTTAAAATGTTAATATCAAGTTATCATTGCCTTATTATCACATTTTTCTCTAAAGATCACTGATATCTACCTTTTTACCCATACTAAAGATCTATGATCACATTTTTATTTTTTATTTTCCCATTATAGTAATAATTCTTTTATTTAGGATATATCTATAAATGGTTCAAGTGATGAAAAACATTATGGAAGATAATGTTGACCATTAATATATAAGTTTTTAGGTATCTAAGATTCCAATGAAAATAAAAATTTATTATCCTATAATAGATCAGTATTAAATTTAATTAATATTCCTTTACTATGACACAGTATTTAAGTATATAATAATTTTGTCACCTTAGTTAATATCATAGAAATATTTAGTTATTTATGGGACTTGAGTCAAAAATCATTATTGATAATGTATATGATAAGCCTATGTATCATATAATAGTCCATAATATGGTGAATAAATGAGTATAGATGTGAAGTCCCTGTCCTGGATGCCGCCTGACTAGTCCCTTTAGCCTAGTGGGCTATATGGCCTCAAGTTCATCTCCTTAGACACCATAGGTTGGCAATAAGAAGCGAGGACCTAGGGTGTGTCCACATAGAGACTATGCCCTCATTTGTAGAGTGTAGAACATTGGAAGGAATATTAGTGAATAGTGAAAAGCATAGTAAAATTATCTAAATAGAAGAAGAAAACTGATGCAATAGATATACGAGAATAATTAAAATTTTATCAACTAGAACCATGATGACGTAATGTCATGTAAAATGAAAACTAGAAAACGCAGATAAAAGAAAATAGTTATAACATGTTCCAAAAACTAAAATAAAACAAAGGAAATCCAAGAATCCCAAGATTCAACTCCATAATCTTATATCAAGGTCCATCTTAATAGCACAAAATAATGTGTTTGAATATGTATTCTTCCCTTCATTAACACTTGAAAACTATGTAATCTACTCTGGGTACCAAACAATTCCTAGAGAGGGTGTCGAATAAATCCCAGGGGGCCACCAGCAGTGGTTTCAATAAACTATAGCCTGTGTAATTGAATATATTAGTGTCGAGGCATGCATATATAAATAAATTTAAGTGGTAAAATATAATTAAATCCCCAAATACATTCTTCTGCCCACATATGGTGTCTGATCATGTACACAATTAATTATTTAATTAATTACCATTTAATGTTCATAGGTCATGTGAGGCATATCTAACACTGACATCTCCTCGTGATAGTATATGTAGTGAAATTCCTAAGAAATAACAAAGCAACATGAAAAATATATCCAGTGGGGGAGTTATAGTGTAATAATCAAGAAGACATAGATCTCATAGAATGATAAATCAATAGTTTCTAAGTATATCCATGTAGAAAGGTTGTAATCTAAGGAGCACAATCCGGGACATTCCACGTTAAGGTTCATACTTTGTCCAAGGTGGTCATCCAAGGTAAAATGGGTTTATGCACGGACAAAGCCCTATGGGATTTTACCATGGCACCTACTAGTCAATTCAGGTTCCAAGGAGTGTATCTGAGGAATCATGTAATAATTTAAAGGACCCTACGGTTGTATAATGGGAATCCTAGGAATAGAAAAGAACCAAAGTCTTTGTGGGTATCATTCTTAGAAAACTGCATCCTTGAATCCGAAGGGGATTCCCGAGTCCCATGGTATTATCCTCTCATTATCTGAGGTGAGATCAAGTATGTCCATTCCTATATGATATTGTTGTCAATTAATCATTCATTATGGTCAAGCCTTTTCTTATAATAATTTGGATAGGCTAGCATTGTAACCATTTAATCAATTCAAAAGTAAACATTAAGGGATATTCAATTATAGAGGTTCAATATTATACCTTCAATCAATATGGAATGGGGTTCTCTGGACATGTAACCTTTATTCAATATTATTTGATAATGCCTTATTATATACTTATTATACAATCCCTTTTACATTTTTCATTGAATAATATATTGAAATTCTTACCTTCGGTGGGTCATGTTGTGAGCATACATTCAAAAGTCCATTATGATATTCTCATTAATAAATATCCATTTACTATAGGAAGGAAAACATTTAGGAAGGTCAAGCTGAGGCCCATCCAAATGGTGGGTTAAATGTGCCAAAACACTAAAACCCAGTTATGGCATAACCCTCATAATGGGGAGGATTGAGTTTTGGGTGTAACCGCTAACAACTAATAACATATTTAGAAAGTTCATAACCATATGATTCTAAAAAGTAAAATCTTGTCATATGAAGGTAAAAAACAACTTCCAATGAAATTAGTGGGACCCCAAAAAGTATTATAAAGTCAAAAAACATTCTTGATGTGTTATAGACAACCCACCATATCATTGTTTGACTCTCTTCCTCGAGTATTGGACCATGATTTTGCTTGGAATGGTGTAGATCTATGAAAATGTGAAAAATGCAGACATGAAAAAATATAGGTTGAGAGTAAGAGATAAGAAAGGATAAATATGACTCGGGTAAATATTTTTGAGAATCCAACATGATGAACGAAAGCTTGATCGAGTGATGGAAGAAAGAGATATCTTCTTCCCAATCATTGGACTTTAAAAATATCCAAAATGAAGGAAAATGGATTAATCTTTTTGGTTCTCAGATTAGGGGTGAATAGGGGGTAAATATAATATTAAGGGTATTTTATATATTTTACCCCTAATTTTATCCTTCTCATGGATTGTATACATGGTTTTTCAAACAGTGTACAAACCATGTGAGATAGTTCTGTCGGAAAAAAAATATTCTCTACACGGTTTTATCACACAATACGCAATCCATGCATGGGAGACTATAAAAAGGGGAGTTCTCATGGTTTGGCCACATGGATATTCAAAAAACATTTGAGGAGAATCATTATTGAAAAACACAATCCTCAATTTTTTCAAAACCATGAATAATTCAGACTGGGTTTACACTAAATAGTGCCCCAAGCCATTTTTCCACACAAAGATGGGTTTTGGGTTGAAAACAAGCCCCAGACACCCTCAAGACCTTTAATAACTCATATAAATCCATATTATGTAAAACTTAATGATTTAGAAAAAATATTAAAGGATCTAAAACTAAATGAAATTCTAGGTTCTTACAATCTTCCCCCCATAAAATAACTCACCCATGAGTTCTCCATTCAAGGGTAAAGAAACACTATCTGAGAAAAAATATGGTCATTGGGCATGTATCTTTGCATCACTCTCCCAAGTATCATAATGTACTTTCATGTGCTACCATATCACCTGTACAATATAGATATACTTTCCTTAGTGAGCTTTCATGCCTTTGTGAATGTTGTGTATAAGATATTCCTCAATAGTAGCATCAAAATCAAACTAAACATCCTCAGAATTGAAGGTATGTGATGGGTTGGCATGATATGGGAAAATCATTGAGACATGAAAGACATCATGTCCTACACAATACCTCTGAGGTTTTAGTAACTGATAGGGTACCGGCCTGACTCCCTCTATAATTTCAAACAGCCCGACGTGATGAGGTGATAGGTTTCCCTGAATTTCTAACCATCTTTTCCCTCACCTGGGCAGTAACCGATGAAAAAAATGATCCCCAACCTCAAACTCATGATGTCATTGATAGCGATTGGAATAAGATTTCCCACTAGACTAAGTAGTACTCATTCACTTTCTGATCCACTGATCCTTTTCTGAAGTCTCCTAAACAAGACGATGACCTAGTTGGGCTACCTCACCTGTCTCTAGATAGCACAAGCGTTGATGGTATGGCCTCCCATATTATTCCTCAAAAATATTCATCTGAATTATTTCCAAAAATATGTTATTATAAGTGAAATCGATGAGAGGGGTATGCGTCTCCCAAGAACCAATGAAATAGTAGACATGCTCGGAGCTTATACTCTAGAACTTGTATTGCCTATTCGGATTGTCCATTGCTCCGAGGGTGAATAGTCATTCTTAGAAGCACCTGAGTCCCCATAGCATTCTTAAAACCATGCCATATCTTTTAACTGAAATGAGAATACCTATATGAAAGGATTGTATGTGGAAACCCGTGTAGTCATATTATCTCACAAACATAATGTCATCCCATCTCATCAACTGATAAAGTATCACGTATTGTAATAAATTTGGATGATTCTTTTCATCGTTAAATGTCTACACAAATAGCATCCCTAACCCTCAGCAACCTAGGTAAGATGACTAAAAAATCTATAAAAACATCTTTCCATTTCCATTCTGGGACTGGAAGTGGCTGTAACAATCCTACAGGTCACTAGTGCTCCACCTTCACCTGGTGATAGGAGGAACACCAAGTGATGAAGCTTGAAATCTATCATTCCATTATAGGGCACCAATACCGGTCTTGCAATCTCAATACATCTTTGAGATGCCTATAAAAATGACCCACTAAGAAGCCTAGAACTCTTTTATCAACTCTTTTATCATATCTGTAGGAACCTAGATACGTCCACATCGACACATGATGTCATCATTTCTATAGACCAACATAGAGGTGCATTATCTCTTGATATACTTTCATGGAGAACCAAACTGTCATGTTTTAAAAATTGTATACTCCTCACCTTCTCAAGGAGGGAAGTGGTAACTGTTAATTCTGAGAGGTATGACTACTTGTTACTGTCAAAAAACACCAGATGAAGTTCATAAGATAGTCTAATTAGCATTTATTCATCACTGGATTCATATATGACATGTGTTTGAGTTTTCTAACTCAGGTCATTAGTGACCACATTTTCCTTTCAAGGCATATAGGAAATCTCAAAATAAATTTATTCTAGATATTCGACCCTTCTCCACTATTAGAGACTCAAGTCATTCTAAGAAATGATATACATGATGCTATTGTGATCTATATAAACCCCAAAGATCTCACCCAATAGATTATGTCTCCAGCAACATAAGGAATGGACAACTGTAGCTATATCGAGGTCGTTTGTTGGGTAATTTCTCTCAGGAGGCCTCAACTATGGAGATACAAAAACAAAAAAGAAATTTCTTCTTGCATCATCACTATTCCTAGGATAATTCCTAATGCATCACAGAAGACAATGTATGAATTACCTGGTTCTGGAAGAATCATAATTGTTGTTCATATAACCCTTTCTTTCATTTTCTGAAAGGATTTCTGACTTTCTTTTAACCACATAAATATTACACCATTCTATTAAATCTAGTAAGAGGTGAAAACATATATGATATTCTCTGTATAAAACTCTAGTAATACCCAGTGTGCCCTAAAAAAATAATGATATCCATCCTTTTCATAGGCTACCTCTAGGAAACTACAACACTAACCATTTTTGGGTAAATATATACTCTTGATTATAAAATAATAGGACCCATGATGTGGGACTTGCTGATCTAGAAGTCACACTTATTAAAATTGACAAAATGTTGATACTCTTTGAGTGTACTCAGAATGATCTCAAGATGTTTTTCATGGATATTATGTGTGTGAGAATACATTGGGATTTTTATCATAAGGACAATAGTAAAAGAGTCCAAATATGGGGTGGATAACCATATTCATAAAAATCATTAAAAACAGTAGGTGCCTTAGTAAGATATAACAATATAACAAGATACTCATATTGACCATGTCACGAACCAACTTGGGTCGACTCTGAACCGGTCACCCGAGCCGGCCCGCGAAATGGCCCGAGAGGCATTCCTGATCCTCCCGGGTTGGCGACAAGATCCAGGGCATCAACAAAGTACAAATGGGAATGATTTGTACAAATGAAAATAAATAAAGCAGCGAAAATAAACAAAATAGAACAACACAATGTAAATAAACACTAGAAGAAAGAACGACCAACCACAACAACTAACCTGACCACGACCAAAACTCCTCGCGACTCTGAGAGTAACTATCTAGTCCCCAACAAAATCTCTCCCACATCTAGAGAGCTCAAATAAACCTGAAATAAAAACTAAAAATAGTAAAACACTATTGTCATGAGTATTAAAACTCAGTAGGTAGGCCCGACTAATTCTATTCCCAATGCACATACCATTAAATAATGAATTTACCAATTCCAGGTTTGCACTAAATTATATAAAATATTGGTTACCACACACACTTTCATTTATAAAACAAGTTACATTCCATTGCCCATTTTAATATAAAAACAAGTTTAGTGTTTGAATGGAACAGATGCATTGAATTTTAAAACACTTTTTCAAACCATTTAGAAATCAAAATTTTAGTTGTTTGTCAAATGGAAAACCACATACAACACACAACACACACTAAGGGAAATGGAAAAAGTGGCACACGGGGCCAGAAACTGATCTAGACCTCTCAATCTACTGCCACATACAAATAAACACTAAAAGATAAATGGGTTGATCCTAGAAGATCATGAACAATCTAGAACATACCATACATGTGACTCATCCTAAAAGCATGCTCTAACTCGATGGCGTCATAATTCCCTAACGCCCGGTATAGCCCTACATGGCTTAACAGAGGGGCTCAATCCCCATAGCAGCAATATATTAGTATTCCCCTACTATGGGTCCAATAGACAGTGCGTAATCTAAACTAGTGTGGCAATCGTTCTCAGAAGATTCACTCACTATGCCAGGTTCCCATGTCAACACAAGCAATAAAAAGTGGTGCGTCCATAATGTAAATAAATCAGTCATGATGCACAAACATCACATATAGCTCACACAGTCAATGAACACCAATTATCACCCCTGTCACGAACCAGGCCGGGTCACCATCCGACCCGGCGCCCGACCCGATCCGCGGCAAGGCCCGAAGGGCGTTCCCGATCCCCACGGGCTGGCACAAGTGCCCGAGTATCAAAACTAGCACGTGGGAACGATTTACCTGAAATAATAAAGACAAAAAAACTGATAAGATAAAGAAACTGAAACTGAAAATAGACAACCAAACAAGGCCTTAAACTTAAAACAAATTCAGGGGTTTACAAATTTAACCCATAACCAAAATAAAATAAAAAAAACCACAAAAGAAATAAAAACTCAAACTCAAACCTCCAAGAAATCAGAGGGGCATAGCATCCACACGTCACAACACCAACCTGCACCAGAAGGCCATCAACGACCAGAACCACCATCGTTGAGCTCAACGCTTCGACCTGAAATATAAAAGAAACAGAATCTACATACACCCAAAGGTGTATGTAGGGTGTGAGCCAAAATGCCCAGTAGGACGTCACCGAATAAAAAGGTTCCACGCAAAAATTATTAAAAGAAAAATACATTTTCAATCTTAAATCAAAGAGAGGAAGTAAATGCTGGAACAGTTTTAACAAAAATAAAGGGTTTAAGGGAAACAGTTTCACATATAACTACATAAATTAAAACACACACACCTTACTTTAAAAAAAATATCCAAAGTGTCACACCGACGAGCATAAAGTAACCAATGAGCACTAACATGGGAGAGGCCGCATGGGTTATTGCTAGCTTGGGTCCCTAGATCTTCGTGTCTCGGTGAAACGTGGCTTAGAAGGCCACGACCCTCAGAAAACGTGGCTTAGAAGGCCACGACCCTCAGAAAACGTGGCTTAGAAGGCCACGACCCTCAGAAAAGCATATGTTTAGTTAGTGTTGCAATCGTCAGTCCTTCCAGTGAAACCGGGTCGAGTCACCTTCGGAACACTAGGCCACTAGTCTAGTCTACCCTCCTAGCTACCCGGGCTTCCCGGTTTGTGCTCAAACAAGTTTCAAGTTCCTGTCAACTGTCACAATAACTCATAAAATCCAAACAGGGTACTTACACATGCAAAAAAACACAATTTCCATACTCAACCCTGATTTTAAAACCACACGCACACCAAAAATCCTTTTTTTAAACTTAATCTGCACTGCTTACACATTAAATTAAACTAGATGAATAATTTAACAAAACACTTTGATGATTAAGAAAACCCCTAAAAGTGTTTAGTAAAGAGTTTTCAAACATGTCGCAAAACTCTTAAAGGGGAAAAAAGACATTTAGAACCTCTTTTTAAAATAAAACATATTCTGACACATGCCAAAACATAAACCACGTCATTCTCACTCCCTAACTCACACACTGCACAAATTACAAAAACAATAATAAACAATCCGAAAGTAAAATCTTATAAAACATATTACAATAAATAACTTGAAGTTACCCACTAAACCCACGCCAACCCCTCTTTTACGACTTACACACCCGACATCATGACACAAATACAATTTTCATCACTTGCAGAACTTAACAAGATAACCGCACAATTCAAAATCACTAACAGAGTTCTTAGAAGAAAAACACACTCCTAATATAACCAACCTACTAAGTAATTTCCAATTCAAATCAAACATCAAATAAATCCAACTTCACACAACAAAATTTAATTGAATAATATGTCAAAGAAATTAAGCATTGCAAATTAATTCGTCAAATAATAAATTGGACGTGGAACCACCTACCTCGGTGTGGTAGACTTCACAAATATGGTGCGCAAAGATCATCGCACACCAACCGCAACTAAAACAAACCAAAATTGACCCTAAAACAATCAATTAAACCAACATCATCAATAATCTACCCTAAAATATAACATATACTCACTAGAAAAGAGAAACAACGAAATAAAATAAAATAAAACTCAAATAAAAATGGGGAAAACTTATCTGAAAGGGGTGCAAGAGGTCCGATGGCCGGACCGAGGCACGGCGCTGCGATTTGTCTTCTGGAAAAAGGCATGGTGCCATGGAGGGGGTTTCCGCAGAGGTGTGTGCAGCTGGTCGAGGAGGCCGGAGATGAGGAGGCCGGCAGAAGGAGGTCGCCGGAGGGAATAGAAGGATGACGGTTGGTTCGCCGGATGAAACAGGAGGGCAGCACCTAAGATGGGTGCGACGCGGCTGGAAAAAAAAAAGAGGCGCTGGACAGAGGGGGGGTTGCGCTGGGTTTTGTCGGACCAGGTGAGGGGGAAGGGGGGGCGATGCCGGCTCGGAGGAGGGTGCGCCGGCGTGGTGGTGCGTTGCCAGACGGAGCAAGGGGCGATGGTTCAGCGGAAGATGCAGCAAGGTAGGGTTTCAGTGCAGGGGGGTCGGCGCGACGCACAGGGGTGCGACGGAGAGAGAAGGGGAGGAAAGATAGAGGGAAAAGAAAGAAAAAAAAGAGAATAAAAGAGGAGAAAAAAAATATATGTGAAATAGAACCTAAAAATAATAATAATAATAAAATGAAAAATAATATTATTATTATTGATAACATGTTAATAATTTTTATCATAATCATAACTTAATTAACAATTATAACCAAATTAAAATATTAATGAAAACAATAAAAAAAATTACCATTATTATTATCATTAATATATATATATATATATATATTTAATGAATCGGGCAACCACGCAGTTACCCCACACAGCCCATAAAATTTTAATAAAAAGACGATGATGAAAATAATAATATCTTAATAAAAAAAGTATCCTTAACAATAATAATAATAATAATAATAATACCTTCAAACAATATTATTATTATTATCATTAAAATAATTCCTTAAATTTTCATTACACTTCTTATTTCTATTTCATTTCCATTTTATTTAAAACTCATTATTCATTATTATTTCATTATTCGGTTATGTTTTTAACACATTTTGAAAGTCAGGCGGACCACGCGGTCTCAAAATCGTGCCCTGCCCGTGCGTCCGGTGATGCTAATCCTGAATAATAATAATATTATAATAATAATATTTTCAAATTATATTAATAATATTATTGTTATCAAGATCATTCTTAATTCATCTTATTTCGCTAATTGAACATCGGCAAGGCATGCAGTGACCAGGCGGGGTCGCGCGACGACCCAAGCGAGGCCGCACGGCTTCGACCGCGGCACGCAGGATGCAGTCAAGGTCAAAACACACGTTTTTAAATAAGGACCTAGAAATTTTATGTCGGGCCTCGACCCGAACTACCCGACGCAAGGAAAAATTAATAAAATAAATAAAATAGAAATGACAGGTGTGACAATTCTCCCCACCATAAAGCTTTCCATCCCCGGAAAGCCACAACCAGAACAAAACCCCACAGCAGAAAACCACACTCCCTTTAGATTCAAAGGGGATCCCCACAAACATCAAGAAAAGAGAGGCAAAAGCATCGTGCATAGAGAAAGTGGCTGAAAGACAATATCAAGAAACACGTAGAAGGACTTTTTGATATATGTCGCCCACCAAAAAGAGATAGAATGCCTCCAGCTGGTTGTTTTAGAAAACGAACTCTTAAACCCACAGAACCCAACTTCCCAAGTCGAGACATCTCAAGCACTATTAAACAAAAACCACAACACTGGGATAGAATGAACAAACAAGGTCAAACCACGTCGTCTGTCTGAAACGAACAACGAGACCAACCACGACCAAGAAGCACCCTAATCATCTAGTGCAAACTCATATTTAGAAACAGAACCAAAAGGTTAACAAGGGGAGCCTAAGGGCTCCCCACCATTAAGAATCTACCAACACCCAAGACGAGACTAGAACCAACATGGGGAGGTCAGAGCGGACTCCCCACCATTAAGGAAAGTCCAACACTGATTTTATTCTAGAGACCTTTGTGCGAGATCCAATGTGGGTCTCCCCACCATTGGAACTAATAGCAGATACAAAACATTAGAAACTCTCTGATGGGGACCAAGCACCCCACCACAAGGGGCGAGGAGGGTCGGGCCCAACTACCAGGCGTCAAACCCACAACCCAAGACAAACCGGCATCTCCACATCCCTGGATGAGCCCCATTCAACTTTGATACTGACTTAACCAACATACCCCATAAAGACCCCTAAAGCGATTACATCCATTGGGATGCAACCCCCAAGACTTTAAGGCAACATGACGAACACGCCTTCACCTAGTCATGGAAACTTTACACAGCCAGATGGTTCGTTTGGAACGGAACAACCGTAGAAACAATATAAATTGCCTCTAGTTTCTACACCGATGACAGAAATAAGGTCGGGGTCTCATATACTCTTGGGGTTCCTGACCATGTGCCAGCTTCACTCTGAAGCCTATGGCTGGAGCCCTGATGTTTGAAGCATCTCCTGCCTCGTAGTCAGGTATTGAAGACTCTTGAACGGAGCTTCTCCTTTTGGTGTCACACGCAATCATATTGCACCCGAGGCTACACCATCAAACACGACACCTTACAGCATCTGACTGATCATACGAGGAACATTCACCAACACCAGAGTTGAAATGGTGAATGTGCATCACCCTTTGTCACACTGGATGAGAACACGACACCACAAATCATCACCTGAACATGATCATTGCTGTTGAGAGGAACATTACGCTGAGAAATACCTTAAACCGCGTCTTGAACAACACGTGATTCCTGCGAATGACCACAGCAACCTCATACGACTGGGTCTGCCAAACTAGTAGCCTAACACGAACCTTTCCTTAAACGGAACAAACCAAAGACTAGAGATCATTTAGAACTATAGACCGCACTAACAACTTCGAGTTGCTTCCACCTTTTTCCCACTGGAGTCTCCTTTACTGCTTCCACACCACCATTGACTATCAAAGGGACCTTACGCTGCAAGACGTCACCGAATATGACCCTCGCAGCCGATGTAAATACTATAAAGCCCTTCAAGACACTGGTCAACACTGGAAAATTCTGAACCGCCTTCACCCTTCCCCACTGGAATTTCTTTTTTTCATTTCCAGGGGGAACCCTCAAATGCAACGACATCAAATTTCATATCTGACGACTCAGATGACATAAAGAAACCAAAACCCTGTTCAACTCCCCTCACATCTGCCATCCCGCTGTGGGAGGGTCCACTTGTTGTAAAAAGGAGAGGTGGGTTCAATTCTAGAATTCAAGAAGATACTCCTCAGATCAACTGGAGGGTCGACCAACGGCAAATTTCCTGTGGCCACACTTAAATCACATGTCAACACTTTATGGGGGCGTACACTAATCAAGAAAGAAAAACATGGACCTAAATCAAACTGGTCCAACGTTCAAGACATACTGCAGGCGAACACCAAACGTGCAGGGGAAACCACTGCAAAGGCTCCCCGATGTACTTTTCAAAAGAATTAACTAGATACACGCTTGCATACCAACTTACAAATAAGAATTCAAACTCAGGACACAACCATTCCGAAAAATTCCTCGGCTCAAAACGCCTCACATCTGACATTTTCAAAACACAAGGACACTTCACACAAAAACTGTTAACTAAAACACCAAATTTCTTACCTTTAACAAAACATTTTTAAAATAAGAAAACCCAGTGGATTGCACAAACACCAATGGCGTCCCATGAGCCTCGCACATGCATGTTCCCGTGCTGCACCGGCACCCAACACATGTCATCCAGACACTCATCCTCTCATGCCATTAACCATTTCTTTTTCCCATATACGCTCATGCATGTGGTTACCCACGAGGACAGCAAGGGTCAAAACCAAACCTTTCAACTTTTCAAAACCAAAGCATCCAACCCACACATTTCAAACCTCACACACTATTTCATCTTTAAAACTCTTCATTTGAAAACATTTTCCAAGACCAAAACATTTTTACTAAAAAATAAAAAATAAAATTTCCACGAATCCAAAACAAAGATACAAGAAATGACGTAAGAGAAAACTTGTGTCAGCGGGTGACTGGAACATATGGTTGGCGGTCATACGCCAATCACACCACTACCACGGAGGGTATTTTAGGACAGCGTCCCCAGCTCTGCAGGGCTTTCCAGACCCTGCGAGCTCACTAGGACCACAGACCTTACCCCTTTTTCATTTCCCTAAGACACTATTAACCACAAGGACCAAAAACTCAGACAAACCTCAACATATGTTGGTAACTTGAGTCCCGCCATGAGGTGTGCTGGCCAGGCACATTGCTCGTAGTCAAGACATCGAGTCCCAACAACCTTAACTCAAGTCTATCGTGACTCTATCCCAAAACAAAATGACCCAAGAGAGCAAACTTTGCCCTCTGATACCATTTTGTCACGTACCAGGCCGGGTCGCCATCCGACCCGGCGCCCGACCCGATCCGCGGCAAGGCCCGAAGGGCGTTCCCGATCCCCACGGGCTGGCACAAGTTCCCGGGTATCAAAACTAGCACGTGGGAACGATTTACCCGAAATAATAAAGACAAAAAAACTGATAAGATAAAGAAACTGAAACTGAAAATAGACAACCAAACAAGGCCTTAAACTTAAAACAAATTCAGGGGTTTACAAATTGAACCCATAACCAAAATAAAATAAAAAAAAACCACAAAAGAAATAAAAACTCAAACTAAAACCTCCAAGAAATCAGAGGGGCACAACATCCACACGTCACAACACCAACCTGCACCAGAAGGCCATCAACGACCAGAACCACCATCGTTGAGCTCAACGCTTCGACCTGAAATATAAAAGAAACAGAATCTACATACACCCAAAGGTGTATGTAGGGTGTGAGCCAAAAGGCCCAGTAGGACGTCACCGAATAAAAAGGTTCCACGCAAAAATTATTAAAAGACAAATACATTTGGAATCTTAAATCAAAGCGAGGAAGTAAATGCTGGAACAGTTTTAACAAAAATAAAGGGTTTAAGGGAAATAGTTTCACATAGAACTACATAAATTAAAACGCACACACCATACTTTAAAAAAATATCCAAAGTGTCACACCGACGAGCATAAACTAACCAATGAGCACTAACATGGGAGAGGCCGCATGGGTGATTGCTAGCTTGGGTCCCTAGATCTTCGTGTCTCGGTGAAACGTGGCTTAGAAGGCCACGACCCTCAGAAAACGTGGCTTAGAAGGCCACGACCCTCAGAAAACGTGTCTTAGAAGGCCACGACCCTCAGAAAAGAATATGTTTAGTTAGTGTTGCAATCGTCAGTCCTACCAGTGAAACCGGGTCGAGTCACCTTCGGAACACTAGGCCACTAGTCTAGTCTACCCTCCTAGCTACCCGGGCTTCCCGGTTTGTGCTCAAACAAGTTTCAAGCTCCTGTCAACTGTCACAATAACTCATAAAAGCCAAACAGGGTACTTACACATGCAAAAAAACACAATTTCCATACTCAACCCTGATTTTAAAACAACATGCACACCAAAAATCCTTTTTTTTTTAAACTTAATCTGCACTGCTTACACATTAAATTAAACTAGATGCATAATTTAACAAAACACTTTGATGATTAAGAAAACCCCTAAAAGTGTTTAGTAAAGAGTTTTCAAACATGTCGCAAAACTCTTAAAGGGGAAAAATACATTTAGAACCTCTTTTTAAAATAAAACATACTCTGACACATGCCAAAACATAAACCACGTCATTCTCACTCCCTAACTCACACACTGCACAAATTACAAAAACAATAATAAACAATCCGAAAGTAGAATCTTATAAAACATATTACAATAAATAACTTGAATTTACCCACTAAACCCACGCCAACCCCTCTTTTACGACTTAAAAACCCGACATCATGACACAAATACAATTTGCATCACTTGCAGAACTTAACAAGATAACCGCACAATTCAAAATCACTAACAGAGTTCTTAGAAGAAAAACACACTCCTAATATAACCAACCTACTAAGTGATTTCCAATGCAAATCAAACATCAAATAAATCCAACTTCGCACAACAAAATTTAATTGAATAATATGTCAAAGAAATTAAGCATTGCAAATTAATTCATCAAATAATAAATTGGACGTGGAATCACCTACCTCGGTGTGGTAGACTTCACAAATATGGTGCGCAAAGATCATCGCACACCAACCGCGACTCAAACAAACCAAAATTGACCCTAAAACAATCAATTAAACCAACATCATCAATAATCTACCCTAAAATCTAACATATACTCACTGGAAAAGAGAAACAACGAAATAAAATAAAATAAAACTCAAATAAAAATGGGGAAAACTTATCTGAAAGGGATGCAAGAGGTCTGATGGCCGGACCGAGGCACGACGCTGCGATTTGTCTTCTGGAAAAAGGCATGGTGCCATGGAGGGGGTTTCTGCAGAGGTGTGTGCAGCTGGTCGAGGAGGCCGGAGATGAGGAGGCCGGCAGAAGGTGGTCGCCGGAGGGAATAGAAGGATGATGGTTGGTTCGCCGGATGAAACAGGAGGGCAGCACCTAAGATGGGTGCGACGCGGCAGAAAAAAAAAAGAGGCGCTGGACAGAGGGGGGGTTGCGCTGGGTTTTGTCGGACCAGGTGAGGGGGAAGGGGGGGCGATGCCGGCTCGGAGGAGGGTACGCCGGCATGGTGGTGCATTGCCAGACGGAGCAAGGGGCGATGGTTCAGCGGAAGATGCAGCAAGGTAGGGTTTCGGTGCAGGGGGGTCGGCGCGACGCATAGGGGTGCGACGGAGAGAGAAGGGGAGGAAAGATAGAGGGAAAAGAAAGAAAAAAAAAGAGAAGAAAAGAGGAGAAAAAAAATATGTGAAATAGAACCTAAAAATAATAATAATAAGAAAATGAAAAATAATATTATTATTATTGATAACATGTTAATAATTTTTATCATAATCATAACTTAATTAACAATTATAACCAAATTAAAATATTAATGAAAACAATAAAAAAAATACCATTCTTATTATCATTAATATATATATATATATATATTTATATATTTAATGAATCGGGAAACCGCGCAGTTACCCCACACAGCCCATAAAATTTTAATAAAAAGACGATGATGAAAATAATAATATCTTAATAAAAAAAAGTATCCTTAACAATAATAATAATAATAATAATATCTTCAAACAATATTATTATTATTATCATTAAAATAATTCCTTAAATTTTCATTACACTTCTTATTTCTATTTCATTTCCATTTTATTTAAAACTCATTATTCATTATTATTTCATTATCCGGTTATGTTTTTAACACATTTTGAAAGTCAGGCGGACCACGCGGTCTCAGAACCGTGCCCTGCCCGTGCGTCCGGTGATGCTAAACCTGAATAATAATAATATTATAATAATAATATTTTCAAATGATATTAATAATATTATTATTATCAAGACCATTCTTAATTCATCTTATTTCGCTAATTGAACATTGGCAAGGCATGCAGTGACCAGGCGGGGTCGCGCGACGACCCAAGCGAGGCCGCACGGCTTCGACCGCGGCACGCAGGATGCTGTCAAGGTCAAAACACACGTTTTTAAATAAGGACCTAGAAATTTTATGTCGGGCCTCGACCCGAACTACCCGACGCAAGGAAAAATTAATAAAATAAATAAAATAGAAATGACGGGTGTGACAACCCCTGAATGGGATTTCCAAAATAATTTATTTTATTAAAGTGTCAAACGGGCACTCACTAATTTTAAAGCAAAACCTCATTTCTCGAGAAAACCCAAAACACTTGTTCAGAAGAAATCATTTATCATTAAAACTAGAAGCACATTTGAAATTCCGTGAATTATGTTTAAAGGCCAAATGGGAATTCATTCAGTACTGGGTGTCCGCTCATCACGAAAATGATTCAAATGTTTGGTATAAAATAAACGGCCTTTTTTACACCAAATTGTCATTTAAAAAAATTAATTATCTTATATTATTTATCATTCATTAAAACTAATAAAAAATCAAGAAATTAATAAATTCTAAATTTATAGGTGAGTGCAGTGGGGGACCTACCTCAACTTGTGGCTCGGTTACGACAATGCGGTACGTCTCACACTTGCACACAATTATGCACAACTTGATATTGACCGCATTATCACGGAGAAACCCCGCTAATCCGCTGCGACCAAGTCGAACAATTTAAAACATAGAACCCTAACCAAAAATAACTTATATCATTTAAAAATCACATAAATAGATAAAAACATCGCAGTTTGATGTAAATTAATTTAAACAACCAAACATCGAAAAAACCACCTCGACGTACTTCCAAAACAGAACTTATACCACATAATTTAACATACTCAAATATTTTAAAAAGAATGGAAAAAAACTAAATTTTCACAAACTCATTATTCACAAGACATGCCAAAATAATTATCCAAGAGAAGAAATAACACTAACCTCACCCCAGTGCACAGGTGTTCTCGAACAGAGTGGTCGTGCAAAATGGGAAACAACAGGCACAATGTTGTGGTGCACTGGGAAAACCACCAAAACCTTCAACTGCGGCACGAAGACCGATACGGTTGACGACGGAGTTGGTTGGAGTAGTGGGGGACTGCGATGCGTGGCGTAATGATTGGAAGATTAAAAAGGGGTTGGACGAAGTAGTGAAGGGGAACGACGTTAGCGACATAACAAGACGCATGTGGTGGCAACTAGAAAGTGCACCAAACTAACCATTCACCAAAACACGTGAAGAATGAATAGTTTAGGTGAAATAGTTAACCGAACAAAATTACAATACCACATAATTTATTATAAAAATAAGTATACTCAAAACCCAAGATAATTAATTAATATTAAATGGAATTACGTCATAAAAGAATGGATTTTTTTTTTTTACGTTTTTCTGAAAAAAAAATTCTGAAAAACGGCCTAGGTCAAAAAAAAAATTAAAAATACGCTACAAAGGCGGCATCTGCGATGCCGCCTTTGCTCCCCCGCGCCGCCTTTGGCCCGGATTGATGACATGGCAAAGGCGGCCGGGAGGAGGCCGCCTTTCGGCTCAGGGTAAGGCGAAAGGCGGCATCGCGGAAGCCGCCTTTGGCCATACGCAGAGGCGAAAGGCGGCTTCCGCGATGCCGCCTTTGCCTGAAGTCCCTATAAAAGGGCGGCCACCCCCCCCCCCCCCATCTCCTCACTTCTTCATTGCAACTTATCTCTCCAATTTGCTCTCTCTCTCTCTAAATTTTTTTTTTGCTGTGCGAGCTTTTACGAAGCTTCATTTAGAGGTATGTTTCTTTATTTAATTTAATGTTTTTATTTAATTAATTTAATTTTGTTTAGTTTTAAATCTTTCATTTGTTAGGCAGTTTAGGTAGTTCTTAATATTTGGTTATTTAGTTTTTGTAATTAGTTATATATAGTTTTAAATAATTACTGTTAGGTAGTATAGATTAACTTAAGATTAACTTAAGATTAAGTATTTAGAAATTTTGGTAGCTTAAAGATTATGTGGTTATCTACGCAATTAAATTCCTGTCTGGATACAAACAAGTGGATGTGGCTCTGGCACAGATGTACATAGGGGTAAAACCCGAAAACACCGCTTCGAGCTAGACTCGAACGGGAACTGGTGCACGATAACGGGCCTTGCTGCATCCTGGTTTGACACTCCCGGGGAATATGCTTAAGATGATTCATATTTTCTTTATAAACTACTAAAATTTCTAAGAGAAGAAAAAGCAAATCAGTATATTTATCAATGATAAATGATAAATATAATTTTATAGAATGAAATAAGGATATAAGAATTAACGAATTAAAGTTATTATTAGTTAATTATAAAATAATAGAATAATTAATGATTAGTTGTTATTAGTTAATTTTAGAATAATTAATAAATAACATAGGATTAAAACATGAATTCATATAATGATTAGCTAACGATACTAATGATCAGTATATTTATCAATGATAAATGATAAGTATAATGTTATAGAATCAAATAAGGACATAAGAATTAACAAATTAAAGTTATTATTAGTTAATTATAGAATAATAGAATAATTAACGATTAGTTATTATTAGTTAATTTTAGAATAATTAATAAATAACATAGGATTAAAACATGAATTCATATAATGATTAGCTAACGATACTAATGAACATATAAAGTGAAATGAAGAAGAACAAACAAACTAAATAAAAAGGCGCTCTAAAATTACATTCTAATAAATATCATATGGTGAAACATCAGTAGCATAGTTTATGGTATAGAAAGGCGCAATAAAATTACATTATAATAAACATCATATCGTCAAACATAATTGTTAATATTTTGTTACACTATCATAATTTTGATGAAAGAACACATTTTTGACGTAGAGAGCCATGTATGCCTGTGTGTACTGTTATGGGGAGATTATTCAAACTGAGCAAGGAGCTTCTTACAGTACACAACCAATTACGGTGGTTAGTACAGTGGATTGTGTTACCATAAGTGACCTTCAAGAGAGAATTCATGTTTCCTTAAATTTGGGACCCGATCAAGAGATAATGTCTATGAGCTATAGACATTTGCAATTTCCAACAACAATGTGGCATATAGCTTGTCCATTGGTTGTTGATGCGCAGTGGGTCCAAGCAGTTAATTTATTTTCTCAACGGTTAGATGGTACCATGATGGAGTTATACGTTGTTGTTGCTATTGTACAACAACAACGTCCACTTGTATAAAGACGTAGAAATACAAGAGTGGTTGAAGACAGTCTACCTCATGACATTGAGCCTATTCCAAATGATGCAGCAGAAGAGGACAACCTAAATGATCTTCCGGATATACATGTCAATCCGACTTCTGATGAGGAGTTTCGTAATGATGGATCGGATGGCGACAACAGTGCTGATGAGGAGGGACCAACAAAAGATAGAGAGGAGGTTTTGAGAAATGCAGTTGTTGTACATCAACCTCGGTCAATAAATCATCCACCATTATTTTCATCTTGGTCAGAAGCAATGACACGTGTGCCTGAATTTGATAATACTGTTCTCACACCGGCAACTGAGTTCCCTGGAGTTGTACCAGATAGGTTTAGTGAGGTGGACAAAACCTTATATATTGGAAGGAATTTTCCCAGTAAAGATGCCTTAAAAAGCACGTTAAAGAGATTTCATATTGAGAGAAACTTCAACTATGTAGTTCACGAATCATGCAGTAGTAAATATGTTATACGGTGCGTGAAGTATGGGGATGATTGTAGATTTCGCTTAAGGGCTATTCCAGACATTACCTTTGGAGGTTGGAGAATCTCAAGGATTGAGGCGGCTCATAGTTGCGTTCAGCCAAGTCTCACACAAGATCATACTTCATTGGATGCAGAATTTGTGTCATCTATTGTTGTTGAGATGATTAGGACATGCCAAGATGTTCCAATATCCCTTGTGCAAGAGAGGATTCTACAGACATTCGGTTATAAGATTTCCTATAATAAGGCATGGATGGCGAAACAGAAGGCAATTGTGAAGGTATATGGTGATTGGGATGACTCATATCGAGTATTGCCGCAATTGCTAGCCATACTGAGGCATCATAACCAAGTTGTCTTCCATCTGGATACAAACGAACATGTGTCTCCTGATAATCGACTTGATCCATCTCGTGTTCAATTTCATCAGTTGTTCTGGGCATTCCTTCCTTGTATCTCTGCATTTCGTTTTTGCAAACAATTTATTCAGATTGATGGAACATTTCTGTATGGAAAATACAAGGGCGTATTGTTGATTGCGGCAACCCAATATGGAAACCGTTCACCTCTTCCGCTTGCCTTTTCCATTGTAGAGAAAGAAAACTATGAATCATGGAGTTGGTTTCTGGCATGTATCAGCAACCATTTCACCAACATTCAGGGAGTTTGTTTGATATCTGATCGTCATCGAGCAATTAATGAGGCAATCAATGCAGATCCTGATACATGGAGATACCCAAATGCACATCATCGGTTCTGCATTAGACACATTTCTAGCAATGTACATAAAAAATTCCACAACGAACCGATGAAGAAGGCAATCACGAGGCTTGGTACGTATTTTATTCATTCTGTTTTACTGTTTCAATATAAATATAAAATTAATTTATGTGAAATATCATCTACGTTTTGTAGCATATGAGTCGGACCAACGACGATTTGAAGAGCGTTTTGAACAAATTCGTCAGGCTAATCAAGAAGTTTATGATTATATGATGCGGATTCCAAAAGAGAAATGGACATTGGCATACGACGGGGGAAAGAGGTACGGACACATGACGACAAACATTGTGGAGTGCATCAATGGTATCTTCAAAGGACTTCGCAAGCTACCTATAACCGCATTAGTTCAGGAGACATTATATCGATGCGTGAAGTACTTTGTGGATAGACAAAAACTAGCATCAGACAGAATACATCAAGGGATAAGATATGGAATACACTTTCAACGAGAGATTGAAAAAAATATTGAAGAAGCTTCTGGTTATCACGTATGTCTATTTCGAAGAGAAGACTCCCGATTTGAAGTTCAAGAGCGTTCAGACCCCATCACAAATCACGTCGGTGAAAAAATGGTGGTATTACTGGAAACAAGGCAATGTCAATGTGGAAAATTTCAGGCCTTACGGTTTCCATGTACACACGTCATCGCAGCATGTGCCTCTGTGAACATCTCATGGGAAGCATATGTTGATCCAGTGTACCAGATGGATATCATTGCCAACTGTTATGCTGCACCATGGACACCTATTGGGGAGTATCGTTATTTCCCAATGCCTGAAGGCCAGCCGATAGTGATACCTGACATGAATCGGTTACGTCCTCGTGGGAGACCAAAGGCGAGTAGGATGCGTAATGAGATGGACTGGCCTCAAGAACAAGGGCAGAGTTTGCGATGCACAATATGTCATAAAGAAGTTCATAACCGGAAGCGATGCCCTAACGTTGTTGGGTCGACTTCACAGTCTCATTCATACTGATGTATTGTCTTCATTGTGACATTCCCATATTGTGAACTAAATGTTGTTATCTCTTTTTTAGAAAACTGTTCTATAACAAATTTATAGTATCATAATAATTATCATAAGATATTGAATACATACAATTAGATAAATTCTAAAAACATCATTACTAATTGACATGGTTTATCTTAATCCAATCCATAAGTAGTTAATCACAAAGCTCCCCCAAAATATGTGTAACCAAATTCAAGACTCAATATTTTAGATAACATAACTTATTTCATATTAATATTCATGCTTTCAAGAAATAACTTTGAATATGAAATAATAGAATTTATTTCAAAACTCCGAAAGCGGAACACTTAACCCATATTGAAATGTGTATGTCAGTTAACCCATTAACATGTTTTTCCGGACTTTAATATTAAAAATTTTAACCCTAAACCCTCCAACCTAAACTCCAATCTAAACATGCAGGATATTTTAGAAAACTGTTCTATAACAAATTTATAGTATCATAATAATTAGCATAAGATATTGAATACATACAATTAGATAAATTCTAAAAACATCATTACTAATTGACATGGTTTATCTTAATCCAATCCATAAGTAGTTAATCACAAAGCTCCCCCAAAATATGTGTAACCAAATTCAAGACTCAATATTTTAGATAACATAACTTATTTCATATTAATATTCATGCTTTCAAGAAATAACTTTGAATATGAAATAATAGAATTTATTTCAAAACTCCGAAAGCGGAACACTTAACCCATATTGAAATGTGTATGTCAGTTAACCCATTAATGTTATATTTACATTTTACACTTACGACTCATTTTCTTTGTTTATATGCAGATGGATGATACCATACTACTCACTCAGCAGCCTACCCATATTTCGCAGGCCGTGTTAGAGGGTCATCCAGATCGATTTGTGAAGGTGCGTCGAGCGCACCATTTTCATCACATGGAGCCTCCACATGCCATTAGACCTTACTTGCGCCGTGCTGGCTTCTATGGCCTTGCCGTATCAGATTTCACATTTTTAGATCATTACCTACTTGCTGCCCTCGTTGAGAGATGGAGACCAGAGACACACACATTCCACTTGCCTGAGGGGGAGATGACCATCACCCTCGAGGATGTCGCAGTTCTTCTCGGTCTTCCTATCCAGGGGAGACCCGTTATTGGACCCACTCGTGCAGCTTGGCCAGACCTTGCTCAACGCTTGTTAGGCGTTGATATTTTGTCCGACTGTAGGGCTACAGATGGATCGTCCATATCTATGCGTTGGTTGGAGTCGCAGATTCCACATTTACAGGATGATGATGATGAGCAGACCGTTATGCGTTACGCCCGTGCATATATCTTACGACTCATTGGTGGGACCATGTGTACTGATCACTCGGGGATGCACGTGCATATGATGTATCTACCCCTACTAGAGGACTTTGATCGGGCTGGGACGTACAGTTGGGGATCAGCCTGCTTGGCATACACGTACAGATCATTATGCAGACTATCCCATAGGGACCGTACAGGTCTTGGAGGATGCGTCATCCTTATTCAGATGTGGGCATGGGAGCGCATCCCATCATTCCGCCCTGACCTTGCTGGTCTACCGGTCGAGATGGAGGTGCTGCATGACGCTCCGCGTGGACGCTGGTATGATAAGTCATTTCTATTCGTTTTTTATTCTACTATGAGTTATTGACTATAATTTCTCATTATTTGTCATTATCGTTGTATTTTACAGGTGGTGTCAGCGACACAATTTCGACGTGGTTCCGAGACAGCATTTGGGCGTATATCGGCTACAGTTGGACTGTCTCTTACCTGATCAGGTATGTATATACAATCTATCACTGTCTAACATTTTTAATAATAACATCAATTTTGGTTTTTAGTTGGGTGTTTTTTTGACAAAATCACTTGTCATTTCAGATTTCATGGCTTCCATACTGGAGTATTATGGACCAGTTGCCAGCATACTGCACTGTTGGTCTTGAGGATGCTATGGCTGTAGTGCCCCTCATTCACTTTCATATTATTGAGTGGCAGCAGCCTGACAGGGTCATGCGCCAATTTTTTCGTACTCAGCCGATTCCATTACCATCTAGACAGACAGACAAGCTTCATGGGATGAAGCTGACAGGGAGGCAAGATGATGACTGGTCCCAAGTACATGCGAGTTTTATCGACTGCTAGCACAGACGTGCAGAGTTACGTATTCAAGGTGTTCCTACAAATCGATTCTCTCTTTCAGAGCAGGTTGACTATGCGCCCTGGTATAGACTAAAATCTATACTGTATCTTACCCAAGCTGGCATAGAGATGCAGAGGATGGTAAGTTAATAAATTCCTATTACTTTGTTTATTGAATTATTTTCTAATTCCATTTGAATCTATTTACAGGGAAGTCACACAGAGCAGCTTGTTCGCATGAGCGATGAAGAGGAGGAGGGGGTCTTTAACCGGGCAGCCGTCCATGCTACAGCGCTGGAGGCGAGGGCATCTTTTCATGCGCTTTTCGAGAGAATCTTCACGCGTCTGGCTCGGAGACAGCAGGTTCCTGCCCCAGAGGAACATCCTCCAGCTGCTGCTGGTGCTGAGGAGCCACGACCACGGCGATGTAGACAACGTCGTGCTGCACGTGAGGCATCGCCTGTTCCACAGGCAGAGGTCGGGCCTCTAGTAGTCCAGGATCAGCCTATTCAGGATGTGCCTCAGGTGGCAAGGGATCCGTCTTTCTTGACAGGATATCCGCAGTTCTCTCCATCTTGGGTTCCAGATCCTTCCCAGCCTTGGATTCTAGAGCCGTCATCGTCTTGGGGTATAGCTCCATCACAGGCTTCGTTCCCCTCTGCGATGGAGGCAGGTCCTTCTACCACCCTAGTGGGAGAAGGATCTGAATGGCAGTACGAGATGCAGTTGACAGCTCCTCCAACTGACACACAGATGGAGGATGCGACAGTCGACGTTTCAGTGCCCGAGGATCAGCCTTCTCCAGGTCATCAGACTCCACTGCGCACTCGACGCGGACGTCCTATTCGCAGACCACCATGTGGGACGGAATCTCCTCGCCACAGACATATGCATTGATTGTACATTATTGTTTACATGTTTTATGTGTACTGAAATCAAAATACTATTTTTACTTGTTGGTCAGAGTGGAATCTCAGGAGGGGGTAAATTAGGTTTTATTTATATATATTTATATAACCATACGATCATAATAATAAAACCTTAATAATTACTAATTACCTAATTACAGATTATATAATTAATAATTCTATTACTAATTAACTATTTAATTAGTATATAATTAATATTTATATTACGAAATAACTAATTAATTAGTATATAATTTGTAATTTGGTAATTAGTGTTTATTAATCGTTAATTATATAATAACTAATTAGTTAATTAGTAATAAAATTATCAATTATATAATACTTAATTATTACATATATAATAAATACTTAGTTAATTAGAAATATAATTAATAATTATAACTAATTAATTAGTAATTAGTAATTATTAATTAGTTAACCAGTAATATAAATATTTATTATAATTATTCATTATAAGAGGGTTTGCCCTGAAAATCATTCTGCATTTTCGATGTGGAATTCAGGTTCTATCTTTACTGTGCAGTAGATTCTGCATTTCCGATGTGGGCTTCTGTTTCAAGTACGTCACTTTGAAATACAATAAAAGATAAACTATAAGACCAACATAAATGAAACTTAAAACATGGATTAAACATATAAAAAATAGTTTAAAACAAAAGCAATTTACAAAAAAATGTTAATGAAAAATAAATTATAAGCTTTCAAAACCGCCTACTTGAAACTTAAAAATGTTTCAAGTACGTGACTTTGAAAGACTGTAAAATATAAACTATAAAACGAATATAATTGAAACTTTAAACATTGATTAAACATATAATAAATAGTTGAAAACAAAAGAAATTTCCAAAAAAAAGTTGATGAAAAGTAATTTATAAACTTTCAAAACCGCATACTTGAAACTTAAAATTTTTCAAGTACGTCACTTTGAAATACAATAAAAGATAAACTATAAGACCAACATAAATGAAACTTAAAACATGGATTAAACATATAAAAAATAGTTTAAAACAAAAGCAATTTACAAAAAAATGTTAATGAAAAATAATTTATAAGCTTTCAAAACCGTCTACTTGAAACTTAAAAATGTTTCAAGTACGTGACTTTGAAAGACTGTAAAATATAAACTATAAAACGAATATAATTGAAACTTTAAACATTGATTAAACATATAATAAATAGTTGAAAACAAAAGAAATTTCCAAAAAAAAGTTGATGAAAAGAAATTTATAAGCTTTCAAAACCGCATACTTGAAACTTAAAATTTTTCAAGTACGTGACTTTGAAAGACCATAAAACATAAAATAGAAGACCAATATAAATGAAACTTAAAACATGGATTAAACATATAAAAAATAGTTTAAAACAAAAGCAATTTACAAAAAAATGTTAATGAAAAATAATTTATAAGCTTTCAAAACCGCCTACTTGAAACTTAAAATTGTTTCAAGTACGTGACTTTGAAAGATTATAATTATATTACTAATTAACTAATTAATTATTATATAATTAATAGTTATATTAATAATTAACTAATTATTTATTATATAAGTAATAATTAATGAGTAAGAATTAATAATTAATAATTTAATAAATAGCTATAATTAATATTTATATTACTAATTTACTAATTAATAATTACTAATTACTTATTAATAATTATTAATTACTAATTACTAATTATAATGAATAATTATAATAAATATTTATATTACTAATTAGCTAATTAATAATTAATAATTACTAATTAATTAGTTATAATTATTAATTGTATTTCTAATTAACTAAATATTTATTATATATGTAATAATTATATTAATAATTAATTATTATATAATTAATGATAATATTACTAATTAACTAATTAATTATGACATATTTAATTATTAATAATTACTAATTAATAATTAAAAATTATAATGAATAAATGTAATTAAAAATTATAATGAATAAATGTAATTAAAAAATAAAAATATATATTTTTAAGAGAAAGGCGGCATCCGCGATGCCGCCTTTCACCCGCAGCGCAAAGGCGGCATCGCAGATGCCGCCTTGCCCCGAAATGCAAAGGCGGCATCCCGGATGCCGCCTTTGAGGTGCAGTTTTAAAATTTGTTTTGCCTGAAGCGTTTTCTGGAAAAAAAAATTTTTAAAAACGTAAACAAAAAAAAAATCCTAAAAGAATCCAATACCTCTAAATTTAATGGTGTAGAGGTCGATGTGGGGGTGCACTCAATCAGCAGAGTCGCGCGACAGTCAAAAGGGGGTGGCGTGCAACTAGATGGTGCTGCAAAGGGTAGGGGTGCATTGGGAGGTGGGGTCATGCACGCCAGACAGCGATAAGGGGAGATTGTTGCGCCAGTTGAAGGGTTTGATGTGGCTCCATAGGGGGTGCATCGGTGGAGGGGCTTGCTGATGGAATCCGATCAAGGAAAGAAAGAGGGAGAGCTATTGGGGCGCAAGGTTGGAGGAGGCCGCATAGGTCGGGGGGTTCTCCGTTAGCAGGGTCGGCCAGATGAAAGGAAGTGCATAGCTGATGGATGGAGAGGGAAAGAGGGGGAGGTCACCATGTAGGTGGAGGATCAATGTGGCACCGGGGCGCTATGAGGGTGGAGGTGTGTCTGGGTTTAGTGCTGCAGCCAAAGGTGAGAAGCACCGGGTATACTCTCGAGCAAGACAGCGGGAGCCAGGGATGTAGGGAGCAGCGGCCTGGTGGAGGGGTGCTGCAACAGGGGAGCTGGGGAAAAACTACTTTGAGGGGGGAGGAGCATTGGCCTATGTTAGGGGATCGGGATGCAGCCTGGGTGTCTGCTACAGGGAGCCGACATGAGGTAGGCAGAGCCGAATGGTAGCGCATGTCATCATGGCGGAGGCATAGCGGGGGTGGGGGAGCTGAAGCACGCAGGGGGTTCGTCGGGCAGAGCAGGGTGCAGGGGAGTTGATGTGGTGGCTCACAGGGTAGTACAGCAGGTGTGGGAGGCCAGTATAAGATCACGGGAGGCTGCTACGGCGCTGGGGGGCACAGGTGGAGCAGAGGGTGCCTTTGCAACATGGATGAGAGAGAGTGTTGAGGAAGCTAGTGGCTAGCGGCACACTGGGAATTGGGAGCCGTGGGAAGGGAGGTTCCGAAGGAGGAGGAGCAGGAAGCCAGGAACTACCAAGGAGAAGTGAATACAAGTGGGGCGCTGCTCACGATGGGGAAAGGAAAACCCAGGGGTGGCGGCGCTTCCTGGACCATACGAGAGGAGGAAACAAAAACAGGGATGCCTCTAGGGTTGGAGAGAAATAAAATATATATATATATATAATTAATAATAACCATAATGGTAATAAATAAAAAATAATTATATTAATAATACTAATAATAATAATTACCTTAAGAATAAGATAAAAATAATAAATGAATTCATATAATTTTTAATAATAATAAAATTAACAAAAGGCCATGAAATTGCATGGGTGAAGCCGCGCGGCGTCATGCTTTGCCCGTGCGTCGAGCGAAGTCATACCCAAAATGAACACTTTTTAATGAAAACTTGATGACTTTGTCCGGGACTCACCTAAGACTCTAGGAAATAATATTTGAATGGATAAAAATAATTAAATAAATCAAATGCATAGGTTGGGGTGTGACAATTCTCCCCACCATAACGCATCCCGACATAGGGAAGCCACAACAAGACCTAGACCCATGATGAAACTCTTTAAGTGTCCCTCACCCCCAAAAGTTTATGCGCCTCCAGTTGATTGATCCAAACAGACACTAAAAAACCCTTACACAACTCATCCTTAAAACAAGATCACCTTAATCGTCACCAAGCAGAACCCAAACCATATGTTTCAACCAAGGAATGAATGAACTTAAATCACCTCTGAGACTTATCTCTATAATCTACATCCAACGAAACTGTTGGGTGTACTCCAATCTCAACGTTTACTTGAGAGGAAGAACTCAAGTTTAGGTGGTTATGCACGAGACCACCTGTCACCAAACGATACATGAAAAGAATCTCTGGCACGGACACGGGGAGGCCCGAACGGACTCCCCTCCCTAAGGATCGGGCTAACACTATTTTTATTTTGGTGTAACTCTGCAAGACCCACTGTGGGTCTCCACACCATAAGAACTGATGATATTAAATGAACTTAAAACCTTTCCACATGGACTAGATACCCCCACCATGATGGGGGAGATGGGAAGGGCCTGACTGATAGAGAATCAAAAATATTTTCGTCTCCCCGTCAACAATGTCTCACCCTTAAAAAACACAAACCATGCCATGCTAAGGATGAAGATTAACCCAAGCCCCTTCTTCACTGCTGGGTTCCTCCTGACTACGCGCTAGCTTCACTCCGAGGCCTATGGCTGGAGCACCGATGATTGAAGCATCTCCTGCCTTGCTGTCAGGGTTCATAAATTTCTGAACATAACACACAAATCATAATTTTACCAAGCACACTTCCTTTTAAAAAATGGTTTCAAAGAGGTTCAACCACAACCATTCTTACTACTAAAAGAAAAGAAACATCGCAATATTCCCCAAGAGACAACCACTACATCCAGGTTACACTACAAGTATTAAACCTCAAACTGATCCCCAAACATCGCCCTACTCCTACTGACGGGATGAGGTTACCTTCATCGAGCTAGTTCTAGCTTTAGCGCACTTCTTGGAAATACCACGGAAGAATCACTGCAAGTGACCCAGACATCCATAGGTGTGGTCAGGTCTCGGAGCAATCGGGCACGTTGGCCTCTTGTGACCCTTCCTACCACACTGGTGACAGATCACGACATTGTGCTGTGAAGAAGATGATTAAAGGTCTAAAAGCCTATTAATTCCTCTACTGGCCCTACCAGCATCAGGTCTCTTCTCATTCTTCTTATCACCATCCTCCGCACTGTTACCCAAAGTTGGAGGATTCGCCACCTCAAGTCCTCCTGCTAACCTAGATTCAGCCAAAAAGGCTTGACCCACAACATCCGAGAAGGTGTTTAGGTTGAGCTCTTCCACTTTTGATCGCAGCTCAGGTCGGAGTCCAAACTCAAATTGTCGATCCTTCCCGAGATCATTCGCTACAAACCACTGATCATACGGAACTAGATCTATGAAACGTCGATATAATTCCAGTACCGATTCAATGCCCTACTGAAGACAACATAACTCCATCCTCTTCCTCAGCTTCATCAACTCAATGAAGTGTTGTTGGATGAACTATGACTTGAAAATCTCCCATGTTAGATCTTCCCGAGGTTTATTCTAAGACACAGAATTCCACCATTTCCAAGTTGGGCCTTCAAGCGTAATGGTAGCCAACTTCACCTTTAATGACTCAGGCAGCCCAATGAAACTGAACATCCTCTCAATCTTCTACAAATAATCCCCTGCCTCAAGAGGCTATGCTTTCCCATAAAAGAGAGGAGGGTTCAACATCCGGAACTCCAGAACATAGTCTATGGGCTGATCAACTAGAGGATTCACTAGAGGCGCACCACACGAAGCTGCACCATGGGCATCCATCAAACATTCGTGGGGGTGAACACTAAGGAACAAGGAAAAAAATAACATAATCAAAACATGGTCATTTCCATTTCAAATTCAACTTTTCACAATTTCCAAAATAAAACTTCACAAAACAATTCTTAAAAGTAAAGAAGACCCAGACAAACTACAAGGATAAACTACTGCTGATTGGCTATTCAGAAATATGGTTGGCATCCATACGCCAGTCACGCCGCCGTCAAAGGGAGCACACTAGGGTAATGTCTCCAGCTCCACATGAATTGCCAAACCATGTCAGCTCATAGAGGTCACTTTCCTGGCTCCCATTTCATTTACAAAAATAAAAAAATTCACAACAATCAAAGGACACCAACAACCAGAACATCCCATGGTAACCCAAGGATTAGAATGAGAAAGGGTTCATGAATTCCTTCTCGTTCGTACGTCCCGAGTCCCAAAAATTACACTCCTTCTACCATGACAACCACAAATAAACATGGGTGCTCTGAAATCCAAGCTCTTCTCAAGATACGACCACCTTTGATACCATTTTTGTCATGAACCAACCTGGGTTGACTCTGAACCAGTCACCCAAACCGACTCACGACAAGGCCCGAGAGACGTTCTCGATCCTCCCGGGCTGGTGACAAGTGCCCAAGCATCACCGAAGTACAAATGGGAATGATTTTGCCCAATGAAAATAAATAAAGAAGTGGAAAGAGACAAAAGAGAACAACACCAAGTAAATAAACACGAAAAGAAGGAACGACCAACAACAACAACTAACCTGACCACGACCAAAACTCCTCACAACTCCGAGAGTCGTTCACCAGTCCCCAACCAAATCTTACCCACAAAGAGAGAGCTCAAGTCAACCTGCAACATAAACTAAAAACAAGAAAACACTATAGGCGTGAGTATTAAAACCATGTAGGTAGGCCCGACTAATTCTATTCCCAATTCACATACCATTAAATAAAGAATTTATCAATTATAGGTTTGAACTAAATTATATAAAATATTGGTTTACACACACACTTTCATTTTAAAAACAAGTAACAGTCCATTTCCCTTTTTAATATAAAACAAGTTTACTGTTTGAAAGAAATAGATGCATTGAATTTTAAAACCCTTTTCCGAACCATTTAGAAATCCAAATTTCAGTTGTTGGTCAAATGGAAAACCAGAGACAACACACAACACACACTAAGGGCAATGGAAAAATGTCACACATGGCCAACAACTGAACTAGAAATCTTAATCATCCACCACATACAAATAATCACTAAACGATACATGGGTTGAACCTAGGAGATCGTGAACAATCTAGAACATACCATACATGTCACTCATCCCAAAAGCATGCTCTTACTCCATGACTTCATAATGCCTTAACGCCCGGTATATCCCTACATGGCATAACCGAGGGGCCCAATCCGCATAGCAGTAATAACTCAATATTCCCCTCCTATGGGGCCACTAGCCAGTGCATAATCTAAACTAGTGCGGCAATCTTTCTCATAAGACTCACTCACTATTCCAGGTTCCCATGTCAATACAACCAATAAAAAGGGGTGCGTCCAAAATGTAAATCAATTAGTCACGATGCACAGACATCACATACAACTCATGCAATCAACGCACACCAAAGATCACCCCTGAATGGGATTTCCAAAATAATTTATTTTATTAAAGTTCCAAACGAGCCTTCACCAATTTTAAAGCAAAACCTCATTTCTCGAGAAAACCCAAAACACTTATTCAGAAGAAATCATTTATCTTTAAAAATAGAAGAACATTTGAAATTCCATGAATTGTGTTTAAAGGCCAAATAGGCATTCCTTCAATACAGGGTGTCCACTTGTTAAGAAAATGTTTCAAGTGTTCGGTATAAAATAAACTTCTCTTTTCACACCAAATAATCATTTAAAAAAATTAATTATCTTATATTGTTTCTCTTTCCTTAAAACTAATAAAACATTAGTATATATTAAAAAATCATTTAATGTGCTTACAAGGTGGAAATAGAGATTATAGTTTCCCAAAATTATCCTGATTTTTATAGGAAATGAAATATGTAATTAAAAGGTAAATCTAATAAAATACGTTGAGAGATGAATATGAGTCTTTTTTTAGGAATGAAAAGTATAGTAAAACATTGAGGATATTTTTTAAAGGGTAATGCTAAAAGAATTACATTTTGAAAGGATGGTTATCATGTAATAGAATAATTAATTACTAGGAAATTTTTTTCCAATGATACAAGTGAATATAATTCCCTAAAGTGTAAACCATAAGAACTCTAGTATTTCAAATTCAAGGATTACTAGTAATATGCAAACCAATTCTCAAATATTAGGGATAATGATAGAATATTTATGTCATAACCCTTTTAATCCCATAGATAAAAATAAATATCATGCAATAATTATTTTTGATGTGTGGTATAATGATTAAGTGGTGATAGGTACACTTCCCATCCACTATAAAACTATTGATGTATTATTTGATTTTAGTTATACAAAAGCAGTTATATTAGAATAATTTACTAAATGTATCATATTACCAAATCAAAAATTAGATGTTGAATTACTAGTAAAAAATCATAATGGTATAATTATAGCATCACATGTATATGATTCTTCTTTGATCTATTTTTTAGGAAATTGTCTTCTTATATATATATTTTTCGCCATCAAATTGAATTTAATGGGATTTTTTTATAGATTGTTTAAAGATCCTGAACCTAGTAGCTTAGAGCTGGTAAAATATATTAATACATTATCCTAGGTACATGATATTAATCCAAATGGATTTATCAATTTAATAGTTTTCGAAGCCATATTACATATAGAAATTTTACATTACATATTGAAAGGGAAAACAACAAAGAAAATCCATTGGAAACCCCCATAAACTCTGACATTATGCAAAAATGTCATTAAAAATATAAATCATATAATCCTAGGATAAAATAAAACATAATAATGGTGAGAGATAATATTCTCTGTAAGGTTATGAAATACTACGGAAGATATCATAAGAAAAAAACTCTTAGTGAATATCTAAAAACATGTGTCATTAAAAAAATTGAGTATAAAATTGAAGGAATAAAAGATGACAAAATCATCCCATAATAAAATATAACAATGGATATTACACAACCTGAATAATCACATGGAATATTAATTAATAGTTTTAGAATGATGGAATTCATAATGTTAGACATCATAAACATATCATCAAGGCCTCAACCAAGAAACCATACATAATGGGAAAAAATCTGTCTAGAATGTCTCATGAGACCTACCAATTCATGGAGGGGATATACTAGACACCATCCAATATTTACTAAGTCAAATTAATTCTTTATATGAATGGAATTAAACCTAAACAACATATACATATGAAATATAAATATCATTACCCAATCTTTAAACATAATCACTAACCATTCTTGAGTAGTATTCTGAATGGGATCATTATGTCACATCCACAATCAAACTGATCATAAACCATTTAATAAAATAAGTTATTTGAAAAAAAGGGATCAATCTCTTTTTTGTTTAAAATTTTATAATTTTTTTTAAATAAATGAAAATACATTAATAAAATCATTGATAAATTCTTGAGAGAAATACCCAATTAACTTTTCAAAGAAGAGTTCTTTTTCAAAATTCATTTATATTTTTCATAATTTCATGTATAAAACCCAAAATGACAAAATATAGTTTTTTTTTGTGTCAGAATAAGTGAATTGTGAAAAATAATGGAGTATTAAAACATATTATTTGTGGAACATGAAAATGGATATGAAATAGATAAGTTCACTTTAATCAAGTTTACTTTTCCAGTATAATTGAGTAATGAACCTTCTGAACATGTATTTCCTATAAAACAAAGATGAATTTATTTGTATATATGTGTTAGGAACATATAAAAATAACATATAATAAGTAAAAAAAGAATAAATCATTATATTGTGGTGAATACAGTGAATGATAAACCTGAATGAAAAAATGATTGTTCATGTAGAATCCCTTAACATTTGTATGAATATGTTCTACACTTGACCATAATGTCATAGATAAACAAATTAAGTCCATTAATTAGTTATTTTATATTATTATATACATGTAATTTATAAATTTTAAGTTTCATTTTTTGTACATATTGATGACTTATTGGGTTAAATTTCATTATTCGAGAGTATTCATTTTCTGGGTTTTCATGATTGTTTCGATGGTTTATAAGTAATGTATATCATGTAAAATGGGAATAACTATCCAAATATTTAATTATTTGTAAATAATGAATATATATAAGTGTAATTTTTTTTAATTTTTTTCCATTTATATGAGTATGAATCATTATATTACATGTTAATGATATTCATTATGATTATTTTAAGCGGTTTTAAATCACAATGAACCTATTTTTTTATCATTTAGTATTATATAAATATGTTACATCTAGAATATAAAAAGAGTTTTAGTATCAATTTTAAAATCTTGTTTGATCATTAAAATGGATTTATTAATATACGTGAAGATGGTGAATGAAAATAAAAACATTTCCTCCTTGAAGCCTATGAAACAACACCTCACATACAAGGTTTCCATTTTTAGAATAAAATGGAGAAGAGAAGGGACATGATGATAGATTATTCCATTATAATAATAGAATTATTTTATATATAAGGTAATAGAATTATCATTCTATTTGGATGATTTTAGTTGAAGATAGAATCATAATAAAATTAATTTGAGAAGACATTTAAAGGAAATGGAAAAGGATTTTACCTCTTGAAATCTCCTCATTGAGAATCTCCTCAGGGAAATGGTTTTTATATTTTTATGAGACCAAGAGATAATAGATGTTGGGTTGCACATTAGAAGAGGATTGGGTATAGAATATACAATGGTAAAATATTAGAATATATGAGGAGAAGGGGGTATTTATAATGGAGGAGATTAGTGTTTTGGGAATATGTTATCCATTTGTATATTATTTTTGATCAATACTATGGATTTTTGGATAACTATCATAATATTTATTAAAATAATGATTTAGATTTAGATTTTAGGGATTTAAATTATCCATTCATCACCTATGACTTGATAATTTATGCATCATGCATTTATCGTAAATTGTAACATTTTACTATTCAAAAATATATGGTATTTTAAGAAAATCCTAACAATTAACCTAAACCTTTATTCGACATGAAAAATTCAATAATGAACTCCATTTTATGAAAATAATTTTATAAATATTATAAATTTAATTCTTAATTAAAATCATCATTTAATTGAAAAATTATGTTTTGAGAATTATAAATGATTATATAACCATATTAAAAATTAACTAATGTCTCATTAAATTATCCTAAAATCATAATACAAGAAAATATTTATTTATGAATACAATTTATGAAATTTAATTTAATTTTACATCATGTTATTATTTGTGAATTTGTAATTAAATATTTATCACTCGTAAAAATAACAACACTTAATTATTAATTTTTAAAATATTTATTTACATATACAATGATATATTTATATCATACATTTTTTATAAGAATAATATATTTTATTTATTATTTCAAGGGAGAGGTTACTATTAATTTAACTTATTTACAATTTATAATGGTTATATATCATTCCTAATCCCTAGTTACTATTTCATCAGTATAGGTTAACTAACTTCTAGAAATACCTGTTATTTCATTCATTCTACATTTATACAATTTTTATTGTGGTCTAAATGAGTTTTTATGTGATCTATGCTATGTTAAATAAAAATTATAAGGGAAATATAATTGATATAATTCTAGGTCATTACATTCTCCCATCCAACAATAATGTTATCCTCCAAATATGTAGAATGTCACTGTATAAAATGATTTGAGTAGTTCTTTATCATAAGATCCTTAGGATCCCACATCTCCTCTTCTATTTTCTGGTTTTTTTCAATTATAATTACTAGTTGAGTTATATGATTCCTAAAAACATATTATTTAGTGTCAAGAATCAGTATAATCACTTTATGGTAAGATAAATCCTGATCCAAATATATACATTCAAATGTGATGAAATTTTTATAGTCTAACATATACATTCTTAACAAAGATATATGGTACACATTGTTTAATTTCTAAAGGATAGGTGGCCTCTCCCATCTATAATCCAAAACTCGAACTCTCTATATTTTTTCAAAATAACTAAATCCTTCCTTCAATTATTGGCCTAGATCATTTTTCTACTCTAATATTCTTTGATATTATTTGAATAGTCTATAAATTTTACATTGTTTCCTCAACATTCTCTGGGCTAATAAGATACCTTTCACCAACTTCATACCAACATATTTTCTTATGACAACACTTTCCATATCATTCTTCATATGGTGCGATTTGGAAACTATAATTGAAAATATTATTTTTGGGAAAATAAAAAAAGGTAAATACTGATCCCACATACCTTGAAAGTTACATCGAAAAGATCTCAACATGTATTCTTATGTTTGGATCATCTATTCTGACTACATATTAGATTTATATTTATAATAAGTACTCAAATGTAGCTCAGTACCTAATAAAATATGGACAATTTTCTAGATTTTTTATGTAAATCATAGTGAACAATAAAACACAATAGAAAAATTTACTATATGAAGTCTTATAACTTACTTAATATAGAATCATGTAAGGCACTATAGAGTCAAATCATCCCTCATAGAGATGAAATTTGTTGATTTGGTTGGGTTTGAACGATTATCCATATTTCACCATTTATTCTAAGATTTATTGGTAATATAGTGACAAAATCTATTGTTATTTCGTCCAATTTAAGTGCAGGAATAAGTTGAGGATGAATGAATCTTCTTGGTTGTTATTTTTGAGACATCACTTGTTGACAAAATAAACATCCTGAAACATAATTAACAATATCGCACTTCATGTTATCCCATAATAAATGTCCCTTAAAATCTCAAACATATCTAAGTGCTACCAAGGTGTAGAGAGAAATTAAATATAGGGAGTCATTTAATAACTCTCATTTTTAATTGGAAATATAGTGAAAACATAGCCTCCTAACAAATTTCATAATTCCAACCCCATACACGTAGTCTCCCTTCTTCCCATAATTTTCAGGTTTAATTTTCTTTTGAATATTTTCATAATCATACTGAAAAATTTTATTCTTTGACAATAAATACTATTGGGATTACAATTGAAAAATTAATGAAGGTTCATGTTCCATGATAATTTATATATTCATCTTTTCTAGATCCATATAGATAGGGTCCTTATCAATCCTTATTTTGTTTAGAACTCCATGATCCTTCCTACTGAATGCATCTGCTACATTATTCCCCATCCCTAGGTGGTAGTGAATTGATAAATAATAATCATTTAGTAGTTAAATCCATCACACCTACCTCAGGTGGAGTTATTTATGTGATAAGATAGATTTCATGATCTTATAACTGGTATAAATCTCATATATATCCTTGTAAGGATAGTTTCTCCACATATTCAGATAATTGATTATATATACAAACTCAAGAACATGAGTTGGATAGTTCTATTCGTAAATTTATAACTCCCTTTATGCATAGGAAATCACTCAATCATTCTTCATCATGAAACAACCAATTAATTTATTTTGTGCATCACTAAAATTCACTAATACCTTATTTCCAAAATATTGGGTTATGATCAGATCATTCACTAGTTTACTATTTAATTCATAAAAAAAATTTACATTCATTGGTAAAAACGAACAAATTCCCTTTATAAGTAATCTTTTTTAATGGGTTAGCTGATTGAGAAAATTTATATATTGAATAAAAATAATATCTATCTAAACTAATGAAATAATGATCCTTTATTATGTTTGTTGGTGTTGGTCATTCCTAAAATTCCTTTATCATTGTAGGGACAACTAAAATCCCATCCTTATAGACAAAATAGCCGAGAAAATAAAATTTTTGAAATTGAAATTCACATTTTATAAACATCCAATATAATTCACATCATATAAGAGTCTATTGAAAAATACCCCATTGAATCTCATAGTATTCATAGCTTTTGGAGTGTTCTAAGATATCATCAATAAATACCGCAATAAAGTAATCAATAAATTCTTTGAAATATCTGTTCATTAGAACCATGAAAACAGAGGGTGAATTAGTCATTAATAATAACATTACTTTAAACTCCTAATGTCCATATGAGGAACAAAATTTTTTCTTTGGAATATCTTCCTTCCTCACACCCAAGTGATGATATCCATATAGAAGGTTAATCTTTGAATAATGTTGAGCTCCATAAGGTTGACCAAATAACTCATCAATGTAAGGTAATGGATACTGGTTATTTATTTGAATTGAACTAATTTATCTATAATCAATGCATAGCCTAATGGATCCATAATTCCTATTAAAAAATAAAATAGGAGATCCACATGGGTAAACCCTAGTGTGAATAAATCACCTTTATCTAAATTCCTCTAGTTTTTTCTTTTACTCCATTAATACCACAGTAGAAATTCTACTAGGATTTTTTGATATAGGTCTTGCACCAAGAATTAAATCAATAGAGAACTCATCTTCTTTCTATTAAGGATGTATAGGTAAATCCTCTAGAAATACATAAATATATTCTAACACAACAGCTATGGGCTGTGGATCAAGATATTTATCAAATTAAGTGGTTTCTTCTCTAAATATAAGGGACTTTATATCTTCCTCAATAGTCATAATTTCCTTCTTCATTCAATTGATTCTCTCATCATATTTTGAAATCCAATATATACCAAGGATTATGTCAAATTAAATCATATGTATGATGACAAAGTATGAAAATAAAGCATATTTATGAGTCATAGATTGTAACAACATGGATTTTAAATGTAATTTTTTTAATTATTTTTGGAATATTACAAGTCTGAGAAAATTGATGGCGTGTGATTCTGAGGCTCGGTGTGCTTGGAATGAATATATGATCTTTTTTTCTGGTACATTTAGTAAATGCACAAGCATCATTTGGTAACTTCTGAACCTGTGCTTGGAATTGAAATATGATGACATTGTCAAACTCACAATGCTGATTTTCACTTAAGGACACCTTCACCTTGACAACAGTTCGTCGAGGGTGCAAGCCAGTTTTCTGTATTTTCATGGGTGGTTAAAAGAATAAAAATAAAATAAAAAACTTTTATTTTTTTCATTAAACCTCATTTTTTAATTTTTAGAGGTGGAGAACACCCAAGATTGAACCCTCCACATTAAATATGAGTTATACCTTGGGATTCTCCCAATTTAAGGAGACAACATAATGTATTTAACATGCCAACATTAGTTAAATTAATAATATTAACTCAATTAAAGATGGCTCCTCACTTCTTTGATGGGAATCATTGGCAAAGGAGATCATGGTAGAAACATTGGAGAAATATTCACCAATGAAGAATAACACTTCAGATCAAGAACGTTGACTTTGTAGCATTATTCGGAAGTGAGTTACAAGTAAGACGAATGCCGACAACCCCTTCATCGACACCATCTCTTTCCTTATGAAACCTCTAATGAACGTCAAGGTAGGTGTTATAATTTGAAGTATGATTCAATTTTTTTGTTGATTCTAAATATTATTGATTCACAATGACAATGGGAAAAAACATGTCCAGTGTTCCACACTTATACCTCGACCCTTTTCGTTCATTCTTCACATGTTCTTTGCGCGTTCATCGACGCCAAAGAATTAAGTGTGCTGAAAACAAAATTTCTCATTGAGCATGACATATGGATGCCGATACCACGACACGAGGATCGTGAATATGTGAAAATATTAATTTTTGGTCTTGGAATGAAGCATCGATGCATGTTAAAGAAAGTGGTGGCCGACATCCGGACGACAGTGTAGAAGGAGGGTGGCGCGCGTATGCACTGCCGAAAGAGGAGGTCACGGTCCATCATCCATGAAAGAGCTAGGTGGAAGCCAGAACCTTGGTTGGCAACATAGTGAAGTGGTGGCAGGTGTCTGTGCCGACAGAGCAGGAGGTCGTGGCGGAGGCCGAAATGTGGTCAGAACCCAGCCGCAAGTAGGTGGTCAGCGGTGCTGCCGCACTGCAGGAAAGAGGATCAGCCAGTCGTGATGCACTGAGAGGGTCCACTGAGCAGTCCCACGTGGAATTAGGTCAAATAGTTTGATGGACCATTCAGGAATACAGGGGGGGGCCTCCCTCAAGTGTGGATAGTTTGGGCCTTGCCATGGTGGACCACACCCAGCCGGGCGGACTGCACCTAGCAGGGCAAGCTACACCGCGGGCCGCCCCCACAGGCCGCGTCAAGCAGGCTGCACCCAGCAGGTTGTGTCGGACCATGTCTAGTGGGTTGGTCCCATTGTAGCGCAAGCCTACCAGTCCAGACTCAGACTGGGTCGAGTCGACCGAAACCAGGTCGGGTCGTGCTGGGACGGACCAGACCTAGGCCCATCGAGACCAAGATACACCTTTGGGGCCTTGTCATATGAACCGTGAATCTGTTTGATGAAATATCTATGGAATAAGAATCCTTGGATCAAAATGGTCCTTTTGGTATACTCTACTTGAGTTTTGGATATTATGGGAGTTCGTCTAGGGTGGATAAATCCCTAAATCCAACCGGGCCCTCGGAGTGGAGACCCTTATAACATACAGATCGGGCGTCCAATTAATGCATCGTCTGTTGCATTGGATCTATTATGACATGATTAAACATTGGGATACTTCTTCATGGAGCTTTGTGTTAGTTGAGGTATGACTAATGGATTGAGGATTAGTGCTCCCAAACGTGCTATTTTGGGGAATCCAATGGCAGGCAGTGAGCCGGAGGTTTGAGACAGATAATACAGAGGTTAGTACCGAGCGATTTTGTGTGGGTAAACACTGATCATGTGTGGTCTGATCCTATGTGGGTCAACAATCAGTGATCCTATATGGGTCAGGTCATACCGATCCTGTGTGGGTCAGATTCTTTGTGGGTCATTGCGGGGGATAGTACCTATCGATCCTTAGTGGGTCAGACTCTGTATAATTAGCAGCACTACCTCTTGATAGAATAATATGGTCTTACTTGGATACTGATCATCAGCACTTATATATTTCACTTATACCTAGTTTTATATGATTCTTCTACTTTTTTTGGGTTACCATTGCAAATCATGATAACATAGGTATATGTATGGGAATATACCTATTAGTTTTGATGACAATTGCATCGTGCTTTATGGTTTATCCTTTGTGGAACTCTAGAAGACCTACGAGGGTCTTAGGGTCTTTACCAAGTATCGTTATACACACCCCTACACGGGCTATTCTTATGACATGCAGTTTCTTGTGTAGACAATAGACATCACTGATCAAGGTTGAGGATAACAGACTGGAGGCTGATTGGAGGAGAATATTAGATGAGACGATCAACAGGGACGACTGTTGGAGAGTTGTGCGTAATCTTTAGGTATGGTCCTAGGTGGGTGTTCACATGAGCTGTTCTTTTTCAGTTTTACTTGTATTTTCCAATTGGTATTGTATTCTGGCCCCTTTACATTCTGTACACAGCCTGTTTACATTATAGATTACCATGTGCTTGTATCTTGTTGTGTGCTGGGTTTGGGTGAGTTTACAGTTTTAGAGGTAATGAGTACCTAGTTTTTAGGATAGGCCTTTTTGTTGTTAGTCTCCAGCCCCTGACCTATAGAAGGTGGGATGGGCGTAGTACCAACACCATCCCCAGGGGAAGATTCATGAAAATTTTGTATCCGAGGAGTTTGGTTCTACCGATGAACTAGGACTCTGGTCTTTTATGTGTGGCAATAGTGTCATGTGTAATGAGTGTGTTTTTTAGTTTGTGGAATCAACTGTTGTTGCGGCGGCTGACCTATCCATTCACTAGGACCCTGACCTCTAATATCCTACTCAGTGCATGAAAACACTATTTGCATATGTGTTTTTTAAAAGTTTTCTTTATGATATCCTTGAGTCAGCTCACCAGGTATAACATAATGATCGTGGTGCACTAGTTTCATTTCAGGATTCCTCCAAGCGGACAGACAACCAGGGTTCTAGGTAGAGTACATGATAAAAACCCCCTGAGAAACGAGGCTACCGTGCAGGGCCCCCTTACTGCAGTTATACCATCAGGTGGTGTACCTACAACAACACTACCCATTGGGCAGCCAATTCCACCAGCCCCAACAGCAATGGGTGCACGCCTCTCGAGCACATTTCATGAGTTCCAGCTCTAGAGAGAACTGAGGTTCTGTGGTGAGATAGATCCACAGGTGGCTGAGGATTGGCTGGAGGCTGTGGTTGGTGTTTTTTGATTGGTAGGGACACGAGGTGATCTCATGGTGATCCTTGCCACCAGTCTTATTCATCCATCAGCAAGAAGATGGTGGATCTTGATGCTACAGCTTTATGATGAGGTGACTCTCATATGGGTAGATTTTGGGAGCCTTAAAAGGGTAGATTTCTTCCCATTGACACTATGCTCATTGTGTATACAGGGGCTTCTCCACATGCAGAAGGGAGCCATGATTCTGGCTTAGTATTCCGTAAGGTTCACTAACCTCTCGCGCCACTCCACTAACATGATACGTGACCCCTTATTTAGGGCCCAGATCATTGAGAAGGTACTCAAACGAGAGATTGGAGCTTCAATGGTTTCTATTAGCATCCCGACGTAGGAAGGGGTGTTAGAGTGACCACTCTTAGTGGAGAGATTCCTTGTTGAGTAGTCACTGGTAGTGAGACCCACCAACGAATGACACATAGAAGAGTCATATGCAGCTGGCAGCAGATAGATGACACAACGATCCAACAGGACCAGAACTACAAGTGGACGAATGCATGATATAGGGTTAGTTGTGCAATTCTCTTGGGATCGAGTGGGATGTGCAAGGGACAAGTAGTGTTACTCAGGAAGAATGCAGGGTCATATGCCTCGTGACTACCCGACTCACCGTACGGACGACCATCAAACGATTGAATGACTACCTAAGAAGAGGATAATATTTGATTAAGGAGGTCCTCATTCAGGATGTGGACGTAGCAGAGGAGGAAGTCATGCAGTAGGCAGTGGGAGGCGATTCGAGGTTCTACCGCCACCATCATCAGGGAAGACATCGGTTACTGTCAGAGGTTTATTCCTGACTTTTCCAGAGTTGTGTCACCATTATCAGCGTTGATAAAAATGGGCAACCCTTCTTGTGGTTGGAGAGATGTCAGCAGATTTTCCAAGAGTTGAGGCAGATATTGATGAGTGCCTCCATTTTGAGGTTACCAAAGGAAGGCGTTGGGCACGTAGTCTACTACAACACATCATGGACTAGGATTGGATGTGTCATAATGCATGAGTGAGCAGTGATCGCATATGGTTCTAGAAAACTGAGACAACATGAGAATAACTACACTACTCATGTCATGGAGTTAGTAGCAGTGGTCTTTGCCTAAAAGATGTTGTGACATTACATGATGGGAAAATGTTTTACAGTCTAATATGATTACAAGAGTCTAAGTTATATCTTCTCTCAAGATGTCTTAAACCAGAGACAAAAACGTTGGTTTTTATTCATCTAGGACTATGACTTCGAGATAGTCTATACTTTTTGGAAGGGGAACGTAGTATAAAATACAATCAGTAAGAGATCTGGTATACAGTTTCTGAGTGAAGTAAATGAGAAGCTATCCACTTTACGGATATCCTATATAGATCAAGATGGAGAAGTTTAACATTAGTCTCTGATAGTCACTCCCCCACTCTTTCACTGGGTCAGGGAGACGCAGTTTGGGGACACAGACTGTGAGACTCGATGTGCTCAGATATCCATAGGACAGGCACATGATGGATTTTCTTGAAGGTGGGGAGCATGTTATACTCTTCAAAATACATGCTATGGTACTGATGGCGCTTAGTGAGTAAGTGTTTAGGGAGATCCAATATTCCAATATGGAGGTACATCGAGGAGTGGTGAAGATGTTCCAGGACCTCCGACATCAGCACTGGTGGCCCATAATAAAGAAAGCTATAGCTTTGTATGTCTCATGGTGCCTCACTTGTCAGCAAGTGAAGGAAGATCACCAAGTTCCAGTGGGCTTAGTTAATCCACTAGAGGTACCAATTTGGAAGTGGGATTTAATTTCTATGGGCATCGTGATAGGACATCTATGCATGACCATTGGTCATTATTCTAACTGGGTGATCATTGACTGACTCACCATGTCGGCCCAATTCCTACCCAATAAAGATCAGGGAATAGTAGAGATATTTGGATACCTCTACGTGCATGAGATTATACGGCTTCATGGAGTTCCATCTACGATTGTCTCCAATTATGTTGCATGATTCACTTACTGGCAATGAATGGGGTTTTAGGAGGCATTTTGGATACAACATCAGTTGAGCGCCACCATGCATCCTCAAACAGATGGTCCAATAGAGCGGACCATTCAGACCATTGAGGTAATGTCGGTTTCTTGCGTCCTAGATTTCAACCATAGCGTGGAGGATCACTTTCCTTTGGTGGAGTTCACATACAAAAAAAATTGTCATTCAACTATCAGAATGGCACCATTCGAGGCATTGTACAGTCAACCTTGCAGATCACCTATATGTTGGACTGACCCAGGCGAGTTAGCACTCGTGGGACCAGAGATTGTATGAGATACCACAGAAAAGGTACAGATTATCCAGGTGAAGATTAAGATGCAATGTGTAGGTTGAAGTCCTATATGACAGGAGACGGATACCTCTTGATTTCGAGGATGGTGACCATTTTTTCTACGGGTCTCACCTCGATGAGGATTGCAGAGATTTGGTTGGGGAAGCAAGTTATCTCTGAGGTTCATCAGACCCTTTCAGGTCCTCAGTAGAGTAGTTGTGGTAGCTTACCACATAGCTCTTCCACCTCAGATTCACTGGGTGCACGACGTATTCCATCTATCCTAGCTGATAAGAAACATACATGATCCTTCTCACATCATTGACTTGGATGAGATGGACATCAATGATGGGGCGACATTTTCGGAGGTTCAAATAGTGATTCAGAATCGATATGAGAGAGTCTTTTTTGGTCAGTTGATACCTTTGGTGCATGTACGTTGGCAGAAAGTGAACCCTCAATAGATCACATTGGAGTGAGAGGCTCAGATTCATGCTAAATACCTCTATTTGATTCTCTATTTTTTGTTGTGGCTTTCGAGTATGAAAAGCCCTGGTGTGGGGAGAATTTAATGACCTAGATTTTTTAATATAATTTTATATTAATTATATGTTAATAATATGAGTCTGTGAAAATTGACGGTGCATGATTCCATGGCCCGGTGTTCCCGGAATGAATTTCTGAACAATGTTTTGGTTACATTTAGTAAATGTGAAAGCGGCGTTTTGTATCTTTTGAACTAGTGCTCAGAATTGAAATCTGAGGACACTGTTGAACTCACAGTGCCGATAATCACATAAGAAGACCTTCACCTTTACCACATTAGGTCGAGGGTGGATGTTAGTTTTCGGGATTTTCGGGGGAGCCAAAAAGAATAAAAATAAAATAAAACAACAAATTTTATTTTATTTTCATGAATCTTCCATTTTGAATTTTTAGTTTTGGGGACCACCTGAGCATGGAACCTCCCCATTTAATATGAGTTACCCCTTGGGATGAACCCAATTTAATAAGACAACTTATTTGATTTAATGTGCCAAAATTAATTGAATTATAAATCTTAAATCAGTTAATTTTGTCTCCTCACTTCTTTGTAGGTAATCGTTAGAAAATGAGACCAAGGGAGAATGTTTGATGAAATATTCTCCAATGAAGAATATCCCTTTGGATCATGAATTTTGACATTGGAGCGTGGTTTGGAAGCAAGTTGCGAGAGAGAAGAACGCCGATGTCCCCTTCATAGACTTCATATCCTTCCTCACGACACCTCAAATGAACGTCCATGTAGGGGTTTTGATTTTAAGTATGATAAAATCTATTTGTTGATTCTATATATTATTGATTCACAACGACGATGGACAGACAATCATGGCCATCATTCCACACTTTTACCTCAACCCTTTTCTTTCATTCTTCGCGCATTCATTGTGCGTTCTTCGATGCCGAACAATTAAGCATGCTATAAATACATTGTCTCAAGGAGTGCGACATTTGGATGCAGTGACCTTGACCCGTGGACCGTGAATATGTGAACATCATATTTTTTGGGCTTGGAAGGATTCTGCGATGGATTGCGAAAGAAGGTGGAAGCAGGCACCTGGCCGGCCACATGGAAGGAGGGCATCGTGCGTCCGCACCACTAGAAGAGGAAGCCATGGCCCATTGGCCATGTCGTAGCTGGGTGGGGGCCGGAAAACCAAGCGGATGTGCAATGATGTGGCGGTGTGCGTGTGCACCACCGGAGTAGGAGGTCACAACCACTTGGCCACGGCGGTGGCCAGACGATAACCGGCACCCGGCCAACCAGGATGCACCGAGTGGGACCTCCAAGTGGTACAGTGTGCCAGCTGGCCAGACAGTCCGATAGACAATTTGTGAATACGGGGGGTGCCTCCCCCGTGTGCAGCTAGGGCGAGCCATGCCATAGTGAAAGTCACCCAACTGGGGGGACTGCTCCTAGTCGGGCTAGCCGCCCCTTCGCGGGTTGAGCCCAGCCTAGGCCCAACATGCCGAGCCCTCTTTGTCCAAGGCATACTGAGCCGGACTCAGACTAGGATGGGTGACCCAAACTTGACGCTCCGACAGGGTCAGACCGGACCTAGGCCCATCTAGAACCATATAAATCTTTGTGTCTGTATCATGTGAATCGGGCGTCCGTTTGATGAACCGTCAGCATTACCAGGATCCTTGGATCGATATGGTATTTTAGGTATACTCCACTTGAGTTTTGGGGAAACTTGGTGTATGTCTGGGTTGGATCGAACCCTGAATCAAACCGGGCCCTCAAAGCTGAAATGCGAATAACATATAGACCAGGTGTCTGATAGATGCGTTGTCTATTGTATTGGGTCCCACATGTTGGGCTGACCATTGGGATACTTTTTAGTGGAACTTCATGGCAGTTGAGGTATGATTGATGGATTGAGAAGTAGTTCTCCCAAAAATGCTATTATCGGGAATCCAGTGGCTTTTAGTGAGGAGGAGGTTGGAGACTAGTCATATGGAGGTTAGCAACGAGTGATCCTATGTGGGTCAGCACCGATCTTATGTGAGTCAGATCTTGTGTGGTTCAGTGCTCAATGATCCTATGTGGGTCAGAACATACCGATCCAGTGTTGGTTAGAACATGTGTGGGCTAGCACTTAGTGATCATGTGTGGGTCAGCGCATATCGATCCTATGTGGGTTGGATCCTGTCTGGGTCATTGCGGGGGTTAATACATATTGATCTGGTGTGGGTAAAACTCCTTATAATCAGTAGCAGTACCTCTTGACAGAATAATATGATCTAGCTTCACGACTGATCATCGGTACTTCTATACATCAATTATACTTGGTGAGAGCTATGTCTTCTACCTTCGTGGTGTTACCCTTATATATCTTGATAACTTAGGGATATGTATGGGAATATACCTAAGTAGTGTTGATGAATATTATTTCGTGATTTATGGGTTTTCCATTGTGGAACTATATGAGACCTACGAGGGTCTCATGGTCCCTATAGAGTATCGTTAAACTGACCAATGCACGGGCTACGCCCGCACATTGCTATGTCTTATGCATACGATGTACATCACTGATCGATGTCAAGGATACCAGACTGGAGGCTGATCGGAGGTGAACATTGGACAATACAATCCATCAGGATGACCGTTCGAGAGTTGTACCTACCCTTCAGGTAGGTTCCTTCTTGGGTGTTCACATGAGCTGTTCTTTTTCAGTTTTACTTGTACTTTCCAATTGGCCTTGTATTCTGGCCCCTTTACTTTCTGAACACACCTTGTTTACATTATAGTTTACCTTGATCTTTTATCTTGTTGTGTGCTTGTTGGGGGTGAGTTTACAGGTTTTTAGGCAATTCCTTCCCAGTTTTAGGGATATGCCTTTCTGGTGCTAGTCGCTAGCCCTTGGCCTATGGAAGACGGGCTTGGGGTAGTCACGGAACAGACCATGGGGGATGGGTCATGACATAAATGAGATTACCAACACAAATTTTTTATAATGATACATACCATATTATATTTTACTAAAAAATATTTTATAAAATTCAAATAGAGAGGTCTAATTTTCTTGGAAAACAAGGATGATATTAAATATTTCTATGAGCTAGAATCAAATAAATCAGTTTCATTATTTAAGGAAATAATGAAAGTACATGAAACCATATAATTAAGACCTTTTACCTCATCATTTGGAACCACATAAGCTAATCCAATATCCCTTTTCTTTATTTTGTTAATATTTTTATGACGCTTTGTACAATCATTTGAATAATGATCCATCTACGTGAAATTGTTGAATTTAACATAGGTGGATTTTTTATTTCCCTTGAAATCATGGGTTTGGTGGCCTTTTCCTCAACACATGTAACACACACCCATAACATTCAAGAATGTACTGGGTGTTTCTTCCCATAATTATCAGAAGATAAATATTCAACTCTTACCTTCTTCCCATTTTAATTATTACATTTTCAATGTTTTCAGCAGCCTTCTTGTTCCCATATTTTCCATTAAATTCATAAGACATAGAGAATTATTTTTCTATCTTGATAGCACATGAGACAAAATCTTCACATGATTAGAAATTTTGGGTGACCAATACCCTTCAGAGGAATGGTTTTAAACCATAAAATAATAGACAAATATTTCTCTTAGTATTACGTATGAAGTCCACAACATGCCTTTCTAGGATTTTATTGTTGGATTCATACTTGGAAATGTTTTCAACCACTTTATGTCTTAGAATAAATAATTTCTTCTCCATATATGCTCATTGTTCATGAGAAAATATTTTTCTATGAAAATATCATTAAAATATATCCATTAAATATGTTCATTTAAATTCTCCTTTTTTTTTGTTTTGAATCAACAACCATTATTTAAAACAAATATCTTGAGAGATGATAAACTACCATAATAAACTTATCCCTTTCGTTACTTCACAAAGAGAGAAATATCTTCTCTATATAACTTTTCCACTACTCCTTTACAAATGTTTTTTTGTCCCATTCAATAATGGAGGTTGTTGTCACAAAAAGAAAACTAATATTTCTCCAACCTATAGTGGATGAGGATGCTCTATATGGGTATGTTTATTGTTCAAACCATGATTCACTTGTGCTAGTATAATTATAATTTTATTAGCACCATTTTTAGATATATTAATAACATAATTTTCATTCATATGATGGATATCCATAGATGGGATACACGTGTTTATATTATTTCCATTTCCTCCAATATGCATCATTTCTAAAAACTGCAATATGTTAAATTAGGTTATTAATCATAATGCATAATCTCTGACTAGAAAAACACTTTACATAAACTAAAATTTTATACATAAGTAATCTCGAAATCATAAACATGGATTCATTGGGGACTAATTTACTTTTAAATCCATAATAATGTTTTCAAAATAAAAATAGAATTATCCTAAACATATCCCCATGTGTTTTAAACTTGTTGCATAGTAAGAAACAATTTCATGTACCAGGTTTCCCCAAATCAGGCTCGGGGCACCATGTCGGAGTTTTTACCCTTAGTTGCATTTTTGTAAGAACTACGTCCACTTGTAGTATATAGATAGAAATGTATTTCTATAAAGATATTCATAATCTATACATTAACAGAATTATAGGATGTTCTTCTATAATTAACCTCAATGTCAATCTCAGGGTTGTGTTCCCTAATCTATGTTTTCAAAATCTATTTTCAATGGGTTCTTTTAAACTCGATCTAATACAAACTATAAATACCCTGACCCCAATAGCTCAGAGTCAGGCCCTTTTGTTAATACATTGGCATTGATACATGAACTGAATTTAAGGGACCAATCATTTTAGTTTTATTGAAAGGTAGAATACATAAATTAATTTAACATTCCATATTAAAAAAACAACATAAAAATTCCATTAGTAACACCCATGGACTCCAAGATTATCCCAAAATGTCATTCATAATAAACATATCTGCACCCTGGGGAAAACATAAACTTAAGAAAGTGGTGATCTTATATTCTCAAAAAGGTTATAAAATACCAGAGATTATATCATGGGAATAAACAATAAATATTTTTGTATAACTAGGAACACATGTAATTAAAACATAATCTTGTGTATAAAATGGAAAGAATAAAATATTAATAATTAATTCCATAATAAAACATTATAGTGGATATTCAATTAGTTATCTATTCACATGGACAATTAATTAATTGTTTCATAATAATTTAGTTCATAATTTTGGACATCATAAACATGCCATCTTGGTCTGGACCAAGACCCCATATATAATGGGTAAAACCCCAGTCTAGTTTGTCTCATTAGAACTACTGATGCAACATGGGTATATAGAAAGCCCCACCCATCACATAATAAGTAAAAATTTTACATTATATGGATGGGGATAAACTTAAACAACATATACCTATGAAATTTATAAAACATTCCACAATCTATAAACATAACCACAAACCATTCTGGGTAATGTGGTGAATGGTATCAAGATAGCACATCCACAATCAAACAGATCATAAAACATTTAATAAAATATTTAAAAGATAAACATAATAGATTAATCTCAAAAAAGAATAAAAATATAAATTTATGTTGATATAAATTAAAATAACTTAGTTAAATAATCAATTAAATCATGATTTAAATACCCATTTTACTATTCGATGAAGGGTCCTTTTAGTAAAATATTTTTTATTTGTAAAAATTTTCGTATAAACCAAAAAACAAAAAAAAAATATTTTCTAATGAAAAAATTACTGAATTATAAAACTTAATGGATTCTTAAAATATATTATGGATGGTATATGAAAATTGTTAATAAATAGTGAAGTTCCCTTTAATTAGGTTTTATTATCAGAAATAATCGAGATGGGAACCTTGTAAAAAAAATTACCATAATTTAATTATTAAATGTTCTAAAAATATGGTTCAAGAACAAATTAAATAAAAATATAATAATGACAAAATAATAAATACGTATTACATAGGGGTATAGATAGGGAAAGAATATCCCGATGGAAAAAAACAAAGGTTTGGATAGAATCCCTTACCTAATGTCTGAATGTGTTCTAGACATGACGTTATTGTACTAGATAATAAAATTAAATAAATTATTTTTTTATTTCAGGACCATATATACAAGTATTTTAATAATTATTATTTAAATTATATTGCCTTATTTATGACTTATGGTGTTTAATTTCATCGTTCAAAAGCATTTATTTTCGTGGTTTTTATGATCTGTTTTCTTGTTTATATGTAATGGATTTCACTTATAATAGGTTTAATTATCTATAATTGGAATTATATGTTATTAATGAACATCTGTATGTGTAATTGTTTTTATACATTATTTTTTCCTTGAATTTAGGATGAATAAATTAGATATCATGTTAATTATATTTTTAGGTTAATTTTAGCAGTTTTAGATCACAATGAACTCATTTTGTTTTATCATTTAGTATTATGTATATATATCAATTATAGAACACTAAAAAGATTTTAATGTACATTTTAAAATCAGTTTCAACCATTAACATGGTTTTATTAATATCCTTGAAGTTGGTGAAGGAAAATAAATACTTTTCATCATTTAAGGAGATGAAACAACACCTCACCGAGAATGTTTCCATTTTTAGAATTAAAGGAAGAGGAGAAGGGGATTGATGAGGGATTATTCCATTAGAAAAATAAAAAACTAGTATATCTAAGGTAATGGGGTTATCATACTATTTGGATAAGGGTATGTAGAAGGAGAAATATGAATTCAAAGAACATGAAGATAAATTAAAAAGAAAAGGAAGAGGGGTTTTCTACTTGAATGGTCATCTCTCAGAACCTCCTTATGGAATTGATTTTATTAATTTGATGAAACCAAGACCTCTATGAAGCGGGAGAGGGACTTTGAAATAGTATTAGATAGAAATTAGACAATTCTAAATTGTTATAATGTATGAGGAGATGGATTTTCATTTATAGTTGATGATAGGGAATGTTTTTGAATATTTTATTCATCTTTTATTATTTTGGATCAATAAAATGATTATTTTGAAAATTATCAGAAAATATTTTGAAATAATGATGGAAAATTCAATATTATTTGATTAGATAAACCATACATCACCCATGACTCAATAATTTATCTACTAAGCATTTATCAGAAATTATGTTATTTTACAATTAACCAAAAATCCAAATATTCTAAGAAAATACAAAAAAATCACCCTATCCATTTTTCAACATTTATAATTAAAAAATTAAACTCTATTATTTGAAAAAAATATTATTAATATTAGAAATTTAGTTTTTAATTAAAATCACTTAATTAAATAATATAGTGTTTAAAATTATACCTAATTTTAAATCACTCCGGAAAATTAACTAAGGTATAATTAAATATTCCTATAATCATAAGACTACAAAATATTGATTTATGAATACATTTTTATGAAAATTAATTTTATTTTAATCATTATATTATATATAATTTTTTAATCAAATAATTATGACTCATATAAGTACCAACACTAAATTAATCATTATTAACATTTAAATTTAATTATACTATAATATAATTATATCTTAAATATTATTATAATTTTATGGGTGAGGTTACTATTTATTTGCTCTATTTACTATTAATAAGGGTCGTATACTATTCCTACATTCATGTTAGTATTTCATCAGTATATGTACCTTCACTTATATAAATACCTATTATTTTATCCTTTTTTTATAATTTTTTTTTCATGTTCTCTATGTGATTTTATGTGAATTATACTATTTCATACTAACATAATAAGGGAAATAACATTTATAGAATTCTGAGTCATTACAGATTGTATTTATTTATTTAGAAGCCATATTAATTTTTGTTGATGATTTTTCATCATCGATTTTATGGAGTAACCAATGATTGACTGCGATGTAGGAGAAATATGAACTTCCAATGGAAATTAAATTGATGGAATTGGTCTTGAATCTTTTTCAATGGTGATTTTTACCTTAGATTCATGGGGATAAAATCAAAAATGAAGGTCTTCCTATTGTATGGGATTTTCTTTGTGTTATTCTTGAAAGGTTTTATAGTAATCCCATAAATCATGAAATTGAGTTTTCAGTATAATTCATAAATGGTGATACACCAATTTCAAATTATGCATATAGAATACCATCAATTGGGTTATTAGAATTGAATAAGAATCTCTAGGTAAATATTAAATAGGGATTCAGTCATCTAAATGCATCACCCATAGGAGCAATTGTAGTTTTTGTTAAGAAGAAAAACATATAAGTACAACTTAACATTTATTATAGGGAACATAACATCATCCTGACCAATAATAAGTATCATCATTATTGTATTAATGATTTGTTTTTTAAATAATGTAGAGCTCAATATATTACTAGATTTAACATTAAGATCGATATAATAAATTAAGGTTCAAAATTCATGACATGCCCAATATAGCATTCCATACAAGGTATAGAAACTATGAATTTAACATGATTCCATTTTATCATACAAATAAAAATGTTAACATCATATATCTAATCAATAGAGTATTTAAATGTTAAATTTATTTTTTTTGTATAGACCATATTCTCATATTTTCCAAGATCAAGAAAGTTCATTAAGGTGTATTGAGGATTGTACTTATGAAACAATGGTTGGAGAAGTTGTATAAAAAATTATCAGATGTGAATTATAGTTATTGAATGATTCATTTTGTTTGTATAATCTCATGCTAGGGTATATCAGTTGATCCATAAAATTTGGATGTTGTGTAACATTGTACTAGACCATGAAATGTGATATAAATCCGTAACTTCAACAACCCAACCCTCTTATTTTGCTGGAGTCAAGGTAAAATTAATATTTGGCCATTAAATAAAACCTAAATATGCCAAAGGATGGAAAGAAATATAATGGGCATCAATACAATTGTGGGATGATTTTCACTTTTGAAATAAATCAACCATGACCAATAATTTAATAACCAATACCTTAAATGATTCATATCGATAAATAAAAAAACTCAATGTATTCTCAACCAAACAAACTATATTAGAGTACCAATAAGAAACCAAAACCAACTTCTTCTACAAAGTGGATGTAAAAACTAACAATGCATAAATAATCCAAGGATGAAAACTCTAGGAATACCAATATGTTCTAAGATCCAACTCCAAAATACAACCCAAGATTATCATAATGAACTCATAATGAAATAAGAAAATTTCAATTTACCTGTGACCTAATAAATGATATTTATAAACACACCATTGTTCTTGAGAAACAGGCGAGTGATGAAACCCTATAGATTTTTTTTCCAAATGGCTCCCCAACTCATGACACTAGCATAAAAAATATTTGCATGTTTATTAGACATAATTTATTTAAAACTCATTTAAACTTTTTAGAATTTTATGTAAATGCCAATTATTTTAACAAAAAACAGTTTTATATCCAAACCATTTTAAAAAGAATATAACGAAATATTGTTTTAAACCATTTCACATTCATTTTTGACATTCTCATTCTATGATTCACACACAAACCCCCACACATGAATTCTTCTGTGAGATTTCTATACTCATTAGTAGTTTCTAATTCATCCACCAAGTCATCATTAAGTGGGAAATATCTTTGTAACCCAATGGAAGACACCCCTTATCTAGGTCCATGTTCCTTTTAAACCAATTGTACACACCCAGAATTCCGGGCCATGTTGAATGCATGATTTCGAACCACATGGTGTATGAAAAAACCAATTCAAATCCACCATTTCAATCCATTTCAATAAAAAAATTATTAAAACCATTTCAAGAAAATAATTTTCCATAAATGAAAAAAACTACCATTTCCAAACCATTCAACAATACACTTTTCATAAAAACTCTATAATTACAAAATATCATAAAACCTTTATGAAAGAGAGTTTCAAAAAAAATTCACAACAATATCACAATAAATTTCATTAAATTAAAAAAAACTGAAACTAAGCGTTAAATTTTTAATAAGTGGATTCATGAGTGATGCCACCTACCATGGAATTTGTATAAAATTGATGAACGGTGGGAAAATACCCATAGAAATGGGTTGAATCTCTGAAAACCCACCATAGATCTCATCCTATAACATCGACACTACCAAATATAACTATGATTGGAATCAAAACCCATAGATCACTCAGCAATATAGGTCATCTAAAAATATAAGAGTTGTAAAAGAAGTAGATCTAATGAAAACTACCATAAACAATGGTTTAACAAGTGAATTTGACTTATACAAAACAAATTTCATAGGATCACTTCTTGATTGATGGGAGAGTATCCACATCATTTAGGAGGAAGAAAATCTATGTTGGGGTTCAAATAGGGGAAAATGATTGTTAATAGTCAATCATGAGTTAGATAAAATTTTGGGGGAACTAATTTAATAGAGATCAAAGTTAGGACTCATGATTAGAAAAACTATGCACCAATTGTGCACTTTCTGCTGCCTCAAGAAGCACCTAACATGGTTGGACTGTTTAGTTAGAAAAATATAACACAAGTCATGGAAAATCCCTCTTTACCTCTTTTTATTGTTTCGAATATATTTCCAAATGGTTTTTCTAAACTGGGCACCTAATTGTGCACCTTCCTAGAAGACCATGGTTCACCTTTCATGGTTTCTTATAGGAGTATCCCAATTTCTAATAAACATGATAAAATTTTTCACTTTCAGAAAATCAAAAAATACGTTCCAAAAGATATCCAAACCCTCCAAAATATAACCCAAACATTTTATATACTCAAAATAAAATAACTCTAGGGTTACTTGCCTAAAACAAGGGGTGATAAATTCTCTCCACCATTGGCCTCTCCTTCCCAAAAAACAAGAAAAACACTAATGTCCTGAAAGATTTTTGTCCATTTATCAACCATTTATTTTTCACATTCCCATTAATTCTCCTGAATCTGACCATGTTTCCAAAAAAAACCACAATAGACCGATGTTTTTTCCTGAAAGACTTAATCCTACCTATCCATAATCATTACTGGATCGTGTACCAATGATGCATCCAACTCTTGGTCAAAATGATTCCATATAATAACATTTTTAGGATCAGGATGATACTTTTTCAAATGAGACACATGAAACACCTTATGCACTTCATTGAACCGTGGTGTAAATGAAAACATATATTCCACCTCACCAAACCATTCTAGTATCTCATAAGGTCTTGTTTATTGAGGAGATAATTTTCACTATTTTCTAAATTGATGATCCCAATACATAGAGAGATTTGAAATTACACAATATTGCTAACCTAAAATTAAAAAGTCATTGAAATATGATTCACATAGAATTTCTGATGACTTTGAGCTGTCTCCATTCTCTTCCTAATCAACTAAATGTTTTCTTTTCTTTATTGGGCAATGCTATTCACAACCAGTTTGTTTAACATGATTCCACCCAAAAAAAGAAGATAGTGGAAAAAAATCCTATAAAATGAATGAAAAGGATACATATGTATCAATGGTTGGTAATTATTGTTATATTATAACTACCCTAACGAAACATGATCTTACCATGAGTCACCAAAATCCATTACACAGGACCATATCAATTCTAATAGTGTTTCTAAATTATATTCGGATTTCTAATATGTTTTTGGATGATACACTGTACGCATAGTCAACTGAGTCCCAAGGGATTACTATAAGTATTTCCATGAATGAGAAGTAAAACTCATAACTCTTTCTGAAACTATCAAATATTTAACTCCATGATGATTTAACACCTGTCGGATAATTCTATTTTTACAATTCCTCCTCCATTTGAGATTCACTAATAGGGATGAAATGGGATGACTTTGTGAGCTTATCCACTATCACCCATATGGCATTGTATTTATGAATAGTTCATGGGATAACTATTTCTAAATTAGTGGCTATCTAGTCTAATTTCTAAAAAAGAAAATGTAAATACTACAACATACCTAATGGTACCTGATGCTATGCCTTAACATATGTAAATGTTAAGAATCACAAAATTAACTCAAAAATATTTCTTTTGATAATGACTCACCCAAATCATGCTATAAATTTCTTATAAAACTTATATTTTCTAGGATGGAGTACCCATCACATATTTTGAAATTTATGAAGAATTGTTTCTCAAAAATTAATAGGCACCATAATTTGATTTCAAAACCACAACACTAAACTCCCATCTAGTTTCCACCCCTCTATGGTCTCCCCACCATTATGTATTGACCTCAAAGAAAAACATTATGAATCAGGCATCAATCACTTCTTATCTATGTTAACCAAATTGGTAATGAGTGACACTGTAAAGAAAACATAATGTTTAGCTTGGTCGCCATATTCCAAGGGCATATCGATTAGGACCTAGATCAACTACCACTGATATGATCCCTTTTTTTCCATTGAGCATATAATGTTCTTCATAATTCATAATCATATGAACTAGATTTACATGGAGTAAACTTCATGTCGACATTACACATTTAGAGATAATGCATCCATATTTTTTGTCTCAGAATCTAATTAAATTTTAAGAAAATTTATTTCAATATCTTATGATCCATAAACATTATGAATTTCTCTCCAAATAGGAAATAACACAATGAATTCATTGTAATGATAGAGGAAGAAACATGAAAATCGTATATTGGGTAGTTACTCTCATGAAACATTAACTACCTTAAGATATATGCAACAACATGACCTCTCTATCAGAGAATACATCTCATCCCATATCCCAAATCATCATTATATACTACATAATCTTGTCCTAATTCTACAAATATCACGATCAGTGATGATTTAATGATAACCTTTATCACTTGGAAATACTTTAAAAATACCTATATCTATTGAAATGGATCATTTTTCCTTGTCAAACCATTAATAGGAGAATGTAGTTTTGAGCAATCACAAACGATTCATCTGTAATAACCAACTAAATTTAGGAAAATTTGTCTCTTGAAGACAATCTTAAGTAGATTCCAATTAGGTAAAAACATCAATATTTATAGAATCTAAAGAAAACCAAATTACGAGATTAATTAGCCTAGTTAATTCACCTTCTGTATAAAAAAATCACCCTTTTATAATTTATCATATAGAAAATGATCCCACAAAATTCCCAACACAGTCAGAAATTATTTTTCATGATATAATATTTCCTTTTAATACAAAAATATAATAACCAAAAACACCACCACAAATGAATCCAAATATAAATAAATTATCTGATTCATCAATTCTTGAATACCATTGGTGCATTCATAAGTCTAAAAAGAACAAACACATACTTATAATGGCCATATGTACTCGTGAATTATCTCATTGAAATATTATATTTTCAAAATAAGAATTGGTGATATCCTGATTGCAAATTAATTTTGGAGAACTACTCAGATCCCCACAATTGATCGAACAAATCATAAATGAATGGAAGTTGATACAGACTATTTATTGTAACTTGGCTATGCTTACGATAATATATAGGCTAATGAAGCGTTGAATATGTATTTTTCACAAACCAGATAAGTGATTCCAACAAATATGTGTTAGGAAGATTAAACGAATTTCTTTATATCTCATACAAATAAAATTTCAATTCCCTTAATTCATTGGGTACCATTTGATATGATGAAAGTGATATAGGACCTGTCTCTAGGAGGATATCAATCAGAATATCCACTCCTCGTATGGGTGGAAACCCTGAGAAATTTTCAAGAAAAAAATCAGGAAAGTGATCAATAACTAGAAGAAAACATTTATTAATAATATAACCCATTAGTGTATAGTTAAATGATACCAACTAGTATGAGTTCGATCTACCATTTTGTGAAAAAAAAACTAATTTCACTTTCTATTACATTCCTTTCCCCTATAAATAGAATCTGGATTCCATCAATAGTTAAAAAACATATTTTTTGGGTATAGTATTCATTTTTAGCCTTAAAACTGTCAACCAATCCATACCCTGGACTATATCATATAAATCCATATCATTCATAAGGAAATACCATATCAACTCCTCCCTATAAATAGTTATATAACATTATTTATTCATAAGATATTGATATTCTCTTTGACCAAGAGGAGTTTGATGTTTCAATACATAAGTCACCATCACAACATTTAAACACAAAAATCAATAGTAGAGAACTAATGAATGAATTATATTCACCCATATCCAAAAAAAATCTTTCATAAGGGTATAATTAACAACAATTGTATCTCTCACCATTGATGGTCATGATTGATCATCCACAATAACTTTCTTAGATCTTTTAATTTCATACTCATTGTAATTTTTCATTATTTTAAAGTTTATATTGTCCTTTCTAATGAGTCTTTTTATTCCATTAATCACAATGGATAGCATGATTATTCGAATAAGAGGTACTCTGCTACCATCATCTCATGAAAGCATACGACATCGGTGAACATGATAATTTTCCCAAACACCCACACTTGGAGCACAACGAAAATAGCACTAAAGAATCCCCATATGATTGTAGTTGTGGAAGGATCCAGGTGGTGCCATACAATATCACGTATCATGTTCTAAAAACCACATTTAAAACATCTATCTTTTCTCAATAGTCTTCGTGGAATATTCACTACTCTGGACATCTAATATTAAGACATCCTACAATCCTAAAAATAGGTGTCCTCTTCGGTTTTTTTCACAAATTAGTGTTCCCACAATTTTCTAAAGGAATAAATATTCATACTCCACCCATGGATCCCAATTTTTCCATTTCTACCATTGTATCACTATTAAAAATCTCTATATAATCCATCATACATAGTACAAAAATATTTGATATAATTTCACTTTCTTCCCCAACTATGTATTGGATGCCTTCAGGGATTCACTAGATGAAAATTCATACACAGTCTGGCCTAAATTTATAAATTTATCCCCATACTATATCACCAAGAAGTTCTCAAAATTCCAAATGAAAAATTCTATCATTATTAAAATTCTGAATATTTTACAGTAGATTTTTTGTTGACCAATTCTTTAAAATATTCTCGTGAAAGGCCTTGGTTTAATTTAGCCTGAATTTTTAAATACCACCGCTACTGTGAAATATCTTCTTGAATGTACATTACCAAATTTAGTTTCAACTCTTCTAGTGTGCCTTGGAAATGAAATATTTGTTTCATCATATTTAGACGTGCATCTACATTCTATTGTTCTGAATCACTTTGAAATTTGGGTGGATTTTTCTTTTAGAGCTGAATGGAATAATAAATTTTCATTGGTTCATACCTTATGTTACCTCTATCAATTTCATGAGAATCATAGACTATACTCTGAACCAATTATTGGTTCACATCTGGCTCTAGTGAAACCACATTCTTGGAAGCTTCATCCGGCTGGTGTTTATGATACATATATGGTTCCAATGTTTATAAACACAATAATATCCTTATGTCTCACTCTCTATAACCTGAACAATTAAAAATTTAAAATTCTACCTAATCATATCTATCACAACATTTATATCAAAAATTTATCATTTTCCATGTTCAAACATTTTTTTAGAAAATATTTCCATGATTTTGAAAATAAAAACATTTTCAAAAGACCCATTTAAGTCATTTAATAATATGGCATTTGGATACAATTTCATCACATTTACAAAAATCAAAATTTTCGCACAAAAACTATAAATCATACTCAAAATGAAATATGCACTCCATGTGTGATTTCATTTCTATTAATCCATGTTATACCCTTATCATTGTATAAACCCTTGAAATGTAGATTACAACTCCTATAAGTGTCACCAAAACACTTACATACCCAAAACCCATTTAGCGTGAAGTTTTATTTAAAAATGTTAGATAAACATTTTTATGCTCTACATTTAATGTACCAATAATCAAACTCCTTTCTTCCATCCCATACCAATGGATAAACAAGAGTGTATTTAAACTCCAACACTGAATAAATATTTGTCTAACCAAGGCTGATACCATTTTCATGGCAAGACCAAACAAGATGATACAGCTGGTAACATACCTCCCCTCTTCATTAGCTTGAGAGGAGGTGTAATTGAAAAATTTTCTTAGAAGATATCCCAAATATGAAAATGTATTGAAATAAATTACAACGGATTCCATACATTTGGGGGTTAATTTTCCATTTCTATATAAAAGAACCAAAAATATGAATTTCATAAACAAGACAATAAATGATTCCTCTAAAAAAAGAAAAAAATCAATGTATTCCAAAAAACCAATTATATCAGAGTACTAAGAAGAAACAAATACCAATGAAAACTACATAGAAAAAAAAGAACTGAAAAAGATCAAAGAATACTAATAAAAAACACAACAAGTCCTAATCTACTCTCAAAACCAACTCCACAATACAACCCAATTTATCATCATGCCCCACTGAATAAATTAGATACATTCATTTTACATGTGTCTTGATAAAGGATATCTACAAACACACAATTTTTTTCAATCAAAGGGTCAGTAGTGAATCTTCTTAGGATTTATTCAAACTACATCCCTACTCATGCCACTAGGAAAAAAAATATTAACACATTTATGTAATAAAATTTATTTAAAAATCATTAAAATGGTAAAAAATTCACATAAATGCCAATATGTTTTCCATAATATAGAATTATATCCAAACCAGTTTCTAAATAAAACAACCAAATACTGATTTGATCCATTTCACATTATTTTGTGGCAAACCCATCCAGTGATTCAAACACACACACACAAAATCACATATTCATTCTTATGTGATAGTTTAATATGCAATATGGGTTTCTCATCCATCCACAAAGTCCTTACTATGTGGCCAATCTCTCTATGACCCAATGGAACATTCACATTATCCATTCTAACATTTCATTGTACCGAAATGGTCCACACACATTATTCACTGTCACGTCAATAGAATGAAGTCTGAATAACCCGTGTATGTCAAATATTATTAAAACCAACAATTTCAATACATCTCAATGAAATAATATTTTTATTGAAAACCATTCATTAAAATATCTTCCATTTAATAAAAAAAACCACAATTTTAAAAACTTCACATTAAAATCATTCCATAATACACTTTTTTCAAAAATGGAGATGTGCATCTACGCACCATATATCTATGTGCAGTAGAGTATATAAAATGATATAAGAGGGAGAGGTTAAGTATATCTAAATAGATATTACATAAATAAAAGCTTACCAAAGGATATGGGCTTATACACACCATTATCTACCACCTGATCACATCCATATTGAACGGGAGATTCTTCATAGCCATTGAGAGGAATGAAATTGAATGTTGAGTCTTAAATAGTTAAAAAATGATTTTTAGAACAAATCCAAAGTGAGATATGATTTTTAGGATGAAATTTAAAACCATGCATGGTTGGATTATATGGTTATCAAATTTATTCACCAACCATGCTCCAGCCACTACCTCAAGAAGCACCTCACATGGTTGGAACATGTGGTTAGAAAAACTGTGCACAAACCAAGAAAAAAAATATTTTCTACTTTGTATGGTTTTTACTCTATTTCTAAATGGTTTGGAGGAACCATTCAACTAACAATGCGCCTACCTAGAATCCAATGTTTCACATTATGTGGTTTCATGTAAGAGTTTCATGGTTTATTCTATTCACTATCAAACTATTAACCTCTAGAAAATCCCCCAAAACATTCCAAAACTTATCCATTCCCTCTCAAACATCACCACCACTCTGTAAATACACAAAATACCTAATAAAAGGATTACATACCAGAAATTGATAGTGTTACAATAATTTTTTTATACATGATGGATATTATAAATTCTTTTAAAAAATATCTAGGATACTTAATCCACTCACCAAGTCGAATAGAGATGTATAATGACTCTTTTAGATTTTTTAATACCAAAAAACATCAATGAACATAAAATAAGGTTGTTCAGTGTACTAATGATCAAAATTATAGAAATTATAAAAGGGATTATGATTTATAGGGATACATCAATGAACTGGATGGGAATTTTTTATATTTTTAATGGATTAGTAATATCTTATTACTCACACAAATTGATGGTTCATTAGTAAAATTTACCATCTTATTATAAGGATTTATCAGTGGAAATATTTTCATTAATAATATAGAATCATTATCTTTATAGGTATATATGTGAAATGTATATATTAACCAACAAATAGATAAATATAATTAATAGAATATGGTTGGAGTTGATTAATAATTATGACTACTCAATATATTACCACATTGAGAAAGTAAACAATGTGATTGATGATTTCAGTTGAAAGTATAATTCTATCCTTTAAATTATGTGGATATAATGTTCTAATATTTATATATTTTTCAACTATGGAAGATTAATTATTTAGGTAAGTGTGGAAATGAAATCTTGATCAAATGAGTTTTAAATTATCATTCCATGTGATGATTTAAGTGAAAAATATGAAGATGTATAGCTACAAAGGATATTGTGAGATGTTCTTGTGTTCAACCTTAATAGTGATGGAATTATTTGGACATAAAACTAAGTTAGGGTATTTTTTAAAGTTAGATGAAGAAATAAAAATTTTAATAAGAACATATATCTTTATTTTCTATTTATCCTATAAGTACAAAAAAATTTATACATCTTAAAGAGTATTTTTGGTGGAAAACATAAAGAGAAATATTCTAGAGTATGTATCTCAATGCTTTGTAAGTCAATAAGATAATGCTGAGATAAATAATTCAAATAGTATGTTACATTAATGACCTATAATTGAATGAAAAAGAGAAAAAAATCACTATGTATAAGATAATTGGACTACCTAAAGTGTCTAATAGATAATTTATATTTGTGTCGATGTCAATAACCTTATGAAGTATTTACATTTCATTTCACTCAGAGATGATTTTCCACTTGTTCAACTATACATTATATATATTTGGGACACGGTAAATATTCATGGAGTACCAAATTCTATGGTATTTGATAAATATATTATTTTTACATTAATGTTTCGAAGAAGTATTCTATATTTTATGGATATGAAGTTGTGGTTTGATAAAACAAATATTCCTTAAATATATAGTCAATATAATATAAAAAATAAACCCTTGGTGTATTTTTTGAGATCATGGTCTCAATATTTCAATGGTGATTTCGATGAAATCCATCCTTCCGTCATATTTTCTTTCCACTATAACTTTCACAGAATCCTTTGTGTGGATCACTTGGAAAACCTCAATTTAACAAAGTGAATAACTTCAACATGTTTTGATTAATTTGTTGAGTAAAAAATATTAGGACATATGTGAGATGATTAAATAGTATAGAAGGATAAATACATTCAGTATCACAATATGGTAGCTTAGATCTAACTACTATGTTATGCTAAAAATCATCATCAAGATCTATAATTTAATGTTATGGAGAAGGTATTCTTGTGAATTTATCCATGGAAAGGGTTATGAGATTTAGAAAGAAGTCAAATAAGATCCCTTGGTATATATTTCATGTCCATATTTTTTATTATATTAGTATGGTTTCTTATCGCTATTCACTCCCACCAAACCTTTATAAAGTTCATGACATGTTCCATGTATCTGTCTTGTGGAAGCACATACCAATTCAATCTTAGGTAATATCACAAAAAATATTTAATTTCACCTTTATTCATGATCAATTAAATAAATATATACATAATAAAACCCCAAAATATCATGATACCTCGTGACATTGGAAAATTAGATATAAAGAACATTAACTTGATACATTTGTACAACACCATTCGTTAAAAATTCTTAAATACTCCCTTATTTTAAATAGATCTTATAAAACTGCATGGGATCACCTAGGGACATATGTAATAAAGGGGGTAGTTATAAGGCCATGTAAATAAATAAAAAATTAGTATAAGGTATAGTTGTACATGTGTTCCAAGATGAATATCCAGATGAAGGTAAATGTGTGGGAATCATTATATTGAATATTGAGGCATGATATAACATGATAACATCAATGAAACATTGGAATTTAGAAAAAACCATAAAACATAATATCACAGGAATTTTTTGAGACTAACTGCCAAGAAATCATACAAAGAATGGTCATTATGAAACCAATCATGCACCATAAATAGAATCTCATGATATAAAAACATCATACAATGCATTTTAGGGATATATAATTATAGTCCAACTCATAAATATCATATCATGCACAAGAATATGTGTCCCACATAGATTGTAAAACATTTGAAGGAATTACATCCCTCTTTTTCCAACATTTAATTAGTGTGGGTATCCTAAATGAAATTACATAATATCTTATTTATAGAAACATCAATTTGAATATCCTTGAGTCTAAATGAGGATGGGTATTCATTAAAAAAATTCATGGAGAATTGTGGGATAGTTTTTGAATTATAATTTGAGTACATAATGGTTATTTTATGGGATAAATGAGAGTTAAATTGGACATTGATAACTTATATATCAAATTTACTATATGTGGGTTGTGTTAAAACAATTATTAATATGAAAAAATTTAAATAAGGCATCATATAAATATGGTTCTTGAATAAATAGTATATGAAAAGGATCCCTTGCCTTGAGAGGAAACCACTAAAATCTAGGGTGGATCTTCAAAAGAGAATGTGTCACATTTTGGGGGATCTAGAGAGGGTGGGAAAGTACAACTTTATTACTCAAGAGTTTTAATATTAGAGGAATTGGATGTTGGGTATGTTTATATCGCCAGCGGGATGCTAATTATTTATTAATTTCAACACAATTTTTTACTCTAAATGATAAATCAATCCAATAAACTACCCATCCCAATGTTTTTACAATGGTTTAACCCAAATAATAAGTGAATTAATTATAGTTTAGCTATATGAAATAGTGAAAATAAAATAATTCCCTTAGTTATGTGAAAGTGAATGATGTTTATATAAAATTTATTTTCAAACCAATATTTATAATATATGTTTTGTAAAATTCATTAAGGGATTATAAAATTTATTAAACAACATTAAAAATGCACTATTTTAATTGGGAAACACAATTGTTTTCTATGAAACAATGTATAGTGATTATAGCATTATTTTATGTATTTTATGATGTCTAAATTTAAACCACATAATTATACATTATTTAATTTTTAACAAAAAAATTGAAATGTCTCCCAAAAATATGAAACATTCACCAGTTAATGATTCAGAGTTATCATTTCAAAAAAAAATATTTCCTCAAACTAATTCTTCAAATCGGGGAATTCAATCATTAAATTCAACATTTTACATTTACTAATAATTAATTGTTTTCTGAGAATATCAATTTTCTTACACTGATAAAAATTACATTTAAATTTGTAAAATTATATTATAAATTATATTTAAAAATATTATTTAATAGTTTTATTTTTTTAAAAATAACATTTCATTTAGAAAATCCACAATTCATAAAACGGTATTCTTCCTTGAAAGTATATATTTCCCAGAAAAAGAATTGTGTATCATTGTATAAAAATCTATTTTTATAAGATTCATTATCTAATCATCTAGAATGTGAAAATAGATAGGGATAAATGTGAACAATATATTATGGAAAATAAAATAAAAATAATCATACTTTTATGGTCTAGATAAATATCCCATTATTACACCTGTTACGAACTAACTTGAGTAGCCTCTCAATTTAGTACATGACCTGAAATGCCACATAAACAAAGAGAATTCCTAAACCCTATGGGTTTATAAATTGAAACAAGGAAAAAAATGAAAGGGAATTATTTCATCCAACATGAAGCAAAATATATTAAAATTATATTATATAGAGAGAAACTGTGAATGTTAAACTTATGACATAACTGAATGGAAATAATAGAAACTAAACAACTCTAGAGTACAAAAAATACCTCAGTAGAAGTACAACAACAAAGGACAAAAAAAACAAATAATAACCACTTGAACAGACTCTAATTGATACCATGTGAAAATTCACACCATCTCACTATCTGTCCACCCAAACCCAGCGAACTACAATCCCCTCCACCTAGATGTGGCACCTTTCCTTTCCCTGCATCGAAAGACATACAATGTTCTATGCACCACTAAATATGTGTGTAGGGTGTGATATAACATGCTTAGTAGTATCCCTCCTAGATTTTCCATGGAAAGCCTATGTAAAATAATCCATGTATTATCATTTAAAATAAAACATTACATGATAAAAAGTAAATCCATTTTCTCAAAATAAGGGTAAAAAATTTTCCTTTTTTTTGAAATTCCATAACAAAAGAAGTTATGTCAATTTAATGACTAATTTCCATTATCATTTTTCAAAATCCAAAACATAAATTTCCCAAAAAGAAATGTACAAAGATAATAATAGGTAAATTCTTACAAGGAACTCAATAGGTTAGGCTATCAGAAAACTCGATCAATAACAAATGAATAGTGTGTAACAAGTACCTAGAACACCTGCCTAATTATAATAATAAAACCCCATGAGTGAACCACCAAACATTATCAATATCATGTATCTAGAACAAAGTGCCTAGAGTGTAGTGGAAGGCCTCCTAAGACTACTCCCTCCCAACATTAATATGGATGACTCCCCTAATATAAAACACTAACCAATGAATCCATGGATTATAATGTTCTTCATTTCTTAAGTCATTTGAATTCTTAGATAAAACGCCTTTTCCATTTACCAAAAACCCATGGAAAACACGTTGAATAATAAATATATTTTCACACACCCAAAAATCATGCCAAATTTATTTATAAATCAATTTATAAAAATTTGAGTAATACATTTTATCCAACCAATGCTTGGTATGGAATTACCGTCCTCAAATCTCCAGGTCTCACCTACCCATGAAGGCTCCACAAATAAGAAGAATGAAAAAAGAAAACAAGGGCCTAGATTCAATATATAGATCATAGAATTGGTATAATTCAATGAAAGGGTTGGCAGAGAATAGGAAATAACACATTAATCACGAATTCAGACCTGACGTACCACAACCAATTAAAAAACATCAACCTAAAAAGATGACACCATGAAAATTAGAATTTAAAAAATGAATCAAAAACAATGATTAATATATTTGATTATATGACACAATAGCGCTATCACGATCACGAAAATAAATATTTTAACAGGAATACTCTTTAAAAGAGATGACAAACAACTACTATGATAACCCAATGCCAAACAGATCAATCCAGATCAAAATAATATTCCATAATTCACTTGATATGTATTCTAGGATGATAACCAAGAGAGACTCGAGATAATAAAATGGAATTTAACCTAAATTGAACCATAAATGATAACCACTAAACTGTTAAATGGCATGTAACCCCTTTATATGTTGGGTAATCCATGAAGATCAAGTACACTAAAATAATGTCACCTTTTTTTAGAAACCAACCATTAATTAATACACATTGTTTAACCATTACATGGTCTGTAATAATTTAACTTTGGTTATATGATTCAAAACTTGTGTTTCAAGACCAAGTACACATCGTTCAACATCCCAAAACATAGAAAAAACTTCATATTCTTGCAAGAATACTCAACCAACACCCAAAATACGGAAAACTCAGGATGAACCCTAAATATCCATTAAAACATGTATTCCCAGACATAATTAATTCTAATGAATATACATCCTCAAACATTTATTTATTTTCCCCAAAAAATGATCTCCACCATCTAAATTCTCGCGATGGACCAAAGTAAAAAAGAGAAAACAAGTAAAGAGTTGATATTTACTTGAAATCGGGTAAAATTTGGTTATAAACTCCCCATAATAACACTTTCTATCTCTAGGAATCCATTTATAATAATGGTGTTTGGTATAGAGGAATGGAAATTTTTCCCTCATCAATTACATGTTCTCCGAATTCTCTTGAGAATCTGATCCATCCCTAAATTAATATATGAAAACTGAAGTAAAATTCCAATGAAAGATCTTTACTTGAGAGTGATTCCATGATCTCAACTGGTTGTTCAATTATGGAAACACCAAACTCTTACTCAATATCATCCCAATACAAAAACATTAGATGGATCATGATGATATTTCTTATGATGTGATACATGGAAGACATCATGAATGCTTTTCAGTTGACCAGATAGTTCAAATAGATAAGTAACATTTCCAAAATTCTCAATGACTTCAAATTATCCCACATACCACAGAGACAATTTTTCCAATTTTCTGGGAAAACAAATACTGAACCTTGAAGAAAATTTCAGGAATACCTGGTTACCTATGGAAAACTCCAACGGAAGATGTTGTTGATTTGTAAAAAACTTTTTAAAACTATGTGTCATAATCAGACACTGACATATATTCTAAATCCTCAAAGACATATCCATGAAAAAACTCAATCCCCCTAGATAATCATTTCTCACATCTTCCCAATAAATATATTACCTTAATAATAAACCATAAAAATCAATGAAAAAGATTCCTTAACATGATTAATGATAATTATTGTAATAAAAAACTCAATCATCATTAGATGACTATCCCATGATCCACAAAAATCGAAGACATGAGAACTGAACATATCCTTCAGTATATGAATATAAATAGTCATCTAACCATCTATATTTCGTTGATAAGTTGTACTCAATCAGATATGATTCCTCAAATCCTATTAAAATTATCTCCGAAAACATTAATTAATCCTTGGATACCTTTCTGAATCAATGATTTACGGATCCTCTTGTAACCTCGTAATTTCCTTCACATACATCTTACCTACATCCTCAACTTTTTAGCATCATTGATTAGAATAAAATGTTTTATCTTCATTAATTGATCGATCGACACCCAAACAGAATTATTCCCTCTTGGAGTATGTGGTAATCTAAAAAATGTACCCAAATACCTCATCCCATTCCCAAACAGGTTATAGATGTGGATGAATAAATCCAAAGGGTTTTAAATTCTATATATTTATCAATTGTAGGTTTTAATACAGAGACACATAATCAATAATGTCACACGTCATACCTAGCCACCAAAATCACTATTTAATGTCATAATACATATTCTCAATGCCTAGATGAACACCACATGACGAACTATGACAAAAAGAATAACTAATCTCCACAATATTGATGAAAAAATAATTCAATTCTGATTTTTTAGTGTACTATCTAAATAATGAGACCAACCCAAAATGGTCTCCCCACAATATAGGGATTCTTGAATTCCACTTAAGTCATCATCTTACTGCTGATTATACATAATAGGTATAAGAAATATGATAAAAATTGAACACTATTCTATAATATCATCATGATCATCTAGATGTGACATGTTAAATATCCCCTGAAGGTTCCACACTTTTTTTGGTTCTAAAAAATATTTCAATGGAACTTTCAAGAAAAGTATGTCTCCAACAAAATTCCCTTTTCTCATGGTGTTGGGGATGTCGATATCAAAACTTATGAACGGATTCCACCAACCCCCCATGTCAATTATTCTAGTCTTTAAAAAAATATAGATTAAAATATTATGATTAGAAAACACTGTGATCTTTTGTACAAGATGATATTGTTCCAAACACATTAGTACATTCATAACTATGGAAAGATCAAAATCATGGGTGGCGTAATTCTTCTCATATGTTCAGTGTTGATGAGAACCATAAGACACCACATGATCATCTTGATTGACCACACAACTAAAACCGGTTCTTAAATAATTAGAGAAAAACACATATACCTCTCCCAAATTCGGTATGATAATTTGGATCCCATGTCAAAGGTTTTTTTAGTTTATAAAGATAATATTAAGACATTTCATCTGACATTTATTTCAGAAATTTTCTCATAATAATAGTCAATTATGATTTAAAATTCTAGAAATCCAAAATGAAGCATTGATAGTAACTAGAAATACCAAGGTTTCTCAGAATATCATATACATTTCATGGATATTCCAATGAAAAAAAACTTTTATCTTCTCATGATCAAATGATAACCTATACTCATAAATCATGTTCCCGAAGAATTTCACTTCTTGAATCTAGAAGAATCATTTTTAATGACATCCATATAAATGGTGACTCATTTGGATTTCTAGAAAAACATTGATGGTTCTTTAGATTGCTCTCTGATATCGTGTAAACAAAAAATTCATCTATAAACACAACCAAATAAGTTTAGAGATACCAATTTAATATATAATTAATCAAATCCATAATAATTGAAAGAGAATTTGTCAGACTTAAGGAAATCAAAAGACATTTAAAATTGACATACCTAGTTTTGAAACACTGTTTAGGAGTATTAGACTCCGAAACAAAGAGCTGGTGATAAATCGATTGATGATCAATCATCAAGAATAACTTTTCTCCTTTTAACTAATCATAAAAATCAATTACACATGGAAAGAGAAAATTGTTTTTAATTTTTAGCATTTTTAACATTTGATATTACATACGCAAATGGAGAGAACTATATAGCTTCATGGAAAAGATCATAGAGGAAGCCCAAGGAGAAACATTTTGAGGGAAATAACACCAATTATCACATAATAATCTCATGAAAACATGATCTATTTAAACTCTATTTGATCAATAAAATAATAAGTCATTAATATCAGTTTCATCCCTGGAACTAGGAAAATTGTAAAATCTTACTATTCCTCTTAGAGAATCTTATATAAATCATCTAGTAATATGACATGAATGTCCTAAACATCAGTTTGGATGATCAACGATGGAATAAATGTCATTGGGATCAACCTAAAAAACTATCAATAAATTCCAATGATCTATGTGGGAAATTCCTTCAGTACTGGAAATCATATACCACTCTTCCTAAATCACTCATGATCTCCCATCATATATAAAAAGGACACATACTAATGATAGAAAATACATTATCCTAATTATAAAAAAACCAATACATTTCAATAATTATGTTAAATGGATCAATATCAAGAAAAAAATCCCCAAATATCTTCGTATTAATGATAGATAATTCACATGAAGGACAATAGAACCCATAATATTTCCTCTCTGTAAGGGGTGTTTCTAACTCCATAACAAATAACATGATTTCTATAGATAGTTTATTCATATCAATAAAATTGCTTGATATAAATGATTGGGAATCACATGTATTAAATAATGATATCTCTCATGAGGGTGAAATAATGATGGTATATCTCACTATTGTAGGACCCATATCTACCACAACTGGAAAATAATCTACTATATGAAGGTGATTCACTAGTGAGGCATGTGGCTATAGTCTAATAGTCTTTCAATAATATTAGTGTACTGTAGTAGACTTTAGGGTCGATGATCCATGGCCATATCGAGGAGTATGCTTGGCCTAAAAGAAATGTTTTAGAAGACTATGATGCCTCAACTATTAAGGATCGTTACTAATGTTGGAATAGGAAAATTTCTGTGTCTGATAATTCCACACTGTTAGAAATTTAGTGTCACATTCCTAGCTATAAATTAAGGTGTTGAGGAGTCATTCCATTGTGAACCACCAATTCCACTCATGTGATTATCCTGCCACATTTTATTTTTCTTGGAGTTCTAATAATGATACCACTATTCAGAATTAAATATATAGAATATCAAACCATGGAATCCATGTTTATTACTTATAAAATATCTCTTTCTTCTTTCTTCACATAGGCCTAAATCCTTAGCAAAAATACATGTGATATAATTTCTGGTTTCAATTATTGTCGGTGATTCTGAGCCACCAAATAGTCATTCTTAATAATCTAGGGTAAAAAATGACTTAGATCATAAAAAGGATTGGTTTATATTAGTACTTCACCCTCTCCCTATTATAAATATTGGGACTCCAATGACTTCTCCATCATCAGTGAATCTAGAAAAACATCAAGAAGAAGATTGTCTCAAAACCATTCAAATCCAATCCCATGTGCTTATCAACCAATACAATGGAATATAACCAATGATTCCTAGGACCCTAATGTCTAAATGATTCACACTTCCCCTTGATAATATCTACTCTATTGAAAAATTAAAATATTTGATCTATATAGTCCATCCAATCCATTAAGTCTTGTGGTTCATTTGAACATTTCATGGATAGCGCCTTCCATAGAAAGAAATCATGTGATCGATATATGTATCTTAATACTCTTAGATCTGCCTCAAGTAAAATATTATAATCTTTTGAAACATTATGATCAAGATCAAGAAAAACCCTTTCAATATCCATGATGAATTTCAGATCTATCAGAATATCCCCTTGAGGATTATCAACTACAACCTCCTGAGGAACTCACATAACACATCTCCTAGGAATACATCAACACATAGATACTAAATAAAAAATCATACAAAAGAAAAATATCATTCCAAACATGAAGCACCATAATAAAAAATCGAGATTAATACCAAAAACTCAAAATATGAGACACAAATCCCAACATCCCATGATAAATTTAGTATCCTAATTTTAAGAGTTGTCTCGCAACTCACTACAATATACATCTCATGTTCTAAACATTCAAACTATAATAATCCAAATTTCCCAAGATAAGGAATATTTTAGAAAAACCTCCTAATGAAACAAAACAACAATGAACCAACCCGAATACCCTCTCAAATTGGTATCTAATACAATACACCACATTCTTGAAGGGTGTTTCAAAACACCATAGGTCATAGACTAGCACCTGGGAATTGAACAAAAACCAGAGGGAATTATTTCACCCAACATGAAGATACAACAATATGATACATATATATAACAGAGGGAAACAATAGAAGATAAAAATGTTCCATAAATGAATGGAAAAAATAGAAACCAAACAACACATGAGTAGAAAAAATATCCATGAACATTTTTAAAAGAAAATAAAAAAAACCAAAAGAACAACTAAAATATTATATAAGAGATAAAATTGAGAAACCCACACCATCTGAATACCCAAAACCAGCAAACTAAATATAAGTCCCTGACCTTAAACCTTGCATAATATTGAATTAAATTAATAATTAACATTGAGGATGTTTTCTGGTTTAGATTTTTAGAGAATTAGAACATAACTATTACATCTCAAAAGATTACAAAGTAGACACTTATACTAGGTTTCCGTAGAATAAAAAAACTCTTAAAAAGAAACATGTCTAGTTCCATGTTTTATATAGCATGACATTACCTTGATCTCATCCCTGACCCTATTCCACATTAAGTCCTATGATAAACATTTTAAAAAAACTTGGGGTGAGTATAAAAAGCTCATTAAGGGATACACAAAGAATGAAAACAGTTATTTTATCAAAACAACAAGTAAACTATGTATACTTTATCAAAGTAATACTTTTCACCTTTATAAAGTAGTAAAAAATCTTCACTAAAATAAAAGATCATTACTTACCCTTTTGTAACCAAAAGATTACCATAAAACCCATATAAAGATCACATAACATTATAAAGGTAACTTGGGACATAAACATACTTAAATGGAATAACCATACGATCGACTTCCACTCATATCACTTAATGGAATAGCCATACGTCCGACTTCCATACATACTTAATATAATAGCCATACGGCCGAATTCCATACCCAATGAATTGGAGGTCATAACGTAACCACCCGTCCTGGTATTCACGAAACCACCCGTCATATGGTTTATCACGTAACCACCCGTCAAATGTCCAAGTACCATTATAAAATCATAAGTCATAAAACAAACATAATGGAAAGAAAACATTTCCACACTTTGATCACAATATATCACTCAAATATATTAACATAACAAATCCATTATAAAACCATTTTCAATACCAAAATACATAAAAGAGTATATGGTATTTATTTCATTTAAAAAAACATTACGGCTTGTTCAGGAAGCCAAAGACCAAATAATACTCGCGGCGGTGGAAAAGGTCGTTGTCACCGCGTACGTTAAAAGAAACATTCTTTTTTTTCGTTTTGTAAAACGCTTGTAGAAAAAGATTGATTTTGTATAAAAGTAAAAGTCAAAGGGTTTTATACACCGTATAAAAGAAAGTTGTGTATAAAACGAAATACGCCTCAATGAAAGGATATTGAGACGAAGTCCCTTACCTCGGGTCCGACTTGACTCGATCATTCTTTAACGTCCTGAATAATAAACTTTAGTTAATTTATACTTGCTTAATAACCTTTTTCAAGTTCATTATTACTTTTATATCACTTATTACAATGTTATAAACATTACGTAATCATTTAAGTTAATAATGTTTGTTTTGTCGATATTTGGTTCTTAAGTCGAAAGTGGACTTCTTACAATTACATGTTGTTCGTGTGGTCAAAGGTTCTTTATATCCAGAATGAAATTCCTGATTTGAATATCATATATATCATATATATCCAGAATATACATGTATTTGTAATATTACATAATCATTTAGAGGTAAGAAATGAAATGCACCGTTCATGGAGACGGTAAGTCGTACGTACGCATGAACGCTACATTCATTTCTTTGTCATATTAATGGAATTAAAACTAAATGTGAGGTATGTATATTTTAATTACAGAATTATATTCATCATATAGATGTATTATTCATCATATATATCCATTATATACATGTACTTTTAATATTACATTATATTTGGGGATAATAAATGAAATGCACCGTTCATGGAGACGGTAAGCCGTACGTACGCATGAACGCTACTTTCATTTCTATCTCATACTTTAATGGAAAGAAATAATAATGATATAGAGGTATATTGTAATTCCAGTATAACATCATATAAAATAACTTTAAATACATCTTTATACGTCCCACATATTTCATTAACGAATCACATCACTTTGAGGGTGCGGTAGTCCACACTTCCTTAAATGAAGATATTGCGTTTACCCATAATGGAAACCATAAAGGTATGCACAAAATGAAAAATACAGAAGCTTAAGGAAAACATAAACATATTATATATCATATATAAATATATTGTCATCTTAATGGCCACCTTTGAAGGTGTTAAAAGAATGTTGAACAATCATCGTTTCGGGAGGCCAAAATTCGTCATCCATGGAAACAGTATGTTCTTTAACCATTAGATGTAGGTGTGTGTAAGTGTAGCTCAAATACTTCTTATAAAAACATCCTAGTATATTGATGATACTATATTTGTTACAAAAGAAATGAATAAAAAGAGTTTATGGGGATGGAGAAGCAAAATAAAACAAAAGGACTCAAGTGAAGACATTACCTTAAAATCGGGTAACTCCCTTTGGTTTGAGCTCAATGGCTTCCTTGGGAAGACTTCTGCCCAATGTGAGGAATTAAGGAGTAATAAAGGGATGTGGAGAGACAAAATGGGCAGTGGTTGGCCGAGCCAAAGGTTTTGGATGTGTGGTTAAAGAGGTAGAGGTGGGGGCCTTTTATAAGAGGAGAGGAGGGGCACTCCTGGAAAGGTATAAAATGTAACTTTATGTTCAAATGAGTTTCGGATTTTAATGGTCCCACATTGATGGTTTTCGAGGATAAGGTGATAAGGGTTCGAAATCCACCCATCCAAAAGGTTTTGGACATGTTTAGGTCTTAGATTTTACATTATCTTTCTATTTTGTTTAAATCCTTTATTAATGAGGCAATCACTACATCATCATGATATCATAAATAATTTAATAAATTTAATGTATAAAAATTATAAAAAAAATATCATGATGTAGAAAATCTTTTTATATTTATAATGAATATTTAAAGTCCAAATTATCATTTATGTAGACAAAATTAAAAATATTTTTCTTAGGTGATACATTCTTTGTCACATTTAACATTCTTTAAAAATAAAAAGATAAAAAGTCACTTTCTCACAAAAGTGATTCCATGGGGCCCCCAAGTTTGGCACAAGGCATACCATGGTCGGCCATGGGAAAACCAGTAGCCTTAGGACACATGTTGTGGTCTTTTTGTATTATTAAGATATCATAATATTATCTTTAACTACCTGATTACTCATTAATCAAGATAATTAAAGATAATTACCATCGTTACTATTCATAGTGTCCAAAAATAAAAGAGACTTAATTAAATAATTTGGACCTTCAGATTACAAATATTTAATCCATTTTACCAAATTACAAACACATAAATTGCAATAATTGATTTAAAAATAATTCCCGTTGTCAAAACAAATAGAGGGTTTTTTTAAACAATATCTATGAAAAGTTTGGCATTAGTTTATGACCAATTACAAAGTGAAATTAATCCTAATGACCACCATTGGATTAAATGGTAAAAATATATTCAGATTATACTTTAAGACCAATTAAAAGTATAATCTATCCATATAATTAAATTAAATGAAAAAGTAGTTTTGATGTAAAATGCAGTATTTTTCACTATTCATTAAAAACATGAACATTGTCAGAAAAATACCAAAAATTTATCCAATGTAAATTTCAATGTCCCAATCATACTGAATATGTTTATTTTGACTAATATAGATTATAAAATTGTAAAAAGTTTTATTTAAAAAGGGTTTTCCATCAAAAGGGAGTAAAACAATCTTTTAAGAATATTAGTGTATTCCATGCATAAGATTGTATTTATTTTCATTTTAAGCCTCTAAAACACTATCTTAATAATTAATAGACATAGATAAAAATATCTATTATTCATTACTTACTTGGGATGTTATATCCTTCCCCCCTTTAGAAAATTGCGTCCCCGCAATTTATTTACTTATCGAATAAATGGGGGTACTTATCCCTCAATGCATTTTCAGATTCCCATGATGCATCTTCCATCATGTGGTTTTTCCACAAAACCTTTACCTGATTAATCACCTTATTCCGTAACACTTTCTCCCTATGGTCAAGAATCTGGACCGGTTGATCCTCAAAAGATAGGTTCTCTTCCATCTGAACTACCTATGGACTCAAAACATGAGATGGATCTAGAATATACTTCCTCAACATCGAAACATGAAAAACATTGTGTACCTGAGATAAACTCAGAGGTAAAGCCACTCGGTAAGCAATTGATCCAACTTTCTCCAGAATTTCATATGGTCCAATAAACCTTGGACTCAGCTTTCCTTTATTACCAAATCTCATCGCACTTTTCTAAGGAGAAACCTTGTGAAAAACATGATCACCTACCTCGAAAGATAGATCCTTCCTCCGGTTATCTGCATAACTCTTTTTCCTGCTCTGAGCAGTTCTCATGCGCTTCTGAATCAATTGAACCTTTTATGCCATCTCTTCTACCAATTTTGGTCCCATCACCTTCCTTTCACCCACTTCATCCCAAAATGATGGAGTTCGACACCACTTCCCATATAATGCCTCAAATGGTGCCATCTGTATACTGGAATGAAAACTGTTATTATAAGAAAACTCAACCAAAGAAAGATGTTGGTCTCAACTTCCCTGATAATCCATCGAACAAGCTCATAGAATATCCTCCAAGTTCTGAATTGTTCGTTCTGACTGCCCATCTGATTGCGAATGAAAAGATGTACTAAAATTTAATTCAGTACCCAACGACTTCTGAAGGCCTTTCCAAAAGTTAGAAGTGAACCTGGGATCTTGGTCAGATACAATGGATAGGGGAACTCCATGTAACCTAACTATCTCTTTAAGATACAAACGGGAAAGTTGATCTAGGGAAAAAATATCTCGTATAGTAAGGAAACGAGCCGATTTAGTAAAACGATCAACAATAACCCAGATTTCATTATTTCCTCTAGATGTCTTTGGTAATCCCATGACAAAATCCATGGAAATATTTTCCCATTTCCACTCTGGCACTGGTAAAGGCTGAAGCATCCCTTTCGGTAACTGCCGCTCTGCTTTAACCTATTGACAAGTCAAACACTTCACAGTAAAATCAGCAATATCTCTTTTCATTCCATCCCACCAGTAATACTCCCGCAGATCCCTGTACATCTTAGTACTGCCAGGATGAACTAAAAATGGGGAACTATGAGCCTCACATAAAAACTCATTCTTCAACTGCGAATCACCAGGGACACATAATCTCTTCCCAAATCTCAAAACACAATCATTATCAATGTTGAATTTAGGCAAATTACCCTTCTGAAACAGCTCTACCTTTTTCTGCAACTCACTGTCTTGCTTCTGTTCTTGCTTGATTCTGTTTGATAAGTATGATCTCACTGATACCTGAAACAAAATAGAAGAACTTCCTACACCAACAACTTCTATGCCAAAGTTCATCAAATCAAAAACCAAAGTATCTCGTTCCAAACATAGCATGGTTAATGAAGCATTAATTTTTCGACTCAAAGAATCAACCACTTTATTTTCTTTTCCCGGATGGTAATGAATTGTACAATCATAATCCTTGATTAATTCCAGCCATCTCCTCTATCACATGTTCAATTATTTCTGAGTGAATATACTTTAAACTCTTGTGATCAGTATATATTTCACACTTTAATCCATATAAATGATGCCTCCAAATTTTTAAAGCAAAAACATCAGCAGCTAATTCCAAATCATGTCTAGGGTAATTTACCTCATGAGTTTTCAACTGATATGAAGCATAAGCAATTACCTGATCATTATGTATAAGGACACAGCCAAGTCCCTTCAACGAAGCATAACTATATATAACAAACTCACCATTCCTGGAAGGAAGTGCCAAAACTGGAGCATTCACCAATCTTCTTTTCAACTCCTGAAAACAATCATCACATTATTTTTTCCAGATGAACTTAACACCCTTCCGAGTTATCTTAGTCATTGGACTAGATAACCGTGAAAATTTTTCGAAAAACCTTCGGTAGTAACCTGCCAAACCAAGAAAACTATGGAGCTCGGTTACATTTGTGGGTCTTGGACATTCTTCAACAACTTTTGTTTTAGCAGTATCAACAGTTATGCCATCTTTTGAAACAATGTGACCCAGGAAAGAAATTTGTTGTAACCAAAACTCACACTTGCGGAATTTTCGATATAGTTTATTTTCTTTTAAGTGTTTCAAGATATCCCTTAAATGACTTTCTTGCTCCTATTTACTTTTATAAAACACCAAAATATCATCAATGAAACAACCACAATCTTATCCAAGAACTCATGGAAAATTATATTCATAAGGTCCATGTATACAGCAGGTGCATTGGTTAACAGAAAAGGCATAACTAAAAATTCATAATGGCCATATCTAGTACGGAACGTAGTCTTATGAATGTCTGCTTCTTTTACTTTCAACTGATGGTACCCCGACCTCATGTCAATCTTCGAAAAATACTGAGCTCCCTGGAGCTGATCAAACAAATCATTGATATGAGGAAAAGGATACTTGTTCTTAACAGTAATATTATTCAAGGCCCTATAATCAATGAAAAGTCTCATTGAGCCATCTTTATTTTTAACAAACAAGACAGGAGCACCCCATGGTGATGTTCTAGGTCAAATGAAACCTTTATCTAATAACTCCTGCAATTGTTTCTTTAACTCTAAAAGTTCAACATGAGCCATTAGATAAGGTGTTTTTGAAATTGGCTTAGAATCAGGAACTAAGTCAACAGTAAATTCAACTTCCCGATCATGAATAATACCAGACAACTCATCAGAAAAAACATCAAGATACTCATTTACCACTGGCACATCATTATTCTGAACAGTTCCTTTATTTTCAACAAAATGTGCAAGGTAACATTCATTTCCATCTTTTACTAGTTTCTCAACTTCCTGATATGTTATCAAAATCAAGGGTTCATTCTTGTACACAAACTAAAAATCCTTCGGAAAATAAACCATTTTATCTCTACAGTCAATCTTAGCATGATAAACAGATAGCCAATCCATGCCCAAAATAACATCAAACTCTACTAGAGGCAAAACAATAAGGTTTGCGGGTAGATTCTTTCCACACAAAAGGATAGGAAGGTTCTTATAATTCCTTTTTGTCTCAACGTTCTCTCCGGGTGTTTTTACCATAAGTTTAGGGTTCATATCTTGAGATGGAATTTCCAATTTACTAGAAAACTTATCAGAAATGAATGAATGTGTAGACCCTGAATCAAACAACACATTGGCATAATATGAACAAACAAACAGTGTACCTGATACTACTTCATTCGATGGCCCAACATCTGCTGAAGTTGTTGCAAACGATTTCACCACCCCTTTCTGCTTGTAGTCTGGCTGCATTCCCCTAGTTGAGTTCTTCGTTGGACACTCGTTTTCATAATGACCCATTTCATTACACTTAAAACATCTTACCATTGGCTTTTCATTGCCTGCATGATCATCTTCCTTAAAGTTACGAGCAATATGACCAGACTTACCACACTGAAAGCACTTACCATACTTGGATAAACATTCTCCAGGATTCATTTTACCACACTTCTCACATGATGGATATTTGGTTTTCTTACCTCCTTGATTCTTTGATGAATTCTTCCCCTTTTCCTGCCAACTAGACCTCTTATTCAGTTGTTTTTTATAGAACACATGATCATCGGTGAACTCCATTTCCACCTTCTCTGCATATCGAACAAGTTTTTCATAACTTTTGAACTCACGAGAAGCTAAAGCCCTTCGATACTTTGGATTTAACCCTGAGTAAAAACGGTTTATTTTACTATCAAGATCTCGTGTGATGTTTGGAGAATACCTTGCCAATCGAGTGAACTTTTCTTCATAAGAAGCCACTGAATCATCCTCCTGCCTCAATTCTAGGAATTTTTTTCCATCCTAAGATGAACCACCTTAGGAAAATATTTCTCCATAAACATACCTTTGAATTCGTCCCAGTGAATATCCTCAATCTCATCACTATCCCTGATATTTTTCACCATCGACCACCACTGATCAGCTTCACCTTCAAAACGGTAAATAGGAAGACTAACCTTTTGATGTTCTGAACACCCCATGACATCAAAAATCTTCTCCAGTGCTTTAATCCACCCTTCAGCTTGTACGGGGTCAGATGATCCTTTGAATGATGGGTGATGTTGCCTCATGAAATGTTCCACCACGGACATGTTCCTCTGCGGTTGATCTGGCTGATCTCGTGCATGGATACCACCACCATTTATAGCCTGAGTCAACTGTGCCATCACTGCAACAAACTGTTCAGTTCCTATTCCGACCATCTCAGGTTGCTTATTTGGAAGGTTGTCTTCCTCCTGATGTCATCCCAATATAGCTGCTTTGTTTCCTCTGCGGAAACCATTCTGAACACAGAAATATATTAGGTGAAGCAACATGGTAATCTTTAAATGCTATATCATTTAAGTCATACCATAAATTAACTTATAATTTAACAATTTTCTAACTCCTAAAGTTTTCTAAACCGACCTTTGATACCAACTATAAGGCCCCGACCTTAAACCTTACATAATATTGAATTAAATTAATAATTCACATTGAGTATCTTTTCAGGTTTAGAGTTTTAGATAATTAGAACATAACTATTACATCTCAAAAGATTACAAAGTAGAAACTTCTACTAAGTTTCCATAGAATAAAAAAAACTCTAAAAAAGAAACATGTCCAGTTCCATGTTTTATATAGCATGACATTCCCTTGATCCCATCCTTGACCCTATTCCACATTAAGTCTTGTGAAAAACATTTAAAAAAAACTTGGGGTGAGCATAAAAATATTAGTAAGGGATACACAAAGAATGAAAACAGTTATTTTATTAAAAAAACAAGTAAACTATGTATACTTTATCAAAGTAATATTTTTCACATTTATGAAGTAGTAAAAACACTTCACTAAAATAAAAGATCATTACTTACCCTTTTGTAACCAAAATATTACCATAAAACCCATATAAAGATCACATAACATATAAAGGTAACTTGGGACATAAACATACTTAAATGGAATAACCATATGGTCGACTTCCACTCATATCACTTAATGGAATAGCCATACGGCCAACTTCCATACATACTTAATGGAATAGCCATACGGCCGACTTCCATACCCAATGCATTGGAGGTTATAACGTAACCACCCTTCCTGGTATTCACGGAACCGCCCGTCATATGGTTTATCACGTAACCACCCGTCTAATGTCCAAGTACCATTATAAAATCATAAGACATAAAACCAACATAATGGAAAGAAAACATTTCCACACTTTGATCACAATATATCACTCAAATATATTGAAATAAAAAATCCATTATAAAACCATTTTCAATACCAAAATACAAAAAAGATTATATGGTATTTATTTCATTTAAAAAAATATTACGGCTTGTTCAGGAATCCAAAGACTAAATAATACTCACGGCGGCGGAAAAGGTTGTTGTCACCGCGTACGTTAAAAGAAACATTATTTTTTGTCATTTTTTAAAACGCTTCATAGAAAAAGATTCCTTTTGTATAAAAGTAAAACTCAAAGGGGTTTATACACCGTATAAAAGAATGTTGTGTATAAAATGAAATACGCCTCAATGAAAGGAGATTGAGACGAAGTCCCTTACCTCGGGTCCGACTTGACTCGATCGTTCTTTAACGTCCTGAATAATAAACTTGAGTTAATTTATACTTGCTTAAGAAAATTTTTCAAGTTCATTATTACTTTTATATCACTTATTATCATGTTATAAACATTACGTAATCATTTGAGTTAATAATGTTTGTTTTGTCGATATTTGGTTCTTAAGTCGAAAGTGGACTTCTTAAAATTACATGTTGTTCATGTGGTCAAAGGTTCTTTATATCCAGAATGACATTCCTGATTTGGATATCATATATATCATATATATCCAGCATATACATGTATTTCTAATATTACATATTCATTTAGAGGTAAGAAACGAAATGCACCGTTCATGGAGACGGTAAGCCGTACGTACGCATGAACGCTACTTCCATTTCTTTGTCATATTAATGGAATTAAAACTAAATGAGTGGTATGTGTATTTTAATTATATAATTATATTTATCATTTAGATGTATCATTCATCATATATATCCATTATATACATGTACTTTTAATAGTACATTACATTTGGGGATAAGAAATGAAATGCACCGTTCATGGAGACGGTAAGCCGTATGTACGCATTAATGCTATTTCATTTCTATCTCATACTTTAATGGAATGAAATAATAATGATATAGAGGTATATTATAATTCCAGTATAACATCATATATAATAACTTTAAATCCATCCTTTATACATCCCACATATGGCATTAACGAATCACATCACTTTGAGGGGGCGGTAGTCCGCACTTCCTTAAATGAAGATATCGTGTTTACCCATAATGGAAACCATAAAAGTATGCCCAAAATGAAAAATATAGAAGATTAAAAAATACATAAACATATTATATATCATATATAAATATATTTTCATCTTAATTTCCACCTTTGAAGGTGTTAAAAGAATGTTGAACAATCATCGTTTCGGGAGGCCGAAATTCGCCATCCACGGAAATAGTATGTTCTTTAACCATTAGATGTAGGTGTGTGTAAGTGTAGCTAGAATAATTCTTATAACAACATCCTATTATATTGATGATACTGGAGTTTTTACAAAAGAAATGAATAAAAAGAGTTTAGGGGGTTGGAGAAGCAAAATAAAACAAAAGGACTCAAGTGAAGACATTACCTTAAAATCGGGTAACTCCCTTTGGTTTGAGCTCAAAGGCTTCCTTGGGAAGACTTATGCCCAATGTGAGGCATTAAGGAGTAAGAGAGGGAAGTGGAGAGACAAAATGGTCAGGGTTTGGCCAAGCCAACGGCTTTGGAAGTTTTGGAAAAGAGGTAGAGGTGGGGGCCTTTTATAAAAGGATAGGAGGGGCACTCTTGGAAAGGTATAAAATGTAACTTTATTTTCAAATGTGTTTCGGATTTTAATGGTCCCACATTGATTTTGTTAGAGGATAAGGTGATAAGGGTTCAAAATCCAACCATCCAATAGGTTTTGAACATGTTTAGGTATTAGAATTTACATTATCTTTCCATTTTATTTAAGTCTTTTATTAATGAGGCAATCGCTGCATCATCATGATGTCATAAATAATTTAATAAATTTAATGTCTAAAAATTATAAAAAAAATATCATGATGTCGAAAATATTTTTAGATTTCTAATGAATATTTATAGTCCAAAAGATAATTAATTTAGAAAAAATTAAAAATATTTTACTTAGGAGAAACATTCTTTGTCACATTTAACATTTTTTAAAAATAAAAAGATAAAAAGTCACTTTCTCACAAAAGTGATTCCATGGGGCCCCCAAGTTTGGCACAAGGCATCCCATGGTCGGGCATGAGACAACCAGTAGCCTTAGGACACATGTTGTGGTCTTTTTGTATTATTATGATATCATTTTATTATCTTTAACTACTTGATTACTCATTAATCAATATAATTAAAGATAATTACCATCGTTACTATTCATAATGTCCAAAAATAAAAGAGTCTTAATTACATAATTTGGACCTTATGATTCCAAATATTTAATCCATTTTACCAAATTCCAAACACATAAATTGCAATAATTGATTTAAAAATAATTTCCATTGTCAAAACAAATAGCGGGTTTTTTTGAAACAATATCTATGAAAAGTTTGGAATTAGTTAATGACCAATTCCAAAGTGAAATTAATCCTAATGACCACCATTGGATTAAATGGTAAAAATATATTAATATTACACTTTAATACCAATTAAAAGGATAATATAACCGTATAATTAAATTAAATGAAAAAGCAGTTTTGATGTAAAAATGCAGTATTTTTCACTATTTATTAAAAAAATGAACATTGTCAGAAAAATACCAAATATTTATCAAATATAAATTTCAATGTCCCAATCATAATTAATATGTTTATTTTGACAAATATAGATTATAAAATTGTCAAAAGTTTTATTTAAAAAGGGTTTTCCATCAAAAGGCAGTAAAATAATCTTTTAAGAATATTAGTGTATTCCATGCATAAGATTGTATTTATTTTCATTTTAAGCCTCTAAAACACTATATTAATCATTAATAGACATAGATTAAAATATCTATTATTCATTACTTACTTGGTATGTTACACTAAAACCCCTGCCATCTAACTTTATCACACTTCCTTTACCTAAAGAGAAATATATAGAATGGTCTATGCAACACTGAAGAAGTTTGCAATGCATGATCTAATAGGCTCAATAGGTTCCCAAAAATGTTTTCCATGACAAGTCTCAATACATTAATTAAAGTATGCTCATTTAAAATAAAACATGGAATGATAAATAAGTAATTTATTTTTTATCAAAATCATGGAATACATTTTCCCTTTTTATAACAATTCCAAAACTAAGCCTGGCATATTGATTTCAAGAAAAATTAAATTTATTGTTTTTCAAAATTTGAAGCATTCATATCGAAACCAAACAAGGTAAAATTCCTGTAAGGGTAAATCACAGCAAGATACTCAATAGGTTTTCCAAGTAGACTAGTCAAATAACAACTAATGAATTGTGTACAAAAAAACTATAGAACATTGGGCCTATGAAAAAGAGAAACACCCCATAGTGAACCCCAACAAAAATTTCAAGATAATTTCCCTAGAAAAAAGGGCATATGGAGAAGATTAAGGACCAATGAACAACCCCTTTATATTTATATGGATGATGTCCCTAAGAAAAACTTCAATATACATACCCAAGTATCCCTATGTGATGTATTTAATAGACCATTTTAATTCATAGAAAATCCCCCTTTCCCATTTACCAAAAACCAGGTACGACCCACCTGTTACCATAAATCCATTAACATACACAAATCAATCATTAATAATTAATTTATGAATAAATTTAAAAATATATGAGCTATACAATAAAATAACACATAATAGAAACATAACCACCCACCTCAATACTTGAGGTTACACATTCCCTTGAAGGATCCACCATTAATAAGAATACGCAAATATTAATTGAGGCCCAATAACAATATACATATTATATAATTGACTTGATTTATTTAAGTGTATAAGGACCTGTAGTACCCCCAGTTTATGTTATGTAACCCTTTCTTAATGCTTTTCATGTTTTTAATGTTAAGGGTGTTGAATGGGAGAGTCAGGAGAACTTGGAATGATGTTTTGAGGAAAAGGGTAAGTCGCACGGTCGGTGCATGGTTTGTCTAACCGTGTGGCCAAACCGTTCCCAGTGGGTCTTGGAGGCAGTGTCGTCCACATGGTTGGGGCACGGTTTGTCTAACCGTGTGGCCAAACCTTGATAGAAGGGTGGCCAATGCAGTAGACAGCGCATAGTTAGCGCACGGTTTATCAAACCATGCAGACTAACTATGTCGTCACTTAAAGATAGATCCTTAAATTGTGGATCTAACTCGTTTTTCCTCTAATTACCTCATAAAAGCTCCTAAGTGGCCCTAACTTGGGATTTTTGTTCTCCTAAGGTCAATGAGGGTTTTACCATTATTCTGAAGGAAATCTGAAGGCTTCTCTTGGTGAATCGAAGCCGTATTATTGAGGTATGTGATCTTTCTCCTTTGTTAATGAATGGTTTCTTTGATCTACTTAGATCTAGTTCTTCCTTTCTCTTGGTTTCTTAGATCTATGACCATTAAGGGTAGACCATAGTATTTGGATTCCAAATGTGTTGAAATTTGGTCTTGGTTGTGTTAGAAGAAGAAATCTAGGGTGGGTTTTCGGAGAATTGACCCAGTGTTCTTGAGCGTTCTTCATTAATTGGTTGGTTTTGCCTAATTTGTTGAGGTATATGGCTTCTCTCTTGATTCCTCATTCTTAGAACTTGAAGGCTTAATTTCAAATTGTTTTCCTTGATTGAAATGGTTTGTTTATCTATTGTGAATGAATGGTTGAAACCATTTTTTAGTAATGGGTGATGTGTGTTTTTGGAAAGTGGTTGTTGAAATAAATTTAAAATGGTGATTTTAAATTGGCTATGGTTTTGCTGCTTAAAAGAAATGGTCTTCAATAAAACGGTGATGCTTTATTGAATGGTTTTGAACAAACATGGTTTTGAACACACATGGTTTTGGGCATGGATTGCATGGGTTGTGGTGTGTGTTAATATGCATTGGGATGGATAAGGGTGAGAATTCCCCCCATCAAAAGGTTGGGATGGATAAGGGTGAGAAGTCCCCCCATCACTAGGTTAGGACGGAAAAGTTTGTGAAGTACCCCCGTCAAGGTAGTCCACTAAGTGACGGCTTAGTTGAAGGATAACTCACCACTCTCGAGTATAGGGAGGTCCATGTTTCATGCATTGTTGGTTGTGTGGAAAGGTGAAATGGAACGAATGTGCCAAAAGGAAATGTGAATGGAATTGGGAACATTGCTTGATTGCCTTTCTTAAGAAAGATGAGTTTTGTTGGAAGATGGTTTTGACATGGAACTTGTTATATTGTGAATAGTTTTTGGTATTGTTTTATATAAATTGTTTTATATAAATGTGCTAATATGTTTTATCCTAGAGGAATGGGTTGGGAAGTTATCAGGGAAAACCTACTGAGTTTCATTACTCACCCCTTCCTTGGGCACGTTGGTGCTTTTTCAGATATCATGTACCAGGATGTTGGAAAAGGTAAAGTGACACATTCTTAGAGTACTGCTTTGTGATACTTGGGCTGGTTTATGATGTTGGATCTTGGAGCTTGTGGAGCAAGGATTTGGGTTTTTGTGTTGTAGTCTTTGAGTTGTCTTTCTGCTATTTACTCTGATGTTTGAGTGTTGGTTTCCGTTGTGGTACTCATATTTGGTTTATGATAAAATAAATGGTTGAGTTGTCTTTGATTTTATGATTCATCATTTATTTGTTGGTCTGGTTATGGTTGTTGGTTCTATGGATGTTCAAAAAGTGTAAATCGTCCCCCACTTGTTTGAAACCCTTCAGCATTTATTGTCAGCTTTTGGCACCTTGGGGATGTCGCTTAAGTCCTAGTAATGTATCGTTGTACTCTCAAGACAATGATAATTGGAGGGTCATTACAAATGGTATCATCTTGTTTTGTCCTTGCCTAACAAGTTTTCATCTATGTTCATTGTATTGGAGTTTAAATTCCTTCTTGTCTATTCCTTGGGTGGTCATCGTAGACAAGATTAAGATTATCGGAACTTGAAATGTATAGAATAAAAGGAAGTAGCTAACCCGTTTATGATGAACTTCAAGTTACTAGGATGTTGGGTACATAAATGTTTTGAATACACTTCTAGAATCTTCGAAATGTCACTGTCATGGGGTTATCCAATGAGATGAGCATGAAATGCATTGTAGAGGAATTACTTCCCACTAGGATTGCATATCTCATGGTGAAGAGTGATTTATGATTATGGGAAAGGTGAAATTTTTGAAAAATGAAGAAATTTATTTTCGAATGAATGATTTTGAAAAGTGGATATTCTATATATTTTGAAAACGGGTGGATTTTCAAAAAGTTTCTGGGATATTTTCAAAAATGGTTGAACATTTGGAAGAGCTTTATGGATGGAAATTAATGATGTGATAGTTGATGTGATATAAATTGAAATTCTAAGCCATCAGTTGCTAGGAAGTGATACTAATGACGTGCATTGTTTGTATAAAAAATGGAACCCGTTAGGCGTCATAGAAACCAACCCGAAGAAGCTGTGGAGAATGCAGTTGCACGTGAGCCACGTGTGAACCAAGAGATGGTTCAAAGTATCATTCAAGCATTCCAGGCTATGGACACGGGGAATCAGAGTGATGAGTCAAGGCACATAAACAATTCATTCCAGTTCCTGAAGCAGAATCCACCCATCATCCAAGGTTATTCAGAACCAGAAAGAGAGGAGGTGTGGCTGAGTAGGATGAATTGTATCTTTGATCTCATTGGCACACTAACAGAACTGAGTGTAAAGTTGGAGACTTATATGCTGTAGGATCTTGCACGATAGTGGTGGGAGCTAGTGGTGCAGGCTAAGGTGGATCAAGGGATGGTTTGGGATAAATTTAAAGAATTGTTCAACAAAAATTATATCCTCACATGTTCAAGATCCAGAGGATGACATACTTTTTCAGCCTGAAGCAGGAGAATCTCTTTGTCAAGGAGTATGCGTCTAAATTCATGAATTTAGTATGCTTTGCACTAGATGTTGCTGCAAGTGTGTTGCTAAAGGCACAAATCATTGAATCAGGGTTGCGACCAGAGATTCGCTCAAAGATAGTTGTGCTCTTTATTACAGATTATACAGAGATGGTAAACAGAGAAACATTAGCTGAAAGAGACATCTCAGGAGTTATTGGAAGAGGAAGTATGATGATACCCACGGGAACGGGTGGGAACTCTAATGATGGGAACAAGAGGAATAGGGACACCTACTTCCAAGGTGGGAGTGAGAATCTGAACCAGACGATTAGATTAGTGAATCGTCCTCCACGACCCCAGAGAAAGGGAGGTTGATTTCAATGTGGTTTGACTGATCACATGAAATGAGAATGTACATCACCACAGAGATCATGACACAATTGCAAGTAGATAGGGAATCTTCAGCGATATTGTCGCAGTGCTCCATGGTCAGGTGTTCGTGACACTTCTCAAGTGTCGCAAGAATCTTATGCTTCGATAGGGTGAGGAAAGAAAAATAAGTCTCTCCAGAAGAACATGTCTATTTATGGTGTTCCAGGAATACCATTACTCCTCAACCAGGGAAAACTCAGCAATGCAACAAGGAGAACAATGCAGTGACGAAGCAATTGTATGGAGCCGAGCAGATGATAGTCGATGATCAAGTCGGACTATCTACAGTGATAGGTACGGTTCTTTTGAATTATACCCTCATCCAAGTGTTGTTTGATACTAGAGCATCATATTCCTTTCTTGCTTCTTGTATTTCTGATTTTCTGAACATAAAACTAGAAATGATGCCTTTTTTCTTGAAACCGCATACTCCTCTCGGTGAAAGATAATGTCAAGCCTTTGTGTGTAGAGAATGTGCTATAACTATTGATGGATATGAGCTAAAATGGGATTTCTCTGTGCTAGATATGGATGTCAACGATGTAATCCTGGGTATGGATTGGTTGAAAAGTTTTAAGGCTCACATCGACTGTTATAAAAGAATGATTAATTTCACGACTGAGGACGGAATTTAGCATCTCTTCAGAGGAGAGAGGATGGAAAATAGAGGTGAAAAGAGATTTTTGGCATCAATGGTAGGAAATATATCTTCCAAATTGGCAGAATTGACTTTGGCATCATTAAAAGAGATCGCGAAAAATAGTTTTCCAGCGATGGTGGATCAGTTTCCAGATGTCTTTCCCAGGAACTTATTAGGTTACAACCTATAAGGAAAGTGGAGTTTATGATTGATCTCCTTCTGGGGACCAGTCCTATTTCCCTTCCGTCTTATAGGATGGCACAAACAGTGTTATGGTAATTGAAAGTGCAGTTAGAGTAGCTGGAAAGAAAGGGTTTCATTCGGCCAAGCGTGTCTCTGTGGGCAGAACCATTGTTTTTTGTGAAGAAGGAAGATGGAACTCTTCGGCTGTGTGTTGATTATCATAAGCTTAACCAAGTTACAATAAAGAACAGATATCCAATTCCACGCATTGATGATTCGTTCAATCAATTATGGGGAGCTCAGTGGTTCTCCATGATTGACTTGAAATCAGGATGTCACAAATTGTGAGTTCAGAAGGAGGATATTCCAAAGACTGCTTTCAGAAGTAGATATGGCCACTATGAATATGTATTCAAGCCTTTTGGTCTTATGAATGCACCAACAGTCTTTATGTCTTTGATGAATCAGATATTTTAGCAATATTTGGATTCTTTTGTTGTGGTGTTTGTGGATGATATCTTGGTGTTTTAAACAACAAGGGCTGAGCATGAGCAACACTTGGCGATAGTGTTGGAAATCTTGAGGGACCAATAGTTGTATGAAAAATTATCAACGTACGATTTTTGGATACAAGAGGTATGATTTATGGGCCATGTTGTTTCTGAGAAAGGTGTTTCAGTGGATCCAAAAAATATAGAAGATGTTCTTTCTTGGAATCCACCGAAGAATTTTTTTGAAATATGAAGTTTTCTTGGTCTATCTGGTTATTACCGATTCTTTGTGCATGACATATCATGACTAGCTTTGCCTATGAAATAATTGACAATGAAAAATAGTGAATTTCAATGGAATGAGGAATGTCAGAGATCTTTTCAAGAGTTGAAACTTCGCCTTACTTTATCACACATCTTGATCTTTCCTGAATCAGGACAAGGGTATGTGGTGTATTGTGATGATTCAAAAACAGGGTTGGGATGTGATCTCATGTAAAGAGACCATGTGGTTGCTTATGGATCAAGGAAGTTGAGGGTGCATGAGAAGAATTACTCAGCACATGATTTGGAGTTAGCTGTAGTCATCCATGGTTTGAAAACATGGAGACACTATCTCTTTGGTGAGAAATTTATTGTGTTTACGGATCAGAAAATCTTGAAACACATTTTCTCACAGCGAGATTTGAATCTGAGGCAGAGGAGATGGATGGATTATCTTCAAATTTTCAACATTAACTTAATTTAAACACTGGGTAAGGGTAATTTTTTGGTCGATGCATTAATCAGGAAGTCATATGTTCAATTGGAAAAGGAAGCTTCAGACAAATGACAATTGATGTCGGTCTTAGCAGACATGCATATGGAATGTGAAAAACGAGGTGATGTTGCGGTTTTCATTTTACCTACACTTTTTACTGATCTGATAAAAGTAGTCAAAGAGGCAGAAACATCTAATGTGGAATGTCTGGTAATGAGTTCAAAACTCAATGGTGGGGAGACCATTGATGGCTGGAAACTGGAAGCGGGTTCGGTATTGTGTTTCAGAGATCGGATGGTTGTACCTATAGTTTGTCAAAAAAACTCCTTAATTATTACCACCATTCAAGATGGGTTGTACATCTTGGTACACAGAGGATGTATAAGGTTTTAGAGGCACAGTTTTGGTGGAGCAGCATGAAAAGCAAGGTGGCTAAGTTCATCTCGCGATGCTTAACTTGTCAGCAGGTTAAAGAAGAGCATTAGAGACTAGCTAGTATGTTACAGTCTTTACCTATCCCAGTGTGGAAATGGGAGCAGATAGAAATGGATTTTGTTACAGGTCTTCCAAGAATGGTCCGGAAAAACAATTCCATTTGGGTGATAGTGTATCGTCTAACCAAGTCAGCCCATTTCATCCCGATTTGTGACACCCATACGGTGGAAGATCTTTCAAAAATATATATCCGAGAAGTGGTAAAGAGACATGGTGTACCAGTTTTTGTTGTCTCAAATAGATATTCTAGGTTCAAATCTCATTTTTGGAAATCATTACAGCAAGCCCTAGGGACTAAGTTGATGATGAGCACAACGTATCATCCTCAAGCGGATTGGCAATCCGAGCAGACGATACAAACGACTGAAGACATGTTTCAAGCTTATGTAATGGATTTTGGTGGCTCATGGGAAGATCTTATAACCTTAGTGGAGTTTTCATTCAATAAAAGTTATCAGACTTCGATACACATGGCTCTGTTGGAGGCATTGAATGGACGTCCTTGTAGTTCTCCACTATGGTGGGTGGAAACTGGTGAAACTTCACTAGTTAGGCAGAGCCTTCTCTAAGAAACAATGGAGAAGATTCAGTTGATTAGAAAGTGGATGGAGACAACTCAGAGTCATCATAAATCTTATGCAGATCACCGTAGAAGACCATTGTCGTTCGTAGTGGGTGACCATGTCTTTTTGAGAATCTCTCCAAGGCATGGACATTGTCATTTTTCGAAGTAGGGAAAACTATCTCCATTATATATAGGACCTTATGAGATACTATAATGGGTTGGAGTGGTGGAATATCAGTTGGAATTACCACCACGGTTCAGTTCGATGCACAATGTGTTCCAGGTATCTCAGTTAAAGAAGTATGAACTCGATCCTGACCATGTGATCATATGGGATCACGTTTAACTAGAGCCAGATGCTTCATTGGTACATATTCTGGTGCAGATTGTGGATAGGTAGGATAAATTCTTGCGTGGAAAAAGCATTGGTATAGTGCGGGTTTTGTGGAAACATGGTCAAAATTAGGAAGATACATGGGAGCGTGAGAATGAAATGAAAGAGCTGTGCCCAGAACTCTTTCAGGAAAGCGGTGGTTTTCTAATTTTCAAGGACGGAAAGTCCAATGGTAGGGAGAATGTAGTACCCCCAGTTTATATTATGTAACCCATTATTGATGCTTTTCATGGTTTTATAGTTATGGGTGTTGAATGGGAGATTCTAGAGAACTTGGAATGATGTTTTGAGGCAAAGGGGAAGTCGCACTGTTGGAGCATGGTTTGTTTAACCGTGCGGCCAAACCATGTGCAATGGGTCTTGGACATAGTGTCTTCTGCATGGTCAGCGCACAGTTTGTCTAACCGTGTGGCCAAACCATGTGAGAAGGGTGGTCGAGGTAGTAGCCAATGCACGGTTAGCGCACAGTTTGTCAAACCGTGTGGACTAACCAGTGGTCTCTTAAAGTTAGATCCTTAAATTGTGGATCTAACTCGTTTTTCATCTAATTGTCTCAATAAAGCTCCTAAGTTGACCAAACTCGGGATTTTGGTTCTCCTATGGTCAAGGAGGGTTCTCCCATCATTCCGGAGGTAATCTGAAGGCTTCTCCTGGAGAATCGAAGCCCGATTCTTGAGGTATGTGATCGTTCTCCTTTGTTATTGAATGGTTTATTAGATCTACTTTTCCCTTTCTCTTGGTTTCTTAGATCTATGCCCGTTAAGGGTAGACATAATTATGTGGATGCCAAATGTGTTGAGATTTGATCTTGGTTGTGTTAGGAGAAGAGATCTAGGGTGGGTTTTCAGTGATTTGACTCGGTGTTCTTGAGCGTTCTTCGTCTGTTGGTTGGTTTCACCTAATTTGTTGAGGTAGGTGGATTCTCTCTCAATTCCTCTTTCTTAGAAATTGAAGGATTAATTTCAAATTTTTTTCCTTGATTGAAATGGTATGTTTATCTGTTGTTAAATAATGTTTGAAACCCCTTTTTAGTAATGGGTAATGTGTGTTTTTTGAAAGTGGTTGTTGAAATAAATTTAAAATGGTGATTTTAAATTGGCTATGGTTTTGCTGCTTGAAAGAAATGGTTTTCAATAAAAGGGTGATGCTTTATTGAAAGGTTTTGAGCACACTTGGTTTCGGGCATGGATTTCATGGGTTGTGGTTTGTGTTCATGTGCATTGGGATGGATAAGGGTGAGAAGTCCCCCCATCAAAAGGTTGGGATGGATAAGGTAGAGAAGTCCCCCCATCAATAGGTTGGGACGGATAAGGTCGTGATGTAACCCCATCAAGGTAGTCCACTAAGTGACATCTTAGTGGAAGGATAACTCACCACTCACATGTATAGGGAGGTCCAGGTTGCATGCATGGATGGTTGTGTGGATTGATGAAATGGAACGAATGTACCAAATGGAAATGTGAATGGAATTGGGAACTTTTCTTGATTTCATTTATTACGGAAGATGAGTTTTGTTGGAAAGTGGTTTTGAAATGGAACATGTTATATTGTGAACATTTTTTGGTATTGTTTTATATAAATTATTTTATATAAACGTTCTAACTTGTTTTATCCTAGAGGAATGGGTTGGGAAGTCATCGGGGAAAACCTAATGAGTTTCATTACTCACCCCCTTCCTTGGGCACGTTGGTGCTTTTGCAGATATCATGTAACGGGATGTTGGAAAAGGTAATGTGTCACATTCTTAGAGCACTGCTTTGTGATACTTGGGTTGGATCGTGATGTTGGATCTTGGAGCTTGTGGATCATGGAATTGGGTTGTTTTCTTGTATTCTTTGAGTTGTCTTTCCACAGTTTACTCTAATGTTTGAGTGTTGGTTTTCGCTGTGGTACTCTTGGTTGGTTTATGATAAAATAAATGGTTGAGTTGTCTTAGATTTATTATGCATCATTTAGTTGTTGGTTCAATGGATGTTCAAAAAGGGTTAATCGTCCCCCACTTGTTTGAAACCCTTCGTCATTTATTGCCAGCCTTTGGCGCCTTGTGGATGTCGCTTAAGGCCTAATAATGACTCATTGTACTCTCAATCCAATGAGAATTAGAGGGTAATTACATGACCCAATGATGAACATAAAAATATTACACCACAAAACCATAAGAATAATAAATGAATAAATACCAAAGATTAGTAAACCTCATAAAAAACAAAACCACACTATGAATGAAAGTAACGAAGAAGAAAAAATTTCTACGCCCCCAACGATACAAGAACCAACTGCAATGATGACCCAATTCCATATGGATCAATCCAAATCGAACAGAGACTCCAAAAATAACTTGATAGTTCTTATAGGTTGAGTGATAAGAGAGATACCAATTACTGAAATGAAATATAAGTGTAGAGGTACCCTAAAACCTGACCTCTCAATAGTTACATGATGTAAAACTATTGGCCACTTATTGTAATCCAAGAAGATCAAGTATTCTAAAAAAATGTCAAATTTTTATTAAAAAATGACCATTATTTATTAAAAGTCATTTAACTATTATACGATGTGTAATCCTTTAACACTATGTACATAGTTCATGAATTATCTCGCGAGACAAATTACATATCATGTAACCCCATTATAGATCGTGTAATATCCCAACACATTGAACAAACTCCAGAATCATACACAAAAAATCAACACCCTAGGCCCTCTCCAAACATGGGAAGAACCCTAAAAAGACATTACAATATTTATACATGGACAACATTATTTAAAATAAACTTTCATCAAAAAACATTATTTCATTTTCCATAACCAATTCTCTTGACAATTGGAATTCCTAGGACACACCGAATTAAATATGGAAATCGAGTAAAAGGAATTAAATTTTTTTGAATATGGGTAACTGGATGCTACAACACTAGAAAATTACCTAAAATTAAGGTGTGTGATGAAGTTATTTTCATGTGGTTGTTTAGATGGCATGGTTTTTTACCATGATCTTGATTAGGTTGGTATTTTTCCCTAAATGGTTTGACTCATTATATAATTATAAAATCTCATCATTTTCATGATCTAGGGAAAATATCATTGTTGTTATCTCCCCTATATGAATAAATAAAAACGATTCATAGGGTATGTCCAAATTAGTCAGACCATCATTCCCATCATCCAAGTAAAATGTAATTTATCATAACCCTTCATATACTTATCATAATGGTCATCATACAATAGAAATATTATAAATGGTTATGATTCATACTGGTTAATTAAATCCAACATAAAATAAGTGTCCATAAAAACCAATATATTTCATCTATTTTCAATAACATAATTTATTAATAAGGATTTTAGTCATTTTAAAAAAATTATATCATCTATAAATGTACTAGTCATTAAATTATTCCACCTTTATGAATTTTAACGAAAATATTTTGGTTTCACACACTCAAACTGATGAGGTTAATTATGTTTCATAACCTCATCTTGTTCTCATGTTACATCATTAGATATGTTATTCCACTACAATATCATGACTATGTGAGTTTTATTATTTCATAGATCCTTGTATTTATGATCTATGATCATCAGTTGATTTTACCCTTATGAAACAACATTATACAATGGTACCACATATGGATTTAGAAAATGTTAGTTGTGTGGTTTTTACTTCCTCAAGAGGGGTACATTGAAAATATCTTTTACTTCGGATATTTTCGGTTTTAGTGTGAGAAAATAGGCTACCTCTATGATATGATAAAGGATTTTAATGGGGCCAATGTAACTAGGAATAAAAAATCCCCTATTCCTAAATCTAAAAATTTTAATTCCATATAGATATATGAAGGAGCACATTATCGCTGAACTCAAACATTAATTATCATAAATAATTGTCTACATTTATTTTTTGTTAAAATTGTGCAATCCTCATATATCATAAAATATTTTGATCATTTTCTACAATATCTTCAAAAAAATCAGGTCCCATAAATTTACTCTCTCTTACATCATCCTATGATCTCTAAGTCTGACAACTTATCCCTTATAGATCCTCATAAGGTTCCATTTCAATGCTTTAATCAAAACTATTGTTTTGTGATAACTCCACTAGGGGAATGTGCTTGTCCCAACATCCATTAAATTGCATTGAGAATGGTATATGTTTATTATATATATTAAAAGTATTCCTTTCTGACATTACATCCATTTTAGGGTGATTATACTAGATGAATCTCAATTTTTTATCCAATGCTTACTAAATGCTTCTACAAAAAACTGAAGTTAAACCGAAATTCATGATCAGATACAATAGTGAGTTGAACTCCATATAGTCTTACCACTTCCATTATGTATAACATGTTGAGTTGGTAATGTGAAAATTATTCATTCATAGAAATGAAAATTGGTGATTTTATATGTTGAAATAAAACCATGCAGATGGAATAATTTCCATTAGGCATCCTATGGAGTCATATGATGAAATCAATGGTTTTGTATTCTCATATTCATATTTCCATGGGAAATGTTTACATCATTCCCTATTAATTCATTCATTTATCCTTGAATCGTTAGAATACCAAAATTAATATAAAAATTCCACAATATCCCAATTTATGTTCCCCATCCAAAATCATTTCTTAAAATATATATACATATTACTACTTCCTAGATGAATAAAAAGGATGATCTATAAAAATCATTCAGAAGAACCCTCTTCAATGCTGGTATTCTTGGGACATGTGTATTTGATAAAAATCCTTCTTTAGAAAAATGTATCCTTTCAATATTAAATAGCTTCATTTTTAGAAACTAATCATCACTCTTGGACACCATGATCGTGTCACGAATAGATTGCTAAGTAGTTATTAGATTTAGGTATGATTATGATATTTTTATTATTCACTTACCCTTCCTTTACATATAAAATAATTTTTTATCTCTTTCATTACTCATCATATACAAGATTCTGAGATCAATTATAACTAGAGTATATTCCACTTTTTCCCCCTTCAAAGGATGGTAATAGATTGAAAAATCATAATACTTGATCTGATCTAACAAACTTTATAGGAAAATATTAAGCTCCTTTGGTGTAAAATTATATTAGAGGATTTTATGATCTGCATATATGGAACACTTTTCTCTATTGAAATAAATTCTCAAAATTATCAAATTAGTGATCACTAATTACAATTTTATATCTTTCTTTGGGATGTTAATCTCTAGGATCATTATTTTGTGAGAGGAATTGGTTATCACATTGTCAACAATCATGAGTACACAACCCAATCCTTTTTTAATGAATCACTTTAGATAAAGAATCTTTCCCTACTAGTGGGTAATTAGAGCACATGTGTAGTGATTCTCCACATAATCATCTCATTATTCATTTATTCACATTCTTTGTCCAGGAAAATCATGAACCACATCTGAGTAATCTTGGTTATTGGGATAGAATATAATAAGAATCCTCTCCAAATTATGTTATTGTACCATAATAATCCAATAAAACTACACATCTCAATCATATATATTGGTCTAGGTCATTATTTGATTGTTTTTAGATTTGAAATATTCATATATATCACTTTTCCATGATAACATTAACTATGAATTATACATTCACCATCCAAAAATCACATTCACTATACATTGTATTTAAATTTCCTTTTTGTAGGGAACATTGTATAGTATTTAAATGAACCAGGTGTCCCTATTTTGTTTTAGAGTATATAATCATATCATCAATATATATTACAACATAGTTTTCAAGGTAATACTTAGAAAAGAAATTCATTATTTCCATAATGATTAATGGATCATCAGTGAATCTAAATTGAATCACTATGTACTTAGAGTTTCCATAAATTATATAAAATGAAGTTATTGGGATATCCTCTTTCATTAACATTACATGAAAATATCATAACTGGATATCCAGATAAGAAAAGTACTAGGTTCCACATAGCTGATCAAACAAGTCATAAATCTATTATATATGATAATTTCCATTAATTGTGATTTTTTTCCTCTTAATAATCATTGATGAAGAACACTAACCCGTCCATCCTCTGGATGAAGCAGACCAACACACCCCGTGATAAAGCACATTGGTAAATAAATCCTTTACTTATATTCCCCATTTATCATTCCATTATCTCATAATGTCCAAAAATTGAAATTCAATATGGATTATTAGGTACAGGAAAATATTAAAGAAATTTTTTAATTGATAATTCAACATCTCAAGTGAGAGGAAAACCATGTGATTTTTTTTGTAACACATCAATGAATTCCTTTACAGTGTTAATGACATCATAGATGATATTTTCATTACTGTCAATAATATTATCTTGATAATATACCGCATTAGGTAATAATATATCATGGTTTCTTGGAGATTCATCCAAATTATTTGACTTTTGGATGAGTTATATGATTGAAGTGAAACAATTGAACCATTTTCTATCTTAACTGAAAACTCAAATTCCAGGTTTTGAGGTATAGTTTGAATAGTTATAATAATATTTTTTTACATGAAAAAGTTTTTATAACTAGAATTAAATATAATGTTGACTATCATTAAATGGATAACATTCATACTTATCAAAAATTTATTTACAGGATCCACCCTAGTTGTTATAATGACATATTATCTCCCTTTCTCTCTAGGCCTTGGAGGTGGTTGTCATCGATTATTTTCGACGACCCTTGGCATAGGGAATTGATTCACATATTTTGTATGATCCTTATACTTTATTAAAAGGACTGGTGGTTTATGGTTAATAGGGAATTCCTTTTTTCGATCAAATTGTTGGCACTCTCCCATTAGAAATATCAATTTTGGTGTCCTTCCCATGCCTAATTCATTTCACTTCAACATTTGGGAAATTTCTAGGATTATTCTTCCCAAATTTTTGAAAAGTATGATGATAACCAACCCCAATTATATTTTTTCATCACACCACCAAAATTAACATACATTATCTTCTTCATATCTACAATAAAAAAATTGGGGTTCTATAATCCCTATTTTGACATTAAGGGAACAACAAAATATTTCATCATAGATATCAACATATCAAATAGAAAATTAATTTCATATATTCAAATTTATCACATAAATTAAGTGGTAATCATTAATTTATATATAAATGAATATTCTAGAGGTGTATTACCAAATTCTGATATAGTTTTCCTTATACTCCCAAATAGATTAATCATCTTCTTACATGAGTCTGTATAAATCCCTCTTTATTTTTTATTGGTGGTTGTGGGAAATATATTTTAAAAGAAAACATTTTTTTAAATTCCATTCACTAGATAATTTTTATCTCATCATCATGCTTTGTATTTTTTTTATCAATATCCACCAATGATTTTATTTTACCTCTATATAATTAACAACCTCTAGGACCTTCTCTCTCTTAGGTATTTGAGTGATTATCACATTCTCAATGGATTCTATCAATTCCTAATTGATTAAAAGTTCAATACAACCACAAATTTTAAGAGAAATTTGTCCCATAATGTTCTCCATTTATATTTTCTCATTCTTAGGGGGGGGGGTTTATAGTACTCATAATTTAGCTTCCTATCTAAAATTAGAGTCAACTGGGAAGAATTATCATGAAAATATTGATTCCTACTCCAATTAGGTTGGGAATCTCACTTGAACAGTCATCGCATTTACACTCATATTGGTTTTTGACTAGGTTTATACTATTTAAAGACATTGACTATAAATAAATGGAACATTTTTTATGCTAATATATCTTAAATATTAAATACATAAAAAGAAAACCATGAATAATAATTTGATAACTGATTAATGATATGTATTCATTGACCTATTAATTTATAGGATTCAATCTAGGTTATCCCAGATCTATTTCCAAATAAACAAAATCTTATATAAATTTATTCCCATTAATAATGGTTCTTAATCATTTTGTCAATTTAAAAAAGAATATCACAAGGGAGTTTAGAAACATTTGTGTAGTAAGGCCCATTTTTAGCATCTTGGCATGACCAAGCCTATCTCAATGAAAAGTTTTTGTGGTTGTTACCCCTAAGACCAATTTGTCAAGGTCCACATCCATTTGAATTATCTACATTGAGATATCTTTTTAGGGAAACAACTTAAAATGTAATTTACCAAAATTCTGTAATTTTTCCAATGTTTATTATTATACCTAAGGAATTCAATGAAATTTTATAATCATACTACCCCTAAATAAATATTATGTTCTATGATACAAACTGTTACTATGCATATTTTTTTAAAACATACTCCATAATTTGTTATAAAAATATACATTTAACATAACCCGAGAGCATTGTGAGGCATAGTGTCTTGGAAAATTAGGTACATAGAAAAATAACATGAAAATAGGTATAAATATTATTTAATAACTCTAAAAAATTCAATTACTTTTCATATATTTTATAAAACATCATGGGTAACATAGGGATGTACAAAATAAATAGGCGAGTTATGAATCCATGTAATGTAATACACATGACAGAACATAATGTAAAGAAGTATATATGATCCAAGGGGAATATCATAGTGACATAAATTGGATGAGAATCATAATTTATATTTATGAGGCATGATATAAGATGATAACATCATGAAAACATGTGAATTTGAAAACAACATTATACCTAACCCCATAATCATAAGTCAATTCTAACCATCAATATATCATAACAGAGTATGCTCTCAAAAAATTCTTGTTCATCATACATGGAATATCAAGTGTTAAAAACATTACAAAATGAATTTGGGGATATACACTTCCAGGAATACCCAACACTTTAATATCATGTAAATAAAATGTGTACCAAAAAAATCATACAACATTAAGATTTCATTCCTCACTTTTAATCCAGTGAATATGATGTCTATGTTCAAAGAATGGAATTCCCTAGTAAATTATGTATATATAAGATAAGTTAAAACCCTTTCAGTGGAAATGAGGATGAGTATTCACTATATATGTTTATGGAATAGAATATTATAGGAAAATTTTAATACCATAAAATGAGAACATAAGGATTAATTGTAGGGTTAAATGAGAGATAAAGGGTTTTCTCATCACTTAAAAGTCATAAGGGATATAAGGGGGTGTTTAAGAACATTTACCATCATTAAAAATTAGGAAAAATAAATAATTTAATGATGTCTCTTGAATAAATAAGAGAAATAGATTATAGATTTATTTGAAATGGACCTTCGAAAAGCATTAGTGGAAATTCTTAAGGCTATGGGGTAAAAAATCAATATTTTTAAAAATATTTTTTCTTGAATTATAATATAAAGAAAAATTTAAAACAATCCCAAAATAAAATTAATCCAATTTTAGTTGGTATATTAGTTAGATATAATATCTACAAGATACATTGGTAAAAAAATAATAGAAAAATTTTTAATGGTGCTCTAAAGTTTCATTTGTCTTTTAAAACATCATGTGATAAGTTGGAAAAATATCGAATAAATGGGTGAGCTATAAATCTTGGTGATGGATTATAAAACATAACATGAATAAAGTATTGCATGTTTGTAAATAGTCAGTTAAATGGGGAAAATGGGCGGTATATTTATATACATGAAAAATGAAACAAGATATATGAAGATAATATAAAGGAAAAATATGTATGTGTCAACAATTTAAAACATGGAATCATAAACATAAGTCAAGGAAAATACCAAGACATAATTTCATAATGTTCTTAGTATAACCTTTTTTGAATCATATATGTGATCTCAAAAGGTTAAAACAATACCCAATGCATTATAGGGCTATATAATTTGATCAATAATTGTCACTTTAAAATAATGTATATGCACAACTGGGCTATATTGATTTTCACTACATGATAATATTTAATCACATTTAATCACATAGATACCAATTTTGTTATACAAAAATTTAATTCACCAATAAATACTATATAGATACATATAGGTCAATACCATTTATTTTGAATGGGGATGAGTATTCACAAAACAAAAACATGGCATGGAAAATTGTATGAAAATTTCGGAAGCATCATAGGGGAACTCAACGATTTATTAGAGGCATTTATTATAGTTAAATGGTTCTATCATCAGCTTTAATTCAAAAATGATGTAAGAGGGATATATAAGAACAGATTCAACCATGAAATTTTTTTAATAAAAATTCATAAGACATTAAAAGTAATATAAAATAAATTAGAATGAGGGTATCCCTAACATTGAGAGGGTTTTTCAAAAAATCATGGGATGAACATCAATAGAGATTAGGGAAAATATGGGGGATATATAGAGAGAATGTCAGATTTTATACATTCTCCATGTTTTTAGTGATGTTAAATGGGAGATTAGGTGGGTTTGTACATCCAAATAGATGGAATTTCTTTCTTACATTCCAATCCATGGTTATGAACTCTATGTAATATTTATTCCAAAACCACCAACATTCCCATGATATTTTTCCAATTGATTAAACCAAATAAGAGTGTATTTAATTTTTTGACATGTTTATGACCATATCTCATAAAATAATTATTTTTTTGAAGATTATGTTATTCAAGTTTACCAAAAATTTATTATAAAAAAATCAATATAAAATACAGGATTTCATGGAATCAAAATGGGTTTATAAAATTTACCAAATAACCTCCAAAAACATTGTTTTAAATGGGAAACATAAACTTGTTCATTTATTCTCTTCATGACATATATTACACCACTTTTTCGTAATTATGGTTTCATATTACACAATATATATTTCTCCGTATTTAATTTTTACTGAAAATTTTTTTGTCTATGAAAATGTAGAAAAAATTATAATAGGATAATTTTGAAATTTTTATTTCAAAAATAATACTCATTTGGTTCAAAAAAATTATGTTTTTGAATTAAAAAATTTAAATTATAAATCCACATTTAAAAAAATATAATTTTCTTGATGATAAAACATTTATGACACTTTTAAAAGAATTTACATCATAAAATTATAATTTCATTTATTTATTAAAAATTATTTATTAATTATATATTATTAATGAATAATTATTTAAAATATCCTCAAATTCAATGAATTTTATTATATTTATTGAAATATGACTTTCCCAAAAATAAAATTTCTGTTTTTTGTATCAAAATATATTTATTATCAAAAAATTTATTTTCTCATTAAAAAATAAATATTTAATGGGATAAATAAAAAAATTAATTGAAATAAAATATAAAAATTAAAACTATAGTAGTCCAAATACATATCCATTTATTAAACCATTTATATTCTTTTATTTATGGTTTGTCATGGTGATATTTTTCTAGCTTTGTTTGGCATACATGGGTTGGATATTGATCTAAATGTGTTTTAACTTCCCTTGTAAACTGTTTCATTAATTATTTTGTTGTTTAATATCATATTGGAAATTTTCATGTGCAAACATATTAAATTTTTCTCCCTTGTAAGATCTGATAAATGGGATTTGTATGGTACAATCCTATTGTTTGAGGCCATATCTTCTTTAATCTATATCAATTGGACATTATCATACATTTTTATGTAGACATTTCATATTATAATTATTAAATGGATATATTATCAACGGTTATGATTCATAATGGTATTTTAAATCTGAAAGGATTTAACATTTCAAACATACAGAAGAAGTGAATATGTTTTCTATAAATACATTTCTTAACAATGCATTTATTCATTCATAAATATAATTTCATTAATTATATTTCATGTCATTACATTATTCCCCACATAAAAATTTTCCCCTAAATATTTTCATTTCATACACTAAAAGAGATGATATTAATCCTCTTTCAATGCCTCTTCTAGTTCCTATGTTGCTTCCCCAAACATTCAGTTCTTCCACAACATAATGACCATTTGATTTTATCCAATTTCACATAACATTGTCTCTAAAATCTAAGAAATTCACTAGTTTATCCTTGGATGGAAGATAATTCTCCAATGGTAGCACCTTGGGATTTATTAAATGTGAGGGATTTGGTACGTACTTACTCAACATGGATACATGTACCACAACATGTACTTGATATAGGGCAGGGGGAGTACTAGTCGATTATCCCTGGATTTAATGTGATAAATGATATAAAATGAGATTTTATATATATGAATAAGATTTAAGTACGTCAAAAAACTGATGAAATTATTCTACGTAGATATATGAAGGAACACTTTATAACCATCCTTTAATTAAATGTAAAATCGATGATTTTATAAATAGATTTCCTTTAATCATTATGAAGATTTCATATGATGCCCAATAGGTTCAAAATTTGTTATAATATCATTGATAATATCGGGTCCCATTATATATCACCCTCAATGTTTATCCGAACATTTTGGAGTATGAAATATCTTCCCATACATAGCCTCGGAAGGTTCTATATGAGCCATAGAATAAAAGCTATTGTTATATGGGAACTAAAATAGAGAGAGATTCTGAATCTAGCATCCTTGTATATCTATTTAATATTATCATTACTTTTCCTAGACAATTTGAATGGACAATTAAAACATACCATCTATACTAGGGTTATAAGGATTAACAATGCTTAGTTCTATAACCAATGCTTACTGAAGGATTCCCCATAAACTCAAGGTAAACCTCGTATATCGATCAGATAAAATTGAGAGCTAAACTCCATGAAATATAAACACTTACCTAATATAAATATATGTGAATTAGTGAAGAGTGAAATAATATTTACATGAAATTAAAAGAGATTACATTGTAAGGCTATTTTCTACCTCCCAGATGGAATTATTTCCTTTAATTTTTTTGGGGAGTACTATAATTAAATCAAATTTTATGTTTTTCCATTACCATATTATTATAGGAAATGTTTCAATCATACCCTTATATTTTTTTTCATTCTACCATGTCTTCGTGGAATACCAGGAAAAAAGATAAATTCTGTAATCACTCTCTTCATGTTTTCACGGAATAAATTTTTCTTCAAACCTATATACATAATAATTATTTATAGATAAATAGAGAAGTATGAGATATATAAATTATCTAGATGTTCCCACATTAGCTATAGTTTTTATGGGAATAATATATGAATTAGAGACCATATAGTTCAATCTTCACTATATTTAAACTACAATATATTCCCTACCATTTTTCAAGCATCTCAACTTCTTTATAAACATCCATAATACTCTTAGGAAAGAATGGTTGGGATGTTATTGTAGGAACCCGGTGGGTAACAGAAGCCCCAAATAGGTGGGTTTTAAAACAATTCCACAAAAGATCAATGTTAAATTGTCGTTGCCTGTGAAGAGAAGCCCGATCAAATATGAGGATCTCGCGTGAAGGGTTTTAAGCACAAAAATATACCGTAAAAATACAAGGATTAATCCCAAGCCATTCACAATGTCTTCTCATCGCTTGTGATCACTGTTCGAAGAATCGAAAGTCAAATTCTATTAGATCAACCACACATGCTTCAAAGAATCAGTGGGAGTGCCAGGCATCGTAATCTGGGTGCCAGCGCAGAATTGCAATGACACCTTCGACCCTCCAATGATCAATTCATCACTTAGCTAGCGATGCCAAAGAGAGTGCTCAATCTGAGCTCCTTGGATCCAAATCCTCTCTCTCTAGATCATGGGAGATAGGATAGTAGAAATAATCACAATGAATAGTTATTGGAAATATCATTTCCTCTTATATTTATAGTGGTCAATTAAAATACATTGTATCGCCTCGCCGACCCCTGAATTGTCAACACACTATCAATGGAATTTTATGACAACTAAACTGAGTCATAAAATTTATTATCTTTCACTTGAAATATATTAAAATATATTATTCGATAATAATTGAGTCATTAAATTGACTTTTCACTCCCATAAATATTAATTGAACCTTGAATAATTAAATATTTTTTAATAAATATTTTTCTTGTATTTACATAAAACTTGTAAATAAATTTAATAAATAAATTCAATACGAATTATTCTAAACGTGATTAATATGTATTTATTTATTACATTGGTGATCATTTAAAGTCAAAAAAATCTAAGACCCCGTTGGTTGGGCCCAAGACATCCAAAACTCATATTCAACTGAATAGGGAAGATTCAGGAATACGATATTATTTTTGACCCTCTATGCCCTTATCTTTATTGTAGTGAATAGTACTCACAGACCAAGAGTGAGAACTAGCAACCAATCATGGCCCCTAAAGATACAATGATTGTCACAACAGTGACAATAAAACTATTAACATGAACAATGTATTATAATCTCTTTGTCCGTAATATCTCATAAAGAAGGACACACTCACATGTCATCACCCTTTTCTTGAATTATTGTTAGTTGATTTAACTGGACAGGTTTACCATCGACTTCCATGTCCATGGTCTTATAAAGGTACTTACATCCATATCAACATGTCCTGAGATATATTATATCTATAACATGGAAGCGACAAATCCTTTCTTGAGCATTCAACAAATTTCATTCCACCAATGACACATCTAACATGAGCTACCTCACCACGACATCATTACCATGGTTTTTTCTTGCATCAAAGTATGCAATCAAATGACATGCATTGGTAATGATCTCTTGTTAGGAGACCATTACACATGATCACAGATAGGAACATCCAATGACACCCAAAACATGTGGTGTTCTTATTGGGGGTTTAGTCCTCATGATCTCACTACTATAGATCATCAAGTGCATACTTAATGAGATGCAGTCTCAATGATTATTAGTCCCCAGCAACTGATAGTCAAACATCTACTGTGTCCAATCAGTAATATGTATCTAGAACATAATATAAATATTTGTGATTAATGTCATAGTATCCTGTGGTTCTCATTATATCCTGGGAACTGATACAACTTTTTGATACGACAATTAATATTTGGACATTACCATTTCAAATGTGGACGAAGAAAAGTCAAAAATACAATGGTAAGATGAAATCATTTATATTTATCATTATACACGATATGGTAACAATAAGCACTAAATAGTTGGTTCTAGGAATCCACTATTTCAACACTCTAACATGCTCTAAATACAACATTCTAACCAATCAGATCAGCTACTCACATGATTAACATCATGTTTCTGGTAAGTAATGGCTTTAGCTACTGGGCATGCAACCGTTCTGTCGCATGGAAATTCTTCTATTTTGACCATGTCTACTTGAGTAAAACAAGTCAAGAGATGGTATCTTGAGTGTATCTAACTTTTACATTATCATAACTTTACATATTGGATATTAAGAATATCATAATATATACTATGATAATATTTTTCTCACCAGGTTCGATTTCATGATCAAGAACAAATCATTGCTTTTATTTTCTTTTTAGCTACCTTATAAACTACAACATACTCCATTTTTGTAGGTATGACTACCACAATCTGATATGAACATGACTCACTCATCACCATTAGCCTAATTGAAATACGATATTACATTGATTTATGGAAGACTAGTTTGGGTCCCATAAAATTTAAAACACTTCTTCTCCATTTTTTAGGTACATACCTTTCGTATTTGCCGATGTAGACTAAGATAGTTCTGACTACATCCCTTGATGGGCTCCTTGAGGTAACTGATATTTTCTTACATTAAAATATACCTTGGAAATATTGGTTCTTGTATATATGTATGGCATGTGTGATTGATCCATCGCCTAAACGTATGGATTGTAATTTACTACGTTTATCTCCTCGTATGTCACCGATAAGTCATCATGGGGAGATTACGCCCTTTGACATGGGGAACCATTCATCTCTTGAATAGTTCCAAATTGTATTTTTCAATTAAATGTCGTTATTTGTACAATTTAATTAGACCAGAAACCTACAAAACTAACTCAGTAGATCATGTTACCTAGAACATATGTTTCTAAATTATGTTAATCATTGGAAAATTAATTTCATCTTGGTCTTAACTAACAATAAGACTGACATCTGTTTTCCATATGATGTGGAACAAACATTACTTGGAAAGCATTGACTCTCCCTCTAACCTCTCTTAGACACATGGCAATGATTCGTTGAAAATTTATATTCTATGATCATGTTTATCACTTTAATCCTATACTAGATTTCAGTAACTTGCAACCTTCATTAGCATTATATTACGTGCCCATCCCCTTATGGTTGTGTTTTATTGACACCATCCATGATTGGTGGTCATCACATCCAAATATAAATAATTTGGTAGAAGATATTAGCTCTGATAAGTAAAAAATCTAAAAGATTTAGGCCTAACGACTTGGTGAAACCAATTGAGCCTTATAGGTACTATTCATTAATTATCAATGTATCAATCCACTTAAATACCCACCATAGAATTCATAATAATAAAACCCTTTTCACTTTGATACATGGAATCCATTAATTTAATTTAATTTTTTCAAGTAAATTTAATTTAATTTCCATATAATTATTAATTGTAGGAAATATTATTCACATTGAATAATACATCACCGACTGCAGTGAATATAAAATCCATCACCATGGTTTTATCCTTCCTACATAGTATGTGCCTCAAGAGCATACATTGTTCCACATGTTCTTGTGGAACTAGTTACTATGCCAACCACTTGTTCACTTTGAGAATTGACTAAACACAAGTTAATATAGCTCCCAATATCTCTAATAGAGATGTAAACACTTATATGTATAATTACTCCATCACTTGACTAAAAATTTTCTATCATTGGGATTTATGTAATATCCTTTGCAATCATTTGGATAAGTACATTGAATGCACAATGTGTTTATCTTGATGCAAGTTTGTTTGTATCTAATCAATCTATTTGCATCCAAACACATGTCCTTATGACATAATGGATTTGCATCATACTATGACTCGTATGATATCCATTTTTCAATGTTGTTGGAAAATGGTTGTGGGATATCACCATTATTTGTATAACATTTCATGATATATAATGGATATTTCTGTAAGTTGTAATTGATACTACCTACATCAAAATTATCATGTATACAATATGAATTTAATAATTGATCCCCACTATTTTTTTATCAATGTTGATAGGTAAGACTTCATCATCAATCCTCCCCATTAACATAAATGTTGTGATGTTGATAAGGTAATGTGCCTTTAAGAATTACGCCACGCTATATTATCATGTTTGATGAATGCTTGGTCGTGATATTTTTCGGGATCCCAACCTGAAGAAACTAATATCTCCAGACCATTCATATACATCACTTTATTATTCATTAATTACATAAAGTAATCATATGAAGTATATATACCTCTATCATATACATGTAAAAGTTCATGCTTACTTTTTGAACTATTTCCACAAGCTTTGTGACATACCTTTAATTCTAATGGATCCCTTTTCCAAATTAAAGAAGATCAAAATACCAAAAGTATTTCGCTATGATGAGCCTAAATACCATAATTGTTATATTGATGATGTTAATTTATTATTACTTTAACAATGAAATATCTTTTCACAACAGGGTTTAAGTATTACATTTATATTCTTCATTAATTGCCTTAATATTCATGTATTACTAAACTAGTGAATGAGTTTACCAAAAACCAATTCATTCCATAACCTGAATGAATGTATCCATGCCTCTAAGGATACATGAGATTAATTTTTGAGGATATATTTAATATTAGGTCAACACTAATCATTCATATTTTAATTAAGATGTCGTGTACTTCTCAACATTGGCCTAGGTATCACCCTTTCACAGCCACTTGGAGAATACACCAGAATTCCAGAAATATTTCTATACTAACTAGGTTATCATATTAGAATACACATATATCACCATAATATATTATTTAATATCCATTATGTAAAAGGGAAACATTTCATTGATGAAAATTCCAGATGTAGAAGCTGCAACATGCTCCTTTAAATTAGGTTAATGCAATTAAACTTCTATTGTTTATATTATAATACGCATGGAAATAACCTTTGTTAAAACAACATTAATTGAAGGAAGTCACAAATGTGTCCTTGGAATTAAATGACTTTGACCATTCCACAATTTTGTTGAATTTATTCTCCATAATAATTAATGATAAAACTGTCTTTGAATTATTATTCACTTGGCAAACCATACCTGGAATGGCAATGAAGCGTTTACTCGATACTTGTTCTATTTGTGGAAAAAAAAACTTGAGAAATGGGGTGAAAGTTATATGGGAAAGGGATCTATATAAATATAATGACCAATATTTCAATTTACACATGCTAGTATAAGATCACCTTATTCATATCATTGCTTATCTTTCTCCTTGAAAACATACTAGAGGTGAGACTTCATTTTATATCAACCATGTCCTGGTGTACTGACCACAACTGACATCGGACATTGATGAAAGCATAATGATATAACTATCATATGCTTTGTACATTAGTCTCTTATAAGCAGTTTCACCCTCGCTTATTGACGTAGTTTAAAAGTGTTAGGGACATTGGCACCTTCAGTTCCAATATCATAGTACTATACACACGCGCCTGTACTATTCATGGATACTTATGTCAGTGTGGAAAATGTATTTTTTCCAATAATTATTACAGCTTAAACATGTTGTATAACATGCTATTTTTATACAAAATTAATTTTCAGCAGATGAGTTCCTTTTTATCTATATTACCAATTTTGACATTTTCTGATTAATTACATAAATCATGTAAAGTCTTCCACTATTTTATCAGATCCTCAGAACCCTCTTGGGTAGAATAGGAATAATCTGTCGCTTGATTATTCTAGTGTAATTGATCCTATAAAAACACCTCATTGTCTACAAACTATGGCAACACCATTACATGGAGGTTTCTAGGTGGGATTTTGACTGGCCGACTGCTTTAACTTGCAGATCCTTGAACAGTTGAGTGAAGTCCAAAATTTATAATATCAAAACTTATTTTAATCAATGAATTCCTCTAAATTTGTAAAAAGATAGCTATATATATTTATTTGTGGCAATTTTTGTTATGTCAAACCAACATTCTAATAAGGACTCCCCATTAGTAAAAGGCACCCTCAGCTATGGAGTGGTCGGAACCTCAAACATCCATTTTTTCAAAACATGAATGAAGGAATTATCATATGACTTAATATATCTTTGAGGGATTTATAATTTTCAGTGTTATGAAAGAAATAATTTTCTATGTTTTATAAGAACATTCTATGTGATCACACTCACAACTAACGGTGCAAGATATAGAAATTGTATCACATCACATGTTCATTTTATCTTGTATGCTTGTTTATTATTATACTATTTGATCGGGAAATAATCTGTATTTGAATAAATTTATAACCCATGAAAAAACAAAATGATTACCTGATCATGAGATGGTATTGTTGGTTCATCCGTTGAGTGAATAACAGACCAACCGAAAACCTTGGGGTAAGTACCTTTAGTTGTGTGGCTTACAACTTGAATAGAAATATCTCCTTATCCAATGCATCCAACTCGGTCTAGGGTGTCACCATAACATGGTGTTAAGTGCATCATTTTTCACCTCATCATAATAAAACATTACTTGCATGTAGGTGAGGAGATATCGGGGAGTAAAATTACAACTTTGATAATGGGCGTGCATGCCCTTATACATACAACGACACTTGAGATGACACGCAGATCATCTTTTATTTAATTAAACTAATTATTACAAAACATTTGCAATAAATAAATAATTAAATAAATATTTAAATAAAACTCACCAAACATGCATGGTTTGCTCTCAGATCATGACCAGTACACACAAAATCTCATGTATAGAAACTAAATGTACAACACAATTAAACTTGCATTAATATAAACTTGAGGGCGTTTTCTTTTGAATTAAAATTTCAGTCAAATTTTAAGTCAATATTTATGTCTTTCAGTCCCATTTAAGGAATTTAATATTCAAAAAAATTAATATATTTATTTAATTAATCTCCCAATTAAATTAATTACACCGAATGAATTTCAATATCCAAAAAATATTATTTATTTGATTTAATTCTCAACTCGAATTAAATTAATTATTTTAATTAATTATTAGATTAAATTAAATCTCCGAGGCGTCTAGGTATTCCATTATGGTAGACAGGGTGGTCCACATCAGCCTCAAAGGAGGAGGCCAGAGGGTTTTGGCGGGGGGGGGGGGGTGTTCTCTCGCCGGTTGGTCACATGTGGCCTCCGTCAATCGAGGGTGTGGAGGCTACGGTGCGGGTGAGAGCTATCACGATGCATCATTGTGCGGGTATACTTGGAATAGTGCAAAGCAGGTCAGACTGGTAGGGCAGGGAGGTCTGGGTTGAGGCAGGCTAACTGGCTTGGACGGGAGCAGTGCCCCCGAAGGCAGTACAACGAGAAGTCCGGGTGGTGTCATCCGGGTGTGCCGCTTGGTGCGCGAGCAGGATCAGGCCGACGATTATAGGATGGCCGGTTCTTGGCATTTGAATGCGGGTGGCTGCAACTGCAGCGTTGTGAAGGGGAGGAGGATGTGGGGACCAGGGTGCCACAGCGTGTCGGAGGACCTTCGGCCGGGAGCTGGGTTGCGCGTTGTGCCAGATTGCTCCACGGGAGGCTAGAGAACCGTCAGCCATTTGGTGTGCTGCAGCTGGTCTCCTACAGGGGAGGAGGTGCCCTAGTAAGGGCCACCACGTGCTTCTTTTGGGTGGAAACAGGAGAGGTCGGGGTGACCGCACTGCCTGGTGTAGGGTAATTTAGTGTGTAGGGTTTTTTTTTTTTTTTTTTAGTTTAATGGGTTAGGGTTTTTTTTAATTTGGGAAATGAGTTTGTTCAGCGCCACTTCAAGTGGCGCTTTGACCCCACACCACCCCCAACCCCCATTTATATATATATATATATATATATATATATATATATATATATAATTATAATTATATATTTATAAATATAAGAAATTTATTTATTTATAATAAATACATGAATAAATAAATTATAATAAATTATATTTTTTATAATAAATTTATTTAATTATATTTATTATAAATATAACACATACATTAATTATAATATATTAATTATAATTATATATTTATTCTATTTATAACTATACATTTATTATAATTCTATATTTATTATATTTATAATTATGTAATTATTATAATTAAAATTATGGAATTATAATAAATTTATAATGATAAAAATAATAACTATAATAAATATATAATTATGATAAATATATAATAGTACTAAATAAATAAATATAATAAATATGCAATTATAATAATTAGAGAAATTTAAATATAATAAATACAAAAAATATAATAATTATATAATTATAGTAAATATTAATTATAATAAATATTTAATTATAATAAATGTATAATAAAATAAATACAATAAATATATAATAATATTTATTATTAATTATACATTTATTTAATAAATTTATACATTATTAAATGTATTGTATTTATTAAATAAATGTATATTTATTAAATGTATACATTATATTTAATAAATGTATTGTATTTATAATAAATTTATATTATATTTATCAAATACATTTATTTAAATATATTGTATTTGTAATAAAAGTATATTTAATAAATGTATATTTAATAAATGTATATTTATATTTAATAAATGTATTGTATTTATAATAAATTTATATTATATTTATCAAATACATTTATTTAAATATATTGTATTTGTAATAAATGTATATTTAATAAATGTATTATATTTATTAAATACACTTATTATAATAAATGTATATTTATTATATGTATTGTATTTATAACAAAAGTATATTTATTAAATGTATTATATTGTATTTATAATAAATGTATATTTATTAAATGTATTATATTTATTAAATACAATTATTAAATGTATTGTATTTATAATAAATGTATATTTATTAAACATATTTATAAATATAGTTCATTTATTAAATAAATGTATTTAGTAAGTGTATTTTATAAATGCATTATAATAAATGTATTTAATAAATGTATTTTTTATAATAAATGTATATTTATTAAATGTATTTCAATACATTTATTATTATATTTATAAATTTAATACAATTATTATAAATATACATTTATTAAATATATTTATAAATACAATACATTTTATAAATATATATTTATTAATTTATATTTATAATAAATGTATTATATTCATGAATATTTATTTATAAATAAATTTAAATTATATTCATATAATTATATTTATTTATAATTATAATTATAAATATATTTATTAATATAAATATATATATATAAATAATGAATATATTTATAAATAAATATAATTATATGATTATATTTATAAATATATTTAAATAAATATATTTATTTATATATATATATATATAAATAATGAATATATAAAATAAATGTAGATTTATTATAATAAATAAATATATATTTATTATAAATATTAATATAAATGTATATTTATTATAATTAAATATTATAATATTTATTATAATATAAATGTATTATAAATATTTATTATAAATTTATTATAATAAATATTATAATAATATTTATTATAATAATATTTATATAAATGTATATTTATTATAATAAATAAATGTATATTACATTTATAAATAATTACCTATTTATTATAATAAATAAATGTATATTTATAATTATATAATTATAGTATATAATTATTCATAGATATGATAATTATACAATAAAGATACATAATTACATATTACATTTATTATATTATAATTAAAAAATATATATATTGTAATATTTATTATACATTTATTATACGTATTTATTATAATAAATGTATAAAATAAATGTAGATTTATTATAATAAATAAATGTATATTTATTATAAATATTAATATAAATGTATATTTATTATAATTAAATATTATAATATTTATTATAATAAATATACATTTATAATAAATTTATCATAAATATTTATTATAAATTTATTATAATAAATATTATAATAATATTTATTATAATAGATATTATAAATGTATATTTATTATAATAATATTCATTATACATTTATTAGATATTTATTATTATAAATATTATTATATTTAATTATAATAAGTATTTATTATAAATATAAATGTATTATAAATATTTATTATACATTTATTATACATTTATTGTGCATTTATTATAATAGTATTTATTAAAACATTTATTAGATATTTATTATAATGAATATTATAATATTATAATATTATAATATTTGTAATAAATGTATAAAAAATGTTTAAAAAATGTATATTTATTATAATAATATTATAATATTTATTAGATATTTATTATAAATAAGTAAATTTATTATAATTTTTGTATTTATTATAAAAAATATAATTATGTATTTTTTGTATTTTTTTATATTTATTATAATAAATAATATATATATATATGTATATATGTATATATATATATCGGTTTTGGGGGGAGTGGGGTCAAAGCGCCACTTCATGTGGCGCTTTTCCCTTTTTTTGTCCAGCGCCACTTCATTCGGCGCTGGACAACCCGATTTCCCCAATTATTTTATAACCTACCCCATAAAACTAAAAAAAAACCCCTACGCCTAAAATACCCCCTGGTGTAGCACTGACCGCTGCTGGTGCGGGAGGCCATGAAAGGAGGTGCCTCAGGTGGTTCCATTGAGGAAGGGAGGAGGCCGGAGGGAGGGGTGTCCATTGCCTCCCCTAGTGTTTTCCTCTGCACCGTGCGACATTAGGAGGGTGAAGAAAAATGGGGGGCTGCTCGACACCCCCCAAAGACCTTTTATCTCGTGACCTGCACATACAGGTCGTTTCCCCGACACCATTTTTATATATTCCATTTTTTTTGTTTCCGCTTTAGAAAAGCTCTAGCATCGTTCCCCCATCCCTTTTTTATTATTCGTCCTCTACCTCCTTTTTTCTATTATTGAACCAAGACTATCTTTCCAGTCTTTTGCCCACCCCTATAACAAATTTTTCCAAATGCTAAATATTATCCTTTAGAAAAACAACAACAATATTATTATTATAATAAAATTAATATTATTATTATAATAAAATTAATATTATTGTTATAATAAAACCATATAAATATATAATTATTATATTATTTGTATGAATATTAAGAAAATAATATTGAAACAAAATTGGTTTTTGGTGTCTATTTCAGCCATGGGGTTTTCGATCAAAATAAGAAACACCACAAGAATTTAACCTCAAATCTGAACTCAAATCTTTGGATGGTTGCAGACTGGACTTCTGATGTCCAATTAGAATTCTGACTGTGGTGTTGGGGCCGTATCGATGCTCATTATTATATTTTTTGAAAATTTATTTATTTTTTGTCTTAAAATCAACATTCGACACTCTGATACCACTTGTATGACCCAGGCATGCAATGGAAGCCACAAACAATGGGGGTTTAATAAATTTCAATCGATGATCAACGTAAACTTGTCTACATTGGTGATGAGCAACCTGATCAATTGTGAGGATCTCCTGTGAAGGGTTTTAATCACAAAAATAAACAGTAAAAATACCAGGATTAATCTGAAGTTTCTCACGATGTCTGCTCGTCGTTGGCTATCACTGCTCGAAGAATCTGAAGTCTAATTGATCTATATTGTCCACACATTCTACAAGGAATCCACATGAGTGTCATTCATCATAATAATTAGCATGGAATTGCGATGACACATTAGACACACCAACGATCACTACATCGCTTCGCTAGCGATTCCTCAGGGAGTGCTCAATCTGAGCTCCTTGGATCCAGGCCCTCTCTCTATAGATCATGGGAGAGAGTAGATGAGAGAGAATCACTATGAATAGAAATTGGAGATCTAATCTCCTCTTATATTTATAGTGGTTAATTAAAACACCTGTTATGGCCTTATCAGTTCCCGAATACTTAATGCACTATCAACGCCATTTTATGACTTCTAAACTGAGTCATAAATATTATTATCTTCCACTTGTAATATATTAAAATATATTACATGAAATAGTTGAGTCGTTAACTCGACTCATCGCTCCCATAAGTATTAACTGAACATTGAATAATTTAATATTTGTCAATTAATAATTTTCATGTATTTACCTAAAACACATAAATGCATTTAATAGATAAATTCAATAGTCATTATTCTAAACTTGAATAATATGAATTGTATTAATAAATGGGTTATCATTTATCCTTCGAAAAATCCTAGACCCTAGTGGTGGGGTCCACAATGTCCAAAACTACGATTCGACTGAATATGGATGATTCTTGAATATGCTATTGTGTTTGACCCACATGACCCTTATCTCGACAGCATTGAAATGTAGTCATAGTCCAAGAGCAGGATATAGAAAGCCATCATATCCCCTGAAGAGACAAGGTTTTTTCAAACCGTGACAACCAACCTCTGAAAATGTACTACGTAATATAATCACTTTTTTGTAATATCTCATTAATAAGGATGCACCCATGTGTCATCTTCATATTCTTTCTATATTGTTTCTTTATATAACTGGATGAATTTACCATTGACAACCATGGCCATGGTATTATAATGGTACTACCATCCATATCAACATGGAATGAGATATATTACTTCCATAACCTAGATGTAGAAAATTCTTTTCGTGACCATTCAACCAATGTCATGCCACGAATGACGCACCCAACAGAAACTACCTCACTGGGACTTCATTGTTAGGGTTTTCATCTTGCATCAATATATGAAATCAAATGACATAAATTGATAATGATATCAAGTCAGATGACCATTACATATGATCATAGATAAGAATATCCAATGAAACCCAAAACAAGTGGTGTTCCTGTGGGGGGGGGGTGTCATTTCTCATGATCTCACTACAAGAGATCACCAAATGAGATCATCATAAGAAGAAGTCTCAATGTTTATAAGCCCCCAACACTTGATATTAAATCGTCTAATGTGTCCAATCAGTAATATCTATCTGGAACATAGAACAAATATTTACGATTAATTTCATAGTATCTTGAGGTTCTCATTATAGACTGAGAACTACTATAACCTTTTGATATGGAAATTAACCTTGGACATTAACATTTTAATAGTGGATGAAAAAAAGTCTACACTATAATGGTAATACAACATCATGTATAGCTAACTGTATTAATGATATGGTAATAAAAAGCAATGAATAGTTGGGTCTAGGGAACCCACTATTTTAACTTTTATTTTAGAAAGGTCGGATACATATCCCCTTATTATTCGCATTTCCATCATATTCATGTTTAAAAGTATTGAATCCCTTACAATTCTCATAATTGACCAGGGTATGCGATATTTTTATGCAGTGCATCAACCATATTGATATATATTCCATGATGGAAATGGATTGAACAATCATAATCATTAATCAACTCTAAGAACATAAATTGGAACATATTATTATCCTTAATTTTTAATATATACTTGATTATTTTAGGATATATATATTTCACTCCTCCCAATAGAGATAATTCCACAAAATATATCATTGTGAAGATAACCACAACTAAATAAATATAATGAGTTGGGTAGTTATACACATAGATATTTAGTTAGCAGGTGGTATAGGCTATAAATTTTTTATATTTTTGAGTACACAACCCAATCCATTTTTGTAATCAATACTATTGATCAAAAATACATCTGCATTAGTGGGAAATATGAGGTTGTAAGGACCCAGACCCCAATAGACTAGATTCGGTGCGTCAGTTTTCTACAATGGAAAAATATATAATGCAATAATATCCCAAAGGAATAAATAGTTCTGTATGTTTTTGAAAATAGATACTAAGATAAGTATTACATTATGACTTGAAAATTAATAAAACATCAAAATTTTATTAGAAACACATACATTCCCCTAGATTATCCCTTCATGTCAATCATAATATATATTGTGGAATCCTTGGGAAAATTAAAACAAGAGATATGAGTTAGCTCATATGCTCAGTAAGGGTATGAATTACAGAATAAGATATCATAAATAAAAATTATTATTAAAAATGGTGAATAAATAAATCACACTCTATTTAAACATAATCTTAATCATAATATTGTATTAATACAATCTGAACAAATAACACCATAAAAGTAATCACTTGAGATTGATTCTTAACCATGGATATTTTACTAGTTGAATAATCACATGGATTATCAATAATTAATATCTTAATGTGGTAACACATAATGTGGGATATAAGAATCATACCATCAAGGACATGTATAATAATTCTACTTAAATGTATAAGGCCTCGACCAGAAACCAGTCTAGTGTGTCTCATGAGACATATCGATGCATCAAGTGGAATTAGTGGGACTTGTCTAACACATACAAATTAAAATGGACTCATCATATCAATGGGGTGAAAAATAATTAACAAAAACATTGCTATTGAAATTATAATATTAAATGTAACTAATTTCCTTACATAGTAAACAATGTCATAAAATATCCATTGTAATATGGAAAATGGATTCATGATAGTACTTCCCTAGTCCACATGATCATAAATCATTCAATAAAATGTTATTGATGTAATAATAAGATATCAAACTCAATTTATCATAGGATTCAATACATTGCGTGGACATCGATAACATATTTTAACAAAATCATTGGAAATTTCTTTAGATAAATACACTTCTTTGCTATGAACTAATTTATTTAAAATGCTACAAAATTATTAAAAAAAGAGTTTGTTTTAAGATTTTCTTTTTAATTTTAAATTTATGGTAAAGAAGAATTAAAAATCATTATATTATCGTAAAAATATTTTGGGAAATAATTCTATGGAACACGGACAATGAAGAAAATATATTTTTAATGAAAATTTTAAATATATAATTTGTATAAGAAATTCACATAAAAATGATGAAGTGACCATTATTAAAATGAATAGAATATGATTATTCTCAATAAAGACGCATATAAATGTGTAAATAAAACAAAAGATATTCAATATTCATTTAAAAACAAAATCAGTAAGACATGACAATTTAAGTAGATGATTAATCCAAATAATAGAAAATGTATTAGAATCCCCATACCACTATGGAAATAGTTGAACCATATACCCCGTATAATTAATGAATATTTAATAAAAAAAATTGATACAATAACGATATGTATATTAATGATATTAAAATTATAATGTATGAATACATACACCCCACACAATAAATAAGTGGTCAGTATAGAATATCTCACATAAATAAATGTGAGACTAGAAAACCCTTACCTTATGTTGGAAATCATTCTTCAATCTAACATAATAGCATGAATAATGAAATTATGTACATTAATAATTTAATTCAAAACAAATTAAAATTTTATTTTATTGATTATAATTTAATTTTATTCACAAGTGTCCTTTTTGATGTATAATAATATTCAATTTCTTCATTCATGAGTGTTTATTTCCTTCATTTTCATGCTTGGTTCACTTGTATACATATTCCAAAGATCATGTAGAATATGATTAGTTATACCGAATTGAAAATATATGTTAATGATGATGATAATGAATATTAAATGGTTTTATATATAATCTATTTTTTGATTTTGGGATGATTCAATATATTATACGATAATGAAAACCATTTAGTTGATTTGGGCATTTTTTGATCATTATTCTCTAGTTTTGAATTATTGACTAATATTATGAATATGTACTAGTTTTCGAACACTATATAAGTTGGAATACACATTTTAAAATATTTTTTAACCATTTTAATGTTTTTATTTCTATACATTATGGAAGTATTATAAAATGAAATGTCATCATCCACGAAGGTGGTGAGTCGTCACAATAAGGATGATGTTTTTTTAGAAAACAATTGGGAAGAAAAATAAATTTATTGTGAATATACAATTATAAAAATAAAATTCCAATATATTTTTGATATTGGAGTTATCATATTATTTTTTATATGGTAGGTGAGGTAAGGGTACAAAAGGGAAATAATTTTAAAGAGAGAGAGGATAGGTTTAACATCTTGAGGGTCACCTCCTTGAGGACCTCCTTATATGACGTAGAAATGGTATTTGTGTGAGACCAAAACCACTTGAACATGGATAAAATGATTTTGAGATTAATTAGGAATAATATAATAAAACTCAAAATATTAAAAGGCATTGTATGAATGGGTGGTTTTTATAGTGGAGGATAGCTATGTTTTTTATTATTTTATTCAATAGTATATTATTTTAGCTCAAGACTGTGAATAGTGTCTATTCATATGACTATATAAAATAAAAAGATAATTTTATATCGAGATAATTTTCACATACTCATCCAAGTCTCAAGAATAACTCAATAAATAATTTATTTACAAATGATGTTAATTAACATTAATTAGCATATTTCACTATTCAAAAAAATTCAAACATTTTAGAAAAATCCCAAAAATTCATCCCAACAATTATTTAATGTGTCTAGATAAAAATTGGGTTCCATTTTATAAAATTAAGCTTCTATATATGAGAAATTTATATTTTAAATAAAATCATCATTTATTGTAAAAAATATCTATTTTAATACTATAACCAATTTTATGACAATTTAAAAAATTATTTATGGTATCATAAAATTATCTTATAATTATAACCCAAAACATATAAATTTTATGATTATATATCATAAAAATGAATTTTATTTAACATAAATATATTAATAATAAAATTATAAATAAACATTTATGCTCCACAATACTTCCAACACATAGTTTATCATTATAAAAACATTTATTTAAATATTATATGTTATAAATTTCTCATTCATTCATTTATTAGATAACACCATTTTATTAATTTTATAGTTGAGGTTATTATTCGTATGGATACATTACTATATCAACATTCATGTTAATATATAATAGTATACCAAGTTATAAAACTCAGTGTTGAATAAATCATAATATATTAAATAATAAAATTAAAAAGCAACATAGCATAAAATATTGGGGTGGTACATTCTCCCCTCCATTAAAAACTTGAATCCATACATTTTTTAAATTTTATAATGATAACTATTGGTTGATACTGTAAAATTCAATTTTTGGAAACCCACATCATAAAATGGGTTAATAAAACTTCCTCCTAAATGGAGAGAGATCACAATGTGATTTTAACCACAGAACTATGATTCCCAATAATATAACATTAGTGGGAAGTGGAAACATGGAAATGGAAAAGAAATATAAATTTCATGTTCTAATAGAGAGTTATTGAGATCATAGTCATTATAAATTCTACCATAAAAACCTTGACATTTATATTGGTTAAAATACAATTAATATCTCATAAGAAAAGTAAATAGATGAAGATTTTTTTCCAAAAACATTTTCCAAGACTTTATGGATTATTTTACAATCTTGAAAAGTTCATGAGAATATAATGATACTTGATTATTTCCCATTTCATGATCTCATTATTTGGTAGTTATTTGATCTATTACCACTTCATTTTTTAAATATATTGATGGATATTATAAAAAAATTATTATTCTGGAATCACTTTCTTGAATAATAGGATCCATAAGCCATTACTTTGGACTTAAATAAGGTGAATGAAAATATGGGATACATCTTTGTTCCTCTTATATGAAGAACATAGAAGGATTACCCCAACATATCAATTACCACATCTACTATGTCCAATAATAAATCTTCATGGAATTTTGATTTTGATCCCAAACGAGGGAATGTTATCTAGAAATCATCCAAGAATAAACTCACATCAGAGAAGCTCAAGCTCAAGGAGAGGTACATCACTCTATTAGAGAATTAAAACTAACAATCTGAATGGGAATCAGCTGATTCTAGTGAAGTATCTAATTATTCTTATGGTTAAGAGTTTTATCACTTTGACATGTATTTGTACTCTGGTTGTTGTCTATCTCTTTTTCTTTTTTTCTTTTTATTCTACAAATTTAATTTTATTACTAATTTTGGAGAAACATGCTTTATTCCTGGTCCTATGCCTTTTCTATTAATAACATACATAAGCTATTTCATATGTAGCTTACCGTAAGAATCATCCAAAATATATATGTCCAAATTCAAATAGATAAATTTTTAAAAGGAAGGTCACTAAATTACCAAATTAAACATAAAATATTATTTTACCTAAATAATGTAACACCTACTATCACATACCAAATATAAGAAAAACTTAATCTCCTTAAATCCTTTAAGAAACATTCATTCTTTAATGAGTAAAATCTCAGGTGGTCAAATATATTCCTTCAGTCCAAACATCTAATAATTCTAGCATAACATAAACCATCAGATCACTAAAATCCATTGTTGTCAGTAATAAAATCCCACCTATTTCTTAATATCTCAACATAAAAAACATATTTTGGGTTATGTTTCATATGTCATGTGTTTTTAATAAGATCAAGTTATAATACAATCACTTCTCTTGATTATTAGTGTTATTCATCACATTCTTATAACTACATAAAAATAAGTACTATAATATAGTTTATATATTTCTCAAGATTACATTAAACAGAATAACATTTATAAAATAAATTTAAAACACAATTCATGAATAAAATTATTGTAGATACCCAAATCGTTACATACATAGACATTACATTAATTTTTCATAATACTTAATATAATAAAAAAACAGACGCCCAAAGACCGTATTAGTTTAGTGTCTTTGGAAACATGGAACATAATCTTCTAATCATGGTGAAAGATCTTCAAAATCTCCCATAAAGATCTTCCCCTTTTGTTTTATTACCTAAAACCATTCTTTATATCCTGGGGAAAAGAAAAAATAAAAAGGGTGAGCTCAAATGCTCAGTAATTGTAAACATGGGGAACATAAAACAATCCCTAAACATTTGAACGTAAGAACATGAACATAAAACATCAAAATCGTGAGTAATGACATAAATCTATGTTGTGAATAAGTCATAGATCAAAAAGTAACATTAACCATGATAAAATAGAATGGGAATAAAACATGTAATTTTGTAAAACATTAAGAACATGTTAGGATTTTCATAGTTGCCATGGTATTGTTTCCAAGACCATCATAGTGGACAAAGTCCCTTACTGAATCGAGTTCACTCCTCGTTCCAGTACTGTATTGTAAAGACCCATAAATTTCAAGGAAATTTTTTTTCTTAATTTTCTTTGGATTTTTAGAAGAACACAGTTTTTGACGGCACCTGATTCCGAGGCCCGGTGTGCCCGGAATCATTTTCCGAAGTTTGGCTCGGGTACGTTTAGTGAACGAATGAGCGGGTTTTTCTAACTTTTTAACCGGTTCTCAAAATCAAATTCCGAGGGCACCGATGGAATCACAGTGCCGGATTTTGCTTAGAAACGCCTCTTCCGGAGTTGCGTTTGCTCAGGTGTGGTTTTTAATTTTTGGTCTTAAAGTTAAGAAATAAAATAAAGTTCAGCTGCGGCAGGGCAGCTTGACGGTCGCCCAGTACTCGGTGAGATTCACCGATCTCTTGCGCTACTCGACCGACATGGTACGAGACCCGTTCATCCGGGCCCGGACCTTTGAGCAGGGATTGAGACATGAGATTAGGGAATCGCTGATCTCCCTCAGCATCCCGACCCAGGCAGGAGTACTGGAGCGAGCCCTTTTGATCGAGAGCTTTCTTGATGAGACTTCTACAGCGGCGAGACCTACCGCGGGGCGGCACGCAGCAGAGACTTCCACAGCGGGTAGTCGACGGATGACTCAGGGGTCCAGGAAGACCAGACCCTCACATAGGCGGCCTCAGGACACTGGCTCAGCAGTGCGGGGCACACAGCGCGGAGCCAGTCTTTCGAGAGGCTGGAAGTGCTACACTTGCGGCGGGCAGGGTCACATGGCTCGTGACTGCCCGAACCACCATGTCGAGGAGCAGCAGTCAGTTGAGGGGCCACCCAGGCAGAGGCAGATGGTCGACCGTGGAAGTCCATAGGGAGGAGGCAAACGAGGCAAAGGAGCTGGCCGAGCAGTAGGTGGTGGGCGATGCTTTGAGGCTCTACAACCACCACCACCCGGAGGTCCACCCCGGCCACAGGGAGCTGGCGGGCATAGACAGGAACAACTCCAGGCAGTGGAGGCCTACGACCACGGCGCGCCCGAGATGATTTGAGGTACGATCTATGTCTATTCCACTCTTGCTGCAGTTCTTATAGACACAGGAGCGAGTCACTCTTTCATAGCCACTGCCCTTGTTCGGAGCTCGGATATTCCGACAGAGCCGTTGGCTCGATCCTTACGGCTAGAGACTCCTACGGGAGTAGACTCGATGATTACACACTGGTGCCGGCAGTGTGAGCTTACTCTAGGAGGTGAGAGCTTCGGCTGGGATCTTCTTGTAGCAGCGTCGAGGCCTTACGACGTCATCTTGGGCATGGATTGGTTATCTATAGTCCATGAACAGATTGACTGTATTAGGCGCAAGGTGCGATGTGTACGCACCGACGGGAGCAGGTTCACCTTCACCGGCGATAAGGGAGCCTTCGCAGCACAGGATGGACTTCCGCAGAGGAGAGGACAACCCATCACTCATCAGTTGGCTAGCCTCATCCTAGGAGCAGTTGACGTGCGGAGTCCTAGTTTTCCTGCAGTGGTGGATCAGTATGCGGACGTCTTTCCCGACGATATTCCAGGGCTACCTCCTTACAGAGAGGTAGACTTTCATATCGACCTGTACCCCGGGGCAGCACCGATATCGACTCCATCATATTGGATGGCCCCCGCTGAGCTTCAAGAGCTACGGGTACAGTTGGAGGACTTGCAGGGCAAGGGTTTCATCCAACCCAGTGTTTCACCCTAGGATTTGCCGATATTGTTGGTCAAGAAGGCGGACGGGATCTTGCGACTTTGTGTCGATTATTGTCGCCTGAACCAGGTGACAGTGAGGAACAAGTATCCGCTACCGAGGATTGACGACCTCTTCGATCAGCTCAAGGGAGTACGGTGGTTCTCGAAGATTGACCTCAGGTCAAGCTATAATCAGCTCAGAGTTCGAGACGAGGACGTGTAGAAGACGACCTTCAGATGTCGGTATGGCCACTATGAGTTCTTGGTTATGCCATTTGGCGTAACCAATGCTTCAGCAGTGTTCATGGGCCTCATGAACAGGATCTTTCAGCCATACCTTGATCGATTTGTCGTGGTCTTCATCGACGACATTTTGATATACTCGACGACTGAGGAGGAGCACACCTATAACTTGCGGGTTGTACTAGACACACTCCGAGAGCACCAGATTTATTGGAATCTCTCTAAGTGTCAGTTCTAGATACGTGAGGTCCACTTCTTGGGACATGTCATCTCTGAGGCGGGAGTTCCAGTGGATCCTGCGAATATTGAGGCAGTGCTAGCATGGGAGCCACCCAGGAGCGTGACAGAGGTGCAGAGTTTCTTGGGACTAGCTGGATACTACTGGAGATTCATTCCAGACTTCTCCAGAGTTGCGGCACCACTCTCAGATTTGACTAAGAAGGGGAAACCCTTCATGTGGTCAGACAGATGTCAGCAGAGCTTCCAGGAACTGAGACAGAGATTGGCCAGCGCGCCTATCTTGAGGTTTCCTGAGGAGGGAGTAGGGTACATAGTCTACTGCGATGCATCAGTGACCAGACTCAGATGTGTCCTGATGCAAGAACGGGCAGTGATCGCCTATGGATCACGTCAGTTGAGGCCGCATGAGCAGAACTACGCTACCCATGACCTGGAGTTAGCAGCAGTGGTCTTCGCTCTGAAGACATGACGACACTACCTGATGGGCGAGCGCTTTACACTCTTTTCTGACCATCAGAGTCTCAGGTACATCTTCTCTCAGAAGGACCTGAACCTGAGACAGCGGCGATTGATCGAGTTCCTCCAGGACTATGACTTTGAGATAGTCTATACTCCTGGGAAGGGGAACGTGGTAGCCGATGCTCTCAACAGGAGGACGGGCATCCAACTACTTGAGGAGGCGACAGAGCATCTAGCCGCTTTGTGGATATCCTTTGTGGATAGGGATGGAGCAGCCTTCCTTCAGTCTCTCACAATCACTCCTCCACTACTGCAGCGAGTCAGAGAGGCACAGCGTGGGGACGTCGACTGTGAGACGCGGCATGTGCAATTATCCTCAGGACAGGAACCTGATGGCTTCTCCTTTGGAGCAGAGCACGACATCCTTTTTAGAGGACATACCTTGGTACCAGTCGCTTTACGAGAGGATGTGATAAGAGAGTTTCAAAATTCTCCTTTGGTGGTACATCCTGGAGTGGCGAAGATGTACCAGGACCTCAGACGATAGCACTGGTGGCCAGGCATGAAGAAGGCTGTGGCAGAGTTCGTTTCTCGATGCCTCACCTGCCAGTAGGTGAAGGCAGAGCACCAGGTACTAGCAGGCTTGGTACAACCCTTGGAGGTCCCAGAGTAGAAGTGGGACGGGATATCTATGGACTTCGTGACTGGACTTCCACGCACTTCAAGAGGTCACGACTCCATCTGGGTGATTGTCGACCGACTCACCCAGTCGGCTCACTTCTTACCCATCAGAGAGGAGGGCTTAGTGGAGATCTTGGGGCGTCTCTACGTTCAGGAGATTGTACGACTTCACGGTGTGCCATCATCTATCGTCTCCGATCGAGATGCTCGCTTTACTTCCCGGATTTGGAAGGGGTTGCAGAAGGTTTTCGGGACGCGGCTACGTCTGAGCACCGCCTTTCACCCTCAGACAGATGTTCAGAAAAAGAGGACCATTCAGACTCTCGAGGACATGCTCCGCGCATGTGTCCTCGACTTTGGTCGCAGCTGGGAGGACCACCTACCCTTGGTGGTGTTTGCGTACAACAACAGTTATCCTGTGTGGATTTACGTTTTACTTTCCTTTGTGGATTGTGTTGAGCTATCCTGTGTGGATTTTATGTTTTTCTTTCCTATGTGGACTGGGTTGTACTTGAGCTCGGATGTTGGAGCTGAGCGAGAATTGAATACTTAGGTATATGTATGGGCATATACCTAAGCAGTGTCGGTTTTTACTTCGTGATTGTATCTTTCCTTTGTGGTTTATCCTTTGTAGATTTTGGGAGACCTTCGGGGGTCTCAGGGTCCCTACTGAGTAGCTTATACTCACCCCTGCATGGGCTATGCCCGCACTTCGTTGTGTTGGTTGCAGACGATGGACAGTGCTGACCGTGGTGGAGGCTTGCGGAGCAGGACGGTACCTGGAGGTGGACCACTGGGCGGGACGTACTCGGAGCGGACGGCTGGACCAAGGAGCTGTGGAGGCTATCTATGCTCACCCTTCAGGCGGGACTTCCAGAGGACGGCTCGAAGCTGCGGCTTTTCTTTTCAGTTGCGGTTTTCCCCTTTCAGTTGTGTTTTACAGTTGGGCTTGTATTTCCGGCCCCTTTTTACTTTCAGCACAGCTTGTTACAGTTTTTACATAGTGTTTACTTTTTCCACTTGCTTACTCTGTGGTGATTTTTTTCTTTACAAAGGCAATGCATTCCCTTTTTCTGGGATTTACGTCTTGGTACTAGTCGCCAGCCCCTGGCCTATGGAAGGCGGGCTTGGGGTAGTCACGGCACGGGCCCCGAGGACGGGTCATGACATGTATCAATGAACCAGATTAACTTTCTATTCCAGCCATGTCTATCTCATGAGATATAAATCTTTACCCAATGCATTGGAGGGAGATATAGGTCACACCCATCTCATAATGAAATCATTCTTTCGTGTGCCACAAAATAAACATAAATCATTCATCATAACCCAAAAAATAATATGGGTTTCATAAACATTGTCCCATCATGACATAATCCATATAAAATAAATAGATATAATTTAATCATAAACAAAATAAAAACATGAAAATAATAGGGACATTATACTTGAAACATAACCATATTAAATAATGTCAACTTAGTTGGAAAATAGTTTTGATAAAACACCTGAAATGAATTCTTGAGGAAAATATCCATTCTTCTTCAAAATCATTTTCTTTTCTCAAAATAAAATTCAATTTTAAATGATTTTTTTGAAAGTAATAATGAAATCTTGTACAGGAAGCTTCATGAAAATAAGGTGTTATGAAACCATAAATATCTATTCATGTCATATAAGTTAAAAAACATTCTTCTCGTACTTTTGTCGAAAAAGTCAAAAAGTAACTCGTATGGTAAACAAAAGATTGATTCCTTCCATACGATGTGTAAAAAGTAAAAATAGGGTAAAAATGACATTAAACATACATGGATAAAAAGTAAACATTTTATGAAATCATATTTAGAACATATGGACATGGATGATAAACATAACCCCAGTAAATACTTACGAATAAATAATCTCGGATAAGAATTAGATTGGAATAATTATCACTTACCTTATGTCCAATTTCTTCCATATGTGTATGAGACTTCTATATAGTGGGTTTGAACATATTTTTATCTTGTAACAGAATATTAATAATATTTATTATATCATATATGATTCACTTATGACTTTATATTAACCCTACATTTTTCAATTCCATGTTAAAGAAGAGTTTTGGGTAAAATCGATTCATTTATCGTACATGTTTGGACTTGTTGTTCTTGATATTATTATTACTTATATCATGATTTACTTACATCTAGAATGTAAATCATGATTTATATATCTTATATATTCAATATATTTATATATATAATAGATCGATAAATGAAATGAAATACTCCGTTCATGGAGACGGTAGGTTGTACATACGCATGAATGTTGTTTTACTTTACTTATTGACTTGAATGGAAGTAAGTAGATGATATATATATATATATATATAAATATAGTATCTTTATTATGTCATAAATTTTATTATTATTCATTATATGTACTTTATAATCATTCTTGAATGGTTAACATGGAGAATGAATCCCATTGCATCGTGGAGATGGTGATCTGTGCATACGCACGAGCGATGATATCATTACCATAATTATTGAATGGAATTGGAGTGGATGAAATAAAATCTCAGAATTAGTAAGATGTTATAATAACCATATATAGTTATTCTTTACACCATTATACCAATCCAAGTAAGGTGGTGGTGTAAAAACAGATTACACCATGGTCTGGAGACGGTATTACGTATGTACGCACACGCGGTGATTTAATTTTCCATAGGATGGATAGAAGGTGAAATGGATTTGTTTAATATTTATAATAACATATCATTATATTATTTATACTAATGTCATTACATTATAATTAAACAACTAAAGAATAGGAAGTAGAAGAATAAAGAAACTTGAAAGAATCGGTAGAAGAGATTACCTCTTCTTCGACACGCCTCCTCTTAGCCTCCTCTTAGGGAACTAAAGGTGGTTTTGAAGAATAGAAGGACATCTAGTAGGTTTCTATGGAAGTGTAGAAGTGAAACGGTCAAGGTTTGGTCGAGCTTGAAGGCTCAAATTTGTGTGAAGAGGTGAGGGAGGAGGTGCCTTTTTATAAGAGGGGTGAGGGGCACCGTTGAAAAAACATAAAATATTATTTTATAATAAATTCATCTTCAGTTTATAATAACTATAAAGTGATTTATTACAAGGATAGGGTGGGGATGGGTCGAAATCCTCTCATCCAATAGGTTTTAGACAAGTTTAGGTTACAATTTTAACCTTATCATTTATATTTAACTCTATGTTAAATAATTTATCTTTTACCATGTCATCTTGTATTCTTACACTATATAGTTAATAAACTTACTATAAAATGCCAATCTAACCCCAATTGGTTAATTAATGTCATATATATTATTATATAAGTCTATTGGCTGAACCATATATTTTTAGTAATAGAATATCAATTAATAATATAATATTTTTTTTAAAACTCTTTTATGTCAATTTTGACAGTATTTGATATTTTGTTTTCTCTAAATTCATAACAGAATTATTACATCGAATAAAATTCATCTAACTAGCCCTAATATGTTATATTAACCTATTAAATTCGTTTAATGCATAAAAAGTCTCAAATTACATTTTTAAGATCTTGGTTTTATGAAGGGTATGTTTTCATTATATTTTGGTTGAATCCCTTATTTCGGGCTTCATGAAATATCTTCTGAATGTATGAGAGGTCTTGGGGGTGTTTCAAGGGATAAGGGATGAAAGAATGGAAAGATGGACAAGACAAGCCTGGGCGCATGACCTGTGCACGGCCAGGGAAAACCGTGCAGCCTGCCTGGGTAAACCGTGCAACCCTCCTCCTCCAGATAGTAGCATGTGCACGGTTTGTGCACGGTTTGTAAAACCGCGCGGCTAAACAGTGTGGCCTCTTAATGTTGGAAAAAATTACAAATTTTCCACCCAGGAATTTTAAGAACCCACTCAGGATTTCCTATCCATTCATCCCTCTTCACCATAAGAATGAACCAAATCACCAAAGATCTCCAAGAGGTCGATCTCCCTCGTTTATAAGGCATTTTTTGTGTCGTTGGATGTGGATCGAAGCTCTGGGTAAGGCTAATCCCATCATTGCTTCTCATTTTGGTTTAGAGTTTGTATCTTCTCTCCCTCTTGTTCCAAAGCTCTAAAACCCTATCTTTTGGGTGAGTTCTAGGTTGAAGATCCAAAGGATGGTCGGATTGAGGTCTAAGGACTCGGTTGAGTGTGCGTTCAACCGCAGATTCGAGGTAGGAGGTCTACAAACATTATCCCATAGTTTATGGTGGATTCATGCATGTGTGGCTTTGCTCATGGTTTCCTTTGGTGATCTTTGATCAATCCTGATGTGTTTTGGTATAAATGATACCTAAAAATGGAAAATGGGAACTCTCATGATCCCCATGGGGTGCATTGAGAATGACTTGACCTAATTGGGACCATCCATGGGATGTGCCGACTTTTCCCAGTCTTAGGGTTTTTTATTAAATAGGTGACCTTGTTGTAATAAATGGTAGAACCCTTGACGAATGTGTCGGCATGATTGGTTGAACTTGGAATAGGAGTTAGGTGATGCACCTAGACTTGGAAATTACCTAAGTGTTATTTGGAATTGATTGAATTGTTGATTCATGGAAATGATGAATGGGTTAAATGGGTTAATGTGTGAACTGATTGAAGATCAAAACAGGATAGGTTATGGGTCTAGTGTTGAATGCTTAGTGAGATAGGCATAACACATGGGAATTGGGTGAATGGCCAAATGATGTGAAATGGTAATGTGTTAATGGGTTAAGGCATGATGTGAATTCCCATGTGGTTTGTTTTGAATGGTGTTTGTCAAAGGGCAATAGTATGGTGGGTTGATGGTTAATTATATATATAAGCATGTGCACATGGCTTGGTAGAGTGAGGTATGACTTGAGAATCTACACCCACGGGACGAGTGATGATTGATGCTCTGAACTCCACCCTAACTGCATGGGTTAGGAATGAGGACTGATGATATATTCTCCTAACGGTTTCATCCACCCGGACTGAGGCTTTGAGGTGAGGATATGGTTTCTATGAGGGGGTAGTCCTAGTAAGATAGGACAATGATGTGTTTACCCCCTTGAATGTGATTGTTTTCCTTATACCCATGTAACATAATTTATGTGATTAACACATTGAAATTTTATGAAATGGTAAGTGATGATAATTGGTGTAAGATAAATGGTAATGGAAGTGGCAATGGCTTTTCCTCGGATCTAGTTAATGGAACTTTAAATAATTACTTGGTAATTATCATTTATTTTCCTTTTTCATGCACTACCTGTTTATACTGAATATTTTTTAGACACCGTTGGTGGTGGCCTACTTAGTTGTACTCACACCCTGCTCGGCATTCCATTGCGTACCCAAGTATATATCATGTTTTCAGGTCAAGAGAAGGGAAAGGGTCTTTGATAGATAGTTGATGGGACATGGGTAGCACTTGGTGGATGATCTGAACTTGGAGTCTGGACCATTTGGAGGATTTAGTTCTTTGTCTTTATTTTGGGCTTTTGTTCACTTTGGGTATTGTAGTATAACATGACATATTTATTGTTGAAAATTGTTGTTATACATGTTCCTCATTTATTGATTATTGTTTCCACTATTGGTTTATTTTTGTTGTGGCTTACTCTGATAAAAAGGGGGTATAGTCTCCCCACTTGACCACATACACCTTAGCTGCTACTCGGTAACCATTGGTGTACGGGGAGGCGCTCTTAAGGTTATGTAACTACCCAGCTCGGAGCACTAGTATAGTGGCTTCCGGGTTGGGGACGTTACAAAGTTGTATTAGAGGATGACTTTCTTCTCCTTCTCTAAGGTCTTATTATTTAGGATAGGTTTCCAAGGGTTAAGATGTGTCGGGCCTTGGTAAATGAGCTCCTTCATGGGAGTAGCTAACCCATGTACGAGGGAAAACCCAAGTCACCCATGGTGGGGAAATGTTGTTCATGGTCGCGTGTTGTTACAGTTGATGATATATCACCGTTGGGTGATGAACATGTGGTTTGATGTGATTGTTTTATGATATTTGGATCATGGCCTTAACGACACGAGGATTTGCATTCATGCAACATTATAGGCACCTAGGGAAATAGGTGACATGCATTGTTTTATGCACGCGCACGGGGTGGGTGTGTGAGGCAAGAAAGTAGGGTGCATCATTCATTTCATGAAACCAAGAAATAACGAGAAGAATGAAATAAAATAAGTGGGTAAATGATTTTTAATGAAAAATAAGGGTTTGAGATGAAGTGGAAAATGTTTTTGTAAAATGTTTTGTGAGTTTGGTGGTAGTGCATAGTTGTTTACCCCATGTGGACCATGTCCCGTGGTAGGGATGGTTGGGGTGGTGAATTTGAGGGTTTAATGTCATTGGATTAGAATATGAAAATGGGTTGTTGTGGCTAGTAAAGAGATTTTTGATGATGTCGTGAAAGTTTTATGGTATGCGTGGTGAATCTCGTTCTTGGAAATGTAAAGATATGCCACCATGATGTCGATTACCAGTTGGGAAATGGGAGGATGTTGATGTGAACACTCCTCCAGTAGAAGAGAATGAAAATGTGGTGATCATTGAAGGTAGAAAAGACTTGTTCTGGGATAACGTGGCTCTCCTTATGCTGATGATGGATCAGGAACTAGGGTGGGTTTCACCGAGTATGTTTGAGATGACCAAAGATTTCCAGCTACAGCACCCTCCAACCTTCACCAGAGAGGGTGGGCCCGAGGCAGCGGAGTTCTGGTTAGAGTCTGTCCACAAGAAACTGGATCATTTGGAGACCCCTGTTGCATAGCGAGTAAAGTTTGCCATTTATATTTTGTGGGGACAGGCAAGGCGTTGGTGGGACATTCAGGCTCAGACAGAGCATGTTGAGGGGATGTGTTGGGAGGTTTTCCAGGAAAAGATTCTGGAGCATTCCTACCCAGAGACTTTGAGGCAGGAGTGGGCTGCAGAGTTTATGAGCCTGACTCAGGGATCACTATCTATGATGGACTACGCTAGTTGCTTCACTGATATGCGAAGCTTTGTCCCAGTGTTAGCAGGGGATGAGGTAGAGGTAGAAAATCATTTCCTAGATGGGTTGAGACATGAGATTAGGTCTAAAGTAAATATCTTCCCCTTAAAGAGGTTTGCAGAGGTGATGGATCATGCACTCATCTCTAAAGGGAACCTGAAGGGAGCTTCGGGTGGTGGGCTTGTTGTGTCAGCTGGGAGGAAAAGTGGTGCATCATTCGAAGGTCAAAAGTGTTGTTTGGAAAGTTTCCGGCAAGGTGGTCAGAAGAGAGGGTCAACCTCTCAAAGTGGGAACCAGATGTTCTGTTATTAGTGAAGTAGGAAGAGGCATATGCGTGGTTAGTTTCCTCAACCTCCTATTGAGTTTCATTGGTACGACAGGATGAGGCATATGCAGAGGTTCTCTAGGAACCCTCGGTAGGCAGTTGAACATGGTGATGAAAAGCAGGTGTATGGTACGGGAAGGGGGTCAGTTTCACCGTATCGGGTAGGAAATTGGAGCTCCACGGGCTGTATTGGGAGGGGTGGTGGACGTGGAACTCTAGGGAAAGATCACTCACGCCAGCAGGGTAGTACGGTGTAGGGTGGTCAGGATGGGGCCCATGGTAGAGGGGCAGGTCAGCTTCAGGAAGTTCAGTTGGTGCCTGGTGATGGCGAGGCCGAACCATCAACTGTTCGAGGTACTATCCTTGTAGCTTCTACATTTTCTAGTGTGTTGTTTGACACAGGTTACACACAATCTTTTTTGTTTCTTCTCAACTTTTGGTAGTGTGGGGTTTAGCTATGGAGGGGTTGTGTATAGTTATGCCAATTGACACCCCGTTGGGGATGCAGGTTGAGGATATCATGCAGTTCAAGGGAATTTCCTTGGAAGTTGGCGGGTATCGTTTTCTGTGGGACTTGTTCATTCTTGAGATGTCAGGGTTTGACCTAATCTTGGGAATGGATTGGTTAGTACTATATCGGTCACACATAGACTCTTATCATCATAGAGTATCGTTCAGGTCCCTTGAAGGGACGCTTATGTCCACCGTGGCGAATGAGATGTTCAAGCATGGCGTGCAGGGCCGTTTTGTCAACAGATGAGTGGAGTCACGACTAATGTGGAATGTCTCATGCTTGATGATGATGATGGAAGGGAAAAATATAATTTTCCTCCCATGGTGGATCGGTTTCAGAACATGTTTCCTGAGGATTTCTCTGGGTTACCACCCAAAAGGGATGTCGAGCTCACGATTGAGTTATTGTCGGGAGCGGAGCCAGTTTCTATTCCGCCATACCGAATGGTTCTGATAGAAGTCCAGGAAGTGAAGGTTCATCTTGAGGAGTTTGAGCGCAAGGGGTTTATCTGTCCTAGTATGTATCCTTGGGGATCTCCCATGCTTTTTGCAAAGAAGGACGATGGGTTGTTGAGGCTGTGTGTTGACTATCTAAAGTTGAATCAGATGATGGTGAAAAATCTATACCCTTATCCTAGAATTGATGACCTGTTTGATCATTTGAGGGGTGAATTATTGTTTTCTACAATTGATCTGAGGTCAGGTTATCAACAGATGAGGGTGAGGTCTTCTGACGTACCACAGACAACATTCCGGAGTCGGTATGGGTTGTTTGAGTTTGTGGTAATGCATTTCGGCTTGACCAATTCACCGGCTGTGTTTATGGCTTTGATGAACTGAATATTTCATCCCTATCTAGATCAGTTTGTGATTTTCTTTCTTGATGATATCTTAGTGTACTCAAAAACTCATGACAATCATGCCCAACACCTTGACATCATCATGGGTACTCTAAGAGAGAATTGGTTATACACAAAGTTATCTAAGTGTCAATTCTGGATAGGTGAGGTGCATTTTCTGGGTCACATCATCTTGTACGTAGGTGTGTTAGTGGATCCATAGAAAGTGCAGGCAGTTGTATCTTGGGAACAACCCAAGAGTGTTTCTGATGTTCTGAGTTTTCTTGGGTTTGCAGGGTATTACTGAAGGTTCATTTTCGGTTTCTCTCGCTTGGCAGCACCACTATTTGGCTTCACCAAGGAAGGAATTAGGTTTGAGTGGTCTGAGGATTGTGATGACGCCTTCCAAGATTTGAAGAAGCGGTTGACGACCGCACTTATCATGATCTTACCTGAGCCAGGTAAGAAGTACATCGTGTTTTGTGATGTGCTCGGAAATGGACTTGGGGCTATGTTGATGCAAGATGAGAGGGTTGTGACTTATGGGTCATGGTAGTTGAGACTCCATGAGCGGAACTATCCCACTCATGACTTTGAGTTTGCTGCAGTGGTGTATGACTTGAAGTTCTTGAGGCACTATCTATTGGGAGAACGGTTTACTGTGTTTACTGACCATAAGAGTTTAAAGTACATCTTCTTACAATGGGATCTGAATCTTCGACAGTGATGATGGGTTGAATATCTCTTGTCGTTTGACTTTGAGTTGGTGTACACACCGGGAAAGGGAAATAGTGTTGCTGATCCTCTGAGCTGGAATGTTCAGAATCAGGTGGTTCAGGAGTCCAGCACCGAGTGGAAGGTGATGTATTTGTTTGTAGAGATACACCTGGGGGTGCAGGAGGATAGTGTCCAGGTAACTCTTGATTCCTTAAAGGTGGAGTCGATGATTTTGAGTCGAGTTAAGGAAGGATAGCTTGAGGATCCTGAGTGTATTATCAGCAAGGAAAAGATTAAAGGTGGGGAGCTACCTTCTGGTTGGGCCGTTGGAGTGGAAGGTGTTGTTCATGTTTGTGATCGTGTGGTTGTGCCAAAGTGTATGCTGGAAGAGTTGATGCGTGATTTCCAAGCATCAAAGTGGGTAGTGCATCCTGGTTTGACCAAGATATATTATGATCTCCAAAGGTAGTTTTGGTGGCCTGGAATGAAGAAGGAAGTTGGGGGCTTTGTGGCAAGGTGCCTTACCTATCAGCAGGTGAAGGCCGAGCATCAACGCCCAGTTGGGTTGTTGCATCCATTGCCCAATCCATAATGGAAGAGGGATGATGTAACGATGTATTTTTTCATGGTTCTTCTAGGGACGCCGTGGAATAATGATGCAATCTGGGTGGTTGTGGATCGGTTAATGAAAGTGGCTCATTTCTTGCTGATTCAGGAGACCTTTATAGTCGACCAGTTGGGTGGGCTTTATGTTCGAGAAATAGTGTGGTTTCATGGTGTTCCATGGACCATAGTTTCAGACCGAGATCTGGGTTTCACATCGCATTTCGGGCAAGGGTTTTAGAAGGAACTCCATATGCATGTGTTTTTGAGTACGGCTTTCCACCCACAGACGGATGGGCAGTCAGAGCGTACGATCTAAGTGTTAGAAGACATGTTAAGAGATTGTGTCATGGACATTAATGGTTCTTGGGATAGGTACCTATCGTTAGTTGTGTTTTTCAACAAAAACAGTTTTCAGGCTACAATTCGGATGGCACCGTTAGAGGCCCTCTATGGGAGGCCATGTAGATCTCTGTTATGTTGGCTAGAGGCCGATGAATCTGAGTTGTTGGGGCCAGGTCTTGTGAAGGAGACATTAGAGAGAGTTAAGTTGATCAGGAAGCTGATGGATACGGCTCAGAGTATGTAGATGTCATATGAATATCAGAGGCATATACATCATGAGTTTGTGAAGTGTGATAATGTGTTCTTTTGGGTGTCACAAAGGATGGGTCATCGTTGGATTCGAAAGCAGGGTAAGTTGGCGCCCAGGTTTGTGGGGCCTATTGAGATTATGTAGAGGATCAGGCTAGTGGCTTACCGATTGGCTATTCCACAGTGGTATGGTGGGATGCATGATGTGTTTCATGTGTCGCAGCTTCGACGGTATCACCCTGACCCATCTCACGTGGTTAATGTTGAGGATGTGGAGCCTGAGGCTGATGCGACCTTTGAAGAGCATCTGGTTCGTGTGGTAGATCATAGAGAAAGGGTCTTGCAAGGCATGGTTGTGCAATTAGTGCGAGTACTATGGCAGAATGTGAAAGTTCAGGAAGAAACTTTGGAGCGGGAATCAGATATGCGGGCTCAATGGCTCGAACTCTTCTCTTCGGTGGATCAATGAGGCTTGGAAACTCAGCTCGAGGACGAGTCGTTATAAGGTTTGGAGGTTGTAAGATCCCAGTTTTTTAAAGGGTATGTTTTCTTTATGTTTTGGTTGAATCCCTTGTTTCGTGCTTCAGAGGATGTCTTCTATATGTATGAGACGTCTTAGGGGTGTTTCAGGGATTCAGGCCATGAAAGAAAGGAATGTCGGGCAAGACAATCCTGGGCGCACGACCTGTGCATGGCCAAGCCAAACTATGCGGCCTGCCCAGGTAAACCGTGCAACCCTCCTCCTCCAAACGGTACCATGCACATGGTTTGCATAGAGTTTGTCAAAGCATGGGGCTAAACAATGCGGCCTCTTAATGTTGTGAAAAATTACAAAATTTCCACCCCAAGATTTTATGAACCCACTCAGGATTTCCTCTCCATTCCTCCCTTTTCACCATAGGAATGAACCAAATCTCCAAAGACCTCCAAGAGGTTGATCTCCCTCTTTTATAAGGTGTTTTTGGTGCTATTGGATGCAGATTAAAGTTCTAGGTAAGGCTAATCCCATACTTGAATATCTTTTTGGTTTAGGGTTTTTATCATTTCTCCCTCTTGTTCTGAAGCTCTAAAAACATATCTTTTGGGTGAGTTCTATATTGAATCTCTAAAGGGTGGCCAGATTGATGTCTAAGGACTTGATTGAGTGTTCATTCAACCGTGGTTTTAAGGTAGTTAGTCTACAAATATTATCCCATAGTTTATGGTGGATTTATGTATGTGTGGCTTTGCTCATGGTTTCCTTTGGTGAGATTTGATTAACCTTGATGTGTTTTGGTATAAATGATGCCTAAAAAGGGTAAATGGGAACTGTCACGACCTCCATGGGTTGCGTTGAGAATGACTTGACCTAATTGGGGCCATCCATGGGATACGTCGGCTTTTCCCGGGCTAAGGGTTTGTTATTAAACAAGTGACCTTGCTGTAATAAATGGTATAACCCTTGAAGAATGTGTTGGCATGATTAGTTAAACTTGGAATAGGAGTTTGGTGATGCACCTAGACATGGAAATGACATAAGGGTTATTAGGAATGGGTTCAATGGTTGATTCATGGAAATGATGAATGGGTTAAATGGGTTAATGTGTAAACTGATTAAAGACCATAACATGATAGGTTATGGGTCTAGTGTAGAATGCTTAGTGGGATTTTCATAACACATGGGAATTGGGTGAATGGACAAATGATGTCAAATGGTAATGAGTTAATGGGTTAAAGCATGATGTGAATTCCCGTGTGGTTTGTTGTGAATGGTGTTTGTCAAAGGGAAATGGTATGGTGGGTTGATGGTTACTTATATATAAAAACATTTGCACATGGCTTGGTAGAGTGGGGTATGACTTGAGGATCTATGCCCACTGGTCGAGTGAAGACTGATTCTCTGAACTCCACCCTAAATGCACGGGTTAGGAATGAGTACTGATGATCTATTCTCCGAACGGTTGCATCCACCCGGACCGAGCCTTCGAGGTGAGGATATGGTTTCTATGAGGTGATAATCCTAGTGATATTGGACAACTATGTGTTTACCCTCTTGCATGTGATTTTTGGCCTTAGACCTATTTAACATAATGTGTGTGATTAACCAATGGAAATGTGATGAAATGGTAAGTGATGATAATTGGTGTAAAATGAATTTTAATGGAAGTGGCAATGTCTTTGGCTCGAAATTGGTTAATGGAACCTTAAATAATTACTTGGTAATTATCATTTATATTCTTTTTTCATGCACTACCAATTTATACTGGATATTTTGTAGACACTGTTGGTGGTTACCTACTGAGTTGTACTCACACCTTGCTCGGGCCTCCATTGGGTACCTGAAAAAACTTCATGTTTTCAGGTCATGATAAGGGAAAGGGTCCTTGCTAGATAGTTTAGTGGACATGGGTAGCACTTGTTGGAGGATTCAGACATGGAGTCGGGACCATTTTGGGGATTTTGGCCGTTGTCTTTATTTTGGGATTTTGTTCACATTTGAACTTGTAGTGTAACATGAAATATTTATTGTTGGAAATGGTTGTTATACATGTTCCTCGTTTATTGATTATTATTTCTGCTATTGGTTTATTTTTTTTTGTGGCTTACTTAGATAAAAAGGGGGTATAGTCTCCTTGCTTTACCACATAGACCCCCTCTACTAGTCGGCAGCCTTTGGCATATAGGGAGGTGCTCTTAAGGTTATGTAACTACCCGAATCGGAGCACCAGTTTAGTGGTTTCTAGGTTTGGGATGTTACAAAATTTATTTGGGTATTTATAATATCAATTATGTTAATATATCATTAATAAGGTAATTACTGCATCATCATTGTGTCATAAATAAATTACATTATTTAATGTCTAAAAAATATAAATAAAATACCATTATGTAGGAAATATTTTTATCTTTTTAATGAATATTTATAGTCAAATTTATCTTATGTATAACCCTTTATTAAAAATATTTTAGTTATTAAACTTTGATTTTCACTATTTTAACTCTTCATTAAATAAAATAATAATAAGGGTCCTAATGTAATCCAAGTGGACCAAATAGGTTCATATTTTATTCCTAAGTTTGTTTTTTGTCTAATTATACTTATCCAATAGAATTAGGACATGTGTTAGGGTAATAATAATATCTCTTTTACCCTTAATTACCCTATTTACGTTTAACCGTGTTAATTAAAAGTAAAAAGTTACTATTCAACACAAATTATTTATATCTTATTAAACCACATTTTACTCCTTGATATTAACCGCGTCTCTTGGATTTTTTAAATTCATCTCACAGAAGTGGTAAAATTATGTTTCATTAAAATTTGTATATTCTCCTACGAGGTGGGTAAAAGACGGTGAAACATTCTATAAAATTTTTATATATCTAAAATTGTAATAAATTGACTCCAATGAATTATATTGAACATATATAGGTATTATGTATCTATTTTGACCTAAAATAAATTTAAATTTAAATAAATTATTAGTTAAATAAAAAGTCGGTTTTAACCAATATCTCAATGTTTTCACTATTCATCAAAAATTGAATGTTTTCAGAAAAATAACAAAAATTAACCCTAGTCTAATTTAGATATTCTTGAATCCAAAAATGAAGTCCATTTTGAATGATTAAATTTATAAAATTTCAAAAGTTAGGTATTACTATTCATAACGGCTAGTTTATATAATATTTTAATAACATATCATCGTTTAGTGAAACTTGGTATTGCGTACAACACAAGCTATCGAGGAAGGTCGTGATTGCGTGTAACGCAAGCCATGTCAGGGTTGCGTGTAGTGAAAGATTCCTTTGTTGTTGCATATAACCGAATCCAACCATATTTCATTTATACATTGACTATATATATATATACACTAAATGTTGCATAGAATAACTTATATCAAAAGAACTTGAAATTGTGTGTAACACGATCCAAGAATAGTGTTGCGTATACTGAAAGCTAATACGGTGTTGCATATAGCACAAGTTAATCTTTTTGTAGCATAAAACACAAGACATCAAATAAATTTAAAATAATAATTCTCATAAAATCTAGGGGTGTTACAATCTACCCCCTTAAAATAAATTTCTCCCTCAAAATTCATCTGTGTTATAAATGGTTTTCTACTTGAATGTTTCATTCATAGAAACCCACATCGTAAAAAGGAATCGTAAAACATCATTTTAAAAAAGGAAGTTAGAAACATAACAGTCACCCAAAGTAACTAAACACTGGGTTTCCACATAGGACAATTTAGGTGAAAAAATAGATATGGATGAGAAATCTAACCATCAAATTCTGATGAAGAGTGGTAGAGTACATGGCTATAAAAAATCCAACAATCAAAAAGTTATAAATTTGTGATGATATATGGTACCATCTGATTCATCAGATATGAGGGCACTAGGACAAATTTTTTGGTTTTAAAGATTATTTCCCTAATGATGAAGAATTTTTGAATTAAAATAAATACTTACTTGATTTTGGTACAATCTCATTGTTTTTTGTGCCTTGAACAATTTACACTTCATCTCTTAAAAAAATGAAGTTGAATTTTTCATTCGTGAAGTGTTAGCAGATCATGCGATTAAATGATAGGTCATTCCATCTATCTCAAACATAAGGTTAGAAAATGTTATTAAATATACATAAGTCCATCTATGGTGAGATTAATCGTATATGGTTCCAAAAATGGACTTATAATTCATCTATCATACCGCATAATAAAATATAACTAGTTTATACTAACATGGGACTTCTTGTAGGCCAGAGGTAGGCGATAATGGCCTGTAGCACTTCAGTTGTGGGTCTGATTCCCGCAGCCTTGTCTGACGCGATGTGTTGTCTCCCATCCTGCAGGTTGTCCCTTTTTCTAAAACTACATTATTATAAAATTCCTACAATAACATCGAAAACATTTCTAGCCTTAAACAATACTATATTATGTCTAACTTAATTCATTGCAATCATTAGGCTTATCCAAAATACCTCGGTCCGAACTCATAGTATAAAGAAATTGATTACATGAAAGGTCACATAACAAGAATGTGAATACCATCATTTATCCCCACATATATCATAAGATATATCTTGTTGGTCACATTCCAAACATGTGAATACCTTAATCATGATTTTTTTTGAAACATGAGTTACCATAAAACCTTAGTGAAAACATCAATTTTGTCAAAATTTAACTCTTTCCACATACCAAAACCCCAAATTTTCTATATACTCAAACCATGATATCACTTTGTCCTTATATCAGTAATGAGCTCATTAATACTATCAATAATATTATTTCTCCTTATCCCATCATTATGCGCATATCATCTTCTTTCCAAAAATATTTCAATCAATTTTCATGGTTATCAGTACCATATACTTTTGGAAAACCAAAATAGACCAATACATAGATATTCCAATATACCATAAAAGTACCCCAACAACATTATTCTTGAATAACAATACATAAACACTTCAATCCATCCTCTTCAATTATTTTCATGGACTAAGTCCCTATTTGATTTAGAAGTAACCTCTTAGGTTAGGGAATTGAGTTGGGTAATGCCCATGTTCTCCACAGATAAGACATTGGACTCCATAACAGTCTATCACTCTATGACCCTTATCCCCACATAGATAACATCTTCCCCTCCATTTGATGTATTCATAAAGGTTCTTCTTCCCTTCTTTATAAATCTCAATCTTCCTTTATCTATGCTCCTCACCATGAGAACATGCATAAAAGTCCATCTTCCTCTTATTGGATGAATTAGGAATACCACTAAAGTTAAACTTATTAATCATATATCGCGATGACTGATTCGGCATAATCATTGTATCTTTCATTCTAGGCATTCCGCAATTTCGTTGCTCATAGTCACCAATTTTTCTATTGGATTAAAGATTGACCCAATTCCTTCTGGTTCCCTCCATTGACTAAAACCAAAAACCATGGTATAAAAAACAATTAAAATAATTTGGAACCACATAATCATAAAAAGTCACTTATGGGTTGTCTAAATTATCTCATATTATTTAATCCATGACACCATAAGATCACCCTATGTTTTTCATGATCTTCAACATAACTCTAGGATTGTAAACTATAGTTATATAAAACCATAGGTACATCCCTAGATATACCTTAGAAATATCTCTAGGGATCTCACTAAAGTTTTCACATCCTAGTTTCCAAAGGATGACTAAACCATCACTCTGATAACAACTGTAGAGACCCAAAGTTTGACGTACATAGACATTATATTAATTTTGTAGAATACTTAATAAAATACAAAAACAGACGCCCAAATACCATATTAGAATAGTGTCTTTGGAAACTCAGAACATAATCTTCTAATCATGGTGAAAGATCTTCAACATCTCCCATAAAGATCTTCCCCTTTTTTTTCTTATCTAAAAAATTTCTTTAAATCATGGGGAAAGGAAAACAAACAAAGGGTGAGCTCAAATTCTCATTAAGGGTAAACATGGAGAACATAAAACAATCCCTTAAAATATGAATGTAAGAACATGAACATAAAACATCAAAATCATGAGTATTGACATAAATCTTGGCAGTGCATAAGTCATAGATCAAAAAGGAACATTAACCATTATAAAATAGCATGAGAATAAAACATGTAATTATGGAAACCATTAAGCACATGTTATGATTTCCATAGTATCCAAGGCATTGTTTCCAAGACCATCATAGTGGACAAAGTCCCTTACTGAATCAAGTTCACTCCTCGTTCCAATCATGTATCACTGAACTAGATTTACTTTCCATTCTAGCCATGTCTATCTAATAAGATATAAATATTTACCCAATTCATTAGAGGAAGATCCAGATCCCACCGATCTCATAATGAAATCATTCTTTCGTGTGCCCAAAAATAATCATAAATCATTCATCATAACCTAATGAATAATTTGGGTTTCATAAACATCACCCCATCATGACATAATCCATATAAAATAAGTAGATATCATTTCATTATAAACAAAATAAAAACATGTAAATAATATGGACATTACACTTGAAACATAACCATATTAAATAATGTCTTCTTAGATGGAAAATAGTTTTGATAAAACACCTGAAATGAATTCTTTATGAAAATATCCTTTCTTCTTCAAAATCATTTTCTTTACTCAAAATGCCATGAAATTTTAAAAGAAAATTATTTTGATTAAAATAATCATGAAATATTATTAAAAAATATTCATGAAAATAAGGTGTTATGAAACCGTAAAAATCAATTCATGCTGTTGAAGTTAAAAGAAACATTCATCTCATACTTTTTTCGGAAAAGTCAAAAAGTACATTGTATGGTAAACTAAAGAAAGATTCCTTCCATACGATGTGGTAGAAGTAAAAAAGGGTAAAAATGACTTTAAAAATACATGGATGAAATGTAAAAATTTTATGAAAACATTTTGAGAACATATGGACATGGATGATAATCATAACCCCCGTAAATACTTAAGAGTAAACAATCTTAGATAAGAATTAGATTGGAATAATTATCCCTTAACTTATGTACAATTTCTTTTGTATGTGTCCAAGACTCCTATATAGAGGGTTTAAAAATATTATCATCTTGTAACAGAATCATAATAATATTTATGATATCATATATGATTCACTTATGACTTTATATTAACAATTCATTTGTCAATTCCATGTTAAAGAAGTGTTTTGGGTAAAATCGTTTCATTTATCGTACGTATTTGGACTTGTTGTTCTTGATATTATTATTACTTATATCATGATTTACATAATTCCATAATTTAAATCATGATTTATATATATTATATATTCAATATATATATAAATATATAATATACAGATAAATTAAATGAAATACACCGTTTAAGGAGACGGTAGACCGTATGTACGCATGTATGCGGTTTTCCTTTCCTTATAGACTTGAATGGAAGTAAGTATATGACACACACATATATATATATACACAAATACAGTAGCTTTATTATGTCATATATTTCATTATTATTCATTATATATACTTTATAATCATTCTTGAATGGTTAACCTGGAGAATGAATCTCATCGCATCGTGGAGACGGTAATCTGTGCGTACGCACGAGCGATGATATCATTCCCATAATTATTGAATGGAATTGAAGTGGATGATATAAAATATCAAAATAATTATGATGTTATAATAACCATATATAGTTATTCATTACACCATTATTCCCATCCAAGTATGGTGGGGGTGAAAAAACATATTACACCACGGTATGAAGATGGTATTATGTAGGTACGCACGCGCAGTGATTTCGTTTTTTCCGTAGGATGGATAAAAGGTGAAATGGGGTTGCTTCACATTTATAATAAAATATCAGTATATTATTTATACTGATGTAATTAATTTTTATTGAAACAACTAATGAAGAGGAAGTTGAAGAATAAAGAAACTTGAAAGAATCAGTAGAAGAGATTACCTCTTCTTCGACGCGCCTCCTCTTAACCTCCTCTAGGGCACTATAGGTGGTATTTGAAGAATACCAGGACCTTTAGTAGGTTTCTATGGAAGTGTAGAAGTGAAATGGGATGGGGTTCGACGAGCATGAAGGCTCAAATTTGTGTGAAGAAAAGAGGGAGGAGGTGCCCTTTTATAAGAGGGGTGAGGGGCACAATAGGAAAAACTTAAAATATTATTTTATTATAAATTAATATTCGGTTTATAATGGCTCCAAAGTGACTTATTTAGAGGCTTGGGAGAGGATGGGTCGAAATCCTTTCATAAAATATGTTTTAGACATGTTTAGGTTACCATTTTAAACTTATCATTTAGATTTAACTCTAAGTTAAATAATTTGACTTTTTCCATGTCTTCTTGAATTCTTACACAATACGGTTAATAAACATAATATAAACATCCAATCGAACCCCAAATGGTTAATTAATGTCATATAAATTATTATATAATTCTTTTGGACGAAACATGGATCTTTAGGAATAGAATATCAATTTATAATATATTATTTGTTTTAAAAACTCTTTTATATCAATTTTGACACTATTTGGTATTTTGTTTTCTCTAAATTCAAAACAGCATTATTACTTTGAAAAAATTCATCTTACCAACCCTAATATGTTATATGAACATATAAAATAGTTTAATTTATAAAAAGTCTCAAAATACATTTATTTGGGTATTTATAATATCAATTATGTTAATATCTCATTAATAAGGTAATTACTGCATCATTATTATGTAAAAAATAAATTAAATTATTTAATGTCTAAAAAATATAAATAAAATACCATTATGTATTAAATATTTTTATATTTATAATTAATATTTATAGTCAAAATTATATTATATATAACGCTATATTAAATATGTTTTAGTTATTAAAAATTGATTTTAACTATTTTAACTCTTCTTTAAATAAAATAATAATAAGTGTCCTAATCTAATCCATGTTGACCAAAGAGGTTCATATTTTATTCCTATGGTTGTTTTTGGTCTAATTATACTTATCCAATAGAATTAGGACATGTGTTTGGGTAATAATAATATCACATTTACCCTTAATTACCCTATTTACTTTTAATCGGGGTAAATAAAAATAAAAAGGGTACTATTCACCAAAAAATTATTTATATCTTAGTGAACCACATTTTACTCCTTGATATTAACCGTGTCTCTCGGATTTTCGAAATTTAACTCATAGAAGAGGGAAAATTATGTTTTATATAAATTTGAAAATTTTCAAAGGAGGTGGGTAAAAGACGGTGAAAAGTTCTATAAAATTTTTATATCTCTAAAATTATTATAAATTGACTCCAATGAATTAAATTGAACTTATATAGGTATTATGTATCTATTTTGACCTAAAATATATTTAAATAAAAATAAATGATTATTTAATTAAAAATTCGGATTTAACCAATAACTCAGTGTTTTCACTATTCATCAAAAAGTGAATGTTTTCAGAAAAATATCAAAAAATCACCCTAGGCTAATTTCGATATTCTGAATCCAAAAATGAAGTCCATTTAGAAAGGTAAAATTTATAAAATTTCAAAATGTGGGTATTAATATTCATAACGGCTAGTTTATATAATATTTTATTAATATATCGTTGTTTAGTGAAACTCGGTATTGCGTAAAACACAAAATATCGAGAAAGGTCGGGATTGCATGTAATACAAGCCAATTCAGGGATGCATTTAGTGCACGATTCCTTTTTTGTTGCATATAATAGATTCCAACCAATTTTCATGTATACAATGATTATATATATATATATATACACTCAATGGTGCGTAGAATAACTTCTATCAAACAAACTTGAAATTGTGTATAACACAAAATCAAGAATAGTGTTGTGTATACTGCAAGCTAATATGGTGTTGCTTATAGAGTAATATAATCATGGTGTAGCATTCAACAAAAGACATAAAATAAATTAAAAAGAATAATTATCCTCAAATCTCAGGGGGGTTACAATTATTCTACTTGGAACATAGTAACAAAATAAGCGTTTCCTTGATCCGTTTGACTCTTCTGAGATATATTCCCTTGAAAGCTTGGAAATTAATTTTACTAGTGGCCCATATGTTTACAATTAAAGAATTTAATATAAGAAGCTTCTTTCCTTCCATTTCAATAATTAACATGGTGTCCTTTCTCTCCATACTTGTTACTAAATCACATTCCCTTCGATTAAGTACAAGGTTGTTTTATTCCACAATTATCAGATGTGGGAAATTCCTTCTTTCCCTTATTCCCTTTATCCATCATTCTCTCAGTCATCCACTTCTTCTTTTTCTTTATTTAGAAGTCAATAAAAATTTACATTACTTTTTCTATGATGATTGAACATGATATTATATCCTAATGTGATAAGAATGATTATGATACTAGTTCCCTTTATAGAATTGTTTTAGTACCATCATTTAAATTGTCAATATTTCTCTGTGTTTTATTTACATAGTCTCTAGCATGCTTAGATAGACTATTAATGTTGGCTTAATACTATGTAAAATTTTCATCTTCTTTCTATCTCAGAATCAATAATTTCCTCTCTGTATCTAGTCTTATTCTAAAGGAAAAACATTTATAGGAACTGTTAATTAAAATAATTCCATTTTAGGTTTGAAATTTCCTCTTACTCCTTATTTTTAGTGAATCTGTGACCAACATCGATCCACATCTCTAGAGAGATGATAAAATTTCATGATAACCATCTTCATTTTATTACTTCTAAATGCGATAAATATCCTATCTATGGAACATATCCATTTCCCTAATATGACTGAACTTATAGTACAACTATATAATTAGGGTTATTGTCATATGAAGTGTTATATAATTTTTAAACTACATTATGGATCGAGATGCTCTATATGGGTACTATTATTACTCATAACCTAATTCAGTTGACCTAGTATAGTTATAAGTTTTTCACATACAACTACATTTCTATCCCCAACATCATTATCTTGAATAGGATTGAAATCTATATATTGGATATGTGGATTAATTTTGGTTCAATTCCTTCTACTAGGAATTATTTCTAAAGAATGGTATACACTAGATTAGATCATAACATTATGAAACAGATTGTATAATCTCAAACTAGTTAAAAAAAATTTAAATTAACAATATTTATATCTAATCTATAATCATAAGTATGCTAACTTTGGGAATATTATCAAATTATGTTATATGTTTATATTCCCCTAATGCATGTTTTCCAAAAATTGTTTCTAAATTTTATTCTAAACATGATCTTATAGCTACTATAAGGATCCAAGGCCATGTATCCTAGAGATGGAACCATAAATTATAACATTGGCATAATAACCATGCAAATGAAATCATAAAAAATAGTATAGATTAATATATTTGGATAACCATATACAAATATAAGTTTTAAAGAAAAACATGAAAATAAATAAAACATTGAAACTACTTTGAAAAAATCTAAATTTTCATAGATTATCCCTTCATATCCATCATAATATACATCTTAGATTCATGGGGAAAAATAAAAAATATTAAAGAAGTGATCATAGATGCTCAGTAGTGGTAAGAAATACTGTGGAAACAGTCACAAATAAACATAAACATTAAGGCATGGTGAAAAACTAAAAGCACATTACATTAAAAGATAAACTTATGGTTGATATGGAAGGAATAAAAGTTGACCAAATAACACTATATAAGTAATCACAAAATAATTATACATAACCATGGTTATTACAGTAGTTAAATAATAACATGTATTATCAATAAATAATATCATTTAGAGTGATCACATAATATGGGACATCAATAACTTACCCTTATGTCCTCAACAACGAAGTCCATACAAGTGGGGAAATCCTTGGACAAAACCCATTCCAGATTGTCTCATGAGACCTACCAATGCATCGAGGGGAAAATTAGGGCCCTTCTAATCACATTTTATTTTTAATTAATTCCTCATATAAAAGGTTAGAAACATAATTAAAATATTAATTAAATTTTAAAATATAATATGAAATGTAAATAATTTCCCCAATAAGTAAACCTAATCATAAACTATCTAGTGTAACATATAGAATGAGATCAAGATATTATAACTTCAATCAAAATTATCATAAAACAGGAAATAAATTATGATATATGGTATCATAAAGGGTCCACATCATTTAATCATAATATTACAAATAATGTGTTTATAGATGAAAATATTCTAAAAAATCATTGAAATATTCTTCAGAGAAATACCTTTTTTACATTGAAATCCATTACTTTAAATCCATATAATTATAAAATACAAAAATTTATTTTAATTAAAACTTCAGAAAATTAAAAATAAATATTATAAATGACTTAAAATAATCCTAATATTATAGTCATAAAATTTTTGGAAACAAATATATAGAACTAGGACAGGGAAGAAAATAGAGTTTTCATGGAAATTTTTAAATGATAAAATTTAAAAGAAAGTCCTTCAAAATATTTAAGTGGGAATTGATCAAATGAATTGAATTTCTGTATCAAATATAAATAAACTTAAAATAGTTGAAAGAAACTATAATCTATTCACATGAAATTTTGCAAGAATTATTTTAATGACATAATTAAGGAAGTATAAGTTTAACTAAATAAATTATAATTTGTTTAAGAATTCCCTGACCACATTTCAAACAGTCGAATTGTGTACCCCCATAAAATTAATGATCATTGAATGAAAAATTGAATAACATGAAGATAAATAGATTAATGATATGGTAAATCAAGGGATGTATACAAAAAAATACATAATAAATAAGTGGTGACTAAGGTATATCTCAAAGAATTAAAAGTGATATGAGAAAACCTATAACATTTGTACAAAAGTGTTCATCACTTGTATTTAATGTCTTGTATGGTGAAATTAGATTCATTAATAATTTATTTACTAACCTATTAAATATACTTTTTTTTTATTTTTTTTATGGAAAATTTGTTGTGTTATAAGGGTCAATATCATCCTTTTGGAGTATTCATTTCCTTGGTTTTCATGACTAGTTCACTTGTATACTTGTATGAATGATCATTAACATAAGAGTAGTTATGTATAATTGAAATTATATGTTTCTAATAAACATTCATAATATCCAATGTTATTTGGTATCAATTTTTCTAGAAATTAGGATGATTAATTAGATAAAACATTAATGAATATTGTTTACATTATTTTGTTGTATTATCATCTTTATGAATAGGTTTTGTCATATTAATTAATATTATTTATATATACTAGTTATGAAACACATAATAATTATTAATATAAATATAAAAATCTTATTTAACCATTATAATGGTTTTGTTTCCATCCATGATGGCAGTATTAGAAGAATAATATTCATTGCCCATGATGGTTGTTAATCGACAGATCACAGACAATTTTTTCATTTTTGGATCAAAAGGGAAAGAGAAGGTAATTCATGGTGGATATACAATCAACATAATAATATTCTTGTATATATGTTGTATTGGAGTCATAAATTTAATTTTTACTAGTGTGGTAAGGTAATGATTAGAAATGAAAAAGAATTGAATGAAATATAGTGAAGGACTTACATCTTCAATTTCATTTCATTGAAATCCTCTTAAGAGAATTGAGAATTTATTTTGGAGAGATTAGGAAAAAAAGTGGGGAAGATGTTTTAGAGTGTAATTTTGAAGAATATAAGCACTATCAAAATATTATATGGTGTGAGGTGAATCCATGGTGAAGGGTGGTATTTATAGTGGAAGAGATGGGTGTTTTTGGACTATTTTATTAGTTAGATTGTTAGTTTGGCGAAAATAAATAAACAATTTTGATTCATGTGACTAAATCTGGTATGAAAAAATATATGTTTGTGATAATTGTCACATAAAACATCCATGACTCAGTCAAGACTCAATAATTCATTTACATTCTTATAATGTTAAAGACCATTAATTGCCCTATTTCACTATTCACAAAGATTAAACTATTTTAGAAAAAATCAAAATATTCACCATAAAAATTTTATGAAATTTAGATTAAAAAAATGGAATAAATTTTTTAATTTTTTTTATAAATAAGCTAAAATTAATTTTTGAATAAAATAATCAGTTGTTAAAAAAATACTTTTTTTAATATTATAAATGATTTTATGACACATTTACAAATTAGTTTTAGTCACTTTATATTATATTATAATTAAAATGGAAATATATATTAATTTAAGTATATTTTTTATTAAAAAACATTTTCTTTTAAATCATTATATAAATTATAAAATTGTAATTTAACATTTACACTCTTCAAAAATATGAACATTTTTTTATCATTTTTAAAACATTTATTTAAAAATTATATGATATAAATATATCGTATTTTCATTTATGAGATATAAATGTTTTATATTGAATTTTATAGGGGTGGTTATTATTATAATGGTAAAATTACTGAACTATCATTCATGTTAGTATTTAATAGTATATCACATTTTAAAACATAGTTTTTCATACATCATAAACTATCAAGCATTTTAAATTTAAAAGATTTATAACATAAAGTCTCGAAGTGTTAAATAGGGGTAGTGATAAGAATCTTAGTTAGATATTTCATGTATTCCTCACATCTATCATTCCATATAAACAAGAATCCTTTAGGTGATATCATGGTAAGTTTGTTGGAAAATCATGAGACTTTTCAAATAACTGAACAACTATACCCAACTAATGAAAGGAAAATATTGATTTTAATCATAGAGGTTCTTCTTGATCATCCTTTAATTTCCACTATTTTTTATAGGTCTATCGATTTTCTTTTTTTTAAAAACATTTACCCAAAAATGTTACTTTCCCCATATATAATTCACATTTACACTAATTTTCAGACATATTTTCTTTCCATAATGCCTCTATTATAGTAAGCAAATGATCCAAAAATTCCTCAATGAATTTAAATAAAGTGAGAATAACATCTAAAAAGGATACTATAAATATTTCTTTGTAATCCCTAAAGGCACTAGTCACCAAGTCCATGGTAAATTCTTTAGCATTTGTAAGTGCAAATGGAGTCACAATGGAGTCATATTTATCATGACTCGTACAAATAGTTGTCTTGGAGATAACATGCATCTTAGTATTTACTGGATAGCATCCAAAACTAAATCCACCTTTGAGAAAAATTAGGCACCACATAGATGATAAAATAAGTCTTCAATCCATGGAATTGGTAACTTTTTCTTTATCATGATCTTATTTGGCCCCTCATAATTAAAGCAGAGCCATATTAACACATTCTTCTTCATAACGATGATGTTGGATGCAACAAATGGTGATTCACTATAGCCTATAAAAAATTACCCGAATTCTTTTTTATTATCATTATTATCTCCACAAATTCAATGAAAACCGTTTAATATTGATTCAAGAATATTGGAACATCTCCATGTATAAGTTCTATGGAAAATAATACCGCTCAGCTAAGAGGACGACCAATAAATTATTTGGAAAAACATCAACATATTTCCTCCCAATGGGAATGTAGTCAATGATGAAATTTTCCTTAGTCACAGTTATTTGTGCTATACATTCTATCAAATAAGACAATAATATCCATGATTATGATGTTGTTACTAAAAAAGATTATTCCTCCTCATTTCCCATGTCTTGAAATGGAGGGATATTCATGATACAGAGGGTGATTTCCTTCTATTGGTAATCTATGTTGTGTCAATATAAGTTAAGACAAACCATACAAAAAATAACATATAATTACACAACATGTACTATCACATGGTTTACTCATAACTTCATCTAAAAAAATTGATAAGATATGATTTATTTACATTAGATGAAATAATTTCAAATTTTATTTTTTCACCAATAACTTTACTCCCATTTTTTCGGTGGTGATTAAATTGTTATAATAATCTCATGGGAAAAAATGAATGAGTATAACCAAAATTAAAAAGTTTGTTCAAAATTATAAATAGAATTACTAGAATACCGATCATGACTTCATTTTTGGGGTCCATGTCTTTGGTTGTGATAGAACAACCTCACTATTTCTCTATAGGACTTAAATGATGTTGTTGTCAGTTTTTTGTAGCTCTTTGCATAGTGAATTGATTAACATAGTGTCCTTATTCCTATCATATAAAACATTGGACAATGGGATGAGGGTTTACTAAATGGTTCCATTATTCCCACATATTGATTTATTTTCTCATCAGTAATTTCCTAATAGGTTCCCTTCCAGCATCTAAATAATTTCCTCATCCCCTTGATAGATTTTTTGGGGGGTTTCCCACATGCTTGAATAGTGGTGTGTTGAATTCTCATTCCTCAATTATATTTCACCATCAGAACAAAATAATTAAACTCTAATTCCAATTTATATTCATTAAGATCCCTGAGATTCTACGATCCCCATTTTGACATTGAGGGAACATTAAACAATTTCCTGATAGATATCAATTTTCTCAATTACCAAGTCCTTTTGTATGCTCAGCTTCATCCCACTAAATAAGTGGTACATATGACTTTTGGGGGGATAAAAAAAGTTGAAATCATATCAATAAATTATTTTGTAGATTTACTTATAAAATACAAAAGATTTGTCATCATTTTTCTTGTGGTGAGGAAATACGTCTTCACTTTATGTCAGAGAATGTGAGAAAATTTTTTATCAACAAACATGTTCTAGAATTTCTTCAGATAAAAAACATTCATATCTTATTCAAGTTTCATATTTTGGAAATATTTACACCAATGACTTGGTTTCCCTTATATATGATAAAAAAGAATCATGACTGTCAATTTCATAGAGCATTGGACATTTTGGAAGATCATTTCAATGGAATTAATCTATTGTTACATAATTAATAGATCTGATGATCCACTAAATTTCATTGGACTTCGGATCATAATGATCTTAAATGATACAATCTATTTCTTGGTTGTATTCTAATATTACTATTTATTTCATTTTTAGTTTAAAATATGTGTAAATTTAGTAATTATTGTCATGATGTTCATGATTTCTTTTCCCAACATGTCGGGCGTCTTATTTGGGAAGTCACTACATTACCCCTAACATTGGTTATTTACTTAATTCCTCTTAGATCCATCCATTGAATTTAATAATGGGAAATTAGGGATGTGTATATTTAAATTATTAAACACACAAATGTGAAACCATTAACATTAAAAGGACAACTAATCAATAATATATATTTAAAACCTATAAATTTATACAATTCAATATATGTTATGCATTATATTTTTCTTTTTATAAAATTTTAATGGAATTTTTTTCTCATAATAATGGTTTCTAATGATACTATGAATTCACCAAAGCATATCCCCTAAGAGTTCCAAAAATGGTGTGTAGAAAGTCCCATTTTCATTCACCAATTCATAATTGGTTCAACCTCAATTCATTGTACATCGGGTTGTTACCCCCCAGGTATATATTTTGTAGATCCACCAAAACATAAATTATATATACATTGATATATTTCATTAAAAACAAATTCCTATAAACATTACCAAAATTTATTAATGTTTTACTATGTTTATAATTATCCTTAAATCTTTTTCTAGAATTTTCTAAAACTATTTAAAAATATAAGAAGACGTTCTTTTGATATGAACTCTGAAAACCAACATTTTAGTAAACATTATTTCAATATTAATTTCATGAAGGAAAACATAATACAATCCCAAAAGATCAAGAATTATAGCATATTTGGTATATTATGTATATTAAATATCAACATGTCACATAGATACAACAACATTATATAAAACATCTATAATGTGATATAAAATTCCATTTGACTTTGAAAACTACATGGGATAACCTAGGGACATACATTAGAAAGGATTGATATATAAATCCTATTAATGTAATAATAAAAAGTATATCATTAAGAATGTATTAAATTTAACTCAATAGTAATTTTAGTGGTATATGAAAGGGTAGAGAGTCATAAACATGAATATAATGGAATTACATATGATTACAAGATAAAGGATACTTGGGAATGTGGGAAAACAAAAATCATTGAATCATAAACCTATTTCAAGGAGAACCATGAATAAAAAATAATAGAGAGTTCTTAGATTAAGATATCGATATGAGATCCTCACCCATTTTTAGGGATGTTTCAGTGTGCAGGGTCTTAGTATATTCTATAGAAACTTCCTATATTATTATTCAAACCCTAACTTCTATCTGGATACTTGTTTGAGGAATTATATGAAGTCTTCCCACATAGTTATTTAGTTCAATGTCACCATGTTTATAATGAATTCATAAATTGAGCTTCTGGTTTTGAAAAAGGTCATTGAGTTGGTGTCAGATTTGATTGGATCACCAGATGATGGGATTCAACAAGATCCTTTTTAGAGAATAAATATCACTGGTTCTTTGTTTAATTTTTTGATAATCATATTCCATTTAGTAAGGATAATTTTTCACAATCATTATAGTAGTATTTTTATAATGGTAGTTCATGAAACATTAAAATTATGTTAGGAGTTAATTTTTTCTTTTGTAGGTCATGACCAATATAAAAAATAGTTTCCAACATTCAAAATTAGTAAATATTGGGCTGGAAGGCCATTACATGCTCATCCATTTTAGAAGTTTTTGTTGGGGAAATAGTTGTTATAGATCATTACTTATTTTTATTAGTATAGAGTAAATATGGAATGAAAACAAAACCCTCATGATATCCCTTCTCCATATTTAGAGTTTTCATTCCATAACTGAGGATTTATTGCCAACTGGACTAGAGAGGTCGATGATATGGGCATGTTCATTTGTGTACCACTGATTTTGCAATGTGGGGAGATACAAATGTCATCATAGTTACCATATACCTTTTTTATACATGGTTTTATTGATTTTTTTATTTAGGAGATTTACACTACATTATTTATCCCTCTATAGTACATGTTTTTGGACAAGAGGTGGAGTTAATTATTATGCCCTTTGAATTCAGAATATGAGTTAGAGGTAAATATCCCTTGTAATATTTGTTCTCACATAGTGAGTTTGAATTTGGATGTATCCCTACTGCAGAGATATCTTATGGCTATAAATACATCCATATAACATTATCCTCACTCTGGAATGGCTATATTTGTTGTGGGATATCATTAATTTATTTAACATGTATGTGTTATTGTACAAATAAAGCAGATACCAGATGATATTTCCTAGTGAGTGAGACCCTCAGATGGGTTTAAGGCATACTGATTCTGTATATTATTTAATGGCTAGGTTGATTGTTGATTCATGTGAGTGACATCCATTAGGATTTCATCATGTTGTAAATGATTACCCCGATGTCATTCTGAAATAGGTTATGACACTACACCATAAATGGGAGATAAATTTTGAGATTTAGTTTAATCAATGTTATTATACATTAATGATGTCTCTATATTGTATGAACCATTCTATGTTATGGGTGTAGTATATTCATATGAATGATCTCTTGTAGGTAGTATTCATTCGGCCATGGGTGACACCATGGGATGATCTAATCCTATTTTCAATGAAGAATAATGGAAATCATTGTTTTTACATCAATTATCATTATTTTAATCAAGTAATGATGAAGAACCAAAATCTTGTAAAATTGATAAATGATTTACTTTTTTAGTTTATTCGATCAATGGGTTTCTTGAATATTGATTCGTGTACATGGTATCATCGTGTTTCAGTGACAAATGAGAATATTCAAAATATTTCTTCAAGATGTAATTATTTATATTATGGGTTTTTTTTTATGTTTTGGAATTAAAAAATATAAATCCATGTTCATGGAATTAATGAATACAATGTTTTCTGAGATTTTAGATTATTTTGTGGAATAATTTATCAATGAGATCCTATTTTTCAAAATCCTAGAGGAAGATCACTGTGATCCTTTTTCATTCATATTGAGAGTTATTCATGTCCATCAATAGTTTTTCATTTGATCAAAGTGATAATTCTATGTCCATAGGTTATGTTTTATGGTAAATGACATATGTCACGATGGAGAAGTCATAGATCCTTAAAATAATATGGTGGTGGTTTCTTGGTTGTCCCATAGAAATGATTCAACTGTATGTATTTTCCTTGGAATATTCATATATTTTAGGGGGTTTATCCTAGAATTCTACCAGATTGAAAATAATATGATATATTTGAATAGTCAATATTAGGTAGTTAGGTCAAATGAATAGTGCTAAATTTCTTTCAAGTATTAGAATAAGAATTTTTATTTTTCTTTAGTAATTTTTTTATAAGGGAGAATTTTGTTTCAGGTTTATCTTAATGATTCATGTCTTATATTAGGTTGTGTATGGATACAACTTAGGGAATTTATCACTTCAATGATTATTCTAAATCTCGATTAGCACTGATATGGGGAGTGAATTTGTGGTCAATTTATTATTAATATTATTATTTTTATACAATTGTTACCTCTATTTGGTGTGAAAAAACTCTGTTGAATTACAAAACTCCATCACAACCACAAGAACAAAAGAATTTAAATTTTTAAACACTCAACAATATTACATATCCATTGACATGACCTAGAAATAATATATGATCACACAGTCCATAAGAAAAAAAACCTTGTGGTTTACATGAGGAAGATTATATGACTCACTTTCATTGTATTGAAGTTTGTTGATAGTGCATGTGTTTCTCACATAGATGACATTATTATATAGATATTTTAATAATATAATAGATCATCAACAACATTATTTAACATGTTTTCATTTCACAACATGGATTTTTCATTCATTAGCCACTCCATGTTTGTTATTCTTTTTACATTATTTTTTACATTGTTTCTTGAAAAAACCTCTTATTTATTATTTCTTCACATTCTTGTCCTTATGAAAATTCTCTAACATAAAAATACACATGGAAACTGTTTTTTCATTATCAGTGGTAATTTTAATTATATAACAGTAATTGTAAATTACCTATTCGTTGTCTGCTCAATTGAGATATTTATGAAACCATGCAAATAGATTATAATTTAAAACTGACTAATTTTATATATTTGGTCTTCACAATAATAACCATATTAAAGAACATGTAAATTTGTTTAACTACATTTAACCATGTTAATTTATCAAAACCACCTAATACTATGTTGTACCATCATTTATTCAACATTAAATTAAGTTAAATATTCTTTAAATTTAAAATCATTGTATTTGAAATCAATACGAGCATGTGATCAAGGAAAATCGAATCATGGAATTCTTCCTCAAAAATTCCATCAATATGATAAACATATCAAATTTTACATATCATAATATCTTAATTTTTTTTATAAACATATATAAATTATTAAACTCATACTTTTATTACTATTTCAATCCTAGTAAATTCATATACCCACGAATTCATATGATAATGAAGAATTTCACTCATCATTAGTATCATATTATTAGAGTCTTATTCTTATACGCATAAGCTCCTTATAATATAACCTTCCTAAACAAAGATATATTATATAGTTTTACATAAAACTACATTTAAATTATACACTCATTATTTATTACAATACAGAAGATACATGTTTAACATCATAGACATAAGATCAACATAAAATTCATAAAATCATGCTCAGCTACAATAACAACAAAAACATATTCACAAAATCATCTTGGATTTGATTTTATTGAATCAAAATACATGTTTCTTCAACATCCATTAATTAATTATAATTTCAATGTTATATTCAATCGATAAAGAACATAAAAAGAGAATATTGTTTTATATAGTGATTTGTATTATCCAAAGTACAAAGAACATCAAGAATTCCCTCTTTATTCTTCCAGGTTCTAATGAGAATGATGATAAAAATTATCATAAAATTTCATACACATAATATTTTAATACCAAGTATCAATTTAAATATGATATATTCTTCACTTCCATCTATATAAATACATTAACATAATTCTATGATAATTTCATGTCACTAACTCCAAACCGAGCATTTTGATAAAGCGGATCTTCCTCTTCCATAATTCCATCATATGGTTAGTTAGTATTTAATTATGTTTAATGTTCTCATTATAGAGTATGGTCTTTACACCATCCATTACATAAAAATTCATATGGCTTCACTAGATATTGTGATATAACATTTATTTTATAAAATAATTTTCATTATCCAATAATATCAAATTTTAGAACATTATTAAATGAAAACTATTTATCAAATATTAGAAATATTCTCCTCATTATATAATTAAAAATATATTAAAAATAAAATAATAATCAATCAATAAATCGCACTTCCTTTTTATAAGCTTAATCATCAATCCCACAACAACATGAATCCATCTAGTCAAAATTTTCCCTCAACATTTATTTTTTTATCAACTAAAGAAAAAAAATTATGGATGCTATGAAACTCAAGTTGTGGATCACCATTTACTAATTCTAAACATATCTGATCAAGAAAAGTGTAAAAAAATGTATCAATTTATAATATTACCATGTCATCTATAAATTAATTTTGTACAATTAATTCCAAAATCAATATTATCAAAAAACATCATCATCACATTTTAACAACTAAAACACACTGAAACCTCTAGGAAATAGTTCCTAAATCAAAACAAAAAATATTCTGAAATATTACACACATATAAAACTTATTTACATCACATATTTCCCATTTTACAAAACACCCACTAAATAAATTCTCTCCATAAATAACTAATGCACATATCAATAGATATATTTATGTTTTCATGTTTTAACCCCATTGAAAATAATATCATACATAAGAAGAAAGGGAGGGGTTAAAATGGTATATCCTTGAATAGCATGGCATTAACACCCACAATGATCCTCATATTATAAAACGTTTCATTTGGTAATTGTTAAGGGATCATATAATTCTCGTACATTTTTCATATGTATAAAACAATCATTATTTAATGAATTTTTAAAATATCCTTAATGAAATTTTATTTAATATCAAATGGAATTGAAAACGACTGTATAACTAAAGCCCTTGTTATATTAATATAACCTAAAATGTAGTAAACTAAGTGATGTATAAGCATCACATCAAAAAAATATATTTCTAAATCTGTATTAATAATTGTTAATTTCATTATTTTATTCTATAAAATCAATATACAAACCATATTCTATAGCGAGTGTCATTTATTTTTTTCATTATATCCAATATCATAGATATTTCTCCCAGAAGGAATACACCACTATATGTGGATCACTTGTAATATACTCAACTATCACAACCATTATCACTATAGAAAGATTGATTCAGCATACCCTTTTGGGAAATATTATCCAATAGTAATAAGTTCTCTTAATGTATTTGTGAATTATTTTCCTAGTAAAAAACGATTAATTTTTCCACCACCTTAAAATGTAAAATAGATATTAACATGATAAAATTGAATTGTTCTAGAGGATGTCAAATATATCAGGATTTAAATAAGGTTCCAAAATTCATTAGGATCATGATCCCTTCAAACTAATTCCTTGAATTGCATTATTCCCATTATGATTGGTGTGGATACTATTTTTTAATCTTTCTTGATAGATTTATTATTTTGTTTCAACCCATATTTGTCATGATATATGAATAAGTGATCATTCTCTAGAGAGGTTTAAAATCACAAAATGTACCTAATTTCTCCCAAAATTTAAATTTTTAAAAAAATTCCTTGGAAAACACTTTACTATATTCATTATTATTTAAAAAATATATTATATCATCAATATAAAAAATTACAATGAGGTAAGGCTTGTGGTTACAATTTATATAGAGGATGTTGTCCCCTCATCATTTCATAAAATTTATCTCATTTAAATTGAAATATATCATAGGACACCATGCTATTAAGTTTCGATATAACACTTATTAATAAATCATCATTATAAAAACATTGTTTTCAATTATTCAAATAAATACACCACATATATTATAAATATAGACTTCTTATTAAAAATATCTATTAATAATGGAATACTGAATATCATTTTAAAATAAATAACTTTTTTACATCACTGAAAAATGTATTCTAATGGATTAAAATATTGAAATTTGTGAAAGGGTACCATCCAGGACAATAAAATCATTCTAAAAATATATATTACAAAACATTTTTTTCGTGTCTCTTATTACATAACATTTTTTTATTCAAAGTGTTAGTTAAATAATACATTTTTCTCAATTATAGTTTTATCTGTAGGATTTTATGCCTTATCCCATATATCACTTTTCTTAATCGTATCCAATTACTCAATTATGGAATGTATCCAATCTTGGTTCCCCAATGAATCTTTTACATGTTTGGCTCAATCTGTGAATATAATGTGGTATGTGATTTTTTTTGTCAATGTTCTTCTGGTTTGGACCTATTTTCATTCATCCCTAATGAAAATTTTAACATCAATTGGATACCTCATCCTTGAATGATAAATTTTTTTTTGTCCCTAATCACATGAAATAAATTAATAAAGATATTCATGTTGTATTATTTCTATGTCATCACATCTGTTAAGTAATTAAGAATGTTTTTTAAATGATGAAATAATTTATCTACATCATCTAATATCTCCAACTAACTTTGAATCATTTCTTTTTTAATCATCAATCTATTTCACATAAGTATAGTAAACTAGTCATTCAATTTCCATATTATTGAATAAATATACTATACCATTTAGAGTGTATCAAATAAATTAACCATCAATAATACATGGACAAAACATTGTAGTGTCTTCACCATCGACTTTGATAATGATGGGGCCACTAAATTACCTTATGTAATTCACATATTGGGTCTTCTAATAATAAATCTCATGTTAGGAAATGTTTAATTTTTTCTATTGATGCAATGTTTTTGAACGTGGACTATTTCACTAATATCAAGAATCCTAAATAAATGATAGGAATCCTTTCAGTTAACATAGTTCATGGCCTCTCTACCTGTATTTTATTATCATTTTCTGCCAAACCATTTTATTATGCTATGTATAGTGAAGTATGTTTGTGAAGAATAACATTATTCTCAATATGAATTTAAAATATTCCCGTAGTGTACGTAAAACTATTAAAAGTTCATATCTTCTTGATAGAGTAGCAACATTTCATTTAAGAAATTATGCTATTTTTTAACATTATTAGAGCCACTTATTTATGTAATAATAATATAATTTTTTTAAATGAGTTAAATCCTCAATATAGATAGTGGAATACTTGTCTTTATTTTTTCAATTCATCCTAATAGGCCATATATTTTATAATGAAAAATATCTAAGGAATGAGATGTGTGTATTTCAAACTTATTCTATATAAAATTTTGAAATATTATTTTCTAGCATACAAAACAACCCCAATACATACTTCTAAGTATATATGGAACATGAAAAATATTCCCCCATATGTAAAAATTTTACTATTTCCCTGGAGAGTATATCCAATCCCTCTATTTGATAATATATTTTTATCTTTTTTCCTCATATAACATGAATTCTATTCTTATCTAACCAAAAAAATGATTCCCAAGGTTTGACGTACAATAACATAAAATTACCCATTTTCAAAAATTTAACAATAGAACTATATTTTCTGAAGAAAAAGTCCTTCCATTCATCAAAAATATATAAGACACACAATATATTTTATTTCATTCCATCAAAAAATAAAATATTTCCCGATTTTATCATTTCTATTACAAATGTAGTTGATTTAATCCACTTGAATCTAAGACATACATCAAATATAAACATCCATATTCTTAAATTGTATTCATGATCATTCATAAATAGATTTATGTATTCAGCTATGTGTAATTAACAAAAAAATCATAAATAAATTAACACTCTTTTTTTATGCCTTGAGAGGGGTTTCAGCCTCATTATCCCCATCCTCACCCTTTTTATCCTTCTTATGAGGCTTTTGAGTTTTCTTATAACCCTCGTTTGGATAGAATAATTAGATGAAGGAACTTTTTTACAGTTTCTTGGATGATAACACCTCTTATACAGTATTTTATAAAGTTGAAATCTATTTTCACTTTTCAAGATAGATATTTTAGACTAATTTTGTGTTTTTATTTTTTGGGTTAGATGACTCCCCCTCAAGATCTACCCTAAATACCTCCATGATAGATTTCAGTTTTGATCATTTTAATACAATATATTTATTGAATGTCTAAATCCTCCACTACACTTGAAATATGTTACGACCTATCCCACGAGGATCATTCCACAATTACACTAAGCCCACTTTCCATAGGATAGGGGATAGAAATTAGCAACAAATAGGAATAACACAAAAAGGGTAGGCATTTTACTTTAAACTAGTACACACACACATAGAGAAAATAGCAGAATAGTAATCATAAAGCAAACCAAAACTGTCACAATACACCTAATGAAATACATTACAAATGAAATGTATAAGGGGCCAGAATTCATGCCCAAATCGACATGAACAATATAGCTACCAAGGTCTGTCACCTGAAGCCCTACGTGGATTGTTGGGGGAGGATAGATGTTGGTAGTTGTATATGTACATCGTTTCTATCCACTCTCACTGAGAACCACCTTGTCCTAGACCACCAAGGACTCTATCAAATCATTGATCACTTGCACAAGACATGACACATACAAGCAAGCCCCATACATGGTTGAGTAACATAACACTTATTAGGGTCCCCAATTCACAATGAAATGTTCAAATAGAATATCCACAGTGAAAAATCACATATAAAAACCACAAGGCACGATCACAAATCAAATTAGCTCCCACCACGTATAACTCAATGTATAGTACGAGTAATTATCAGTCATAAATCTGAACATTCGTACTGTTGAGGGATTCATCATCTGGGCCTGCTCATCTCCAGGGCATACTAGACCATTTAAACTATTTTCAATGGGGACACCTATATCACATAGACCAGCTCGCCTCTTGGCCAGCTGGATCACTCAGACCCATTCAACTTTGGGCCAACTATATCACTAAGACACAGTCACCTCTGGGATACCTGGATCGCTAACACACGCTCTTATCTTGGCTAGTTGGATCACTAATACATACTCATAATTGGGCCACCTGGATCACTATGAACCGCTCTTCACTTGGATAGATGGATCAATAAGACCTGTCGTTCTCTTTTCCAGCTGGATCACTATGACCTGCTCTTCATATCCATCATGTCCCTGCCTCTCGATGGATTCCTAATCGTAGTGAACTTGATTATGGGATAATTAACTCCTCATGTCCTCAGTCACATCTCAAATACCATTAAATCTCACTTAGAGAATTCCCCATGAACCATCTCATCGCTAGGGTCCCAACACCAAAGAAAGTGCATCAATCAGACTCTAAGTCGGAATGTTATTGGTGTTTTAGTAAACCCAAGTTAGATGCATTCAGGAATGGTCAAACCATGTTGGACCAACCCAACACAATCATCCTGGGGGTCTGGAATTCCCAAACCTGTACGGCTAACCCGAGCTGATTCAGTTGGGAAGGGATGACCCAGTTCAACCAAGCCGCTGGTCGAGGCCCAGTTCGACCATTGGTCCATCTCACCAGGTCGACCAATGACCCAATTTCATCTGGAACAAACCCCAACCAGAGGGCCTCCCAGCAGCCCAGTTTTCCCATTGGCCATGAACAAATCTGTAGGCTGGCATTCCTCCAGCCCGGCTCACCCAATATCCTAGTTCACACGGCCGACCCTGTCTACGTGTTGGGATGGTCCTCCCTCTCACCGGATGTCCACTGAGCATACAGATTTCACAACACATTGTCCTGCGAGTACCATGTGATAGACACCCACCGTAGCCTTCTAAATTGGGATGCTCCTCCAATGTAGCACCCATGCTTCGCCACTGTTTTGCACCGGTCCGCTCACACTGACTGGTTCCTCCATCAGCCAAGACATTGTAGTGGGTCTAGCACACCGCCATAATCTGCGAACCACAACTCTTTGCCGCATGCACATCCAACGTGGCCTGGTGGCCTCATCCACCTTCTCTCCTCTCCTGCATCCAATTTCATGGTGTTGCGTCCTGGTGTTTCCGTCCTGGCCTTGTTCCACTGTCTCTCTCCGGTGCTGCAACCCTCTTTGTCGCATGGCTTTCGCCTGGTGCTTTTACACCTGATATGTTTCCATCCATTTTTTTCAAGAATAATGAGGAGAGAGAGAATGAGGGGTTGAAAAAGAAAACCTAAATGAATAACTGGTCTTTATTGTGTTGGTTCAGTATTGTTCGTGTCAGTTGGATCACAACGTATAAATTACAAATAACAAAGATTTAATCCCAATACCAACTCACAGTTATATTCCCCAACCCCACAATGAAAATCCATCTACAAATCATCTTGTTATATTGTTGATCCAATTTCTTTGATTATAGTTGGAGAATGGGGAAAGCCAATTCCCTGAGAATTTAAACCCCTCTGTGTTTAGAGTTTGATCATGGGAAGAATCTGTCACTGAAGGTGATCTGTCCACAAAGGTCCCTGATTGGTCGTCGAGGGAGGGATCTCTCAAAGAAAGGAGAGAGTGATCATGTCATTGGCGATCATCATTCACCATTCATCAAATATAATTCTTATAAGATCTAGTTTTTTTTATCCCTATGAGTGAATTATGCACACCCCCACCCCCGGTAAAATATTTGACGCAAGAAATGCCTTTCGGTTACCATTGCATTATAGTGTTGTTACATAATTTCACTTATGAAACAACATTTTTGATTCGTTATGTTACAAATTTTTTCCCTACATCATATTCAGATGTTCAAATTAAATATCAAATAATCATGTTTATTTGAATTTAGTTAATTTTAAAAATTCTTAAAACTATCTTTCAACCCCTCCGAACATCGATCAAGGTTACGCTCCACCGAAGGGAAACACACCCTCATGAGCTAAACGGTACTCTCATATTTCCAATATAAGTTATCATTCAAGAGGTATATGATTTTTAAAATAATAAAATTGTTACTTAACTATTTTATTTATGGCCAAAAAATAACTTCCACTGTTGGCCCACACCGACCAGTGATTGGAAATTTTTAGGCAAATCCTGATGCACCGAGTTCAATGGTGCCATCAGATTTTTTATTTGGGAAATGCTTTACAATATAAAAAACCCAGCCCATGTGATTTTTTAATTTACCCCAAAAATAGTTCAAATTTTTTTTCCATCTACTCCGAGACACAAAATTCTATTTCGTCTAAAATATTCATCGCGAATTAATCCCATTTTATTTAAAAAAAGTTTCAATTGAACTATAGGGTATTAAATTACTCTCCCATTAAGGATTTACATCCCCATAAGCCAAAATGAAGCTTAATCAATTAAATTAGTGTACTGATCCTGAATATGAGCCTATCTCTCCTACAAGCTCTCCAAGAGATTTATGTGCTACCAATGAACACACACCAGAGGAATCGACCATCCAAGAAGGATCCTATCCTGGGGATCCTCTATCTCTACCAGGTACTCTCTGTATGTCGCCTCATCATTGAACTAATGATCATTGTGTTCGATGACGTGATAAGGGCCATGTACGTATCTCCTTAGCTGGGATATGTTGTATACTTCGTGGATCCTCTCTAACATCAGTGGTAGATCCATGTGGTACGCCACCTCACTCAGTCTATGTAGTATTTGGAATGGTCCGATAAACAATGGATATAACTTTCCTCCATTCCCAAAGATTGTATCCCTCATTGAAGATAGGCTCATAAGAATATGTCCCCCTAAAACCTTTTGGGTATCCATATTCTATCAGCATATTACTTCTGTCTTCTCTTTATAGTCTTCCTCTACTCTCAGATGACATGACCCTTCTCAGTGGTAGCATATACCATCATAGACCAATGAGTGCTGACTCCCTGGATCTTTCTATCGTAATTGTGACTTGTATGGTCATCTTTACAGTGCCTAAAATGATTCCATACAAACTGTGGAGTGGTAACTGTTGTTGTACACAAACTCCTCCAGTGGTATGTCATCCTCCCAACTATAGGTTTTGGGCGTAGTGGAAGCACGTTGATTGGAGTACCAAAATTTAATTTTGCCTTTAAAAATGATCAATCCAAGATCCATTATGATAATAAAATTTTGGATCTTCATAATAGAATGGATAACTAAAAAAGGAATGTGGGATGTCCCAGAACAATAGAGAGGATAATTATATGTTGGTTTAAATTAATTTAATTAAAAGACAGGAATTACCTAGATGGAATTTATTCTCTACTAATGTTTTCAGTCCTGATCTAATATGATCTATCATTGAATTGTTGAATACAAGTTTAGGATTCCTCTAGAAATGATCCACATGTGCTCCACGTGTCTCTGGACGTCACTGAAGGAATCTTCAGGTGATATCAGGTAAGAGCCTTTGCTTATGATGTCAGCATTCAATCGCCTTGAGAGCCACATACAAAGCGCTCTACTTGATGTTGTGGATGATGATCTATCTCGTCACATGAGAGTGAACTTAGAGGAAATTAATTCTCTCCTGTCCTGAGAACCTTCTCCAGATGCCTTGTGCCCAAACAAAAATAATTTCTTGGTCTAATGTGAATAATGTAATTGGGATTTTATTACATAGAATAGTAAAATGAATTAATTTCCTGAAATCATTTATTCATTTCATTTAATTCCTAGTAAGAAACCTTATTTAATAATAATTTTTTTATGTTATTATTAGTTGACATTCACTTAGTAAATCAATCATAATATTATTTGATTAATTAAAACTTATTAGTTCTCACAAATCCCAAAAAACTATCCGGAATGTTTATATTAATATACACGAAGTGTACTTTTGTTTTTCCTTTTTATTTATTTCCTCCCCAGCATTTATTAGACCATGAATAATGACTATTTATATCTTAAATAATTATCACTGTATTACTCACATATAAATATATAATTTTTCCAATAATATATTGTCTCAAATAACTAGTGTTGAAATAAATTCGATTTGACATCCTTGAATAATTATTACACAAAAATAAAGAATAATATTCATTAAACTTGTTAAATTAATATTTAACATAGATACATGGACACATATATTGTGCGACCATCTAGGACTTTATCTTAGTGGTATTAGGAAGATCCTACCCAACATCCAATGTTAGCATCTTGCAACACACCAAGGAAGCCATAGACAGAGAAGTTAATGTTGCAATCATGTGTCATCTCCAATAAATGCTTACCATGTAATGTAATCCCTTTGTCTCGATATCATGTATCATGGAGGTTGCATGATAGTTCCATCAACCCATGTGCTAAATTGTTCTTTATTTTACTTCCAAAAATTGAACATTCCCATTCCTCACCATGGCCATGGATTTATTTCAGGTTTATCAATTCCATCAAAGGGCCTTAGATATTAACATCTGTTTGGGAATAGATGTGAGAAATACTTTATTTCATTATCTATTAACGCATTATTACACATGACACACCCAACATATCATACCTCACTATGAATAGTTTTTCATCACAACATTCATAAATACATCTAAGCGTGTGAGTTTTAAATCCAATTAATAATACTCTTAAATTCTAAGGACAGATACAAAGGTCTGCAGATAGGAATATCTCAAGACACTATAAAATGTGGATTTCCTAATATCAGATCTTGTTCTCATAATATCCTCTTGGATACTAGTAAGGGAACACACAATGAGAAGGTGCCTCAATGTTTTATGAGTCCTGACCCATAATGGCCTGTTTTATTTGTGTCCCTAAAATAACATCATCTAGAAATAGAAAATATATTCTTGAATAATGTTATGGAACTTCAGTGTTCTCATCATTGAAGGAATCCACTATGAACCTTTAGTGAAACAGCAATCCTTAGGACATTATCACATGAATTTTTATATAGAATAACAATAAATATTTTATAAGGTATTTCTTAATATTAAATTCCATAAATACAAGTATATTATAAAGAAAAAATTATTTGTATATTGGCCACCAACTCTAGCATACTACTACATAGACTAGTGCCAATAACTGACATTCGTTTACTCGCTATCTCTCACATGATATTCATGCTTCTACTGAGACGGGCCTTCAGTCATGGTGTCTTTTATATTCTTTTCCTTGGATACTCTTCTCACAGAAAAATTGTCCCTCTTGATATAAATCACTCAAGAGGTGGTACATCTAGAAAATGTGCTCTGTCTGTTGATGTGATCTTGTTTTTATATCAAGAGACATAATTTTTGTCTTATAACAATAAAATGTGATAGTATCTCTACTTAGAGGAACCACATCAAGATCTTTTACAAACCTACGAATCATGATGGCTTAATTAGATGCATCACAAGCTACTATATATTTATAATTCACTATAGAATTGTCAACAATCGGATGCTTTGAACCCTTCCATCCCACAACTCCTCCATTGAGACAAAACAAATAATGATTATGAAATCAGATCATTCTTATTTGTCTGAAATCCAGCATCGTCATACACATTGATGGGATACTCTTTGCCTCCTCCATACACAGGGAATATATCTTTTCTTTTACTCATACATATAAGGATAGTTTTAACAGTAGTCCAATTCAGTTTTCTTGGATTTTAATGATATATACTTACCATGATCAGTGCATAGGCAACATTATGCCTGGTACATAAAATGGAACACATGATGGATGATATAGCTGAAGCGTACGAGTTCTTACTTATCCATGTGTTCTCCTAGTGTGTTTAAGGGCACATTATCTTTGAAATATATATGCCATGTGACACTTGAATCAATCCCCTCATTGATTCTTCCATAATAAATTTCTTTACTATTTTGTCAATTTTGGTACCCTTACTTGGTCCAAGAAACCTCTTGGATCCATCAAGAATGATCATAATCCCTAGAATGTAGGCTACTTCACCAATGTCCTCCATGGGGAAACACATTTTACACCAGTCCTTAACTAACTATAAGACTGGTATATCATTTCAAATGAGTAATATTCCATCATGATATAATACTAGGATAACAATTTCATTCCCATATATACACTTCTAAAAACACAGCTCACATTCATTCTAAATCAAACCAAATTATTTTGGAGATTGATCAAATAAAAGTCTCCATGACGGGGAAGCATTCATTATTTCATAAATAGATTTTTTTAAACATTCATCACCATTTGGCATCTCCTGGTCTCACAAACCCATCAAGATATGACATATAGACAACATCCGAAATGTTCCCATTAAGGAGTGTTTTATTTTCATCAATTTAGAAAATCTCATAGTTAGGGTAAGCTGCAAATGAATGTTGGATTCTTATAAATTTGATCATGGAAACTGGAAAGATGGTTTCATCATACTCAATTACATGATGTATTTTGAGTCCTTTATCCACTAGCATTGCTTTATAGGTGCTAAATTGACCTTCCATGTCCATATTTCTCCTAAATACACATTTTCATCAAACATCATTTTTATCAACTAGATCATCGACTAGAACCCAAACATGGTTCTAATATGTGGAATCCATCTTTGGATTCATAGCTTTTTTCCATCATGTATCTTCTAAGAACTATACATATTTTTTGTAGTAAATATGTTCATAATTTTCTAACAATAATGATTCACCATCCTTAGTTACTAGGAAACCATCTCCCTCTTCTTCTACTACCTCTCTAGAGTTCCTATGCAATACTTGTGTTTTTGGAACCTCTTACATGGGGACCTAGGGAAAATGTTCCTATACCAACACCTATGTATCTTTAGTATCAACTTATTTGAATTCAATCATTCTCCTACTATCCTTTTTGAGGATGTGCTCTCTCTCAAGAAATACGGATTGTATGGATACAATCACTTTCTTGTCTGAAGGGTTGTATAGGTAATATCCTTTCGTATCCTTGGGAAATCTTATAAATAAACACCTTGTTTTCAGTGGTGCTACTTTGTATCCTAAGAAATCCTTAACAAACACCTTGCAACCCCATACATGTGTGGGATACAAAATGGGTTCCTTTCCCTTCCACAACTCAGGGTGAGTTCCATTTGCTACCATAGTTGGTACTCAGTTTAATGTGTATTATTCAGTTTGTAATGCATACCCCCCAAAATGATAAAGAAATATCCGTATGATACATCATTGAACTCACCGTGTCCAGCAAGGTGTGGTTACTATTTTCCCTAAGGCCATTCCATTGTTGTGTATAAGTAGGAATGAGTTTAGATAGAATCATGTATTCTCATAAAAGGTCAATGAACTCTTGGTTTATATATTCTCTACCTAAATCTGATAGATCATTCTTTATCATTTTACCAAGATGATTCTTTATTTCATTCATGAATTCTATAAATTTCTCTAACTACTCGGACATATAGATCATTATGTAGATATATCCATATCTACTCAAATAATTAGTAAAAGTAATGAATTAGGAATTTCCACCTCTATCTTCTATTGGAAATGGTCCAAAAGCATTCAGCTGCACCAATCCTAGAAGAATTGTGGCCCTTTCACCTTTTCCATTGAAAGGCAGCTTGGTCATTTTACCTTATTAACAATCATGACATCTATCAAGTGGTTTTAGCTTAGTGGAGTGTAAATATAAATTTTGGTAGAGATTTGTCAAGTGATTCTCATTTACATGACCAAGTCTGTGATGAAACAATTGGGTTTTATATGAGTCAAGTGTGTTTTTTCAGTATCAATTTCAAATTTTCGTTTTTCATTACATAATACTTGCAAATCATTATTCAAATATTCCGTACCATAACATATGTTGTTCTTATAAAATAAACATCCCTTATATACAAATTTTGAAAATAAATCCATCCATGTCCAAACTTTTTATAGAAATTATTTTTTTGGTTACAATAAGAACATAATAATAGTTATGTAAAACCAAAAGCATCCTAGTTGTTAATGAATGATGGTAATCTATAATGGACAATGCATCGAGCCTCACACCATTGGCAGCTCAAATATGCACCTCTCCTCTAAAAATATTTCTAAATCTATATGGTTCATACATTTGAATATAGATGTATTCCCCAAAAGCTATATATAATCCATAATGTGTAGAAATAGAAATATTACACTCGATAACGAACGCACCTTTAGTGTCCCAAGACTTATGGGTGCAGTTTCTCTTCTAGTAGGCTGGATTTCCACATGAAAAACATATAGCCTCCTATTCCTTACCATGCATCGGGATCCTCCCCTTCATAGAGGGATGGTTCTTGGGGGCCTCAGACCATTTATAAACCATTTCCCCCTTTTCCTTGTCCTTACACTTCTTATTCACCATAAGAACTACCGGTTTCCCATGCCCCATGTACTTATCTACCTAAGGAAACAAGATCTGATGTTCTGATATAATATTCTCATTATTTAACATGTTTTTGTAGATAATTCAACAAGATAATGTCTTTGGAAGTGATGATAGGAAGAGATCTATACACAACTCATCTGGGAACTCAATCCCTATGATGTTTAGGCAATCAATGTTACCAATAAGTCTAATTAAATATATCCCAAAATGGTGCTGACTCTCCATGATTTGTTGTGAGAAATGTGTTGTAGATCTAATATCTTTCTTATCATTACATATCATTATAAATATCATCAAGGTGTTACATCATTAAAAATGCATCCCTGTTTTCATGTGGCTTCAAGTGTTCATTATACATACCTAATAGAATAAAACATTAGACATCTGTAGAATCATCCAAATGTTTGATATATAGAGATATTTCTTCATCATTGGATTCTTTTCTAGGTTCAACAAGAATATGATCCTCTAGAACATACAATATCCTCTCGTGGTGAAAGATGAAGCTTAAACACCTATTCCACTCCAGGAAATTAGTGTTCGTGAGAATGTTTTCCCTCATGAGTATGGTTCACAATGATATTTTTCAATTCATTTTTCTTGTCATCTCTCAAAATTGAGAAGAGAAAATGTTTAATACTTTAAAATTATAATACTGATACAAATAAAAACATAATACTTATTATTCTCCCACTATTTTATTGAAATAAAATAGCCCTCACCATTGAATTTGAAATATTATATTTCCTGAATATTCTACTAAAAAGGATCCATATTACCTATATCATTACCTTATATAATGTCAGCAATTCAAAATGAAAGGTTTAATGTTGGAATTTCAAATCCCAACTACATTAACTCGCAACACCATGATCCACTGAGTGGACTCCCTAATCTAGAAATCATTTTATTTTAGATTTCCTCAAACTTTTCTTCTTGGTCAAACCAAGTATTGTTGTGGAAGTCAACCCTTATTACGAACCTATTTAGGTTAAACCAATACCATGAATCAGAATACCCCGATAATTGAAATCACCCAAACAAGGGTTCGTCAAGCACTTTGAACTATGGTTCTATTCTAACAATGATTTTGGAAGGATATACTAACATAAAATTTCATTGAGGGATTTAATCCTTATACATAAGATTTCATTTTATTATCTTTGATTACATAATTTTCAATATAAATTGGGATATAATTAAGTTATTAACAATGTATAAGATAATATTTTTTCATAATCCTATCTTATTTTAGTTTTATCTTGCAAGATTGTTTATTTTATTGATTGTGTGATCACAACAACAAACCCACAACAACTAAACCATGAAAATGACAGAACTAAAATAATTTATATGATCACGAGATTATTCAATTATTCAGTTTATCAAGTAGTTGATAAACTAATCCAATACCTTTGGGAGAAACACCATGAGCCTTTTGTGTTCGTTTTTATTGCTTTCCACATATCCACCTTTGTATCTTCTAGGATTGTTTTGACCACGGATCCTAACTTGATCCACCTCCACTATCATGGGAGATCCATCCATTACATATGATTTTATCTCACACACAGGTGAGGGGTAAAATAGGTTTTACATAAAATAATACTTGGGAATGAATTCACTACATATTTATGAGAAGAACGCTTGTAGGGAAAGAAATTTAATTTAAATAAATAAATTAAAGAACCCATCAACATATAATGGTCTTGGTCTAGCTCATGATGATCCATACATGCAACGATATTTACTTATAAATAAAACTACCATTATATTCTTTAAACATTATTTCTTAAGATAAATCATGCTCAAATCAATTAATTATCCTAAAATAATCAATCAATTTATTTCAAACCTTTATCCTTAATTTTATTGAGATACTCATCCTTACCAATTTTAATCAAATAAATTCATTTTAAATAAGATTTTTAAATAACTTGTACCTCATAGGAAACCTAGTGAATTCTCGTTCATAACCACCCAATGTGTAGAAATGAAAATTACATATATGTTAAATTGAACACATATATATAAAACTATCACATTTTTGACATACATTTATGCTTGTAACATAGTACACTTATCAAGGGTTTGTGGAATAGAAAAATAAATTTTAACAAATCATCATAATTTGGATGAGTACATGGTGTATAGTTCTAACTACAGAGTGTTTATTTTCATTCACCATCCATCTAAAGTACATGATCTGGGAAAATTTCTATAGATGTACTTTGGAAATCTTTAGAGTACACGACATGTTCAGTGGGCCATACAATGTGTAGTATCCATGATACACAGTCTTCAGCCGAGGAAGCCGTGGACATGGTACATTTTCCAACCCTAACCCGAAGGGAAAACACATCATGTCCATTGGGTAACATGGTGTGTAATCTTGAAACCATGATCCAACTATTCATGTTCAACACCCAATGTCATAATAACATTGCTAAACTCCAACACATGGCTTTGAATGGCCAAAAAGAGAAGATGCATTGAACCATGACTATAAAATGTGTACTCACCAATACATGTAGTGTGTTCTAGTGTTGTATGGAAAAGATGATTCGAAAGATATATATGATATCAATTGTTTTATATTATTCAAAATCAAAAGAAAAAAACATTTTAATAAGGTCAATGAGAAAAGAAATAGGAGGAACAGTTATTGAGATTCATATTTACAGAAAAATTAACATTAATTGAAACAACTACATTATAAAATAAGTAAATCATCAATGAAAAATAAAATATTTGTAATGAATGATATGACCACTCTGATACCACATGTAGGTTCTAGGCATAGAGAATGTACATGGATGGGAGTAAAATAACTTAATTTTACCATTAGCAATGATCAACCCATGATCGTTCAAGATAATAAAATGCCAGATCTTCAGAATATAATGAATAAAAAAATGGAATGAGGGATGTCCTAGAACCATTAAAATGATCATCATATGTTGGTTATAAATAAATTATTTAAAATAAAAAAATTCCCTTGATGGTATTTTTACTCTATTGATGTTTCCAGTCACGATCCTATGTGGTCTATTAGGTAAAGATAAAATCCATGTGTATGTTTCCTCCGGCGATGATCCACACATGCTGCATGTATATCTGGACATCACCGAATGATTATCTGGATGCTAGAGAAAAACATCATTCGCTTGCGATGTCCTATTTTGATCACCTTGAGAGACAATTTCAATGTTCTCCCTTTGATCTGGTGGAGGAGGATCTCTCTTGTAACATGAGTTCATTATTGGAGTAAATAAAGAATAATCTAGCATGTGGAATATATCATTGCGATGTTAAATTGTGTCAAATATGCTAGAACTTGGTGCTCAGCCTTCATTTGATGAAAATTGAGGCATATCATGGCAAAATCTACCACTACCTTTTTCATCTCTGACCACCATTATTGATATCAGGGGTCCAGGTACATCTTTTCCACAACTAGATGTACCGCAAAGGGGATGTATGTAACTCCCTAAACAACTCCTCCCGTAATGCCAATGGTACAACTATAAATCTGATGAAAATGATGAAGTGCTACCCACCGTTCGAATATCCAACATGGGCATTCCCTGTGGACATCTTGTAACGTGTAGTTTTACAACTGGCATCTCAAAGATGTGCCTCCCTAACATTTTGTAAGATTGGAGGGGAAACTATGAGAGACTGAGGATAATCCACCTCAACTATATCCATAAATGATATCAAAAGTGAGGAAAAATTTTCTTAGTCCTTGTTCAGTACCTGTGAACTCGATATACTACTGATAACATCTTCCACTATGTTCACATTCACGTAAATATAGACTATCTTGACGTCATATTCCTAGATGAACTCTATCCAATTACACTATCATATATTAAGATCTTTCTGAGAGAAGATATACTTGATTCTCCTGTGATAAAATTAGATGATGAATTGTTTTCTCATAAGGTATTGTCACCACATCCTTAGTTAGATGAATACCACTTCCAACTCAAGGTCATGATTTGAATAGTTCTAATCCTGGAGTCTCAACTGTCGTGGGCCAAAATATATCACTTCTTTCCCCTGCATCAAGACAAAATTGAGCCATATCCCTGATGCATCATAGTACATCACGTAGTCGGTGCCCTCCTCTGGATGTCTCAGTATAAGAGCACGCGTCAAGCTCTTCCACATCTAAAAAATCTTTGTCGTGATCTTTCTATCCACAAGAATTGTATTCCCTTCTTCCTAAATTCTTTCAGGAGTGCTTCTACACTGGTGAAGTCAAGTACAAACCTCTTATAGTACCCAACCATCCCAATTAAACTCTGGACCTTAGTAACAGTCTTGGGTGGATCCCAAGAAATCAACGCATCTGTCGTCGTCAGATCCACCGCAACCCAATTTTCAAAGATGACATGTCCTATAAAGTATCCCTTTCATATCTAAAACTCTCACTTCAAAATCATACCATAAAACTGGTGCTTTTAGAGTATGTCCCAAATGATCCTCTGGTGTATCACATCCTATTCCTAGGGCACTAAATACACTATGATTTCTTCAATGATACCCAAAAAATAGTAGTATTTGAATTACTGGAAGAACATTTTCATGAGTCCCGAGAATGAAGTTAGGGTGTTTGTAATGCCAAATGGAATCACTTAGTACTCATAGTGGGCTTAGCGACATCTGAATGAAACCATCAAGATATTCTCATCTCCCACTTGAAGATGGTGATAACCTAATGTGAGGACTATCTTTGAAGACCATATCGCTCTCTTGAGATGATTGAAGAGGTCATCAATCCTCATTAGATGATAGTTGTTCTTCATGTTCACCGTGTTCAGGAACCAAAAATACACACATATCATCATGGTTCCATCTTCCCTCTGGGAAAACAACATTGCAGCTTCCCAAGTTGAAACGTTGGGTCTTACAAAACCCTTCCTCTACAAGTCCTCTAACTATACCACCATCTCTTAGAGCTCTATGAGAGCCATCTAATATGGAGATGTAGATATCAGTGTCATCCTAGGGTATATATCAATGCATAATTCCACCTCTCTATGATGAGCTAGTTCGTGAATATCTTAAGGAAAGATGTCCTCATACTCATCCACCACAACAGGAAGCCGCAGACATGTCTCATCAATTACACCAAGGTTCATGATAGACAACTAAAGAGTAATCAGCTACACCCTCCTATGTGAGAATCCTTTGCTACACGATTTTCCATCTCACCAATAATGGAAAAAAAATTATCATATCCAAAGGGACACTGCACTATGTGCATAAAATAGTCAATCTGATCATGGACAATTGATAACCATTCCATACCCAATATGTTGTGATAAGGCCTCAACACCGATACTATGAGATCCCAGCCGAAGATCTTTGTTCCAAGTGTAAGATTACACTACTGGCTCTAGTTTTTAATTATCTATTTTCTTCACATAGATGTCTCAAATCATAAGGATCTACCCAGTGTCTCAATCATAATATCTGATCTCCAAAAAAGATATGTGGTAAGGAAGGAGTAACTGGAACTCCTTCCAATAAGAACTGTAACTAAGGGGTAGAAGACACTGATAGTACAACTATTCATCTTTTGAGTGTCATTGTCACATTAATCCATTGCTTGAAGCTGGCCTATCCCCATTCGACAAGCTCCTAGAGAAAGTGGTGGGCCACCTTGGGGTGGTGGTTGTAGTACCTCAGACCTTTGTCCACCACTTGTCTCTCTACCCTCTCCCATACCACATTCACCACAATGTATAGAACCTCGCTCAAACATATTCCCCTTCTTTGAGAACCCTTTGACCATCCACTGATCATCTATGCGGTGGGTCAGGCAGTCACGAGCCACATGTCCCTACCCACCACACGAGTAGTAGGCAAAGTTCCTCTACTGACTCCCGCAACCCCGATGGGCTTGTACCACTAACCCTGAGTCATGGGTTCATCCTCAGGATGGTCTGGTCAATATAGACTTATGCGTCATCTTTCAGATTCCATCCCCGGATGACTTAGCCGCCAGTTGCCGAGTGTTGTATCCTACCGTTTGTGCCTACTCTACAAGGAAGCTCTCTCTTGGTAGAGAATGCTCCAGCACTCAAGCCTACATATGGATGATGAGGGAAATTTTGGATAACCTGATCTCCTCCCTGATAAGTCTCTCATTTTTAGAACATGTGATGGTCATGTACTCATTAATCTCAATGGTCAAAGTGCACCATCTACCCACTAAGACCTGTAGAAGGCTAGCTCCTGGAACCAACATCCATTCAAGTGGAATCCTCACAAAGTCAAATACCCACATCACTGCCTCCAACTAATCCTTAGTGACACAAGGAATTGACTCTCCACTGAACCAAGGAGGTCATTGTTGATGGATCCCATGTAAGGCAATAAGCCTATATGATTCCTCTATCTGTTGTGCTAGTTGTAACTACTGACCAACAAGTGATCATATTACAGGGACACCAGACGATGGTTCTATATGGAAAAAAATCCCAATACTAAATCCTCATTGCTCTTTGGAGAATCCTCTTGGTAACAAACATGAATTTTGGCTATCTGTATTCATGGGGGCATCCTAAAAGAGAATCATGATGGACCACATTCAATAGATTATACCCAGTGAGTTGAATCTGACTGAAAAGGAACATGAGAAAACACTCGATGATGCATGCAAACAGTGTTTTCATGTAATGAATCAGAAAATAGGTTTCATGGTCCATGTTTATGGATATGTCGGCCTCTTCACCAACACTATACTCACAGGCCTAAATTCTAATCCTAAAAAACTTATGATTATTTCCCCCTCAAAATTTACTAACTCATAGTTCTTATGGTTGAACTGAACCCCTATAATACCACATTGTCAAGACCCGTCCCCCATGCCCTATCCAGTGACTACCCCAAGACCCTATTCAATAGGTCAGTGGTTGGTGACTAGCTCCAAATAGAAATGTCTCAAATAGGGAAGGCATTTTCCTTTAAACTTGTAGATACGAACACAATGAAAACTATAGAATAGTAAACACATAGTAAACCACAAATGTCACATGAAAAATATTGAAAGTAAAGTAAAACAAAAAAGTAAAAGGGGACCTAATTCAAGACCAAATCCACATGAAAAGTACAAATGTGAAGCCCTATCTTCTCAAGCCATATCTTGTGGGTAGATGGAGGATAGTAGATAGAATCCATAAAAGTACATCCCATCCATCTTTTCTCACCATGCACCACCTAGTCCAGGACCACCCAGGTCTTTGTTGATGCATCGATCACCTATATGAGACACAACACATGTGAGTGAGGATAGTGCAGGGGTTAGTCACAAAATACTCAGCAGGTACCTCAATCCCAAAAGAGAATACCCCAAAACATAACTGAAAATAAAAACCACAATGAGAAACCATATGTTAGGATCATAATGAATAACGGATCACACCTGGTTTAACACAATGTATATAATGTTGAATTATTATTCCTAAAGACAAAAATTCATACAACTGATGGATTAATCATATGGGACCGCTCATAACCTTGACCAAATGGATCACTATGACATAAATGTCTCTAGGATAGCAAGATCATTTAGACTAGCTCGTCTCTGGGTCCGCTAAATCACTATGACCCGCTAGTCTCTCAACCAGTTAGATCATTGAGACCCTCTCTTCCCTTGGTGAGCTGGATACCTAAGAACTACTCGTCTCAGCAACAAATACTTCACTAAGAACCTCTCTTCTATTAGATAACTAGTTAATTAAGACCCTATCATCTCTTGGATAACTACATCACTGACACCCTCTATTCATACTCTTTCCATCACTTCTAGTTGTACAATTCATGCTCTTAGTTTTCTTGATTCCAAGAGAATCTACACCGTAATCCCTCGTTCGCATATCAACTACCACAAAAAACTCACATAGAGTATTATAAATGGATCGTCTCATTTCGAGGGTCCCAACTATGAAGACTACATGTCATTCAGATGCCTGATATGAATGAAATTAGCATGTTTTCAAAAAGGGCTTGGTTGCGTCCAAGCCCGGTCCGACTTGGTCAGACTGACCCGATCGACCCCGGCCTAGGGTGCCAATTGACTGAACCTAGTTGGATTGAACAAACCCGATTCAGTTGGGTATGGGTCAGAACGGTACTGCCAAGATAATGGGCTCGGCCCATTGGGCCCTATTGGGTCTGGCCCATTGAGTCTTGCGGGACTCGACCCAGTTTGGCCTTGGGTCCAGCCCGCCTGGTCGACCAGCGACCCGGTTTCAGCTGACCCGACTCAGAATAGGCGGGCCGGTTCATTCCAAGCCTGGAATGCCCAGTAGCCCTATTTATCCTATTGTCTTAGCCAGAATTCAGGGATTGGCATTCCTCATGACCTGGCCGCACAACGTCCCAGTTCATGCTATTGACCCGACCTTCATGGAACATCATTCCTCTGTCTCTATGGACACCGATTGGGCATCTTGTTTCCACTACACATGGTCGGCTAAGGCCAACTACATCACCTCTGCATGAGATCCCTCAAGAACCCTGTTCCATCCACCCACCGTGGCCTGCCAATGTGGGCCACTCCTCGTACGTTACACCCCCATCTATGCGGGCTCGCTCACGCTAACCAGTTTTCCCCAATGGCCTGAGGTTTTACCATGAGTCCAGCTCGCTGCCACAGTCTACAGACCATGGATTTAACCTGCATGCGCTTCTGACATAGTCGAGTGGATGCCACTATCTTCTAATGGATCTTGTCTCCGCAGCAGCATGCTACTAGTGCACCACCTCCCACATGCCACCATGGGTGGGGTGTCGGGGCCTAGTTCCTCTGATATGACCCATTGCTGCCACCACATCATTATGATGCAGTCTCTTGCCAGTGTCGTGGCCCACCTGGTCATGTCCCATCTGCCTGGTGCTTCTACAACTGATATTCCACCGTCCATTTCACAACAAAGAATAGGGAGAGAGAGATGGAGGGGATCACAAAGAACACCCAAATGAACAACAATCATTTTTTTGTGTCAATATAGAATTGTTTGTTCTAGAGGGGTCACGACGTATAAATTATACATCACTAAAATTGAATCCCGACATGAACCCACAATTTTAATCCCAAACCACACAAGGAAAATCCATCTGTAGGTCAACTTGTTAGAGAGTTGATCTGCATTTAATGTTAAGAGGCAGAGAACAGGGAAAAACAATTCACAAAAAAAATTAACCCCTATCTAGTAATATTTTGATCACTAAAATAATCATTTACTAAATGAAATCTGTCTACAAAGCTCCGTGATCCGTCGTCGAGAAAGAGATATCTCGAAGAGGAGGGAGAGTCCTCAATTCCTTGGAGATCGTCATTAATCATTCATCAATGGCGATCCTTTATATATTTAGAGTGTTCCTCCTAACATGCCAATGATTCACACCCCCTGTGAAATCAAGAAAGGTGGAAACAATTTTCCATTACCATTGCATTACATTACTGTTACGCTATATCATTTATGAAATAGTGTTTTAGTAAAAAATTTTGACAATGATTTTTCGCTACAATAAATTTGAATTCTCAAAACAAAAATAAATTAGTCAAGATTACTTTATTTTAATTTTTTAAAAAATTCGGAAAACTATATTTCACCCTCGACCCGCACTGGTCAATATTAAGCTATACCCAAAGTAATAACACCCTCGTGATCTCAACTGTACTCTTGGAGTTTCTATATGAGATAGTATATTAATGTAATAAGGATTTTAAAATAAATTAATTTTAAATTAATTATTATATTTAAGGACAAAAGCTAACTTCGAAAATTGACTTCCACTAGCTAATTTTATGCTCTTTCAAAGAGAATCCCAAAATTCTGAGTTAAATAGAGACCTTATATATTTTTTTCCAATGTACCATTTTAGATGTTAGAAAATCCTACTCACCCAATTATTTAATGAATCTCAGAAAAAAGTTCAAATATATGTTCTGGTCACTCTTAGCCATGCAATTTCATGTTGTATCATCTTCTGTTCTTGAAATAATCCAATTTTATTTTCCAAAACATTTACATAGAATTCTGGGGCATTACATATTATTGATAAAAACCTTATTTTCCATTGAAACCGAGATATTTTTTAAAACAATGTATTAATTTTAAAAATTCAATCTAACCATCAATCATGAAACTTTTTTGTAAAATAATTTTTTTTGTAAAATCATTAATTCTCCTTCTACATATTTTACTTCTCCTTTTCATTACCATAGTCTCCATTTATAGAATCATTTTCATCTATGTTTTATAAAACATAAATTCATTAATTTTTGTGTTCTTCTATTTAAAACATGCACATGATACTCATGAATTGATTCATCATAATATTCTCATTCTAGTTACCATCATCAATGGTATTAATATTTGATGATTATCCTTCAAAATCATTCAAATATTCAAAATCCTCATATATTTTACTATCTTCCAAAAATTGAATTTTGTGATTTACTTATTGCATTTGTTTTATTCGACTAATTTCTGTGTATAATATCTAATTTATTCTCCTTCCCCCTCATATATTTTCTCATAATGATTTTCAACACATTCTATTCATCATGTAACATCATCCAATTTAAATATATTTTAACAAAATAAATTTTTTATCTTCTTGCATTATTTTCTGATTGTTAATAGGTTGAACATAATTAATTATCATCATATTCTCTCTCTCTCTCTATATATATATATATAATTTTTGGAAACTTTAATTTAATTAATTTTTTTACATGAAATACTTCTTTGTTTCCACTTTATCTTATTTGTATTCTATTATTTCATCTCTGATAAAACTATCATCAGTCACCATTACACTATATAACTTCTTAGCACCTTCATAATAAGAACTTTTATCTTCTATTTCTTATTATTTTTCATCATTGTCATCATATTAGTATTTAAAGTTTTTCTATTATTTTTAACTTCTTATTTCTTCCCATTCAATAGAAATTTAATTCATCCATAGTCTTTCATAGGGGTGTTCTTGGCATTCAATCATTTTCATCATTATCTCCATAATACATTATTCTTAAATGATTTACACAAAAAATATCCAATGGATCCATAGTTAATGAAATTTAATGGTAAATTTACATTAAACATACTTGTTCCTCTTTTTCAATTTATGGAAAATAAAGTCAAAAATTTTACTATCCTATTATTCAATTCATATTCAAAATCATAATCACTAATATCATTCAATGTTTGATTGTTTTTAAATTTTCATGCATAGTGTATGTGAAGTATATTATTGGAAAATACTTTCCATTATTATTGATATAATTCTATCATATCATCTCATATATTAGGAGAATACTCTGGAAATCATCTATTTAAATAGTTTCAGGATCTCAATCAACTAATGAAGAAACATTTACTTCAAATATTCCATGAGTAATTATCATGATATATTATGAAATTATAGAGTTTTTTTATTTTTACACAGAGAATAATATGGTGTATATAATATCAATACCTCCTATGAAGAACACTATAATAGATTCATTATCTCAAATTTCTAGGTCATTTTAATTGAATCTCTATATTTGTAACATGTCTTATTTGACTTTTTTATCCCCTTTATAAATATTATGTAACATATAATAAATTCATTAAAACACTAAAATTCATTTAACACCAAATAAATCTTTGTTTTCGGGAGAGGAATGATAAAATCTATAGCTCATATATTATTCTTCTGATTCTTTTAATTATATATATTATGGTGTATCCTCAACAAGTAGATTGAAACCTTTGATTATGTCATCTAGAACATCATATCCAATGGATAATAGAGAGTGTATAATTTTTCATTCTATAAATGATAGTTATTTGTAATGATGATTAGAATCCCCTTACTATTATCTCATTTCAGAGCATCCATTGCACTCTTCATCTTCTTCATATTTAACTCCCCAATATTATCTTATTAATATTTCATTAATAAATATTAATTTTTTTGATATATTTCATCAAATTAATCTATAGAAATATGTGAATAATGTTTATACATGTTGAAATAAAAAATGTTAAATTGAATTTAAATAAAATATGATTATTAAAAATAATTTAATTATTCATAAAGGAAAAATTATTGATACTAAAACAAATATTGAAATACATTGTTTATGAGTGTTGTTTTATCATCTATGTTTTATTTAATGTATATTTTATCTTATTGAAAAAATAATCAAGATTACTAAATAGTAAAAATTTATATTTTACACATATTTAATATGTATTAATTGGTTATTAATTGCTTATGAATGAAAATAAAACAATTCAATGGTAAAAAGTGATATTTTCAAAAATAAATTATTTATATAAAGAATTTGTTTCACACTAAATAAATTAAATTAATTAATAATGATTAATGTTTTTAATGAACAGTATAGACAATATATTTTGTTAAATATTTTAACATTCATATAGTATTCTTTTACAATGAAATGAATGAATTTAAGATTAGTGTTTTGCTTTAAAATGTATTTTTCTAAAAAAAGTTTTTTTGTTCCATATTAGATTTTAAAAAAATTCTTCCATTTAATGAATTTTTTATATATAATTTATTTCATATTTAGAATCATCAAATGTAATTTTTGTTATGAGGCCACTTGTTGGTCCAAAAGAGATGATGATTAATTATATAAGAGAGGGTTGAATTTTTATTTTTTTTATGAAATTAATTTAATGATTAAATATATATAGTTATATTATAGTTAATGTTGAAATAATAAAAAAATTATGAAAATTAAACACCGATATTTTTATTAGGGTCTATATCCAAATGATATTACTCCACTAGTTTTCCCACTCAGGAACTAAGAGGGATGAAACAACTCTATCCAATATAATGGAATATTATAGTAACTTTTTCCAACCTTGAGTCTCAACCAAATTCTAATAACATTTCCCATAATCCTCTTAAATCACATCAGTCCTTATCTTTTCTACCTAGAGGCATAAGATAAACAATATAGATTTTCCCCTTGAAGGGACAACCCATTTCCTATCATTTGAACGGGGATCAAAACCCAAAACCATTCATTTTATAGGGTATTATAATACTTTATAATTATGTACATATAAATAATGAGAAATAAGTAAATTCATAAAATTGGATGAATGATTTAAAATATCATATCCTAGTCAGCACAGCGCTATTAAATAGAAAATTATCAATTAAATTTCATTAAAATGAGTGTTCTAATTGATTAAAAAAATTATATCTGATATGGAATGTTTAATAATACTCATAACCTCATTTTTTGATCTGGATATGGGGTACTCCCTATGTATTTTTATTCATATCATGACATATTAATAGAATAAAACCCACTGAAATTTATCTTTATAAATGATGCATATGATTTTTTCCATTGAACATTCATGAAAAAAATAACCATTTTCTTCACCATGATATTTTTTAACATTCAAATCATAAAATAATATTATAAAACATTATGATTATTAATTAAATAACAAATAATATTTATAAATATTATTAATGTCCCCTCAAAAATACCAATCAAGAATGAATGATAAACTATTCAAATTTCATCCACATTTTACATGGAATTAATTTTCCCAAAAAAACATTCAAAAGATTTAACCCATGTGATATGTTTTTAATCCATCATTAAATTATTTTAAATAAAATCTAATAGTATAAAATTAATAACATTTATTTCAGTAAAAAATATTTAAATTAAAATAAATGAAACAAACACGCAGTAATTGAAAATATAAATTTATGAAAAATAGAGAATGATTTGAGGTAAAATAAAAAAAATAATTTACTGTCCATTTATTGGCCATAACGTAGGTTAAATAATTATCAATGTTTTAAATTATGGTTACTTCATATTTATACTTATTTTCACCTCCTTTTTTTAATCTGATCACATTATTTTCATTCATGTTGTCACTTCATTTTTTCTACACTACCACATTATTTGTATTCAAGAATCAAGTTAATCTTATAATAGGTAACCTAAATTCTATACATTTTATCAAATCATTTTCATTAATTCAGTCACTTCATTTCTACTCATTATACAATCTCATTTTTTATGTTGTTACTTATAGAAATTTTCAAATTTCCTCCCATAGTAACCTCACTCAATGTAACTTCAAAACGTTGTCAGATTTAAATTCATGGTCTCTTAACTAATGTAAAATTCCATAGCTTTTCAAATATTAACTCACATTTACTTAAATCATTTTCATTTTGATATTTTTTCAATTTACCACTCACAATTTCCTCATTTATGATATGTTCTAAACTTTTTCAATTTTTCTATCACGATCACATCACTTAAGGTCAGTTACATAAATTGTTGTATTTTCACTCATTATCACTTCAATCAGGGTATCATATAGAATATGAAATATTTTTAATAATGTTCACATAAATCTATGTCACTTCTAGAAATTGTCAAATTATCTATCATAGTCACCTCACTCAATGTATCTTCCTAACATTTTCAAATTTTCTCTACTTATCACATCATTAGTTCACATGATTATTTAACTAGAATATATTAAAAATAAATGTAGACAAATATTATTATAAATGGGGAATTATAAAAAAATAAATTATAAAAAATAATTATTAATGGGATCCAGAATCCAATTGAACACCATATTCATTTTTGGTCATTCTGAACACTAAATACTATAAAACCAAATTCCCCAAGATTAGAGTTAAATGGTTTTTAATGATGGATTATCTATGTGACGTGGATAAATATTATTATTTAAAAGGTATTGATATTATTTTCGGGATATATCTCTACCTTCTCTTATATTATATTATAATTAATGTCTATTTTCCACATTCTCATGAAATTGACATTATATTATAGAACAATTTTTTGTAATTCCATGTGTGTAACTCCCCTAACTTATATAAGTATTCCTATTCTCTTACATTATTCAAAAAATATGAACATTGTATCATGGCCATTGGACACCCAAAAAACTTCCTAGATTACATTACATTGTTATTGGTTTTCAAGTCGTATAATAAGACCATCCTATAAAGTCTAAAGTTTTAAGAACAAATAGTTCAATCATGGAATATGTAATCACATTAAAAGACTCTTTTAATGATTATTTCTCCTCATAATAGCTTTAAATATTTTTTTATCCATCATAAAATAATGATTTTAGAGTCATCAATATTCTAAAATTTTATTGTGATTATGGAAAATCAATCTTATACATCCTTTCCCGCAAAAGGCAAGTGACTATATCGCTTGTCTGTACATTTCAAATACTAAATCCATGTAAAGATATGGTTAATTTAACATCCTGATAATTATTAGTTGTATATTCTGATAGATTCAATATTAATCGATTTCATTTATGAAATATTTTAATTAATTTAAATTAATATAATTTCTACCTTCTAACATTCTCATCTGTTCGAAAAATGATAATGTCACTTATGCGTACGTGAAGAATATCACGACCATAAAGTAATGTGATTTAAATTTCATCACCTTATTAATTAAAGTATTATTAATATATATATATAAAAAATAAGTTACAAATTAAATTATTAAAATTCAATAGATGATGGAAGCTTTATAATATTTCTTAGATCATAATTGTAAAACTGAAAAAAACATGAAAAAGTGGGCTAGTTAACACCCAAAATGATGTTGATAATAAAGAGTTTTGGATGAGAATGTGGTAATATTTTATTATAAAAATTTTTAAACTTCACCTTTGATATGTTATTTCCGGAATCCTCAAATATTAATTTTATTTAATGTTTCATTTGATGTTATTCCATAATGTGTTTATGATTCAAGAGTCACCAAATCCATATGAAATGTTTTTGATCTATGATGTTTTGGGGTTGATTTTGAAAAGGTGAGATCATATTTTTATACTCTCATGCCCATGATATTATCTAAACTGACCATAAAATGATATCTCTCTTATTTATCCTTACTGAAAATCTTATATCACACATTCTTATTTTCCCTTCCATAGGTTATGGGGGATTTTTAGTACAATATGACAAATAAGTGTACAATTTGGGAAGAAAATAGTTAGATATTATGACGGGAATTAACTAAATAAGATTTTAATAGTATCCAAATATAATAAACCATTATTATTTTAGGTAATGTATTATTATGTTATATATTTAATATTCATCTAAAATGATGTAATATTTATGAATGTAATGGTTGTGTCCCCTTAGTTGGGATCTGAGAATGGTTTAGTCATTATTTTATTTGTATTAGTGATTATTAGTGGGAAATATAATTATTATACAATATATAGACGAAAATTAAAATTTATGGTAAATAAAAGAGTGCAATTTTCATAGAAAAAAATTATCTATCTGGATATATTCCCGTGGAAATGGATTTAGTATAAATTAACCTCAGGTATCTACTATGAAATGGTCATATTGGGGATTAACATGATCATCATGAGTACATGATGAGTGGGCCTAATATTTCTCCCATGGATAGACACTCCAAGGAGATATTATTAGGTTGATTAACATTTTCTTTATAAACCACTATGGTTGATTTGAACTGATAATAAGTATGTATGTCCTTGTTCTAACAAATGGTGTCAAATATTTTTACATAAGGATTCATTATTTACACATCCTAAGAATTCTTTTTTCATAATTATATGATTTATCCATAGGATTATGGTTTCTCACACTCTTATTTTTTTAATCTATGAATATAACCCCTAAAAATCATTTGAAAAATGATTGTGGAGGCCAATTCAATGACTGTTCCCATGGGAAACCAAATGATGTAGGATACAAGGTATGAAATAATATTATTATACATAACTTTATATTATGATATATGATAAATTAACACAACTTTGTTGATTTCTTAATAATCCTAATAAGGGTAAAATAAAATTTCACCAGAGTTAATATGGTGAAAACTTTGAAGGAAAAAAGTTTAATAATTCTACATGATAGAAATGTGGGAAGATTCACCCAGGTAAAAGTCTCATATTAATGATATGATTTATTATATGGGAAATATATTTTCATAGGTAATGAAATTGATTATAAAAATTTAATAGTTGTATAGTGGGAAAAGAGTGAATTATAACGTACCATTTACAGTTCAATGTATCTTATGTGAGGATATTGGGAATTATCCTAGTTAATTGCCTCATAAAATCGATAATTCTATGAAAAAGTATGGGACTATGTTATATCCATCATTGAATTGGATTGTTATTTTTAATTCACAATTATAATTCACTCCATTTATGGGGATTTAATTTTGATTTTTTAGGAATATTCCTTATCAAAATATTATTTTGCATATGTTAATAATGATTCTGGTGATTTTTGATAATTTATTATCTCCCTCTAAATACATTGCAAATAAATTTCTTGAATAATTAAATCTTAAATGATATTATGGATCAAAAAATTATTATCTATCTATGGTAGGATTAATATGATATTATAATTGAAATTACTTTAATTTTATGGTTATTTATTCATTTTCATACCTTATATTTCATAAAATTTTTTATGGAGGACATAATATAAAATAAACACATATTGTGAAAGATATTAATGATGTATTTTTTGAAGAGTTACCTAGCCTTCCTCTAAGTCCAGATGTAATGTTTTCAATGTAACTTATATAAAGTGCCCTATCTATTTTAGATACACTATATCGAAAGGCACTAATAGAGTTATATAAATTAAAAAAGTGACTCAATTTAGATGTTAATAAGGGATTCATTTAAATCTGGGAATTACCATGAGGTGAACATGTTCTACTAATTAAGAAGATTTTTTTATCTATGTGACTATATATTGATTATCTAGAATGTGTAAATATCAAAATCAAGAATAATCATCATTTACCTCATGTAGATGATTTATTTTATTAACTAAAAGGATATCCGTAATTATACATGGTTGACCTTTATTATGGGTACTATCTATTAATGTTAAATAGTTAATAAAACCCAATGAAAATTTTTTCTATGTGGTAGATAAACTATGACATGTAATGATACAATTTTGACATATTAATTCCTCTCTTATCTTCATGGATTCAATGAATATTGTCTGTATAGATTACCTTGGTCAATTTTATATAACCTTTTAAATGAAATTGTTATATGATTTTAGTAAAAGTAAAGACATTAATATCTCTTGAAAATAATGTTAAAGTACATGGGGAAGGAAAAAAAATGTGAAATATTCATCTTGTGTGAATTCTGGTTACAAAAATTATCATTTTTGGGATTCATGATTAATAGTGAATATATATTAGTTTAAATTTATTTTACATAGTTAATTAATAATTTTCCTATAAGAACCACAATAACTGAGAGAAATTGTGTTTTTAAATTTGTTTCGTGTTAACAATGTATTCTGACTAATTTTTCTTGAATATCTAATTCACGCACCTTGTATATAATTATGGGAATTAAGGTCCTTTGAACTAAGAAATAAGAATAAAATTTTGAATATATAACATGATGGTAGTATAGAACAATAGAGAATAAACTACCCTATTTTGTAAAATGTTGCATGATCTATCGCGATACAACTATGCATATAAATGGATTTTTTTTTCAGTGGGACATGGTTATAGATTATGCATATCATAAATTTAAGGTTCATGTGAAAAATTAATTTACACGTGGTTTATATTTAGTTATGATAATTTTTTCATTAATGATATAGTTGTATTTTTGATATAGTGAAATGTTTTATTTATATACTGATCATAATATCTCTAAATATATATTAAAAAATAGGGTATAAAATATATACTAAAGGAAAGGGTTGGAAATTTTAAACATTTATGACTTCATCATACATTTAGAAAAGGATAATACAAGAATATTTATGACGAGGATTAAAAAATATCAAACATGTATTTATTTTCATGGTATATTCGTTGAAATTTAGAAGAATGGGGAAAAATCATATATTACTAAAATGAGGGTTTATCCATTGATCGACAAAAAAATTAAAGAGGGAAAAATAAATAAATATGTATATAAAAGAATTTGATAAATTATATTGAGTTTATTATTTATTATGATGTAATAATAATGTTAAATATCATGAGATGTTACCCTATTATTCTAGAATTTAATAAAAATTAGTTATAGGAAAATCATAGATCATCACTCTCTATTTATCCTATAATTATTAATATATATAGAGACACTACATAGAATTTATTATGTATCATGGGGCTTTGTATATCAATATGTAATGTTTATATTTTAAAATATAAGTTGATTTTACAAAAACTAACAACAAAAGAATAAAATTAGGAAAACATCACAATAGATTTCATCATCCTTGAAACATCTAATTTACATGCTAATATTTTATTTCTAGTCAATATAATTATGAATTAATTAAAGGTTCTTAAAATTAGATAAGTCTTATATCTTGATCATCTTTTTAGGATATATATTTACAATGTGGTAATGTATCTTAGATAAAAACATTCTATTACATGTAATCATTATTCGAGGTTTACCAAGTTTCCTTGGATAATTCATCATTAGACATTGATTATGGGATTGGTATTTCTCACAGAATATCATACATAGATAGATGAATAGTCTAAGGGAACATTATGAACCTTGAATAAATTCTGGTATATTTTTCTATATATTTCAATAGTTGTTGGTATCAACACCTTCCTTTGGTGAAATTTTCCAACAATAAAATATTTCTCTCAATAATTTAAAGAGATCCCTATGAATCCATCTATTAAAGGAAGAGAAAAACAACGATGTACTAAAATGAATTTTGAAAAAGAATTTTGTTAGGACCTATGGTGTCTATGAAAATGACATAGAATTATATATCAATTTATTAATATGTCAAGGTAGTTTAGGGTTGAAATAAGAGTTATACAAAAAATCAATGTTTTGATAAATAATTTAAATTTGATGCAAATTTATCAATGCGATTTTCTCTATAAAAGAGGTTTATTAGGTTTATAAATAATTAAATGTTGAGCCCTAGGTATATTATATCAATTTATCCTCCTTGTCACCCCTTGTTTCCCTATAGACACAAGTTATCCCATACTAGGGGCCCACATACATTCCCAATAGTTTAATCAGGCTAATGACTATCCCCATTCATAAAGATGTAAATATCTTAGTTCTAAAAATCCATAAATATTATATATCATTAAATACTATTCATGGAAAAGATATAATGTTTAATCCATCTCAAAGATTCATAATCCGTGTTTACATTACTAGTGTGGAAATGTATTGAGATGCAATAATGTTTGATCAAATCCAACCACATTCACTAGTAAATATTCACCTCTTTCTTCATAAATATATACATTACGATATATATATATATATTATAAATTTTTGAATATAGATAATTCTTACAAATCTTCAATGAAAAAATTACTATTGTCAGCTCTAAGTGATCTCTTGGGTAATTTTTCTCATGAATAATCAATTATAATGGAAAAATATTTCACTGTATCATTATATATGTGGTTACATACTAGTCCCTTAAATGATGTATAACTATATTTCACAAATACTTTTTCACTATAGGGTATTATAAACACTTGTTTCCTAACCAACCTTCTATTCAGTTATTTTAAATTCTCCTCACATCCATCTATACATAAAAACAAGGATCCCTTTCAAGTACACTTGGTTATTAGATTAGATAGTCAGCTGAAATATCTCACAATGTTTCGGTAGTGTGAACCTATTTGAGGATACCTATAGTACTCTATTACCAAGTTTTCTCAAGGCCATTTCATAATAACTATCCTAATTGAAGGATCCACCTTTTTTTAAAATTTATATTTTTTATATTTTAAGAATAATCACTATTTTATGGTTATGTGAGGACTAGTAAAAACATGCAATAGTATACAATATAAAATCAAAAACCCAATTAAGATTTAAAAATTCAATATTCATATATGAACATAACATATAATGAAAAATAAAATCTTTCAACCCTATGTCTAAATCCCACCTAAAGTTGCACACATTGGGGATACACATTAACTTGGGAGTAGCTAAGTCCACATTGTAATTTTTTTAAATACCAAAGCATCCTTATAGAATTACCACAATGTGTGTTACACCATGAATGGAATAAACATTGTTAGCTTAATCAATCACCATAATGAACGTTTTCAACCATCATCAAGAATAATCACTATTAATGAAAACCAACGACTCTACCATAAACTGAATGAACCAATAACAATCAATATTCCATCACTAGAAATATTAAGATCCCAAATGTCAAAATACATATTTATTTTCATGTAATAACACTGAACAAAAAACCAATAAAATCTAAATAGTATTTTCTATCACTAACTTGGGGATAAATTGACCACACTCAAGACCTTCACAAATGAAAAATGTTCCAATAGAGACAAAAAAATCAGAAAAGGACTTCACCACCACCATTCCCAACCACAAAATCCCAAACTACCTAGAAGAAACCAACACTACTTACTGAGAAGGGTCGTGTGTGTTAAATAAGGATGTAAGAGTAGGAGTTATAATATAGGGGAGGGATCCTCTCCAAAGATCCCAAAAAACATGCTTAAATGGAAGAAGCCAGTGATGAAGGAAGATAATACCACTGTAATAATCCATAGACATGGTCCCAAATTGTTGAGGAACCGTTGATCATGGTTAGAAGGGGTATCTCATGGTGTTTAAGGTTGAAAGGGTAATAGTTCAATGAAAATAGAGTCGTACCATAGAAAATGTGATCCCCTAAAAAGCTGCAGAGATGAGAAGGCAACCTCAGGGATGGGAATATAATAATGAAATCTATCTAAGATAGGGTTACAATATACTAAAAGGATTAAAGCTCCATCATAGATTTTAATAAAAATATTTGGTAAACCCTATAGTGTAGCACTATAGTAAATGAATCCCTTGTCTAAATTCACTCACAATTGCTTCTAAAATTAATTCAACATAATCAGGACCATTTTTTATGTGCCTTTGAAATATTTCTGACACCATGTATGAGTGATATTAAACACACAACTTCATTATTTGGTGAAAGACTATGAAAATATACTGGAAACCTAAAAAACCCTCATAAAATTGGAATGTATTTATTTTTGAGTTTCTTTACAACTATCTAAGATAAATATCCCTATAATATAGGTTGTAAATGAGATATGACACAAGTAATTTTTATTGGGATTTTAGGTTCATCCAAAGACCACCAATATAATATCATACGTTTATTTGGAATATCTAATAAAAATCCTCTTACACAAAAAATATTAAGGTCTGTATATTAGAGATATAATGCAAGGAAAAAATTCATCAAATTTATCTAAACTAATAATAACAATATTTTCATTTAGCACATTCCCATAAACCTATTACATAGAAGAGTTGTAGAATTTGGATATGATCATCATACCATTAGGAAATTTCATTTTGGACACAACATGTAATCATTTATATGGTGATGTGATACCCTATAAATATTATTTAGATATAAATGAGTGAGTAGAACCTAAAAAATATAAAAAATATCACTTCTAGAATATGATGATAATTGTAAATTTTACAAAATCTCATCGAATATCCAATTTTACATTATTAATTCCAATTTCATGGTGTTATCTATTTGTATTAAATTGTGGAACATTTGATTGATTCTTGAGAAATTGGCTTGAATAATTATCCAAATCGATACAGTTGATGTATTAGATAACAGTGGTTTCTTTCATTACATAACATTCGTTATTTAAATGACACATACCTCTAGAATTGTAAAAAACAATTTCTTGAGTCAATATTTTTTCATGATGTTCCTTTATATAATTATTACATAATGAAAATTTCATTACACCCAACTTATTCATTGATATGTTTCCTTTTTATGGGTTATCAACTGACCTATTCTGCTCTTTATTTCCTTTAAAGACATTGGATCTAGAAAATTATATTTTTTATAATGGAACCATATACTATATAAAATTATGATAAATAAATTTTAGAAACTAGTGTCCTTTAGTGAAAGATATTAATAATATCAAATAAATAGTCAATCATATTTTTTTAATGACATTTTTATTTATTATAATCGTTCACAAATCTAGTAATGTTATCCTCATACTCTACCTCAACTTCTATTGGATTCATCTTTAATGTGAGGATCATCAACTCCATTTTACCTCCCAATTACTAAGGGTATTATTTCTTCATTAATATAACATTATAATTCTATATTAATTGATTTATATTTTGTATACCTCTATATTGTTTTAGATCAATGACCTACATTGATTAGATTATACTCTTAATCAATACACTTATACAATTACATTTTCACTTTTATTATGTACCATATATTGAAATATCCATTCAAGGGACCTAATCCATATATCATTTATCAATGAATTTTTAGTTCCATTAATTTTTTGGATTTTGATACATGATGTGAGTTAGCACAGATGAGTCACACTATGGAATAAAAAGATACTCCATATGACAAAGGTTATTTTTCCAAACCCATGCCAACATCTCTACAATTTCATTTTCTAATTAGATCAAAAACTAGATGTATTGAATTTCTTAGTAATTCACTTTCTATATGTACTATAGTCATTTATTCCATTTCATCTATTTTTCTCCATTACTATATAATGGAACACACTAAGTTAGATCACTATAGTAATGAATATTGAGCCATAGAAGATAAATATATTTAATGGTAAATGTTATCAAATACTATATGTCATTTTTTACATATCACATTAACTTATTTACTTTAGAATATTTTTTAAATGGTTTCTACTAAACCTAAATTGATAAAAACTATAATTAACAAAACGTCATGAACCAAATGCAACTATCTATTTTATTTCATTATCATAAGATACATTTGACCACATATCAAATTATCAATCAGTTTTGTAGTATTGAAGAACAAGATACATATTTGATTCCAGTATTATAATAGAAATATAAAAATCATTTCATTTGAAATATTATAAAATCCTTGATATTATAAATAATATCCTTCCTCGTATCCAAGGGAAAGAAAAACAAGGTAAGTGTGTTCTCAAACACCAATTAAAGATTATATATAATAGAATCTATCCTGATTAAATAAAGAATAATAAATACAGTAATTGAAAAAATTTATACACATGTCATTCAAATAATAACAAGAAAATGAAATGAATCCATTGATAATATTATTATATTAATCTCATGGATAAGAATAACTGAGTTCTCAATGAAGTAAATTATTAATGTTTGAGGGCATGATTTTAGAGAACAATATATCTTACAGTTAGTTAATTATGATAAATAATTTTAATAGATGGGTACATATAAATCAAAAGTACATTTAATAAGATTAGTCAACTAGTTTTTCTCATTACACATTTCAATATATTGAGAGGAAATATATAATCATTCCCCTCTTTTTAATGTATGTAAAATGAATTTATAGGATATTGAATGATCAATTTAATTCATATGAAATATTACATATAAAAATTATTCATATTGAGTAATGATTACTGAATATTAATATTTCTCCATTGAATCAATCCAATTTCATTGTAAAACACCATTTTTATATATTTTATACAATTTCAGAAATAATCATAACCATAAATAAAATAATTTGAATATTTAATAGTAAATAAATTTATACTGAAAAATGATTAAAATATATTTAATGTTTTTAGAGATAGTCATAGACTATAAATTTAATAAAGATATTAGAGATGATCATGTGTTTATAAAAAAATATGTTTTTTTAATAAAATCATTCATTTTGTAGAATTAAATTAAATAAAAGTGAAAAATACAAAATAAATATTAAATAATGATTTTTGATAACATAGCCATTGAAAATATTTATAAAAATCTGAATAGTGTAAAATGTTTATAGAGGTTCAGATATACATTAACATTGTTTATTCATATGTAATTTTTTATAAAAAAGTTCTAATTTGATCCTTTTGGATTTTTTTAAAAAAATTTCCATTCAAACAATGTAAGAAGACAAGGATAACAAAAAATTACCATAATAAATCCTTTTATTAAATAAAGTTTATTTTTTTAATAAATTTTGAATAATATGGACATTGATGAAAAATATACCTGATCAAAAGGGAAATAAGATAACTTTTTCTTTTAAAATTTTTTATAATTGATTCACATTCAAAAAAGAGGAAGATTTGGAATAAAACATTGTAAATCAATATATATATATATATATGAAAATAAAATATATGGTTTTTATGAATGGTATATTAAAATTTTTCAACTATGATAATATGTGTAATCCAAAAAAATTCAGATAATTAACTAAATTCCAACATCATTGCTAACATTTAAATTATAATCCCCTTAATGAGTGACGAAGAGGGGATTTGTCGCAGATCCCCGATCAAAATATTATTTACCTAAGAATGCAATATAGTGCACTCCCAGGGTCGGTATCAAGGAGGCAACTTACACAACACCAAAATTCTATTGCCACTATTTATTTTCTAACTAATATATAATATAAAGATGAGTTTGAAATATGCATAAAATATGAATATATATATATATATGTAATGCAAACAATTTGATGTTAAAAAGAAGAAAGAAGAAATTTGTTCTTGGAGGATCATAATGGTTGATATCATTGTTTATTAAAATATTCTCAATATCAATTCAATGTAGTGATCAAAATCTTTCACACTACTCCCTCTTATTTGAAATGTTATTTCCCCAACACCGAGATCTCTGCATGAGGGGAAATAATCTTCCTAAAGTCGGCTAGGATATCTCTTTGCCGACCATCGTTATACAAGCCATACTCCATCGTATGCATGACTTATATAGTGAAGGGAAGGATAAATGATGAATGAGAAGAAGAACTTGGTGATAGAGAAAATGGGGAAATCGCACATCAGAATCAATTTAACCACCACCAAAATTCCAAAAATTAAATAAAGATATTTAAATTGAAGCACAATGAAACTCAAACAACCACCATTCTTCTCCTCAAACAAACATCGAGGTTAGTTCTCCATTTTCATGGAGTTAGAAGAGAATACGGTGGGAGAAACACATAAAAGTAAAAATGGAAGAATGAGGTATGAAGAAGAAGAATAAAATAATGTATATTAAAAATATAAAAATTAAAGAAATAAGCTCCACCTTATCCCCCATGGAATGGATATATCCTAAACTGGGAGAAGGGACACATATTTATAGGGAGACGGGGTGACAAATTCACACACAAAACAATAAATCCTAAAGATTCCACGTAGAGAAGCCCTTAAATGACCGAATATGTAATAGGTGTCTTCCTAAATTTTGTTCCTTAATGTCTCCTCCGTTTGATCACCAAATTTGAACTTCATTGGACGCGCCTAGAAAGAGTTATGAATTTAATATTGGAGGTTTCCTTTTTGGGAGGCAGCTTCCAGGCAGCTTCCTTCATATGTATGTCATTCAATGTCCCTCATAATGAATTCCAAACGACTTGAAATTTATTGTATAAACGCTCCCATGAGTCCTTGTACATCTCCAAGTAGAATAATCTAATTTGGAGTTGTGTAGACCGAATTGAGATTCCATTATGGAAGTGAGGTCCGTTCTGTCCGCCCCGAAAACCCTTCACCTTCATGGAATTTTTACGGCTTCTAGAGGATCGAATTATCTCCTGGTACAGAAGCCAAAAATGAAGAAAATATAATAAGGATTCTAAAAAAATTTGAATTAGCAAATTTGGAATTTTATTTTTCCGGAAATGACCAAAATACCCCTGACGTAAAATTCTGTCAAAAATCCAGAATTAGTCGTTTTTCTCATTTATGCTCAAAATAACACTAAAACCTAAAAACAAGATAATTACCCATTAAATAACACTTTTTTGGGATTATAAACAATTTTTTACAGTATAAAATATATGAAAATGTGAGCTTCATCACTCCCCCACACTTAAACATTGCACTCCTGGGCAATCATCTTACATCCAAATCAAAATCCACACATAAATCAAAAATGAGAAAATATCAATGATTTTATCCAAAATAGAATTCCATCATGTCTCATTTATGAATAATAATTCACTCATTTTCAATTCAATCATTAAAATTTGTTCAACCTTATAAATCAATCCATGGACCAATCACAACCTACCACACATTGAATTTTATGTCACTCCTCACTCAAGAGAAATTGAATCTAGAGTTATACTCATACTTGAAAATCGCATGTATCACCATAGGTTTGTGAAAATTGTCATTTCTCCACAGCGTGAAACATGAAAATGAATTTAATCATGAGGTATTTAATTAAAGGTTCAAATGATTCTGTGGCTTAGGGTCGGTGGTAAAATGATTGAAAAATGTTCCAAGCTAGAAAGAGGAGGTTGAACTTTTAAGTACAATGCATGATTAAATCAAGTGAAAACACAGAAAATTCTTCACTCAATACTGCTTGTAAATGTGAAAAACAACCCCACACATCTTTATTACATGTTACATGAGCCAATAAGTGATTATAATGAATGATATAATCTACGTTCTCCCCTTTTTTTTTTCAAAGCTCTAGAAAGGCACAACTTTATTTTCTTTATTTTCTTTATTTTCTTTTTTTTCATAGAGGATGAGCTGAAAAATTGAATACAATGAATGAATGACAATTCATGCCCTTGATTTTTGGGAGGGACATGAGTCATAAAAGAATGTACAATGAGGAATTCAAGCTCATCTCTATTTTTTTCTTTTTTTAGGAGAAATGGATGAACCAAATAAAGCACAATGAAATGATGACACATGCCCAATTCTCTTGTTATCCACTGCCCAAAGTATTGACACACACCTAACACCACCCATAAATGATACACATACCAATGAACGCACACGGAAGGCCCTTCCCCCACACTCAAACTTGAAATATCCATGCAAAAATACTAAAAGTGCAGGTAGGTAAGGAAAAATTGGCTTGTAATGTGGCTTAAAACCTATAAGGAAATTCATGGCATCTAAGGGATTATGAAGGATAAATGTAAAGGTGGGTCTCAGGATAAAATGTGGCTATCCAAAGAGATGCCTCAATCATTTTAAATACATTCCATGAAATCCAAAGCTTCGAAAGAGAATATTCACAAATTCTGGTTATCACACAAAATTCAAGTTTCCCTCAAGAAAGTGTGGGTATTAGGAAGAATATGTAAAAGTGGTTTAGAATACCTCACAGGATTGGAAAAAATATTTTGAGTCAGTGTTTCATGGTCATGGATTTCAAAAATCAGTCAAACTCATAAAAATGATTGACAATCCAATTCAAGAAAAATGTTTTCACATCAACAATCATTTAAAATCCATTATTTCAAAAATCATTTCTTCAACTCTTTATAATAAATTGATGTGTGAAAAGTGATAATAATATTCATTAAAGCTCAAAAATCCTAAAAAAATGAAAAGAACACAAGAAGAACGAAGCTAGTTGACACTCCCCCACACTTAAATTTAACTACCCCTTATTTCAACTCAATAAAATATAAATATAATGGTAGAAAATCAAAGGTAAGGAAAGATACAACCTGACATTATTTTAGAGGTGGATGCCTTGAGTTAAGTTCCTAGAAGCAACCACTTTAAAACTATAAGAAAGTAATTAAAATAAATAAGAAAAATAAATAAAAAGAATGAGAAAAGGAAAAGAAAATAGATAATGCTTGGTTTAGACCCCCAAGCGGGTGCTAGGTTTTTACTGCCCCTAGTCAGGCAGTTTCAGTAGATTATCCCCAATCAGAAGGTGGGTGTGGTTTCTTTGAGATGAACCACCACATGTGAGTTTTCCCGATGTCCATGATTAAACACTGAAAGTAGATAACCCCAAATAAGATAAGAATGTTCCCAACCACCGAGAAAGAATAAAGAAGAAATTTGAGGTTTGAAGTGGGAGGGAATAAAAGATAAGGATTCTCCCTATTAACTTCAGTGGTGTCCTCCTCCATATGGTATGAAAATTTTTGTTGAGGAGGTAGTCGCACCACCACCAGATTCTTCAGATCTTCTTCCTCGATTACCACCACTTTGGTGGTATCATCATCAAAATCCAAGGCCTGATCCATTTGTGTTGTATCTGAAATTTCAGGAAAGGAGAAGTCAGAAAACAATTAAGTTTGAATAAAATTAAAACATGACGAATCAATAAAGAAATCTTCCCTTTCAAGTAATTCAACTTGGTAATTGATCTCTTCAGGCATGACCATTGGAAACTCCATCTCAGCAGGTGCATCTTCTTCTTCATCTTCCAAAGCAATAGTGAGGTCAAAAGGTACTGATTGTTCAATATCAAGAATGGGAAGATCATTTTTCAAGTTATCTTCGACAATGTTATTCCAAGATTCTTTGAAAAAATGTTGACCTCTCATCAATGCATCAGTTGGAATGTGTACTTATGGGACCTCCTTGAGCAATGGTTGAGTGCGGGATGATGTGATAAGTTCTTTTAGAAGTTATTTCTCACCCGCCTCAGGTTCTTTAACATAAAATGTGATCGGAGAAATCTCTTCTACCACTCGTTCTGGTTCAGGTTCAGGCTCAGGTTTGGATTGCTCTTGGGATGTGCATACATATTCAGCAATCCATTCAATTTGGCTCTCCTGTTTTTGTACTTTATCACTAATCCTATGAAATTGAGCATCAATTTCAATGCAAACATTTTCTGGCACCTGAGATTGGTCAGCCCATGCAGAATAATCACCATTGAAATACATCATGAACAAAAAGTTTTTTTTTAGTTTTTGAAATTTATGATTTTTTTTTTGTTTTTTTATGAATAATGGTGTGTGCAAGTGTTGCGCCTCCCCAGCAACGGCGCCAATTTGACGAAGAGGGGATTTGTCGCAGATCCTCGATCAAAATATTATTTACCTAAGAATGCAATATAGTGCACTCCCAGGGTCGGTCTCAAGGAGGCAACTTACACAACACCAAAATTCTATTGTCACTATTTATTTTCTAACTAATATATAATATAAAGATGAGTTTGAAATATGCATAAATATGAATATATATATATATATATGTAATGCAAACAATTTGATGTTAAAAATAAGAAAGAAGAAATTTGTTCTTGGAGGATCATAATGGTTGATATCATTGTTTATTAAAATATTCTCAATATCAATTCAATGTAGTGATCAAAATCTATCACACTACACACTCTTATTTGAAATGTTATTTCCCCAACACCAAGATCTCTGCATGAGGGGAAATACTCTTCCTAAATTCGGCTAGGAGATCTCTTTGCCGACCATCGTTATACAAGCCATACTCCATCGTATGCATGACTTATATAGTGAAGGGAAGGATAAATGATGAATGAGAAGAAGAACTTGGTGATAGAGAAAATGGGGAAATCGGACATCATAATCAATTTAACCACCACCAAAATTCCCAGAATTAAATAAAGATATTTAAATTGAAGCACAATGAAACTCAAACAACCACCATTCTCCTCCTCAAACAAACATCGAGGTTAGTTCTCCATTTTCATGGAGTTAGAAGAGAATACGGTGGGAGAAACACATAAAAGTAAAAATGGAAGAATGAGGTATGAAGAAGAAGAATAAAATAATGTATATTAAAAATATAAAAATTAAAGAAATAAGCTCCACCTTATCCCCCCTGGAATGGATATATCATAAACTGGGAGAAGGGACACATATTTATAGGGAGACGGGGTGACAAATTCACACACAAAACAATAAATCCTAACGATTACGCGTAGAGAAGCCCATAAATGACCGAATATGTAATAGGTGTCTTCATAAATTTTGTTCCTTAATGTCTCCTCCGTTTAATCCCCAAATATGAGCTTCATTGGACGCGCCTAGAAAGAGTTATGAATTTAATATTGGAGGTTTCCTTTTTGGGATGCAGCTTCCAGGCAGCTTCCTTCATATGTATGTCATTCAATGTCCCTAATAATGAATTCCAAACGACTTGAAATTTATTGTATAAACGATCCCATGAGTCCCCGTACATCTCCAAGTGGAATAATCTAATTTGGAGTTGTGTAGACCGAATTGAGATTCCGTTATGGAAGTGAGGTCCGTTCTGTCCGCCCCGAAAACTCTTCACCTTCATGGAATTTTTACGGCTTCTAGAGGATCGAATCATCTCCTGGTACAGAAGCCAAAAATTAAGGAAATATAATAAGGATTCTAAAAAAAATTTAATCAGAAAATTTGGAATTTTATTTTTCCGGAAATGACCAAAATACCCCTGACGTAAAATTCTGTCAAAAATCCAGAATTAGTCGTTTTTCTCGTTTATGCTCAAAATAACACTAAAACCTAAAAACAAGATAATTACCAATTAAATAACACTTTTGTGGGATTATAAACAATGTTTTACAGTATTAAATATATGAAAATGTGAGCTTCATCAATGAGTATAAATGAATTGAATCCTTAATAATCATTAATAGATATATATTCATTTCAAATTTATAAATGGGGTGTTATAGACACCATGCAAAAATAAAAATGTTTTAATACCTAATATTTCTCAATTGATTGGAAATTGAGATGAAATCTATTTCAAAGATAGAGACATTAATTTCATAATAAATAAATGGAGTAATTTTTTTTAAATGAATGTTAGTAAACATTAAAAGATTGAATATTACAGAAAATAATAAAATTTAAATTCAAAAATAATCATATGAAAATGTAAACACTAAAGTAGTGGTATTGCTTACTAAATATAAATTGAGCTATGCAAACCCATACTCCAGGATTGGTTTGTATTGTATGTGATGTTTTCCGCTAGTATAATTAATATAGATTTATTATAATTACAAAACAGAACTATATTCAAATATATAATATCATATATGATTCATTTATAAAATCATATCACCCATTCGTTAAAAAACTTTTATTATTTTTATTGTTTTGGTTGCTAACTACATCATATTTCATGTATGTTTTCATTCAAGAAGTTATGGTTCTTGTATCTTGGTCATGATTATATCATAAATATAATATTATTCCTGTTATAAAAAATATTAATATTTTTTATATAGATAGATAAAAAATATTAGAAAGATGAACTTAGAAAATGAATAAATCGCTTTGGGGAAAAGATAATGTCGATACGCATTAGCGATGTTATCATTTTTTTACTATTCAAGGGTCAAAGATTAGATGAATTATTATAATTATTGAATTATAATTATTTCATTATTATCATATATATTAACTCTTTACATCATTATTACAATCCATGTGAGGTTGTTGTAGAAAAAATTAGATAACTTCTTAAGATTGAATCCCTTTGTACAAAAAATCAGTGGTTCTATTTCACTAATGCTGGAGAAGGGAATTGAAAAAAATTGTTATATAAAATTAATAACATATATATTTTTTAATATATAATGTTTTTATTACATTTTTGTGATAGGAAATTATTTACGGTGGTAAAATAATAATAATACATAATTTTATCTTTGAAGATGATTGCCTCTTCTTTGGAAGATCACTTTTATATCTCCTATTTTGGAATATAGTGTTGTATTTCTTTGAAGACTAGAATATAGAATTTGTAAAAGGATATATAGAATATGTTTTTTTAAGTATTTGGTTTAGATATATTTATATAGTTTTTTTATAGAAGATATTATTGTCGGTTCCTTTTATAGTGAATGAAAGGACACGTATGGAATTAATAAATGGAAATAAGTACAAAAAATTTAATTTTCATGTAAAAGTGGAACTATGAGACTAAAAGTATTAAAATATGATTTTATATTGTTGAAGTCCTTTAAGAAAATAAAATTTTGGCAATTTTATGTTGTATTTTAAACCTTATATTTTAGTTTAACCCCTTCGTTAATTAATCTTATCCAGAACTATAGAAATGAAATTTTTAAATCATTAATAATTTTAATTTTACTTATTAGATAATAAATTTCACATTAAGGGGAATGTGTTGAAATTTATAACAAATTAACATTATTATTTTTTTATTTTAAATTATTTTACTAATTTATGAGAATATCATTTATCATAAACTGTATTAAAGTCAATTTTTGAATTATTCAATGAAATTTACATTAAAGATATTAATAAATCGATTAAATTAAAATATAATCCTTTCAAAAATAAATAATTATTAATATCTAGAAAATTATTTTGGAACCATATATAATTAATAAAAAAATTAATGATTTTAATATTATTCACATTGATTTCCACAACTTGGACAAGCATTATGACAACGTTGTATACGTGTTTAAGCTAATTATAAAATCAATAAAAATTAAAATAAATTACCACTGCCAAAATTGTTTCATTATGAAAAAAATTAAATTTATTAATAATTTATATTTCATTTTTATCCCTTTATGACCGTGTTATTGAAAATTAAAGACCAAAGGGTGGAATTTTGTATTTTTATTACAAAATTAAATTTAAATGTAATAGCTAAAGGAAAATGGAATATAAATTAGATTTATTTTAAAATAAGAAAGATATTTAGAAATTAGTAAAATAAAGTGAATTAATTTCATGTGTTGGACAGATTTTTAATGCCTTTTAAAATTATTTTTAACTAAAATTACCAGCTTTAACCTTTATTTTATTGATAAATTTTACCACATTTACTATTAATAACACTTAAATATTAAATTGGAATATTGGACAAATACAAACATCATAATTCCATATATGAAATTTATTCTATCAAAATCAAATCTGATAAGTTTCATTAAATTGATTTAAAAATAATCCTTCACTATGCTATGAAAAATTAGTTTTTAGACAAATTTGTTTTATACCTGAAAATTAACATATATACATTTAATAAAAATTATAATCATAATTATAATAATTTATTATGATAAGAAAATTGATCTTATTAAATTTAACACTATATAAAAAATTGAATATGATGTTTAAATATATAAATATTAAAAAATGAAAATTAGTTTTACCAAAATTATAATTTTTCAATATTCACTGAAAAATAAATCTTTTTAGAAAAAATATCTTAAATTAAACATAAGATAAAGTTTACATATTCATTTATAAAATTATATAATTGAAATATTATAACATTTTTATAGTTTATCATTGTTGGTTTAAACATGTTTTTCCATGTAATGAAATCGATCAAAGATATTAGATTTATTTAATGATAAATATGTCATAAAATATCATGCAATTTCATATTTGGGCTTCAAAAATAGTCTTCATTAGGTAGGGATAGAATTATATAACTTGTAACATACACAAAAACAACTATCAAGTTCATTATGTGTTAATTGTATCTCTCTTGAGGATGTTGATACCTAATACATCAAATTTACTAAGCTCATAGATCATACCACTTATGAAATTTCCCCCTGATGTGGAAATACTGGTGGAGAATCTAGATTGAAGAGAAAATGTGATGCAGAAAAATTGAACTCACCTAGTTAGTTTTTTTAGAAACATAAAATTTAGAAATCTATGTGGGATCTCGATGATATGATGATTCATAATTGACATATTTTATTTTAATATAGGTAATAGAATTCAGATGGTGATTGTTTAATAATGGGATATAAGGAAATTCCTTGCAATTTTATGATTTATTTTTCGTTAATAAATTTGATGTGCTTGATATCAAAATTTACATGAAACACTAGACCTTTTTGATCAATTTTTATACAATATTAAATAATTAAAATAATATCGTATTTAAATAAATATAATTATTGAAAATTATTTATAATTCACTTAAGAAATAATTCTTATCCAAAAGAACAGTTTTGAAATATCTATTTTGTGATCATAATTTTATCACATATATTTTCTTTAGAAGATATTTTATTTTATCTAATGTTTATTTCTGAATATTTAACTAATAAAAAATATTTTCTACACATGTATAAATTCAATTTATTGGGTAATAATTTTTTTATAAATGAAATTAAAACAATTCAAAGGTAAAAAAGAGATGATTATCTGAAAAACATATTTTATCAATGCAATGTGTTTTCATAAAAAATAAAATTAATAACTATTTTTTAATGGTTATAATTAAATATATATATTATATATTATTTAAATAATTATTACATTCATCTAATAGTTTTTATTAATCATAAATAGAATGTAAACTCTGTTCTATGCTTAGAAATTTATTTTTAAAAACACTATTTTATTGTGATTTGTGCATTAATTTTAGAAATTAATTTTTTACACTTATAGAAAGTAAATTTTATAAATTTTATTTTTTATTTTTAATTATAATTTACTTTTTTAAATGATTTCATTTTTATTTTTTCTCAAAATGTAGAGTTAAAACCACAAAAAATTGTTACCTTAGTCAGGATTAAAAATGTCTCATGGGCTAAGTGAAAATGAAACGGTAAAATAGCCACCAAAATATTTATAAATAATGTTGGTTGAAGATATTTTGACCATATATTATTTTTTATACAAATTAAATTAATTTTTTCCACTTTTACATTATATTGAACATAGGTTACTGAAGTCATTGAGGTACTTCCTTAGGTGTCCCTCCACTCACTTATTAAAGGGAACATCATATCCTTCTTTATTAAAAAAATTAATATATCTACATCAAAATATTACAATGAAAACCCAATACTATATTCCTTACCTTTATTATTGATTAACTGGTCTTACCCTTAGAACATTTTAAGATGGCCTATGGAGTAAACTGAAATTGGTATCTCAAAGGAGAGGTGATCATCATACCAGACTCCTTATATTTTTATATCTTATTCTAATTCCCAAAAATATATTGTATAATTACTAATATAAATAATATATTATCCTAATATGAATAAATGATATAATTATTAATGTGTAATAAATTCTGTATCATTTCTGACAAATGGAAATAGAAGTATCGCTCGTGTGTAGGTATGGACTACCTCATCCATGTAGTAATATGATTCATTTTCCACCACCCTAATTATCGGTTACATTATTATAGTTTGTTTAAATCCTATATATTATATTTATATGATATTTCTTTTTATTTAATTATAATATTTTATATAAATTAATACCTTTCCAACCATTTGAAAAATTATAATGTCACATTTGAATATATTTGGACTACCACCTCTACGAAGTGATGTGATTATTTTTTCATCCCAACATGATGTGAACGATTATAAAAGTTTATATAATGATTAAATATTATTATAATGAAATTATTAGGATTCTTTAGATAATGGAAGAATGATCATGGTTAAAGAACCATCACTTCTCAAACGAAACATACATGAAATACCAGTTTAATGTCAAAAAGGGGATGATAATAAAATATTGTTAACGAACAGGTGAAAAGATGTTATAGTTAAAACATATATAGAATTAAAATTATGAAAATTTTTCTATTACGAAATTATAATAAATTTATATATATTACATATGATGTAAAAATCACATATAAAGTATGTCGAGCTAGAGGTAAGGGTTTTCTCATATCACTTTTATTTCTATGAGACATATATCATGTTCAAAACATGATTATTTGTATAGTTTATATATATATCATTGAATATCATATTTCATTAATACATTTATATTCATTGGATATAAACATTCACTAGATTCTATTTATTTTATTTTGGTTATGATTGAATTGTTAATAAAATATTAAGGGTTGTATTCTACAATCACACTTTGTATTGTGATAGGATATGCATAAATTCCCAATGAAGAAATTAATTGATATATAACTTAGAACCCTCACTTTTTATCTTGTAATCTATGGGTTTTTTGGGATTATGTTTTTTCACACCTTATTATTAATGTAATTTTTAATCATATTTGAATTTATATAAAATATAAAAAAAATTATTTTTATTGATAGTTTTCAATATGTGGTAATTTTTCCTGAACGAATAAAGAAAATAATTATTTTAACATATATATCTATAATGGTTGTTCACAACATTAGGCATATTCTTTACATTGAATTATAATTCAAAATTTTTGATGCCTCACTACAAGGATAATTATATTTAGAAAAAAATTATAATTTATTATTATAATAAATATATTTCAAAATGGCAAGGATATTTTCTTTATAAAATGTTATAGGGACATTTAAAAAGTATTTTCATCAATAACAACACCCTTTGTTATTTATTAATTTTAATATGTTATGATCGAAAGTTAACATCTTTATTATTTCTCTCCATGGTTCTTGAATATGATAACTGAATTAGGATGAAACCTATTATTTCGTCATATGTAAATCTATTATGAAATGATAAATGTTTCCATGATATTATCGCATATATATGAATGGGTTGTGATTATTTAGTAGGAGGGTCCGTTGAACCCCTCCAGTGAATTATGTAATTTTTAATGACTAAAATATTATTGAGTACACAAGATGTATTACCATTCTCGATAAAGGGTACAAGGGAGGTTGTACGCAGCCAAAATATTGTACATGATATGTCATCTTTGTCCCAAATAGGTTACAGAGGTGTTTATCCCAAGCCTAATATGGGATAAATGTCTTGCAAGATGACCTTGAAAATTTATTTTTTAGATTATGATTTTTTGAACATGTTTTTTCAATCTCTTTGTCATATTATTATTCTTATGATATGGTCTCAATGCCCATGGTCTTTTGTTCTTCTATTAATCTTGTCTAATATGAATGAATATCCTTATGTCATTATTTTGATCTGTGAATTATTGGGAATATTTTGAATTGTTAATCTTATATTCTCTTAGAAATATGGTCATGTAATGATTATATATCATCAGTAACTAATACCATCCATGACTACCAACTACTGAAGATATAATCCCACCATTTCATATGTTTAAATTCCCCTATTATCAAAAATGGATTTATATTGTTTATAACTAATAAGTGTACTATGTGACATATATATTGTGGGATGTGTTGAAGATCATTCATTAAATAAGATATCATCTATGTAATATCTATTAACTATAATCCTTTATGGTTATTGGGTATGTATTTTTATGTGATATATTTAATATTCCTCCAGAATTTCATATAATTTTAATAGGAAATATTTGTGACACATTGCTAAGTGACCTCCTTTGATACCAATTATGATGACCATTTGGGATTGATGTCACCAAATAGATGGGAGGTGAATCAGTGGTCAATTATTTTTAATTTATATTATTTTTAAAAAATGTTTTAGTAAGTTTATAAATAAAAAATTATACAGAATCATAACAGACTGTAACATCAACAAGAACACAGTAATTTACTAGGTTCACTAGTCAATAATAGAAGAATGTCCATAACATGATATTAGAATAATATAGGATCACATGGTATGCTGAAAAAATCATTATAGTTCGAATAATGAATGGTTTATCAGTCACTTTAATTGAATTATATTTATTTTATAGTAATTTTATTTCTCACCCTAATGATATGAGAAAAACTATATTTCAATAATGAATAAATCATCAATGACATGCTTCAAAATGTAATCATTGTTATTCTTTTATTCTTAATACAACATCTTCTACAATTTTGGTTTTCTTATTCTTTGATATCATGCATAGTAGTGAGAAAAAACCACATCCTTTATTGGAATCCTTTATTCTTACACTAATGTATCTCTCTTAAAACCTCCAACACACAAACACACATTTTCATGAACTATAAAAAAATTTAAATATGTAGCATATATCATTGGTTACCTATTCTATTCCATGTTAATTAAAATATTTAGAAAAAAATAATTACATTCAAATTTCAATATTCAAAATTATCAGATATGGTATTCAGAGTCACATCTATAATAATGTTCTTATATAACTGAATAATATGCCATGTAAACATGTATATATATCATAGCCACTTTTTGACAACCCTGTGAGTTATTATACATTAGTTCATGATTTATCACATTAGATTACATATAATGAAACCTGTAAGACTGATAAGTCCACCACATTATGGAATTTGGTATATTAAATAATAACATAATATATTTGGAACATAATGATTATTGAAAACGTCTATAACATTCACATAATATACCATTGTACATAAACATTAATGTTCTAACTAGGGTACACACATAATAAATGGGTGAGATATAAATCTCAGTAGGAGAATAAACATGAATACAATGAAGAAGTTATTACATTCTATATAATAGTACATTCAATGGAACATAAAATGGGTGAGAAGCATGAACATGAACAATGATGCATGATAAATCATGATAAAAAAATAAAATATGGAAATGTGGTACCAACATGAAACATGGAAACATAAAAAAATGTAAAGTCCTACCCATAAGAAATAATTATTGAATATTTACCATTATAAATTAGTTTAACTCCATAATCAACTTTATGACATCCCATGATACTAAATCATTTCCCAATGCACTGTATAGCTATATAATTCAATGTATTGGGGAGAGGAAATATATAATTTATAGCACATATATTATTCTTCAGATTCTTCTTAATTATATATATGACAGTGTAGCCTCGATAAGAAGATTGAAACCTTTGATTATGTCAACTAGAACATCATATCCAATGGATAATATAGAGTTTTGAATTTCTTCATTCTATAAATGATTTTTCTTTGTAATGAAGATAGGAATCCCCTTACTATTATGTCATTTTTGAACATCCAGTACACTCTTCTTCTTCATCATATTTAACACCCCAATATTTTCTTATTTATTTCCCTTCATTAAATTTTTCTGATATATTTCATCAAATTAATCCATAAAATTATGTGAATAATGTTTATACATGTTGAAATAAAAAAATTAAATGGAATTTAAATAATTTATGATTAATAAAAAAATGTAAAAATTCATGAAGGAAAAATTATTGATACTAAAAACAATATTTAAATACATGGTTTATGAGTATTGCTTTATCATGTATTTTTTTTATTTAATGTATATTTTATCTTATTGAAAAAATAATTCAGATTACTAAACATTTAAAATTTATTGTTTACACATATAGAATATGTATTAATTGGTAAATAATTGGTTTTGAATGAAAATTAAACAATTTAATTGTTAAAAGTGATATTTTCTATAATAAATTATTTATAAATGGAACTTTTTTCTCTGAATAAATTAAATTAATGAATATTAATAAGTGTTTTCAATGAATAGTATAGACAATATATTTTGTAAAATAACTTAATATACATATTTTTGTGTTTTATAATGAAATTAATGAATGTAATATTTGTGTTATGCTTAAAAATTTATGTTTCTAAAAAACTTTTTTTTGTATGTTACCTTTTAAAAAAAATTCTTCCATTTAACAAATATTTTTTATAAAATTTATTTCATATTTAGAATCATAAAATCTAATTTCGGTTATGAGGCCACCTGTTGGTCAAAAATAGTTGATGATGAATTAGCCAAGGGAGGGTTGAATTTTAATTTTTTATGAAATTAATTTAATGATTAAATATATTTGGTTATATTAGAGTTAATATGGAAATATTTAAAAAAATGAAAATTAAACATTGATATTTTTATTGGTGTCTCTATCTAAATTATCTTACTCCACTAGTTTTATCACTCAACAACTAAGAGGGATGAAACACACTATATCCAATATAATGTAATATTATAGTTACATTTTCCATCCTTGAGTCTCAACCAAATTATAATGAAATTTCCTCTAATTGGCTTAAATCACAATAAGTATTCTATTTTTACCTAGAGGCATAACACAAATAGTATGGATTTTCCCATTAAAGGCACAACCAATTTCCTAACATTTTAATGGGGATCAAATCCCAAAATCATTCCTTTTAAAGGGTATTATAATACATTATAATTATGTACATATTAATAAATAGAAATAACTAAATTCATAACATTGGATGAAATCGACACAATCTCATATCCTAATCAACATGGAGCTATTAAATAGAAATTTATCATTTAACTTTTTATCAAATGAGTGTTATAGTTGATCAAAAAAATTATATCTAACTTTTAATGTTCAATAATATCCTTAACCTAGTTGTTTGATCTAGATATGGGGTACTCCTTATGTATTTTTCTTCTTATCGTGACATTTTAATTGAATGAAACCCACTAAAATGTATCGTTATTAATTATGAATATGATTGTTTCCATAGAATATTTAGGAAAAAATAACCATTTTTTTCACCATGATATTTTTTTAACATTAATATCATACAATAATATTATAAATCATTATAATAATTATAAAGATAACAAAATATATTTGTAATTATCATTAATGTCCCCTCAAAAATACCCATAATGAATAAATGATAAAGTATTAAATTTCATCCACATTTAAAATGGAATTAATTTTCACAAGAAAATATTATAATGATTTAACACATGTGATATGTTTTTAATCCAACACTATATTCATTTAAATAAATTTTCATAGCATAAAATTAACAATAATTATATCAGTAAATATTATTTAAATAAAAATATATGAAACATACATTCTTTATTCAAAATATAAATATATGAAAAATACAGAATGTTTTGAGATAAAATATAAAATAGAATTAACTATACATTTATTGTTCATAAGGTAGGTTAAATAATTATCCTTGTTTTAAATTATATTTAGTTTATATTTATACTTACTTTCACATTAGTTTTTCATGTGATCACATTATTTTGATTCATCCAGTCACTTCATTTTTTCCACACTATCAATTCTTTTTTGTACATGCGTCAAATTCATCTTATAATAGGAAACACAATTTTTATCCATTTTATCAACTCATTTTCATTAATTCAGTAACTTTATTTCTACTCATTATACCACCTCATTTTTTATGTTCTTACTTATAGACATTTTTAAATTTTCACCCATAGTCACCTTACTCAATGTCACTTCAAAACATTGTCAAATTTCCATTCATGGCCAGTTAAATAAATTAATATTCCATAGTTTTCAAATATTAACTCACATTCACTTAAATCATGGTCATTTGGAGATTTTTTCATTTTTCCAGTCATAGTTTCATCATTCATGATAACTTCTAAATTTTTTCATATTTTCTATCATGATCACTTCACTCTAGGTCAGTTACAAAAATTGTTATATTTTCACTCATTATCACTTAATTCAAGTTATCATATAGAATATGTAAAATTTTCGATAATGTTCACATCACTCAAATTCACTTCAAAAAATTGTCAAATTGTCTATCATAGTCACCTCACTCAATGTAACTTCTTGACATTGTCAAATTTTCATTCACTATCACATAAAATGGTCACATGATTATTTAAATAGATTATGTAAAAATTAAATGGAGATAAATATTATTATAAATGGGAAATTATAAAAAATTAAAATATAAAAATTAATAATTAATAGGATCCAGAATCCAATTCAACACCATATTCATTTTTTGTCATAGTGAATACTAAATACTAGAAAATAGAATTCACCAAGATTAGATTTAAATGGTTTTTAACGATGTATTATCTAAGTGATGTGGATAAATTTTATTATTAAAAATGTTAAGATATTATTGTTTTGAGATATCTCTCCCTTCTCTTATCTTACCTTCCATTTCATGTCCATTATTTCAACAATATAATGAAATTGACCTTATATTATTGAACTCTTTTATATAATTCTATGTGTGTAACTCCCCTCACTTATAAAAGTATTTTTATTCTATTCCATTATTCAAAAAATTTGAACCATGTATCTTGACCATTAGACACCCAAAAACATTTCTAGATTACATTACATTGTTATTGGTATTCGAGTCATATAATAAGACCATCCTATAAAGTCTAGAGGTTTAAGAACAAGTAGTTATATAAAAAAGTATGTAATATCCTTAACAAACTCTTATAACGATTATTTATTCTCATAAAATCATTAATTATTTGTTATCCATATTAAAATAATGATTGTAAAATCATCAATATTCTAAAATTTTACTATGATTATGGTAAATCAATCTTATACATCCTTTCCTGCAAAATGCAAGTGACTGTATCGCTTGTTTGTACATGTCGAATACTGAGTCCATGTAAAGATATGATTAATTTTACATCCCTATAATTCATAGTTGTATATTCTGATCGATTCAATATTTATTGATTTCATTTATGAAATAATTTAGGTAATTTAAGTTAATATATTTTCTACCTTCTAACATCCTCATCTGTTCTAAAATGATAATGTCACTTATGCTTATGTGTAGACTATAACCACCATAAAGTAATGTGATTCACATTTCATAACCATAATAATTTTATTATTATTAAATTAAATATAATAAAAATAAGTTACTAATTAAATTATTAAAATTCTTTAGATGATAGAACCTTATTAATATTTCTAGGATCGTAATTGTAAAATTGAACCACACATGAAAAATTAGGCTTATTAACACCAAAAATGATGTTGAAAATAAAAAATTTTGGATGAGTATGTGGTAATAATATATTATAAAAACTTTTTATACTACACCTTTGATATGTTATTTCATAAATCCATTAATATTAATTTTATTTTATGTTTCATTTGATGTTATTTACTTTATGTGTTTATGATTCGTGAGTTACGAAATCAATATGAAATGACTATGATCTATGATGTTTTGGCGATGATTTTGAAATGGTAAGATCCTATTTTTATACACTTATGTCCATTATATTATCAAAAATATCCATATAATGATATATACCATGGATATCATTATTGAAAATATCATACCGCACATTATTATTTTTCCTTTCCCTAGGTTATGGAGTTTTTTTAAGTATGGTATGCCAATGAAATGTACAATTTGATTAGAAAATTGTTAGACATTATTACGGGAATTAACGAAATAATAATTTAATAATATCCCAATATAATAAAAAATTATGATTTTCGGAACTGTATTATTATGTTATATATTGAATATTCATCTAAAATGATGTAATATTTTTGAATGTAATGGTTGTGGAAAATGAGCCGGTACCAAAGTGGTACAGGCTCCTGCTTGGCATCCAAAAGACCCAAGATCAAATCCAGGAAGGGAAGAATTTTCTAGGTTACTATAGCATTACTGTAGTAGGTCACTATAGGAGTATTGTAGTACCGGGGTAACTATAGCAGCGACGGTATTGTAGCAGCGGAAGAACTGTAGCAGGTACTATAGCGGTGGTTGTATAATAGCATGTACTGAAGCTGTGTGGGAACTGTAACATTACTGTTCACCAAGGGGTCCTATAGGCCTAAAAATGCGATTTCAAGCCTTCTATTCAGGACACATGGCCTTCGACCTTTGGTCCATCTAATGGGTCTCCCACTACCAACACTAAATAGGTATTTTCTTTAATAATAAATTGAGGCATCGACCCTGACCTTTAAAAAAATGAATTTAATGGGTGTGTCTCCTTAGTGGGGATCTGAGAATGGTTTTGTCAAATTTTTATTAGTATTAGAGACCATTAGTGAGAAAAATAATTATTATAATATGTGTAGAATAACATTAATGTTTATCATAAATAAAATATTGTGGATTTCATGGAAAAAAACTTATCTATGAGAATGCATTAATGTGGATATGGATTTAGTACAAATGAACCTAGGGTATCCACTATGAAATGGTTGGATTGTGGATTAACATGATCATCACAAGTACATGTTGAGTGGGCCTAATATTGCACACATGTATAGACACTCTAAGGGGATATTATTGGTCTGATTAACATTTTCATTATGATCCATTATGGTTGATTTGAACTGATAATAAGATTGGATGTCCTTATTTAAACAAATGGTGTCAAATATTTTTACATAAGGATTCAGGATTTACACATCCTATGAATGTTTTTTTCATCATTATATGATTTTTCTATAGGATTATGGTTTCTACAACTATTATTTTCTTAATCTATGAATATTAGCCCTACGAATCATATGAAAAATGATTGTGGAGGCCAATGCAATGACCATCACCATGAGAATCCAAATATAGTAGGATACATAGTATGAAATAATATGATTATAAATAACTATATATTAGGATATATGATAAATTTACACAACTTGGATGTGTTACTAACAAACCTAATAAGTGTAAAATAAAATTTCATCATAGTTAATATGATGGATAATATGATGGAAAAAAGATCAATAATTCTACATGACAGAAATGTGGGAAGATTCACCAAGGTAAAAGTCTCAAATTAATGAAACGATTTATTATATAGGAAATATATTTTCATATACAAATTAATTGATGATAAAAATTCAATAGTTGGATAGTTGGAAATAAAGTTAATTATAAGGAACCATTTATAGTTCAATGTATCCGATGTGGGGAACATGGGAATTATCCTAGTTAGTTTCCTAATAAAATCTATAATTCGATGAAAATGTAAGGGACTATGTTATAACCATCATTGAATTGTATCCTGATAGTTAATACCCAATTATCATTTACTCCATTATTGGGTATTTAATTATGATTTTTTAGTAACATTCTGTATCAAAATATTATTTTACATACTTTAGTAATTTTTTTGGTGATTTTTTTTAATTTATTATCTCTCTCAAAATACATTCCAAATAAATTTCTTGAATAATTAAATACTATATGATATTATGAATAAATGTATTATTATATACCTATTGTTTTATGAATATGATATTCTAATTAAAATTACTTCCCTATATGGGTATTTATTCATTTTCATAAATAGTATTTCTTTAAAATGGTTTATGAGGAATATAATATAAATTATACACCTATTGTGTAAGGTATTTTTGATGTATTTTTTTAAAGAGTTACCTAGCCTTCCTCTAAGTCCAGATGTTATGTTTTCCATGTAACTTATATAAAGTGCTATATCTATTTTAGATACACTATATAGAATGGCCTTAAATGAGTTATATGAATTGAAAAAGTAACTTTATTGACATATTAATAAGGGATTCATTTGAATTTTTGAATTAAAATGAGGTGAAAATGTTCTTCTAATTAATAAGGTTTTTTTAATCAATGTGACTCTATATTGATTAGAAAGAATTTATAAATATCAAAATCAATAATAAGTAACATTTACCTCATGTATATTATTTATTTGATTAACTACAAGGATATCAGTAATTATACATGGTTGACCTTCTTTATGGGTACTATCAATTAATGTTACATAGTGAATAAAACCCGAAGAAAAATTTTCCTATGAGGTAGATCAACTATGATATTTCGTGATACAATTTTGACATATTAATTTCTTGATTATCTTCATGGATTTAATGAATATTGTCTTTATATATTACCTCGGTCGATTTTATATAACCTTTTCAGTGAAATTGTCATAATATTTAATTATAAGGGAGGACATTAATATCTATTGAGAATAATGTTGAAGTACATGGGGAAGGATAAACAGTGTGAAATATTCATCAAGTATTAATTATGGTTACAAAAAATATCATTTTTTGGATACATGCTCAAAAGTGATTGTATATTAGTTTAAATTTATTTGACAGAGTTAATTAATAATTTTTCAGTAACAACCACAATAAATGAGATAAATTGTATTTCAAATTAGTTTCATGTTATCAATGTATTGTGAATAATCTTTCTTGAATATCTAATTCATTCACAATGTTTATAATTATGGGAATTAAGATCCTTTGAACTGAGCAATGAGAAGAAAACTTCAAGGATATAACTTGATGGTAGGATTGAACAATAAATAATACACTACCATATTATGGAAAAGGGTGTTTGATCTATCGTGATACAAATATGCATATAAATGGATTTTTTTAGTATTATATGGTTATGACATTTTCACATCATCAATTTATGGTTCATGTGAAAAATATCATTACACATGCTTTATATTTATTTATGATAATTTTTTCATCAATGACATAGTTCTATTTTCTATATAGTGAATGGTTTCATTTATATACTGATCATAATATCTCGAAATATATATTCAAAAATAAGTAATAAAATATGTACTAAAGGAGGGGTTTGGAAATGTTAAATAATTATGACTTCTTCATACCTTTAGAAAAGGATAATACCAGATTTTTTATGATGAGGATTAAAAAATATCAAACATTTATTTAATTTCAATGTATATACCTTGAAATCCAGAAGAATGGGGATGAATCATATATTACGAAAATGAGGATTCATCCATTGATCAACATAAAAATTAAAGAGAAAAAAAATAAATATGTATGGATATAAAATAAGTTGATAAAATATTTTGAGTTTATTATTGTTTATAATGTAATGATAATGTTAATGATCCAGATATGTTACCCTATTGTTCTAGAATTTAAGAAAAATTAGTTAGAAGAAAATCATAGATCATCACTCTCTATTTATCCCATAATTATATAGATGTATAAATACATTAGATAGAATTTTTTATGTATCATGGGGCTCGATATATCATTAATAAATGTTGATATTTTAAATATAAGTGGAGTTTACAACAACTACCCACACAAGAATTAAAGCATGAAAACATCGCCATAGATTTCACCATCCTCGAAACAACTAATTTACATACTGATATTTTATTTATAGTCAATATCCTTATGAATTCATCATATGTTATTAAAATTAAATAAGTCTTCTCTCTTGATTATATTTTCCCAATATATATTTACTATGTCGTAATGTATCATAGATAAAATCATTCTATTATATGTAATCATTATTCTAGGATTACTATGATTCCTTGGATAATTCTTCATTAGACATTGAATATGCAATTGATATTTATCACAGAATATCATACATATATAGATGACTACTCTATGGGGAACATTATAAACCTTTAATAAATTTTGATACGTTTTTATATAGATTTTAATGGTTGTTGGTATCAACACCTTACTGTGGTGAAATTTTCCTACAATAAAATATTTCCCTCAATAATTTAAATAGATCCCTATGAATCCATATATTAAAGGAAGAGAAAAAAATCCAATTTACTCTAATGAATTTTAAAAAAATATGGATGTTAGGACCTATGGTGTCTATGAAAATGAAAGAGAATGATATATCCATTTATTGATATGTCAATCTATATTAGGGTTGAAATAATAATTATACTAAAAATAAATGTTTTGATCTATAAATTGATGTCGTTGAGAATATATTTGTGCGAGTTTCTCAATAGAAAAGGTTTATGAGATTTATAAATAATAAAATGTTGAGCCCTATGTATATTATATCAATTTATCTTCATAGGTACCTCTGTTTCCCCATAGACACAAGTTCTCCATTACTAGGGGCCCACACACCTTCCCAATAGATTAATCAGGTTAATTACTATCCCCTTTCATAAATATGTAACTATCCATCTTCTGAGAATCCATAAATATTAGATATCATTAAATACTCATCATGAATAAGCTACAATGTTTACTCCATCTCAAAGAATCATAATTTGTGTTTATATTACTAGGGTGGAAATGTGTTGAGATGCAATAATGTTTTATCAAATCCAACAAAATTATCTAGTACATATTCACCTCTTTCTTCATAAATGTATACTTCAAGATTTATTAATCAATATATATATCAGACATTTTCGAATATAGATAATTTCTACATATCATCAATGAAAAAATTGCTAATTTCAGCTTGAAGTGATATGTTGGGTAATTTTTCACATGAATATTCAATTAAAAGGAAAAACGTATCACAATATCCATATATATATGCTTATATAATATTCCCTTCAAAGATGTATAAAAATATATCAGAAATCCTTTTTCACTATATGGTTGTCTAAACAAATATTTCCCATCCAACCTTCTGTTTATTTATTTTAAATTATCCTCACATCCATCTATACATAAAAACCTGGATCCCATTTAGGTAAACTTGGAGATTAGATTAGATAGCCAACTAAAATATCTCAAAATGTTTTGATAGTGTGAACTCATCCTAAAAACCCTATAGTATACTATTACCATGGTTGGTCAAGGCCATTTCTCAATAAATCTCATCATTGACGGATCATTTTTTTTCAAAGTTGTGTTTATTAGATTTAAATAATAATCCTTATTCTATGCTTATGTGAGGACTAGTAAAAACATGTAGTAGTAGATAAAATAATACCCAAAACCCAATTAAGATTTCAAAGTTCAATATTCATATATAAACATCAAATATATTGAAATGTAAAATCATCATACCCTCTATCTATATCCCACCTATAGTTGCACACATTGAAGATTAACATTAACTAGGGAGTAGATATGTCCCCATTTTCAATTTTTTTAAATACCAAACCGTCCTTATAGAATACCCACAATGTGTCTTACACCATGAATAGAATAAACATAGATAGCTTCTTTGATCACTATAATGAAAAATTTATACCATCATCATGAATATCCATTGTCGATGAAAAACAACAACTCTGCTAGAAATTGAATGAACCAAAAACTATTAAGAGTCTATCACTAGAAATATTCTGATCCAAAATATGAAAATACATATTCATTTTATAGGAATAATGCTGGACAAAAAAACAGTAAAACAGAATAATATTTTCAATCACTAACAAGGGGATAAATCCACAGCACTCAAGACCTTCACAAATGAAAAAAATGTTGCAATTGAGACAAAAATCATAAAAAGGTCTTCAACACCACCATTCCCAACATCACATTCCCAAAACACCTAGAAGAAACCAACACACCTGAATGAGAAGGATCATGTGTGTTAGATAAGGATGGAAGAGTAGGAGTTAGAATGTAGGGGATAGAGCCTCTTCAATGATCTAGAAAAAACATGCCAAAATGGAAGAATCCAATGATGATGGAAGATACTGCCACTATAATCATCTATGGACATGGTCCCAAATTGATGAGTAACCATTGCATCTGGCTAGAAGGGGTCGCTTATCACGTTTAAAGTAGAAAGGGTAGTAGTGAGATGAAAATAGAGTTGTACAATGGATAAATGTGATTCCCTAGAAACCCTTAGAGATGAGAAGGCAACCTCTGGGATGGGAATATAATAATGAAATCTATCTACGATAGGGTTCCAATACGCTAAAAGGATTAAAGTTCCATCATAAATTTTAATAAAAATAATTGGAAAACCCTATGTTGAATCACTATATTGGATGAATCCCTTTTCTAAATTCACATGGAGTTACTTCTAAAATTAATACAACTCAATCACGACCATTATTTAGAGTGCCTTTTAAATATGTCTAACACAATGTATGAGTTATATTAAAAACTCAACTTAAGAATTTGAGGAAAGACTATGAAACTATTATGGAAACAAAAAAAACTTATAAAACTATAATATCAGCATTGTTGAGTTTCTTCAGAACCATCTAAGATAAATATCCCTCTTATATAAGTAGTAAATGTGATATGACATAAGTAATTTCCATTGGGATTTTAGGTTCATAAAAAGACCCCCAATATAATATCACAGGTTGATTTGGAATAACTAATAAAATTACACATACATGACAACTAATATGGTCTATATACTTAGAGATATAATGCATGGAAAAAGTACATTATGTTCATTTAAAATAATAAAAAAAATATTTTTATCTAGCACATTCCCATAAACCTATTACAAATAAGAGATATAGACTTGAGATATGATCATCATACCATCAATATATTTTATTTTGGACACAATAGATAATAATTTATATGGTAATGTGCTACCCTATAAATATTATTTAGATATAAATGAGATGGTAGAACCTAAAAAAATTAAAAATCTCACTACTATAGTGGATGATAATTGTAAATTTCCCAAAATGTCATGGAATATCCAATTTTTATTTATTAATTCCAATTTAGTGGTCTTATCTCCATGTATTACTTTGTGGTACGTTCTACTGATTCTTGGGAAACTAGCTTCAATAATGATCCAAATCTTTTCAGTTAAGAAATTGGATAACACTGGTTTCATTCATTACCTAAGAGACGTTATGTAAATGAAACATACTACTAGAATTGTAAAAAACTCTCTTTTGAGTAAATATTTTTTTATGATGTTCTTTTATATAATTATTACATAATGAAAATTTCATTACACCCTACTTATTAATTGATATTATTCTTTTTTGTGGGTTCTCAACTGACCTATTCTGCTCTTTATTTCCTTTAATGACATAGGATCATGAAAATTATATTTTTCATAATGGAACTATATACTATATAATCATATGATAATTTTTTTGAGAAAATAGTGTCATTCAGTGAAAGATATTAATAACATCAAATAAATGGTCAATCATGTTTTTTAATTATAGTTTTATTTATTATAATAGTTGACTAATCTAGTAAAGTTATCTTTATACTCTACCACACCTTCCTGTTGATTCATCTTTAATGGGAGTATTATCAACTCCATTTTACCTCTCTATTCGTAAGGGAATTATTTCATCATAAATATATAATTATAATTATATATTAATTTAATTATATTTCGTATTCCTCTTTTGCATTTCGGATCAATGACCTACATTGATTATATTATACACTTAATCAATACACTTCTAGAAGAACATTTTCAATTTAATTATGTACCATATATTGAAATATAATTTCAAGGGACATAATCCATATCTCATTTATCAATTTATTAGTACTTATATTAAAATTTTAGGATTTTGTTACATGATGTGTTTTAACATATGTGAATCACACTATATAATTATAAGACACTCCATATGAGAAAGGTTATTTTTCAAAACCTATTCCAACATCTCTAAGATTTATTTTTCTAATTAGTTACAAAACTAGATGTATTGAATTACATAGTAATTGAGTCTCTATAATAGAATAGACCGTGTTAAATCGTTATAATTTGGAATATTGTGCCATAAAATAAAAATATCTTTAATGGTAAATGTTATAAAATAATATAAGTCGTTATTTTAAATCTCACATTGACTTGGTTCATATAAAATATTTTTTCCTTGGTTTCTACTAAAACTACATTGATAAATACTATAGTAAAAATAAATTAAATAACCCAATGCCACTATCTATTTTATTTCATTATCATAAGATACATGTGACTGTATCACCAATTATCAATCAGTTTTGTAGTATTTAAGAACAAGATAAATATTTGATTCCAATATTACAATGGAAATATAAAAATCATTGAATATAAAATATTATAAAATCCTAGATATTATACATAATATCCTTCATCCTATCCTAGGGAAATTAAAATAATTTTAATGTGTTCTAAAACAAAAATTATGTATTATATATTGATGAATGTATCCTGATTAAATAAGGAATAATAAATATGGAAATTAAAAAAATTTATACACATGTCATTAACATAATAACATGAGAATGAAATGAATCAATTGTCAATATTAGTATATTAATCTAATGGATTATAATAACGGAATTCTCAATGAAATAATTTCTTAATGTTGGATGGAATGATTTCAGAGAAAAATCTATCTTACTGTTACTCCATTATGATAATTAATTTTAATTGATGGGTATGTATGAAACAAAATTACATTTAATAAGATTAGTCAACTAGGTTTTCTCACGACACATTTAAATGTATCTATAGGAAAAATACAATCATTCCCCACTAATCAATGAATGTACAATGAATTTATAATATATTGAATGATCAATTTAATTCATAAAAAATATTACTTATAAAAATTATCCATATTGAGTAGTGAAAATTTAATATTAATATTTCTCCACTGAATTAATCAAATTTTATAGTAAAACACCATATGAAGAAATTTTATATGGTTTAGGAAATAATCATAACCATAATTAAAATAATATTTATATTTAATAGAAAAAAAATTTCCACTAAAAAATGATTAAAATTTATTTAGTGTTTCCAGAGAAAGTCATAGAATATAAGTTTAATCAATATATTAGATATGATAAAAAATTCATGAAAAATTATGTTTTTTAATAATATCATGACTTTTGTGGTATTATATAAAATAAAAGTGAAACCTAAAAAATAAATATTAAATAATGATTTTTAATTTCATAACCATTGAAAAAATTTACAAAAATCTAAATAGACTAAAATATTTATAGGGGTTCATATTTACATTAACATCATTTATTCTTATTGATTTTTTTTTATAAAAAAGGTCTAATATGACCCTTTTTTTAAAAAAAATAAAAAATTATATTCAAATAATTTAATAAGACAGGGATAAAAAAATAACCTTAATAAATCCTTTTATTAAATAAAGGTTATGTTTTTACGACAATTTGGAATAATATGGACACTCATGAAATATATACTTGATCAAAAGAAAAATAAGATCACTTTTTATTTTAGTAATTTTTATAATTGATTCACATTCGAAAAAATGGAAGATTTAGAATAAAACATGGAAAATCAATAAATATATATATGAAAATAAAATAAATGGTTCTTATGAGGGGTATATTATATTATTTCATCGATGATAATATGTGTTATCCTAATAAATTCATATTATTAACTAACTTCCATCATCTTTGGTAACATTTAAATTATAACCCCTTAATGAGTATGAATGAATTGAATCCTTAATAATCATTAATAGATATATATTCAATTAAAAATTATAAATGGGGTGTTATATAAACCATTTAAAAAGAAAGATGTTTTTAATACCTAATATTTCTAAATTGATTAGAAATTGGGATGAAATCTATTACAAAGATAGAGAGATTAATTTTGAAATTTGTAAAAGAAGTACTTTTTTTAAATGAATGTGAATAAAAATTCAAATATTAAATAATAAATAAACTAATAATATATAAATTAAAAAATAATCATGCAAAAATATAATCACTAAAGTAATAGTATAGCTCACTAAAAAGAAATTGAGCAATGAAAACCCATACGCCAATATTGGCTTGTCTTGTAAATGATGTTATCCTATAGTATAATTAATATAGATTTATTAAAATTATAAAATAGAACTATATAAAAATATATAATATCACATATGATCCATTTATAAAATCATATCACTAATTTATTAAAAAACATTTATTATTTTTATTGATTTGGTTGTTAACTAGTTCATATTTCATGTATGTTTTCATTCGGAAGTTATGGTTCTTATATCCTTGACATGGTTATATCATAAATGTAATTTTATTCCTGTTATAAACATTATATATATATATATATAATATCAGAGAAATGAACCTAAAAAATGAATAAATCGCTGTGGTGAAATGATAGTGTCGATACGCATGAGCGATGTTATCTTTTTTTAACTATTGAAGGGTAAAATATTAGAATAATTATTATAATTAGTGAATTATAATTATTTCATTATTATAATATATATTCACTCTTTACATAATTATTACAATCAATGTGATGTTGTAGTAGAAAATAAATTAGATAAGTTATTACAATGGTTGTCCTTCGTACACATGATTAGTGGTTTTATTTCCCAAATGTTGGAGAAGGGAATTGATAAAAATTGTTATATAATTTTAATAACATATTTATTTTCATATATAATGTTTTTATTATATTTTAGTTGTTAAGAAATAATTCACGATGGTAATATAATAATAAAACTTAATTTTCTCTCTGAAGATGATTGCCTCTTCTTTGAAAGAAAACTTTTGGACCTCCTCTTATGGGACCTAGTGTTGTTTTTCTGTGAAGACTACCATGTAGAATTTATAAAAGGATTTTAAGAATATATTTTTTATGTATTTGGTCTTACTATAGGTATATGTTTTTATAGAAGAGAGTATTGTCGGTTCCTATTATTGTAAATGAATGGACACGTATGTAATTTTGAAAAAGAAGTAAGTATAAAAATTTTAATTTTTATGTAAATGTGGGACCATGAGACTAAAATTATAAGAATAGGATTTTATATTGTTGAAATAAATTCATAATATAAAATTTTGGCAATTTTATATCGAATTTTAAACCTTATATGTTATTTTAACCTCTTCATTAATCAATTTTATCCATAACAGTAGTAAGGAATTTTTTAAATCATCAACGATTTTAATTTTACATATAGGACAAAAATTTTCATATTAAAACGGAATATGTTTAAATTTTAAGTGAATTAACATCCTAATTTTTCTTTTTTATGATTTTAATCTTTTTAATAGTCTAAGAGAATATTATTTATCATAAATTGTATTAAACTCAATTTATGAACTATTCAATGAAATTTAAATTAAATATATAAATAAACAGAATAAATTAAAATATAATATTTTACAAAATAAATAATAATAATTATCTAGAAAATTATTTTCGAACCATAAATAATTAATAAAAATTAATGATTTTAAAATTATTCACTTGGATTCCCCACTACTTGCATAAGCATTGGGTCAGCGTTGTATAATAGTTTAAGGTAATTATATAATCAATAAAAAATTGAAATAAATTACCACCACCAAAATTGTTTCATTATGAAAAAAATTAAATTAAATAATAATTTATATTTCATGTATATCCCTTTATGAACTTGTTAGTGAAAAATAAAAGCAAGAAGGTGGCATTTGGTATTTTTTATTACATAAATGAATTGAAATATTATAATTAAAGGAAAATGGAATATAGATTCCATTTATTCTAACACAAGAAGGTTATTTAGAAATTAATAACATAATTTGAATTAATTTCATGTGTCAGAAATATTTTTAATGCCTTGTAAAATTATATTTAACCATAATTACCTGATTTAGCATTTATTTAGTTGATAAATTCTACCATTATTACTATTCATAAAACCTAAATATTAAATGGAATATTTACAAAATAAAAACCTCCTAATTCCAAATATTGAATTTATTTTATCAAATTCAAATCCTATAATATTGATAATTTGATTTAAAAATAATCCTTCACAATGCGATGAAAAATGGGTTTTCTAGAGAAATCTGTATTATGCCTGAAAATTAAGATTTATATTTTTTTAAAAAATATCTAATCAATATGAAAATAATTTATTATGATAAAAATTGATCTTATTAAATTTATCGCTAAATAAAAAATTGAATATGATATTTAAATTTATCAATTTTAAAAAATACATATTAGTTTTACAAAAATTAGTATTTTTCAATACTCATTGGAAATATATATATTTTTTAAAAAATCACTGAAATTAAACAAAAGATAAAGGGTAAATATTAATTTAAAAATTATATAACTGAATGATTATTATTTTTTGATAGTTTATCATTGTTTCATTAAACATGGTGTTGCATATAAAGAAATATATCAAAGAAATTAGAATTATTTAATGAGAAATATTTCATAAAATATCATGCAATTTTATATTTAGGCTTAAAAAATATTTGTGATCCAGTAGGGATAGAATAATATAACTTGTAACATACACAATAACCACTATCAATCTCATAATGTGTTACTTGTATCACTATTGTGGATGTTGATAGATAATACTTCAAATATACCAATCTTAATGATCATACCACTTATGAAATTTCCCCATGTTGTGGAAGTACTAGGGGAGAATCTAGATTGAAGTGAGAAAGTGATATAAAATAATTGAACTCACCTAGTTAGATTTTGTTTGGAGAAAAACAAAAATTTTAGAAAGCTATGTTGGATCTTGATGATATGATGATTCATAATTATCTTGTGTTATTTTAATATAGGTAAAAAAATTATGATTGTGAATGTTTTATAATATGTTATAAGGTAATTCCTTGCAATTTTATTATTTATTTTTCCTTAATAAATTTGAAGTGTTTGATATCATAATTTACATACAACAACAGACTTATTTGATCAATTTTTTTACAATATAAAATAATGAAAATTATATCATATTTAAATAAATATACTTATTGAAAATAATTTATAATTCACTTTGGAAATAATGTTTATCTGAAAGAACATTTTTGAAATATCATTTATACAATAATTATTTTTTCATATATGTTTTTTAGAAGATATTTTATTTTATCTAATGTAAATTTATGAATATTTAACTTATAAAAAATATTTTCTACACGTGTATAAATTCCATTGATTTGGTATTAATTTTTTATAGATGACAATAAAACAATTCAAAGGTAAAAAAGTTATGTTTCTCTAAAAAACTTATTTTATCAATGCATTGTGTTTTCATAATAAATTAAATAAATATTTATTCTTTAATGGTTTTAATTAAATATATATATTATATATTATTTAAATAATTATTACATTTATCTAATAGTTTTTACTAGTTATGGATAAAATGTAAAATTTGTTTAATGCTTAGAAATGTATTTTTCAAAACCCTATTTTATTTGTGATTTGTGCATTTATATTAAAAATTAAAATTTTAGACTTATATAAAGTAGAATTTATAAAATTTATTTTTTACTTGGAATAAAAATTTAATTCCTTTTAAATGATTTCAGTTTTATTTTTTCTAAAAATGAAGAGTAAAAACAACAAAAAATTATTACCATGATCAAGATTAATATAGTATCAAGGGTTAAGTGAAAATATAATGGTAAAATAGCAATAAAAATATTTTTAAATAATATCGGTTGAAGATATTTTAACCATATATTATTTTATATTCAAATTAAATTAATTTTTTCTACTTTTACATTATATTGAACATAGGTTTCTAAAGAAATTGAGGTACTTCCTTATGTGTCTCTCCACTCACTTATTTAAGGGAACATCATCTCCTACTTTATTCAAAATATATAATTTCTCCACATCAAAATATTATAATGAAAACCCTATACTATATTCCTTAACTTTATTATTGTGTAACAAGTCTTACCCTAAGAACATTCTATGATGTCTTATGGAGTAAACCGAAAGTGGTATCTCAATGGATAGGTAATAATCTTACCAGTCTGCTTAATTTTTTATATCATATTCTAATTCCCAAAAATATATTATATCCTTCTTAATATAATTAATATATTATACTAATATTCATAAATGCTATAATTATTATTGGGGAATAAATTCTGAATCATTTCTAAAAAATGGAAATGGAAGTCTCACTCGTGTGTCAATATAGACTAACTTTTCCATGTAGTAATATGATTCATCTTCCACCACCATATTTATTGGTTTGGTTATTAAAGTGGGTTTAAATTATATATAATATATTTATATGATATTTCTTCTTATTTAATTACAATATTTTATATATATTATTAGCTTTCCATCCAATTGAAAAATGATAATGTTATATATTCATATATTAGGACTACGACCTCCACAAAGTGATGAGATTGTTTTTTCATCCATACATTATGTGAGTGATTATAAAAGTTATATAATGTAACTATTAAATATATTTTAATTTTTATAAAATATTTTAATTTTTTTTATTGATATTTTTTATTATGTGGTAAATTTCACTGAATGAATAAAGAAAATAATTATGTTATCATATAAATCATGACTTGTTGTCCACACCATCACGTATATTCTTTTTATTGAATTATAATTTAAAATTATTAATGGCTCATTACAATGATAATTATTTTTAGAATATATATACAATTTTTTTATTATAATTAATATATTTCAAAATGGAAAGGATATTTTCCTTATAAAATGTTATAGGGACATTTTAAAATTATTTTCATCAATAACAACACCCTTTGTTATTTATTATGCCTTAATATGATATGATCGAATGTTACCTTCTTTATTATTTCTCTCCAATGATATTGAATATGAAAATGAAATCATGATGAAACCTATTTTATCATCATCGTTAAATCTGTTATGAAATGATAAATGTTTTCATGATATTATGGCATACATATGATTGGATTGTGATTATTTTATGGGAGGGTCCATTTAACCACTCCAATTAATTAATTTATTTTTAATGACTAGAATTTTATAGAGTAGTGCAGATATTTTCTCATTCTCGATAGAGGGTACAAGGGGGGTTGTTCTCAACCCAAATATTGTACATGATAGGTTATATTAGGCCCAAATAGTGTACATAGGTGTTGATCACAAGCCTGACTTGTGATGAATGTCTTCGAAGATGACCACGAAAAATTATTTTTTAGATTATGAATTTTTTGAACATGTTTTTTAAAACACTATGTCATATTACTATTATTGTGATATGGTCTAAATGCCCATGTTATTTTGTTATTCTATGAATCTTGTCTAATAATCATGAATATCCTTATGTAATTATTATGATCTATGAATTATTTGGTATATTTCGAAATGTTAATCTTATATTCTCTTAGAAATATGGTAATGTGATGATTATATATCAATAGTAACTAATACCTCCTATGATTAACCATACTAAAGATCTGTCCCACTTTTTCATATTTTTAATTTCCCCTATAAAAAAATGTATTTATATGGTTTTTAACTTATAAGTGTACTATGTGATATATACATTGTGGGATGTGTTGAAGATCATTTATGAAATAAAATATCTTTTATGTAATATCCAGTGACTATAATCCTTTATGGTTATTGGGTATCTATTTTTATGTGATATATTTAATATTCATCCAAAATTTCATAATATTTGAATATTTAATATTTGTGACACCTCACTATGTGACCTCCATTGATACAAATTATGATGACCATTTAGGATTGGTGTCACTAAAGAGAGTAGAGGTGAATTAGTGGACCATTATTTTTAATTTATATTATTTTAAAAAAATTAGTTAATTTAGAAATAATAAACTCTACTAAATCATAACAGAATAGAACATCCACATGAACATAATAATTTACCAAGTTAACTAGTAAATAATAGAAGAATGTCCATAACATGATCTTAGAATAATATCGGATCACATGTTATGCTGGAATAAATCTTTATAGTTCAAATAAAGAATAGTTTATCAGTCACTTCTATTGAATTATATTTATTTTAATATTATTGTATTTCCCACTTAAATGATATAATAAATAATATCTTCCAATAATGAATAAACCATCATTGACATGATTCAAAATTTAATCATTGTTCTTCTTTAATTCATAACGCAATGTCTTCTACAATTTTTTTTTTCTTATTCTTAGATTTCATGCATAGTAGTGAGAAAAAATCTCATCCATTATTGTAATCCTTTATTATTCCACTAAAATATCTCTCTTACAACCACCAATGCACAAAAACACTTTTTTCAGGAACTATATGAAAATTTAAATATGTAACATATATCATTTTTTACCTATTATCTTCTATATTAATTAAAATATTATGAATGAAATAATTAAATTCAAATTTAAATATTAAAAATTATCAGATATGGTATTAAGAATCACATCCATACGAATTTTCTTCTATAACTGACTAATACTTGATATAAACATGTACAAATATCAAGGCCACTTTCTGACAACAATGTGATTTATTACAGATTAATTCATGATTTGTTACATTAGATTACACATAATAAAACCTGTAAGATTGAGAATTCCAATAAATTTTGGAATTTGGTATATTAAATAACAACATAATATATTAGAAACATAACCATTATTGAAAACATCCATAACATTCATATAATATACCATTGTACTTGAAGCTACATGGGGTAACTAGGGGACACACATAATAAACGGGTGAGATTAAAATCTCAATAAGAGAATAAACATGTAATACAATGAAGAAAGTATTACATTCTATATAGTATTAATTTCAATGGAACATTTAATGGGTGAGTAACATTAATATAAACAATAATACATGATAAAGCTTGATAACGGAACAACAATATGAAAATGTGGAACCAACATGAAACATGGAAACATAAAAAAAGGTAAAGGAATGCCAATAAAAAATAATTATTGAATGTTTACCATTATAGATTAATTTAACTCCATAATAAATTTTATGACATCTCACGATAATAAAACATTTCCCAATGTGTTGGAGGGCTATATAATTCTAATTATACCCATCACTTTAAATACAATAACATGCATATGTTTGGCACATGGATCACAAAACATGAAATCATATATAATAATATTTTATTAAAATATCATGGAGTGTGTGATAAATAAATAAAATTACACTATCAAATAATTATATTTATATAATGTATAACACCCAGGATATATAAAGGTTAAGGGTATTCACTACACAATTATTTTTAATAGAAAATCATGGTGAAATTTCAGAAGCATAACTGGGGAACAGAAATGTTCTTGTAAGAGATTAATGTGAGTCAAATGGGTACCTAATCATTTAAAAATCATAATTTATGTTAGGGGGATGTATAATAACATAACCAAACAATAATAAGTGCGAATTAAGATTTATAACATAATAGAGGTTCTTTAAAAAAATTTAGAGTAAGAGATCCCTTACCATGAGATACTGATTAAAAAAATATTTAGAGGTGCTTATTAAGAGCTTTGGGGAACCTTGGGAGGACTCTAGAGATGAAATGGTTGATTAAGTAAGTTATTCATGGGTTTTGAGAAAAGATTATGGAGATCATGGGTGGTTATATATATGAAATGACCGAGGAGTTCTTTATTATTTTGCAAACATAGGTTTTGTACTATGATGAATAAAAAAAAGAAAAACTCAATCCATACCATGGTTATTCCCATGGTTTCATCCAAATAAAGTTGTCTTGCAATATTTTAAAAAGAAAATGGCTATATATATTAAAATATTACAGCTTCTAATGTATAAGATATTAACATCCTTAATGAAAATATTTCAAAACCTTAAAATATATGATATATTTTAGAGGATTCATCAAATCTTTATAAGATCAATCAAATAAAAAAATAATATTTTCATAAACAGAAAATATATATTTATTTAGGGATTTAAATTTAATAATTTATTATATCACTTTAATGATGTTATTCTGTCATAAAACACACCATAAATTTATAGTCTATTTAATTTTTACCTTAGAATTTGACTATTTTAGAAAATTATTAAAAATTTACCACTTAATAATTTTAATAAAATGATTCAAAAAATAATGTTTATTTTATCTAAATAATTTTTTATTTATTTTAATTTCCAATTTGAAAATATGTATTGATAATTATTATGAAATTTTGTGTTTTTGACAATAATAGTTTTTAAACCCTTATAAAATGTATTCTTGAATTTTTAAAATTATATTAAAAAAATACTAAATAAATATAATTCTATAAAAAAATTTATTGAAATATAATTTTTAAGAAAAATCATTAATTAATCAAAAAAAATTTCTTAATTGAAATTTTATTTTACAATAAAAGAAAATTCTAGTTTTATTTAGTCAAAATAATAGAATTTATAAAGTAAAATAAATAAGGATAAAATATTATAGATGTTCAACAAAATATACATAATAATATTATTAGGGTCTTGATACATATATATTTATTACACAGGAAGACTCCCCAAGGGTATGGTGCTTAATGGCTAGACATTCATGTTAAGGTTTGGAGTACATGGTATTGGCAATGATCTGGATGATCATGAACTTCTCCCATAAATGATATTTCTTGTGGTTATGTTGTAGGATCATAGATTGAGATTCATCAAGGGAAAATCCCAGTGATTCACTCATCCTTCTAATCTCTAATAAATGGTCTATATAGGGTAGGCTCTTATAAGATGAGGTTATCACTTCCTTTGCCTCTGTAAATTGTTTTTTATAACCCTGTATTTATAATAATCATTAGATAAATATTAAATAAATATTTTATAATAGTTATAAATCTCTATGTTCAGTTAAATCCTATAGGATACTATAAAACCAAATACATTCATCTGTTTTCAATAAACACAATGTATAATAGTACATTTAATTGAACACAAAATGGAATTTTATTTATAAAATAGTAGGTCCTTACAATATTCCCCCCTTCATAAATTTACCCCATTAAATTTTCATTTGGTCGACTAAAATAGATGAGGGTATCTTTTTATCATCGCCTCAACTTGTACCTATGTCTCTTCATCAATTGATAGTGATGATCTATTCAAAATCCCCACATATCTACTATATATACATTCATGTTGGTCAAGTTATAAGTCCTCAAAAATTATAATTATATGAGAAGCCTTTGTAAGGTGGTCCACCACAAATCATATTCAATTTTTTATCCTTGATATCTTCATAGGACTTGCGAAATGATCCATGGTTACGTATTCCCATTATTATGCTGGTATTGGTAATGGATACATCATCACCTTCAATTGAATCTTATCATTTTTAAATTTCTAACATAAAATACTCCTTCATATATATTATGTGATCTCATTATTCATATGATCCCACAATAGATATCTCAATGATCACAATATATATTTTTGAATCTAGGATGGATAATGAAGTCTGAGGTATGTTCATCATCCAAAAATCCATCATTAACTCATGATTTGATTGTTTAATTAGTCATTACCCAACTCATAAAACTCATAATTTAATAGTTTTAAACATATAAGATTTACATTATCATTTAGCTAAAAATATGTTTTGAATTATCACATCATCTCTTTGAACCTTCATAATATTTTCTAGGAGGGATGGTTGCACAATCATCTGTGAAAGGATTTGTGATTATAACATACTGGGTAAAAAAATAATTCATAATTCATATTTATTAATATTTTTCAACTAAATATTTATTTTACTTTAAAGGTTTTTATATGATCGATAGCGTACCCGATAAGAAACATCGGGTTTCTTTGAAATCTTACGTTGCACACTAATAATAAAATATTATTATTTTAAATGGTAGTTAACTCTGATCCATTGTATTGGTGGAAAAAAACCAAACTAACTGAAATATGATTATACATGTTTCTTAAATTCATTTACATTTATCCAATAAAAGTTAGAGGCTTAAAATGTAAATGAATCTAATATTAAGCATAATTTAGATTAAAAGGTTGATTTACCACCTATTAATGGAGAAACCTATTTAAATATAGTTTTGTTCACTTTAATACATTATATTTGACCAAATAAAATCCTTATTTATAATGGGGACATAAAATTTTACTTTGGGTAATTTTTTGGTATTTTTCTGATAAAGTTCATTTTTTAATGAATAGTTAAAAATATTGTATTTTAATTCAAAATTGCCTTTTAATATAATTTATTTATATGGTTAGATTATCTTGTTAATTGGTTTTAAAGTGTAATTAAAATAAATTTTTACCATTAAAACCAAATTTGGTCATTGGAATTAATTTCACTTTGAAATTTGGCATAAAAAAGTGTTAATCTTTTGATAGTTATTATTTCATAAAAACACGCTTTTTATTTTGACAACGGGAAATAATTTTTAATTAATTTCTGACACTTGTGTGCTTTAAATTCTGAAAAATGGACTCCATATTTGGAATCAGTAGCTCCAAATTGTGTAAATAGGTATCTTTTATTTTTAGACATTTTAAATATTTACTTCAATAAATATTTTATTTACCGTGGTTAAAGGTAAATCAGGTAAATAAGGTTAAAAAATATTATTATAATAATATAAAATTACCCTAAAATATGTAATAATTTTATTGGTTGAGTCATTTACGACCATGGGCATCTTTGGGTCGATTTTGGGACCCCTTTGAGTCACATGGGAGTGATAATGACAATATAGATTAATTAATTTAAAGTAAAGACAAAAATGACAAAAACAAATATCTTTTTGTAAATTAATTATTACATGGTGTTATATAAGTTATATATTTGACTATAAATATTAAATGGAATTATAAATATATTTCCTACATCGTGGAGTATTTTTATACATCGAGTAAATTAAATTATTTATGACACAATAATGATGCAATGTTTACCTCATTAATAAATGATTTAAATAAATAAGATTATAAATATTAAAATAACATCCAAAACCTATCCTAATACTTTTGGATGATATTATTTCGACCAAGAGTCATCTTATATTTGGCTTTAATTATTTTTGGACATTTAGAAACCCAATATCATTATATAGTAAAATAATATTTTCACACTTTCCTAAAGAGCCCCTCCTCCCCCCTATAAAAGGAGACCACTTCTAACCAATTAATCACACCTCTAAAGCCTTTAGTATCATCCAAAATCTTCCCAATTAAGCTCCATAAATCCTTATCCTCCTACTAGAAGCATTACCTTCAACATAAGGCACTTCATGAAGTCTTTTGGATTAAACCAAAGCGAGTTTCCCAAATTAAAGGTAACCGTTTCTTTTAAATTATTTTATTTTATATTACTTCTATAACCCCTAAACTATTTTTATTCCTTTGTTTTGTAACAAAAAAAGTATCCTAAATATACTAGGATGTTGTTATGAGATGGATTCGAACTACACATACACACACCTCCATCTAATGGATGAATAACATGATGTTTCATTGGATGGAAAACTAACGCCTCACGAAACGATGAATGTTCGATTATCTCTTACCGCCTCTCATGGTGGCCATTATGATGAAACTGTATTTATATATGAAATATATTATTTTTATGTTTTATTTATTCTTCTTTAATTTCCATTTATATCATGCCTTTATGGTTTCCAATATGGGTAAACGTGATAATTTCATTAGAGGAAGTGTGGACTACCACCCCCTCAAAGTGATATGACACGTTAATGCCATATGTGGGATGTATAAAGGATAGAGTTAATGATATTATATAAGATATTATATTTGAAATTATACTATAATTATTATATACGTATGTATAATTATGTTTTAATTCCATTAAAATAAGAAATAGAAATGAAAGTAGCGTTCACGCGTACATACAACTTATCGTCTTCATGAATGGTGCATTTAAATTCTTACCTCAAAATGATGTGTACTTTTATAAATATATATATATATATATATAATGGATATATATGAAATATATGATATCTAAATAATTAATATCATTCTGGATATAATGGACTATTGACCACATGAACAACTTGTAAATATAAGGTGTTCATTTTTGACTCAAGTACCAAATATCGACAAAATGACCACTATTAACATAAATGATTACATAATGTTTATAACATGGTAATAATTTATATAAAAGGAATTCTAAAATGAAAAAGTTTCTTAATCAACCAGTAATTCACTTCAGTTTATTATTCAAAAGATTAAAGAACGATCGAGTCAAGTCAGACACGAGGAAAGGGACTTCTTCTCAATCTCCATTCATTAAGGCATATTTAGTATTATACATGAATTTATTTATATGGTGTATAAACCCCATTGACTTTTCATTTCATTCAAAGGGAATATTTTTATATGAAGCATTTTACTAAATGACAAAAAATAATTTTTTTAACGTAAGCGGTGAAAACGACATTTCTACTGCCACGAGTATTACTTGATCTTTGGCATCCTTAACAAGCCGTAATGTTTTTAAAATGAAAAATAAATACTATATACTTTTTTTTACATATTTTGGTATTGAAAATGATTTTTAGAATGGATTTATTTTTCCAATATCTTTAAATGATATATTGTTATTACAATGAGGGAATGTTATCTTTCCTTTAAATTATGTTATATGTTGATAATGTTATGGTTCCTAGGAAGTCATTACGTATACGTGTGGTTCTATGATAAACCTTGGGCGGGTGAACTCAAGATAGCTCTCCAATTCATTGGTTAATGTGACAGATGTAAACATGAATGTTTCTCCTATGAGATTTAGGGAATATACTGTGATTGGTATTCCAAAGTAACTCTCTATGTAGCTGTGATAGCTACACTGTAAGTATGATATAGATTCCACAAGTTACATTTATGATTTATGATTTCTATGTGTTATTCATAAATCATATGTTTTCATAAGGTAAGTAAAAGAGTTTTTATTTTGTATGTATTAATGAGAAAATGTTTTCTATCATTGTTTAATAACCCTTACCGAGATTTTTATGCTAATCCCACATTTTGAAATGTTTTCAGAGGACTTAAAGATGAATAGGGTAAAGTATGGGATCAATGAGAAGTCATGCTCTCTAAAATCTGGAAGTAGACATGACACTTTTTACCAAGAGTTTTTATTTTATGAAAAAAATTGAAACTGTGTAGAAGTGTCTACTTTTTAATCTTTTGAGATGTAATAGTTATAACCTAATTCTCTAAAACTATAAACCTGAAATGATCCTCATTGTGAATTATTAATTTAATTCAACATTATGTATTTTTTAATATCAGTTCCTTATAGTTGGTATCAGAGGTCAGTTTAGATAACTTTAGGAGTTAGGGTATTGTTAAATTAATTTATGTTAATATTGAAATCATATAGCATTTACAGATTACCATTTTGCTTTGCCTAAGATATTTATGTGTTCAGTATGGTTTTCCACAGAGGAAGCTGGGCAGCTATGTTGGGATGACTTCAGGAGGAAGACAACCCTCCAAATCAGCAACTTGAGATGGTCAGAATTGGAACTGAACAGTTTGTTGCAGGGAAGGCACAATGGACTGTGGCATTAAATAGTGGTGGTATCCATGTACGAGATCAGCCAGATCAACCATAGAGTAGCATGTCAGTAGTGGATAATTTTATGAGGCAACATCTCCCATAATTCAGAGGATCATCTGAGCATGTGGTAGTTGAAGGGTGGATTAAAGCACTGGAGAAGATTTTTGATGTCATGGGTTGTTCAGAAAATCAAAAGGTTAGTCTCACTGTTTACCATTTTGAAGGTGAAGCTGATCAGTGGGGGTCGATGGTGAAAGATATCAAGGATATTGAGGAGATTAATGCTCTTGATTGGGATGAATTTAAAGTTATGTTTCATGAGAAATATTTTCCTAAGGTGGTTCGTCTTAGGATGGAGAAACAATTCCTGGAATTGAGGCAGGAGGATGACTTAGTGGTTTCTTATGAAGAATAATTAACTCGAATGGAAAGGTATGCTCCAAATTTCATACATGATCTTGATAGTAAAATCAACCATTTTTACTCAAGATTAAATCCATAGTATCGAAGGGATTTAGCTTCTCATGAGTTGAAAAGTTATGAAAAACATGTTCATTGTGCAATGAAGGTGGAAATGGAGTTTTCTGATGATCAGGTGTTCTTTGAAAAACAACATAATAAGAGGTCGAGGTGGCAAAAAAATGGAAGAACTCTCCAAAAAAGTTTTATGGTATGAAACTTATGTTTACTGTTTGTGAAAATTGTGGTCAAAAGCATGTTGGGGAATGTCTTTGGAATTCTGTTAAGCGATTCCGATGTGGTAAAATGGGACATAAGACTAATAATTGAACTGAAAAATATCAGTGTAATGGTAATACAGAATCTAATTTAAAGTCTGTAAAATTTTTTATGTGCAATGAAATGGGTCATTATGAAAATGAGTGTCCAACAGAGAACTCAACCGAAGGAAAGCAGCCAGACTACAAGCAGAAAGGGGTGGTGAAATCTTTTGAAACTACTTCATTAAAAGTTGGGCCATCAAATGAAGTTATATCAGGTACACAGTTTGTTTGTTTAGATTATTCCAATGTGTTGTTTTATTTAGGTTTTACACACTCTTTCATTTCTGAGAAGTTTTCTAGTAAATTGGTAATTCCATATCAAGATATTAATATAGTACTTATGGTAAAAACACCTGGATGAAATTTTGATACAAAAAGAAAACCTAAGAACATTTATGTCCTTGTGTGCGGAAAGAATCTACTGTAATCCTTATTGTTTTTTCGTCTAGTAGATTTTGATGTTATTTTGGGTACAGATTAGTTTTCTGTTTACCATGCTAATATTGACTGCAGAGCTAAAGAGGTTTATTTTTAGAATGATTTTCAGTTTGTATACAAAAATGAACCCTTTCTTTTGATAACATATCAGGAAGCTGAGAAAGTAGTAAAAGATGGGAATGAATCTTACCTTTCACATATTGTTGAAAACAAATGAACTATTCAGATTAATGATTTTCAAGTGGTAAATGAGTACCTTGATGTTTTTCCGGATGATTTTCCTGGTATTATACATGACCGTGAAGTTGAATTTACTGTTGAAATAGTTCTTGATGCTAAGCCAATTTCAAAACCCCCTTATCGAATGTCTCAAATTGAACTTTTAGAGTTAAAGAAGCAATTGCAGGAGTTGTTAGATAAAGTTTTCATTTGACCTAGCACATCACCATGTGGTGCTACTATCTTGTTTGTAAAAAATAAATATGGTTAAATGAAACATTTCTTTTATTATAGAGCATTGAATAACATCACTGTTAAGAATAAGTATCCTTTGCCTCATATCGATGATTTGTTTGATCAGCTCATGAGAGCTCAGTTTTATTCGTTGATTGACATGAGATCGGGGTACCATCAGTTGAATGTAAAGGAAGCAGACATTCCAAAGACCGCATTTTGTACTAGATATGGACATTATGAATTTGTAGTTATGCCTTTTTGTTTAAGCAATGAAGCTGCTGTATTCATGGATCTTATGAATAGAATTTTCTGTGAGTTCTTGTTTAATATTGTGGTTGTGTTCATTAATGATATTTTGGTATATTCTAAATGTAAGGAGGAACATGAAATTCAATTAAGGGTTGTCTTTAAACCCTTTAAATAAAAGAATCTATTTGGGAAATTCAACAAGTGTGAGTTTTGGTTGCAACAAATTTATTTGCTTGGTCTCATTGTTTCAAAAAATGGCATAAATTCCGATCCTGCTAAAACAGAAGTTGTTGAAGAATGGCCAATACCCTAAAATATAATCTAGATCTGTATTTTTCTTGGTTTATAAGGTTATTACCAGAGGTTTGTTGAATATTTTGCACGGTTATCAAGTCCAATTACTAAGTTAACTTGAAAAGGTGTTAAGTTTATTTTAAGAAATGAATGTGATGATTTTTTTAGGAATTCAAAAGGATATTGGAAAATGCTCCATTTTTGTCACTTCCATCTAGAAATGGTGAGTTTGTTATCTACAGTGATTCTTTATTGAATAGACTGGGTTTTTTCCTAATGCAGAATAATCAGGTAATTTCTTATGCATCACGACAGTTGAAACCACATGAGTTAAATCACCCTACACATGATTTGGAATTAGCTGCTATTGTTTTTGTGTTAAAAATTTCAAGGAATCATTTGTATGGAGTAAAATGTGAAGTATATACTGACCAAAAATGCTTAAAGTATATATTCACTTAGAAATAATTGAGCATGAGACAAAGGAGATGGCTGGAATTAATAAATAATTATAATTCCACGATCCATTACTATCTGGGAAAAGGAAATAAAGTGGCTAATGATTTGAGTCAAAAAGTAATGCTTCATTAACCATGTTACATCTAGAACAAGATCCTTTAGTTTTTGATTTGATAAAATTTGTCATAGAAGTTTTTGGTGCAGGAAATTATTCTGTTTTGTTTAGGCATCAGTGAAATCATCTTTATCAGACAGAATAAAGCAAGCACAGAAAGAAGATCTTGAGTTGTAGAAAAAGGTAGAGTTGGTTCAAAAGGATATGTTTCCTGATTTTAAAGTTGATAATGATTGTGTTTTGAGGTTCAGGAAGAGATTATGTTTGACTTGTGATTCACAGTTGAAGAATGAGTTTTTATGTGAAGCTTATAGTTCCTCGTTTTTAGTTCATCCTGGTAGTAATAAGATGTATAGAGATCTTAAGATGTATTACTTATGGAATTGAATGAAAATTGATATTTCAAATTTTACTATGAAGTGTTTGACCTGTCAGCAGGTTAAAGCCGAGTGGCAGTTACCAAAAGGGACGATTCAGCCTTTACCGGTGCCAGATTGGAAATTGGAAAATATATCCGCGGACATTGTTGTGGGATTACCAAAGACATATCGAGGTAATAATGCAATTTGGGTTATTGTTGATCGATTGACTAAATCTTGTCATTTCCTTCCTATTTGATATATATTTTTTCATGATAAACTTTTTCGGTTGTATGTTAATGAGATAGTCAGGTTGCATAAAGTTCCCCTCTCCATTTTATCTGATAGTGATCCCAGATTTACTTCTAACTTTTCGAAAGGCCTTCAGAAGTCATTGGGTACTGAATTAAATTTTAGTACAGTTTTTCATCCTCATTTAGATGGGTAGTCAGAACAAAAAATTCAGACCTTGGAGGATATGTTACGTGCTTCCTCGATGGATTATCAGGGATGTTGGGACCAACATCTTTCTTTGGTTGAATTTTTATATAATAACAGTTTTCATTCTAGTATACAGATGGTTCTATTTTAGGCATTATATTTAAATCATTGTTGAACTCCATCTTTATTGGATGAAGTTGGTGAAAGGAAGATGATGGGACCAGAATTGGTAGAAGAGATGGAATAAAAAGTTCAGTTGATTAAGAAGTACATGAGAATAGCTCAGAGAAGACAGAAATGTTATGTAGATACGGTGGAAAGGATATTTATTTTGAGGTAGGTGATCATGTCTTTCTCAATGTTTCTCCATGGAAATGTCTGATGTGTTTTGGTAAGAAGGAAAAGTTGAGACTGAGGTTTATTGGACCTTATGAAATCCTGGAGAAGGTTTGATCAGTTGCGTATAGAGTGGCTCTACCTCAAATTTTATCTTAGGTACATAATATTTTTCATGTTTCAGTGTTGAGAAAGTATATACCAAATCAATCTCACGTTTTGATCCCAGAGGTAGTTCAGTTGGAAGAAAATATCTCTTATGAAGAACAACCTTGTCAGATTCTTGACTCTAGAGAGAAATTGTTGCGGAATAAGGTAATTCACCAGGTAGAGATTTTGCAGAAAAACCATATGATTGAAGATGCAACGTGGGAATCTGAAAATGATATGAGGGATAAATACCCCAACTTATTTTGATAAGAAAAATTGTGAGGATTCAATTATCAAAAGGGGGGAGGGATGTAACATCCCAGGTAAATATAGAATAATACATATTTCATATTTATTAATATTTTCGAATTAAATATTAATTTTACTTTAAATCGGTTGCTATGTTTGATAGCGTACTCGATACACAACAGCTGGTTTCTTTGAAATCATAGGCTACACACTAACAATAAAATTTTATTATTTTAAATGATAGTTAACTCCTAGCCTTTGTATTGGCGGGAATGAAAAAAACTAACTACAATATGATTATACATGTTTGTTAAATGTATTTACATTTATACAATAAAAGTTAGAGGCTTAAATTGTGAATGAATCTAAATTTTTGCATAATTTCCATTAAAAGGTCGATTTACCGCCTATTAATGGTGAACCGTCATTAAATATAGCTTTGGCCACTTTAATAAATTATATATGAAAAAAATCCAATCCTTCCTTAGAATGGGGAGATTAAATTTTTCTTTTGGTAATTTTTTGATATTTTTCTGAAAAGTTCATTTTTTTAATGAATGGTGAAAAATACTGTATTTTAATTCAAAATTTTTTATTCTAATTTATTTATATAGTTATATTATCTTTTTAATTGGTTTTAAAGTTTAATTAAAATATATTTTTACCATTTGAACCAATTTTTGTCATTGTAATTAATTTCAATTTGATGTTGGACATAAAAAAAATGTTAATCTTTAGATAGTTATTATTTCTGAAAAACATGCTTTTTGATTTGACAGTGGGAATTAATTTTGAAATAATTTTTGCTACTTCTGTGTTTTGAATTTGTAAAAATGGAATCTATATTTGGAATCATGAGGTCCAAATTGTGTAAATAGGTAACGTTTATTTTTAAAATTGTTTAATTTTTACTTCAGTAAATATTTTATTTGCCATGGTTAAAGGGAAAATCAGGTAAATAAGGGTAAAAAATAATATTATAATAATATAAAATTACCCTTAAAAGTGTACTAATCCTATTGGTTGAGTCATTTATGACAATGGTCATCTTTGGGTCAATTTTGGGACCCCTTTGAGCCACATGGGAGTGATAGTGACAATATAGATTAATTAATTTAAAATAAAGACAAAAATGACATAATCAAATATCTCTTTGTAAATTAATTTTTACATGGTGTTATATAAGTTATAATTTCAACTATAAATATTTATTGGAAATATAGAAGGATTTCCTACATCATGGTATTTTTTAGACAGCGAATAAATTAAATTATTTATGACACAATAATGTTGAAATGATTACATCATTAATAAAATATTTAAATAAATAATATCATAAATATTAAAATAACATCCAAAAACTGTCCAATTCATGTTTGATGATATTATTTCGACCATGAATCATTTTATCAATTAATTTAATTATTTATGGATCTTTATAAACCGAATATCATTATATAATAAAATAATATTTTCACACTTTCTTAAAGAGCCCCTCCTCCCACTTATAAAAAGAGTCCACTTATAACCAATTACTCAAACCTCTAAATCCTTTTGGCTCATCCACCCTCCACCCAATTAAGCTCTCTACATCCCTCTCATCCTCTTAGAAGCCTTAAGTTAGGCAGAAGGCACTTCAAGAAGTTCATTGGTCCAAACCAAATGGAGTTATCCCAATTAAAGGTAACAGTTTCTTTTAAATTGTTTTATTTTATTTTTCTTCTCCAACCCCTATACTCTTTTTATTCCGTTCTTTTGTAAGAACACCAGTATCCTAAATATACTATGATTTTTTTATGATATGTATTCTAACTAAACTTACACACACCTCCATCTAATGGATGAAGAACATAATGTTTCTGTGGATGGAAAACTAACGCCTCAAGGAACGATGATTATTCGATTATCTCCTATCACCTCTCATGGTGGCCATTATGATGGAACTATATTTATATATGATATATATTATGTTTATGTTTTATTTATTCTTCTATAATTTCTATTAATATCATGGCTTCATGGTTTCCATTGTGGGTAAACATGATAATTTTCATAGAGGAAGTGCGGACTACCGCCCCAACAAAGTGATATGACTCGTTAATGCCATATGTGGGACGTATAAAGGACGGATTTAATGATATTATATATGAAATTATACTGGAATTATAATATACCTATGTGTCATTATTTTTTAAATTCAATAAAATAAGAAATAGAAATAAAAGTAGCGTTCATGCGTACGTACAACTTACCGTCTCCATGAACAGTGCCATTCATTTCTTACATCCAAATGATATGTACAATTATAAATATTTATATATATATATACTGGATATATATGATATATATTATATCTAAAACATGAATATTATTCTATATATAAGGGACTATTGACCACATGGACAACTTGTAAATATAAGGTGTTCATTTTTGACTCAAGTACCAAATATCGACAAAACAACCATTATAAAATTAAATGATTAAATAATGCTTATAACATAGTAATAATTGATATAAAAGGAATTATAAACTTGAAAAAGGTTCTTAAGCAACTGGAAATTATCTTTAGTTTATTATTCATGAGATTAAATAACGATCGAGTCAAGTCAGACACGAGGTAAGGGACATCATCTCAATATCTTTTAATTGAGGCATATTTAGTATTATACATGACTTAACAAGCCGTAATATTTTTAAAAGGAAAAATAAATACCATATAATTTTATTACATATTTTGGTATTAAAAATGATTTTGAGAATGGATTTATTATTTTAATATCTTGAAATGATATATTGTTATTACAATGTGGGAATGTTATCATTCTTTTATACTTATGTTATGTGTTATGATTATATTATGGTTCTTGAGAATTGTTTATGTATACGGGTGGTTCCGTGATAAACCTTGGATGGGTGAGCCCGAGATAGCTCTCCAATGCATTGGGTAAAATGAAGGAGGTAAATTTGAATGTTTCTCCTAAGAGATTTAGGGAATATACTGTGATGGGTATTCCAAAGTAACTCCCTATGTAGCTTTTATAGCTACAATGTAAATATGATATGGATGCCACAAGTTACCTTTATGATTTATGATTTCTATGTGTTATTCATAAATCTTATGTTTTCACAAGGTAAGTAAAAGAGTTTATGTTTTTTATGTATTAATTAATTTTTTTTTCTTTCATTGTTTTATAACCATTACTGAGATTTTTATGCTCATCCAAAGTTGTGAAATGTTTTCATAGGACTTAAAGATGAATAGGGTCAAGGATGGGATCAAGGAAAAGTCATGCTGTCTAAAACAAGGAACTAGACATGACTCTTTTTTTCAAGAGTTTTTATTTTATGAAAGTAAATGGAAACTGTGTAGAAGTGTCTACTTCGTAATCTTTTGAGATGTAATAGTGATGCCCTAATTATCTAAAACTCTAAACCAGAAAATATCCTCTACGTGAATTATTCATTTAATTTAATATTATGTAATTTTTAAGGCTGGGTCCTTATAGTGATGTTCCATACATTATAATTTACATGTTTATATTTTTCAATTCCAAGAAGGTCATGACCTTCTTAATTATCATTAATGATAAAATTTCTAGATCATTTATACTTATAGAATCTGAAACATTATTTTATTTCTTAATATGGTTGTGTTAGGTTGATATTTTCATGAAATATTAGTTCATTAAACATATGTTATCACTTTTTCATTCTATATTCACACACAATCCAAGCCCTTTTCTATGTATTGTTGTACAAAAAAAAATATTCCCCACTTTTGGTAAGCATAAGTAATAGATTAGTGAAAATCAACATTTTCAACCCCATGATTCTCTATTAATATTTATCATTGAGAAAACAATTTGACACCATTCCGAGTTAGTTTAGTTTATGGTTTTGAAAATAATTATATATTCCTCACAAATCGATGATATTTCCCAGATAATATGAAGAAAAAATGAATATATATCACAAATGTTGGCTTTAACAATCATTAAATTGCTTCTTTCTTTGATGGATCCAAAGATTTCCCATTTCATGTGATGATATTCCTCATGAATGAATATTCCTTGATTAAAAAATCACATTATTAAATTTTTTATTAATTATATTCTTTCATGAAGTTTTTAGAATAGTAATCATATAATAAATATTGTTCCCCATTATTTTGGATTATATTAGAATTTCATCTATAAATACTACAATTATTTTTTCAAGGTAATCTATAGAGACTCTTTTCATGAAGTCCATAAATATTTTTGGAGCATCGGTGAGTATTAATGGAATTAATATGTTCTCATATTTCCTTGTACTTTTTCAAATTTAGAGATTGGTATATACTCCTTCTTCACCCTTACATTATAATACCTTAAAAGAAGATCCACCGTCGTTATGTTTTGGTCTCCACATAGCTGATCAAAAAAGTCATGAATACCTGGAAAATGGTAATTGTTATTTATTGTGATCTTGTGTAGGTAATGATAATAAATTCAAAGTTGATTTGACACATCATTATACTAAAATAAGAGAACTGGTGCACCCCATAGTGAAGCACATAGGAATATGAACCCTTTAACCAGATTCTCATATAGTAGTTTCTTCAGATCCTCATGTTCCTCAACATACATTATATAAAGAGTAATGGATAATTGAAACACCTTGTGAATAATATCAATCAAATATTCAACATCACTATTAGTAGGATGACTAGAAAATTTATTAGGAAACACAGTTTCATATTCCCTTAAAATATGCATGCCTTCTAGGTTGATCATTTCAGTATAATAAATCATTGGATCGTGATATGCTTCATCAATGGGAAATAATAACAATTCATGATATTTCAATTATAAATAATATTCATAATTATCCATTTTCATGTACAGAATTAGAGGTTGATTTTCAATATGATGATTGATTTCCTTCACATAGATTTTCTTGTTGGATCAATGAAATAAAAAATAGTACATATCCATAATTACAAAAAATTACACCAAATAGAGTATCATATGGTTAAATTTTAATTTCATCCCACAAATTTTCTTAGGTTATGATTTAAAATATTTTTATGAAAAAATTGAACCACCTCCATCATTCACAGATAGTTCTACTTGTATTATCTGTATCGGTGTTTAAATAGTTCAACAAAACATATTTGATATGAATAAATGTTTAGAAATAGAATTAAATAAGAAACATCACTACTCATGAATGTACAAATATCATACTTGTAACTACATAATTTTGAAGATCCACCTCACTAGTTGTGATGGAAAACTATCTCCCTTATATCTGTTGAGGTAGTTGGGTGGATAATATCCACCCTCCCTTAGCTTAGGGCATTGGTTTCTAAAGTGACCATGTTCCTTATAGTTGAAATAATGAACAATATTCTAAGAGTTAAATTGATCATTCCAATCCCATTATAATGGTGGTTTTTTCATATCATCAATATTTATATAGGATCACTTTCTTCCCAAACCTAAATCATTTCCTCATCCGCTTTAGGAAATTTCTAGTGTGCTTCTTTCCACACTTTTAACAAGTGGGGTGTTGATGTTTAATAACATGATTATATTTTTCCATGACAATACTATATTTGAACTCTGAATTCCTCTTCGTATCTTCCCACTACCCTTGATATTCTTTGATAAACACGTCATCTTTCAGGTTATAGTATACAATTTTCTCATACCTTTCAATGGCTCGAATTTCTATGAGTTTTTGTTGAATTTGTTTTAACAAACTAAATTAATGGTTCACTTTTCACTCAAGGGAAACTGAAAATCCATAGGCATATAATGACTAACTTGGGATGTTTTCATCATACTCTATTAAGGATAATTTTATTTTTTCTTGAGTGAAAGCAAATAACTTTCCATTTTACATCGAATAGTGCGAGGAAAATATTTATCTACTTTTTTTAGAAATTCATTCCACTCCAATTGATTTGACCACTTCATTAGGATTTATATTAATGATAAATTTCCAATAATAATACACATTTCCCAACATATGATAAACAACCATTATATGCTTCTCTTTCCCAGAACATTGAAGGATGGAGAATGTCTTATAAATGTAGTTGATCCATCATTCCTAAATTATTGGATCAAATTATCTATTAAATGTCAGAATCCTTTATTGAATATAGGCCTTAATAAAAGATTCTTATTTTTAGGGTGATTTAGACATTCCTACCAACTCAGTTTTCTTTGAATAACATGATTCAACTAATAGTGTATCTTAAAAAATTTCAGGATTCCTACTCCCATTAGGTAGGTAACTCATTTGGGCAGTCACCACATTTCCCTTCATAGAGGTTGTATACATTGTTACATATATTTATGGCCATTGGTTAGAATAATGGGATAATTTAGGGAATAATAATTTCAAAAAATTAAACACATATAAGGGAATAAAATATAATTAATTTGATATCTTTTAAATGAAATGAATTTATTTTTAAAATGTGTTTATAAGCTTCAATATATGTGATCAATTATCTATTTTCTAAAATATAAAAAAATTGAATTTTTGTTCCCTTAATAAAGGTTAATAATGGAATTTTGAATTTATTATTCATAAAACCTAAAATTTTCAAACAAGGTGTGTATCAAGTCCAATATTCATCCCCTGGTTCCTGCTAATTTTTAGACAAATGTTGTGTTTTTGGGTTTTACCAATACATACAACTGTGTGATAAGCCATTCCACAAGTAGTATCTAGATATAGATTTATTTTATTGGTAACCACATTATATCCAATTTAAAAAAAATTAGGGATGTATTCTAATATATGTTTGTCATCCCCTAGCCTTTCTTTAGGGTTTTCTAACCATAATAAAAAATAACTAAACATTCCATTGATATAAACAATGAAAAACAATGATCTTTATTACACATTAATTCTTGATTTATTAAATTTTATGACACATAATATAATATAAGAGATTGATAATTATTGTGTCATTTTTAACTGGGTACATTACTTAACAAAGTAAAATTTGGTGACATAACAATTATTGAAAATTTCCTTAACATGTTCATAATATTACATTGTACTTAAATCTACATGGGGTAAATTAGGGATGTATATAAGAAAGGGATGACCTATAAATCCTCGTAAAAGAATAATCCTGGAATAACATAAAGAATTTTTTAATTGATAGAGATGCGGAATTTAAATAGATCATCAAATGGGTGAGAAACATGAATATGAACAATGAGGATTGATAAAACATCAAAACATACAGGCAATATGAAAATGTGGAAACAAATTTAAACATGGAATCATTATCAAAGGTCATAGATTATAACCAAGAAATCATGATTCAAAAGACCCTGTTATCAGTTTCATTCACTCCATATTCCCTTCCATTATGTCTAATGAGACTAAAACCATACCAAACGAGTAGGTTCCACTTTATAATTCTGGGTGCACCTATCATAATCATTTAATTCACTTGCATATGTGTGCCAAAAATATCATAAAACATGGAGTCATTTATTAAAAAAATTATTCCATGAAAAATTACTGGAAAATACATACATTTATGAACCTAATCAATGGTGTATAAGTTCATAAAGGTGAACACCCTTTACATAAAATTGGTAGGTGTATTCACTACAAAAATTATTTTGCATGGACAATTGTTTGGCATGGAGGAATTTTGGAAGCATAAAGGGGGAACATAAATGTAAATTTGAGGGATTAATGGGAGTGAAATAAGTATAAAATCATTTATAAATCATAAGTTAATTGTGGGTTATTTATAATAAATACCCAAATAAGAAAAAATTAATGTTAAGTGGAAAAACATAAAAGATGGTCTAGATTGAAAAGTAGAGTGAGAGATCACTTACCTTAAAAGAGTGATTCCCAAAATATTTGGATGATATTCTTGAGTGGTTGTGGGTACCTATAGAACAAGATTGATATGGTAGGGTAGAGTAAGGAAATTATCAAATTTTTATTAGATAATATAATGGGTTTATGGGAGCAATAATATAGGATATGTGAGTGGAGTTGTTTATTATTTCACAAAAAATGTTTTTGGACTCTATATAATTAAATAACCAAAACTGTAAGACTTCACATGGACTTTTCCTATGCTTTCATCCAAAGAGGGATCATTTTCCAAATTTTATAAGTCCATGCTTCTATCTTATAAAAATATTACCCTTTTAGATGTGAATGTGAGTCATGTCCTTAATGAAATGATTTTAGAACCTGAAAATTTTTTATGGGTTTTTTAGGATTAATAAGAGATTATAAAATTAATAAAACAAAACTAGTATCAAATTATTTTAAATAAGAATCATATATTTGTTTGTCTATAAAATTATATATTTTATTACATTACTTTTAATTTATTATTATGTCATAATAAAGATTATATATTTATACGATATTTCATTTTTTACATGAAAATTTGATAATATCATACTAGTATTAAAAGTAAAAATTAGGTATTTTTAACATTATAATTAATTTTTTTATAAATTTCATTTTATTAATATGTGAAAAGTATCTTTTAATATAATGATATGCACTTATTGGGAAATTCTGGTTATTTTACCAATAATAGTTTTCAAACCCTTTTAAAAATTTATTTTTGACATCAATATTTTTTATAAAGAACTATACTTAATAAATAATATATGACAATAATATGTTAATAAAATATAATTTATTTCCAAAATTCATTAATTTTTCAAAAGTAATGTATTAATTGAAATTACATATTAACCAAAAATATAATTAGGGTTTTGTCGAATCAAAATCAAAATCATTTACAAAGAAATAATATCATGGGGATAATATAATCCATATTCTATAAAATATACATATTTGTATTGTTCGAGTATTGATAGTTATCCCTTTATTACACTAAAAATAATCATATGGGTAAGGTGTGTGACTGTGATTCATTTATGAGGTGGTTCAGAGTATAGGGTTTGGGTTGTGATATAGATAAACATGAAAATCTCTCGTAAATGGTTTATCTCATTCTTATTTTGTTAGATATCATATTGGGAATTGAAAAGGAAAATTCCTGGTACTGCTATAACCCTTGTAATCACTGATAAATGGGTATTTTAGGGTAAATTCATATTGTCTGAATCCATCACGTACTTTATTTTTCTCAATTTTATTTTTTAAAACACTAAATTTATACTAATCATATAACCACAATTCAGTGAATATATTATAAAAATATTAATATGTTTAATGGTATCCTAAATCTGGTAGGATATAATGAATAAAAAGAAGTTAATAAGTTTTCCATAACTATAATATGTTGTAGGACTTTTAATTCAACCACAAAAGAAAATTTTATTTCTAAATATTCATGTAGTTATAAACTTAAAACTCCTCTAAACCTTCATTTATTCAATATTAAAACCCATGAAATGAACATAAAATTTAATTCACCATTTTTTTCATTAATATAATCATCTGATCAAGGAAAAAAAATTCATTCATACTATTAAATTTTTTCTGAACAGTAGACATCCTAAATTTTATTGGTATTAATGGCTTATATTGAAGTCATTTGATTATCCAATAAACTAATATCATGCCATTATCATTCTTTCAGACCAAGTGAATTTATATGTTCATGAAATATTATAGTACTGAATATTTACACTCATTATATGAGTTGTATGATCATAGTCTTACACATTGATTCTTATACTGGATAATTAAATATATTTTGAGTGATGTAATACACTCAAAGTATTATACTAATCCTTAGTGAATTTGTATGGTTTGTAAAAATGATTATCAAGAATAATTACACTGAGATTCAAATTTACATGATCATATTTAATGTCATACAATCTTATTTAACTACAAAAATCACAATAACATTTTCCTAGATTCATCCTTGTTTTTTTGTTTCTCAGACGACAATTATTTTTCATTAGCATCAATGAATGAATAACAATATCAATGTAATATTAAATCGACAAAGATCATCACCATATCTTTTCTTTACATATAAAGATTCAAATAATTTACAATGAAAAGTACTTCATGAATTACCAATTTCCTATTCTTCTTTTATAGTAAAAATGAGAATAATAATTAATGGTTTTTTGATGCACTGAATATAGACATACCAAGAATAAAAAAAATATGGTCTCTTATTTAGTTAAGGAACATATATTCATTCATATAATACAGTGACAAATATTAGGCATTGTATATATAATGATCTTTAAGATATGTATTATCTTGTACTACCTTCTTTTCTTTATGCGGTCAGTTCTCTAATCATCATGCTACAAGTTCTCATTCTTCCAAGTGGTCAATATAAAGTGTTGACTTCACACATCATAGTAAAACACTAGAGATAATGTTAAATTCTTCCTCTTTATAAAATAATATCTATTATCCACTACTATCACATGTTTTAAAACTGATGAAATTAACAACAATCATTAGATATTGTAACTATTAATTCAATTACATTTGGATTTAGGTGTTGACAGTAAATGAAAACACCATAAAAACCCCACATCTTGTACTTCATAATCTTCAAAAATTAAAAAAACCGCTTTCCCTGAACAATACATTATGGGTATTCATAGTTATATAATCATAAAATAATCTATACCCACGTGATCATGAGGTTGTTGTAGTGGTGTCCACCTTATCATTATATCAAATTAATTTTATCATTGACAATTTTATAATCATCATGAAACAAAATATTCTAATGTATTTCTTCTCATAACCTGACATAAATTAATTACAATGATGGTGGACATTTTCTATTGGACTAACGCATTGAGTTTTCTTCAAACAGTGTAAAGGGAATGTTATTTGGGATTCCCTATGAAAAAAGATCAAGTGGTTGCGTTTTGTGTGAGAATGAAGACTCAATAATAGTGATGAAATAATTGTCTATGTTACCCCATTATGTGGGTTTATTTTACAAAAAATGATTAATCTATCCAAAAAGAGTGAAACCCCCTTATCATAATAGGCAGTGGTGAACCGACTGTGGAATTATCCGATAGATAAATGGCATGATTGAGTTATCTGTGAGGATTTTCCTACGGGATTTTGTAGCATCCCCAGATTTGGAACTCTCACACATGGAAAAAAATGGCTTGTTAAGAGACCTCTAGTGAACCACCACATATTCCAGAGTCTTCCAACTAGCAGCGGGGGAGTAATATATATCATGGGGAGACTATACCACCTAGCGTGAAGTGTCACAGTACTATAAATAATCCATTTAAATAAAATTCACTAGATTAATAATAATATCAACCCATATGAAAAATATATATAAAAAATAGCCAAACCAATATACAAAAAATGAGGAATCAGGTAAAGACAGGATACTATGTATCTACATGTAAAATAGAATACAATACAATAAAAGTGTTCTTTGACACAAGATAATCCCAAAAAGACTTTGGTCCTAAACCCCATTTCACACCCATATCCTAACTCTAGACCATTAATTATGAAATAAGGTAACAATCAAGTTCCCTTTCCATTTTCTGACCCTCCATCCATGACATCTACTTGGGTACCAAATGAAGAGCTAAATAGGGAGTAAAGAAAACTCAGAAGGTCAAGAGAACAATATTTAATCAAACTAGCCTGATATTAACATTGTGTAATAATTCAAAAAACATTTTTATTTGTAAATTAAACAATTAATATTATACATCAACAACCTACATTAGAACTATTCAATGATATCATTAAAAATTTCCCACAACCATTACCACCATAACCCTAAAACCATTATAAACCATAATTCTTTCAAGAAGTGAAGTAATATTTCCGAGAAAGTAGCATGACCATGCCCAGCAACACCACTACCCATGGCATCCAAAATCACTATTCCAACCCCACTATATAAGCAGCATAGCATGCTTTAGGGATTATCTAACGATATAAGCATCTTAGCATGTTCTTGTGCATAAAAAAATATATATTAATGTGATCATGTATTATGGAAGAGAACAAAATACAATCATATCAACATGTGTTAGAAGTTCATATTACAACTGCAATCATTTCAAAAAATGACCACATAATAAAAATTGATTAATTGTGTTAATTACCATTTGACTTTAAATTTTACCATCATTTCAATTAATCAATTTATACATTTCCCAAGGGGAATCTATATCAACTAATCATCTGAATCAAATTTCATTGTAAAATAATATATAATACATTACACAATCAAAATTTTATATGGTTCACTCACCCAACAGGTAACCTCATGTAAGGTCACATCACTAATTAAATCCAATGTGGTCCATCAAGAAATCAATCACATGATTTTCATAATTCTACTCAATTAATTAATTATTATGAACATATGATAGCATAATCACAAAATTTCATCAGTTTTTAATTGAAAATCAGACCATATTGTTAATATTGAAACCCTTTACCATTAACAGGGAAAGAACACAATTCTTCCAATAGAATATTCCAACAATGACCATGGTGCATAAGATCCCAAGGAGAAACAAGATAAAAAAATCATGATCACAACCAAAAATGACCACAATCCAGATATTAAACCACAATGGTCAGATAATGATATATGAAAATGTAAAACAAAGAAGAACTATATAAACGAGGTTCTATCACACAAACGGGATGTCTTGAATAGAAAAAAGGTTCCCAAAAGATCTTGGAAAATTTCACTAATATGAAATGTGGAATGTTTTATATAGGTGTAATGAAAAATCATCTTCATAACACATTTAAAAAAATTTCTTGGGAAATTACACAGTTTGTAAATCCTCTATACAACATGTAATTTTTTTTATGGTTACATGAAAAAACCAGTCACATTGACTGAATATTTAAGTCTCCTGAACATTACATGTCATATGATCATCTAAATACATGTAATGAAATTCCATCTAGAATCAATTCCTGAAATAATTATTGTGGATTTCACATGTTTTGTAGCTCATTTAAAAGAACGATAAAATTCTTCAAAATAGATTTCACCTGAGATTTCTAATGAAAAGAAAGGTCCCATTTTAGGATTCTCAACATACCAAGAACCCTAGGTAACAAATGAAATATTTATACAAAGAACCAATTAATTAAAATTACATCCACGAAAATCCCCTTTAATGGATCATATCATGTTTCCCATGTTTCCACACAACCCAAGTATGAATTTATTCAACAATAATGAAACCACGCTAAGAAATGACCACCAAGGATTATGGATAAATAAAAATCCCAACTAAAAGATGTTTAATGAAAAAATTATAGTGATATTTAATTGGAAAATAAATGGTAACTTGAAACCTCCCCACTATGTAACATTTAATCCCCGAGCTACTCAGAGAATCACTGTGGGGTCTTGATGAACAAGTCTGGACACTATAATCACAAATCCGACTCCCTCTCCAAGGTATCCTCCTAAATTATACCATGATTACTCTACAAGTGAACCAATGGTTCCAACCTACCATGTGGATATCTCTCACTATGATTGACATTTAATATCAAATTCTTCTAAAAGGAAGCATCTATATGAACTCCACATATGATACATCTACCACATAAGAAGGTTTTGGATGATATCTTCGAAGATGTGACATGTGAGATAGGTCATGCATTAGAATATAATAGTTTGGGAGGGATAAATGGTCTACCAGTATATCAAACCTTTAAACTATCCCAATCAAACCTCTAATCCTAGGTTCCATATTTCCATATTCCCTGATACTATGTTACACTAATCAAGGTGAAAACTGAAGGAAAACACGATGTCCATCATCTATTTTCATAGGTCATGTTTAATAGTAAGAATATGATTTTTTCTAGTTCTATATGGTCACCATCTACATCCTAATAAACAGTACATTCATAGATGTATAACTCATGAGATTATGTCCAACAAGTACAGACTCACAAACATCCAACAAACAAATAGGTGAACAATATGTCCTTATATAAAATGACACCAAATTTTCTATTAGGATCAATTATTGGAAGATTTTATTATTATTAGGCACCTTGAGTTTCATATGATTCTCCCATGAACCACCGAATTAAAAAGTATTGACTCGCAACTTATACTATAAAACATTAAAATTTTGTCTATATTTAATGTTAGTATGTGGATGATATGATTAGCTCAAAAGAACCTAAAATAAAAAAACCCTTCTTATGAACCACCGAGAACCACAATGTGAACAAAGAACCATATTAGAAATTTAAATCCCTAGAAAAATGTGAAACCGAAAAAACCTCATGCATATAAAGACCACCCATATGATCAAATCTAAATGTCTCCCTAATTAAAAAAAGTGGGATACCTTCCCAAATCAATAAATAGTAACCCTTACTACATCATTCTTATAGGTTCAACCACATAGTCCTGTCACAAAATCCATAGTAAAATCATCTCATTTACACTTAGGATTTTAAAAGGGCTATAACAGTAAAGATGGACTTTAATGTTCAGATTCTCCTAATGAAAAATAAAACCTCTCTGTACATAGACGTAAATACCATTCATTATTTCTAACCACTAGTACAATATACAGTTTTCATGATATATACTTTTCAAATAGTTATCTACTACCCATATTGAAGAATGGATGTCACTTATCATCTACTGCTGTATGACAGTAGGACCCCATACTCAGTGATGGTAAAGAAGATATTGTTCACTTCAAATAGTCCATCTCAAAGGTTTCTAAGATATTATAAGATCTTATTTAGAACTAAACCTCCCAAATCAAATAAAAAAATTGTCTTTATGTTGTACCAAATCACATGTATAACATATTTCTAATCCAGAGATACTAGACCATAAGACTCCATAACATCGAGATGCTTGTCTATAAAGATGTCCAACTTCCTCAAATCAACACAAGAATTATTCACTTCCTTTGCATATGTCCTTAAACTTTTGGAATAGGTAATGATGTTTTCCTTTCCCAGTATATAGGCTAACGCGATGTCAAAAGAGTGTAGATACCTGACCCAACTCCTCTTCTAAAGGTTTTGGTACTCTTGAAAAAAAATATACATGATGCTATTATGGTCAATATATAACACAAATCACATTCCTATAAGATAATGTCTCTAGCATCTCATAGAATGTGCCACTATTTCTCTTTCTATAATATTATTAGTATAATTCCCCTTTTGTGGCCTCTACATTGTAGATCCATAACTATCGACTTGATTCTCGTGCATCAAATTTGCTCTGATACCAACTCTGGATGTGTCAATGTACATAGACTATACTTTAACTTGAAAGGGTTATTTAAGCATAGGTGTTGAGGTCACCCTGCCTTTCAAATCCTAAGAAATAGCTATCTTAAGAATCTAACAAAATGAACATCAACCCCTTCATGGTACTCCTTAACATCAATGCTTCGAGATTGGATAATTCCAAGATAAATTACAAATAATAAATAGTTGTGCCCAAAAAAACCTTAAATATTAAAGACATTATTCAGCTGGTATGATGATACCAATACATCAACCTTATCTGGGCCCACTCACACCCATTCCTCTAAAATTTCATTGACCAATATGTTCACGTTTTCAAACTATAAAATACATTTGGTTATCTTGGTAAAAATGTCAATTCTCTATCAATGTTCTAATGAAGAACCTTGGATGTTTGCAATGATCGTCTACTGGTGGGGTGTGAACTAATATTTATTCCCCCAAAACAACCCCGAAACAATCTTTAAAATGTATAAATATTCTTTTCATAATGTCTATGAATTCCACTTGTACACTAGTCACACCAAATGACATTACTACGAAGTAAAACAAGAGATACCTTCTCCTAAAATCTCTACGTGGTTTGTACAATGGTATTAACTATAACTAGTGGTATCATGATCTCAATTCAATCTTGGAGAATATCATATAACCTTTAAAATGAATGATGAGATCATTGATGCATGGAAGGGGATGCATATTCCTAACCTTCATCAGGTTTAGTCTCTAATAATCCACACATAAATGCAATGTAAAATCATACTTTTGGAAAAGATAATTGGAGAACCGTAAGATGATTTACTAGTCTTTATTAATCCTTTTTCTAAAAGATCATTCAACTATATATTCAACCCATGAATCTCAACTTGTTCCATTCTGTATGGTGCTATATAAACAGCCTATGCTTCGATAACCAACTTGATCATTATATCGATCTCTCACTTAGTAAGTAAGTCATGTAACTCATTAATAAGGGAATCATAAAAAGGACTTACCTAAGTAGAATATTAATTCTGTTATATTATACGATTTTATAGATGATGAATAGCTATATGATCTATGAGGCAATCTAATCTTCATGTAATTGGTCATGCATTACTCACATGAAGTCAAAATCATGCTATTGAGAATAGTTTCATCCTAGATATAAGAAGGTAACTCTCATCCAATAATAGTTGATATGAGATAGGTATATAAAAAACCAATCCATACAAAAAATAAAATCAAAACATATCATTTCCATAATAACTGGTTTCCAAAAGAAATTGTAACCACCGATAACAAAAATAAACATATCAAAAAGGGTGATATTATCTAACCACCTTCACAATGTTGTTTCGATGTTCAATATACCATTGAATATTTCCACAATCAATCCCAAAAAAATTTCAAAAAGTGAAGATAAAAAGGAACATGATTATCATTTAACCAAAAATGCTGTAAAAAGTAGATAATGCCAGAATAATAACTTTGATGTTCAAATGTAATTCAGCCACACTAGTTTAAGTAGACACTATAATTTTCAACTATCTCTCTACTCTACGATGTTCTCCATTATAACTCCCATATGTTGTCCTCATTGAGTGGCACTTCTACTCCTATACGGCGGTACTACATCCACTACCTCACCTTCAATGACTAGTAAAATTACATTTACTATCCTAATGATGGGTATCTAATCCCCATCATATTTAGGTTCTTTTCCATATCCACTTAAATTTCATTATAATTGAATGTACCCATAGAGTATCTAAATATTACCTAGTCCACCATGGACCTCACACTCAACTATGTGGTAAAGACACTATGAGAGTTGGTGGACAAAAATTCTTCACTGATAGTATTGCATTGAAACATAGTTCTAATATGTTATTCCACTTCCTTATATTATCTTACCACTACAACCTTTACTGTGATTACTATAAAATAATTTCTTACTACTGAAGAAGAGATCCCAATTCGCCTAACTGGAACACCCTAGAAACTATTTGGTGTCACTCTTAGAATCCCCTCCATGATGAGTCCAAGAGTCATCATTTCCTAAAATCTACCCAAATAGAACATGTTCACTTGTGACCTGATCTCATAGTAAATACCGTGCTAAATATTTCTCTCCAGGGAGAACTCAACATCAATTAAAGGTAAAAAAAATCATTTTAGGTCGGTGAAACATTTAGCATAATCCCACACAATCATTCCCTCCTGTGTCAAATTCATGAACTCTTAATCCATCTCATATTCCAATGTATCATGATTGAAATAGCCTAAAAACACCATCTAAATGTATTTCAAAGATAACTCCTCCTATTGAGTGACCTAATCTATAATTTTCCACTAATTCATGGCTTGTCGACTTAGGCTATATGCACCAAACTTCACCCTCGTATTTGTGGGTGTCCGGAGTTTCTTAAAAATTATATGTACTGTCTCAATTTATAACTCCACCACCTGGGGGCCTCACTTCCTCAGAACATAGGTGGATTTTACAGCTCAAACATTCCTTTCATCTTAGACCATAATGACATGGTGTAGAAAATCTCCCTTTTCATGGATAACATGACCCTTACGTAGTTGTTGCAAATATGGCTATTTATCTGATCCTTAAGAGATATTGGAAGCTTATGCTCAACCACATTATGATCATTCTAATTTCCACTTTCCTGACACTCAATTTTAATACAATGATGATGCATTATCTTGGAAAGAGAAACGAACTCCTAAGATCACTGTGTGACAACATGGTAAACCCTAATAGGTGACAAAAAATGAGAAACATTTCCTCATGAACACTCCAAACATAGATTACATGTGATATATCATGAAATTACAATGCATTCATTATATTTTTTGGGTTTATAGATATCTTATATAATATTATACTTAGAGAATATATTACATGGAAATAAATATTTCTCGTATAATGAACCATGCATGTCAGTACATATCCCATTGTTCATATCATGAATCATCTAAAAACATATCACATTATATCAGAGGATGAATAAAAATATAAAAAACTTATAGTTTCCAAAAATAATGACCTCACACAATATGTGAATCATCTAAAGTGAAATAATATAAAATTGTATCAAGAAAACATCATTTAAAACAATTCTCTCCTTGGGAACTCAGATCCCCCTGCCTCTATACGTGGGTCAGCTACTCCAATTGAAAAGATCATTACTACATCCAAAAACATCATAGTCTTATTTATACAAATTCCAATAGTAAATCAATATAATATAAAACATTCCCCTTTCATACCACTTTGTACCATCCCTTGTTTTGAAACTCTCTCACACGACCAACAAGTGTTGGATACGAGGCCTCGAGAACACCTCCCGGAACATCAGTGTATACAGAATAATATTGGGGTTGTGATAAGAAAAGTAGGTATATATTCTCCATGGTATTATGTATCATATTAGTTTAAATAAGACATATAAATTATGGAAATCAGAGTAAGTCTTATAGATAAAACTATATAACACTACATGAAAAAATAATTTATAAAAAAATATTATAAAAATGATGAATAATATAATTATAGGATTAGATCTATCTGTATTTAAAACTTTGAAATATAATAAATGATTTATGTGACCCAATATAAACACAAAAGCATCTGGTATTGAACACCCTATCAGACCCTTCTCCTAACTCTAGCCCATCCAATAAATAAAAGATTCATAAATAAGGTACGTTTCCGATGTATAAACTTTTAACCATGAAATATTCTCTCGAACCAAACTTTGTCTTAAATTGGGTAACCGTAAAACATAGTAGATGAAAAAAATCAAGTGAAAACAAAACATTCTGATAAGATGTTTTTTCAATAATTCGATAATCCACTGTGTTAATTAATTCAAAAATTAATCAAATAAAGTAACAACCTGCTTCATCACTATACATGAATATCTCATAACATGTATCACAACCTTACCAACCATAACCTAAAAACCACAGTAAAATATAACATTCTTTAACACCATGGGGGAATGTCATTATGCATGTATCTCAACCATAACATCCAAAACCACATACCCATGGTATGGCTAATCACTAGGACCAACATTCTATATAAGCATCACCATTTTTTAGTTCCTAGGTAGGTATATAACCATATTAGCATGGCCTACGGAATGACCCAATATATATGTATCTAAACATGTGTCAAGGAATATCCTGATATATAAGCACCTAATCAAATTTCCAATGTACATATTACAACTACATCCATATAAAAATATGGAAAAATTGGAAAAAATGGTTAATTATAATAATTTCACTTTTTATTTATATTTTCACATATTTTCAATTAATCATTTAATCTATTTTCCATGGTAAATCTATATCATTCCATCAACAGAATCTCATGTCATGAAAAAATCATATGTATTCCATTTACAATTCAATATTTTCGAAGGTTCTCTCACCAAACAAGTAGACACATGTAAGGTCAAATTTTGAATTATATCAAAATGGATCCAATGATGAATAAAACATAATATTATATTAATTATATCCAAAAAATTAATTAATGTGTTCTTTTGATAGCACAACCACAATATTTCATATCTTTGAAATTGAAAATCAGATCGTGTGTTTATGATTTATCCCCTACCTTTAAAAAAAATAACACAACACATTTAATGGCATACACCAACATGTATTAACGTGTATAATATCACGATGTTAAACATGTTCAAAATTAGTCAAGATAAAAATAAACAATGATTATGGTAAATATATTACATCGCAACATTCAGATAAAGATGTAAGACAAAGGTAAAAAAAATTAAGTACCACTTACCTGGGGATTGTTCACATAAACTAGAAGTCTATAACAGAGGGAAAGGGCCCAATATATCTAATATGGCATCCTAAGGTTGAGAAGTGGAAAGATTCATGTGTGTGAGAATAAACATAATCATCAAAATACTTTTTAATAACTTGTATAATAAATTACATGGTGTGTAACTACATTACATGTACTGTAATTATATTTGGAGGGTTTTTTCAAAAAACATATAACCTCACCAGACTATATAATTCACTATAACATTACATGTAATGTTTTTTTTATATGACTTATAACTGATTCACACCATTAATTAGTTCATGAACTGAGTATGGTGGCTTTTACATTTCGTGTAACCCATTTACAGGGTGTGTAAATTTCAAGTATATAGATTTTAGGCCAGTTTTATCATAAAAACATGATCACCATTTATGGATTCTAAAATTATAAAAAAACCATTGTAAAATTTGATCCATTTATAATTGGACTACATTACTTCACACTAAATATTTGAATTGATCCACATTTGGATCCTACCCTATTTTCTCATGTTTCCTTGAAACCCTAGTATTGGATTATTATATTATTATAGATACCATATGAAAACAATAAAATATGATTAAACATGATTAAAACCCCCACCAAAATAATTTTAATGAAATGCTCAAAAAGAGACGTACCTGAAAAAAATAGGATCAAACATATGGTTAGTTAATGGATGTCATTGGGTGTTTTTAAAGTGAATATTTGTGTTCCCTTAGAGATGCATGAGGTGAATCTCTATATGTTCCATAGTTTCCAATTAAATATATATCCTTGTGTTATGAAGATGTATTGTACATTGAATTACTACATTTAGTTTCTTTATTTAATATTCTCAGTTATAGAGACTGTGTCATAGTGATTCTCTTTCGAGATAGTAAAGGATTAGAATCTTATTTCTGGTGGTTTTCATCATCTTCCTGATATTCCCAAGTGGAAGTGAGAGGATGAATTTATGGAATTTTTCAAAATTTCATTTTGATTCTATATGGGTGATCATGGATAATAAAACAATTTCTTATCAATTCTTAGTGATTATGGAGTTCAGCTTAGTATAAGATTTGTTGAGGATGTATCTCGAACAGATAGTGAGGCATTGTGGGGTTATAAAGACAAAAATATATTCTCATGAGATTTGTTTTACCTCTGATGAATGGAGTGGAATTTATTGTGTGTTTATTTCAATGTAATGCATTAACACTACTTTTTGACCATATATGGATGGTCAGAAAGAGTGGAATGTAAGCAAATCATAGGTTAGGTTTTTTGTGTTAATCCTAGAAGTTGGAGGCTCAAGGGTAAGGAACCTACACATTGTTGAGTTTTATTAAAATATTATTTATCACTGTACAATTACTGTGGATTCATTAAAATCAATATAGGAACACTAACTCAAATATCAATTTTTTTTGGACAGTGGTTAGTGATTATAATATTCGTACATTGAAATTGGTTAAGAGTATAAGAAAAAGGTACACGTTATATATGAGTGAATGAAGGTGAAATAAAATATTTATAAGTCTAATACTTGTCATATTGGAGGGAATATAATGTGTTGAAACAGCCTTTTTTTTATGATTACAATATTTAAAGTTCTTCAAGACATTTCATTTTGGTTTGATTATTATGTATAATGTGTAGATATCAACATAAGGAAAACCCTGACCGATTCAAGGCATCAATAAAAGGTTGAAGGGATTCCATGAACATATTTATAGTATGCACTTATAGGACAGAAATTAAAAGTTCACCAATAAGAAGACAGAGGTTCTAGAACCTCCATTATGTTTTTAAAGCCAACCATTCAGTCGGTGGGATCTAGAAAAAAGTGGAAACATAAAATATTGTCACTTCATTGTCGATAAAATTGAATTTATAACATGTGATTATGATCTAGCACAATAATTATACATTAATTTATGGATATAACGGTTTTTACTTAGATCACTAATTCTTTAGGTAGTCCCAAGGGACCCCTAGTTCAAATGATTTCTATAAAACAGTCCAAATTTCATTTGGATATAGACATCTAAATACACAATGTACATCAATAATGATTACATACTGCTGAATTCATCCTCGAAGTGTTTTTCAATATATCTCTAAGCATATTATTATTATCAATCATTAATGGAGAATGAACATTCATTGACTTTAATCAAATTTTATGTCTCCTAATTTCTATTGGATCAATGTTTTCCCATTTTATGTATCCATAAAGCCTCTTCCACTTCTACCTTCTCTCTTTTTCTTTATATCATTCATGTGATTCAAAATCTTCTAGAAATTGAAATGAGTGTTTTATAAATGGTTTATAAAAACTAACCACATTCATAATAATTTTTTTCTTATATTGTTAACACTTTTAAAGTGAGGGAACAAGGCCCTTGGTTTTTGATAAAACAATGGTTCCTTTTTTTTGGATATCACTTTCCATTAAAATTTTTGTATTCATTATTTTAATTTGATCTTGTAATTCCATTAAAAATAAGGGATTAATATGAACTTATTATGTATTATTGAGGTGAGGAGATATATGAGTTGATTCATGAAATATTTTTGAACTCCTTTATCAATATTTCCTTTCTTATTTCTGTAATTTATTTTATTTATATTTTTAATTTTCTTGTTTCATCTCTATCACATTTACATTAATTAATTTTTTTATTTTAATTAATTTAATATTTTCATTTTAAACATTACTAATTAAAATAATCTATTTAGAATTTATTTTAAATTCAATTCACACACCTCACCCCCTATTTTTTTTATTCATTAACATTCATTTTATTTGAAAGGAGGTCTTTATTTTTTCACAAAAATATTCTCATTTTCAAAATTATTTTTTAACAAACCTTAACTAATTTGTATATTTGGTATTTTTAAAATGGAAATGAATTAAAACTTCATTGGTGGTCCAAAAGGAAATTCTAAAGGTTTTTCACATATCTATAATCATTCCAACTATACGTATCAGGAAACCCTCTTTATTACTATTCATTATAGTATATGTTACCCTTTTATGAAAAAAATAATTATGTATGGATTTGAAAATTCTATATATTTATAATGAATAGAGTCTCTTGATAAAATATCTTCTTCTGAATATAATATCATAGGTATAGATACAATACATCTTTTTTAGATCATAATGATTTTAATGGAATTCCTATTTGTAAAATCACTAATGAAATCTATAAATATCAATACGTTACTTATAATGACACAATAGAAGTTAATGATAACTGATATATATAGACAATATTTTTATAGTTTTATCATATAACCAATAAAATATATTACTATGAAATTTAAATGATTTACTGAAATTTGGATTGCTTAAATGAATCTTGGGGATTTTGTTTCTATAGGAACATTAGAGAAAATCATCAATTAGGTCAAACAATTAATTCAGATCCCAAAGTGATGGTGATAGAAGAAGAAATAGGCAGAATTTTTTTAATTGTGGATCTAATATGATACTTAGGACTTATAATATCACAATATAGTTAAATGACTATATATAAACCAAATATTTCTAGGAGAAAATGTCCACTTCATTCTAATGGATTATTTACTACTTTAGCTATAAAGAAATGTATCATCTAGACAAGAAGTTGTTCAGATTATTTAATAGAAATAAATCTTAAGAACATTCCAAAAATTAGGATGATAATTGTAAGTGTTTTATATAAATTATAAAAATAATTAATATATAAGAGCTGATTTCCCAATTTTGAAATTGAATATAATGTAATCGGTGAATATAAATGGGAAATCATTAATCTTTTCGACCTATAAAAAATATGTGTCTTTCTCCATGATAAAATTGATGAAAAACCTTTAACATCCTGTCCCAATCAACTAGGTCTGAGCAAGAATACTATGTTACCTAATGCGCACCTCCATGTATGCACAAGGTTTCTAACTTGAATTGAGGTTCTCTAGTGTAACTATGGGGAGACTATACCCTTAATATCATGTCAAAGGATTAATAATCAATAATAAAAAAACATAATAAACATTTTTAGTTAACATGTGGAAAAGTAAATATGGAATGCATGTCATATAACATATAATCTCCCAAAGTGTTGAGAAAAACAATAGTATAAACAATAGGTAAGGTAAATAAAAAACCCATTCATAGGGTACTTTTGTGTCTATCCTAGTCCATCCAAACTCCATGCTCTACTTGCTCAGTCATCCACCTTAGCGCTTCATCCCTTCTCTGGATCCCTCTTAAAATCTACCAATGTATAGAAATTCCCATGTAGGGTGTGAGTAAAATTATCAGTATGACACTAACAATGTATCCTTAACCTAATGTTCTCAAGTATAAATGTGTATTCTTTAATAAAATAAATGTGAAATCAGAATATTAATACACATTCCAAAATTGAGTGGTTGTCTATTAACCAATATGCCAAAAACCCATGCATGTACCTATTTTAGGTCCATGATGAAAATATAATTTATACCATTTAGTATCCAAAACCATCTACAAGGATTTTGGCGAGCCACATAGAATTAAAAAGGCATAGAGTGAATGAAACCTAGTCAGAATCCATATGGAATTGGGTAATTCTTGTAATCCACAAGGAATCGAGTATCTATAACCTATCCAGAATCCACAAGGCATCATGTAGCACACAGAATCCACAAGGCATCAAGAATCATCCATTTACTCAAATTTAATAAGGTATCAAGTTGATTCTAGGTTAAAATATTATCATTTTTCCCCATCATCTTTTCTTGCACATCATCTATGCACCCCACAAGGAGTAATCTTACCATTAAGACCACCTGTCATGTATACACATTCAAATGCTCAAAAGGAAACATGACAATCCATATCATGGTAACAACCATATCATACATTATAAAACATATAACATCATCATATTCATCAAAATGTGAATAAAACATCATCATGGAATCAATCTATCACATCAATCTCATGGATTCGAATCATAACATGTATTGGGATATAGAAACATAAAACATCATCAAAATTATGTTAGCACAAAAATACTTGTGATCAACATCAATCATGAATATTAAGTGATATGGTACTCCTGGAAGTAGGTGTCAAATAATGTTTTAAGGTATATACACACACCTGCGATCATAATCATGCATGTTCATAAAATAGGTCTACATATAAATCATGTGTGAAAACAAGTGTAAAATAGATTCCAAGAGGTATAGAACTTCCTACAACAAATAAGTCATCACCACTAGCAAGGATAAACCACTTTATGTGATTCAACACATATCCTCGAAGCCTTATTATCATAAACATCGACATGTCAATGCTCTTGGTCCTTCATGTGTTCCTAGAACCAAAAAATATTATTTTATTTCAAAAATAAAATAAAATATCACGTGAAATGATACTTTTTCACTCTTTGATTATATTCTATTTATCATTCTAAGATAATTCATGAACTCACCATAATATATATAATAAAAATTATTATATCAATATTATTTATCATAAATTATAATTTTATAATTATCACTTTTAATTTCACCCTAAATTATCCATTATAGTTATCTTAAAACAATTTATTATAAACAATTCTATATAATTATATTTTTATAATTTTAATAAAAATTATTATTTTATAATTATCATTTCATAATTTATTTTAAATTTTCCCGTATAATTATCTTTTATTTACTTATTAGAATTGATCCATTATAATTTTCTTTTGAAATGTTTGTTAAAATTTTTCCATTTATAACTAAATTTGAAAACATTTCCTGTACTAATCTAGAAATAATCTATTAAAAAAATTAACAATTATCCTAATAATATTGTAATTATCACTTGATAATTATTGTAATTATACTTTGGTAAAACACATAACTATCCTATGATAAATTCAGTTGTCTATGTCATGTGATAATTACATTTAATTATCCTTTAACAATTTGTATAATTATATTCTTATAAGTATTACTTAAAAACTATCAATCCATAATTATCTTATGATAATTTTCATTAACCAATATCTTTTGATAATTTGATGCGATTATACATTAATATTGTTGATAATTAATTTTGACAAGACATTTAATTTTTCATTAATAATTCAATGCACCTATTGTATGAAAAATTTAATAAATATCAATGGATAAATCCATGAAATTATCCTATGATAATTTGATTAAAATAATACATTTAAAATTTGAAAATCATATTGAACAATAAATTGGGGAATTCAAATCAAAAATATAATTTAGGTTTTTCACGTCGATATGAATCCAACGCAACTAACTATGCCTAATTTTGATCAATAACACCAATTGTATAGAATTTAAAAGACTTGATAAATAATAATAAATAAATAAATAAACTAAAACACACCTAAAAATGTAACTCCCCGACCCTAGATACCCAGAGTCAGTGCAATATTACATAACATTGGCATGATCACAAGAAAGTTCAAGTCTCGAAAGATCGATTAGTTTAGTAGCCTTGGAAACACTAGATATATTCATAAAGATTACATTACATCAATAAGTGAAAAACTAAAACAACATATTGTCTTCATATCCCCTCATACTATCCCTAAAGGTCATTTATAAAATACTTCTTCGTATCCTGGAAAACATAACACATTGAAAGGGGTGAGCTCAGATGCTAAGTAAGGATAACAATATAGCAGAAACTTTCATAAATAAACATAAAATTTTAAGGCAATGTACAACTAAAACAAAATCCATTTAAACTTGAACTTAAGCATAATATGAGAAGGATAAAATGAAATTATTCCATTTACTTATTCACATGGATATTCTATTAGTCAAATAATCAAATGAAAATATTAATAACCACTTTCATAATGACGGAATGCATAATGCCAGACTATCATAACCACGCAGCGAAGGCCTCGTGCCAAGACTACAAATAAGATTTTTTCAAGGCCTCGTGCCAAGACACTAGTTTGTCTCATGAGACCTACCCATTCATTGGGGATCTATAGCGGGATCCACCCATCACTTACAAAGTCCAATGCATTCCCCATATGAAAAGTTTGAAATATGACATAAACATTTTTATTAAACTAGCATACAAAATGTCAATACTTAATCGACAAACCATGAATGGTATAAAAATATCACATCCACAGTCAAACATAACTCATTCAATACATTATGGAATATTGTATTGTATTAGATTAATCTCAATCAAGAATAATGAAGGATATTGAAATAGATGAAAATAATCGTCAAAACTATTAGAGAGAAATATCTCCCTTTTTCTTGAAATCATTTAAAAGTCACACTATTTTTCAAGAAGCCATTTAAAAATAGATTTTTGAATCAAAGTGTCCCATAACACTTTGAATCTTTTAAAAGTAATTTTAATTTTAAAACTTTAATGTCTATATAAATAAATTCTTAAAACAATTTTTAGAACATGGACATTAATGAGAAATATTGAGAAGAATAAATCTTTAAAACACATAAAAATGTATTTTAGTAAGAGTTTCTAACCAAAAGAGAGACACTTGAATAAAAATAATTGAGGTAATAAAAATTTTATAATATCATGAGAATAAAGGGATTCATGATATACTTTGTCAAAGTACAATATATACACCATATAAAAGTGATTTGGTGTATAACAACAAATAAGTCTCAATGGAATGTATATTGAGATGTATTCTCTTATAAAGACCATATCCTTAGGTTAAGGATAAATCAACAACATAATTATGTGTGAAAGATAAAAATACAATCAATATTATTGGATATTTAGTGTAAATAAATCATATGACATTCACACATATTCTTGTAAAAACAACACCAATTAATTGGATATTTAACTCAACAAATGGATATTGAGTTAAAATTAATCTGATCAAGTTCATACCGATGACTTGAGAGTTTATCAATGGAGTTATTATGTGTATAAAAATTATATCCACAGAAAGGGGAGTGGAAATTATGAAATAATCAAATTAATAGATATTCCACACATAATCCTGGAGTAAAATAATCAATGAAGTATACCTAAAGCCGAATGAGTGCTAATTGAAATTTCAAATTCCCTTATCGATTAGGTAACTTAATAAACATACAACCATGAAATAAGGATCATACAATGATGATGTAAATACCCATAAATTAAAGTATATTACACAATGAATACAATCATGGGCAATACGCATACACCACATGCTATAAATAAGTGGTGAACAATGGAATTCTCACGAAATTAAGAGTGAGATAAGAAACCCCTTACTTTGTACTTTTTCAATGGTCGACGGTAGGTTAACCTCCTGTATAATGGTGAAATAATTTTTATTTAATTATAGAAGAATCATTTACATTAATATGATATCATATATGATCTTTTAACATTGATTTGTTAATAATATCTTAGTATTATCGTCATTTCGGGTGTTAACTTACTCATTTTCCTTTTTATTATTTGTTGAGTAAGTCATGTTTGTTATGGATAGGTTGTATCTTATTCATATCCAGAATTATATCAAGTCTGGGAAAATTATTTTTAATCATAAAATGAGAATTATACTTGAATGGATACGATGGAGAATTAATCTCATCGTGTTCGTGGAGACGGTAGTCCATACGTACGCACGAGCGACAATATCATTATTTTGATGTTAAAATAATATATAATTGGATGGTATATCATATAACAAGAATAATTATCATGTTATATTTATTATTTACATGAATTAAACATCATTATTATAACCATCCAAATAATAATTTATTGAATGACAATTACACCACGACGTGGAGATGGTAAGCCGTATGTAGGCACGTATGGTGAGATTCCATTCAAAGGATGGATAGGATAATGAATATGGTTGTACCATATTTATAATAACATCACAGTATATAAAATATACTGGAGTTATTATTTTATAATAGAAATAACAAATGAATAAGAAGTTGAAGAAGAAAGGAACTTGAAAGAGGGTGGTGAAAACATTACCTCTTCTTCGGGTTCTTCCTTTTGATTTGATCAAAAGGGCTCCTTAGGTTGGATTTCTGATCAAACTAAGGCCTCTAGGTTGTAGTGAGGGAATTTTAGAGAGTATTTGGGCAGGTTTTTGCCGAGACAAAAGGCTTTGAATGTGTTAATTAGTTAGAAGGGGGAGTGCCCTTTTATAAGAGGGCTGTGGGGCACCTTTGGAAAAGCTAAAAATATTATTTTATAATAAATTAATATTCGGTTTATAATAGAACAAAAGTGAATTATTTAAAGGTTAAGGTAGTTGTGGGTAGAAAAACACTCAACCAATAGAAGTTAGACAGGTTTGGGTCATTATATTAACCTTGTCTTTTAGTTTTAACTCTTAGTTAATTAGTTTGACACTTACCATGTCACTTTGTATTTTTATATTATATAGATAATAAGCTTACTATATACCTCCAATCGACCCCCAAGTGGTCCATTAATGATACAACTATCATGATATAAGTCTCTTTGCAAAACCATAGATTTTTAAGAATTTAATATCAATTACTAATATAATATTAATTTTAAAAACTCTATTATGTCAAATTTCACATTATTGGGTATTTTGTTTTTGATAAATTCATAACAGCATTATTACTTAGAAAAAAATTTATATAATCAATCCTAATATGTCATATTAACATATATAATTATTGGAATTCATAAAAAGTCTCAAATTAAATTTATTTTGATATTTATAATATCAATTAATTTAATATTTCATTAATTTGGTAATTACTACATCACCATTGTGTAATAAATAAATTAAATTATTTAATGTCTAAAAATTATAAATAAAATACCATTATGTAGGAAATATTTTTATCTTTCTAATTAATATTTAAAATCAAATTTATCTTATGTATAATTCTATATTAAAAATGTTTTAGTAAATAAACATTGATTTTAACTCCTTTAACTCTTCTTTGAATTAAATAATAATAAATGTCCTAATCTAATACAAGTGGACCTAAATGATAATATTTTCCTCCTAAGGTTGTTTTTGGTCTAGATACACTTGTAAAATAGAATTATGACATGTTTTAGGGTAATATTAATATCATTTTTACCCTTAATTACCATATTTACATTTAACCGTGGTAAATAAAAGTAAAAAGTTACTATTCAACAAAAATCATTTTCATCTCATTGGACCACATTTTACTCCTTTATATTAACCATGTCTCTCATATTTTCAAAATTCCACTCACAGAAACGGTAAAATTATGATTTATGAAAAATTCAGTTTTTTAACTACCACTTAGTGGTTTCACTATTCATCAAAAATGAATGTTTCCAGAAAAATGCCATAAATTAGGCCAAGATATATTTGATATTATGAATTCAAAAATGTTGTATATTTTACCAAATTTAAAACATATCAGTTGCATTAATTAATTTAAAAATTAATTCCCATTGTCAAAACAAATAGCGTGTTTTTAAGAGATAATAACTATCAAAAGATTGACATTTGTTTATGTCTGGTTTAAATGTGAAATTACATCCAATGACCAAAATTGTATTAAATGGTAAAAATATATTCTAAATATACTTTAAAACCCCTCAAATTAATAATTTATCACTATTAATTATTTCTATTAAAAATGTGTTTTTTAATTAAAATTTAGTAATTTTCACAATTCATCAAAATATGAATGTTATCCGAAAAGTACCAAAATTTCACCCTAAGCTAATTTCTATATTACGAATCCAAAAATGAAGTCCATTTAGAAAGATAAAATTTACAAAATTTCAAAAAGTATGTATTACTATTCATAATGACTAGTTTGATTGGTTGTGGTGTGTTAGAATCTCGTAGTTGCGTACAATTCATTCCATTCCATTATTCAAAGGGAAACGTACCATGGAAGCTTGGGGTGTTACAAAAAACCTTATGTGAAGTTAAGATAGAAGAATAATGCACACCACCCAATTCCTAGAACAACTCCAATAGGATCTATAGGGTTTCACCTATCACATGTAGAGAGGTTCTGGGTTCAATCAGACTCATCCTGATCTACCACAACAAAACCGTATTTTTTGTCCACTTAGAAACACAAGCTATGCATGGAGATTTAAAACTAATAATTAACCCACCATTTTAATTGACGATTTAAATTAAAAAAGTATGTGTAGTAATTGATTTAAATTTATTAGACTTTTTATAATTTATTTATGGTCAAAATTGTTATAAATCAAGTTTTTTAAAAACATAGGGTGTTAAAAATGTAATCCTTACTAATTTTCAAACATGATGGATAGTAAGTCTTCCAAATAATTAAAAAATTAAAATTAATTATTTCATATAAATATTAAATAACTTAATTTATCATGTGACCCAATAAAAATACAGTTCTGTAATAAATTTATACTCTTCCTAGGGTAAACCCCCATTCTTGACCCAACTTGTTTCTGAAATTTCTTATATGATGTACCATTAGAAAGTCATAAATTATTTATTAATTAGAAAATGGATAAAATAATAAATTAAATGAAAAATTCATTTTTTATCATAATCAATCCATCCAAATTCCTGATACTTACAAATTTTAAACCCCTTTTAGGATAAACAATTTTTTCTGGACCTAACGGTTTTCTCAAATTTTTGATACGATGAACTATTTTTATGTTGTTAAATTATTTTGAATAAAATTCCCCCAAATAATATAATATATTTAATATTTCACTTAGTATTCTCTATGGATTTATAGGCCTCATAATCTCGTACTATGATAGTGTATATCTCGGAAAATATTTCATACTATATTCCAAAGTGTTGAGTGTGTGTTTTCTCTATTTCTCAATCATTAACACATTATTATGTAATTTCACTAATAAATCATTTTTTCATAGTTAATATATTAATAATTATACAATATATGGTATTTATTGTCATTATAAATTTTTTTAAAATACCATTATCCCCCTATATCAAATTCTCCTCCTTAAGAAGTATCTCTAGCTGTATTTCTTGATCAACTCAAGCCATTGAGCTCGAAAATCAGACATGTGCTCCCATGTCTATTCCTAAATCTACACAGGGGTCCACCAAAACTAGAATAGTAGGGTAGTATTCCTCCACAAGGCTATATCACTTGGATCTATGATCCACACTAGACACTCCTCAAATGATATGTTTATATAAAGCTCAACGTCCTCTCAATCAATAACATATGTAGGGTTATTTATATACCTTTGAAGCTATGACACATAGAATACATTGTGAATACCTCTATAGAGAGAAAAGTGGTCTAGATGATATGCCACTACCCTTATCCTAATGGTGATCTCCAAGGATCCATCAAAACAGGGTCCTAACTTTCCTTGATACCACAGACATTTCAGACCCCACTATGGAGTTTCTCTCAAGAAAATCATATCTCCCACATAAAACTACTATGGTATCTTCCTATGGTTGGAATATGATCTCTATCTACTTTGAGTACTGATCAATCTCATTTTTATTATCTTCGCTCTCTCAAAGTTCTCATGAACAATATTGGGGACAACAGCTACTGCATCCCCCGCCTCATGACAATAGAATGGTGAATGAAATGTCCTCCCATAAAGCACCTCATAAGGCATCATATGAATCAAATAATGATAACTATTTTTCAGTGAAAAAAATTCTAAGTGATAATTTCATGCTCCCTCAAGGTATATAATACAAGATCGATGCATATCCTCTAATATTTATATAGTCCACTCAAATTGTCCATCAATTTGAGGATTGTATCTCACACCCAATCTCAAGTATGTCCTTATGTATTTTTTGAAATCCCTTCCAAAATAAAGATGTAAAACATGAATATCTATGCGAAGAAATGATAAAATTGAATCCATGAATGCATATGATCTCTCATACATAAAGCATCATAGTACCTCCACTAAGTGAGTCTCCATCATCAATATGAAGTGACAATAACTTGTATACCGATCGAAAATACCTAAAATGAGTCATGACACCCCAAGGTCCTGGGTAACCTCATAACAAACCCCATCATGATGTCATCCCACGTCCATAGAGGTATCCATAGTTGATGTAAAAACCCACCAAGAAGATTATGCTCTGCCTTCACCATGTGACAGGTAAGACATCTACAGACAAAAGATGTAGACTTCTAATGGGATCTGGTGCATTAATGTTGTCATGATCACACCTTGGGTTTAAACATGAGTACACAATAATAGGTAAACCAAACCAATTCTATACATACCCAATCATTCGTAACTGTAGAGTTATAATGAAATTTACAAAATCAAGACATCTACAGATGTTCAACCCAGATCCTCTATCATCGATTCATTTCCCTCAAAACAAAATTAGGGACCTTGTGGCCTATGTAGACAACAAATATCTCAATGAATATATTGCTTCTCCATCACTATAGAAACTGAAAAAACCCTTATAGTGCCAAGTCACATGTAGGTTAAATTTTCTCATAGGGATGTAGATGATGAGACCCATGGGAAACTACCCCCTATCATTCCATCAACACCACTCCCTGAGCTATGCTTGATGCCTCATGGTACACTGAATTACCAGTATTATGATCAAGGAGTGTGTGTACAAGAGATATCATCAACATTTTATTAATCTCAAGGAATGACAATTCACACTACTTCAACAACCATAACATCAAACTCTTCATTGAAACTACTATTATGGGTAATGATAGTTGGGAGAAGCCCTTGATAAACCTATGTTAGTATCCAACCAATCAAACAAAAATCCTAATCAAAAAACATTTTGAGGAAAATAAAAGACATGAATTACTCTTCTCTAGGATTAAAGTTATACCAGTATCAGACACCAAAAATCCTAGAAACATCACCTCTAGAATCAAGAAGTCACACTTCGACAAATAAAAAAAATCTCAAATGATCTAAGTGTATTAAAGACAATATATTGGTCCTTGGAATTTTTATATGTTGTTTTAAAGTAGATAAGGATATCATTGTTGAATACCACAACATGTGAGTACAATTATGGGTGAAAGGTCTTGTTCATGAGGAAAATGAATATAATTGGTGCATTTATAATCCTGAATGGAATCAAAAAGTACACATACAGTCCATATATGTTCCAAAATTACATATTTGAAATATACTCATCTCAAAATGATATCTTCTGATAGTTGATCGAAGGTCAATCTAGGAGAATCACATGTATCCTCGTAACTGATTTAAAATATCATCTATCTTGTGAAATAGATAACAATTCATTAACCTCACCTATTTTAGGATTCTATTAATAAACACATAGTTGAAGACTGTGAACCACCATCTTGAAGGAAAACATAAGTAGACCCCATGGTAATGTACTTGGCCTTTTGAATCTCTTTCTTCCATGATTTCAATATTAACATTGAAATCCTTCTACTTGGTTGGAACCATTTCATGTAGGTATCGAAAATGATGCATTCCCAAAATTATCTCAATCTCCTCATAACATTTCTATCATTTATATGTTTTAAGAAGGTTGAAGATTACAAAAAATATCACAACCCATTATCCAGCATCTTGAGAGCCCGAGATGCTCTAGAAGGATGGAAAATATTAGAGATGAAAATCATGGAATATTCAACCATAGTTCTGAACTCCAATGCCTAAGACAACCACTATGTGAAAGAATAATAGTTGATGAGTCTATGTAGCTTATACACAAAGAAAGTGTGGGAGAAGGCTCAATTGAATTCTCCTACACATCCATTGGTAATGCTAAAACATCTTTTTTTTTTCAGAAGTATTTCTGTTGCTTTCTTATTTGTTCCATAAACAATGTTAAGGTGACATCATCTGTAATGTGGTGGAATCATTTCATAAAAAAAATTCCATATGATAAACACTAATCCATTAATTGGATCCCAAAAGGTTCCTCTTAACCAGTCTATGGGATTATCTCAAGGAATTCATAAGAGTATACCATTATCTTAATGTATTCTTCTCCTATCACTAACCCTTCTCCTCGGCTATGAATTTTATTCACAATCATTATATATAAACTAACACAACATCATACTATATTAAACTAATTAATTATTATAATGATATATCTTAAAATATGGAAACACTGATATTTCACAGAAGATAAACTATCCTTAACCTATAGAAAAAATCAATGCATTTAATTAATGAAATAAAATATTTCACAACACATGTATATATATATATATGAAATGTGAAACTATGTGAATATTCATGATTCATGAACATAAATCAAATCTCATAAATCAAAAATCAACATCATGTGCATCACCTAAGGTGAGTTTAACTAGTTGTAAAAAATAACATTATTTCCCATTTAAAGGAAACTCAGAGGTCCACCATATTGTGTTCACCAGGCACTGACATGGTTCCCAAACCAATGTCCCAACCATCCTAACTCTATTATAACCTTTCCCAAATAAAGACAACTGAAAAATATATATTAGTCAGTCCTGATGCTATGATAACATTTTGTAACATCCCAACCCGAACCATCAGGTCTGTGCTGGAATACAATGTGACTGCATGCACGCCTCCCTATACACAATAGGATGACAATAGGCCATGACGGTATCGAGTGGAACCATGGGGAGAATATACCACCCATATCATGTCATGGAATCAATAATCAACAATAAAAAACTAATAAATAATAATTGTAAACATGTGGAAAATTTCAGAGGACATATATTCCGTATAATAAAACACCTCCCGATGTCGTCAAAAACTAGAATATAAGAAGTAGGAAAAATAAATTAACAACCATCAATAGGGAACTCCAATTTTTATCCTGATCCTCCCCCTCTTTGTGCTCCAACTTTTTAGTAATCCACCACAAGGTGTTTTCCATTCGTTGGATCCTGTAGGAAATATACAAGTGCACTGAAATTCCCAAGTATGGTGTGAGTGCATGACATATAAACACACCACCAATGCATCCATAACAGGATGTTCCTGAGTATACAATTATATTCCATAATATAATAAATTCAAAACATGAAAAATAACAAAAAATCCAAAACAAAGAATATATGAGTTTAAAAATATACCACAAACCCCTGGTTTTACCTGCTTTGACTCTATACCAAAAATATAAATTATGACATTAATTATCTAAAACCATCCACAAGGATATTGGAGAGTCATTCATAATCCACAAGGCATAGAGTGAAAACAAACTACATAGAATCCACAAGTAATTTGTCAATACTAATAATCCATATGGAATCATGTACCTATAACCTACCTGGATTCCATAAGTTATCAAGTAACACTTAGAATCCACCAGGCATCATGTGTCAGCCATCTACATGGAATCCACAAGGAATCACATGTCTGTCATCAACATATAATCCACAAAGAATCAAGTAGATTCTAGGTTACAGGGTTATCAAGATATGTCTTCATCTTCACCACACATCATGCATGCTCCCTAGAATGAGTAATAAATCCATGAAATCCAGATGTCAAGTTTTCACAATTGAATCCTCTAAAGGAAACATGAGATTTCATATCATGACAATAACCATATAAAACATAATGTGAAATATATTATAATTATAAACATATTCATGTGAATCTAAGATCATCATGGAATCATGATATTACCTAAATATCATTCAATAAAATCATATCATATCTTGGGATACACAAAAAAACATGTCAACATATGTAAGGTATCACAACAATACTTGTGATCAACATCGAAAATGACTAATATTATAAATGGTATTTATGTAAAAAGTGTCATATAATGTTCTTAGGGATACAAACATTCATGAAATCATATTATAGAATGGTTATTAAATATTCCTACACATAAATATTGTATGGAAAAAATTCTAAAAGAGATACTAATTGGTAAGTAACTTCCTACCTTAAAATTTTCATCGTTAGCATTAAGGATAAACAACCCTTTGTGATTCAACACATCTCTTAGTAGACTTATTATAATAAATGTCGACATGTCAAAGATCAAGGTCCTTGATGGGTTCCAATAAGAAAAATAAACCATTTTATTTTAAAAAATTAAAAGATCACATGTGATGATACAATCACTTTGATAATTTTGTAATTTTCGTTCATAGAAAACACATGAACTCAAAATAATTAGTATAATAAAAATGATTTTCTCTTCATAATTTCTCATTAATTATTATTTTTTATGTATCTCCAATATTTTTATCCTAAATTATGCTTCATAATTATCTTTTGATAATATATTATAAATTAACCATTATAATTATCTTTTGATAATATTTATACAAATTATTCTTTTATAATTATGTTTTCATAATTTTTTATGAATTATCCCTTATTATTATCTTTTGGAAATTTTTTATAATTAGTACCTAACAATTATAATTTGATAAATTTCTTACAATTTATATATTTATAATTGTATTTCATAAATAATCATGTACTAATATGGTAAAAATTAATTTATAAATAAAATAATTATACTGATAGTCTCACAAATATAATTTGAAAATTATAATAATTATACGTTTATAAAAATTAAAATTATCCTCTGATAAATTTTGTAATTTATGTCCATTTATAATTACCATACAATAAACCTTCAACAATTTGAATAATTATATTATTATAATTATTACTTAAAAATTATAATGCCACAATTATCTTATGATAATTTTCATTCAAAAATTATCAGTTTATAATTTTATAGAATTATCCATTAATAAGGTTTTATAATTATTTATTTTAATGCATGTAATTGTTTATTAGTAATTCAAATAAATTATCATTTGAAAATTTGATGAATTATCACTTAATAAATCCATGTGATTATCATTTGATAATTTATTTAAAATAAACCATTTAAAATGAAAAAACGTAGATTGAAAATACATAGGTTTATTCATTTGAAAAATTGAATTTTAGTTATTCTCATTTATATGAAACCAACGAAACTAACGGTGTGTAATTATGATAATAAAATAGAAGATATTGAATTTCATGAATTTGATAAATAATAATACATAAATAAATGAAAGAAAAAAAATTGAAAAAGTATATTATGTAGCGGAGAGAGAATAAAAATACACATTTCCACATGCCTATAACACCATGAATTATATATACTAGGTTTCTCCTATAGTGTGTAGAGAGGTTCTGGGTTCAATCGGACTCACCTAGATCAACTGTAGCAGAACCAGATTGGTTCTTCCATTTTATAAATCATGGTTTTAAAAATATGAGGGAATTAAAAATTGAGTCCAAACAAATTTATGAAGATGATGAATAATAATTCATCGATATAATGAAACCAATAATGTTATTTATAAAATATAAATATTAAATAACTTAATTTAGTTATCAAACTAACTAAACTCATGTTGCATATAACAGTAATACTCTACCAAGGGTAAACCCCTTATTCTAGACTTGACAGTGGTATCAGACTACTTATATGACACATAATTTGGAAGATATTAATTATTTTTTATTAAAAATTCTGGTAAATTAATTAATTAAATATGAAAAGAATATTAATCAAAATAAATCCATCCAAATGTCCGATGGTTATAAATGTTATACTGCTTTAGGGTAAAAAATGTGTTTTGAACATAATGGTTGTCTTAGATTTATCAAAATCCATGCCATTTTTATGTTATTTAATTATATTGAATAAACTAAAAAATTCAATATGTAAAATATTTTTACTTTTATTCACTAAGGATTTACGGGCCTCAGATTCATTCACTAACATAGTGTCAAACTCTAAAAATAATTCACAGAATATTCCAAAGTATTGAGTGATATTTTCCTCTCATGCATAGAACATAAAACATTATTACTTTATTTTACTAATAAATATTTTTAACACTGAAGATATTAATAATTTACAACAACATGGTTTTTATTATCATTCTGAAAATCCATACAATACATAAAATTCCAACTCTCCCATATCTCATGTGAATGTTAGTAATAAGGTAAACTCAAAATAATATTTTTTCAACTCGAAATCAACTTTATCTTACTCAAATTATTCATCTTCCAATATCCTAAGAAATGATAATCTTTAATATTCTCATAATATTTTTGAATAAGGGTTTTTTGAACTAAATTTAATTTAAAAATATCTTAAAAAATAATAATATTGTGCTAAATGAAATGGATAATCATTATATCGATCCTTATATGAAAAATGATGAATTTTAATTAAAACATATTCCTTAATTGAATGATAATGAATTATAATTTCGTATTTCTGGTCTTAAAAAATCTCTCATGTAATTAACCAAAGGAAACAAAAACATACAAAATATTTTGGATTCTCAATATTGTGTAAAAAAAATTTGGATTTAGTTTTTGAAAAATTTCAAATTCATCCAATAAAATGAGTTTTTTTAAAATAATTTCACATAAAATTTGTATTATTAATTTTAGGAAATTCACCAATTTAATATACTAATAGAATTAAAAAAACTAAAAATATGGTTGAGCATCAAGTATTTATATCAGGAAAATCAGTTTTCACAATTTCACACATAAAAAAGATGTTTTATTCATTGATTTTTTGAATAAAAATATATTAACAGTATCAAACTGTGGGATGATGATTATTAAATTAATTTTAAAAGTTATTCCTGTGATTTTTTTAATATATAAGGAAAACATTTTATTATCAATTTTACCTTTCAAAATGATTAGGTTATTGATTTAAAGTCTATTAAATCTTAAAATGTAATTTTTTTAAAATATCAGGACAGTGATTCATTGAATTTTAATTGATTTCTGGGTCATTGTATCACACACTCATTAAGATAAATTTAAGTCTACTACTATCATATTTAAAAAATATTTTATTTCAAAGTTAATATTTCATATGAACCATTTCATTTCAGTAAGAATAATAAAAATATTTGACACCTAAACAAGAACTATTTAGATTTAAATCCATTGAATGAATTGAATATATTCGAAATGGAAAAACTAAAATAAAAAGTATCAGCATAAATTCAAAATATTTCGTGAGTGTCAATAATTATAGATTATTCACTTTTTACTTTTTCCTAGAACAAAAATATTATCCATGTAAAGAATTTATGAGATTTACCATGAAATTTAAAAAAATGTAAACAAAATCATATCTATTCGATGTTATAATAGAGGAGAGTTTTCTTATAATTATTTTGATGGTCATTATGCTTAAAAGGTTGTAATAATAATTTTTTTAATGCTAGAAAACCTCAAAAAAATTGGTTAGTTGAGAAAAATAATTCAAATCTTTAAGAAATATCCTGATATCTTTTTAAATCATTAAATATATGATAATAAAATTGTAGCATGAATGTTAATACAACTTGTCTGATCATAATCCACATTCTCAAAATTCCCATTGAAACAAAATCTGATGAACATTGGAAAAATAAAACTCTGAAATATTTATTTTTTAAGGATTTTAGATGTGAATGTTATATTAATAAAAATAAAGATAGCATGTCAAAAAATGATACAAATTCAAATAAATGAATCTATAATGGGCAATCAAACTCAAGTTAATCTGACCAAGTATTTAATAAAATTATCAAATTTACTGGGGAATCAATTTATATCAAATTTTATGAATATATTATTGAAAATTCATTAATGTATGACAATGTGGATAACCATGAAAGTTTGAATTTGAATAATCCATATTCCTTAAACGAAACCTTACTTGAAAATAATTCTAATATAGTTTCATAATCATTGAAATCAAATCCAAATACCTTCCCATAGAAATTATTATTGAATATTTGAATTATAGTACTTGAATTATAAGATACATCTTAAATGATGTTTAGGATATTTATATAATTTTATTAGAAACTAAACCCAAAAATGATGTTATTAATGAATAAAATTGGGTTTATTTATGAAATATGTTCTAAATAAATTCCTAAATATTGATATTTGATATCTTGTTGAAAGATATAATGTTCAATATATTATATGTAAAAAAGTGTTTTTAGAAATAAATTTGGTGAGAAAGGTAACATCACACATATCAATGATATAATTTTATCTAAATTCCATAATAAAGATGATGTACATGATTATAATGTTACTATTTCCCATATTTATTGGATTGAATCCATTTAAATTTTGTAATCATTTTCATCCCATATAAACTATTTAATTTTTAATATGTTTGTTAAATGTTATTTTTGAAATAGGTTTAACGATAAATTTTTTATAAACGAGTAGATTATTTTTAAAATCCAAATTTCAAATTTCAATTTTCAATTTTCACTTTATCTAAAACTCAATGTAGTTTAAAAAAATACCCATTAGATTGGTATGAAGGGTCAACATGTTTTCTTTTATAAATTAATTTCAAAATGATATAATTTGATTTTAAAATATTTTAAAATAATGTTACTAATGATCTTTTAATCATTAATTTTTTTTCCATTATGTAATTTGTAAATAAAAAAATTTCAAATATTCAATGAATTTCATATATAAGGATAAAATAATTTGATAAAATGTTTCTGGATCACTTGAAATTCATTCTCAATTTCCATATCACTCAAAAAAAGTCATTATCAATTTTAACTAAACAAAATACACAAGTAAAATAGAAATTAATTTATTCATAGACAATTATAATGAAATTGGAACACCTATGACTATTTATTTTGAGATAGTGTCTTACAAATATAGTAAATTAAATGAAAAAAATCCTATAATTACTATTCGGAGACTACTTTACCATATTACAACCCATCCTTGAAATTATTTGTAGTGTTTTTCAAGGAGATATTTTTCAATAAAATAGTAAAGAATCACTTTCATAAACACTAAAAATATTTGAAATATTTTTAATTAATCTAAAAATAATGGCATATAATATTCAAATCTAACTAATTTTTAAATTTTCTATTTATCTGATGAAATGTTTTATTGTTTTTTACTTTATAGGATAAGTATATGTAGTAATTTTACCCATCTTGTACATTCTTTTGTCTCATAGAGAGCAATTTCAAGTATAAACTATATATATAGGGATATTTTTGACCCATATTATATGGTTGTAAAAAATATCTTATTTTTTTTGACAAACATTTCATTATGTTCTTATTAAATGTTATAGTTCTACAAATCTCTAAAAAATTATTTTGTATAAGAACAAAATTTATACTATTATTCAATGTCATTATTTGAGATTCCACTTTCAAAAAAGAGATATCATGTGAGAATATATAATAAAGATCATCAATTGATAAATATCTCCACAAAACACTTAACATAACATGTATTAATTTTATCAATGGGTATATTGGAATGGAATTCATTAAATTATTTTCCATTATCTCTTATTGTTTCTATTTATTTCCAAAATCATTATTATTTTTTGAAATCTTATTTTTTTTATTTTAAAACGAGTTCTTCCAATTTCCAAAATCATATTTTTAGAATCACCTTGATTATATTTTACATTTTTTATCTCTTTTTTTCAACCCCTTACTCATTGTAATAATTCTTTTTATTAAAAATAGTGTAGATGTGTTTAGTGATTTTTGTAGAGAAAATAATTATGTGGGGGGTATTTTCTATTTTGTGTGGAATGGTTTAATGTTTTCAATGAAAGGAGAGGTTTGTAATTGAAAAATATTACTCTAGGGGTTGTTGTTTAATGTAAATAGGTATTTATAAATCAATATCCTTTATCTTTTCCCATTTAATTTTTTTCTATATTCATCACCTTTTTATTTTCATTTATTTTAATCAAAAATACATGGTTGGGATTGTAAAAAAAGGGTAGAATGTTGAACCAGTCATGTAATTTTTTGATCAAAACCAATATGGTTCATCATAATTTTTTTGAGTTTTCATTATGTATAGTGTTTATATATAATCATAATGAAAAACCAAAAAAATTCATGGAAATAAGAAATTAAATGAGGGAAACCATTATTACCATGATGGTATGCATTCACTAACATCCCATTACAAGTACACTAATCATACGTTAGAGGATAGAAAACCTATTATAAGTGTATTTAGGCCACGAGATAATTGGGGGGTTTTAATAAAGATATTTTAACGTATACGAATATCCCAATAAATATATTAGAATAATATAAATAGATGAGGTATTTAATCATTTATAGTCAATATGCATTAATTTTTTATAATTAATGGAATTTAGATGTCTTATTAAATAATTTCCTCTAAACAAGGGACCCCTAGTTCCTATGAATGATTCATTTTTACATGTATGTAGTATTGGTTAAAAAAAATTAATATACAATGAACATTTATGATGTCAGCTTACCTCTAAATCAATACTCAATGTGTTCTTGTAATAAATCTATAGGATAATTTTAACTAATAATAATTAATGGATAGTAGGTCTTAAATGAATTAAATAGGTTTTTATTTTATTCCTTTTATTTGAATCAATTAGTCCCTTATTTTAATGTCATAAATTCTTATCCTCTCCAAGATTATATATATATATATATATCATTAATTTTCCTCAATGAATTATTATGATATAAATGATTTCATAATAAATGTGGTTTCAATATATTCCCTTTTCATCTTATTCTACATAATTAGGCGATCAACACCATTAAATTGAGAGATTAGTTTTTTTGGTGTTTTTGAAAATCATGAGAATTATATTGGTTATTGATTTCAATTAAAACCAAGTGATTATTTTTTCATATATGGTTCTTGTATTTATATTCAATCCATGATAGAAATGTTATCCTTTAATGAATTCTTGACGAGATGATACATAGGTGATAATTTGGGTGATATTTATAAAATCCTTTATCAAAGAATGAAATTTTAATTTTTTCCATTGGTTTTATGAAATTATTAATATTATAATTTCTTCTCCCTCTATTTAACATTAAATCAATTACTTTTTTATGACTGAATAGAATTATTTCTTATTAAATGTGTTTATTTTATATCATCTTTTTTAAAATATTAAATTCAATTCACCAGACAAGTGGAAATTTCATTTTGAACCTATATTTTGTTCATTATCACAAACTTTGTGTAATTGATTGTGTCTCCACATCAGGGTAATCATAGGTTTGGTTATGGGAGTATTCTTTCTCATTGTTCTTTTGGGACATTCAAGATGATAGAGAACATTTCATTTTATGAGTACTGGACACAACTAACCCAAAAAGTTACCCAGAATCCAAAAGTCTTCCATGTATTTAGGCTTCACTAATATCATCATAAAAATTAATGCATCATTGATTGGGGTGATTTGGATATTAAATGTTGTGATACCTTTGAGTAATGGCCCATTGAGACTCAAGACCGTCAGGATATAGTTATATGTGGGTGTGATATTCCATTGGTTTGTGTCGTATGAAAACATGGTCTCATATAGCGGATTCCTATTAGGCGGGAGTTACTGATGCACACTCCAAATCATAAACTTTTTTTATTCATTATTTAATCCATATTGTGATTTTGTGTTGATGTTATGTTATTTTAGGAGATAATTTCTCTTTATTGATTTTTTTATTGCATAAGAACTTTCCCATGAGAGGATACTTATTAAAGAGAATGATTGGAGGTTTCTGGACGATGTCACCTAGTTGGGGGATCTATTACTCTAGTGTATTGTTCAATTCTTGTTAAACTGTGTTCCTTGATAGGTATGTCATAAAATAATTTTTCAATCCAATTTTTTACATATGGGATAGTTATTTTTATTATGGATGATGGAAATTGTTTAAAATTGATTTTATTTAATGAAAATTATTTCTAAAACACTTTTGTTTTATATTTTCCAAGGTTTAGACATTTCAATTTTATTATTGATGTCAAGTAATATTTTAATTTATATATTTATTCATGTTTTCAATTTTGTACATCAGGTGGTATCTTGGTTGTTTTGGTGGTTTTTATTATTATTTCATGTGGAATCTAGTAATACCATAGAATCATTTTGTTCATTCATGTATTCTCTTATTTATTTTTGCGGTTAATTATTCATATGGTTAGTCCTTCCATGATCTGTTCAATATATATGACATGGTTTGATTGAAAAAATACATATTTTTTTATATTTTCATTTGATCATTCATTAAATCTATACTTCGGTAATGTCGTCAATCCATCATTTGTTCACATAGTTGGTTTTTAGGTTATTCAGACAATCCATTCAAATTATCCACATAGTCAATAATCATAGATGGTCCTTAGGTATAAAAATTAACAGTTTTATAAAATTCCATAATGATATCAAACCAATTTAAAATATAAAATATGGAAAAGGTACATTCAATTGCGTATTGAAAAAGATGAGACAATAAAGATAAAATATATCCTTTCATTTAATAATAAATGTATATTATAGTGAGTTATTGTATGGGAAGTAAATAAAATCCTTATTAATTTTATTTTAAAGGAATGTTTGATGGTTTAAATGGAATTAAATTCGAGAATCATTACTTTAATTCTAAACCCATATTTATTTCCCATTTTTCAATATACAATATTTATCTTTAGTATAGATAATTTAACTTCACCCTTAGATTATTGTTTAACATTTGAAAAGTAGTTCATGTTTCATCCTATGATATTCCAACATATATGATTGCCTACAATTTATTTTGGTGAAATTTTCTCATGATTTATGGGATTTATTTCATCATTATTAATTCTTTGATGGTTTTCTGGAATATTTACATATCATACAATGAGTTAGTATATAAGAAAAACCATATTAAAAAATTAATTTGGGATTATAAAAAAATATAAAAATATTTTACTATAAGATGAAAAACTCTTTTGGTACTATAGAAATTTTCAATAAATGAGGGAAAATGGATATACACATGTTTCTTGATTAATGTTATTAATTTATTAAAAACCCATAATGTAAAAGTGGATTATTATTATTTAATAAAAATGAAAATAATATTCATTACAACAATATTAACATTTCAATTATTAATTTCCACAATAGAAATTTAAAGGGATTGCAATCTATAATATTATCTATTTCCAATTTTCTAGAAAAAAAACTAAAATATTTTTTAAGTGACAATTAAAATAATATAATTATTTCATCTCATAAATAGTCTATGTTTAAAAATATGTATATTAAATAGGGGTATGGGTTTTCAGATCATATGTGACTTATGCATTCTTGAATATTACTCATGATATATACCAATAATGTGTATCATTTTATGTAGTATTACTATTTTTTGTAGTATAATTAGGATTTTTTAATATTGATAAATAATGTAAATCTAGTAATATTAATTTAATAATTGATGAGTATAATATTAATTTATCAATCATCCATGATAGAATTTGAATGTAATAATATTACTTGAATCATTTTTAATTTTTTTTAATCTCATGTTAGTTATAACCTATAGGTTTCAGGATCTAGTATACCAATCCCGAAAAACCAATTAATTAACATTATGGTTAAAAATAAATAAATTCTAAATAAATTTTTTATAGTATAAAAGATCCTATAGATTTTTGAGGGAGGCTTGATATCCTTGATTCCATGGCCATATCAACCTTTTCCGATGTGTATAATACATATAATTAGTGTTTTTATGTGGCCTAATATATTTAATGTTTCTTTTACATGATGTGATATTCTAATTATGGACTGTGATATCATTGAAAATTTTAAATAAGTAATGACCTTAGAGACCGTGATGGAACAGTGGTCAATTCTTGTGATGTATGGATGGATTATGTTATTTGAATGGGGTTGGACTTACACTTGAGTAGTCAAAACAAGTTAAAATATTTTATTACTCATAAAATAATAATTAATCATTATTCTTTTTTTATTATATGATATATATATATATATATTACATTATTTTCAAAAAACATTACAAAATTTTACTCTATGCATGGGTAGTGTGACGTTGTAATGGTTTCTTATTATAAAATCTGAGAATACATAAATAATTGTGAGATGATAATATAATTAATTTAATTTAAGGGTATTTTTCATTATTTTCATAAATAATGATTAAATAAATAATAATATAAGTATAAAATGATATTGTTAATGGAATCTTGCTTAGAAACAAAATATATTATTTTTGTAAATGAAAACTGACTAATATTACATAATGTATGATTATTTAATTATTATTTAACACAAATTATTATATAAATTTTAATTTCTATTAAAAATAATTGAAAGCTATGTGTCTTGTGTGTCCATATATGGAGAGACGAATATGTCTAGTTAGTTTCCCATACTCTAGTTGTGGGTGATATATATTATGTTTTCAAATATCATTTGATTAACCTTCTTCGTTGGTAGGGAAAACAATCCTCAAATGTTCTAGGGGTGTTTTATCCAACATCATGGATAGATAGGGTTATATATATTTGGCTTCACCACCTCCCCCAATCTCCCTTTAGACGTAATTATGACAAGATATATTTTTAAAAACAATGGGTTGAATTATTTGGTGCATTATTTCCAGGGATTTCATGGCTCTTGGATTACTATACATGTATGTGTTGTCCATATTGGATTGAAGTATAACACATAATTGTATTTGGTCATTGTGGATATGACTTCATAGATTTTTTCATGCATGTTCTATAAGGGATTAATGTATAATATATTTTCAAAGGCTCTGGAGGCTTCTAAAATATAACATTGTTAATATTGAGACAGTATTGGGAGGTGTAGTTTGGGATGAAGAGATAGATATAAATATAGATTTCATTATGAGATGTTGGATCATGACTGAGGTAATAAGGGGAGAGGCCTCATACCAAATAAATATGACATGATATATGTAAAATATAATATCATAAAATGAGTTACTAGAGAATTTCCAAAAAATACATTTGGGAAGTTGAAGTATAATACCTTCTTTTATATTTACAAATAATTTTCATGTATAAATATTGACTTCTAGGAATTTCTTTGTGAGGGTGACATGGTGAGTTTGGGAGAAGTAGTGTGACCTATTTAGGTTTTGTGTTTGTTCAATTTTTTGTTTATTTAGGAATTCCTTTTTCTTCTTTCACATTTTTCATCAGAGGATTCAAAAAGGATACAAATGATAATACATTTTATTCTCATCATATGTATATATATACTATTTTTCGGTTCCACCAGAGACAGTTAGTGATTTTTGTTGGAATTTCATGCTTGTGGGTGTTATCTAGTTGTTATTAGAGATTAATGGTCACTACTAAGGATTTTTTTTGGGAAAATTTAGTTTTCCTTTTGGATTTATCAGTTTATGTGTGACATTAAATGTATCATTATTTCACCTTTATTTACCATTGGTGTATGTTAGTATATTATATTCCTTTTGGTTATTCCTAAAATTCCAATATAGGGTTATGTCACTCATGTGAGTGATTTATGTACTGTAAGATGTAATTTCAAACCCATAGTCGTTTAGATGTTTCTTTCATGGTCATTATCGCATGTTCTTCATTTTTGGACCTGGGGGGTGACAATGGATGAGGGTGTGCTGGCCAATTTATGTTTTGTGTAATTATTGATGAAACTCATTTCTTTCACCTGAGTCGGTTATGTAACGTCGAAATTATGAATATATTCATTTGATAATTGAATACCTATTCATGGTTTATCATCATGTGATTGGAGGGTTTGATATTTCCCTCTAATAAATTGGGTAATATTTTGTATCTTAATAGATTAGGAGTATAAAATAGTGCTTTTCCTAAGACCATATGTGTATATAAGTTTTCCCTAGTCCCTGAAGGGTACATGGATGGTTTTACCAAACCCAAAAATGTTCATGATTTGTTACCCCAAGGAACAATTGGTACATTAGTTGTTATCCAAAACTTTTAAACGTAAAATTTTTGTTATTTTAAGACATCAAGGGAACACAGGTGGTTGGAGCCAACCCAAAAAGTTACAAAGATGGTTATACCAAGCCTATAATAACATGGGAATGTGTTTAAACTTTTATATTATGTAATGAATTTATTTGTGTTTAACATTTACACATTGTATCAATTATATGTTCAAATACTTTTCATATTATTATGTTATGTATTATACCAATGTCATGATGAAATATTATTTGATTTTTTGATTCTATAAGAAAACATATTTTACGTTATTCTCACTATCATACGACATAATTCCTGATTGCTGATTTATATTTCATTTGGCATTATTTTATTATCCTATTTACATTTACATTTATTATTATTCCATTTTCCATATGATCAACTTATTCCCATTTATAATATTTTATTGACATCTCTTATGATCCCCTTATTTGTAATTTTATCTCACACTATTCCAGTGCTTCCATTTTCTAGTATATATAAATGATTTCTATATGTGTCAAGTTGAGAAGGATAACATGTTTACAGAATTTTGTGAGTAATGATGAGGCTTTATTTTTACATAATATGATCATATAACTAATATCTTGATACACTAAAACTTTTACTATTGAGGATTTTTTAATTATTAAATTCAATGAATATGGATGTAAAATGATTTAATATGATTGCAAGTGATTATGAATGACCCTCATAATTTTAGTTTGGGAGGTATTTCATGGGTATTATATGATAAAGGGTCCTCAAAATCGAGGGATACATTATTGAACATGACTTTATGATCACTGGTTAAAAGGGAAGAATAATAGTTGAATCCTCTAGAGTATGACAAACTCCCATTATTGATATATATATAATTATATAATACATATAATATTATTTTAATATTTCATATTATTTGTTTAATTATTTATAAAACATGTTTTTTGAATCTATACTCATTGTTTGAGGACATTAGAGTGATTAATCCATCGTATTTAGTAAAGATAGGTGGATGAAATGGAAGGATTTTCAATTGGAATATTATAAAAGAAAAGGAAAAATAATTCATACGGAATAAGGGATATTGAGTTTAATAATAAATGATGTAATAATGGAACAACCTTCCATCACATAACATACATTTTATCGTTCCTAAATGACTAAATATAAAAAAATTAAAAACTCAATACCGTGTAAATGTTGTATTTTATACAAGAATAAAATATGAAACTATTGTCAAAGTCAATTATTTTCATCAAATATATTTAACCTTGGGATTTCATTTCCTAATATCTAATAGGAATTTAGTGGTTTTTACGCATAGGCATCATGATTCTCTCCCATTTTGGTCGTCCATTATTTTTATAGTGTTTATGTGTTCTCTTTATGGGAGTCAATGGGTTTTTATTTGGAAATTTCTTTAAATTTAATAGTTTAATTATGATAAACATGTATCTATGATTTTGTAAATCACACTACCCAGATCATGTTATATTATCATATTTGTCCTTTAATTATTATTTTTTCAAAATAATTAATTCTCTTATAATTTCATCAGAATTCATAAAATTGTGCTAAAAAAATTTGAATGACTAAAAATGGAATCTCACATAATAGAATTATTCAATGATTAAAATGGATTAATTCTCCTAAAAAAATTAGGTATCATGGAATGATTTTACAGTTTTATATAAATTACCTAGAAGAATGGTGACATTTCTCAAAATTAATAAGGGACTACCTCATGAGGAGTTCTCAATGACGAAATTTGGTGCACTAGAAAAACATATATTTGTAAATTGATTACCATTACATGTATACAGTTACGCACACACACACACACACATATTATCCAACCATAATAGAATTGACACTTCATTTTATACTATATTTATGATACTATGTTTTTATTACATCTTATATTAAAGGGATATAGTTATTCTCATACTATAATGAGAACCTAGAGATACCATGACCATGATCATAATGTAATTTCCTATTTTCTTGATACTTCATACTAATTGGACCTAGATGATGTTTTACCATCAACTTATGGATCATCATAAGAATTTAGACTCCTTATAATGATATTTTCACATTGTAATATATATTATTTGAGATCATGAGGACTGGATTTCCAATAATAATATAATATATTTTATGTTTCATTTGTAGTTCTTATCCACAAACATGTGTATCTGTCTCCGGGAGTGAGATCATAATGAATGTGTATAGTTTGATTACATAATTTTATGAAATCCAAAATAAAGATATTTATGAAAAGGTGAGGTATCTTGGGATTTGTACATCCTTATGGAGTGGAATTGGTTGAATGATTTTAGATATAAATTGCCACATTTGATTTGAGGATATGATATCACATGAGAGTTTTATCTTAATTGATGTACCTTTCATAAATCCATGTCCAGTGTAGAAGAATGTAAGACTTTAAATTATATTATCAAAGAATAAATAAAGAATTTTAAACGACAGTAGATCTGTATCTAGCTTTATGATATGCCATGAGACAAAGAGATTATATTATATTTTGTACATTTGTAGGAATGCTTTCATGGAAATAAAAATTCATTATAACATTAGGGTCCATAATGGGTTTCTAGACTCGCCTCCTAGTCTATGAACAATATTCACTATTAATGAGATATGGTCTTAGAGGGAAACACACAGTATCGTATTCAATAGTCTTCTCTATTTTGGTGAATAGGTTAATTGGGCATGGTAAGACCAACTACATGGTCCAAGATATGTTTGAGAATTATCAATAGTAAAAAATTGATATATTCATTATTATTTCTTTATATAATAATTTTTTATGAATTTATTTATTTAACGTACTGAATTTTTATTTAGAAAATAATATAAATATATTATATGAAAAAAATATAATTTTAATGTTAAGGGTTTGTTTAATATTTTCGAAAAATGAGTCATGTTAATGACACAATTTTATAACACAATTTATTTTTTATATATTAAATGATGATTATAAAATATGAATAATGATTATGATTCATTTATATTTTTATAACATGTCATTTACATCTTATTATGTGGGAATTGGTTATACAGGTTTGGGGAACCGTTTCTAGATATTTTAACTCCCACTACGTAAGAAGTAGGGAGGATCCTTTCCAGAGATAATTCATTCTTAGGGAATTGATATCTTCTTTATCTTTATCTCATATCTAATAGGGAATAAGTTCTCATCCAAGAATTTGACCTCTGATTTTTATCACAGATCGAAGGAGTGAGACTGTGGTGGTTATCGTAATGCTATATAATTCATTAGTGCTCCAATATAGAATATATAATTCAATTAATGGAATTATTGTGGATACTTGAATTATTTTTTGAAGGTCTATATGTGTTCAATGTAGGATCTCTCAAGAAATGTTTTTAGGAGACATGCGATAGAAGAACACATAGTTGATGAATTGAACAGGGTACCCACAAGGTCAAATTAAGGTTCTTTAATTAATTTAAAATACATCCTCATACCATTAAAAAGGGTTATATCACCAGATAAAATAAATTATAATCCAACTGGTGATGAAAATTTTGAAATCAATGGTGATGCAACTACAATTACATCATATGATACAATAAATTATTATAGGAGATATAACATAAATTTTCGGAGACAATTAATAAAATAAATTTCATTAAATTAAGTAGTTGGATTCACTATAGTCACAATTTCTAAGACCATGCATTGATCCAATGTCATTTTTCAAAGTTACAGAAAATAGAATAAATTATCACGCATTGGTAGATGTTTATTTTAAGGTTTTATAATTATATAATATACATTGTATGTGTTATTTTAGTAGATAGAATTCAGTCTTTGTTGATGATTTTGGTAACCCATAATTTCCAGCCATGATCCGGTAGGATTTTAGTAACTATAGAATATCTGTTCAATGGATAAAAATTCTACCAGTAAATAACTTTTCAATGACTAAATCCCATAGATTGTTTAATAAAATTAAAATAATATAAAATCATTTAGGGTTCTAGGAAAAAATTCTTTTCTTAAGAAAACAATATTATAATATGTTTGATTATTGGTGGAAACTCTATAGGAAAAAACAAATAAAAAAGTGAAAAGGCTTGTCATGTGGGGGGGGGGGTCACCTGTTGCATATAAACATTAAATACAGATAATGCTTCAAATGGATCCTTCTATAAATAATACTAAAAAGAAATGATTATGTATATATTCTTCCCCACATAACCTTCACCCGAGAAGCATTGACACCTCGTGTATACCCACATTGTATCATGCCATTTAAAACCCATATCACACCGCCATTGGATGGCCACACCTTAGTGTCCCTCAATACCTACTCCTATATAGATAACTACACCATAGACCAACTACAACCATGATATTGCAGTTGTAGTCACCACTCGTAGGGAACCTTGACACATTTAGCAAGATTCCAGACACAGAACTGCTGCCTTACTTGATCACACATCGGTAGTCCCCTCAGAACGATAATGGTTGTAACTTGAATAGATACCTGACAATCACATGACCCCAGCTTTGAGTTACGAACCCTTTCTATGAACCCCCTTGGAATTATATGGCTTCTAAAGCACTTGCAGTGGTTCCACTTTAACCTGACCAACCCAACAATGGGCATGGCTGGGTATTCCTGATCTAGAACAAGTCAGGTCATGTATGTGTAGTCTAGAACATAAATTCACAAAGACATCCTTCCCTAGAATGAGCCTATATTTGTAACCTACAATGGGTATGGGTGGGTTTATAGGCCCTAGGAAAATATTGAATATAATTAAAAACTAATTTAATTTATATTGGATAAACAATAATAATTTTATTTAAATATAATCAATGGAATTTCAATATATCTTTAAAATTTTTGTATCTCCATGATTTTTTGTAGAAAATAAATTTAATTTATTTTTTTATTTTTCATATAATATAATACATTAATTTTGAGACTAAGAAAAATTAAATTTTTGGAATATAAATAACACATTTAATTTATTGAAATACAATTGAACATAAATATAATGAAATAATTTTTTTAATGTATTTAATATACCCCTAGACTGGTCTAGTTCTATGACCAACCTTTATTGTACTGGTTTAATTTTTATTTAATTAATTATTATAACAATGTGTGATAATATTAAGAATTAATTAATTTTATAATGGTTCGTGAATAATCTATTTAATTTTAATATTTATAAGGGAATACTAATCCAACAGTGTGTCTATATGCAATTTGCGCTTCTGGATACCCTCATACCTACACTTGAGAGTACAATTTTATTTTTTCACTGACAATATAAAACATTTAATGTGCCGATATGAAATGGTATCCCAGACAAGATGAAAAAAACTGGACATTGGGTGAGCTATGATATAAATTAAGACCTGATATAGGTATTAAACCCTTTGTTCATTGATGATTCATTGAGTATAAATCGATCAAACAATATCAGATTCTCATGACCATTCAAGATGTTTATATCATTTATGTAACAACCTGACCCCAGTTTCCCAGAGCCGATTCCCTACATTATTACATTGGCATAGATAAAAGATTAAAATCCCAAAGGACTGAAAAGTTTATCATTTAGAAAAACTATATTACATACATAGTACCGATATTATGTTAGAAAAAGAAAATAAACTACAATATAAAAAATTGATAATAAACGAAATCCAGGAAAATTCATTCAAATATTTCTTCATCATAACCTAGGGAAAGGAAACAAAATAAGAATGATCTAAAATTCTTGGTAAGGGTTATGTAAAACATAATAAATAATGAATTAACAAGAATAATAAACATGGTAAGAATAAAATATGATTGAATAATGCCATATATATAATCACATGATCGTAAAATATGACCATGAATACTCTAAAATCTAAAATAATCACATGGGATATTAAAAATCCTGGGGTACATAATGTTAGACATCTGAACTATCAAGATTTATCCACATGATAGTAACTATCAAGATCAATACCCAAGATAGATAATGTATGTGGGTATAAACTCACTGAATGGTCATGATCTACCCCCAAGCAAGTTACTATCTAGTCATATCTTGTAAACATATTTATGTATCCTAGAAACAAATACAAAGGGTTTTTTTCAATCTATATTCATCCCATGAGACTACCAATGCATCAAAGTGATTACATTATTTAGTCCCAAACCAATGTACTACGTGTTAAAAATAGTCTTCATAAATTGAATAATAAATTTAAATCATAATCAATGTTCCTTATCAAATATCTGTATCGAGTAAAAGATACATTCTAATCAACATTTCACTCAAAATAATATAAATTTCAATGTAAATACCATATATAAAATGGTATATGATTTTTGAAATAAAAATACTCATCATAGAAAAATATGGATTCTAAAAGGAAATGAAATATCTAATGAAAAATAATGTAATTATTTCAAGATAAATTAACAATCAAAATAGAAATGATAACTTTTACCACTTCATAATTTTTAATTCAAAACTCCTTGGATATGATATTTCAATTTCACACATAAAATACCTTGAATTATGAGGAAATTATGATCTTAAATTTAAAAGGGTCATTATATACACCAAAAAAAGAATCGAGTGGTCAAAATGGAATAAGTCTCACAAAAAACAAATGTGAGACTAGAAATCCCTTTACCTTACGCTTCAATTTTTTAACGTTTTTTTAAAAAACATTATAATTTCTGTAAGAATGTTATTAAAATTATACTATATTCACAATAATTACTATGAAAATATATATGATCATTTTATAACATATTATTTAATGTTATTTAATAATAATTTATTATTTTTAGTCTTTTGGGTGCTTGCTGCCTTATTTTTCTAGTATGTTTGGAGTTGATATTCATTGTTCATATTACATAGATCATGATTTTATAACTTGTATAATTTAATAAAATATTTATATATATTAAACATTAATTAACTATGTATTTATTTTAATCCAATGAATTTGGTTCTTGAAATGGAATGCAATCTTCCTGGAGATAGTAGGTCACACGTAGGCATGAACGTTGTTTCCATTTTCTTATTGCATTAAAACAAATAAAAATAAATGATATATATATAATAAAATTATAATATATTTTTCTGTTATATATATATAATATTTTTATTAAACCCATTTTTAATACCTTCCATGTGCAGCGTGAATGAAACACATCGCTTTGAAGAGGTAGTAGTCAATATATCCACAAACGATGTTATCATATTCCCAAAAATGGAATGAATGAAGGTATGTTTTATATAATAAAACACGAAAGATAATAAAAATATAAATATGTTATATATAATATTAAATTTTTAATTTAATCATTATTCTTAGCCATTAATGGTGGAAATGGAAGAATGAATGACATTGGTTTGTGATACAGTAGCATACTGTACACATGAACGACGATTTTCTATCCCACTTGATATAAGATTGTGTTAGTATATGTGGTACCAATATCATAACTAAATAAAATAATATTTAAGGTACTAAGTTCAATGTTTAATAACTATTTCTAAATCAATTAATGGTTTTAATTAGTAAATAAAATAAATATTTTCATTGATTAACATTACCTATTATTCTGATAACTCCTTTTGATTTGAACAAAAGGTATCCCAAGGTTTTCATTATTCCCAAATTGATTCATATAAAATGAGGATAGGTATGTTTTTAAAATATTTGAAAACATTCAAGAATAGAAAATTGGGTTTAGAGGGATGAGTAATTGGGAAGAGTAAATTCCCCTATATAAGATAAGTGAGTGGAAATCATGTAAATACCATAATAGTAAATAGTATTAGGAGGTATCACTTATCTCATGTGATTAAGAAATGAAAACTAATAAATAGGATAGTGATGGATTATAATGTTCAATCCACACTCACACCACATGAATGAAATTCTTTTTTTATATATTTAGTTTCTTAACTACAATGTTTTCTTATTTTCATCAAATTGGATTTTCATTATGGTAGCAAGTTTTATAACCAAATTAATTCATCTATTAAAAATAAATTAATTTCATATATATTAAACTATTTAGGAACATTTATTTTAAATATAAAATAACAATTATAAAATAATAACTCATGTTTGATGGAAATTAATATTATGAAAGGTCATATAACTTGAAAAAAACACAACATTATCCCTAACCAAGCAAACAATATTTCGACTATTTAGAAATGAAGATGTTAATAATAAAATATAAATTGTTGCATTAATGGACCATATTTTATATTTATTTAAAAAGTTAATCCAATTTAAAAAATATGCTATTTTTATTAACATTAAATTATTTATTAAAATATCATTTATTAAAAAATAACTGTACTTTCAATTTTAAAATAATTTACTTAATTTTAATAAAAAATACAATAATGGAATAAAAATATATTCGTTTCATAGATGAGTTTCATGATAAATTCATCTAAAAAATTATTAACAATATAATTCATTCTATTTATGACACTTTTATTGTGTTTAGCCTCATTTACTTTTTCAATTATTAAATTGACAATCAATGAGTTCATCTTTAATAATCATTTATGAAATAATATAATCTATAAAAATTTAAAGTTAAATTATTATTATGATAAATACTCTTTTAAATTTAAAACTAATATGTATTACTAATCCCATGTTTCGTTTTTCCCATTCCCAAGGCAATATTGAAATTAAAAGGGAGAAAGACACATTTTACTGGATTTTTTTTAAATTCACATATTATATTGGGAACATTCATGGAAAAGTGATGAAAAACCTCATATTCTTATATAATAATCTCATAAATATATAATTGTGTCTAGAAAATTGGTTTTTAAATGTTTTGGTTTTGTTTTTCACCTTATGATTAATGATTTACCACGAAGTAAACTCGTTTTACCTTAATCACTGTAATAAACTTTAATTAATTTCACTGCTATTTTTTGTAAAAAATTAGTTTACCATATAAAATATTATTAATTAATCTAATTAAAAATAAGGAATATAGTTTACTAATTAAAATATAATAATTGGTAGAAATTAATTTAAAAATAATCCCGTAGATGAGATGAGGAAATTGGTTTTTAATATGGAAATGTTCAAAATATTAAAATGATTTTATATCCTATTTGAATGAGAAATTGCTTCTAATGAGATAAATTATATTAATTGATGTAATATTTATATAATTAAACATTAAAAAAAATTAAAACATTAATTTATCCATATAAATTAATAATATGGAAAATAAGTGTTCAATTAAATTTTTTTATAATAAACTATTCAATAAATTATAAAATGTCTAAGAAAAATACAAAAAAAATAATCCTATGATAATGTTGACATTATTAAATAAATAATTAAGATTATTGTTTCAAATAAAATAATTTATAATTTTAATATTTTGTATGAAAAGAAGTGAACCGTTAAATATTGGAAAACTATTTTTTGAAAAATATTGCTCCTTATGAAAAAAATAAGACTTGTTATTATCTTACACATATAAAATATATTGGATGATTGGAAAATAGTTATAAACATTTTGAAACCATATTTTAATAATTTATTTAATTTTATTCATTCCAATCATTACAAAACAAGGGCATTATTATAATAATATTTTACTAAAAATATAAATAGTATTTGGTAAAACTCTGTCTTGCATGAAACTCAATCCATTGAAGAAATTATTTCTTTCATTTAATGCAAGTTGAGACCATGTTTTGTGTATTAAAATAAAAATCAAAAGATGATTTATTTAAAATTGTACACATATTTTAATTTCATGTGATATTATATTCCATTTGATAGTTGGCTTTGTGTTTTATAATGCTACCAAATGCATTGTTCTAAATTTATAATTTTGGGGCATTATTTTATCCCCCAACATAATTAATATTAATACTAATAATTAAAACATGATAATGGTAATCAAGGGTTGATATTTTAAAGTATCATTATTGATAAACCCACATCCTAATAATGTTAATAAATCACCTTATCAATTAGAGAGAAATGAAATTGTAATGGTCATCTGGAAAAATCACATAACATGGTTTTTGAGTTAGAGAACATACATGGGAAATGAAAACATAGTTATGGATGAAAAATATTACTATCATGTTCTTATAGTTTGTGATAGAGAACAATTATCAAAATAAATTGTGTGATACTGAGATGGTTAACGACCTCAAGTCCCTAAACCACATATGTGTAAAAAGGTTATTGATAATAGAATAATTATTTTTATTCAACACCCATTTCACAGAGTTGATGAAATTATTGAATATCATTGTAAATAAGTAATAATATGTTTATATTTCATAAACAGAATATAATACTTTTGTTTTGACATGAAAATTCTCTTATCACATGTTTTATTATATAGTGAATTAATACATTAACCTCTAAAACCACATATAATGTTCAATAGAAACCTTATAATAAATTTTTACCCCTTTGGCCCTTACAATTATTTTGATACTAAAAATTAGAATTATTTTAAAGGTATTTAGCAGTATCCAATTTAATTTAACCATATCAATAACATTTTTATATAAAAACATTATCTTAACCTTATGAATATATTTAGGGTTATATTTCCTTTAGCCACATTTTTTTTCAAAATGATTAAGTTGCCAATGAAAAATTTCTTTGGTACCAATCGACATATTTTCTAAAATAATTAATGAAAAATTATGGTAGTATAATTCGTATATATTTAACAATTGTTATTAAAATTACTTTAATAATAAAATATTTAAATTAGATAATTCATGAATCCATAAACATACATATTAATCATTCCACATTTTCTATGGTGGTAGAAGATGTTTGAACATGATACATTAGCCTATTTTGGGGTACATTCCATTGACACTTGAAAAAATTATTTTTGTAGTGTCCCGTTTCTTAATAGTTGAATCTTTTAACATTATAAGATTAATTATTTCCCTTGAAATATTGATCATGGTTCCATTTATAAATAAATATATACACTATATTTGATCATATCATTATGAAATGTAATAAATACTACAAATAATAGTGAAATATATAACATAAAATATATAATTTATGTGTGACTAATATCATAAACATAAACTTGGTTTATTTGGGGTTTCCTTCTATTATTATCCTTAATGTATTTCAGTGGGGTTTTTTCTATAATATATGTTATCTAAAATCTATATTATAATGGTTGTAAGAAAAATTTATTAATAAAAACTATAATGAACCAAACCAAGTAGCTCATAGTCAGTGCCATACATTATTTAACTAGTGCAGACATAAGATTCATGTCCAAAAGAACATAACTGTTCAACATTTTTTGAAAACAAGATTACATATTGGGTACTCTTATTACATTGGGTAGAGAATAATAAAATATAATACGTAACAAAATATAATAAAATTCTACCTTGAAAATTCATTCAAAGATATCTTATTCATAACCTGTGAAAATGACTCAAAATTAGGGGGAGATCAAATGCTTATTAAGGTTTAAGTAAAACATAAGAAATTATTAATCAATTAACATAATCAACATGGGAATAATTAACAATGATCAAATAATTCCATATAAATAGTAACTTGATCTTGAAACATTACCAAAGATATTATAACTAGTCATATAGTTACATGGAATTAATATAATGGTGGTATTCATAATTACATTCATCTTCACAATCAAAATCTACACTAATGATTGTTATTTTCAACATATATCCTCAAGATAGTTAATTTTTGTGTGTACAGACCCATCTAAACTATCAAGATCTATCCTCAAGATATTTACTACCAAGAACTATCTTCTAGAAAAATTTAATCTTCTAGTAGAAAAAAGTGAAGGGTATGTCACCAACAGAATTGCTCCCATGACACCATTGATACATCGAGGGAGTATGATACTATATTTTTTATACAGTGTGTTGTTTTATTATATTTCAGTTTATGTACATTTTTTTCAATAGGTTTTTTCCATGGATCATGAGAAGGATCAGTGGTGTTCTGAGGGTTTGGGGAATAAAAAAGGAAGAAAAATGAATTGTTGGGCATTTTTCACTATTTTCACATGGTTAGTGAAAGCCATCCATGACATCCTAGGTAACCATGCAGCCTTGTATAGTGGATTCATATTGTTACCATATAGTTAAAATATCACTATGGAATTCCTAAGAAACCATGTGAAATGGAGATTTTGGGATAATATCTGTTGCACGGTTTTCTGTGCGGTTTTGCAACCCATTTGGGTAAACTATGCTACCCTTTAAACATGAGAAATTTACAAAATTTACAATCTAGGATTTTCAGTGTCACTCATGATTTTCTTCTTTTTCTCTTTATTACACCCAAGTGAATAACTAAATCTTCGAATATCTCTCAATGGAAATCGTTCTTCATTATTATGTTATTTTGAGTGTCGTTGGTTGCATATCAATGATTCAGGTGAGTCAAATATCTTATATTCTTTCTCTTCTCAATAATGGTTTCCATATTTTTCCCATATCCTTCTGAATCTATAAAACCATCTTTTTAATTTATTACATCAAGTTTATGGATTCAAGGGTTGGTTGAATTGGTATCTATTGTTGGGTACCGAGATGGCGCAGAGGAAGCCGGTGGGCTAGGAATTTAAAATTTTCTACTTCACTAAAGTGAAATAACCCTGTCAACTCCTATGATCTTGCCTAGGTTTGGTCCGAGAATCTCGCAAGGTTTAAACAGAGCACAAAAATTAAACTGAACATGTACCTTGTTTGGAATTAGCATGTGGAAGTCCGCTACAGGACACAGGTGATCATTGCTCGATGACTCTGACGTCGAAGTCCTCTATATCATCCACAAATGCCTTATGAATATGCTCATGCACAGTTCATCAAGATCTGGGTGCTAGCGTAGATCTTCAAAGATCACATCAGCGCAGTGACGTTCACCGCAAAGGATGAATCTTCAATCCGAGAAGGATGAACATGAAGATCTTCTTTCGCTTGAGAGACTCTCTCTCTAGATTCTAGGAGGGGAGAGAAGCTCTCAATCATGACACAAGAATAGTTTACATGGAAGGGCCTCTCTCTCACTTATATGGGGAGTGTTTAAAACACGCGGTATGGATTCTCGGACCCATGTAATAGACATCTGCTATATAAGTGTTACAAATAATTATTTATTACAAATTAAATTATGCCATAAATAATATTTATAATTTATCACTTACTTGTAATATATAAATATATTACTTGATAAATTTGAGTCTTTAACATGACTAATTCCTCCTGCTAATATTAAACAAACCTAGGATATTAAAATCCATTCGAATAATATTAATACTTGTATTTACTATATAACTTGTAAATACATGTTATAAATAAATTCAATGAATTAATCTAAACCTGAATAATTAATGAATTTATTTATTTTTTGGTGTTACATAGAACATGGATATTACTCTAACCCTATGGCGGGGCCCACAAAGTTCTAAATTCCTATTCTCAAGATAGGGCAGATTCTCAAGGCCCTATTGTGTGTGACCCTCTAGGCCCTTACCTCAATAGAAGTGAATAATTTCCACCGACATAGAGTGGGGTCTAGCAACCCATTGAGGCCCCTATAGAGATAAGGAAAAGTCAAAGCAACTAATGACTTCCTACGAACATGGTCCCTGTAATATAATCTCTTTGTCATCGATATCTCAATAAAGGAGAATGCGTACTTGTGTCATCATTCTTTATTTTGCTTTATTTTATTTGTTTATTTGTCTGGATGGTCTTACCTTCCACTACCATGGCCATGGATTTATTGAAGGTGCAACCATCCTAATCAACAAGCCCTGAGATATCTATTCCTGAACTTGGAAGTGATGAATCCACTCTTGACAATTCAATCAATGCCATGAAATTATTATCATACCTCATAAAAACTACCTTTCCACGAATTTGTCGCCATGGTTATTACCTTGCATCAAATGTACATAATTAAATGACATCCATTGACAATGATCTCAAGTATAAAGATCATTACACATGTCCATATATAAGAATGACCAATGATAGCTAAAACATGTGGTTTTCCTATTATGCTGGTTTGTCCTCATGATCTCAACGACTAGAGACCATCATGTGTGAAATTCATTAAAAGAAGTCTCGTTGCTTATGAGCCCCCAGTAGCTAATGGTCACACATTATCTGGGTCAATTCAGAATGTTTTAATTGGACCATAGGATGTTACATTAAGAATGTTGTCATGGCATCTCAGGGTTTTCATTATAGCCTGGGAACTACTATCACTCTATGACATGATAAGTAATCTAAAGATGTTGCCATAAACCAATTGGTTGCAGAATTATCTACACTATTAAGGAAATTTGAACACATGTATTATAACAAAATTAATACATGTATAATCATTCAATGTACAAAACACGTTGGGTCTGTGGAACCCACTTTCAACCCTCCCACTTTCACTAGAGCCAACTGCTAAAATTTTTCAATCCGCTAGCTCTCATATGTGAATCTTACTTCTGCAAAAAAATGTCTTTTGTTAGGGGGTCTACCACGTTGTCCTCTGTGGATACTCTACCATCTGTCACTTCACATCATTGAGTAAAATCCCTTAAGAGATTAATCTTCCGAAGAATATTCTTTGTTCTTTGGTGAGACCTGGGCTCCTTAGAAATCAACACTACAGCAGTATTATCACAATATATTGATATAACGTCTGCACTGCTAGGTACCACACCAATTTCTGATATAAATATAAGTATCTAGACTACATCCTTTTCTTCATCTCAAGCTGTAATATATTCAGACTCTCCTATAAAATTGGCAACCACGACTTTCTTCGAGATTCTATAGCTCACTGCACCCCCATTCAAGCAAAAGATGTCACCTAACTGTAATTTTTTATCATCATGATCCGTCTGGAAACTAGAATCACTACATCCCCTCACAACTAGTTTCAAATCTCCTCCATACATTAGGAACATATCCATTGTATGCCTCAAGTACTTTAGGATAGTTTTAACAGCTGTCCAATGTAGCTCTCCTAGATTGGCTAGATATCTACCTACCATGCTTAAAGAAAAGCTGAAATCGAAACTTGTACATATCATGGAATAGAAGATAGAACCCACTGCCAAAGCATAAGGGACTCTACTCATTCTGTAAATCTCCTCATGTGTTTTTGGATATGTTTTCTTGGAGTGATTTACTCCATGTGACAAAGGTAGCAATCCTCTCATGGATTTTTCCATATTGTACGTTTTGAGTACCTTGTCAATATATGTACTTTGACTTAGCCCAGGCAGCCATTGAGATCTATCTCGTTAGAAATTGATCTCTATAATGTAGGCTACTTCACCTAAGTCTTTCATAGAGAATCATTCATTTAACCAAGTCTTAACTGGCTGTAAGACTTTCCCCTCATTTCCCATAATTAATATGTCATCAAAATATTATACTAGGAAAACGATGGCATTCCCTTCATCATTTTTATAGAAACAAGGCTCGTTTTCATTTTTGATAAAACCAAAATCTCTTATGGCATCATCAAAATGAAAAATCCATGATCGTGATGCCTGATTCAATCCATAAATGGATCTCTACAGCTTGCATACTTTATTGGCATTCTTTGACTTGATAAACCCTTCAGGTTGAGTCATATAGATATCATCAACCAACTTCCCATTTAGAAAAGAATTTTTGACATCCATTTTCCAAATTTCATAATCAAAAAAGGATAATATAGCAAGTAATATTCTGATGGATTAATGCATTGATACTATTGAGAAGGTTTCATCATTGTCAATGCCTTGACATTGTCTGAAATCCTTTGAAACCGGTCTTGCTTTAAAGGTATTAACCTCACCATCCATGTCCAGCTTCTTCTTGAATACCCATTTGCATCGAACGGGCTTTACATACACTAGAGGGTCTACCAAAATCAAACTTCATTTTTTTACATGGACTCCATCTCAAAATTCATGGTTTCTTTCCATGTAGCAACTTTATTGCCTTCTAATGCTTCCTTATAGGTTAGAGGTTTGTCATCCTGAAGGACTAATGTTTCACCTAACTCGGTGACAAGAAAACTATAATGCTCTGGTTCTCTAACATCTCGTGAAGACCTATGCAGTATGTGTTTCCTAGGAACAACTTACTCTTCCACTTGTTCTTTTGGAGATTGTTCCTCTACCAAATCTTCTGCATCTGGAGCATTAACTTAATCGAAGTTAATATTGCTCCCACTATTTCCTATAGAAATGTTTTCCCTTTCAAGAAATGTGGTGTATCTTTCCACAATGACTTTTCTATCTAATGTTTTATATATTTAGTATCCTCTAGTTTCCGTGGGATAACCTATAGAGATGCACTCAGTGCTTCTAGATGCTAAATTGTCACTTGGTAGAGTCTTGAAAAATGCCTTGCACCCCCATACACGCATGTGTTCCATGTTGTGTTTCTTTCCATACCATAACTGATATGGAATCCCATATTCAGCTTTAGTTGGTACTCAATTAAGGGTATATGTTGTTGTCAGCAAGGAATAACCCCAAAAGGATAAAGGAAGGTTTTCATGGCTCATCATTGATATGACCATGTCAAGAAAGGTCTTATTCCACCTTTCACTAACACCATTCCATTGTGGTGTATAAGGAGGAGTGAGTTGGGATAATATCCTACAATCCTTCAAGTGATCAATGATTGCTTGGTTAATACATTCTTCACCCTGGGCTGAGCATAGTGCTTTTATCTACATACCATGTCAGTTTTCTACATCATTTTGGTATTCCTTAAAAATCTGAAAAAATCTAAATTATTCCACATTAAGTAGATATATCCATTTCTACTATAGTTTTCAGGAAAAGTATTCATGTATAGTAAACCACCCCCATGCCTCTGCTGGAAATGGACCACATACATTAGTATGTAATAATTCAAGCACTGCATTGGCTATTTCTCCATTTCCTGAGAAAGGTGCTTTGGTCATCTTTCCTTGTAAACAAGCTTGACATATATTTGAGGGTTCTAACTATATCGAGTCAAGATACCCTTCTTGGTGTAATCTTTATAATCTCTTATCATTTACATGACCAAGTCTGAAGTATCATATGCGGGTGTTATTTGAGTCATGTTGGTTGTTTTTGTCATTGGTTTCCATTACAGAGTTTTCTAGTTCCAACATATATAAACCATTGTTGGGATGTGTCATACCATAACATATGTTATCCCTATAAAATAGACAACATTTATTTTCAAACTTGAAATAAAAACCCATAGTTTCTAGACATGACACAGTGATAATGTTTCTAGTAATAGAAGGTACATAATAACAATTATTCAAAACTAGAACCAAACGAGTTGGCAATGTTATGTGATAGTCTCCCTCTACCAAGGCTTCCAGACTTTCACCATTTGCAGCTCAGAGATCAACATGAACTTTTTCATCTTCTAGAACCAACTTTGTTACTGTATATGAAAACAAATGTGTGTGAAACATTCCGTATCCAATACCCAACTTGTAGATAAAGAAAGATTGCATTGAATGAAAGAAATACCTAAAGTAGAAGCATCATCATTATTCTTCTTCCTATCTCTACAATTCTTTTCCCAGTGGACTTTCTTTCAACATCCAATGCACACAGCTTCCTGCTCATTTCTTTGCCTCTAAATCTTTAGCTTCTTTTCAAGATGATTCATTGGTGTCTTTGGCCTTGACTTGGCCATAAACCCCTTCATATTTCCCTTGTTTTTATTGTTCAATATAAGGAAAGATGAATTGGTATTTTTCATATCCTTATCATCTTGGCGAACTAAATCCAAAAGGTTCAGGAGCGACCTTGTCATATCATTTATATTATAATTGACAATAAGAGTCGACAAGCTTGATGGTAAAAAGGCAAGAATGAGATCCACTGCTAGTTATTGGTTCTATTTTAACCCAAGGGCTTCAAGCCTCTCAATATACCCAATCATCTTGAGTATGTGAGGATTGGATTGGTGCCCTTCTGCTAGCCTGCACTTATAAAGTGCACTTGAGATCTCATACCTTTCTTTCCTGACCTTCTCCTCATAATGTTCTAGGAGATGTGAAATGAACTTGTAGGCGTCCTCATACTCATGCATTTTTCGCAATTGGATAGACATGGATGACAACATGATACATTGAACATAAAGTGCATCATCTACATGCTTTCTTCATTAATTATATTTTTCCTTACTAGCTCCCTATGGAGGATCATCAGGAATTCTGGATTCCAGCACATATAACTTCTTTTATTGGCATAGTACTATGCACAAGTGCCTCTACCACTCCTGGAAGTTATTGCTGGTCAGGATATTTTTTATCCAAGATCGATCACAATGATAAAGTACTTGTGTTGTTGGTGATTTCCATTTTGAATCTACATCAGATAAACATTTATTAGTTAATACTTTGTCTTTATTACCTTTTGACATTTATAATTAATAAATTATTATATCATTTTAATGTCTCCCACTATTTTAGCTAACCTTAATAGCCTTCACTATTAGATTTGGAATACTCTATCGCTTGAGCATTCTAGTGGCAAGGTTCCTCGAAACCTCTCACGTAGTTTACAAGATAGGGCTACGACACTACATGGAGGGTTCCAAGGTAGGCACTAGACTGGCCAACCACTTGTTCTTGTGGTTCCTTTTGTTGTTGAGTAAAGTCACAGATTTTGGAATATGAAATTGATTCCTTCCACATCTTTCCTCAAAATTGATAGCATGTTAGCTGAGGCTAATCCTTGACTACTCACTTAATTTATGTCGACCCAATTATTTCAAGAAAATTTCATGGTAGTAAGATGCATTCTCAATTAAGGATGATGAGAACCCAAAAATCCTGTTTTGTTTAGATGTGAGAAATGGAAGGCCTTTAGAACTAATATATATTTTAAGGATTCTTAATATTTATTGATGAATATAATCCTTTTCTAATTATTATGTTCAAACTAGGTTGTCGCACTGACAAATGAACATGAAATAGAATATAATTCACCACATCTTAATGCATTTTATCTTGTTTACTATTCTATGTGATCACACAATAATCATGCAGATGCATAAAATAATAAACTATGCATAAAGTAAATCATGCAATCTGACTGGTCTTGAACATTCTCTAAAGATCAATCCATAACAGATCAATCCTGACTTAAGGTCATCCATACCTATGTCCTTACTTGACTCACGTCGCAAATTACCTATCACAAAGCGCTTGATTCCCATCTGGTTTACCGCCTCATCTTGGCACAGTCTGCATCTCGAATCAACATTAAATTACAAATATACTCGCACACAGGCAAGGGGTTCAACGGGTACAAATTACATCTCATGCAATGGACACACATGCCCTTATACATATTTGAATTAAAAGAGACGATTCACAGACCATAATTTTATTAATTAATTATTACAATCATCGCACGCATTGAATAATTAATTAAATAAATAAATAAATACCAGACATACACAGCTCGGTCACATGCTCATGCCAGTCGGGGTAAAATATGTGCAAGAAAATTAAATTGCCATAAATTTAAATAATGCGAGTGTGTTCTAATAAATTAAATGAATTTGATTAAATTCAAATAATTTATTTTATTGGTTCCATTTTTATAATTTAATTTTAATTCCAAAAATTAAATTAAACAATTAATTTAACTATAAAATTAAATTAAATTAATATTTCTGATTAAAATAAATTAAACCCCAAATAAACTCTAATTAATTTAATTTAAAAAACTAAATTAATTAAAATTATTTTAATGTGGGGTTACCTCTAGTCGGAGAGTCCAAAATGACTGTGAACTGCCATGGGGTGTCATCCTGAAGTAGGGATAATTACGATATTAATGCGGTGTGACCATAACGTGACTGCAGTGTGACCGTGACGTGACCGCATCATGACCGCGGTGTGACCACTTGGTTCAACGACTCCCGTAGCTGCAGCAACATCCTACGAAGACCAAAAAAGTAGAAGGAGGTCTGCAATCAAACCGGCTAGCCGCATGGCTGACAGCCCGCTGCTCCGGCGAGCCAGCGAGGCGGCAGATCGGTCTAACACGGCCTGGACCGGTGCAGTTGGAACTACCAGTAGCCAGAGCGGTTCAGTGAGGCGTAGCCCAGGGTGGTGCAGGCAAGAGGGAAGGGAACCAGCGAGCTCTATCCGGCCGGGGTTCGGGAGCGGCGTGGCCAGGGTTCGGGGGCACCGTGGCCAGGCGCTCTGGCTCCGGTAGGGGAGGCCGCTCGAGGCATCATGGCGCGAGGTAGGAGGTCCGACTAGGATAGGGGCAGCGGTCCGAGGTGGCGAAGCCGCTCTGGCTAGGATTAGGGAAATGCGAAGGGGACTGATGGCTTGCGAGGGAGACCGACGAGGCGGTTGTGGTCTGCCACAAAGGGGAGCACCGGTCCGACACAGAGGGGAGGTGGCTCACCGGGGCTTGGGGCATCACCGAGGGGACCAACAGACTGCTAGGGTTTCTCCCATAGGGGAGAGCCCTGTGCGCAACTTGAGGGAAGGGAAGACCTACTTGGGTCTTCCTTTTTTTCTTAATTTTTTTCCATAGACAAAAAGACACCATCCCCTAATTTTTTAATTAAATGGATGAATATCCCATTTTGGGGTCTTTGTCTTCTTGTATTTTTTTAAATCAATAAATCCCCAAATTGGGGACTTGGTCTCCCTCCCCATACCCTTTTTTTATTAATAAAAATATTTTCCAAACACCATTTAGGAAAATATTTTATAATAATATATTTTCTAATATAATATTTTATTATATTTTATAATAATAAAATATTATATTTAATGTTAATTCTTAATTTGAGATAAACATGAAATGAACAAAAAACACAATGTCGATCCAATTAAAAATTTTAAATGATCATTACATGATCATTTCAAAATGGTACAATGCGTGGTTGGATCTGAAAGAACCGTTTTAACACCACGTAATTAAATTTAATGTATCGTAATTTTTTTGACTCATAAAAACATTTTGATTCCCTTTGATACGACTATTGGGTTCTGGGACGGTGCAGCGGAAGCCGGTGGTCCGGGAATTTCAAATTTTCTGCTTCACTGGAGTGACACTACCCTGTCAACTACAGTGATCTTTTACCGGTTTGGTCCGAGAATCCCATAAGTTTTAAAAAATAGAACAAAACTTAAATTAAACATGTACCTCATTTTGAATTAGCGTGTGCAAGTCCGCCGTAAGACGCCTGCAATCTTTACTCGAAGACACCGATGCTGAATCCGTCAAGATCTCCCCCACACAACTTATGAATCTACTCGCGTGCCATTTTCTAAGATCTGGGTGCCAGCACAGATCTTCGTTGATCACTTCTGCGCAACGACGATCAACGCCAAAAAAGAAGCTTCAATCCGAGAAGGATTATCTTGAAGATCATACTTCTCTTGAGAGACTCTCTCTCTATATTCCAGGAGGGGATACAAGCTATAAATAATGAAACATGAATAGTTGTCACAGGAGATCCTCTCTCTCACTTATATAGGGTGTGTTTAAAACACGCGGTTTGGATTCCCAGCCCCCGCGTAATAGACATCTGCTATATAAGTGTTATAAATAATAATTTATGTAGAATTAAATTATGCCATAAATAATATTTATAATTTATCACCTACTTGTATTATATAAATATATTACATGATAAATTTGAGTCCATAACTATACTCATTCTTCTTGTTAATATTAAATGAACTTAGAATATTAAAATCCATTCGAATAATATCAACACTTGTATTTACTATATAACTGGTAAATACATGTTATAAATAAATTAAATGAATTTTAATAAACATGAATAATTAATGAATTTATTTATTTTTTGGTGATTCATAGAACTTTTATAGTGCTCGGAACCTTTGGTGGGGCCCACCAAGTTCTAAATTCCTATTCCCAGAATAGGGAAGATTCTCAAGGCACTATTGCATGGGGCATTCTAGGCCCTTACCCCAATAGCACTGAATAATATCCACCAACCTAGAGTGGGGTCTAGAAACCCATCTAGGCCCTTATAGAGATAAGGAAAAGTTAAAGAAATTACTGCCTTCCTATGAACACAGTCTATGTGATATAATCTCTTCATCATCGATATCTCAATAAAGTAGAATGCATACTAGTGTCATCATTCATTATTTTTCTTTAGTTTGTTTGTTGATTTGTTCGTACGGTCTAACCTTCCACTACCATGGCCATGGATTTATTGAAGTTCAAACCATCCTAATCAACCAGGACCGAGATATCTCTTCATGAATGTGGAATTGACAAATCCTTTCATGACCATTCAATCAATGCCCTTCCATTAATGTCGTACCCGATTCAAACTTCTTCTCTATGACTTTGTCGCCATGGTTTTCTCCTGGAATCAAATGTACATAATAAAATGACATCCATTGACAATGATCTCAAGTCTAAAGATAATAAAACATGCCTATAGATAATAATGAGCAATGACACCTAAAACATGTGGTGTTCCTATTATGCGGGTTTGTCCTCATGATCTCAACTACAAGAGATCATCGAGTGCGAAATTCATTAGAAGATGTATCAATGTTTATGAGACCCAAAAACTTGATGGCCACAAATCATCTATGTCCTTTAAAAATGATTTAACTGGAACATATGACGTTATTTAAGACTATTGTCATGGCATCTCAGGGTTATCATTATAGCCAGGGATCTACTATATCCATTTGATGTGATAGGTAATCTAAGGACATTGCCATAAACAAAGTGGATGTAGATGTCTCTACACTATTATGTAAAGATAAACACATGTATTATAAAAAATGAATATATGTAGCGGAAATCATTATACAAAACAATTTGGGTCTAGGGAACCCACTTTTGACATCTATGGTATCGATTGAAGGAGCGTTTGTCAAAAGATTCTATGTAGGTGGTCTAAAAGATATATACAATAGTTTTATTTGGTATTTGAGAATTATTAGGTCTTCATGTTGGTTAATATTTATTATTATTTTGATAATTTAATGATATTTGGTATAATAAATATCTAAATGATGAAAGGAATCACTCATTCTTCTCTAGTGGTCACATAGAAGATAACATGACCCATTTAAGGCCACCCGTGGAGTGCGATGATACTTTCCATACTTAGAATTAGCTAAGTAAGTTCTTGGTTGTAGTGTGATCATGTAGATCCCTTTATGGGTATGTGATATTCATAATGTAATTAGAAATTAGAGATTGTTTAATTATTTTTAGAGTATGATTCTTATGATTTATCTTTAATATGCCTAAGAGAGATAGTGTTTTTGAAATGGTGAGTATGCTAAATTGACAATTTTCAGTGAAATGTGAAAATATTGTGAAGGTAATTTGATAATGGAATTTATTAATATGTATAATGGATTCACATAAGGATATTATTGATTATTCTTAGTGATATTGGCCTCAAAATGGGAAATGGGATAATTGGACCGAGTGATGTAATGGCAAGGGTGTTAATGAATTATTGCACAATATGATTTATCATATTGATTATTATAGACTATGATTATTGTATATATTGGTTGTGTTTTCTAGTGATGTGGTTGGTGGTGATTAATTGATGGATAACAAAGTGATCATGTCTTTAGGTGTGGGATAAAGGACTAAGGCTCCTACCACGGGTTGAGTTTGACTGATGCTCTAACTCTAGGAAAAATACACTGGTTTGGGAAGGGGATAGAGCTCCATTCCCATAATGGATACATTCCACCTAGACTGAGGCTTCGAGGTGAGGATATTGGGATGTTTTGATATGTTATACCTAGTGAGTTATAGGATTACATATTCTTTTATTAATGTTATTTATTCCATGAAACTTGTGTGATTGATGATGAACTAGTAATGGTAGATACATAATTAATTAGATCATTGCATAATTTATCTAAGAAGATATTGTTAACTAGTGGAATATTAATTTTCATTCATCATATTTTTTTTGTTTTATAGTTGGATGAACTATCTATTAGACTGTATATTGTTAGACAGCATTGGTGGTTTCTTACTGTGTTTTTCTCACACCCTTCTTGGGCCATCATTGGTTACCTGAGAAGATTTGATGCTTGCAGGTCAGGACAATAGCTAGGGCCATATACTAGGAAATTGAGTTGGGCATGGGGACTTGCATGGAAGAGGTTCCATACATGGAGTTTGGATCATTGTGGGGGTTCTACTGTTTATCTATATTTTTGGATTTGATCAATTAGAATTATAACATTACATTACATGTTTACTATTTCTTATGGATATTACCCAATTTGGGATATGTTTGATTGTGCTTGTTATTGGTTGTTTCCTATTGTTTTCATTATTTATATTGTATCCTACTCTTGGTTACTCTGGTAAAGAGGGTATAGTCTCCCCACAAAACCTATTTAACCATTGCTACTATTTTACATCCTCTGATGTATGGGGAGGTGAATTTGACATCACATGACAACCCATCTCGGGGCACCGATTTAGTGAAACCTGGGTCGAGGGCATTAAAAATTGGTATTAGATGATTTTTTTCTCTTCTTACTATTTGGCGATGGTAGACAGAAGATTTGGATAGTTTGAGCCAATGGTAATGAGACTGTTCCATGGAGTAGCTAACCATAGTACGAGGAAAAACCCAAGTCACCCTGGGTGGGATTTTTTATTCTCCTTATGTGTTTTAAAATTTGATGATATTTCAACATTTATTGTTGAACATTTTGTGTGATGTGATAGTTTTTTGATATTTTGATCATGGTTGTAATGGAACATTGTTGTACCTTCTTGAATCATTCTAGGATCCTATTTATATATATAAAATGCATCATGGTTGGCACACACACACGTGGTACGGGTTTGTGGGACATATATGGTAGAATGCATTTGAATTTATTATAAGTGGTGAAAATTATGTCTATAGAAACAATACCAAGTATTTAAGAGGGGAGGGAAATAATTAAACGATAATTATTTAATTATACTAGACAAAGGGTGGTATGTAAAATAAAGTTTTATTGGAATTAAACATAATGTGACAATAGTTTTGAGATTGTGTAGAAGGTAAGGCTTATAGTAGTGTGTGTTATTTAACACATGTTATCCATGACCTTGGTGGGGGTGGTTGAGGGTAGCATTCTAGGTATGACCATACCTGCTTTGGTGGGGTATGGTAATTATTTTTGGTTACTAATGAATATAATTCCTTTATATTTTTGAAATATTTATTATTTGTGTTCTAAATTTCGTATTTCACATTATATAGAAAAAATTCCATGAAGATGTGTTTTGGTTGAGAACCATGAGTACATATTTGGGAATTATCCCCTAGTAGTGGAGTAAGGGGTTCTGGTGGTTCAAGATAACAATGAAGATTAGTTTTGTGAGAATCATTCTTGTTTTCCAAAGATGAGGTAACTGTTACTAGTGTGTGTTTTTTTAGAGTATGTTCGAACTGGCCAGAGAGATTTAGCTACAGTACCCTCTGACCTTTGCAAGTGATGGTGGGTCATTGGTAGCAGTGTTTTTGATAGATTCCATCTAGACTATTATTGATCCTTAAGAGAATTTTCTTTATAAGTGATTCAAGTTAGTATCCAACATGTTATGAAATAAGTCAAAGAGTTAGTGGGATATTATGGTTTAGATGGAGTAAACATAAGGAATGGTGTGGAAGGATTTCTTGGAAATGTTTTTGGAATATTACTACCGTAAATCCTTTAGGATAAGTATGGTTGTAGAATTTATTAATTTAAATTAAGGGCTACTTTAGTGATGTATTATGCTATCTGTTTCTCCTATTTTCACCAATTCATTCTAATAATGTATAGATATGAGGTGACTATGTAAAAACACTTCCAAGATGGTCGTTGGCAAGATATTATGTCCCATGTGAACATCATCCATCTAAAGAGGTTGTCTGAAGATATGGAACAAGAACTTATCTTAGAATGGATCCTAAAGGGAGCATCATTATGTGGACTTGTGGTGTCAACTGGGCATGCAGGTGGTACAAAATATTATGTAATGAAGCATCATTTTGGATTTTTCCAACCACGTGAAAGTGTGTATAATAGTCAGAGGAGGGGGTCAAATTCTCATGGTGGTTATTAGTTGTTCTGTTATCACTGAGGATGGTTGGGGTACATACGGGGTAATTATCCTTGATCACAAGTCGAGTGTAATTCTTGTTGAAGTTTTGGAAATATGCAATGGTTCTACAATAACCCTCAGTAGCCTGATATAGATGGGAGTTAGAGGGAGATACCGAGTGCATGAAAGGGATTGATAATCCCATATCAGGAAGAAAGTTATAGAACCACTAGTCGCACTAGTAGCTGTGGTGGATGTGGATCTTCTCAGTGATACCATCTACACCAGCAGCGAGGTGATGTACAGGGTACTCAGGCTATAACCTATTGTAGAGGGACTGGACATCTTCACACAGTTCATTCTACACCTGGATGTGGGGAGGATGAAAAGTCTACCATTTTTTGTATGATTCTTGGAGATTCTACACATTCTAATGATTTATTTGTAATAAGTTCCACACACTCTTTTATCTCTATATAGATCATGGTTGTGTTAGGCCTAGCCACGAAACATGTTTGTGGGGTTATATCAATTGATAATATGTTTCGGGTGTGAGTTGAGGATACTATAAAGTGTTTAGGATTCCCTTTAGTGGTTGGTGGTTATCATTTTATGTGGAACTTTTTTTATTGATATATCATGTTTTGACATTATTTTGGGAATGGAATGAATAGTAATGTATCATGTCAATATCGATTATTACCGACATAAGGTAATATTTACGTCTCCATGGAGAGACACATATGTCTTTCATGGTGAGTCAGATGTTCAAGCTGGCCATGCCAGGACAATATGTCAGTACTTAGAGAAAATCACAGCTCATGTGGTGTGCCTATTTCTTGATGATAGATAAGTGGAATACCATGTCTTTACACTTGTGGTGGATCAGTTTTTGGGTGAGTTTCATGAGGATTTAATGGGACTACCACCCAAAAGTGATGTGGATTTCACAATCATGTTTCTTCTAGAGGAAGATCCAATTTTAATTCCACCATTTTTAATGGTGCTGGGAGAACTCCAAGAGCCTATGGATCATCTGAAAGAGTTGGAGAAAAAGTTGTTTATTTGACCCAATACATCGTCGTGGGGATCATCTGTTATGTTTTCTAAAAAGGATAATGAGTTATTATTGTTATGTGTCGATTAGAGGAACTTGAATCTGATGTGTGTTAAGAACTGATACTCTCATCCCAAAATTGATTACTTTCTTCACGAACTAAGGGGTTATTTATTTTTCTCCAAGATTGGTTTGATATTGGGATACCATAAGCAGCGTGTGAGACATTCTTATGTATCGTAGATAGATTTTTTGAAAAAAGGTACTGGTTATATGATTTTTTGGTGATCTCGTTCGGGATGACCATCCAACATGTTGTGTTCATGGAACTAGTGTAATGGTTATTTCACCATTATCTGGATCTGTTCGTGGTTTCCATTATTGATGGCATCTTAGTGTACTCATGAACTCTTAACGATAATTCCAAACATCATGAAATCATCATGAGTACACGCAGATAACATATTCTTTATGCCAAGATATCAAAATTCCAGTACTATATTCATAATGTTCATTTCAAGGGACATATCATTTTGAGTCATTTGTGTCTGTGGATCTAGAGGAGGTGAAGGTTGTAGTGTCTTGGGAGATTCCTAATAATGTTTTTGATATTTGGAGATTTCGAGGTTTGGTTAGTTATTACAAGACGTTCATTAGGTATTTCTATCATTTAGAAGCACCACTCTCAATATTAAAAACGAAGGGTGTTATGTTTGAGTGGACTAAGACACGCTAGACTACTTTTCAATAATTTATGTACTGGTTGACAACTATGCCGATTATAATCCTACGTGAGCCTGGTAAGAAGTAAACCTTGTTTTGCAATGAATATGGTGTGGGAATCAGGGAAGAGATGATGCAGGACGATCATGTTGTAGCTTATAGGTTAAAATAGTTGAGGACTCGTGAAAGAAATTACCCTATCCATGGTATCGAGCTAGAAACAATTGTTTATTCCATGATGTTTTGGAGTCATTACTTGTTGGGTGAGCATTTATTGGTGTCTACTCCTCATCAATGTCTAAAGTACAGTTTCTATCAGTGGGATTTTATTCTTCTAAAGAAAAGGTGGTGTGAGTAACTAAAATACATCAATTTGTGTTTCTATACACACCAGGAAAGGGGAATAATGTTACTAATTCTATGAGATGGAAGACTCATAATCATGTTGTACAGGAATCCAACATTTAATGGAAAATGATAGCTATGTTTTCAAATAATCACCTTGAGGTGAATGATTGGAATAGAAAAATAACCCTGTCATCTATAGTTATTGATTCAACATTTTTTTCATGTTTCAGGAATGTTGGTTGGAAGATCTGGAGTGTTTTCTATAAAGAAAAGACCTAAAGGTGGGGAGTCACCTACTAGTTGAGTTGTTGGTGCTGATGGAGTCTTATATGTTTTGGGCCATGTTGTGGTACCAATGGGTGTGTGTGAAGAGTTGATTTTTGAGTTCTATGAATCTAGGTGGGATGTATATCCTAGCTTCAATAATATGTATCTTGATCTTACTTGGTAGGATTTGGTGGCCAGGAATAAAAAAATAGGTTGTGGGTTTTGTGGAACAATGCATTACTAGTCAACAAGTAAAGGTCGGGCATCATCTTCCATGTGGGTTGTTGGAGTCCTTTCACATTCCAAAATTGATGTGGAATGATGTAATAATGAACATCATAGTGGTTCTCCTGAGGATGCCCTAAAATATAGATGAAATCTGGGTCATTTTGGATCAGTTGATTAAAGTGGCTAATTTCATACCGATCCAATAAACTTATGCAGTTGACAAGTTGTGTGAGTTTTATGTTCTTGAAATATTTTAGATGCATGTTGTTACAATAACCATAGTTTCAGATCATGATCACGTTTTACATCATGCTACTGGTAGGGGATATTGAATGATCCTGGTAACCAAGTGTTTTTTAGTATGTTTTATCACCCATAGATGGACTGGCAGTCTGAGCATACAATTTAGTTATTGAAGGATTGTTGAAAGCCTGTGATCGGGATTTTTGTGGTTCAGGGGAAAAATTCTTACCACATGTTGTGTTTTCTTATAAATATAATTTATAGGCTAAAATTAAGATGGATCCTATTGATAAACTCAGTGGGAGGACATTTAGATATATGTTTTGTTGGTTAGAATATGGGGAGTATGAGCAGTTAGGACTGAGGCTCATGTAAGAGATGTCTAAGAAGGTTCAGTTAGTTCATAAGCAGATTTCTGTAGAATAGAGTATATAGAATTCATAGACATATTAGTGTCTTAGACCTCTCTTATTAATGGTAGGTGATAGTATGTTTCTTAATGTGTTGTGAAGGATGGATCACCATCAAATTTGGATGTAGGTAATGTTAGAACCCATGTGTGTGGAGCTATTTGAGATTTTTAAGAGGATCGGACTGGTCGCATACAGATTGGCTCTTCCCAAAAAGTATAGTGGAATTAATGATGTTTTTCGTGTCTCAAAACTCTAGAATTATCAACTTGATCTATCTCACATGATAAAGGTTGATTATGTTGATCTTGATCCAGATGCGTCGATTGAAAAGCATCCAGTTCTTATTGTGGATTATAGTGAGAAAGTCTTATAGGGTAAGGTTGTCCCTTTAGTTTGAGTTTTATGGTAGCATGGAAATGTCCAAGAATAGACATAAGAGAGATAATAATATATGTAGGTTTAGTGGTCTGATCAATTTACTTTGAAATATCAATGATGCTCGGTAATAGCGGCTTGAGGACGAGTCGTCCTAAGGTGGGGAGGTTATAAGATATGGGATTTTTATTAAGGTATTTTTTTGTTTATGCTTTAGTTTAAGTAATTTATTTTTGTCAAATAAGTGTTTCCCAATGATCATGATAGGGATCAGGCGTGTTTTAGGTGTTTGTGGCATGAATGATGTGGCAATATAAATTTCTGGGCATGTTGCATGATTTTTGAATGGTTAGGGAAAACCATTCGAATCATCGGAGGTAATCATGAATCCTTGGACAGATGCATCGACATAGTTGCTGCATAGTTAACATAACCAGGATGAATTACCAAGAAATCATGTGATATGTGGACTTAAGGATATTATCTCTTCCATAGATTTTTCACGGGTTGAAAAACTGTGCAGGTAAACTATGTAGACTAGTAATGTTTGGAAATTTATAAAATTGTAACTCTAGGATTTAAAGGATCACTCATGATTTTCATTCATTCCTCTCTCATATACCCTAGAGATGAACCAATCCTTCTATAAAATCCCAAGGGTGATCCCCCTTCATTCTTTGGTCGTTTGGAGTGCCATCGGTTGCAGATTAATGTTCAAGGTGTGTCTAATCTTATACTTTCTTCCTTTTCTCAATTAAGGTTTGCATCATTGTCCAACCTCCTTTTGAATCACTAAAATCCATTTTTCCCAGTGATATCTAGGTTAAGGATTCATGGTTTAGTTGAATTAGTATCTACTGATTCTATTAAGAGTGTGTTCTTCAATCGATTCAAGAAAGGTGGTCAACAAGTTATATCCCATATTTTCATTTGATATTTTTTCATGTCCGGGTTTACCTCAGGGTTACTACTTGTTTTAGTTTTAATCCATTGATGATATTTGGTATAATTAATATCTAAATGATGAATAGAAACCCTTTCGGTTATTCATTGAACACATAGTGGATGATTTTAATCATTTAAGTCCACCCATGGGGTGCGTCAGTACTTTATGAACCAATAATTATCTACGTGAGTTCAAGGTTGTTGTGTAATCATTTGGAGACCTTGTTGAGTATGTTATATTGTTAATTGATTTCCAAATGATACATTGGTGAATTATGGTTCAATTATGATGCTTATAAGTTATGTTCGATATACCTAAGTGAGTTAGTACTTGTGAAATGGTGAATATACTGAATTAACAATGTTATGTGAAATGGAAGAATATATTGATGTGATCTTTTGAATACATATAATCAGTTGACATAAGGGGATTATTGAGTATGATTAGTGATATAGGCTTGAAAATGGGAATCGGGTTAAATGGTCTACGAGATGTAATGGGATGGCTGTTAATGTAGTATGGCACAATATGATTTACCATATTGATTATTATGGATTATGAATGTCATTCGTATTTGTTATGTTTTGCAGTGATGCGGTTAGGGGTGGTGAATATATGGATAAACTGTGAAAATGTTTTGAGGCATGGGATAATGGATTGAGGCTCCTACTATAGGGAGTGTTGTACTAAGGTTCTAACCCCACCCGCAATGCACATGTTATGGAAGGGGACATAGCTTTATTCCCATAACTATTTCATTCCACCCGGAATGAGTCTTCAAGTTGAGGATACTGTGATGATGTGATATGTTATACCTAGTGATTTTTATATCCTCTTATTACCTTATGCGAATGATGTATTCTATGAACCTTGTGTGATTGATAATGAACTAGTAATGATATGAACATAATGTATTGGAACCTTAGTTAGTTTTTCTAAGTAGAGATTGTTAAATGTTGGCCTCCATGTTTTCCATAATATTATTATTATTTATTTACTACTTTCATGCATAATATATTTGACTCAATCTTTGTGGAGACCATTTGTGGTGTCTTACTGAGTTGTGATCACACCCGGATTGGCCCATTATTAGGTACCCGAGCAGATTTCATGCTTATAGGTCAACAAAAGCGAAAGGGCCCTATGCTAGAGTATTGAGTTGGACTTTGGGACATTATTGAAAGCAGTTTTATACTTATAGTTAGAACCATTTTGTGGATTATTCTATATGACATTATTTTGGGATTTTTTCACAAGGAATTGTAGCATGAAATTACATATTTACTGTTTCTTTTTTTTTTACTGTTTACTATTTAGGAGATGTTCTAAATATGAGTGTTATTGTTGGTTTAAAATTTTTTACAATTTATTTTGTACCATGATATTTAATACTCTATTAAAGTGGGTATAGTATACCCACATGACCTATTCAACCCTGACTGTTAGTTAGAATCCTCTGGAATACGGGGAGGCCTACTTGTGGTCATCTAACGACCAAGATTGGGGCACCGATTTAGTGGAACCCAGGTCAATGATGATTTATATGGATGTGAATTAATAGGTTCCCATAACGTATAATTATTTTTCCAAAATAGTCCTCATATATTTAATAGTCTATTTAAATAATAAATAAAGTGTCTTACCGAATATCATTGTCGAGTAAAAGATATGGATTTTTCCATATTTCTCTAATAAATCATATAACATTAAATGTAAACAGCATATGTAAAATATTACTTGGTTTTGGAAATAATAATATCCACCATAAAATAATCTATGAATTAAAAATAAATATCCATTGAAATATTATTACAAGAATTTGATTGATACAATAGAAAGATAAAACTCACAAAAGGAATGATAACATTTACCACTTGGTAATTTTCATGTCATGGATGTGATAATTCAAAGTGAATCATAAAATATCGTGAATTATGTTTGAGTAATGATATGAAATGATAATGGTTCATTATATATACAATCTAAAAGAAACTAGTTCATAATATATAATAAATCTTGTATAAATAAATGCGTGACTAGAAATCCCCTTACATTACGCTTCCCATTTGTTAAATGTTCTTTAACCCCATGTATAATGGTTTTATGTTTTTTGTTAAATTATAAAAAACCATAATAGTACATAAAATGTTATATATTATACTTTCATAACATGTTCTTACCTATTCATTATTAATCATTCATTATTTTCAATATTTTGGGAGATAACAACCATTTTTTAGAGTATGTTTTGACTTGCTATATTTTATTCAACCTACATAGATAATTATTGTATTATATGAAAAATTTAATCCTTGATCTAAATATCATATATATATATATTATTTATTTATTTATATTAATCCATAAAATTTAGCGATATTAAATTAAATCCACCTTTCATGGAGATGGTAGGATGTACGTACACATGAACATTGCTTCAATATATTTGTCATATTAAAAGTAAGAAAAGTAATATATATATATATATATATATTATAGAATTATAGGATCATATTATGTAATATATATATCACATATGTTTATTAAAAACATCATTAATACATTCCATATGTAGCACGAGTTAATCACAATGCTTTGAGAACACAGTAGTCCACACATCTAAAAATGATTTTATCTTATTTCCACACATTGGAATTTATTATCGTATGTGTTATATAATAATTTTAAAATAATAAAACTGTAAATATCATATATATTAAATTTATATAGTAATTCCATCCTTATTCTCAACCTTTAATGGTGATAATGGTAGAAATGATAACATTGGTTCGCGAGGCGGTAGTCTGCCACACACACGAACGTAATTAAAATACCCTTATAATTGAAGTGTGTTTTAGTGTATGTATAAAATTTACATGTCAAAATATAATAACATTTAAATTAATTATTTCATTATATAATCATGATAAAAAAATAAATTAGTGTTTTTACGCAATAAATAAATAAAAATATGTTTGTTGAGGAATATTACCTCTTCTTCGGCGACTCATTTGGGTATGAAAAAATGTACTTGAATGATTCTATTTCTTCCTATAGTAAGGATTATATGACTAGGGGAGGGATTTTTTTTTAATTTGGATGATTTTTTATGATACAAATGGCTTGAGATGGGTTATGAAGTGGTAAAATTTAATGTCCTTTTATAGGGGACGTGAGTGGAAAAATGGTAAAAAATGGTAAACACTATTGGGGGGATTTAATTACCTAATATGTCAATAAAATAACAAGTAATGCAATTTTGGGGATTTATTTTCAATCCAAACTCACTCCACAAAAAATTAATTTATTTTTTAAACTATTTTTCCATGACTCCTATATTTCTTTTTTTCATTTTGTTTTTTTATTAAAGTAACTTAATTTCTAACCTATTTAGTTATTCCATTAAGAATAAATTGATGTGATAATTTTTTGTATATTTACACCCACGTATTTTAAATATTAATCCAAATGATAGAATAAAAAACTCATGTGTGTTGGAAATGAAATTTAACTAAAGTGCATGTGACACATAGAAACACTAATTTAGCCCTAATCATGCCAACAATGTTTTTACCACTTAAGGGACAATATGTTAATTATAAGTGATACATTGGTCATTGAATGGGCCGTATTTGATTTTAATTAATATTAAAAAAATTACATTACGAAATATATTATTTTTTTTACTTTTAAATAAATTAATGAAATAAAAATTATTAAAAAATAACATTAATGTCATTTTTTATCTTATTTATTTATTTAGAATTTAAATAATATCTAGAAAGTAAAAGGATTATAATATATTATGGTTACATCTATGTATCATGATATATTAATCTACCAAAATAATTGAAAAAATGTATGTTCTATTTACCTCACAATTAATGTTTTTGTATCATTTATTTTATTTAATCATTAAGTAAATAATCTATCTGTTCACATTAATTAATAATTTAATATAATTATACCATATCTAAATAATTAAATATATTTTGTAATTTTTATAAAAAAATAATTTTAATTTCAAAATAATATATACAACTTAACCAATGTGGACATTTTCTTTACCCCAAATTATTTTTGAAATTAAAATGGAAAAGAGTACATTTTTTTCTTAACATAACATATTATATTAGTCAATTTCATGGTAAAGTTCCCCAAAACACATATATTTCGATCCTAATGTAAAAATGGTATAAACTGTTCCACAAAATTGGTGTTTTACATATTTTAGTTCATTTATACACCATTTGATTAAATGTTAACCACTAAGTAATCTCATTTTTTACCATAATTAGTATTAATAATTTTAATTAATATCAATACTTTTTTCGTGAAAAAATATGTTAGAAAAAATTGAAATTATAAAATATTCTTATTTATAATATGAAGTCCATTTTATCAAATTCAGATAAAATAAGTGGTAGAAACTAATTTATAATTAATTCCACAGACGGAACAGGACAACGAGTTCTAAATGTGAATATTCCCAATAGTTTGAAATTATTTTATTTACAATTTAAATGTGAAATTGATTAAAATGACCTAAATTGGATTAATTTACATACAATTGATCTCATTAATCTTTTTAAACAATTAAAATTATAATTTATCCTTATAAATTCTTCAAACAAAAAAGATATTTTCAATTAGAATTTATAAATTTTCATTATTAATCAAAAAATGAAACTTCTTAGAAAAATAGCATACGTTGATCCTAAGATAAATTTGATGCATATATTTAAAAGATAATGTATATTTTTTAAAATACTACTTTTTAATATGTAATGGCCCGGACCTCTCTAGTCCATTACTTTGTGAAAATGTGGTGTTTGAGGTGTTCCGGAAGTTCAAGGTGACTTATACCCAACACTTTGCCAAATTTTCAGTTCTGTGAACAGTGTTTCCAGTTTTATGATTTGTTCTATCAGTAGGTGTACAATGTTTCACAGATCGGTTTCATAGATCAGTTTCATAGATGGGTTTCACACATCGGTTTCACAGATCGGTTTCATAGATTGGTTTGACAGATCAGTTTCAGAGATTGGTTTCAAAGATCGGTTTCACAAATCGGTTTCACAGATCGGTTTCAAAGATCGATTTCATAGATGGGTTTCACAGCTCCGTTTCACAGATCGGTTTCACAGATCAGTAGGCATACAGAAACGGTAGGTGTAAAGTAACGGTAGATGAACAGTGTTTCCAGCTTGCTATTGTTTTCCCCATTTGACGTTTCCTTTGATGTAAAATACATTTAAATCCTTATTTTAAGGACTCATAAGGATGATTAAAAGGCCATAAATCTTATATTAATTATTCCTAAGGCTTCGAATGTTTTACTTGGTCAAATTGCATGGGTTAATGTGATATGCTTTTAATTGAGAATTAAGCGTATCTTAAACCGTCGCCCAATTAAATCTTCAAAAAGGAACGAGATATCATTCTCCCTTATTCTTCCTCTTTGTTATCGGCTATGAGATGCTAGAACCTGTCAATCCTTCCTATAGGATTTCCACAATCAAACTTTACCCCTAGGATTGGTTCTACTCTGTTATGATGCAACCAAGCTGTATCGATCAATCTTTGATATAAGGTATGTTGTACCTTCGTTCTTTTGGGGTTTATCTTCTCATGTTTCTCTTTCCTTATTATATCATTTAATATCCATGCTTATAATGGGTTTTTCGTGGGGTTTAGTTGGTTTTGACGTACCATGGCATCCTTGGGTGGATGCAGTTGCAGCGAGGGGAGGATTGTGACCCGTTATGTTGATAAAGAACGTAAAGAACTCTTAGGGTATGAGATTTGTGGCTTCTCTAATTGTTTATGTGAAATCATAGAGTTATCATGATTTATCCCTCTGAATCAAAATGAAATTGACCTAATTAAATACTTGAACTAGATTAATGGAATTGGTTTGATCACATGTTGTTGCTTTGTACCGTGATAATGGTTCGCCTCTTGATTTACTAGATAGTGTGATATCTATGCCTTTCCTGTTAGCATGTTTCTATTGATGAAATTGGTAAAGAACGTAAAGCCGGAATTAATTGATAATTAATTACCTAAAAATAAAGAGGCATGAAAAATAATCTGGCTCTTGTTTTAATTTGATGTTAATCAAATTAATGTATTCAGAATGTTAAATCTTTTGTGATAGCTTACTGATTAGGTTTCCCAGAATTGGAACCTACGAATTGAATCTATTAATTCAATAGGGATTAAAGAACTGGTTGGTTGATAAAAGATAAAGCCTGGTAGGGTTATTAGTTATCATCTTGTTCGTAAGGCCAAGTGCCTTGTGATTTAGAGCCATGAGTGCTCATTTTGTATGATGGATAGATTCCTTGTTAAAGGGAAAAGAGACCATTTGATGTGATGTTTTATTTCCTATTGCTTGTGCTATGTTGTGACCCTGGAGGGGTGTTGTGATATGTGGATTGAGGGAGGACTTTTGGTTGTGGCAGTGGATGACACCTAGAGTGGTGAGATGCATCGGTTTATGCATGTGGGTGTCGGGGAGGACACCAGTGATGATGGAATGGGATAGATGTGTTTTTTGGATGCTTGGTGACTTTGATTGAATGTTTATCTTCTTTACTTTTCCCCACTGGTCAAGGAAGCTTGTCTTGCTTACCCTTCTTCCGAAGGAGGCGAATAAGCGCAGGGTATGCCACATGCTCTCCATGTCTAGCTTCTCAAAGGATAATGGGTCTACACCCTTGCTATAGGCGGAAAAGACTCGACGGGTATCACATCTACTCACCGTTTTGAGCCTCCTTGTGTTTAGTAGCATAGAATTCTTTTCTAGAATTCCTGGGAATATGGGAAGTAATTTTGAAATAAATATCTGAATAAATGGTGTTAACCCATGGGGTTGGTGTTCGCTAAAACATATTGATGAGGTTGAAAACATTTGAAGGGACAATGGAATTTTTGTATGTGGTGTTAATGGAATTTAATGTGGAATTTTTCATGGATAATTAATCTTTAATGAATTAATTATCATACAGTGGAACTGATAAAAATGGAAAGAATTAATCTAATAAAGCTCTTTAAATGGTTTTGTGCTTATAGGATACCTAGTCTTAGAAGTAGCAACCCGGAGATTGAGAGGCTTTAGCTGTAGTTGAGACTAAGACTATGTTATTCCCACAGTGTGGTTGTGAGTAATATATATTCTTTACTTTTTGTGTTTCTATACGCTACTCCACCTTGTCAGTAAGGGAAACTGACACCCCGGGGATTCTGATCCCTGGGGGTGTTTTCCCAAACATTATGGAGGGAGGATGAATGGCTGACTACCCCATTTTGCCCCGCTCTCTTCTCTTGGTAGATAATAGTGTCGTTGGCATAACAGTTAGTTTCCCCCATATATGTGTGTAAAGGGCTGTAATGTCTTGTGGTTATTTCCACACATATATTCTGGATATAGTATCCTATGGACTACTATAGGGGTAACGTGTATATGCTATGATGGCTTGAGGATCCTTACTCTGTGTATGGGATGTAATGGATTGAGGTATAATACCCGGCGTAGGATAAGAGTTATGCGAGCCGTGGTGGCTCCCGGAAACTACCTGATACTTTTTGATGTGAGGATGGTGTGGTGCTTTGCCCCGGTGTTTGCGGGCAAGCCTTTGTAGTGAGCCAGTGGTGTAGGATATCGTGGATTTCTTCAGGAAGATGTTCATCTTCATTGGTGTAGAAGGAGAGCCAGTGGTGTTTGTTGGAGAGGGAGACCCTCAGATGGGTCACATGCATGTTCCATCCTTATCATCCATGATGTATGAGATTATTCTAAGTTCTTCAGTGGTTCAGTAGTTGGCGTTTCTTAGGGTCGTAGAGGAGTACCTTGATGTCTTTCCAGAAGAGGTCGTAGCATTACCCTCTCGACTAGAGATCGAGTTTAGGATTGAGCTACAACCATGAGCGTCTCTTATCTCTATGTATCCGTATAGGATGGACCCTTCGAAGTTACAAGAGATAAGTATACATATTGATGTTCTGTTGTAGTGCGGTTTTGTTCGGCCAAGTGTGTCACTGTGGGGTGCACCGATTTTGGTTGTGAAGTCTTCTGACGGCAGTTTGCAGTTGTCTATCGATTATCATCGCTTAAAAAAGTGACAAAAAAGAACCGCTCTCCTCTTCTGTGGATTGATGATTTTTTTGATCAACTGAAGGGTGAAAGTTGGTTCTCAAATATTGACTTGCGGTCAGGATATCATCAGATGTGTGTAAAGAATGAGGATATCCCGAAGACAACTTCCTGTTGTCATCATGGGCATTATGAGTTCGTCGTAACACCGTTTGGTGTGACGAATGCTCCAGTTGTGTTCATGTGTTTGATGAAGGATGTGTTCTCATGTAGAAGAGGTTAGTTGTTTCTTATAGGTCTTGGAAGTTACTTCCCCATGAATGTAACTACGCCACCCATGATCTTGAGTTGTCAACTATGTTTCTTGCGTTGAAGTTGTGGATACATTACCTCATTGGTGAGCGCTTTGTGGTTTTCATCAATCATAAGAGTTTGAGGTATGTTTTCTCCCAACGTGACTTGAACTTGTGGCAGCGTCGGTGGATGGAGTTCTTATAGAAATATGACTTTGAAATATTGTATACACCTGGGAAAGGGAATGTTGTAGCTGATGCACTGAGTTGAAAGTCATGTAGTGATGTTGTTCGTGAATTTGGTGATTCATGGAGAGTAATGGAAGAACTTTTTGCTTTACATCTTGATATGGAAGAAGTTGGGGGTAGAGGTTGTCTTTTTCAGATGTCGGTGTAGTCAACCCTGGTGCAGAATGTGGAGGAGTCTCAGTTGGGAGATCTAGAGGTTGAGGTTTGGAGAGACTAAGTTTTCTGTGGTGAGGCCCCTGATGGTTGGTCGGAGGACGAACAACACCGAAATCTGTATCGTGGAAGGCTTTTTTTCCCTTAGAGATGCGTGAGACGGTTCTCAGAGGGTTCCACAGTTCGCCTTTAGTAGTACATCCTGTTGTTACAATGATGTACTGATCCTAGAGGAGTCAGTTTTGGTGGCCTGGGCTGAAGCGTGCGGTTGTAGAGTTTGTGTCATGATATTTAGTCTTCTAGAAGGTGAAGGCCGAACACCGTGTTCCTGGTGGTCTTCTCCAGCAATTAGAGATTCCTCAGTGAAATTGGGAGGACATCTCAATGGACTTTGTTACAGGTTTACCTCGAGCTCCAGGAGGACATGATGATATTTGGGTGGTATTGGATCATTTAACAAAATATTCCCACTTCATAGCGATCATGGAGTCGAGCTCAGTGGAAGTTTTTTAGAGGCAGTATCTAGAGGAGGTGGTGAGACTCCATGGAGTCCCTAGGATGATCATTTCTGATAGAGATCCCCGTTTTACCTCCAGGGTGTGGAGGGGTCTCCAACATACTTTCGCTTCTCAACTATGCCTTAGCACTGCTTTTCATCCACAAATGGATGGTCAGACAGAGCGAACCATCCAGACTCTTGGAGATATGTTGAGCTCTTGTGTTATTGACTTTGGAGGTTCGTGGGTGAGGCACATACCCTTGGTGGAGTTCTCTTACAACAATAGTTTTCACTCCACCATCGGTAGGGCACCATTTGAATCCTTGTTCGGCCGGCCATTCCATTATTCGTTTTGCTATATTGGGGTCAGAGAGTCAGCAATTCTCGGACTGGAACTATTGCAGAATACAACAGAGATGGATCAGGTGGTTCGTGAGAGAATGAAGACAGTGCAAGATCGCTAGAAATCATATGCCGATCAAAGAAAGAGACCCTTGGAGTTTAATGTTGGGGATCATGTGTTTCTGAAGGTGACTCCCCACCCTGGGAAGTGAAGGTTTGGTCATGGAAGTAAGCCTTCTCCCCTGTTTGTTGGGCCTTTCGTGGTGTTAGCTCGTGTTGGAGCTGTGGCGTATCGAGTAGCACTTCCCCCACAGATGATTCTGATACATGATGTTTTCCATTTATCCTAGCTTCATTGTTATCTTCATGATGAATCTCACATATTTGATTGGGGATAGATCGATGCTGATGAGGATGCAACCTTTTAGGAGTGACCTGTGGAGATCCAAGACTGCAAGGAGAAGGTGTTGCGTGGGTGTTCTATCCCCTTAGTTCGTGTCTTGTGGGGACAGAGTTGTATGGAGGAGAGTACCTGGGAACATGAGTCACAGATACGTGATCAGTACCCATAGTTGATTGATGTTTAACTATTTTCATTATGTTCTGTTCATGGTTATACCTTTCATGTTTTATTTATCAATTGTTCTTTTGTGCTTTTATGGCATGCTCTCTCTTGAGAGGTATCTTGATGGGTGGTTGTTCAGACCCCGTTTCTTTTGGTGGGTTTTGAATTCTCAAGGACGAGAATTTTTTGAGAGGTATCTGATGAAATTAATCGGACCCCTCCGGTCCATTATTTGTGAAAATGTGGTGTTGAGGTGTTCTGGGAGTTCAAGGTGACTTATACACAACACTTTGCCAAATTTTTTTTTTCTGTGAACAATGTTTCCAGTTTTATGATTTGTTCAACCGGTAGGTGTACAGTGTTTCACAGATCGGTTTCACAGATCAGTTTCATAGATATGATTCACAGATGGGTTTCACAGATCAGTTTCACAGATCAGTTTCACAGATCGGTTTCACAGATCGGTTTCACAGATCGGTTTCACAGATCGGTTTCACATATCAGTTTCACAGATCTGTTTCACAGATCTGTTTCACAGATCTGTTTCACAGATCGGTTTCATAGATCGGTTTCATAGATCGGTTTCACAGATTGGTTTCACAGATCTGTTTCACAAATCGGTTTCACAGAACGGTAGGTGTACAGAAACGGTATGTGTAAAGTAACGATAGTTGAACAGTGTTTCCAGCTTCCTACAGTTTTTCCCCTTTTGACGTTTCCTTTGATGTAAAATAAATTTAAAGTATTATTTTAAGGACTCTTAAGGCCAATTAAAAGGCCATAAATTCTATGTTCATTATTCATAAGGATTGGAATGTTTTACTTGCTCAAACTGCATGGGTTAATGTGATCCGCTTTTAATGGAGAATTAAGTGTATCTTAAACCGTCACCCCATTAATGCTTCAAAAAGGAACGAGATATCATTCTACCTTATAATTACTCTTTGTTATCATCTATGAGATGTTATAACCATTCAATCCTTCCTGTAGGATTTTCACAATCAAACATTACTCCTAGGATTGGTTTTTCCCTGTTTTGATGCAACCAAGCTGTATCGATCAATCATTGATGTAATGTATGTTGTATCATCATTATTTTAGGGTTCATCTTATCATGTTTCCCATTCTTTATTATAGAATGTAATCTCCATGCTTATAATGGTTTTTTCTTGGGGTTTTGTTGGTTCTGTCGTACCGTGGCATCCTTGGGTGGATGCAGTTGCCACGAGGGGACAAACGTCACTCGTTATGTGGATAAAGAACATCAAGAAATCTTTGAGGTAGGGGATTTGTGGACTCTCTAATTGTTTATGTGCAATCATAGAGTTATCATTATTTATCCCTCTGTATCACATTGAAATTGACCTAATTAAATACATGAGCTGGATTAAAAGGATTGGTTTGATCGCATGTTGTTTCTTTGTACCGTGATAACAATTCACCTCTTGATTTGCTAGATAGTTTGATATCTATGCCTTGACTATTATCATGTTTCTCTTGATGAAATTGGTAAAGAACATAAATATGGAATTAATTGATAATTAATATTCTAAAGATAAAGAGGCATGCAAAAGAATCTGGTTCTTGTTGTAATTTGATGTTAATCAAATTAGGGTAGTAAGCATGTTAAATCTGTTATGATAGCTTACTGATTAGGTTTCTTAGAATTAGAACCTATGAATTGAATCTATTAATTTAAGAGGGATTAAAGAACTGGTTGGTTGATAAAAGATAAATCCTAGTAGGGTTCTTAGTTACCCTCTTTTTCGTAAGGCCGAGTGCCTTATGCTTTAGAGCCATGAGTGCTCATTATGTATGAAGTCTTGATGCCTTGTTAAAGGGCCAAGAGCCCATCTGTTGTGATGTTTTATTTCCTGCAGCTTGTGCTATGATGTGACCCTGGAGGGGTGTTGTGATATGTGGAGGTAGAGAGGCCTTGTGGTTGTGGAAGCGGGTGAAACCTAGAGTGGTGAGATGCATCTGTTTATGCATGTAGGTGTCGGGGATGACACCGGTGATGATGGAATGGGATGGATGTGTTTGTTGGATTCTTGGTGACATTGATTGAATGTTTATCTGCTTTACTTTTCCACACTGCTCAAGACAGCTGGTATTTCTTACCCTTCTTCTGAAGGAGGCGAAGAAGCGCAGGGTATGCCACGTGCCCTCCGTCTCTAGATTCTCAAAGGAGAATGGGTCTACGCTCTTGTTATAGGTGGAAAAGACTCAACAGGTAGTACATCTACTCACCGTGTTGACCCCCCTTGTGTTTAGTAGCATATAATTCTTTTCTATAATTATTGGGAATATGGGAAGTAATTATGAAATGAATATCTGAATAAATGGTGTTATCCCATGGGGTTGGTTTTCACTAAAACATATTGATGAGGTTGAGAACTTTTGAGGGGACAGTGGAATTTTTGTATGTGGTGTTAATGGAATTTAATGTGAAAATTTTCATGGTTAATTAATCTTTAATGAATTAATTAATGTATAGTGGAACTGATAAAAATTGAAGGAATTAATCTAATAAATATCTTTAAATGGTTGACTTCATATAGGATACCTCGTCTTAGAAGTAGCACCCGGAGTCTGAGAGGCGTTAGTTATAGTTGAGACTAAGACTAGGTTATGCCCATAGTTTGGTTGTGAGTTATATATATTCTTTAATTTTTATGTTTCTATAAGCTACTCCACCTTTCCAGTAAGGGAAAATAATACCCCAGGGATTCTGAGCCATAGGGGGTGTTTTCCCCAACATTATGGAGGGAGGATTAATGGACAACTACCCCCTTTAGCCCCGCTCTCTTCTCTTGGTAGATACTATTGCCGTTGGCACAATGGTTAGTTTCCCCCATATAAGTGTGTAGAGGGATATAATGGCTTGTGGTTATTTCCACACATATATTCTGGATATATTATCCTATGGACTACTATAGGTGTAATGTGTATAGGCTGTGATGTCTTAAGGATCTTTACTCAGTGTATGGGCTGTAATGGCATGAGGTATAATACCCAGCATATGATACACGTTATGCGAGCTATGGTGGATCCCATAAACTAACTGGTTACTTTTTGTTGTGAGGATGGTGTGGTGCTTCGCCCAGGTGTCTGCAGGCAAGCCTTTGTGGTGCACAGGGTGCATACTAGGAGCTTATCCCATGTGTATATGGGAAAGCCTTTGGAGAGAGATGCACATGACGTATGTCGTTGGGGGAAAGCGGAAAAACAATGGGGAATTAGTAGTGGGGTACCCTTGATATTCTTTATTATATGATATACTCTTATATGATTTACTTGGTGAGAGTGGCCATGGTGAGGTTGGGAACACAGTATACCTATTTAGGTGATGAGTTAGTTTAACTTGTTGTTCATTGTGCTTTAACATGCTTTCTTTAATTTCACATGAGAGGCTTCAGGGAGGATCGTATTGAGTATACTGTTATACTCACCCTACGTATATATAAACTATTTTTCATGTCAATTGGAGAATATTGAAGATCAATATGGTTACTACTAGCTAGTGGTTGGAGGAGTTGTTCGGGCTTGTGGTCGCTATCGTTTTACATTCTTTTGGGTACTTGTAGTTTCCCTTTCCAGTTGTAGTACTTTTTAATGAAATTTCATATATGTACATGGGTTTATTTTATATTTCCAGATTGAGTTAGATTTGATTGGTTTCTATCTTATCACTCTCTTTATCATGTCTTTTCTTAGAGGATAATGCATCCCATTTGTGTTTTTATTATAACCTCGGTGTTATTTTCCATCCCGGGGCCTATTGGAGGCGGGACTCGGGAGTCATTATCTCCCTTCTCACATTTGCGGCCTAGGAGGGTACACTTTGTTGGGATGGGGTCGTGACAGAGTGGTATCAGAGGTCTGGTTGAGAGATAGGATGGAGATTGGAGTTAGGAATAGGTGAGGTCGCATGGGTTGGTAGGGAAACGATGTCATTCATGTTTAGAAAGTGGGGTAAACACTTGAGACTGGAAAAGACATAGGCGTTTAGGGCCCCCTATGATTTGATGCATGGAACTCTATGTTTACAATGGCTACTAAAAAAGGTGATACTGGTTACAGGGTAGAGACCTAGGAAAGGATCATTCATTATTCTTCTCTGTGCCTGTGTTTTAATGGGTAGACCTTGGGATAGATTAACCTAAAACGAATGAAACAAAACCATTGATTAATTAATTTTGATTCTTCCATATTCCAGGCTTAGGAGCTCTAAAGGTTTCTATTTTAGAGTTATGGTTCCAGGTCGACATCCTCATCAGGATTGCTCAAAAGATGTCCAACAGGCTGTTCCAGCAGGTCGCCGCAGGGTGGAGGTCGACGACGAAGACACATGGAGGAAGACACACTGAGAGTTTCAACGCCAGAGTTTGCAGAAGTACGAGGGATCTGTTTCAGATGCAATCATGGAAGACTGGTTGGAGGAGGTCGAGATAGGCTTCAGTTGAATTCATGATCGGAAAGAGCACTGGGTGTCCCTGGTTGTGACGATGCTACGTGGAGCAGAGAGGAAGTGGTGGCTTTTGCTCCTCGGGGATCGTGAGGAGTCAGTGATCCCATGGGAGGAGATTCGAGACAAGTTCACAGTTGAGTTCCTTTCTTCGACTACAAAGGCGTCTAGTCGCAAGGAGCTTCATACCCTTTGATAGGGGAGATCCAATGTTCGAGAGTTTGGAATCTGTTTTAGGAAACTTTTACGATATGCTTCGGACCTATTACCAGATGAGGAGGCCAGGGCGAGGCATTTTGAGGAAGATTTGTGTCCAGGGATCCAGCGTCCGTTCACCCCATTTTTGCTGAAGACATATCATGAGGTACTAGAGAGGAAGAGGTTGTCGAGTGGACTTTCTACGGGATCGTATCATCATGAGAGTGGAATTAGCATGATTCCTCACGAAGTAGAGATGTGGTATAGGGTTACCGGTTTTCTGTGCAGAAGAGTTTTCGTTCAGCCGGGGGTAGGTCCCAGCACTTCACATCTCGTTTCTCTAGAGGGAGAAACTCTCAGGCCTATGCCAAGGGATCGGTTGATTGTTTTTCTTTTGGTGTTCATGGTCATCAGTAATGGGAGTGCCCGACATTTAAGAGCAGTTATCGTGCACCGGGCACTCCGCTACAGGTTCCTCCGTTGAGGCAGTTCCAGCCGAGGCAGCAGTAGCAGGTTGCACCAGATTTCGATCACCAGAGGGTAGATGGGGTAGGTAGAGGACAACCCCATGACGCTCCACATCCTAAGAGAGCAGATTTCAGCCATGGTGGTGGTCTTCATTAGGGTTAGAGAGGCCGTGGAGGAGGCCGTGTCCAGATTCATGCTCTAGTGTTTCCATCTCCAGGTGAGCCATATGTCGTTCGAGGTACCCATTGCTTGTTTTCTACCTTGGTGTATGCCTTGTTTGATTCAGGATCATTGCACTCCTTCATATCACCTACCCTTTTCCATGCTTTGGGATTTGAGGAAGAGAGGCTTCCAGTGCCCTTGGTGTTGACTATGCCAGTTGGAGGTCGAGCTGACTTGTTTGAAGTATGTAAGGACTGTGAGTTAGTGTTGGGGAAACACCACTCTTGGGGAGATTTTCTATGTTTACGAATAAAACCATATTATGTCATCCTCGGCATGGATTGGTTGTATTCGATGCAGGATATCGTGGATTACTTCAGGAAGAAGGTCGTCTTCATTGGTGCAGATGGAGAGCCAGTGGTGTTTGTTGGTGAGCGAAACCCTCGGATGGGTCACATGAATGTTCCATACTTATCATCCATGATGGCTAAGATGATGTTGAGTTCTTCAGAGGTTCAGCAGTTGGCGTTTCCTAGGTTCGTAGAGGAGTACCCTGATGTCTTTCCAGAAGAGGTCGTATCATTACCCCCTCAACCAGAGATCAAGTTTGGGATTGAGCTACAGCCATGAGAGTCTCCTATCTCTATGTCTCCGTATAGGATGGTCCCTTCCGAGTTATGATAGATAAGTATACAGCCTGATAGTCTATTGTTCTGCGGTTTTGTTCAGCCAAGTGTGTCACCGTGGGGTGCACCGATTTTGTTTCTAATGAAGGCCAACGACAATTTGCGGTTGTTTGTCAGTTATCGTCCCTTAAACAAAGTGAAAATAAAGAACCACTATCATATTCTACAGATTTATGATTTTTTTGATAAAATGAATGGTGAAAGTTTGTTCTCAAAGATAGAATTACGGTCAGGATATCATCAGATGCCTATGAAGAATGCGGATATCCCAATGATATCTTTCTGTTGTCATCATGGGCATTATGAGTTTGTCGTAATACCGTTTGGTGTGACGAATTATCCAGTTGTGTTCATGGGTTTGATGAAGGCTGTGTTCTCATGAAACAGAGGTTAGTTTTTTCTTATGGGTCTTGGCAGTTACGTCCCCATGAACGTAATGATGCCACCCATGATCTTGAGTTGTAAGTTGTGGTGTTTTCTCTGATGTTATGGAGACATTACCTCATTGGTGAGCACTTTGTGGTTTTCACCGATCATAAGAGTTTGAGGTATGTTTTCTCCCAACATGACTTGAACTTACTATAGCGTCAGTGGATGGAGTTATTATAGGAATACGACTTTGAAATATCGTATACACCTAGAAAAGGGAATGTTGTAGCTCATACGCTGAGCCTAAAGTCTAGTAGTGATTTTGTGCGTGAATCCGGTGATTCATGGAGAGTAATGGAAGAACTTTTAGCTTTACATCTTGATATGGGAGAAGTTAGGGGTATAGGTTGCCTTTTTTAGATGACGGTTCAGTCAACCCTGCTGTATAAGGTGGAAGAGTCTCAGTTGGGAGATCTAGAGGTGGAGGTTTGGAGAGACTGAGTTGTCTGTGGTGAGGCCCCTGATGGTTGGTCGGAGGATGAACAACACTAAGTGCTATATAATGGAAGGTGTTTTGTTCCCATGGAGATGCGCGAGACGGTTCTCAGAGAGTTCCATATCTCTCCTTTAGTAGTACATCCTAGGGTGACAAAGATGTACCGATCTTTGAAGAGTCAGTTTTGGTGGCCTGGTCTGAAGAGTGCAGTTGTCGACTTTGTGTATTGATTCTTAGTCTTCCAGAAGGTGAAGGTCAAACACCGTGTTCCCGGTGGTCTTCTCCAGCCATTAAAGATTCCTCAGAGGAAGTCGTAGGACATCTCAATGGACTTTGTTACATGTTTACCTTGAGCTCCATGAGTACATGATATTATTTGGGTAGAAGTGGATCATTTAACAAAATCGGACCATTTCATAGCGATCAAGGAGTCGAGCTCATTCAAAGTTTTGTCGAGGCAGTATCTAGAGTATGTGGTGAGACTTCAAGGAGTCCCAAGGATGATATTTTTTTATCGAGATCCTAATTTAACCTCTAGGGTGTGGAGGGTTTTGCAACATGCTTTCAGTTCACAACTATGCCTTAACACTACTTTTCATCCTCAAATGGATGGTCAGATAGAGCAAACAATATAGACTCTTGAAGTCATGTTGATCTCTTGTGTTCTTGACTTTGGAGGTTCATGGATGAGGCACTTACCCTTGGTGGAGTTCACTTACAACAATAGTTTTCACTCCATCATCGTTAGGGTGCCGTTTGAATCCTTGTATGGTCGGCCTTTCCGTTCTCCGTTGTACTGGATTGGGGTTGGAGAGTCAGCAATTCTCAGACCGGAACTAGTGCAAAATACAATACAGATGGATCAGGTGGTTCGTGGGAGAATTAATACAACGCAAGATCGTCATAAATCATATTCCAATCAAAGAAGGAGACCCTTGGAGTTAAATTTTAGGGATCATGTATTTCTGAAGGTGACTCCCTATCATGGGCAGTGAAGGTTTGGTCATGGAAGTAAGATTTCTCCCCTATTTGTTGGGCCTTTCGTGGTGTTAGCTCGTGTTGGAGATGTGGCGTATCGAGTAGCACTTCCCCCACAGATGAGTCAGATACATGATGTTTTCCATGTATCATTTCTCCATTGTTATCTTCACGATGACTCTCACATCATCGATTGGGGAGAGATCGATGTTGATGATGATGCAACCTTCAAGGAGTGACCTGTGGAGATCCAAGACCGCTAGGAGAAGGTGTTGCGTGTGCGTTCTATACCCTTAGTCTGTGTCTTGTGGGGACACAGTGGCATGGAGGAGAGTACTTGGGAACGTGAGACAGAGACACGTGATCAGTACCCATAGTTTTTTTGTTTAACTCTTTTCATGTATTGATGTTCCCTTCATGGTTAGACCTTTCATGTTTTATTTATGAATTGTTCTTTTGTGCTTTTATGGCATGCTCTCTTTTGAGAAGTATCTTGATGGGTGGTAGTTCGAACCCCGTTTCTTTTGGTTGGTTTTGAATTATCGATGATGATAATGTTTTGAGAGGTATCTGATGTAATGGATCGAACCTCTCTGGTCCATTACTTTATGAAAATGTGGTGTTGGAGGTGTTCTGGGAGTTCATGGTGACATATACTCAACACTTTGCCAAATTTTCAATTCTGTGAATAGTGTTTCCAATTTTCTGATTTTTTCTATCAGTAGGTGTACAGTGTTTCACAGATCGGTTTCACAAATCGGTTTTAGAGATCGGTTTCACATATCGGTTTTAGAGATCTGTTTCACATATTGGTTTCACAGATCGGTTTCACAGATTGGTTTCAGAGATCAGTTTCACAGATCGGTCTCACAGATCGGTTTCACAGACCAGTTTCACAGATCGGTTTCACAGATCGCTTTCATAGATCGGTTTCACAGATCAGTTTCACAGATCGGTTTCACAGATTGGTTGGTGTACAATAATGTTAGGTGTACAGTAACAGTAGGTGACCAGTGTTTCCAGCCTCCTACAGTTTTTCCCCTTTTGACGTTTCCTTTGACGTAAAATACATTTAAATCCTTATTTTAAGGACTCTGAAGGCTGATTAAATGACCATAAATCCTATATTAATTATTCCTAAGGAATGAAATGTTTTACATGATCAAACTGCGTGGGTTAATGTGATCCTCTTTTAATGGAAAATTAAGTGTATCTTAAACTATCACCACATTAAATCTTCAAAAAGGAGGGAGATATCATTCTACCTTGTTCTTCCTCTTTTTTATCAGCTATGAGACCCTAAAACCTTTCAATCCTTTCTGTAGGAGTTGCACAATCTAAATTTACTCCTAGGATTGGTTCTACTATGTTTTGATGCAACCAAGTTTTATCGATCAATCTTCGATATATGGTATGTTGTATCATCATTATTTTAGGGGTCATCTTCTCATGTTTCCATTTCCTTATTATAGCATGTTATCTCCATGATTCTAATGGGTTTTTCTTGGGTTTTTCTTGGTTCTATCATACCCTAGAATCCTTAGGTGGATGTAGTTGTCGCGAGGGGAGGATCGTGACCCGTTGTGTGGATAAAGAACATCAAGAACTCTTCGAGGTAGGGGATTCATGGATTCTCTAATTGTTTATGTTAAATAATAGAGTTATCATGATTTATCCCTACAGATCACAATAAAATTGACCTAATTAAATACTTGAACCAGATTAAAAGAATTGGTTTGATCGCACGTTGTTGCTTTGTACCATGATAACAGTTTACCTCTTGATTTTATAGATAGCGTGATATCTATGCCTTGAATGTTATCATGTTTCTCTTGATGAAATTGGTAAAGAATGTAAAGCCGGAATTAATTGATAATTAATTGGATAAAGATAAAGAGGCATGAAAAATAATCTGGTTCTTGTTTTAATTTGATGTTAATCAAATTAGTGTAGTAAGCATGTTAAATCATTTGTGATAGAATACTGATTAGGTTTCCCAGAATTGGAACCTACGAGTTGAATATGTTAATTCAAGAGGGATTAAAGAACTAGTTGGTTGATAAATGATAAATCCTGGTATGATTCTTAGTTACCCTCTTGTTCGTAAGGCAGAGTGCCTTGGGATTTAGATCCATGAGTGCTCATTATGTATGAAGGCTGGATGCCTTGTTAAAGGGCCAATATCCCATTTGATGTGATGTTTGATTTCATGCTTCTTGTGCTATGATGTGACCCTGGAGGGGTGTTGTGATATGTGGAGTCAGGGAGTCCTTGTGGTTGTGGCAGCGAATGATGCCTAGAGTGGAGAGATGCATCGGTTTATGCATGTGGGTGTCGGGGAGGACCTCAGTGATGATGGAATGGGATGGATGTGTTTGTGGGATGCTTGGTTACTTTGATTGAATGTTAATCTGCATTACTTTTCCCCACTGCTCAAGGCAGCTAGTCTTTCTTACACTTCTTCTGAAGGAGGCGAAGACGCGTGGGGTATGCCACATGCTTTCTGTGTCTAGCTTCTCAAAGGAGAATGGGTCTACACTCTTGCTATAGGTGGAAAAGACTCGACGGGTAGTACATCTACTCAATGTGTTGATCACCATTTTGTTTAGTTGCATAGAATTTTTTTTCTAGAATTCCTGGGAATATGGGAAGTAATTCTGAAATGAATATCTGAATAAATGGTGTTAACCCATGGGGTTGGTGTTCACCGAAACATATTGATGAGGTTGAGAACTTTCAAAGGGACAATGGAATTTTTAGATGTGGTGTTAATGGAACTTAATGTAGAAATTTTCATGGTTAATTAATCTTTAATGAATTAATTAATGTACAGTGGAACTGATAAAAATGGAAGGAAGTAATCTAATAATTCTTTTTAAATGGTTGTGTGATTATAGGATACCTAGTCTTAGAAGGAGTGGCCCGATGTTTGAGAGACATTAGCTGCAGTTGAGACTAAGACTAGGTTATGCCCACAGTGTGGTTGTGAGTAATATATATTCTGTACTTTTTGTGTTTATATATGCTAATCCAACTTTTTAGTAAGGGAAACTTACACCCTGGGGATTATGAGCCCTGGGGGGTGTTTTCCCCAACATTCTGATGGGGGGATGAATGGATGACTACCCTCTTTAGCCCCGCACTCTTCTCTTGGTAGATACTAGTGTTGTTGGCACAATGGTTAGTTTCCCCCAAATATGTCTGTAGAGGTTTGTTATGGATTTTCATTATTTCTACACATATATTCTGGATATAGTATCCTATGGACTACTATAGGTGTAACGTTAATAGGATGTGATGGCTTGAGGATCCTTACTCAGTGTATGGGCTGTAATGGCTTGCGGTATAATACCCGTTGTATGATACATGTTATGCGAGCTGTGGTGGCTCCTAGAAACTACCTGGTTACTTTTGGTTGTGAGGATGGCGTGGTGCTTCGCCCAGGTGTCTGCGAGCAAGCCTTTATGGTGCACGTGGTGCAGATTGTGGAGCTTAGCCCAGGTGTATACGAGCAAGCCTTTGGAGAGAGATGCATAGGACGTATGTTTTTGGAGAAAAGAGGCAATCCAGTGGGGATGTAGTAGCGGGGTACCCTTGATATTCTATATTATATGATATACTCTTGTATGAGTTACTTGGTGAGAGTGGCAATGGTGAGGTTGGTAACAGAGTATACCTGTTTAGGTGACGAGTTAGTTTCACTTGTTGTTCACTGTGCTTTAGCATGCTTTCTTTACTTTTTCACGAGAGGCTTCATGGAGGATCCTACTGAGTATACTATTATACTCAACCAACGTATATATAAAATGTTTTTTAGGTCACTTGGAGAAGATTGTAGATCAAGCTGGTTACTACTAGCTTGTGGTTGGAGGAGCTGTTCGGGCTTGTGGTCGTTGTCATTTTACGTTCTTTTGGGTACTTGTAGTTTCCCTTTCCAATTATAGTACATTTTCATGGCATTTCATTTATGTACATGGGTTTCTTTTATATTTCCAGATTGAGTTAGAGTTTATTGGTGTCTATATTATCTCTCCCTTCCGTATGTGTTCTCATAGAGGTTAATGCCTCCCATTTGTGTGTTTATTATACCCTCAGTTCTAGTCACCAAACCGGGGCCTACTAGAGGAGGGACTCAGGGGGAAATATCTACCTTCTCACATTGCCGGCCTAGGAGGGGTACAATTTGTGGGGAGGGGGTTCTGAAATAATGTGTCAAAATGTTGTATTAAAATTAGTGTGCTACAAAAAGGTGGAAAATTGTTTTTTTAATGTAGATTTTTATGTGCAAAATCATATTAGTTTATATCTTATGCTTATAAAATCTGTTGGATGTCTATGAAACATTTTTATAATCATTTGTAAACCATATTTTTAAAATTTATTTAATCATGTTAATACCCATCATTACAATGGCTAGATAATAACTATAATAATATTTAAATAAAAAAATAAATATTATATATATGGTAAAACACTATCTTTCATACAACACAAGACATCAAAGAAATTCGTTCCTATGTGTAATGGAATCTAACATGGTATTTTTTCATTGAAAGATATTTTTTAGACTGCATTTATTTAAAATATTGAAAAGATAGTAAAGTATTAGAATATTATATTAACTTATACACTTGGGATTTTGTGTTATACATTCAATCAAATACATAGTTCTTACTTAGGAATATTCTGTGATTACAATTTAGGAATTGTTTATTATTTTATTCAAGTGAATGTTAATGGGAACACATAAAATAATAAAAAGAATAATGTATAATTACATAATTTTTTTTATTAATGCATGTTAGATTGAGTGAATGATTACATAGTATGAACATATTAACTAGAAAATGATTACATTCGTCAAAAAATAATAAAAACACATAAAAATAATATAAAGTCATAATGGCTTCCAGCACAAAAATTCGAACAAAATTTGATGTACATGGTGCTCTTCTTCCCTAATTGAGGGTGTCTACTACTACTGTGGAGTTCATATAAGATTTATGTGTTGGTTAACAATTTATGGTTCATTGAATAATCCAAATACTTCTTATTACAACTTTTTAAGAAAACCATTGGGGGACTCATAGTTATGATTCTAATAAGAGGTGACTTTTCTCTACATTTTGAGGAACCATTAGTTAATGTTATCGGGAAATTTTGTGTCCACCGTGATAGACTATGATAATTGGAATAACCAATGAATTGAGTATGAGGGTACAATTAAACGATCCTAACAATTAGAATATTCATGTGAATGGGTATCCTATAACTAATAGTGCAGGATACCAGGGTTTTATACAATTCTATGGAAATTTAATGATTTATTTAATCAGTAATGACTATATCAGTAATCATGATAGTTTCTTAACCTCTAAATAATATTTTTAATGGTTAAATGGAAATCAATACTACTATCAGTTTATTATCAGTACAATTGAATCTAGATAATTAAAAGATCATAGTCATCTAAAACATCTAATATTGGTTCTAGAACAGGTGAATAGTATTATGAAAAGAAATAATGATATCTATGATGGAAACCTTCCATCGCAAGTATCCCCCTCAAGGGGAAGGTTAGTGGGAAAATTAAAAAGTTGAAGGCATGTAGATAATGTGTTAGATATACAGTGTATCATGTGTCCTTCTCTATCTAGTAATCCATAGAAAATGAATGAGGATAAACATTCCTATATGATATTACCTAATCTCATAAAGTAATACTATAATAGAAATATGAAGAATCGAATGGGATATCATGTACAAAGTATAGGTTCGTGATAGAATATGTGAATGATGAAAGTCCTCATATAATTATGATGATCAAGTATGTTAAGAGACTTGAAGTCCTTAGGTTCAAGCTGATCTAATAACTAGTAATTGATATCATTTTTCCTCTCTACTACCATCATTATAGTCACTTATATTTAATTATAATATGAGTATCATGTAAATGTACTTATTATATTTAATTAATCCCATTAATCTAGATGATTTTTATATGAAGAATATCAATTTTCATTCATTAGGGTGAACAATAGGTGGAATTCCATGTGTATGGGGTCTAAGGTAAGCACATACTAATGGTACATATGAAACATCCTTAAAAATCCAATGATAAATATGGATGAATGTGGTAAAGAGGCTAAATTTGTTTCATAATTAATGTAATCAAAAACCTCTAAACCAAAAAAATGATGTATTGAATCTCCTAACATATCTACAAAAGTCCATCCTCGTGTTGGGAAGCACATACCTCTATATAAAAAATATTATGTATTGAAACAATTAGCCTTTGTTCCATCCAGGATGTAAATCTTGGATTCCTTATGTCTATAAAAATACTTCTATGAGGCACATATATAGGCCTTGTCATTCCCTTATAAATTTCTTGTTGTGGTTTCTACTGCCAAAGTATATCATGCATAAAATAATCTCCTAGAATTCCATTTGATCATTTCATTCATAAACCTTGATGAAGATGTTATCATAATTAGACAACTCAGACCCTTATAAATATTATTAAAGTTCAATTACAATAATATCTGAAGATACTTAATCGATAATAGATAAGGAATCAACCTAATTCAGATTCAGACACACAGTCAATTGGGTTTCAATTAGTCTCATTTTCCCCTCTACACTCTGATGTTATAGTGTAATGACAAGATTGAAAAAAATACACTCAATGAAATCTAGATTAGGACCAAATTTTTGGATCTTTTGTATGAATTAGAATTCATGGTTTTTTGTAGGATACTACCTTAAATTTTCTGTTATGAAGACATTGGCTATATAAATATTCTTATATTCCTTCATCTTAGCACCAACGTCTCTAATATTGTTACAATGGTAAAATATGGATATTGTAAGGTGAAAGAGCCTCATTCATGTCCTGTGATTCACAATACATTGATTCATGATTCTACCAAAAGGGAGGGAAATGGTCAATAGAAGATGATGTCACCAGCATCAACTCCATGAATGGTCGAAGGAGAATTATAGGAAACCCCTTAAAATAAATCGTAATTGAATATGAATTTCCAATAAATGTAAATAAATAGTTAGCCTATTTTGAGTTTTCATCAATCATATTTTGTAATATTTATTGATAAAAATGAGTCTAGCTACACTTGAGAGGTAGATATATTTTAAAAAACAATATATTACCATATGTGAAAGTATTCACCCCTTCCCTTGAGCCTTAGCATATACCTGCTCCGTCAGCCAGGATGGAAGAGGATGTTATGATGATGAAGGAACACGTGGGTGCACATTCTCATCTCTTCATCTCCCCTTCAATGTCCTATAATGGTATCACGTTAGAAATAATTTTGTATATGGTGGCCTTATCTTTGATATATCCAAATATATACTCTTCCACTGACCCTGAGAAGCTTATTTCATCTTCTTTATCCCAAAAAAATATAGAAGAGGTAAATCATGAAGATGTGGAAGGGGATGAGTAATCTGGATTAATGCATCCTACATTTTAAGAAGGATACCTCACCACTCTAGATGAAATTACGAAAATAAAACTGGGTACAAATAAATATCAGAGACCCACGTTGATCAGTTCATCTAGGACATTTGAAGAACCTGAGATATATACAAATTTTCATAAGAATCCCTGAGATGTGTTTTCTGGGAATTAAATAGAGATTCTAGTCGTTGAACGTGAAGTGGTCACCCATATTTTGGGTTTTCCAAAGGATCACCGATGATACAAATCGACAGTCAGACAAATACACCCAACTCACGACTCCAAAATTGATGTTGAAGTGGACAATTATATGTATGGTGACATTCTCCAATAGCTATAGTAACCAAAATAGATATATATTATTGTCCTGCTGAATAATTATAGTGACATAAATAGATTTTTCATTGAATTTAGATACCTCATCTGACACTATCACAATGAGTATTTTTCAATCCCAATCATAGAACATCTTATGATGCAACAACTATTTATGAGGAACTCTTTTCCATTGATGGTTATTCTAGGTAAAACCAAATTTGGATGGCCCCATAAGATAAATAATCCCCATCATTCAAATCCCTTTATGGAGTATACTCTTATAGGGTAATTCCCTTTGGTTTGGACAATACCGATTTCAAATACCAATGTGACATGTATCTCGTTTTCAAACCTTTCATGGGAACGTCTATTGATGGATTTTTTTGATATGCTAGTTATGTCCCAATAGTATTCCAACAACCTAGATGGTTTATAGGACATATTCAATAATCTACAAAAAATGTCTTGAATAAGAACCCCATTAAATGCACTCTCGAGGTAACCTCAGTGAAGTTTCTTTACTTCATTATACATCACCATGACATCCAAGTTGATCCTGAGTAAAAATATATCCCTAGCATGTCTCCCCCTAAAAACATGAAATATATTAGAGGACTTCAAGTGAACTTGAACAAAATTTCTGTCATCATATACAACATTATAGAAAAGTAGTTACCCTTCCCAATACTATTGAAAATGGGTTCACATATTAGTCGACCAATGACTACCAAGAAGCATTTCATAATCTAAATAAATAAACCTTGAGACCACTAATATTAATGGCACCTGTTGATGGAAAGGAACTCATTCTATATTTGAAACCCATGGAATTGTCATTAGGTTCCTTCCATTCCATAGAAATTATGCTTGGAATGAAAAAACCCTATAAAATCTTAGTTGAACCATGATCAGTGTTGTGAATCATAATTCATATATCAAGAAGATCTTTATAGAATTAATATTCATTGACATGAAATTTATGTGCTACTTGCAGAACCACAAGGTCCATTTTTCTTCTAGATATAACCCGCTCAAATATATCCTCAGATATTGTATGTTGAAAGGGTGCCTGGCATGGTGGGTAGTTATTCTATAGTAGTTTTCCATACATTTTTTGAAGGAATTGAATGGATATGACTTCGAAAAATGTGTTGAGGAGAACCCATCAATAGAGAAAACATTATTAAATACTAAATTTCCCAATGAAGATATATTTTCTATTCAAGATGACCCCTGAATTTTGGCTATGGTTATTTTTGTTTCATCCAGTTTCCAGACATGAAAGAAAATGAAATATCCTAAAAAAAAAATTAATTATAGGAATCATGATTTTCTCCTTAATGAAGATGGTGCTTACATAGTAATTTCTATTATCAGTAGCTCGTACAAAAAATGAGGTAGTGTACCGGAACCTCATTGGAGTCCTGGAAATAGAACTGCAAATACTAGTAGACCCCATGGAGGAGGAATGAGACACTGAGGTGGTAATCAAACATATTAGTGGGAATTATTCTGTGAGAAAAAATGGGATTATTCCCACATTTGATTTTGTCTGAGGTTGGATGGAATAATTCACCTAAGTAACAAAGTTGACCCATATTTCAGGATCATAGAACGAATAAGTAGATGCATTGGTGAATGCATCTATCACTTTGGAAGATCCAAACCAGGACGAAATAGTCATCACTATTTCCCATCATAGAATGGTATCACCTTTCATTCAATTCATAAAGGATGATATTAGTTAAATAAGACCCATTATTGAACCATATTTCCCAACCATTGGGTGTATGATTCCAATTATGTATTTTCATCATGATAGAGTGCTCCCACTCGGTGGAGTTGAGAAAGAGAGAATCTGATGGTGATAAGTTAACTTTAGTCTTTATGACAACCAAAATCACTAGAAAGTACTGTATAAGAAAGTATTTGATGGGTCCTTACTAGATGTATTGATGGATAAGAGACTACTGCCATTACAAGAGAGGTACACTCAAGAATATTTGGTTCCAAAAAGATAGGATATAAGATTTCTAACCAAATATGAATGCTTGGGTTCTACTTCCCTACTACAACTCATGATTACATGGACATCACCATGAAATATTATTCTTTACAAGGGCATGAAAATTTCATCAATCAATCCATTTATTTTAAACATACATACAAATAATCCTAGACATTCACCATTTAGGGAATAAATGTTGTGGTTCCATACACTCTAGGTATAGTAAAGATGTTCAAATACATCATAACTACTACCAATTTCTTCTCAAAATGGGTCAAGATGGTTCACCTACTAGAAGAATGGTACAAAATTATTTTTAACATCATAAAATATAAAATCATTATTATATTTGGTGTCACTCATAAAATAGTGATGGGAGAAAACACCAATTTTCATCCCACTAAATTAGATAAACTACATCAAGAATACAACATCAAAACAAACCAATCATCCTGCTATAATGGTTTGGATAATGGATAGATAAAATAATTCAATAAGTATGTATAGAACATACTCTAGAATATGGTGGATAAAGATTTGAAATTATGGTTTAATAAGATCTTTCATTCCATATGTTCTTACTAGTCTACAACCCATACATCCACATAGGAAACTGGTTAATCACTAATATATGGAACATAAGTAGTCAAACCCATCAATGATTAGTTTTTATCTCCCTATAATTATATTTGTGAAACTAATTAAATAGATGAGGAGTCCAAAAATGAATTGACGATTTGGGTAGAATGGATGAAATGGTATTTTATACTTTGCATCACATGGATGTCTATCAAAATTGGGAAGCACAAGCCTTCAAATATAAGGACCACCTTTATTCATTCCTCTATAGAGATTTGGTCATAGTTCTTAGGAATTCGATTATACAATGGAATAATCCTTATAAACATGACTCAAAGTGGTAAGGGACTTATTCAATACACATTGTATACTCTAATACATCGTATTCCTTTATTTCATTAGATTGAGATGTCATAACAACTCCAACCATTGTAACGTTTCTAAAGTAGTATTTCATGTAATCTCATGACTTCTAACCCTAGTTTTTTGATGATAAACTGTATTAAACTTTTTTTCTTTGTTATATAATGTAAAAAATTATGTCATAATCCTTAACACATGATGTTAAACTATAAATATTGGTCATTTTTATTAACATAAAATTGTGACATTATGTCCCCACAACCTGATGATAAATTGTTCTATAAATTTCCTAGTTGCAAGACAATAAATTGTGTAACATTATTTTTCGTTTAAATATAATGTTAAAATATGTCACTATATTTTTAGATGTATGACTTTAAAAAATTTAGCCTTAGTATCCTAGGAATTTATATTAAACTAGTAATTTAAGTCCAACATCATTACTCTAAACTATATCCAGGGTTTTCTTACCAGGATGTCTTGCACGTCGTAACGCCTCCATGAACTCATTGAAATTGGGTTATTGTGGTCATGCATGGAACATACCCTTCAAAACTCTTTTTAATTACATCTAATTAATGTGACATTAAACAATATTGTGGAAGTCTAGCTATAAGAAATTTAATGACATAACACAACGTCATAGCTAAAAGAAATTAAATTGTATTGTTGGTCCTAGTCGTGTGACCAAAACAATATGGAATCACATGTATTTTCCTCAAGACATAAGAAATTAATGGTTAATGTCCCTCTCCATTGATTTTTAGAAACCTTGGATAACATGAATTGAGATATCTATCATCATTACTTTGATATGGGATTCCATATCATGTGTATGTCTCGATCACACCCCTCTTCCCCCTATTTGATGGGAACCTCTCAACAACTTTGATTGGCTTTATTATCATTCCAGTGAGACATGTATCCATTCCCATATCATTTCTATTGGTCCAAGATGCAAAAAAATATAGGCCTCATTTTATCTAAATTGATGTAAAACCATGGTAGGGAAAATCTTTATATTTGCATGTGTCCTTATTCTCACCATCATGGGAGAAGTAGTGATGCCTGGATTTCCATCATTAGGATGAACCATTACATTAAAATTATTTATCATGTAATTTCATCTTCATATATAAAAAATTATATAAAACTACATGGGATTTCTAGAAATATGAATAAATTAATTCTCATCCCAATGCAATACGTACTGATTCCATGATCATACCACATGTCCCATCCAACACAATAATCGAAATTACCATATCTTTCACATATGTTTTGTTAAAATCGTGAAAGATGATTTTCCCACTCCTTGTTTCTCACACCAATCATAGCTCATGTGGGATTTGGATTTTTGGAAAAATAATTCCATACACATGTAAGATATATCAATTGATATCATCGTTATCATGGTCCTAGTGGAATGACCTTATAAGGCACACCCGATGTCCTCTTAACATGACAAAAAACATTATGATTTCTTCTATAAATATGTGTGGCTTGATTCTTATTCTAATTAGACTTGTAGTGACTAATGGATCAGTATATCCTATGAATAATAAAATCATAATACCTAAAATATACCTACCATCATATGTATGAGTCATATCAAAAATAGTTGATTTAATATGGAGCATCACCGCATGCATGAGGACATATTTTGAAAACCCCTATTTTCACCACTCATGAATATGAACAATATGGAAGATCCAATTACTCTACATATTTATTGATTGTGGTTTCCAGAAGATATGTTGTGGAACATGGGTCTAATACCCTTGTCCAACCGAGATATTCCTTTGTTTTTTCACATATAAATCACCCACATCCTTACCATAAGATGTTAAATTGCACGGCCCATGCCCTCCCTTAATGACATTAAACTACACAATATTTTGAGAAATATGTATGGATTTTTTCTCATCCTAATACATAGAGATTCTTAGTCTTTATCTCTTAGTCCTAGAAATTGAGTAAAAGAAAAAATGATACCTATTTTTCATATGAGTCAAATCAATGAATGAGACTCTAAATTATATAGCCAATATCATCCTAGACATTTCTTCAATGCCCAAACACAGCCCTTCTAGGAATCACCCTCTGAGCACTGGACATGGTCAGATCGTCATAATTTTTCTCCAGCATTCAGTGAATGAATTTCTGATTCCCAAAGGCTCCTTTACCTGACTACACAAAATGTGCTCCAGTTATTCTAGCATGAATAACCAATAAAAACAAAATGTAATCCTAATGATTCCATATTTTTACTAAACCTGCCAGCCTAAGGATGACAATTTTTGACTATGTTGAATGTTCTTCCATTTTCCATACCTAAAATAGAACATGTAATGGTGTTTTAAACTAATGGTAACTTCATCCTTGGGAGTAGCCGATTTTTCCCTTTTATGCAATGATGGTAATATATGGGGGCCATGATTTTATGCATTATATGGTAACCACACATAATTATTTATCCATCTATTTGATCTAATTACCTCGATTAACATGAAATATAAATTCCCCCTTCATGTGTCTAAAGCACATTGATATGAATTTGGCCTCTTAAGCCTTATATCATCAAACATTTCCATGATCCCATGGTCCTCACCATATGTGTAACACCCCAGGTAAATAAAGAATATTACATTTTTATATTTATCCCTATTTGTGAATAAAATATTCATATTAATTTAAAGGGAACGATATGCTTGATGGCATACCCAATACGCAACAATGAGTTCCTTTGAAATATTACGTTGCACTATAATAATAAAAAAATATAATTTTAAATGGTAGTTAACGCCTAGCCATTGTAATGGAGGGAATGGACAGAACTAACTACAAAATGATTATATATGTTTGTCAAATATTTTTACTTTTTACAATAAATGTTAGAGGATTAAAAATGTGACTGAATTCAGTTTTAAGCATAAACATTCAAATATTCTTTAGAAGGTCGATTAACCACCTTTTGATGGAAAACCTCTTTTAAATCCACTTTTTGACAATTTTATGTGTTATATATGACAGAATAAAATTCTTATTTAGAATCGAGACATCAAAATTTACTTTGTGTAAATTTTTGGTATCTTTCCGATAAAGTTCGTTTTTTAATGAATAGTGAAAAATGTTGTGTTTTAATTCAAAACCTCTTTTTAATCTAATTTATTAATATGATTAGATTATATTTTGAATTGTTTTTAAAGTAAAATTAGAATATATTTTTACCATTTAATCCAATAGTGGTCATTGTAATTAATTTCACTTTGAAATTGGACTTAAACTAGTGTCAATCTTTTAATAGATATTGTTTCTTAAAAACACGCTATTTGTTTTGACAGCGGGAATTAATTATTAAATTAATTAATGCAACTTATATGTTTTGAATTTTGTAAAATAGACATAATTTTTGAGTTCAGAATATCAAATATACCTTAGGGTGAATTTTTGAAATTTTTCTGAAAAACTTCAATTTTTGATGAATAGTGAAACCACTAAAGTGGTAGGTAAAGAAACCGATTTTTCGTTTAAATGAAACATTGCCACCTCCGTGTTTTGAATTTCAAAAATCCGACATACATGGTTGTCATTAGGATGTAAAATGTGGTTCAATGGGATTAAAATACTTTTTTTGGTGAATAGTAACTTTTATGTTCTTAATTGCGATTAGAGGTAATTAGTGTAATTTAAGGTAAAAATAATGTTTTAATAATATGAAATGACCTAGACACATGTACTAACCTCTTTGTATGTATCATGGCCGACCAAGAAAATCCATGGGTCAACTTGGGGACCCCATGGAGCCACTTTGGTTGGAAAATGACATAAATAACTTTTTATTTAAAGTTAAAATAAATATGTCACAAGCATAATATGTTTCACTAAAATAATTTTTAAATGGGGTTATACAAGTCACATTTTTGACTATAAATATTCATTAGAAATCTAAAAATATTTACTACATCATGATATTTATTTTATAATTTTTAGACATTAAATAAATTAATTTATTTATGACATCATGATGATGGAGCGATTACCTCATTAATAAAGGATTTAAATAAAATGAAAATATAATGTTCAAACTATAACTTACACTTGTCAAAGACCTATTTTATGAGTATATTTAGAACCCTTACCACATTATCCTCGAAATAAATCAATGTAGGACCTTTAAAATCCGAAACTCATTTGAAAATAAAGTAACATTTTGTAACTTTCCAAGAGTGCCCCTCCTCTCCTCTTATAAAAGGCCCCCAACTCTACAACCTTACCCACACCTCTCAATCCTTTGGATCGGCCAAACCCTGATCATTTTTCCTCTCCACATACCTCTATTACACCTATAAGCCTCAATTTGGGCATAAGTCTTCCCAAGGAAGCCTTTGAGCTCAAATCAAAGAGAGTTACCCGATTTTAATGTAATGTCTTCACTTGTGTTCTTTTGTTTTATTTTGCTTCTCCAACCCCCTAAACTCTTTTTATTAATTTCTTTTGTAACAACTCCAGAATCTTCAATATACTAAGATGTTTTTATAATAATCATTCGAGCTACACTTAAACACACCTACATCTAATGGTTAAAGAACATACTGTTTCTGTGGATGACGAATTTCTGCCTCACGAAACGATGATTGTTCAACACTCATATAACACCTTCAAAGGTGGCCATTAAGATGTAACTATATTTATATATGATATATAATATGTTTATGTTTTAATTAATCTTATGTATTTTTCTCTTGTGACATATATTTATGGTTTCCATTGTGGGTAAGGATGATAATTTCATTTTAGGAAGTGCGGAATACTGCCCCCTCAAAGTGATTTGATTCGTTAATTCCATATGTGGGATGTATAAAGGATGGATTTTAAGTTACTATATATTATTTATGTTACATATAAATTATTAATATAATTCTGGAATTAAAATATACATACCTATCATTTAGTTTTAATTCCATTATTATTACATAGAAATGAATATAGCGTTCATGCGTACGTATGGCTTACCGTCTCCATGAAGGGTGAATTTCATTTCATAACTCTAAAGGATTATGTAATATTATAAATACAAGTATATTCTGGATATATATGATATATATGATATCGAAATCATGAATGTAATTCTAGATATATTGAACCATTGACCACACGAACAATATGTAATTGTAAGAAGTCCACTTTCGACTTAAGAACCAAATATCGACAAAACAAACATTATTAACTTAAATGATTAAATAATGTTTATAACATGGAAATAAGTGATATAAAAGGAATAATGAACCTGAAAAGGGTTCTTAAGAAAGTAGAAATTAACTCAAGTTTATTATTCAGGACGTTAAAGAACGATCGAGTCAAGTCGGACCCGAGGTAAGGGATCCTACCCCTCTCTTTCTTTTTAAGTACACTCTTTTATGTCATTCCTTTTATTATCATATTTCTTATGATTGGGATGTTATTTTATATTACTCCTACTGTAATTTTTATGTTCATATTATGAGAGACCCTATTTTCTCTCATCAATCAATTTTGGATGTTTTGAGTGGCGCCGTTAGGCTGCCGAATTTTCATAAGGGATCCAACCTCTCTCTTTCTTTTTAAGTACTCTTTTTTTTGTCATTTCTTTTAAGATCATCTTTATTATATTTGGGGATGTTCTTTTATATTCCTCATACTATAATTTTTATGTTCATATTATGAGAGACCCTATTTAATCTCATAAATCCATTTTTTGGATGTTTTAAGTGGCGCTGTTAGGCTGTCGAGTTTTCGTAAGGGATTTTTCATCTCACTTTTATTCCCGTGACATTTATGCTACGTTTGCCACTATTTCCTTTGAGTGGTGTACGTATTGCCCATTATTATACACTTTGTTTAATACAATTTCATTTATGGGTATTTACATCTTCATTGTATTACCCTTCTTCTATGGGGTGTACGTTTCGAAAGTTACCCAAGTCGGTAAGGGAACCTTTCACCCTCCTCTTTTTAAAAGACTTCTTTTGTTATGTCTTTTAATTCACATACTATTATGTTTGGATATGTTATTCTATATCCTTATTGATATAAATTTTATGTCCAAGTGATTAGATACCCCTTTTATCTCTCATCAACTCATTTTCTGAATTTTGAAGTGATGCTGTTAGGCTGTCGAATTTTACCAAGGGAACTTTTTAACCCAATTTCAATTTCTTTGGGTTCAACATGTAGTTGTTGAATATGTCATAATTTGAATATGTCTGAATGAACTTTGATTATTTTACACATAATATCCACTTATATTGGGTGTATTTATATTTTTCGCACATAATTATGAGATTGATTTATCCTTAATTTAAGGATACCATCTTTATAATGGATTTCATCTCAATTTACATTTCCATTGAGAATTCATTGTTGTTATACACCAATTCACTCTTATATGGTGTATATACTATCATTTGGAATATTATATCATGAATCCATTTATTCTCATGTTATTATAAAGTTTTTATTAAATGTTATTCTTCAATTATTTTATTCAAGTGTCTCTCATTTTGTTAAAAACTCTTTAACTAAAATATCGTTTTAAATGTTTTAATGATATAAATATTTCTCATTAAAATCCATGTTTTCAAAATGGTTTTAAGGATTTATTTACATGGATATTAATGGTTTAAAATGTTAAAATCTTCAAAGTGTCCTGCAATACTTTGATTCAAAAATATCTTTATTAAATGTTTTAAATGGTTTTGAAAATGGTTTTTAGAATGGATTCAATATTTCAATATCTTAAAATGTTATATTATTATTGCAATGTGGGAATGTTATCTTTACTTTATGCTTAAGTAATGTGCTATGATTATGTTATGGTTCTTGGGCATTGTTACGAAGACAGGTGGTTCAGTGATAAACTAAGGACGGGTGAGCCCGATATAGCTCTCCAATGAATTGGGTAACACGAAGGAGTTAAGCATTAAGGTTTCTCTGAATAGATTTAGGGAATATACTATGAAGGGTATTCCAAAAGTAACCAAGAGGGTTACTCCCTACGTAATAATGTTATGAATGCCTCAAGTTACCTTTATGTCTTATGATTTCTATGATTTATTCATATTTTATGAGGTATGTTAAAGTTCATATGTTTCATGGGTAATGTATGATTTCATTCTTATATATAAATGTACTCATGTTTCCTTTCCATACTTTCTATAACCCTTACTGAGCTTTTTATGATCATCCCATGTTTTTGAAATGTTTTTCACAGGTCAAGGGAATGGTACATGATATGATGATAGGGTCAAGTAAGGGTCAAGAAAGAATCCATGTTTTATTTTAAATATGTTTCCGTTGATGGAAAAAATGAATACTATCTTGTATGTAACCACTTTGTTTAAATGTGGAATGTAATGCCAGTTTTATGATCTAATTCTCTAAAACTCTAAACCTGAAAAGATCCCCAATGTGTAATATTGTAATAACTCAAGAATAAGTAAGGTTTAAGTTTGGGTCCTTATAGTTGGTATCAGAGGTCGGTTTAGATAACTTTAGAGGTTAGGGTATTCTCTAAGAATAAGTGACATTAACATAATGGTTGGGATTTCAGAAAGAGTCCTAGTTTTAGATAATGTGAATGAGTAAGTATATCTTAGTGTTTACAATCCTAATTAGTACATGATGGTTTTAATTGATATACTCACACTGTCATTTCTATTTTTAGTGAATGGATGGATCTAGTAGGCACCAAAGAGACAACAGGTTTGAAGGAAACTGTGGTGGTTCTCTGATTAAGAAACTAGATAAAATGGTGGATTCAATGAGGAAACTCATGGTTGTTCTAAACCAACTATCAAGGTGTCATGATCAACCACTTTAACCTTGGTATGTTCTGTAATGCATCATGTATGAGATGACCAATCGATGTGGAAGTTTAGGTAATAATTATAAAGGTAACCATTAGAGTTTATTTGATCCTTACTTTTGAGGTAATTATGGGTAATTATATGTTTTTATGGAAAATGAAAGGCATGAGATAAAATTGAGGTTAAAATATGTTATGATTATTTTTGAAGATTTTATCTCGTTTTGGAGAATGTTTTAAGAATTATATAGTTTTGGAAAAAGGACAACACGCAGACCGTGTGACAACCCGTCATGTTGGACAAAGCTGCGGGAATCGAACCCACAACCAAAGTGCGACTGGTATTTATCGCCTACCACTGGACTACGTGAAGTCCCTAGTTAGTTTGACTATTTTTTTTATTTTGATGATTTTAGGAATCAATAGTAAGTTTATTTTGAGTTATCTACGGAAATGATTAACCTATCATCGAGGATATATGATTATGCTAATTACTTTTCAATATGAGAATTTAAGAGCAACTGATGTTATTTAGAGATAAAAGTAAATTTGTACCTTGGAAGACTATGTGACTAAATCCTTCAAATATTTGGGTTTCAATATTAGTTTGGTTTACTTTGAATAATTTTATGGAAAAATTGTTTATCGAATGGTCCTCGTTGAACTTTGGGTTTTGTTGGATAAATTTTGGAGATTAAGAATAGATTTTCTATCTATAAAGGGTTATCCTTTTCTGGATTATCTGATCTTGTACTAACCTTTTTGGTTTTGGGTTTGGTTAAAGTATAAATACATGGGAAGTATATAGTTCTCTTTTGTGGGTTATGTGATTCTCTAGAAGTTGATTATAGAACTCTTAATGTGAACAAGTCTTCCTAAATACTCGTTTTTTGGAGAAAATATGAGTTTGTGTAAGAAATCTAATAAAAGTTGAAAGTCAAGATGATAAGTAATTATGTTTCCTTATGAATAAATTCCTCAATAAAAAGTAACTTGAAACAAAAATGTTGTCTATTAACTTTTCCTACTGGGTAATTGAATACCGTTTAACCCATCACAAGTTTGTGATTTTCTTGTGGTTAACTTTCTCCTAAACATGTTTTCTATCACTCTACATCAGAACATGACCCTATGTTTTCAACTCCATGTCCATGTTTTCCTTCATGGAATCCTAGTATGGGTTAACTCGGGTGACCTCTATACTTCTCTTTCTTTATTTTAAAGTGATTGTTTTACCGACTCTTGTTCCGATGTGGGACTTTCAAGGATGTTTCCGAGCCCAATTTTAAAATTGCGAGGACACAATTCCCAAACGGGGGGAAGGATGTAATACACCAGGTAAATAAAGAATATGACATTTTTATATTATCCCTATTTGTGAATAAAATGTTAATATTAATTTAAAGGGAATGATATGCTTGATGGCTTACCCAATACGCAACAATGAGTTCTTTTGAAATCTTACGTTGCACTATAATAATAAAATAATATTATTTTAAATGGTAGTTAATGCCTAGTCGTTGTAATGGAGGGAATGAACAGAACTAACTACAAAATGATTATATATGTTTTTCAAATATTTTTACTTTTTACAATAAATTTTAGAGGATTAAAAATGTGAATGAATTCAATTTTAAGCGTAAACATTCTAATATTCTTTAGAAGGACGATTAACCGCCTTTTGATGGCAAACCTATTTTAAATCCAGTTGTTGGAAATTTTATGTGTTATATTTGACAAAATAAAATTCTTTTTTAGAATCAAGACATCAAAATTTACTTTGTGTAATGTTTTGGTATCTTTCCGATAAAGTTCATTTTTTAATGAATAGTGAAAATTATTGTATTTTAATTCAAAACCACTTTTTAATATAACTTATTTATATTATTATATTATATTTTGAATCATTTTTAAAGTAAAATTAGAATATATTTTTACCATTTAATACAATAGGGGTCATTGGAATTAATTTCACTTTGAAATTGCACTTAAACTAGTGTCAATATTTTAATAGATATTGTTTCTTAAAAACACGCTATTTGTTTTGACAGCGGGAATTAATTACTAAATTAATTAATGCAACTTATATGTTTTGAATTTTTTAAAACAGACATCATTTTTGAGTTCAGAATATCAAATATAGATTAGGGTGAATTTTTAGTATTTTTCTGAAAAACTTCAATTTTTGATGAATAGTGAAACCACTAAAGTGGTAGTTAAAGAAACTGATTTTTCGTTTAAATGAAACTTTTCCACCGCTGTGTTTTGAATTTCAAAAATCCGACACAAATGGTTGTCATTATGAAGTAAAATGTGGTTCAATGGGATTAAAATAATTTTTTGGTGAATAGTAACTTTTATGTTCTTAATCGCGATTAGAGGTAATTAGTGTAATTTAAGGTAAAAATAATGTTTTAATAATATGAAATGACCTAAAAACATGTCCTACTCTCATTGGATGTGTCATGGCCGACCTAGAAAATCCATGGGTTAACTTGGGGACCCCATGGAGCCACTATGGTTGGAAAATGACATAAATAACTTTTTATTTAAAGTTAAAATAAAAATTTCACAAGCATGAGATGTTTCACTAAAACAATTTTTAAATGGGGCTATACAAGTAATATTTTTGACTATATATATTAATTATAAATCAAAAACAATTTACTACATCTTGATATATATTTTATAATTTTTATAAATTAAATAAATTATATTATTTATAACATCATTATGATGCATCAATTACCTCATTAATAAAGGATTTAAATAAAATGAAAAGATAATGTTAAAACTATAACTTACACTTGTAAAAGACCTATTGGATGAGTATATTTCGAACCCTTACCACTTTATTCTCGAAATAAATCAACTTGAGACCTTTAAAATCCGAAACTCATTTGAAAATAAAGTAACATTTTGTAACTTTCCAAGAGTGCCCCTCCTCTCCTTTTATAAAAGGCCCCCACCTCTACCACCTTACCCACACCTCTCAAGCATTTGGATCGGACAAACCCTGATTATTTTGCCTCTCCAAATACCTATATTACTCCCAGAAGCCTCACTTTGGGCATAAGTCTTCCCAAGGAATCCTTTGAGCTCAAATCAAAAAGAGTTACCCGATTTTAAGGTAATGTCTTCACTTGTGTTCTTTTATTTTATTTTGCTTCTCCAACCCCCTAAACTCTTTTTATTAATTTATTTTGTAACACATAAAGTCTCTTGAATATACTAGGATGTTGTTATAAGAATAATTAGAGCTAAACATACACACACCTACATCTAATGGTTAAAGAACATACTGTTTCTGTGGATGGAAAATTTCTGCATCAAAAAATGATGATTGTTCAACACTCATATAACACCTTCAAAGGTGTCCATTAAGATGTAACTATAATTATATATGATATATAATATGTTTATGTTTTACTTAAGCTTCTGTATTTTTCTTTTTTGGCATACCTTTATGGCTTCCATTGTGGGTAAACACGATAATTTCATTTTAGGAAGTGCGGACTACCGCCCCCTTAAAGTGATTTGATTCGTTAATGCCATATGTGGGATGTATAAAGGATGTATTTAAAGTTATTATATATGATTTATGTTACATATAAATGATTAGTATAATTCTGGAATTAAAATATACATACCTCTCATTTAGTTTTCATTCCATTAATATGACATAGAAATGAAAGTAGCGTTCATGAGTACGTACGGCTTACCGTCTCCATGAACGGTGCATTTCATTTCTTACATCTAAATGATTATGTAATATTATAAATACATGTATATTATGGATATATATGATATATATGATATCCAAATCATTAATATCATTCTAGATATATTGAACCTTTGAGCACACGAACAATATGTAATTGTAAGAAGTCCACTTTCGACTTAAGAACCAAATATCGACAAAACAAACATTATTAACTTAAATGATTACATAATGTTTATAACATGGAAATAAGTGATATAAAAGGAATAAAGAACTTGTAAAAGGTTATTAATCAGGTATAAATTAACTCAAGTTTATTATTTAGGATGTTAAAGAATGATCGAGTCAAGTCGGACCCGAGGTAAGGGATCCTACCCCTCTCTTTCTTTTTAAGTACACTCTTTTATGTCATTCCTTTTAAGATCATCTTTCTTATTAATGGGATGTTATTTTATATTACTCATACTGTAATTTTTATGTTCATATTATAAGAGACCCTATTTTCTATCATCAATCCATTTTGGAAGTTTTGAGTGGCACCGTTAGGCTGCCGAATTTTCGTAAGGGATCCAACCTCTATCTTTCTTTCTAAGTACTCTCTTTTATGTCATTTCTTTTAAACTCATATTTCTAATGTTTGGGGATGTTATTTTATATTCCTCACACTCTAATTTTTATATTCATATTATTAGAGACCCTATTTGATCTCATAAATCCATTTTTGGATGTTTTAAGTGGCGCTGTTAGGCTGCCGAGTTTTCGTAAGGGATTTTTCATCTCACTTTTATTCCCGTGACATTTATGCTATGTTTGCCACTATTTTATTTGAGTGGTGTATGTACTGCCAATTATTATACTATTTGTGTAATACAATTTCATTTATGTGTATTTACATCTTCATTGTATGACCCTTCTTCCATGGGGTGTATGTTTCGAAAGTTACCCAAGTCAGTAAGGGAACCTTTCACCCTCCTCTTTTTAAAAGAATTATTTTGTTATGTCTTTTAATTCACATAATATTATGTTGGGATATGTTCTTATATATCCTTATTGATGTAAATTTTATGTACAACTGATGAGATACCCTTTTTATCTCTCATCGTATCATTTTATGAATTTTTAAGTGACACCGTTAGGCTGTCGAATTTTACCAAGGGAACTTTTTAACCTAATTTCGATTTCTTTGGGTTCAACATGTAGTTGTTGAATATGTCATAATTTGAATATGTGTGAATGACCTTTGATTATTTTACACATAATATCAACTTATATGGGGTGTATTTATTTTTTTCGCACATAATTATGAGATTGATTTCTCCTTAATTTAAGGATACCATCTTTATAATGGATTTCATATGAATTTACATTTCCATTAAGACTTCATTGTTGTTACGCACAAATTCACTATTATATGGTGTATATTCTATCATTTGGAATATTACTTCATGAATCCCTTTATTCTTATGATATTATAAAAATTTTATTAAATGTTATTCCTCAATTATTGTATTCAAGTGTCTCTCATTTTGTTAAAAACCATTTAACTAAAATATCGTTTTAACTTTTTTAATGATATAAATATTTCTCATTAATATCCATGTTTTCAAAATGGTTTTAACGATTTATTTACATGGATATTAATGGTTTAAAATGTTAAAATCTTCAAAGTGGTATGGGACAATTTGATTCAAAAATCTCTTTATTAAATGTTTTAAATGGTTTTGAAAATGGTTTTTAGAATGGATTCATTATTTCAATATCTTAAAATGTTTTATTGTTATTGCAATGTGGGAATGTTATCTTTAATTTATGATTATGTTATGTTCTATGATTATGTTATGGTTCTTGGGCATTGTTATGATGACGGGTGGTTCCATGATAAACTAAGGGCGGGTGAGCCCGATATAGCTCTCCAATGCATTGGGTAACGTGAAGGAGTTAAGCATTAAGGTTTATCTGAATAGATTTAGGGAATATACTGTGATGGGTATTCCAAACGTAACCAAGAGGGTTACTCCCTACGTAAGAATGTTATGAATGCCTCAAGTTACCTTTATGTCCTATGATTTCTATGATTTATTCATGATTTTATGAGGTATGTTAAAGTGCATATGTTTCATGGGTAAAGTATAATTTCATTCTTATGTATATATATACTCCTGTTTCCTTTCCATACTTTCTATAACCCTTACTCAGATTTTTATGATCATCCCAAGTTTTTGAAATGTTTTTCACAGGTCAAGGGAATGGTACATGATATGATGATAGTGTCAAGGAAGGGTCAAGAAAGAATCCATGTTTTATTTTAAATATGTTTCCGTTGATGGAAAAAATGAATACTATCTTTTATGTAACCACTTTGTTTAAATGTGGAATGTAATGAAAGTTTTATGATCTAATTATCTAAAACTCTAAACCTGAAAATATCCTCAATTTGTAATCTTGTAATAACTCAAGATTAAGTAAGGTTTAAGGCTGGGGCCTTATAGTTGGTATCAGAGGTCGGTTTATATAACATTAGAGGTTAGGGTATTCTCTAAGCATAAGTGACATTACCATAATGGTTAGGATTTCAGAAATAGTCCTAGTTTTAGATAAAGTGAATGAGTAATTATATCTTAGTGTTTACCTTCCTCATTAGTATATGATGGTTTTGTTGATATACTCACATTGACATTTCTGTTTTTAGTGAATGGATGGATCTAGCAGGCACCAAAGAGACAACAGGTTTGGAGGAAACTATGGTGGTTCTCTGATTAAGATACTAGATAAAATGGGGTATTCAATGAGGAAACTCGTGGTTGTTCTAAACCAACTATCAAGGTGTCATGATTAACCACTTGAACCTTGGTATGCTCTGTAATGCATCATGTACGAGATGACCAATCGATGTGGAAGTTCAGGTAATAATTATAAAGGTAACCATTAGAGTTTATATAATCCTTACTTTTGAGGTAATTATGGGTTATTATAGGTTATTATAGAAAATGAACGGCATGAGATAAACATGAGTTTAAAATATGTTATGATTATTTTTGAAGATTTTATCTCATTTTGGGGAATGTTTAAAAAATATACAGTTTTGGAAAATGGACAACACGCAGACCATGTGACAACCCATCGCATCAGACAAAGCTACGGGAATCGAACCCACAACCAAAGTGTGACTGGTATTTATCGCCTACTACTGGACTACGTGAAGTCCCAGGTTAGTTTGACTAATTATTTTTAGTTTGATGATTTTAGGAATCAAGAGTATGTTTATTTTGTGTTATCTATGGAAATGATTAACCTATCATCGAGGATATGTGATTATGTTAATTACTTTTCAATATGATAATTTAAGAGCAACTGATGTTATTTGGAGATAAAAGTTAATTTGTACCTTAGAAGACTATGTGACTAAATCCTTCAAATATTTGGGTTCCAATCATAGTTTGGTTTACTTTGAAGAATTTGATGGACAAATTTTTTATCGAATGGTCCTCGTTGAACTTTGGGTTTTGTTGGACAAATTTTGGAGATTAAGAATAGATTTTGTTTTTATAAAGGGTTATCCTTTTCTGGATTATCTGATCTTGTACTAACCTTTTTGGTTTTGGTTTTGGTTAAAGTCTAAATTCATGGGAAGTATATAGTTCTATTTTGTGGATTAGGTGATTCACTATAAGTTGATTATATTACTCTTAATGTGAACATGTCTTCCTAAATACTCGTCTTTTGGAGAAAATATGAGTTTGTGTAAGAAATCTAATAAAATTTGAAAGTAAACATGATAAATAATTATGTTTCCTTATGAATAAATTCCTCAATAAAAAGTAACTTAAAACAAAAATGTTGTCTAATAACTTTTCCTATTGGGGAATCGAATACCTTTTAACCCATCACAAGTTTGGTATTTTCTTGTGGTTAACTTTCTCCTAAACATGTTTTCTATCACTCTCCATCAGAACCTGACCCTATGTTATCTCCTCCATGTCCATGTTTTCCTACATGGAATTGTAGTATGGGTTAACTCAGGTGACATCTATACTTCTCTTTCTTTATTTTAAAGTGATTGTTTTACCGACTCTTGTTTCGATGTGGTACTTTCAAGGATGTTTCCGAGCCCAATTTTAAAATTGCGAGGACGCAATTCTCAAAAGGGGGGAAGGATGTAACACCTCAGGTAAATAAAGAATATGAAATTTTTATATTTATCCCTATTTGTGAATAAAATGTTAATATTAATTTAAAGGGAACAATATTTTTGATGGCTTACCCAATACGCAACAATGAGTTCCTTTGAAATCTTACGTTACACTCTAATAATAAAATAATATTTTTTTAAATGGTAGTTAACACCTAGCCGTTGTAATTGAGGTAATGAACAGAACTAACTTCAAAATGATTATATATGTTTGTCAAATATTTTTCTTTTTACAATAAATGTTAGAGGATTAAAAATGTGAATGACTTCAATTTTAAGCGTAAACATTCTAATATTCTTTAGAAGGTCGATTAACTACCATTTAATGGAAATCCTCTTTTAAATAAAGTTTTTGACAATTTTATGTTTTATATTTGAAAAAATAAAATTCTTCTTTAGAATCGAGACATCAAAATTTACTTTGTGTAAATTTTTGGTATCTTTCCGATAAAGTTCATTTTTTTAATCAATAGTGAAAAATGTTGTATTTTAATTCAAAACCACTTTTTAATCTAATTTATTTATATGATTAGATTATCTTTTTAATTGTTTTTAAAGTAAAATTATAATATATTTTTACCATTTAATCCAATAGTGGTCATTGGAATTAATTTCACTTTGAAATTGGACTTAAACTATTGTCAATCTTTTAATAGATATTGTTTCATAAAAACACGCTATTTGTTTTGACTGTGGGAATTAATTATTAAATTAATTAATGAAACTTAGATGTTTTGAATTTTTTAAAAGAGACATCATTTTTGAGTTCAGAATATCAAATATATCTTAGGGTGAATTTTTGGTAATTTTCTGAAAAACATCAATTTTTGATGAATACTGAAACCACTAAAGTGGTAGTTAAAGAAACTGATTTTTCGTTTAAATGAAACTTTGTCACCTCTGTGTTTTGAATTTCAAAAATCCGACATACATGGTTTTTATTTTGAAGTAAAATGTTGTTCAATGGGATTAAAATAGCTTTTTTGGTGAATAGTAACTTTTATGTTCTTAATCGCGATTAGAGGTAATTAGTGTAATTTAAGGTAAAAATAATGTTTTAATAATATGAAATGACCTAGAAACATGTCCTACCATAATTTGATGTGTCATGGCCGACCAATAAAATCCATGGGTCAACTTGGGGACCCCATGGAGCCACTTTGGTTGGAAAATGACATAAATAACTTTTTATTTAATGTTAAAATAAAAATGTCACAAGCATGAAATGTTTCACTAAAACAATTTTTAAATGGGGTAATTCAATCATATTTTTGAATATAAATATTCATTAGAAAGAAAAAAAATATATCCTACATCATGATATTTAATTTATAATTTTTAGACATTAAATAAATTAAATTATTTATGACATCATGATGATGCAGCGATTACCTCATTAATAAAGGATTTAAATAAAATGAAATGATAATGTTAAAACTATTACATAAACTTGTCAAAGACCTATTGGATGAGTATATTTAGAACCCTTACCACCTTATCCTAGAAATACATCAATGTGGGACCTTTAAAATCCTAACCTCATTTGAAAATAAAGTAACATTTTGTAACTTTCCAAGAGTTCCCATCCTCTTCTCTTATAAAAGGCCCCCACCTTTACCACCTTACCCACACCTCTCAAGCCTTTGGATCGGCCAAACCCTGATCATTGTGCCTCTCCAAATCCCTATCTTACTCCGAGAAGCCTCACTTTGGGCATAAGTCTTCCCAAAAAAGCCTTTGAGCTCAAATCAAAGAGAGTTACCCGATTTTAAGGTAATGTCTTTACTTGTGTTCTTTTGTTTTATTTTGCTTCTCCAACCCCCTAAACTCTTTTTATTCATTTAGATTGTAAAAAATCAATTATCTTAAATATACAAGGATGTTTTTATAAGAATCATTCTAGATACACTTACACACACCTACATCTAATGGTTAAAGAACATACTGATTCTGTGGATGGCGAATTTCTGCCTCATGAAACGATGACTGTTCAACACTCATATAACACCTTCAAAGGTGGCCATTAAGATGTCACTATATTTATATATGATATATAATATGTTTATGTTTTACTTAAGCTTTTTATTTTTCTTTTTTTTCATACCTTTATGGTTTCCATTGTGGGTTAACACGATAATTTCATTTTAGGAAGTACGGACTACCGCCCCCTCAATGTGATTTGATTCGTTAATTCCATATGTGGGATGTATAAAGGATGGATTTAAAGTTATTATATATGATTTATGTCACTTATAAATGATGAATATAATTCTGGAATAAAATATACATACATCTCATTTAGTTTTAATTCCATTAATATGACATAGAAATGAAAGTAGCGTTCATGCGTACGTACGGCTTACCGTCTCCATGAACGGTGCATTTCATTTCATACCTCTAAATGATAATGTAATATTATAAATACGTGTATATTCTGGACATATATGGTATATATGATATCCAAATCATGAATATAATTCTATATATAATGAACCATTGACCACACGAACAACATGTAATTGTAAGAAGTCTACTTTCTCCTTAAGAACCAAATATCCACAAAACAAACATTATTAACTTAAATGATTACGTAATGTTTATTACATGGAAATAAGTGATATAAAGGAATAATTAAATTGAAAAAGGTTCTTAAGCAAGTATAAATTAACTCATGTTTATTATTCAGGATGTTAAAGAATGATCGAGTCAAGTCGGACCCGAGGTAATGGATCCTACCCCTCTCATTGTTTTTAAGAACACTCTTTTATGTCATTCCTTTTAAGCTCATATTTCTTATGATTGGGATTTTATTTTATATTACTCCTACTGTACTTTTTATTTTCATATTATGAGAGACCCTATTTTCTCTCATCAATCCATTTTGGATGTTTTGAGTGGCGCCGTTAGGCTGCCGAATTTTCGTAAGGGATCCAACCTCTCTCTTTCTTTTTAAGTACTCTCTTTTATGTCATTTCTTTTAAGCTCATATTTCTTATGTTTTGGGATGTTCTTTTATATTCATCATACTGTAATTTTTATTTTAATGTTATGAGAGACCCTATTTGATCTCATAAATCCATTTTTGGAAGCATTAAGTTGTGTCGTTAGGCTGCCGAGTTTTCGTAAGGGATTTTTCATCTCACTTTTATTCCCATGACATTTATGCAACATTTTCCACTATTTCCTTTGAGTGGTGTATGTACTGCCCATTATTATACTCTTTGTGTAATATAGTTTCATTTATCAGTATTTACATCTTCATTTTATGACCCTTCTTCCATGGGGTGTACGTTTCGAAAGTTAACCAAGTTGGTAAGGGAACCTTTCACCCTCCTCTTTTTAAAAGACTTATTTTGTTATGTCTTTTAATTCACATACTCTTATGTTGGGATATGTTCTTTTTTATACTTATTGATGTAAATTTTATTTCAATGTGATGAGATACCCTTTTTATCTCTCATCAACTCATTTTCTGAATTTTGAAGTGACGTCGTTAGGCTGTCGAATTTTACCAAGGGATGTTTTAACCAAATTTCGATTTATTTGGGTTCAACATGTAGTTGTTGAATATATCATCCTTTGAATATATGTGAATGACCTTTTACTATTTTACACTTAATATACACTTATATTGGGTGTATTTATGTTTGTCGCACATAATTATGAGAATGCTGTATCCTTAATTTAAGGATACCATCTTTATAATGGATTTCATCTCAATTTACATTTCCATTGAGACTTCATTATTGTTATGCACCAATTCACACTTATATGGTGTATATACTATCATTTGGAATATTATATCATGAATCCCTTTATACTCATGATATTATAAAGTTTTTATTAAATGTTATTCCTCAATTATTGTACTCAAGTGTCTCTCATTTTGTTAAAAACACTTTAACTAAAATATCGTTTTAAATGTTTGAATGATATAAATATTTCTTATTAATATCCATGTTTTCAAAATGGTTTTAAGGATTTATTTACAAGGATATTAATGGTTTAAAATGTTAAAAGCTTCAAAGTGGTATGGGACACTTTGATTCAAAAATCTCTTTATTAAATGTTTTAAATGGTTTTGAAAATGGTTTTTAGAATGGATTCATTATTTCAATATCTTAAAATGTTGTATTGTTTTTTCAATGTGGGAATGTTATATTTTCTTTATGCTTAAGTTATGTTCTATGATTATGTTATGGTTCTTGGGCATTGTTATGAAGATGGGTGGTTCCGTGATAAGCTAAGGGTGGGTGAGCCCGATATAGCTCTCCAATGCATTGGGTAACGCGAAGGAGTTAAACATTAAGGTTTCTCCGAAGAGATTTAGGGAATATACTGTGATGGGTATTCCAAACGTAACCAAGAGGGTTACTCTCTACGTAAGATTGTTATGAATGTCTCAAGTTATCTTTATGTCTTTTGATTTCTATGATTTATTCATGATTTTATGAGGTATATTAAAGTGCATATGTTTCATGGGTAAAGTATGATTTCATTCTTATGTATATATGTACTCATGTTTCCTTTCTATACTTTCTATAACCCTTACTAATCATTTTATGCTCATCCCATGTTTTTGAAATGTTTTTCACAGTTCAAGGGAATGGTACATGGTATGATGATAGTGTCAAGGAAGGGTCAAGAAAGAATCCATGGTTTATTTTAAATATGTTTCTGTTGATGCAAAAAATGAATACTATATTTTATGTAAACACTTTGTTTAAATGTTGAATGTAATGCATGTTTTATGATCTAATTCTCTAAAACTCTAAACCTGAAAAGATCCTCAATGTGTAATCTTGTAATAACTCAAGATTAAGTAAGGTTTAAGGTTGGGGCCTTATAATATGGCCTATAAATATAGCACCATATTTCCCAAACATGGTACATAACCAAAAAAGGAAACAGATTTCTTTCATTTCACCAATTGTTTTGAAAAGAAATTACACCCCTTTATATATGTATTTTCCTACTACTAACCATATCTTTGTCCTGAGAAAATCTAAATCAAAATATGATTCATTTTCCCTTGTGCAATATAATTTCATAATTCTTGAATGCCCCTTTATCTTACTATGCAGTACATTCACCCTGTTTGAGTTTCATAAGTTCCCATAAAACAGGCTGGTCTTCCTAAGGATGTTATTCTTTGATTATGTAGTGCATACCCCAATTGGCCTTGAATAAAACAGACCCCATTACCGATTATACAACTTGGGGTAAAATCATCCAAAAGAAAGATCTCCTCCATCACCATAATCCATCCTATTTCATTCATATAAATCATATGATTTGGTGATTCCAAAATCATTTCCTACAACATATTCCCCTCTCATTCAAGAAAATAATGGTGAATTATCATAAAAAATATCATAGAATTAGAGAACCATGATCTTTCAACCAAACATAATGAGCATAAATTATGACCCCCTAATGTTTGTTACTTCATGACTTTAAAATACACAATAATATTTCATAACTGTTAGATTACAAATAGCAAGGAAAAATTCTTACGTTCATCAAATTCAATGACATAATACATTAACCCTTTTCAAAAAGGGTATTTACCCTCTATTGTTGGTTATCAAAAAAATATTCCATCCTCAAAATTAAAAATTCTTGTGGTAGTGCTTTTCAATTCATGTCCAGGGGAAATGTAGATGATTCCTTCATTCCCAGAAATCTCACTGATAAAAATCACCCATTCAAATTCTTTATAAATAAAAATATCTATAATTTTGTTTTCGACCATTAGCTTCAGAATATCATAATTCATAAGCATCATTTACCTGACTATGTAGTACATGCACCTAATTGGTCTTGCACAAGTCACACATAAAATGATCCTGTCATCCTAAGGATGACCCTATTTGACTATAAATTATTTTCCACTATTATTATTGATTAAAGAAACCATCCTAATGTATTTCTAGTCAATGGTATTTTCACCAGCAGTTGGGACCTCTTATGTTCTAGCCATCATGTTCTAGATTCAAAAACAACATAATCATGGCACAATATTCCCCATAAGTGTATTCAAATAATATCATAAATTTATTATCCCATCTAGAATTATTTTAATTATAACATTAGAGACTTACATTGGAGTTGTTAAACCAAAAATGATAGCCTCATCTACCTAACATAAATTACTTTAAAACTACCCCTAAATGGAAACATTGTACTGGCCAGATTAAAAACCCACATAGGGAACTTTACAAAAATGTCGATTTGAAGCTCTCTTGACCTGCACATGGGTCGTTTAGGTAAAATACAACAAAAAAGGAAAAAAAGGCACAGAACATGATTGGCTAAAAACTAAAAAATGGAGGTCTATGTCAAATCCATGTCTCACCCGCAATGTGTCCTCTATTTATAAATTGCAAAAAAAATCAAGGTAATGATATCAAAAGAAACAATGTTTTTGTACTTTTCAACACCCCACTAGTAATAGTCAAACCATTTTCACTAGGCCCCATGAAATAGGTAAAAATTAAAAGAAATCCCCATATTATCACTGTGGTTATGATTAACTGATGAAAGTACAATTTTTTCAACAAGAATTAGTTTCACTATTACATTGTGATTATAGGAGTAGGACATTGATGGAGACATAAAGGATGTGAATCAAAATTCTATTAGATTTTGGAGAAAAATTGGAGGAACATCAAAAATATGGATTATAACTGTCATGTGTTATAAGAGGCCTTCAACATAGATATTAAATTGTTTAATGGCCTCCCAAGCCCCATTAGCCACAAATTGAAGATCCGTCAATCAACTGAATTTAGTCACCTTAGCTCGGGGAAATTCTTTTTTGCAACTGCAATACAGGTTTACATTTCTATTTGGGAGTCCCTCTATGAACTATGGTATTCCTTGATTTCCCCATGAATAAGATCCAATTGTTGTTGAAGGTTTGAAACATGAATGACACTCTACTTGAATTTTCATCCAAATTCAACTAGCTTCATTTCATTGATAGCCTCTACCTAGGATAAAGTATCTCAAAATTCATCAATTTTGGAGAGAAGTTTATTATTTTTGAGTTATTGTTGAAGAATATTCTCATTCCCCAACCTAAAAACTTTCTCCTTCATAGAAACATGGATTCAGTGGGGATCAAATCAACTAAATCTGAATATGATAAATAGAACAATATGTTGGCTAAACTGTGAAGGAATTCCTTCCATAGACGTCTTGAAAATTATCTTCAAAAAAATCCACCTAGATCTACCATTTGTAACATGGAGAAAACCCTATATCTCTAAGTCCAACTCAGATCCACATTTTTTGGGTTTAATTTACTCAATAACTATAGAGCTCGAGGAATCACCTTGCGCTTCACCCTTTGGGACAACAATCGCCTCAACTTCCATTTTTGGTAGAACTAGTGCAGAAGAATCAATATCTCACCTATGCACATAATATTATGCCGCAAGATAGTGAATTATAATCACCATTAACATTAAATGAATGGAAATAATAGAGCATGGTCAAGGATGCTGATGATACTCACCCTTTAATGAATCAACTACTTTGATGGATTCCACTTTACTATTCCCAACTCTAGAAGATTGAACTGGAATTTATTGATAAGGGAAACGCTATTGGGTCTTCTTGGGGTTCTCCAAATGATGTTTAAGAAGACCCTATGTTTCAAGAATTACCTGGGTTTCCCCACCCTCAAAAGAAGTGATGGAATGAACTTAAACGTATTCTTTATGTGCCACTATTGCGATAATTTCCTTGGATAGAGATTCAAATTTTATCAAGTCATTATTATTGAATCATACATGAAAATATGTGCTGGATATGTTAAATAATGACTCACATCCATTAAATCCCCCATTTGGTATTTCAAATTACACTAATGTAGTATGAGTATTAATATGTTTCAATAGTTTTTTAAATGATATGCCATGATTTCACATGGAAGATGTTCACATATAATGTCTTATGGTAATATGACATATGGAGATGCTTGGAATAATTGGTTTAGAACCCATCACATCACCCATCATCAATGACATGAGACCCTAAATAACTACCTTGGTGACAATATCAGTGTTAGCATCAGTTGTTGCAGGGTCCTATAGTGCATGAGGGGAAACTAAAATATAATAGGATTAAAAGTAATCAATTTTTATGTGAAACCTTATAATATATATTTGACATTTCCAGAATTATCCTCCCTCTCCACTATATGTGTTATAACTGTGATGGGAGTGGTAACACAAGCATATGATGAATCATCATACCTTGAAACCTATTCAGTCGAAGGAGACAACCCCTATTAAGGATCCATGCTAGGTCTGGGGAACCCTAATCTATCCGTGAGGGTTCATCTTTAATCCCCTTAAGAGAGGGCATGAATGGACTTCCAACATTGATGAAGAAGGTTAGAAACCTATTCTGGATAAAGTAGATATTCATAACATGATGTCGAATTTCCACTATTGGATAGTAACTTAGAATAGTATTTTATCCTCTAACATCCGATCTTTTTTGTTGAAGGATTACTAACATTAACTTACTCAAATATAGTCATAAGTGGGGTCAATGAAATTCACCACACCATCTCATCCTCCATTTTCCTTTTTCCTAGGGATTGATGTCTTTTATAGGATATTATTCATCAATACAGAGTGGGTTCCAGTTAGGAGGTATTTCGGTTATAGGACCTCAATAAACCCCACTAACCCATTGCAGTTTAAAATTACATTCCCATTAGAAAGAAAAATATGTTCCAGTAAGAAAAAGGAACAATAGAGAATGATATTTAAAAAATAAAGAGACTTATATCCTTGGGATTGGTGTAATCAAAACATTCACTAGAGTAAGAGTGTCCATTCCCATTATAATCCCATCATCTAGTCATATCCTCTACCCCTCTCATGATAGGAAAACTACCATCGATTGAATATATGTGAATCTCTAGTTCTTAGATGTAAATACTTTCCCAAATAAGATTTTCCTAAAAGTTATGATCATGTGGGGCTTGACTATCTCCTATCTCCCAGATCCATAACACGACATGAATAATCAACCATATGATTTCAGTATAAGAATAAACGACCTTCTAAAGTAAGATTGTATATGGACACATTGATTTTGAATACGTTCTACTCTGTCGTGAAGATGATTCAGTAGCTTTGTAATTCACGTTCTTACCAACCCTTTCCATTATATTTGAAGGATGGGGAAATGGAACTCGATTCTCTTTGTGGTGATGATGACTACACAGTCTTGGTGAAACCTCATTTGGTGTGGATCATTTAATTATGAATGATGGATTAATGCAAGCACGAGGTCATTTGGATGAACTGGAGACCACATTATGTGCACCGTCCGAAGGGGATGAAACTTCCTATATAATAGAGTATGCATCTCCAGGTGGAGTAAAAGTCATAATCACATGATTTCCACACATGGAATATGGTTTGGACCTAACCAGAATAATGAAATGGATATCACTCCCTCAGGGTATGATGTAATCCATGCCTCAATATACCATTAGGATAACCTGATGGTCGCATCAACTTATTTTGTGTTGATCACTACCTAGGTCAACTCCATGTTTGTGAGAACCCATATCTATCAAGCTACCATCTGATGATTTTATACTCTAACATGTAAAATAGGTGATAAGGTTATTTGTTGAATGCATTTTAATTGATGTTTAAACTTCTATAGAGCATATGTGTAACATACAACTTTTCTATAAATAGGAGTTTCTAATACAATATCATTAAATTCCGTCATATATGAACTTAACTCATCACCATCCTTCCCATAATCATGGAATCACCCAATAGATGGTTCCCCATATATGAAGTGATCAAATTTTTTAAAGAGGCTCAATCTTGATAGGATCTCATTGGGTTTCAAGGAAAATGGTGGAATCCAAAAAACTGCATGAATGTATAGTCTGAAAAGGATCCCAAGGACCTCAACCCCACTCAACATGACATAGTTCCTAAAGTGATAGTACCTGAAATAGTTCTGTGAATCTAAATTAGGACTTCCCCATATGAAAATGCATAAAAAATTGATAAATATTTTTCATGTCATGGATTTCCCACACCACAAACATCTTCTCTGCCTTCATGGAAACTACAATAAACATTCCTAGCCCTAGACATAAATTATAACCCTGTTTAACCAGAATATAAGAACATAAACTCATTGCTAGAAATCTTATGTGGTTTTTCTTTGCAGGAACACTGGACCTTGGTTAATACCCACATTTTTTACTCCCCTTTCCCAATGTTGGCCAAAATGTTGATCGAGTGCTTTTATATTTCTCCATGGGACATGTAGTTGGATGATTTAAGGTAGGACCATAAAATATAGTTCTATGAAGATATTCATCTACACATTGAGGTGGATTTTCCCCTTCAAATAAAAGTCATCCACTATAATATCTTGAGCTATCTTTAGCAGCTCATGCAACAAGGGTTGCACCCTTATAGAATCACCCACAAATTCCATTGGAGGGATGGATTTTTAATAAATTTCTCCAAGAATCCGGCCCCAGATATCATTTGGACATCCCACATGCTATTTCCAGCTTCCCCTTGTATCAGATGGAAGTATTTTGTCTGTAGGATCCACTGACGTATCAGGTAAAAAACAAATTCAATTTTCTTATGTACATAAATATAACCTTCCAACAAAACCTCATATATTTGGATGTATTGAAACACCTTCATTAATTCATAAATGGGTTTTCATTCCCAGTACACCCACATCCATGGGAGATTAACTCCCCCTTAAAAGAGAAAATCATGTTCCATCTTTCCACATTTAGACTCATCTTTTTTGGAACCAAAGAAAACCAAAGAATAACAGTGTAGCTTCAATTCAGGTGTGTGCATTTTTTAGATCCAGATCACACTGGATATGATGCATATCAGTATCTATATATGATGTCCCAACATTTATATACACAAACCTGATTTAAAATTTTAAAGTAATGAAATTTTTGAAATCATGAAACAAGGAGGTAGGAGAATAGTACTTAGAAGTTGATATCAAAACATATTTTATATGACCATAATAATATGTTTGAAAATAACCACTCCCAGGGAATTCATGATTGTATTTATTCAGGTGATTCTCCATGTAATGACTGGTCTCATCGCAAGCATCATAACAGTTTTCTCATGTAACCTTTATCTTCTCTACATGGTACTTAGTATATTGTTCACCAGAATCTGTATACATTTGAATTTCCATGATACTTTCAAAGAAACACAAAATTAATGGATTTAGAGAAATATCCTTTTGATAATTTTGTAAAAATACAAAAAAAATTACAATGTCTTGAGTTTTCCTTGGACCCTTTCACATGTGCCTCATACAAGTCTCTCACACGTGGACCTCCATGATGATCATAGTTAATGTCACTTGTCCTGGTGAATGTTTCATGAATCCACATACACAAATTATCATTATGATTTATGTATTATAAAACATGGTTAATTTAATAGTTCTATAATGAAGCCAGTGCTATGTGACCAGAATATTGCTATCATGATAGCCTTTCACCTAGATGAGGACCCTATTACTATATGGGGAGGCCTCCTTCTGTGGACATCGTGTACGAACAACCATTGCAATGGGCCGAATTTGGAGGCAAGCATGTATGACCTTTGTGGATACCATTATATTAGTTACCTCAGTTCATTAACCATCATTTTCATCCCATTACATCATGATCAGACCCTCATCCATTGATTAGATCCAATCCTGAGGGGGGTATATTTTTGACATTTCATTTTAAAAAATGGTAGAAAAATAAGAAATTAGAAATACATTAGGGAGAAAAGAGGAATGGAAATGAATAAGGCCATGGATTGCAATATCCCCCAATGTTCATTCACCCATTCCCCCCAAGAATCATCAAAATGCAAGGTACCTACGTAGAACCCTACGTGACTAACCTACGCAAGATTTTTCCTTTTACCAAGGTCCCATTTTTTTCCAATAAATACGACATTCGTCTCTTCATTTGGATGAAGAGAAATTTTTAAAAGGCCTCCAAAATTACATTTCACCCTTGTCCTTTGATCATTCCATTTAAAACCTTCTTGGTAGAATACCAAAAACCGAAGAAGATTTAATTGATGGGGAATTGTAAAATTTGAGTCTTTCAAGCGATTAAAAAAAATACCCACATGAGGAACTCACTTAACACATGATTAAAAAAGACTAGATAGAGGTCCCCTTGCTCAATCAGGGACCTACATGAGATTATTTTGACATCACCTATGGAAATAGTTGAAGTCTTGAGTAAGTTCTATCCCAAGTGTAGTTTCCGAGGTGGTTCTTCCCCTAGGGTAGCACCAGTTCACCAATTCATACATTCATGAAGAACCCACTATGTGAACCCCATGGTTCAGTCTACCCTCTAGCCTGTGTAATCCAATCATCAAGCCTCCATTAAATCCACTTATGTATGGTATACTCTCCCCATAATACCCTTTTCATAAAGGGACCATGTTTAAACCCCCACAGAAACATCTAATCATATGGAACCATAGTGTGGGATGCATTACTGTGTCCTCCATTTGGGTATGTATTCCATTAGTTATAGTTTTACTGCACTTATTGAGTTGGTTTTCTGGGTTAATGGGTGTACATATGAGTATATATCCCCTCAGTCATAAGGACCCTTACCATAAGGAATGTTTCGGGGAGATCCCAGTCATAGTTACTAGGGATTAGACCACATCTATGCCTTCTCATCTCAGAGATCTAGAGACCCTAGTTACCTACGGAGACGGTATGAATTATGCATTATTGTATATTAAACATTTAATTAATTCATCCATATATTTTGGAACCAATCATAGGGCATCAATCATAGAGTACGTCCTTTTAATTTCTTGTAAGAGGTTTCAATCTTGATCATATCTACCTATGGATCGCTCAATTTCAATAATTCCTCATTTCTTTCACCCTAGACTCATTTCAATATTAATTGGGGAGAGGTAATTGTTGGAACCTCAACCTCTTCCATTTTCATCTTCCCCCCCTCCACTAGTGCAGAATAAAAATTGTGTGGTTTTCTAGATTTTCTTCTTCCACTTATTTCTCACATTAAGAAAGAATTTTGTTCTCTTAGAGGTTATTGGAAATCATAACATCTAAAAAATCCTATACAATCTATGAAATCCTTGGTAGAAGTAACCCCCATGAAGGACCCTGGAACACCCTGAGAGTCGATGGGTGAATTAAGGTGTCAAATTTTTCTTTTTAATGTTGTGGATCTTGTTCCCACACTGGAGGAAACATGTTAAATTTTTAAAAAAAAACTGAAAGTATGAAGATGAAAGATCACTTTTACATGGTTCACCACTAAGGGAGATATACACGGAGCTTACACCGAAAGGTTTATGGTCATACCAAATTCTACTGAACTTTTCATTTTGTGGATTACAAGGTTCGGGTATAGTCACTCTATCTATGTGACACAAAAATTACAAATTTTTAGGGATATCTGACCTTATTCATCGGGTCACTCCCATTGACTCCCCCTGGATCACTGCCTTGGGTGATGTCCCACTCAGTTTATAGACAAGAAGTTATCTTAAATATATTTTCATTGATTTATTTTTCTATGTTCATCATGGGAAACTGCATCCATCGATGTCCTAGATTTATTAACTTGATAGCACAGAACCACTGAACAAGATATTCAAATACCTGTCGGAATTATAACACCACAAAAGCGTGAAATACCTCAATTTCCATGAAAGATTTTATAATATTCTCAAAATATGACATTCTTGAAACCTATACATTCCACACAACACTTATCTTTCACAAAACATCACCATAGGGTTCACTTAGACTTTTCAGACTAAAGGAACACCTTTCGCGCAAGATTTAATCTCTTCCAATCATTCACACACAAATATTTCGCGCGACTGAGCAATTTGATAGTCATTGGAAAATTATTTAGTATTACTAGGGGGTAGACTCGTATTTATAGGCCCTTTATGACCTTGTGTGCATGATACCAACAAGTTTTTTCGGTGCGCATAAGTTTCTTTCTGAGCAAGCGACACCCCTTTTGACGTCGTATTGTGTGTGTAAGATTCATCTGTGCAATGCCATCTTCTGCACACTCCATGAATTTTTCATTTTCCGACATTCTGATCTGGAAACATATCTTGCATGCAAGTTCCAAAAACATTTTAAATCATCCGTACAAAAACCAATCTTTCTGGTAGTTATAAAATTATTCTCTCACCTTCCTTTTCCTAAATCACATTTCACCATTTTATGATTTCTAGCCCCAATAATTTGGAAAACAATGGGAAATGACGCCACCTTCAATATTGCTTTCGGCTTGAAATGTTTGATACCTATTCTTGAAATATCCCTATTCTTCCATGTAACTATCAAAAACAGACACAACCCATACTTCCTTTCCAACATAGAATCACCATGGTTCCAACACCCCTTTCATACAAACTTAATGGGCCTCTTATTCCGTTTAAGTCATAACCATCAACATCATTGAACTATGAGAACATAGTTTCGTGATATAATATAGATACATTGGAATCCTACATAAGGATCAAGATAAATGGGTTTCCTCTTCCAAATTATGATCTAAATAAATTCCCCAATCCATTTGGGCATCATACTCAATAGTAAGAACTGAAATTCATCAAGTGGTACACCTCCCCAGGTTTAAGTCCCAATTATTTTGTCATTGTATAGGTATCCTCCTCAAGTGTATGCCTCAACTAGATCCTCTCACAAATTAATTATCCCAATGAAATTAAAATTCAATGTGACACTATAGGTGAGGTTTATCATCAACCAAACTATGTGGGATTTGATTCCCATATAAATTGGATACATAAGATGCCTCTCTATGGTCCAAACCCAAAAACCCAATATTGACCCCATTCTTTCTATGAAAAATACCCATTAGGTTGTTATTAAAAATTGATGTTTATATAACTTCTATATTCCGTTGGAATCCTTGAAAAAATAATACACTAAACACTGAATATGAACATTCCACCTAGACATCCTTACCACATGACATTACACTATATGGCCAGGTCCTTATCACACAACCATAAAATGTATGTTGTTCCTTGTTATATTGGAAAAAAGATTTTTGGTATTGATTATTCTTATAGAGATAATTGGTATTCCTATCTATGGTTTCGATCCCAAAAATTAAACAACTTTGGTATCTTCAGAAGATGATAAACCCCATAGTGACTCCCATATCCTCAGATAACAACCCCCCAAAGTACCCCTATATGTGAATTATATACTTGAATCATCATAATAATGAACAAATAATCTCAATGTAGTACATAAAAGGACACCACTAGTGGATAAACACATATATATAGAGATGTCTTCAATTATATAGTACCTTAGATACATATAAGTGATTCAACGAAACCATATATGATCATAAATGGTTTTTAATTAAATGTTGATCAACATCGTACTTAGGGATTAATGAAGGATTCATGAAATTTCATAAATCAATAAGATAGTCTCCTAGTATGTGATAATTCCCCCCCCATAATATTGTTACGAACCCATCCTATAATTCTCTCAAACAATTCTAGTTCTTAGGCATCGTGAAATAAAACCCAAAAAAGTACATAACTTTGTGAAGAAGTCCCTTATGGATAATTTTAGAACTGTTGTTTCCAGTTCCATAAGAACATTCTGGATGAACCCATTATAAATATTAAACTCAATTTGAGTGATTATACCTAATACGACCACATTAAATGAAACATTAGTAGGATGAATTTAGAGTGAAAAATAATCAATTATTTCTTATTTAGGGGTTTAATAATGATATTGGAATATAGTATGAAGGAATAATAATAATAAATTTTATCAGATATCACAAAAATAAATTGGAAATTATAATAATAAAACTACAAAATAAATTACCATTTTGGAATATTTTATCTGTTTAAATGAAGATTTAATTTTAAAATCCATGAATCTATCAATATCCACTAATAACACTATTCACCAATTCATTAGGTAGAACATCATAATCATATATTTATTATAGGCACACCAAAAAAAGAATAAATTTGGCTTAGTGGATGATAAGGACACTAGATATCCTCACATTTGAGAAAATATAAAAACTCTCTAAGATAATGGAAACTAAAGAATAACTTCTATATCATGGAAAATTTTATATCTATAATAAAACCCACTAGTTTATGTTCTTGGGATGATAAATATACCACTCATCCACAAAATTTATATAATGATGGTTATTATACAACCTAAATGGAACTTAATTTTACTTCAACCCTATAGAGGTGTAATAAATTGTCCCCAAATGCTATTTGGGGCATCAAATTTCCCCTAAAAGTTTCTTAATTCCCTTAAATATTTTGTTGTATATTACTGAGATTTTAAATGGTGGTAATTTATAAAAGTATTTTATTCAGTTACCTCCATAATAATATCAATGAATCTCCCACATATAGTGGCCTTAGAATCTCATTACATCATGAAAATTCCCAAATCCCATTTCGATTGGTTATTTTATTCATGATTATTTATTCATAAAATATATAAATTATTATTTATTTTTAAATTCCCTTCGAATTATTATGTTAAATGAAAATTACTAAATAATAGGTTTCAAATGTGGAAAATAAAAATTATCATTTGTTTTTATAACAACTATATGATTTTTTACACATTGAAATATCGTATTAGTAAAAAATCCAAATTACTTTGATCTTTTATATGGACATAGGGGACCAATTTTAATTTTAGATTTGACTAAATCACTTTATTAAATATAAAAAATAGTTTTAGGAAGTATCATATCATAGATATAAAAATAAAAATTGGTTTAAATTTTATATAATCCATCAAATATACATTTCAATTGTTCTATTATTCTTCCACTGAATATTGAGAAAGAAAAATTGGTTATTTTAATACCATTTTCTTATCCTTTTAAATTAATATTTATGATTTAAAAAATCATATATAATTCTATTCCATGAAATTATATTGTTATAAACATGAACATATATTCATAAAAATAAAAAAAATTCCATGATTTAACTGACCCATTATATGGGTGGATATATCTAATCATTTGAATCAAATCCAATAAAATTCGTTAGTGTTTTGTATAATTTCCATCTATGAAGAAGAATTTTTCAATGAGGTTATATAAATAACAATTTTTAAATCGACAAAATTAGGGAACATATTTTATTACCTTGTGTTTAAGGGTATATAACATATGTTTATATTTTTAACACAAAGGGAACATATATGAAATTAATGTGGTGTAATTTACACTTGTCAATTTGAGTAGAGGTTTTATAAGTTATATATAATATATGATTAATTATATCAGTATACAATAAATCATAATCATAAATAATAAAATTTATCATTAATAAATTATATGATGATTGTTAATCGAAAATAACTTGATAGTACATATATTTATGTGGGTTTTACTCTTCAATTTACCATTCTTGTTGAAATAAACAAAATTAAATGATAATGTGTTTTCATTAATATATATAACATGATAAAAAAAATTAATAAGGGGAAAACACTTGACTGCAATTAAGGGGAAGAGATATTATAATCTTGAATATACACAAAACCCATTAAATCATAAATCCAATTCCATATGAGTTATTATGTATTTATTGATTTTATTATGTGATGAACATTATTAGGGATTCTAAAATATTTTCCTCTATATGAACAAGGAACATATTTATATAACCACAATGAATATTCAATTGAATGACATGAAATATATGAATAATATGTCTGAATTTATTTGTATGACCTATGTAGTATAACTTAGTATAATATTGCAATATTATTATATTACGATTCAAATTGATCTAGGATTATTGGGACAACATTATTTCTTGAAATGAACTTCCTTAAACAGAAAACTTTATATGTGAAAAACAGTGTGATATATTGAGTTTATGTTTTATAATTTGTAACTATGAGTTTATTTAGGTTATTATAACTTATTATTACACAATTTAAGAAAAAAAAATCCTATCTATGATCTCATTATATGTATTTGAGATCAACTCTTGAATTTTTATAACCCTTTAAAATGGTGTATTCCTGACCACAAGACACTAATAATATATACATTGTTTTCTCAAGTAGAAATTGATTTTCTATGTTGATACACAATATAAATAATTAGGACCTAATTTTTAGCTACTCATCATAAAAAATGAATATAATGAATCTTGATGTTTTTACAAGATAATTAACCTATTTTATTGAACAACCAGATAATATATAATATAACTCAGACATTCATTTTCTTTAGTAGTTGAAGAGAATTTTCTCCTTCAAGGAATAATTCAATGATGAATTAGTGGAAAATGATTTTTATATTTTTCATGTCAATAAAATTTATCACTTTACCAATGTATGTATTCTATCATAGGAAAAAAATTCATTTTGTTAAATTAGTAGAAAGAATTTTTCCTAGCATGTATGTTTCTTCGCTCTAATTATTTAATGATAAGAAAACCCAATAAATTATTTATTTTTTGTAAAATTGTGTTGTCATTTATAATGACATTTATTTCATTAATAAACACTGTTTTTTCAGTGAACATAATAACCTTTTTATATAATCAACTATTATTCATAAATTTAAATAAACCCAAAAAAATAATAGCCTAATTAAAAGAATAATCCCACACTGATAGGATTGTTTCTACCATTAAATGGAATTTTATATTTAATAAATCAATGAATTATTTCTTTAATCATAAAAATAAATGTTTTATATCATATATATAAATATATCCAAAAATTAGTTCCCATAAAAGAATTGGTTTTTATAAAAAATGTATATAAATCATAATTATAATATGATGTAATATCAAAAGGAATAAAAATATATATAATCTTATCCACATTAAAAGGAGTTTCCTCAAACCCAATTCCTTTAAATTTTATGAAAAATTTTGCGGCGAAAGGTGTTTTGTATATAAAAATTATGTTATTCATGTCTGTATTCTTACAAAAACCACATTCAGACAATGTAATTTACATATTATGGTGGATCTATTATATTTGTATCTCAATTTTAATACATATAATACATTTAATATTATGAATATTTAATCCTTTTTATGTAGTATGAACTCAAAATTTATTCATTGTATTATTTCAAATCATAATTATTGATTTACACAAAACATCAATCAGAGATAAAAAATATATACACTACATGAATTAAAACTTATAACAATAATTGTTTAAAAATTTTATCATTCTCTTGAAATGTAATGTGAATATATTTTATGTTAAATGTATATTGTTTCCTTTGGTTATTTAATACTAATTTTAAAACTACTTTTATTGTGATTTAAATAATATATTACATTGAAAACCAAAAAATTATAGATACATAAGACATCTAGTGTCTGTAATAAGGAAAATATAAGTTGAAAGAATTTTTGAAATTTATTTTAAAAAATATTAAAAATAAATAAATTATTGTTATATTAAATAAAGGATTCAGAAATCCTAAATAATTATATATAAGGATATTAACACTGTCAGTTTTTTATGGAAATTGAGGATGTAATTATTTTTTAACAACATGTTTTTTAAAATAATCATTAAATCCACTTTCAATGTTGGTTTTCATAATATGTAATGTTAAAATATAACTGAAAATTTTAAAATAAAATAAAATACAGTAACCATTACTTATAAAAATAATAAAAATACAAAAAACCAACGGAAAAAAATATGTAAAATGCTAAAAAACATCATTTATAAGAAAATATAGATACATGAATATTTTAGATATCTTTAATCAAATTAATTATTTATATAAAATATTCATCGAATAAACCTCAATTGTTGTTTAAGTCTTATCATGAAAACAAATAAATATCATAAAAATCTAATACTAATATAATTATAATAAATTAACCAATATACTATATTTTTATACGATATAATATTTGTAAAGGAATGTTCCTTTTAATAAAATATATCTTACATTACATGATAATGAAAAAATGAATTGTAAAACATAAAAACAACATTAAGTACATTATATGTAATGATAAATATGTGATTATGATAAAACATTGTGGAAATTATAAACTCCATATATATAAGAAGGATCATGTATTAATTAACACAAAATATTTTTTCCTAAACATAAACATAATTAATAGTAATTTTTTCACTAATAAAAAATGCCCAATTTAAGAACATTATATGAATTTTTGTGTTTTAATGTATTAATTACCCAATAATATGGAAAATAAAAATTTGAATATGCAACAACATATATAATTGATTAAAAATTTATAATTCATCAAATATTAAATATTTTTGGAAACATACTAAGTGAAGATAAAGAACAACATGTCATACATTGATATGGGATGAATACGTATAACATACAATGTCCACTGAAATATAGAAATCCTGACATTAATGAAATTACAATAAATAGTATTTTAAAATTATATAAGTCTATATAGACATCATAGAGTGGAAGAATATAGAACACAATCAATATAATTTATAATCTTTCATGTGTGCATGTCTGTGTCTATAAATTTAACATTTGAATCCTTATCATATTATTTATCAAACATTGAAATATATTATTGATAAATAAAACCATAAAAAATGCACCGTTTTTGTATGAAAAAAATATTGGAGATACCTAATTAGATATTTAATAAATTGAGACATAATAACTTATAAATATATAATAAAATGTAATTTTATACTCAAATTTACTTATAGGGAATAGTTTTTTCACATGGGTACTCAGACCCAATAATTTATAACAATATCCACGCTATATTTTTTTAAGCATTCTAAATGGATAGACTCTCATAAAAATTTCTATAGTCATTGAAATACCATATTAAACTATGTAATGAAAATATAAGGAAACAATTAATTTAGAATAAAAAATAAATTTAAATTGAAATACCACATATACAATGTATGTCAACTATCTAAAAATCTATGCCAGCCAAATTAATATAAATGTCCTATACTCTCTCTTGATTAAAAAAAATCCTCTATAAGAAACATATTTAGAGAAGTTGGAGGAACATTATCTTTTACAACTACTTATACCAAATCTAAGCAGCTACTTTAATGATTTAAAAAATCCAAAAAATTAGGTAACAATCTAAATTATATATTATTATATAGGGATCCCCACCATAAATCATAAAATACACAGTCATTTTTGATTGAGTAGGTGAAGGATATGGGTATGAAATTATGAATTTTTTTCTATAAATATAAACATAACACATAATGATAATTTAATTTTATCTTTTATCCACAAATTCATCTCTTTCATCTCACCCATTATGGAAACCGTTTTACCACTATATTTTACCTACCTTGGTGTTATAATAGGATAGAAAAAAATATTTCTAATATTAGCAAACCCTTTATATCATTTTACATAACCCATGTGTTATTTCATTCCAAGATAAATCAAAATATTATTTACCCGACCCTCAATGACAATAGTAATATATGTCTGTTTCTCCTAATGATTGTACTCAAATGATATAAGTATCTATTATACTAGCCAAATGTATTTTTTAAATATTAATATTCATGAAAAAACTAATAAATTTATTACATTTATATTGGCTTCTTGTCATAATGTATTAGTAATAAACATCACCTTCTTTTTAATCCTCACCAATTTCAATTATTCATGGGAGGGGGAGATGGAGGGGAGAACTAAACCTCTCAGGTTTACTACAATATTCTTCTCTAAATTCAATAATCATATTTGTAATCATTTTATCTGCCAATGAAGGATACCCTCAACATGATGAATCTAGATGGTTTATAATCTACATCAAGATCTCTTATTGAGATCTCCAATGTTCATATTTTATAAAAATGAATGAATATTTTTAAAGTAATTAATAAATAATTTTAGAAAAAAAAAATATAAATATCTATCAATATACCATAATGGTGTCCTTCCAATGTCCAGTGGAAAAATTAACCCATATCTATATATCTAAAGTCCCATATTTGAGAGACGGATTTTCATTTTGGTTATTCTTAGAAATTTAAATTGTACTAAAACATTTCATAAAATCCATATATATATATATACTTAAATAAAATACACTGACAACTTATCAATTACCTTATCATCAGGAAAGACAAATTAAATCTCAAATATGTTGTGTTTTAGACTGAATACCACTTAAATAGTTCCCCAAACTACATAGACACTAGGCCTCAAGAACACCTCCCCATATTCTATAGGATTACGATTAACTGTGGTGGTCTTAAAAAGGTATAGTTTGGAAACTATACCATTTAAAATGATTAATAAATATAGTGAAAAAAATATACTACGTATCAGAATATAATAACAACCGACAATCAGTTATGAAAAATGAAATAATGATAAATGCCTGAACATTCCATAATGTACAAATAGGAATACAATATGTGTATTTTAAAAAGCATGTATAACAATGGAAATAACTAAAAAAACACTCATCACATATTCTTTATAGCATCTTAAACCTGATATTCACCCAATTATTGTGTTCTCCAATATATCCTAGAATAAAACCAACCAGAAAGAACAAATCTAGAGACCAGATCCTTTCAATATGATATATGTTTGGGTACCCCAACATAATGGAAACTCAAATGGGGTGTGAGATAAACTAAGTGGGTCAACAAAAAAAATATCCAATGTATAATTAATTTCATTAATATCATATAATGTAATATATAGTTATATCAAAATAATTAAGTGTTGTAATAAAAAAAAGGAAAATTGTTGAGCTCATGTTCCTCAAGGAAACCTGGTCAACTATACCTTCTTTTTCCAAAGTGAGAATACCTAAAAATATATATTTCCTTTTACACAGACACAAAAATAATTATTTTAGATATATTTTTATTGATTCCTATATTGATATATTTGGATTCAGAATATTGTCCAAGACCAAGGGTCTAAATCAAGATTCCATGATTGATACTAAAAGAAATAATAGATATAAACTCATAATAATGAGTAATTGTTATCATGATCATGGATCATGTGTGTAATAGAAAATTTTCATGACTATGTATCATAATCAACATTGGCTGCCATGTCGAGTATCTTAAACAAGGGAAGAAAAGACATTCCCTTATCACGTCATGAATATAGGCCGCCATGCAAAGTATCATGGCTAGTAGCGAGGTGGGACATACCAAGCCTTCAGCATAAGGGGAATGAAAAGTAATTACCATTAATCCAAGTGATGTGGATTCCATTCCAATAACCCTAGTACTATTGGGTTGTGACATTTCATGTCAAAGAATCCTACTCGATATCCCTCAGTCATAGTCAATACAAGTAATCTATTTTCACTATAACCCCTTAGACCGAAGTTCCATAAAATGGAAACTGCAATCACTCAAGTCATATTTGATTCATTTAATATTTTTTTTGTCAGTTAGATATGTGGACTCATTGTTTCATGTCACTTATACAGTCTAATTATAACTAAATAAGGCCAAGTAGATAGATATTCCATAACTTAGTTAAACTTACTATGAGAGGTCCACACACCTATATTACATCAATTGAAAAATAAAATGAAGGACAACAAAAAGATAATTCATTCACCAAATCCATTTCATATATTAACAAACCCCACCTCAATTGGGGATTTCATCAGAAAAAAAGATATATAATTAATCAATATTTTTTATTGAATTCTACCATCTCATTTATAAATCCATAGAGAACCACACCCTAAAATGTGTGCTGAAGAAGCTATTAATTTCAACCAATATGATTTAGTAAAACATCATAAGGGGGCACAACATGAGGATTACAGTTAAAAAAAATAGAAGAATTTATTTAAATTACCCTATCAGGATGATTCAAGTCAAGTTTTTCACCTAAAAGCATGTAATCATCTCTAAGGTTTTCAAGTTATGTTCATTCCATTTAATTCGTGGCATTTGATAATTTGGGAGTGAAGGCAAAAAATTCTAGTGAATGACATAAAGGAAATAAAATATATACAATGAATCTTTTTTATAAAAGAGGCTAGACCTCATACCTAATTATTTAGATGGTAAAATCACCCATTATTGGGATTTTATTCGAGTTGAAATGAAATAAATTATAAGTGTCCCAAAACTCCTTGAGAATAGTGGAAAAGAGCCCAAATGGATTTAGCATTACACAAGGTGTGGAAAACAATGAAGGGAAGAATGTATATTTTAGATATTACTAATGTGGTTCCAATGAGACAAACAGTGAGAAAAATAGGGTCATGATGGATATCCTAGCTCACAGATAAGGATAGGTGATGAAGAGGGATCCCACGAGGCTCCCCTAGTGTTCTTGAATGTGAAAGAAGAGTGGGGGAGAATGAAATAAGATGGTTGGATGAAATGTGATTCCGTAGATTATTAATGAGTCAAATTATTAGGCCTCGTAGTTTGTCTAACCATATGAAAATGGTGGGGGATCCATTATTCAAAGCCCCACACTACATGGTTATCTCACATGGTCAGGAATACTATGTGCCTAAACTATGCATATCTACTGGTTAAATGACAATAAGGGTGATGTCTATGTACATGGGTTTGGAAATCATTGTGTATCCCATGTTCTACCACTTTAATAAGATGTAGACCACCTATATGATCATTCACATCAACTCACATGATTTATGGAAATAGTGTGACACCTTCTTATTCACTAGACCTAGCCTCATAGTTTCACCTATGTGAGAAACGGTTTTAGAGAGACCATGAACTATAATCATCTTATCTAGAGATTGATTGTTCGGGTCTTGGTGCTCTCAAAAGTCTATGAGACACCTTTGTTAACTCTCAGGACCTAAACCATGTATAAATATTCATAGTTAAGTGATACAAATCAAGAAATTATTTTCAAAGGATCAATTTTTAATTTGTCCCACCATTTAATGAAAAAGTTCACAAAAACATGAATGTTCAACCCAGTCAATGACATGTGATGTTTCAATGTACCCACCATATAAGTTATTATCCATGAGAAGTCATCGGAATGTGAATAAAACACCACTTGTACCACTAAGGTCAATACAGTCCACTATAATGGTTGTTCCCAGTCCTGGAATGCCCAATGGACCTCCATGAATCACTGTTAAACACACAGATTAAAATATGATAATCACGATCCAATGATATGAACTCCTATTGGACACTGAGGCGATGCTTACCAGATCTTAAATACCCCAATACAGGGTCACATCATCTTCTATTTTATCCACTTTCCTACTATGCTCCCTGCCATTTCTCTTGAACTTTTAGTAGCCAAAGTCGAGCCACAACACTTCAAACCTAGATGTTTCCAAGCAAATCACCTTTGTGGAATTCTAAAGATGAATTCAGAATATTTCTAAAAACTATATAGTTGATCATGGGTATGTCAATTATATATGTTATCATTCTAATTTCACCAATCAACACTAATTGTGCTAGAAAAACTGGTCATTTTTTATTTTATAGAAAACCCAGATGATCCATACAAAGCACCTATCACAACCCATGATTTGAAAAAATGATTCTACAACACTTGTACACCTTCTTTAAAAGAGAACAAAGTCAAACAACCTTCGGCCAACTATTCAAATTAATACTTGACATTGGTGTCCAACATATTTCAAATAGTTTATCCAAATTCCATTAAGTTGAAGAATATCGTGATTACATTGATTACACACAACGATGCCTCTATCTGAATTCTGATGGTGTCAGTGAAATGAAACTTCCCTATTTATTTTATTAAATGATGTACGAGTGTTGAGAGGACTATCCAAATACTGATCTAAACATTCATGACCCATCCTTCATGAGGGCTATCATCAGCTTCCTAAGATGGTATCCAGAATAAAAATATTCCCTTAAACCACTTCTTGAACACATTCCCAAGGAGTTCATCCTTTAAATAGAATGTTATTTGATTAAAATATCCCAAATTATATCTGATGATTTATCAGTGTACTCAATATGAAGTCGAGATAAGGATCATTCTCATCACTAAACTTCACGTACACTGTGATGTCACTAAATGCATGTATTTATCTTTTGGGTCTATGGTCATATTTTAAAAAAGTTTTACTTGCATTACCTAACACCAAAGAATACATATCCTAAACTTGAGTAATTGAGTTAGAGCATAGGTGAACCATATCACCACACCCACATTTAGTTTTGGATAGATCTCAGTATAGAACAACCTTTAGTTTACTCAATATCTCAGTATTCATTCCCAAAAGAATCAAAAATAAGCCCACATTCCTCAGATCGCATACGACCAGTCACAGACAAGTTATTCAAATAGTACCCCATCAAACTGGGTTGTATCAAACCTACATTACAGATGGAGTGTAAAATTCTATACCACCTAGTTATAGACCTTAATTGTTCTCCCAAAAGTATATCTTCGATAAGGTTATAAAAATTATTCTCTTTGAAATGTCAGCATCATTATAGTAGAATCTCCCTTGAAAATCCTTTTGAAAATAGGAATCCAAAACATTCATTAGGTAAATAATTCAATTTTAAACATTTTTAAGGGTCCCTTGTGATCATTACCCTTCTAATCAAAAGGAAATTCTCATTACTAATAACATCACTCTCTACACCACAGGGGAATCAAAGTCTTCTTGTTGCTGGAAATTGAAAAGTCCTTGTAGAACAAATTATATCAGCAATGAATATTGTTCTACGATGGGGCCAAAAGAATTTTATGAAATGATTTCATGTTGAAAGGAAAAGTGACCTCTCATAAGTCCTCTATGTCATATTCCCCTGTATATGTACATGTGGCACTCTTATGGATTCAATTCCTTGTGTGATACCATAATCAAGATAGAAAAAATCAAATCCAAATTGTTCGTGATACAACACATATCCTTTGTATAAAATCACCCCAAAAACATCAAGACTACCAAAATTCTGAATTTCACCTCAAGGGTATAATGCTCAAAAACAAGATTAAAATGATCAGGTAACTCTACTCAGGGGATGACATGTAATTTTAGCTTATAATAACCCGAGACCCTTTTCTCAAGTAGTAAGGTAACATGTGGATGGCGTAATTACATGAAATATTTACCTGAACCGCACAGAATTAAACAAATCTCATTTAAATTGAAAGGATCCACCTATAAGAATGTGCTCCACTAAAATAGCTAGTAAGAGTGTATGAAACATTGAATTCTGGAAATGTGATATACAACTAAAATAATTGGAAGGTCACATGACCTTTGAAGCATCCAATCATGCCTAAGGCATGTCTAACAAACTAAGTTGAAGCATTACATGATTCCCACTCCTTTTTTGTTCATCAAATCATCTAAAAACCAACCATTTACTCTAGCGTATCTATTTATTTCCAAGAGTTCTTCTTTAGAAAAATAGAACCCGAACGAAACCACTCATATGATAACTAAGATGAAGAATTCCTCAATTCATTATGATAACCATACAGTACTACAATTGGGTAGCTACGTACACACACAGAGAATTGATCCTAAATGATCTATCATGAAAGAATCACATGGCCTTATTTGCTAACCTATATGTGGAAATAATCCCAGGATGATGTCTAATAGGGTCTATGAGAAATTCTAACATTCCCAATCTAAGGGAAAAAATAAAAAATTGACCCCTCATAAGGGTTTCCTTTAGACATACCTATATGAGGTTTCAATTTTAGTGAATCTAAACTGTTATCATTTATTAAGAAGTATATTTACTTCACACCCAAAAGAAAATTAACAACCAATTACAAGAGAAACTGTACCATTTATTTTATTTAGCTGACATTACACATCATTTGGAAAATTATCTCACAATTCCCCATTTTAAATATTCATTTTGTTTAATAGTTTTCTATAGCTAGATTTTTTAATGAAAATTTTAATTTCTAACCCATGGTGGAGAACACTTTTATTTTTTAATTAGAATTTTAATTAATTGAAACCTCATAATAATAATTCTTATAGGTAGATAATAATTCTTTTAATAATAAAAAGGACTGTTCCGGTAAGATACCACCCTATAGGAGGCTTCAAGAACATTAAAATAATTATCCAACTTATTATATAAACACCCCATGGGGTTTTATACCAATGGATGAAAAATATATAAGGTAATATATAAGGTATTATATAAGGGTCCCATTAATCCATTAAATATTTTTAAAAAACCCATTAATGGGTTTATTGCATAATTATATCATATAAAGCCAACCAACTTTTGGTTGAACCCATTTAGATCATAAGAAACATTACCCAACCGACTATACCTACTTTAGCATAAGCTAAGAATCCTCTGAAAGTATATTACAGTATATATATATATATATAAATATAAATATATATATATATACATATTCACTATAGTCACATTGAATCATAAATAAATTTATTTAGATACATTTTATTGGCCAATACATGGGGCATAAATCAGTCGCCCATGCCTAATACAACTAATAATAATAGATATAGTATAATAATACTGAGTAAGGGTCATCCTGCCCAAGGATCATGTGTATAATAATATAAAGGTAATTACCATGTATCATATAAAAATAAATATTTCCATCCATTATATGTATCTTAAATAATAAAATATGTTACATGCCCATATCACATCATGAATATAGGCTTCCATGCCAAATATCACAGTTAGTAACGAGGTGATACATTCCCAACATTATACACAAGGGGTAGTGGAACATCATGACTATAGAACTAATTTATCTTAATTCCCTACAAAAATTCATCAAAAAAGGATTTGTGACATTCCATGGACAACAACCCTACTTAATACCCATCATTCCTAAAAAATACAAGTAATTGTTTTACCCTACTTGACCTTAGACAGACATTCCATTAAAAGGAATCTGAGAACTCTCAAGGCACATTGGATCCATTAAATATTTTTTTTATCAAATCAAATCTATACATATGTTAATTTATGTCAATTATATAGTCTAATTATATTAAATGAAGGCCATTTCCAAATACAAGCCATTGCACAGGAAAGATCACAACAGGAGGAACATTACACTATATCACTTCAATTGTAAAATAAAAGCAATTCCAAAAAAGATATAGAACATTAATCACTTAATTTTTGGATTATAATAACATGGACCTCAAAATAGAGTTTTTATTAGAAGTCATGATATTTTAATATAAAACTCATTGAATTCAATTATACAATCTCATTTAGAAATACATATGATACCTCAAACTCTAATGTGATCCAAACGAGACAAGAATTTAATACCACATAACAAAATATTTCACATTAAGGGGTGTCAACATGACGAATATAGTTAAAAAATTAGTCGAAACATTTTAAATCACCCCTTATGTAGGATTTGGGTTGAGGTTTTCACCTCCATCTATGTAATGTTATCTATGGTTATCAAGGCATGGGATTACAATTTAATTCAATTCATTTCATAATTTAGGAGTGATGCCAAAAAATTATGGCATGTGACACAAAGAAAATATAATACAACCAATTAAACATCTTTAAAATGGAACTATTCCACCAACCTCATCCATAGGATGGTCAAATCACCCATTATTGGTCTTTTCATCGACCTGGAATGGATGAAAATGGAAGAATCCTAAATCACTATGAGAATAAAAAAATATCTCAAAAGTATATAATGTTACATAGGGAGATGTAAAGGTCATAGGAAGGCATTAGTAGCGGAGAGCTAACCAATATGATTCCAATGCATCCAACGGTGAGAAATGTGAAGTCCGGATGGAGATCATAGCTTAAAACAAAGAAGAGAAGAAGAAAGGGATCCCTCATATCTCCCCAAGTGATGATGACATAGAATGAAGAAATGGGGTGAATGAAATAACATAGATGATAAAAACATAATTACCCATATCATTAATGAGTCACATGGTTGGGATAATTGTTTTCCATCTCTGTGGGGTATAATGCTCAAATCTCCACACCACAGAATTATCTCACAAGGATAGGAAAATTGTGTGCCTAAACCATGCATCATGAATAGTCAAATGGAACTAGGGGTGTGGGCTAGGGACAAAATTTGGGAACATCATGCTCTATCAGTATTGCATCTCTATATCAAGTGGTATACCAACATCCTAAATATGCACCTCAACTAAAATTGTGTAAGAAATCGTGTGACACTTTCTGCTTCACTGGTCCAGGCTGCACGGTCTTACCCAATATACCCACAATTTATGATTGGCCATCCACAATTATGATCTCATCCTAATCTTCAGTCTATGATACTCAATTCTCTTGATACATATTGATACACAAATGATACATATCATTACCTAAACGACATCTAAAAAATACATTTATGTCATCCAACTCTAAGAATTAGTTTCCAAGGTTCAGTTCTAAATCTTCTCATCCACCAAATGAAAATCTCAAAAACTCTTGAATGTTCAAACCGATTCAAAACATAGCACGTTACGATACATATTATTTTTCCCCTTTGATATATAAAATATTTGACCCCTAAATAAATAAATAAATCAATTTTGATATTTTAGCATTACACACTCCCCTAACTAATATTTTACAATCTATTCACCACTCATCCAATCTAGTAAAAATATAATAATCCAAAAATATATTTTCTTGGACATGGAACTCCAAAATTTATTAATATTTTCTCTAACTCAGATATTATTATGATGAAGTTATATAACCAACCATTGTTCCCCATGAGAAACTAAATGTTTTGGTAGAGGTGTAATCACATGTCTACCTAAATTAGGTAGATATTTTCTATAGAAAAAAGAAAAAATATTAATTTTTAAAAAATAATATTATTGTCATTAAATATTATAATTACAATTGATATATTTATATGTTGAAAAATACACTTGACTTAGTAAAATATCCTCAACTAGTTTGTTTGTGATTTAAATTAATTAATGGTTAGTTAATAAGTAACAACATTTTTTTAGACATAAACGAGATTTAGAAGTAAAAATATTTAGTTTACCATAATATAAATAAAACAATATCACATGCTTTTTGAATTGTAAAAGTTTGTAACTAAAACTAATGAATAGAAAAATTATAGAACTATTCAATAATTATTTACAAGGTATTTAGTGTACATGTATTTGATTATACTTCAATTATTATAATATTTAAAAACATTTATTTTTATAACAGAAATTAAATTAGAGTTACTCTAACATATATAAATTGGTTGAGTCTTAAATATATAAGGAAATTTCAAATTTCTGTTTTGTTTAAACACCATGAAAATTATTGATCGTTACAGATGAAATGGAAACCTCTATGAAATTTTCAGGTTTCAACTCCTTAGGTAATAATGTCTACTACATACTTTAAATAAGCCCATTAATACTTTTTTTACCTCTTATCCTCTCTCAAAAGTAACACAAATGTACTCTAGGTTTATTTCCAATCAATTTTGACAATTATAGATTATGATCCTTGAAACACTTACATTTTAACTACATTTAAATAAAATGTATCATAAACATACATGGGATTATTTACTACCTTATCCAAATCTCATCATTGTTTGTAACATTGACTATTATCTATATCATCACACATTCCTCAATTTTCAAATTACTTCAATGATATTTTTGGGATGAATATTCCATATACAAGGTGATTACTTGGACATATCCAAATTATTATGTATTCTCTCAGACCACACTCATATGTATAATAAATTATCCAGATTCACTAGTATTTTCTCACTATATTATTAATTTTAATCATTCTAATCTCCTCATACATTTTTATTTTATGTTCTCGATAATATTACATCTTCATTAGGAAGAAACAACACTAACCTAGTCTATAATTACTACCCAAAAGCACTAAAAATGTTCTTTTTATAAATCTAATCCTATAAGAAAGTTAAAAGGTCAAAAAAAGATTCAAAACCAATTCATATTAAAAAATTATATATTATTAAATCATACCAAAAAATATATCTAATTTTTTTTCATGAAAGATCGTATCAATGATTCACTAATCACCATCTATAATCACTTATGACGCAATATCATCCAAATAATCAAAACCTCATTCAAAAAAAGCTACCACTTTTTTAATATTTGAATACAATCCCCCTTTTACCAAAAACCATAATCAAAATATCCATATTTTTCATTTATAAAGAAGATTCTTAACCATTTTCACATAAAAACAACAACTAATTCAATGAAGTTATTTGTGGAAACATCAACAACATTATTAATAAACCATATGATCACATATAATAATGTCTAAAATATAGGGTTATATATCAATAAAATTTAATGAAGAGGCATATCTTACCTTCTGAAAATTCATAAATACCAATGGAATGTTTGGGTCCCTTCTATAAACCATCTTTGTGGAAGGGGTTGGATCGACTCCATGATAAAATGTATATCTTTATATATCTTTAATTGGTAGTTCCCTATTCATGATATTTCAAAATTTAATTTTAATCAACAAATATACCAATATCACTATATCTTGTTCTACCATTTCATTAATAAAATTATTTTAATGTTGATTATTGTCCTGGAATTATGAAATGTTTTTTTATTTGATTAATATCTCTTAAGTTATCAAACATTATTATAATAGGTTTTTTCAAAATATTGCCAACATCCCTACATTGTTTCTTCATCCATAGTGAATGAGTAAAATATTTTATAGTTTCAAAATATTAAAAATCCATTTTACTAGAAGAATAGGAGTCTTACTTCATATTTGACCCATAAATTCATGAACCTATAGTGTAATAAAAACCAATTGATGATAAAATTTAGGCCACCACTGAAGCTACCCAATATATTTATATAAACCATTGTAAATAATCTTAAAATGTTTTATGATAAATAATAGAATTATAATATTTAATTGACATAAAGAATAATGCATTTCACATAAAAAAGGGGGTATTTATAAATAATCTTTGAAATCTACTGGGAGAAAATTTTGGTTCATGAAGAATTCATTTATCATAGGCTTAAAATAATCTCCATCTGCTGTATTACATAAATATAATTATTGTAATCATCCCATGAAATCTATATAAGGGTCACTACCAGAGATGTCCACTACCTAGAATGTAATGTTCTAGAGATTTTGTGTGCATCATTCTTATTTTATTTTTTTATAAATTAATGTACCATTCATTCCATGAATCACACACAAGTGAATGAAAAATGATTACTGACAAGTCATGGACATATTTAACAGACACATTACATATTACAAAAAACCCATCATTTGTTCTTTTGTTTAGCCTCCAAAAAATATGGCACCCCCATAAATATGATCCCATATTATTTGATTATTTTCAAGAATGATGTTAAGAATTATATTAAAAATACCTCATTGTAATCCAATAAATCTCTCTTATAGATCATCCTCAAGGTACTAATATCATGGAGATTACATTAGTCCATGTAACGCCTTCATCAAAGAGTACTACATTTTTTAATCGTCATCATAATTAATGATTTTTTTGTTAATTTAAAATTCCCATTTAAGAATTACATTATGAAATGAAATTTCATATCCATTTATTACACCTTAAATCCTCTTGGTATGAACTTAGAAAAAACATACTTTAATTCTTTTTATTTATCCAATGTGTAAAAATTCAATGTAAATACCAATACAATTAATTTTAGAGTAACCATTAAACTCTAACCATGATTTGGTCTAAGTCACTTTTATATATTCATTGACTTTATTTTGAAATCAAACTTGGTATGAATGACATTTTTATCATTTACCCTTGAATCAATATCCCATGTTTGATTCCATTCAATTTAGTGATGTTATTCATACCTTACCTTCACCCAATTTACATATTTGGTATCCTATTAATGTATATTCATCTATACATGAGGATACATTTTGTTTTCCAACTAATATTTTATCTTTTATATTTTCAAAATATCTATCCTATTTTCAAACATATATCAATCATTAATTTCAACACATCTAATTATATTTAATTTATGGTTGATCCTAATATATTTTCATTATCATCAGAGTCTTATTCATAGTCTTATATTTCCCCACGACCTACCCCTTATCTACTTACTTAAAAATCACTTCCTTTTATCATTTCTCTCATATTAAATTGAAAACCATTTCATTTGGTTACAAAATCTTCTTGTATTAAATCCAGTTTCGTGTTTCCTTTTAATGATTTTCCAAATATTTTTATTTAATAAAAACTATTCTATAATATTAATTGAATATATAAGGAAAATATATTCTCCCCCAAGAGAATAAAATTTGTATATTTTATCTTTGTGAAGAGTAAATAATTTACTTCCAAATATTAAAAAGTACATAAATGATTGATTCCTCTCATCCCATGTATCAAATGTGGTCATATCTTTATTATGACATAAATATGTCATGTTTGAGATGTTAACAGATGTTAAAATTGATTCCTTCACTAATCTTCTATGATATTATTTTAAATAAACATTTTATAAGGCATGTTATTAATAATTTGTATCCTCCTATTAATAACCGCATTTTTTGAGGAAAATCCTTTACTGAAACATTGGGGAATATTCCATGATATTTGATATGTAATTTCACTTAATATTAGTTATTTAAAGACATTATAATTCAAGTAAGTTTTTATTTTAAGAACAATAATATTCTCTTCTACGCATTAATAATGTGTAACAAATTTGATCAAATTTGTTTTTTTGAGTGACAACCATCAACCATTGAATCCTACATTAATAATCAATAATCTAAATATTATACCTCTCTCTATCCATGTATCTGTGTATATTTATTGTAGGAACACGACATGAAAAAACACAAGAAACCTCATCAAATTATGTTTTATTAGATTGAAAATTTTTCTAACAACATACCATTTTTTACATATATCACATGTGCGCTTGTGATCATGTAAGTATTAAGGGAAATTCTCTTCAACATAAATTTATCCAAAGTACACTAAAAATCAATAAAAAGGCCATCTCATTTATGAAACAAATTTTTTTCCTTGTATATTAATCATTTATCCCTATACACACTAATTGTGAATATGTTCTAATTATTGGAAATTCCTTTCCTAATAATTGAACGATATCACTGATTTATTAAGTTACTACAAGATAAAATTTATCACATACACCAAGTCACATAATTAAATTAATCCTAGCATGTTGTGACAATAGAATTTGATCAATAATAGGTATGTGATAATTAGGTCTCTTACTGATATTTTAAATTTCCTAATTCAAGTTATATTCATGACATAATCATTTATAAATAAAATGACACTATATTTTTATAATTTAGAACATTAATATGATATGTTTTGATCATTTGGGATGTACTACCAATGTATAAAATCTATATTATATATCCCTCCATATATCACAAAATAATCAATTATATTATCCTTCTTAATTTTTTTCATTACTATTCCATGGTCTCTTGTTAATAAGAACGTTCCACCAATGTATACTGCAATTAACCCTCTACTATAAAGGATATAAATATGTTATTAATTTTTTTTAAAATATTATGTTTCCAATATTAGAGTTACCTTAGTAGTGGTATCCCTTGGATTATTTATTTATAAAATTTACTATAAATCCACTTTTTTGTCTTCGTTACCTTCACACTAGAAATAATAACCATTAAAAATTAACAAATTATATAAAATTATACATGATAGTTTTTATTTCTCATCATCTCGGAAATTATTTTTTATATAGTGTTGAAATATTTTCACCTACCATATTTCCATAATAATTAAACTAGAATCTTGGTTTATTATTATGGTTCTTTTTTAGTCTATCTATGACCTTATGAGTTCATTGTGATTGAATCTCCTCAACCCACATTATTAGAGTGGATTCCTATTGTGTATAATTAATCCCCCATAATGTTTCCTATGAATATGAATCTAAATTGAATATAATGTAACTATAAACAATTGCAATGAGCCAATCATATCTAAATAAAATATTCTTTATTTTAATTAAATGTTTATGGATATATAAAATATATGAAATCATTTTTTTGTTTCATCAATTTGGATTTAAATGAACGTTATGTATCCACACCGTAGATAATTTTTTCATTGAATAATGATCACTTGACTAGTGTAAATCTATGGTTTTAAAAAATCCATTAGACAACATAAAGAGTTCATAATAAATGGGGTGTCAATATATTACCCTTTCATCTTATTCTTCAACATTAGGCGATCACCACCATTAAATTGAGAGATAATGTTTTTCATTTTCTGTGAAAATCATGGGACTTATATTAGTTATTCATTTCCATTAAAACCAAGGGATTATTTCTTATTCTTTGGTTCTTGGTTTTTTTTTCAATCAACAGGAGAAATATTATCATTTAAATACTTCTTGATGGTATGATACGTATATGATAATTTGGGAGATATTTATGAAATCCTTTATCAAAAAAAGACTTTTTATTTTTTTCCTATTTGATTTATAAAACTATTAACGTTATAATTTATTCTCACTCTATTGTACATTATGTAAATTATTATTTTATGATGGAATATAATTATTTCTAGTTAAATGTAAAATTTTTTATTATATATTTTTAAAATTATTAAATACATTTCACCAAAAATGTCAAAATTTAATTTTGAACCTATATGTAGTTTGGTATCACAGATTGTGGGTTATTGAATGAATCAACTCATCATGGAAATCATAGGTTTGGTAATGGGAGTATGATATCTCCATTGTTTTTGGGGAATTTAAGATGTTAGTGATCATTAGAGTGGTTGAGTATTGGTTAGATCTACCCCCACAAGTGATCTAGAACCATTAAGTCTTACTTGTATTTAGGTTTCACTACTATCATCATAAAAAGTAATGCATCATCGATTGGGGTGATTTGGATATTAAATATAGTGATACCTTTTAATAATGGAATATTGTGACTCAAGACCATAAGAATATAGTTATACGTGTTTGTGATAATCCATTGGTTTGTGTCTTGTGAAAACATTGCCTCATGTAGGGGTCACTATAGATCGGTAATTACTAATGCGCACTCAAATTCATCAACTTTTTTATTCTTTGTTTAATATATATCAATATTTTGTGTTGATGTTATGTTATATTAGGAGATCATTTCTCTTTATTGATTTTTATTCTTGCATAAAACCATTCCCTTGAGAGGAAATTATTTAATGATAATGTATTGAGGTTTAGGGATGATGTCAGGTGGTTGTGTACTCTACTACTCTAGTGTATTGTGCTATACTGTTTAATGTAAGTTCCTTGATTGGTATCTCATACGATGGTTGTTTTTAAACCTTTTTCTACTTATGGGATTGGTTTTTTAATATGGAGGATGAAAATGGTTTGAAACTGATTTGATTTTTGGTAAATTATTTCTAAAACCCATTTATTTTAGATTTTCCAAGGCATAGACATTTTAATTTTATTATTGAGGTCTCATTATATTTTAATTAATATATTTATTCATCTGTTCAATTGTTTACATCTAGTGGAATCTCAATTGTTGGGGCGGTTTCTTTATTATTTCATGTGGTATCTAGGTTGTCCATTGAATAATTTTGTTCATTCATGTATTCTCTTGTTTTTTGTGTGTTGTCAATTTATCATATGGTTCATCCTTCCAAGATTTGGTCAATCCATATTACATGGTTGATATTAAAAATCAATATTTTTTATATTCTTATTTTATTAATCATGAATTTGATACATCGGCCATGTCGTCAATCAATCATTTGTTCACACAGTTGGTTTCTCGGAAATTCTATTAGTCCATTCAAATTATTCACATCATAAATAATCATAGATGGTCCTTAGGTATAAAAATTCATAGTTTCCTATTATTCTATAATGATATCAAACAAATTTAAAATATTAAATATGGAAAAAGGAAATTCAAAGGTGTATTGTAAAACTCAATACAATACAAATAAAATATATCATTGAATTCATTAATAAATATATATTTCAATGAGTTATTATATAATAATTATATAGAAACCTTATTTATTTTATTTAAAAATAATTTTTTATGGGTTTTATAGAAATAAATCAGAGAATCATAACTTTTATTCTAAAAATATATATATTTCCAATTGTTCAATATAAAATATTTATCTTGAGTAGTGATAATTTAACATCACCTTTGGATTATTGTTTATCATTTTACAAATATTTCATGTTTGATCTTATGAGTTTCCAATCAATATGATAGCCTACTATTAATTATGGTGAATGATTCTCATGATGTACGGTATTTATTTCATATTTATTGATTCATTAATGGTATGTTTGAATATTTACATATCTTGCAATGATTATGAATATAATATTAACCATATTAAAATATTATTTTTTGATTATCAAATATTATAAAATAGTTTATTACATGATGAAAAATTATTTTTGTTACTATGGGAATTTTCTATAAATGAGGAAAAAATGGATAAACACATGTTTCTTGATTAATTTTATTTATTTATAAAAAACCCATAATATAAAAATGGATTATTACTATTTTATAAAAATGAAAATCATATGTATTAGAACATGATTAAATTTTTAATAAATAATTTTATTTATAGAAATTCAAAGGGATCCATAACTCTAATAATATATATATCTCTTTTTCTAGAAAAAAATTAAAATATTTTTAAATTGAGAATTAAAATAATATACTTATTTCATGTCATAAAAGTCTATGTTTAATAATATGAAGATTAAATTAGGGTATGGTTTCTCAGATAACATGTGATTAATGCATTCTTGACTATTAGTCATGATGTATACCAATAATGTGTATCGTTAAAGTTGTATAACTATTTTTTGTAGAATAATTAAGATTATTGAAACTTGATAAATAATGTAAATTTGGTAATATTAATTTATTAATGGATGTAGATTATATTTATTTATTTATCAACCATGAAAGAATTTAAATGTAAAATTATTACTTGAATAATTTTTAAATTTTTTCTAGCTCGTGTTAGTTATAACATATAGGTTTCAGGATCTGGTATACCAATCTTGAAAAAACAATTAATCAAATTTTTGGATAAAAATATGTATATTCTAAATAAATATTTTTGTGGGGTAAAAATTGAAATTATTTTTTTGGAGGCTTGATACCCTTGATTTCATGGCCATAGATTCCTTTTAAAATGTGTATAAAACATATAATTAGTATTTTTTTGTGACCTATGATATTTAGTGTTTCCTTTAAATGATGTTATATTCTAATTATGAACTGTGATATAATTGAGAATTTTTAATAATAAATGATCTAGAAGACTATGATGTAATAATGGTCGATTCTTATGATGGAGGGATGGATTATGTTATGTGAATGGTGTTGGAATTACACTTGGGAAATCAATACAAGTTAAAATATTTTCTTACTCATAAAATTATATTTCTTCATGATACTTGATTGATTATAATATATATATATATATATATATATATATATATATATATCTTTTACATAGTTTTCAAAAAACATTATTCAATTTGACTCTATGCATGGGTAGTGTTCCATTGATGTGGTTGAATATTATAAAATCTTAGATTAGCCAAATAATTGTGAGATGATAATATAATTAATTAATATAAAGGGGATTCTTTGTTATGATCATAAATGAAGAAGAAACTACTGATAATATAAAAAAAATAATGTTGTTAATGGAATTTAGCATAGAAACATAATATATTAATTTTTTTAAATAAGAACAAACTAATATTATTAAATGAATAATCAATTAATTATTATATAACGCATATTATTATATACTTTTTGAGATCTAGTACAATGTGGTGAAAGCAATGTGTCTTCTGTGTCCATAGATAGATATAATAAATAAGTCGAGTTAGTTTCCCGTAGTGTGGTTGTGTGTGATATATATTATTTTTACAAATATCATGTTATAAACCATCTTTATTAGTATGGAAAAAACCCTACAATATTATAGGGATGTTTTATACAACATCCTGGATCGATAGGGTATATATAGTTGGCTTCACCCTCTCCCCCACTCACCCTTAAGACTATATATATTTTGAAAAATAATGGGTTGGAGTATTTGGAGCATTATTACCAGGTATTTCATGGCTCTTGTATTACTATACATGAATGTTTTCTCCATAATGGATTGAACTATTACACATACATGTATTTGGACATGGTGGCTATGACTTTCTAGATTTTTTCATGCATGATCTATAAGAGATTAATGTATACTATATTTTCAAAGGCAATAGAGGATTCTAAAATACTACATTGTTAAGATTAATGCGGTATTGTGAGATGTAGGTTTGGATGAAGAGATTTATATATAGATAGATTTCATTATGAGATGTTGGACTATGCATGTGACTGAGGTAGGAAGGGGAAAGACCTCAATAATAATAAATATGAATTGATATATGGAATATATGATATCATAAAATGAGTTATTAGAGAATGAGATAAAAATTCATTGGGGATGTTGAAGTAGAATATCTTCTTATATATGTAAATTATTGTCATGTATAATGATTGACTTCTATGAATTTCTTGGTGAGGATGTCCTGGTGAGGTTGGGAGAAGTAGTGTTACCTATTTAGGATATGTGTAGGTTCAATTTTTTGTTCATTTGGGAATTCATTTTCTTCCTTCATATTTTTCATCGTAGGATTCTGGAAGGATCCAAATAATAAAACATTTTATGCTAATATTATGTATATCTATTCTATTTTTCAGTTTTACCCGAGATGGTTATTGATTTTTCTGGGAGTTTCATTCTTGTGAGTGTTATTCAGTTTTTATTAGAGCTTAATGGTCACTACTGAGGAAATATTTTTTGGTATATTCTGTTTTCCTTTTAGTTTTATTAGTTTATGTGTTACATTACAAGAATCGCTATTTCTCCTTTATTTATCATTGGTGTATATCATTAGATTATATTCAAATCCATTACTCCTAAAATTCTAATATAGGGTAGTTCCTCCCATGAGTGTGATTTATGTACTGTAAGTTCTAATTTCAAACCCATTTTCCATTGGATATGTATTTCATTGTCATTATCTCACATTCTTCTTTGTTAGACTAGGAGGTGTACCAATAGAGGGGGGGTGGTCATTACCAATTCTTATTTTGTTTAATTATTTTTGAAACTCATTTCTTTCACATGATTTAATTATGTAAAGACATACTTATGAATATATTCATGTTCTAATAAAACACCGATTCATGGTTTATCATTTTTTGATTGGTGGGTTTGATATTTCCCTCTAATTCATTGGGTAATGTTTTTAATGTTAACATATTAGGTGTATAAAATAGTTATTTTCCTGAGCCTATATGGGTATATTAGTTTTCCCTAGTCCCTAAAGGGTACATAGAATGTTTTACCATGCCCAAAAGTGATCATGATTTGTTTTCTGAAGGAAAAAAAGGGAACATTAGCAGTTATCCCAAGCTCATAATAGTAAACGTGTTGTTATTCAAAGACTACAAGAGAAGAAAATTTGTTTCACCAAGTACAAAAGTGTATATAGGTTGTTTGACCAATCCCCAAAAGTTACATGGGTGGATAGACTATGCCAATAATATTATGGGAACATGTTTAGAATTTTACATTATGTGATGAATTTATTTATATTTAACATTTACACATTGTATCAATTATATGTTCAAATCATTGTCATATTCTTATGTTATGTACTATTCCAATGTTATGATCACATATTATTTACTGAATTTTTTATGTTCCATGGAATCTTATTTTTTTATTCACACTATCTTACAACATGATTCATGATTTAGGATATATATTTCATTTGGTGTTATTTCCTTATCTTATTTTAATTTAACTTTATTATGATTCCATACACATATGATCAACTTATTATCATTTATGATATTTTATTGACACATCTTAGGATTCCCCTTATTTGTTATTTGATCTCACAATATTCTAATGTGTCCATTTTCTAGTAAATGAAGATGATTGTTATATGTGTATTTTATATAAGGATTCCATGTTTGGATAATTTTGTGAGTAATGTTGAAGATATAATTGTATATATTAAGATAATATAACTAATTTTTAAATACACTAAACCTATTGGTATTGAGGATTGTTTAATTATTCAATACAATGAATATGGATGTAAAATGATGTAATATGATTGCATGTGACTCTGAATTCCCCTCATAATTTTATTCTGGGAGGTATTTCATCAGTATTACATGATAGATGGTCCTTAAAATCAAGGGATACTTTATTGAACAGTATAATAAGATCACTTGTTAAAAGAGAATAATAATTGTGGAATCCTCTATAATACGAGAGACTACCATTATTGATGGGTATTTCATTATATAATACTTATAATTTTTTAATATTTAATATTATATGTTTAATTATTTATAAAACATGTTGGGTGAAACAATACTCATGGATTTAAGACCTAATTGTGGTTAATCAATTGTGTTTTGTAGAGATTTGTGGATAAAATGGAAGGATTTTGAAATGGAAGATTAAAAATAAAAAGGAAAAATAGTTCATGAGGATTGAAGGACATTGAAAATAATAATAAATTATATAATAATGGAACAACCATCCATCCCTCAATATATATTGTGTCATTCCAAAATGGTTGAATATAAAAACGTTAAAAACTCAATACCTAGAAAATGTGGTATTTCATAAAACAATCAAATATGAAATTATTAGATAAGACATTTTTTTTCATAAACTATTTTTTACCTTAATATTTCATTACAAAAAATCTAATGGGAATTCAGTGTGTTTTTTCACACAGGCATCATGATTCTCTCCTATTTAGGATGTCCCTTCTTTTTATAGTGTCCATGTGTTCTGGTTGTGGGATTCAATGAGATTTTTATTTGAAAATTACATTAAATTTAATAGCTTAATTATTATACACATGTGTTTATGATTACTTAAGTCACTCTACCCAGATCTTGTTATTTTATCATCTCCCTCCTTTGAATATTTTTATTTCTGAAAAATAATTCTCTAAACATTTCTTCAGAATTCATACCATTATGTTAAAAATTATTTTATTTACTAAAAATGAAACCCAAAATAATCGAATTATCCAATGACTAAATTGGTTAAATTCTACTAATAAAATTAAATAACATGAAATGATTTTATAGTCTACTATAAATGAGCTATAAGAATGGTCACATTTCATAAAATAAATAAGGTACTTCCTCAAGTGTAGTTCTCAATGATGAAATTTGGTGCACTGGAAAAAACATATGTATGTATATTTATTACCATTATGTGTATATAGTTATATATATATATATAATCCAACCATAAAAGAATTGACACTTCATTTTACACTATGTTTATATACCTATCCTTTTATTAAATGTTATATAAAATGGATATAACTATTCTCATACTATAAAGAGAACCTAGAGTTACCATGACTGTAATATATTAGTAATTTCTTTTGGTCTAGATATGTCATAATAATTGGACATAGATGATTTCTTACCCTCTACTGATGAATGATCATAGGAATTTAGACTCTTTATAATGATATTTTCACTTGGTAATATATAGTATTTGAGATCAGGAGGACTGGCTTACCAATAATAATATAATTTATTTTATGTTTCATTTGTAGTTCATATCCAAAAACATGTGTATCAGTCTCCATGAGTGACATCATTATCATTGTGTACATTTTGATTACATAATTTGATGAAAACCAAAATAGGGATGTGACAAGGTGAGGTATCTTAGGTTGTTTGAATCATTATTTTCATGCCATTGGTTCAATGATCGAGATATAAATTGTCAAATTTGAGTGGAGGATGTGATATCACATGATAGGTTGATAAGAATTAAAGTAAGTTTCATCAATCCATGGAAATGGTAGAAGAATGTATGTCTTTCCAATTATATTAACAAAAAATATATAAATAATTTTAGATGACAAAAGATTTGTATCCATAATTATGGTATAGTAGGATTTAAAGAGATTATATTATATTATGTGCATTCGTAAGAACATTTTCATGGAAATAAGTATTATTTATATCATTAGGGTTCATGATGGGTTGGTAGACTATTTTCGTAGTCTATGAACAGTATTCACTACTAATGAGATAAGTACCTAGAGGGAAACAGACAATATCTTATTCAATAGACTTCTCTATTTTGGTGAATATGAGAATAGGGCATTGTTGGCACCACTACATGGTCCGAGATATGTGCGAGAATAATTAGTGGCCAAAAAGTACATAAATTCAATATTATTTCAGTGTATAATAATTTTTTATGAATTTATTTATTTATAGTATTCACATGGTATTTAGAAAATAAAATTAAAAAATTATGTGAAAAAATATTATTTTGATGTTAAGAGTTTGTTTAATATTATTGAAAAAACGAGTCATGTTAATGACTCTATTTTATAACATTATTTTTTTATATTAAATGTGGATTATAAAATATGAATAAATATTATGATGCATTTAGTTTTTTATAACATTTCATTTACATCTTATCAAGTGGGTGTTGGATATACAGGTTTGGGGAACCATTTCTAGATATTTTAACTCCCACTATATTATTAGTAGGGAAGATCCTTTCTTGGCATAATTCATTCACCTAGAATTGATATCTTCTCTATCTTTATCCCACATACAATATGTAATATGTTCTCATCATAACATTTTACCTATGATTTCTATCACACATCGAAAGAGTGAGAATGTGGTGTTCATTGTAATGCTATAAAATTCATCAGTGATCCAATATAGCTCATATAATTCAATTAAATAAATTATCATGGTTTCTTGAACTATGTTTTGATGATTTTTTGGGGTTCATGCTTGGATCCCTAAAGAAATGGTTTTAGTAGACATGTGATTGAAGGTCACATAGTTTATGAATTGAACAATTTATCCACAATGTCTAATTACTACTCTTTAATTAATTCAAAATATATCATCAGACCATTACAAAGGCTTACATAAGTATATATGATAAATTTTAATCCCTATAGTGTTGAAAATTATGAAATCAATGGTGAAATAACTTCAAATAAAATCTAGGATACCATCAATTATTATAGGATCTATAACAAAAATTTTATGAGAAAATTACGAAAATAATTTTCTTTAGATTATGTAGAGGGATTCACTATTTTTGAAATTTATATGACCATGTATTGATCCCATGTCATATGTCAATGTTACAGAAAATAAATTAAATTAACATAAATTGATTGAATTTTATTTTTAGGTATTAAAATTATATAATATACTTAATATGTGTTATTTTAGTAGCTAGAATTCAGTCTATGATGATGATTTTTGTAACCCATATTTTCCAGCCTGGACCCGGAAGGATTCTAGTAACTAGAGTATCTTCTGCCAATGGATAAAGGTTCCAATAGTAAATAAAATTTCCTATCCTAAATCCCATATAGTATTTAAAAAAATCAAATAATGTAAAATAATTTAGTGTCCAAGGGAAAAATATATTATTTTAAAAAAACATTATTTCAGTGTGTTTGATTATTTGTGGAAAATCTATGGGTAAAACTAAATAAAAAGGTGAAAAGGCATGTCATGTGGGGGGGGGGTTCAATTATTGCAGATAAATATTAAAAAGATAATTATTTATATGGATCCTTCAAAAAATAATACTAAAATATAAATGATTATGTATATATTCTTCCCCACATATCCTACAACCCTAATGCATCAACACCTCTTGTATACCAACATTGTATCATGCATTTGACATCCCTTGTTGCACCGCCATTGGATGGACATACCACATTGACCCTCGATCCCTCCTACTATCTACATAACTACACCATCGTGTGACCTCATCCATACAATTACGGTCGTAGTCAAACTCGTAGGGAACCTAGTCACATTTAACATGCTTTTAGACATAGAACCACTACCACACTTGACTAACACACTGGTAGTTTCCATATAACGACAATAGATATAACTTGACTAGATAACTAGAATTCATGGGACCACACCTTTGAGTTATGAACCATTTCTATGAACACCCTTGTCAGGATATGGCTTCTGAACCAATTGACGTGGGTCCGTTTTGACCTGACCTATCTGGAAATGGGCATGGGTGGATATTCTTGATCTTGAACAAGTCAGGTCAGGTATATGTAACCTATAACTTCCATGCACTGGGAAAAACCTTCCTAGAATGATCCTATGTGGGTTTATCACAACCTAAAATGGGTATGGGTGGGGTTCTAGGCCCTAGGGAAATATTGAATATTATTAAAACCTAATTTAATTTATATTGGATAAAAAATAATAATATCTTTATTTAAATCTAATCAATTGACTTTTGATATAACATTAAATGTTTTTGTGTAAATGAATTTTTGGGGGAAAATAATGTCATTGATTTTTTATTTTTCAAATAATATGTTACATTAATATTGAGACTAAGAAAAATTATAGTTTTGGAATTAAAATAACTCAATTATTTTATTGAAATACACTTGAACATAAATATAATTAATTTAATTTTTTTTCATGTATTTAATATACCCATAGACTGGTCTTGAGATATCACCAACCATTGTTGTTCTGGTTTAATATTTATATAATTAATTATTATAACAATGTGTGATGATATTAATACATAATTAATTTTTTAATGGTACATGCATCATCTGGTTAATTCTATTATTTATAATGGAATTCTAATCCAGTAGTGTGTCTATATGAATTTTGTGCTTCATGATATCCCCATACCTATGCTTGAGGATATTTTTTTCAGTGATGATATCAGAAATTGGCTATGCTGATATGAGAAGGTATCCCTAAAAAGATAAAAATACACAACATTGGGTGATCTATGGTATGAATTAAGACCCGACTCAGGTATTATACCCTTTTTTCATGGATGATTCATTGAGAATAAATGGATCTATCAATATTATATGAACATGACCATTAAAGATGTTTATATCATTAATGTAGCGACCTGACCCCAGTATCCCCGAGCTGGTGCCTTACTTTATTACATTGGAATAGATAAATGATTAAAATCCCAAAGTATTGAATAGTATATCATTTAAGAAAACAATATTACATACTTAGTACCTATATTATACTGGGGAAATAAAATAAAACACAATACATAAAAAATGATAGTAAACTAAATCATTGAAATATCAATCAAATATATCTTCATCAAAACCCAGGGAAAGGAAAACAAAATAAGGTTGATCTCAAATGCTCGATAAGGGTTATGTAAAACATAATAAATAATGATTCAAAGAACATAATCAACATGGTAAGAATAAAATATGATCTAATAATTCCATATAAATAATCACATGATATTGAAACATGACTATGAATATTCTAACTAATCAAATAATCACATGGGATAATAATAATCATTGAGTATATAATGATAGACATCTGAACCATCATGATTTTTCCACAATATAGTAACTATAAATATATATCCTTAAGATAGATAATTTATGTGGGTACAAACTCGTCTAAACTATCATGATCTTACCCCATGCTAGTTTGTAACACCCGAGACATTTATGAGAAATATTTTGTTTTTATGTTATATAAATCATCAAAGGAATCTTTCAATACACACACCACTAGCTTGACATGATTTACATGCAATCACGATCTTCCTCGATAGCTTGCGTCGTACGCAATACCGAGTTTCACTATACAACAATATGCTATTAAAATAATATTAAAACTAGCCGTTATGAATATTAATACCCACTTTTTGAAATTTTGTAAATTGTATTTTTCAAAATGGACTTCATTTTTGGATTCATAATATCAAAATTAGCCTAGGGTGAAATTTTGGTATTTTTCTGAAAACTCTCAATTTTTGATGAATAGTGAAAACACTGGGTTACTATTTAAAACCCGACTTTTTATTTAAATAATTATTTATTTTATTTAAATTTATTTTATGTCAAAATTGAGACATAATACCTATATAAGTTCAATTCAATTCATTGGAGTCATTTTATAATAATTTTAGATATATAAAAATTTTATTTAACTTTTCACCGTCTTTTACCCACCTCCTAGGAGAATTTGCAAATTTACATAAAACGTAAATTTACCGCTTCTGTGAGTGGAATTTCGCAAATACTAGAGACACGTTTAATATCAAGGACTAAAATTTGGTTCAATGAGATGAAAATATTTTTTGTTGAATAATAACGTTTTACTTTTTTTACCATGGTTAAAAGTAAATAGAATAATTAAGGGTAAAAATGATATTATTATTACCCTAAAACATCTCATAATTCTATTGGATAAGTTTAATTAGACCAAAAAAAACCTTAGGAATAAAATATGATCATTAAAGCCCACATGGATTAGATTAGGACATTTATTATTAATTTATTTAAAAAAGGGTTAAAATAGTTAAAATCAACATTTAATAATTAAATCATTTTTAATATAGGGTTATACATATGATAAATTAGAATATAAATATTAATTATAAAGATAAAACAATTTCCTACATAATGGTATTTTATTTGTATTTTTTAGACAGTAAATTATTTAATTTATTTATGACACAATGATGATGCAGTAATTATTTAATTAATTAAATATTGACATAATTGATGTTATAAATACCCATATAAATGTAATTTGAGACTTTTTATGAATTAAAATAATTTTATAGGTTGATATTACATATTAGTAATGATATAGTTTACTTGTTTTGAACTAATATTTCAGTAATGATTTTTACAAAAATCAAATACCAAATAGTGTCAGAATTGACATAAAATAGTTTTTAAAACAAATATTATATTATTAATTGTTATTTTATTCCTAAAAATCTAAGGTTCAGCCAAATGACATAGATAATGTTATATATATTAATAATAAACAATTTGGGGTTCTTTTGGCTTGTTATAGTAAGTTTATTAACCTTATAGTGTAAGAAAACAAGAAGACACGGTAAAAGTAAAATTATTTAACTTAAAGTTAATTCTAAATGATAAGGTTAAAATAGAAACCTAAACATGTCTAAAAAATATTGGATGAGAATATTTAGACCCCTACCCACCTTAGCTTCGAAATAAATCAATTTGGAGCTATTAAAAACCGAATATAACTTTATAATAAAATAATATTTTTAGTTTTTCCAAAGGTGCCCCTCTCCTCCCTTATAAAAGGGAACCTCATACCTCTCCTACTCACACCACTTTGAGCCTTCATGCTCGGAAAACCCCTGAAACATTCTCTTCTCCACTTCCCTAGAAACATCCTAGAGGTCTTGGTCTTCTTAAAATACCATTTTTAGTGCCCTAAGAGGAGGTCAAGAAGAGGCTCTTCAAAGAAGAGGTAATGTCTGTTACCAATTCTTTCAACTTAATTTCTTCTTCTACTTATTGTTATTTAGTTGTTTTATTATGAAGTAATAACATCTGCATCACTCATATACTAATATTTTAATATAAGTATGAAACAACCCTATTTCACCATCTATCCATCCTACGGAAAATGAAATCACCGCGCGTGCGTATGTACGGAATACCGTCTCCACGCTGTGGTGTAATCTATTTTCCACCACCACCTAACATGTATGGGTATAATGTTTTAAATAATAACTATATATTATTATTTTAAATTTATATTTATTCTTAAATAGTATACATACACTCCAATACAATTCCACGATCATTGGGAATGATATCATCGCTCGTGTGTACGTACGGAATACCGTCTCCCCGATGTGATGCGACTCATTCTACATGATCTTCATTGCATAATGATTATATAAATGAATTGAATGAATTAATATGATATATATTAAACTAATAAAATTCTTTAAATGAGTTATCTATAACCTAAAAAGAATAAGAATAATTTATTTGACAAAACATGCATAAGAACAAAAAGTAATAAACACCCGAATAACAAGTAGAAATGAAATATTACTAATAAGAATCTAAGAATATGACCATATATGATATCATAAAAATGATTATGATTCTAGAATAATTAAATGACATTATTTAAATCAATATACTGGAGGTTCAGACACTTACGAAGCAAATCGGACCTAAGGTAAGGGAAAATCTCACAATCTCATTTTTGTCTGAGATTGTTTATACTTCATAATTTACTAGGGAATATTTATCACCCACATCCATGTTTCCTAGATATGTAATATTATTTCCATCGATATACAATTGTTTAAATCAAATTTTTCCCTTTGGTGAGTTTTTACTAAATTATATGAAAGGAATATTTTATCGTTTTTTGTACGAGGTACTTTTTGACTATTCCTGCTAAAGTACGAGAAGAATGTTTTTTAACTTATACGACATGAATTTATTTTTAGAACATTATTTCCAAAACGCTTACTTTACAAGTTTTCAAGTTTCTTTTTAATCAAATTCTTTTAGTATAAAATTGTATGACATGTTAAGAAAGGAAAAAAGATTTTGAAGTAGAAAGGATATTTTCCTCAAGCATGGAGTTCAAGTGTTTTATTAAAGTTATTTTCCATCTAAGATAATATAGGGTTCTGTTTATATATCTATTACTAAATTTATTTCATTATGTTGTAATGAAATTATTTTTATGAAGTCCTTTATCATATATTAATTGTTTTATGATGTCATGATGTTTAAGAATCCCATTTTTATTACATGGGTTATGCTATGATGTATGATTTAGGATTTTGTGGAACACATAAGAATGGTTTCATTATGAGATGGGTGGGACATATATCTACCTCCAATGCATTGGGTAATGATTTATATCTCATGAGATAGACATGGCTGGAACGGCAGGTTAAACCGGTTTAGTGAAATAAGACTGGAACGAGGAGTAAACTCAGTTCAGAAATGGACTTTTTCCACTAAGATAGTCTTGGAAATGAGTCTTGACTGCTAAGAAATGATTTTCTATGATTATGTGTTTATGACACAAAGAAAAATGATTTATGTTATGATTATTTGGATTAAATTTCACTTCCATGATTTATCCCATGTTAGGATCTCTTTTGTAGGATAAGGTTTTCAAAATGTTATGTTCTTATGAATTTGATATGTTTGATATTTCTTTTTTTTACACTTACTGAGCATTTGAGCTCACCATTTTGTATGTTTTCTTTTCTCCAGGTCAGGAAGAAGGATATTAAGTAGGATATTCCAAAAACAGACTCTAGATATGATGAAATAAATGGGAGACAATGTAGATGATTTATGAACCATTTGTTTATGTTTCCCTATTTCTCAAGACACTATACTTATACGGTCCTTTCAAGGTTTTGTTATATGTAGTAATAATTATGATTCAATTTTGAAGTAATAACCATGTATGTAAAGTATGGGTCGTTATAGTTGGTATCAGAGGAAAGGTATAATCAACCTTTGGAAACTAGGATGTGAAAGCCTTAGTAAGAAACCTAAGGATATGTATAAGCATAGAACACAATCATAGTGTTTTAGAAATGGCCATGAACAACCTCTGATAATACCTTAAGTGTGAAATTTTATTCTTGATTATGTGGTTCTCCTATTATAATTAGTGTTTCTCACATTATTCTTCTTGGTTTTAGACAATGGATAGAACCCGAAGGAACCGTGTTAATGCGGAATGCGACGGGAAATGCAATGATTGTCCCCCTGAGCAACCAAACGTTATGGGAGCTGGAATGCATAATCTTGTAGCTATGCTCACACAACTTTCTCAAGCTATGAATCATGCAGGACTTCCAAATGAGCAAAGGAAGGAGCAAAATTCAGTTGAATCCTTCATGAGGCAACGTCCACCTTCATTCAGTGGGTATTCTGATCTATTAGTGGCTGAACAATGGATCAGTACCACTGAAAAGATATTTTCAGTTCTTCAATGTTCTGAACATGATAAAGTCATCTTATCAGTGTATCATTTGGAAGGTGATGTTGATCAATGGTGGAATCTTATTAAGAATATGAGGAAAAGGGATGAAATTGAGTCCATGGAATGGGATGAGTTTAAGAACTTATTTTTCAATAAGTATTTTTCTCGTATTATTTGAACAAAGATGGAGAAGGGGTTTCTTGAACTGAAGCAAATGGATGATTAATCCATAGGTACCTACGAATTTTTTTTACAAGACTTGCAAGGTACGCTTCCGGAGTTATTATCCAACCTGAGAGTAAGATCGATCAATTCTTTAGTAGCTTAAAACCAAGTCTTCGAAGGGCGTTATCCATAAGGGACTTCAATAGCTACGATGAAATCGTTCGATGTGATCTCAACGTTGATATGGAAAATAAAGTAACCCATCAGTCATATGCATTTGATAAGAATAGGAAAATGGAATTCAAAGGAAAATCTAAAGAGCACACTGAAAATAAGATGAGTTTTCACTTATTCTAAAAGTGTGGAAAGAAACATGGAGGGAGTTGTCTTAAAGGGACAAGTAAATGTTTCAAATGTGGAAATGAAGGTTATCGGGCATTTTAATTCCGCAATTATGGGAAGAAGATGTCTAGTGATGCGGACAAAGAAAAGGCTACACAGGGTGAACCTCCTACACTTTAATGTTACAAGTGCAAGGAAATGGGAAATTATGCTAATCAATTCCCTAATCTAAGGGTTGTTGATGATGATCGACATCAACAAACTCTTAAGGATAAAGACAAAGGAATGTCACATGCAATTTCTATCAATGATGTGGAGTATGAGAACGAAGTGGTGAAAGGTACACTTATCATACACTCTAAAGTAGAAAATGTTTTATTTAATTCTGGATCCACCCACTCTTTTATTTTTGAAGATTTTTCTAATGGTATCGCCGTATTACCTCAACAATTAGATGTTGAGTTTTCTGTGACAACCCCTAATGGAACAACATTCGCATCAAAAGTTTACAATTCTTCTTCGATTGATGTTTGTGGGAAAGTGCTTCCTGTAAATCTTGTGAACCTTCCTATAGTGGAATTTGATGTGATTCATGGAATGGATTGTCTTTATTTATATAGATGTCATGTCAATTTCCAAAGAAGGGAAGTCACATTTCATATTCCAGATCAATATATGATTGTATATCGATGCAAGGATGAACATAACCTTCCAGTGGAAATTTCTTCCATCTTGTGGGTCTTGATTCCACTAAATGAAGGTTATTTATCTCAAATGGTTGGAGAGAAACTCACGATTAAAAATATGCCCATTGTAAGGGAATTTGATGATGCCTTATCGGAGGAATTGCCAGGTCTTCCACCAAATTGTGAAGTTGAGTTTTCAATAGAACTCGTACCGGGTTCTTTTCCTATTTCAAAGAAACCTTATATAATGGCCCCAATTGAGTTTTAGGAATTGAAGAAGCAACTCCAAGAGAATCATGATAAAGGATTCATATTCCCTAGTGCATCACCTTGGGGAGCACCTGTTCTGTTTGTTAAGAAGAAAGATGGATCAATGAAACTCTGCATTGATTATCGAGAACTTAACAAGATCACTATCAAGAACAAATATCCTCTCCCATGCATTGATGACCTATTTGACCAACTACGCGGAGCTAAATACTTTTCCAAGATTGATCTTCATTCAGGGTATCATCAATTAAGGGTTAAAAGGGAGGATATACCAAAGACGGCTTTCTGTACAAGGTATGGACACTATGAATTTATAGTGATTCCATTTGGCCTTACTAATGCACCTGCTATCTTCATAGATCTGATGAATAGAGTCTTTAGAGACTATCTTGAACAGTTTGTGGTAGTCTTTATAGATGGCATTCTTGTATCTTCAAATAGAAAGGAAGAACATTAAGATTACTTGAGAATTGTATTAAAGACCCTAAGAAAGGAGAAGCTTTATGCCAAATTTACCAAGTGTGAATTTTGTCTTCAAAAAGATTCATTTTTGGGTCACATATTCTCAAAAGAGGGGATATCTATGGATCCAACAAAAATAGAGGTTATCGAAAGATGGTCGAGACCAAAAACAATAACTGATATATGATGTTTTCTTGGTTTGGATAGATATTATCAACGTTTTGTGTATGAATTTTCATGATTATCTAATCCACTCACCAGATTGACTCGAAAATGAGTTAAGCTTGTGTGGAAGAAGGAATGTGAAGATAATTTCAAGGAGTTGAAATGAAGGTTATCCCGTGCACCTGTACTCACACTTCCTTGTATTGGAGAAAGGTTTGTGATCTACAATGATGCATCCAAGAAGGGGTTGGGGTGTGTTCATATGCAAAATGATATGGTGATAGCTTATGCCTCATGAAAGTTGAAAATCCATGAGAAATATTACCCAACTCATGATTTAGAGTTAGCTGTGGTAATCATTTCATTAATGATTTGGAGGCATTATCTTTATAGTGAAAGGTGTGATATTTATACTGATCATAAATGTTTAAATTATATTTTCACACAAAATAAGCTGAATATGCGTCAAAGAAGATGGTTGGAGATGATTAAGGATTTTTACTGCTCAATTCATTACCACCCTGGGAAAGCCAACAAGGTGACAGATGCATTAAGTCGATAAGACCATCTAGCTTATCCATGATGAGGATCACAAAAGATCAAATATATATGGATTTACAAAGGATGGGTCTTGGAATTATAATGGAAGGGGAAACTTTTTATCTTTATCAAATTAATTTTCAACCATCTATACATGTGAATATTAAAGTGGCAGAAAAAGAAGATGCAGAGTTACAAAAGAAGATGAGAAATGTTCCTGAATTTAACTTTGATTGCGATGGGATAATAAAATTCAAGAATCAGGTTTGTGTTACTCCCATCACAGAATTAAAGAAGTAGCTACTTGATGAGGCTCATATTTCGTCATTTTCTATTCATCCTGGAAGTAAAAAGATGTATAGGGACCTGAATGAGTACTTCTGGTGGGATGGAATGAAAAGAGATGTTGCTGAATATGTCTCTCGATGCTTGGTTTTTCAGCAAGTTAAAGATGAGAGACAAAATTCTAAGGGGGTGTTACAACCATTACCCATACCAGAATGGAAATGGTAAAACATCACTATGGACTTTGTCACTGGACTTACTAAAACATCCAAAGCCAATAATGCTATCTGGGTCATAGTTGATCGTCTTACAAAGTCTGCACACTTCATTGCTATTAGAGAAGATTTCTCTCTGGATCAGCTTGTCAGGATATATGTAATGGAAGTGGTAAGATTGCATGGAGTACCACTTTCCATTATATCATATCGGGATCCTAGTTTTACCTCAATGTTTTGGCGATGTCTTCAGCATAATCTTGATACATAGTTGAGTTTCAGCACTGCTTATCAACCTCATACAGACGGTCAGTCTGAGAGAACAATTTAAACTCCAGAAGATATGTTAATATTATAAATACATGTATATGATGAATATATATGATATATATGTTATCCAAATCATTAATATCATTCTGTATATAATGAACCTTTGACCAAATTAACAACATGTAAGTGTAAGAAGTCTATTTTTGACTTAAGAACCAAATACTGACAAAATGAACATTATTAACTTAAATGATTACATGATGTTCATAACATGGTATAAAAGGAATAATGAACTTGAAAATGGTTCATAAGAAAGTAGATATTAACTCAAGTTTATTATTCAGGAGATTAAAGAACGGTCGGGTCAAGTCGGATACGAGGTATGGGACTTCGTCTCAATCTCCTTTCATTGAGGCATATTTTGTTTTATACACAACCTTTTTTATACGGTGTATAAACCCCTTTGACTTTTATGTTTATTCAAAAGGAATCTTTTTATACGAAGCATTTACTAAACGAATAAAGGGAATGTTTTTGTCGTACGTATGCGGCGACAATGACTTCTCCGCCGTCGTGACCGTTATTTGAGTTTCAGCTTCCTCTACAAGCCATACCTTCTTTTTAAAAGGAAAAATAAATACCATGTTTTACTTTTCATTTATTTTGGTATTGAAAATGTTTTTCATAATATTTTTATATCAATGTGTTGTATTGATATCTTGTGATTGAAAGGTGGAAATTTTATGTTTCCTTTATGCATGTTTTATGTGATACAATTATGTTGAGGTTCCTGGGCATTATTATGAAGATGGTTGGTTCTGTGATAAACTAAGGGCGAGTGAGCCCGATATAGCTCTCCAATGCATTGGGTAATGCGAAGGAGTGAAACGTTAAGGTTTCTCTGAAGAGATTTAGGGAATATACTATGATGGGTATTCCAAACGTAACCAAGAGGGTTACTCCCTACGTAAGAATGTTATGAATGCCTCAAGTTACTTTTATGTCTTTTGATTTCTATGATTTATTCATGATTTGATGAGGTATGTTAAAGTGATTATGTTTTATGGGTAAAGTATGATTTCATTCTTATGTATATATGTACCCATGTTTCCTTTCCATGTTTTTATAACCCATACTGAGCTTTTTATGCTCATCCCAAGTTTTTTTGAAATGATTTTCACAGGTCAAGGGAAAGGTACATGATATGATGATAGTGTCAAGGAAGTGTCAAGAAAGAATCCAGGTTTTATTTTAAATATGTTTCCACTTATGGGAATGAAGAATGGTATCTTTATGTAACCACTTTGTTTTAATGTGGGTTATAATGCATATTTTAAGATCTAATTCTCTAAAACTCTAAACCCGAAAAGATCCTCAATGTGTAATCTTGTAATAACTCAAGATTAAGTAAGGTTTAAGGCTGGGGCCTTATAGTTTTTATCAAAGGTCGGTTTAGATAACTTTAGGAGTTAGAATTCTATTAAATGATTATCCAAATTTTTTTTTTGAAATGATATAGCATTTGAAGATTACCATGTTGCTTCATCTAAGACATGTTTGTTCAGAATGGTTTTCCGCAGAGGAAACATGGAAGCAGTGTTAGGAAGGCATACATAAGGAAATAACCTTCCGAATCAGCATCCAGAAATGGTCGGAATTGGAACTGAACAGTTTGTTGCAGTAATGGCGCAGTTGACTCAAGCGATAAATGGTGGTGGTTTCCATACACGAGATTAGCCAGATCAACCACAGAGGAACATGTCAGTGGTTGAACATTTCATGTGGCAACATCCCCCATCATTCAGAGGATCATCTGACCCTGTGCTAGCTGAAGGGAGGATTAAAGCACTGGAGAAGATTTTTGATGTCATGGGGTGTTCAGACAATCAAAAGTTTAGTCTTTCTATTTACCGTTTGGAGGGTGAAGCAGATCAGTGGAGGTCTATGCTTAAAAATATCAGGGACGCCGATGAGATTGATGCTCTTGACTGGGATGAATTCAAAGGTATGTTTCTTGAGAAGTATTTTCCTAAGGCTGTTCGACTTAGGATGGAAAACAAATTCTTCGAATTGAGGCAAGAGGAAGACTCAGTGGCTGCCTATGAAGAAAGGTTCACTCGATTGGAAAGGTATGCTCCAAATTTTATCCGAGACCTTGATAGTAAAATCAATCGTTTTTACTCAGGATTAAAGCCAAAATATTGAAGGGCATTAGCTTCTCATGAGTTTAAAAGTTATGAAAAGCTTGTTCGATGTGCTGAGAAGGTGGAAATGGAGTTTGCCGATGACCAAGTGTTCTATAACAACCAGCAGAAGAAGAGACCGAGGTGGCAGGAGAAAGGTAAGAATTCATCAAAAATGTCTGATGGTAAGAGAACTAAGTTTCCAGTTTGTGATAAATGTGGCAAAAGTCATGCTGGGGAATGTCTTCTGAATTCTGTAAAGTGCTACCGATGTGGTAAGATGGAACATAAGGCTCATGATTGCACTGAAAAGGATCAAGGTGAAGGTAAGAACAAATTTGATTTACAATTAGTGAAATGTTATAAGTGCAATGAGATGGGTCACTATGCAAACGAGTGTCCGACAAAGAGCTTGAGTGATGGGAAGTAGTTAGACTACAAGCAGAAAGGGGTGGTGAATTCTTTTACAACTACTTCAGCAGGTGTCGGGCCATCAAATGGAGTTGTATAAGTTACTTTGTTTGTTTTTTCATATTATTCCAGTGTGTTGTTTGATTCGGGGTCTACACATTTTTTTTCATCTCTGAAACCTTTTCTAGTAAAATGGGAATACCATCTCAAGAAATGACTCCTGAACATTTGGTAAAAACACCTGGGGGAAATGTTGAGGCAAAAAGAATTTATAAGAATCTTTTTATCCTTATCTATGGAAAGAACCTACTTGCAAAACTTATTGTTCTACCTCTAGTAGAGTTTGATGTTATCTTGGGTATGGATTGGCTCTCTATTTACCATGCTAAGATAGACTGTAGAGCTAAAGAAGTTTATTTTCAGAAAGACTTTCAGTTTGTGTAGAAGAATGAACCCTTACTGTTGATAACTTATCAAGAGTCCGAGAAACTTGTAAATGATGGAAATGAATGTTACCTTGCACACGTCATTGAAAATAAAGGAACTGATCAGATTAATGATGTGCCAGTGGTAAATGAGTATCCTGATGTTTTTCCTGATGAGTTGCCTGGAATAATACCAGATCGGGAAGTTGAGTTTACTGTTGACTTAGTTCCTGATGCTAAGCCAATTTCAAAACCCCCTTATCGAATGGCACAAATTGAACTTTTAGAGTTGGAGGAGAAATTGCAAGATTTATTAGAGAAAGGTTTCATTAGACCTAGCACATCACCATGGGGTTCTCCTATTTTATTTGTTAAAAAGAAAGATGGTTCTATGAGACTTTTCATTGATTATAGAGCCTTGAATAATATCACTGTTAAGAACAAATATCATTTGCCTCATATCAATGATTTTTTTGATCAGATCCAGGGAGCTCAGTTTTTTTCAGAGATTGACCTGAGATCGGGATACCATCAGCTGAAGGTAAAGGAGGCAGATATTCCAAAGACCGCGTTCCATACGAGATATGGCCATTATGAATTTGTATTAATGCCTTTTGGGCTAACCAATTCACCTTCTGTATTCATGGACTTAATGAATAGAATTTTCCATGTGTTCTTGGATAAGTTTGTGGTGGGTTTCATTGATGATATTTTGGTGTTTTATAAAAGTAAAGAGGAGCATGAAAGACAATTAAGGGTTATCTTTCAAACCTTAAAAGAAAAGAAACTGTATGGGAAATTCAGCAAGTGTGAGTTTTGGTTGCAACAAATTTCTTTCCTTGGTCTCATTATTTCTAAAGATGGAATAACTGTTTACCCTGCAAAAACAAAAGTTGTGGAAGAATGGCCATGACCCACAAATGTAAACGAGATTCGTACCTTCCTTGGTTTGGTGGGCTATTACCGAAGGTTTGTTAGAAATTTTTCATGGTTATCTAGTCTAATGACTAATCTAACTCGGAAGGGTGTTAAGTTTATCTGGACAAAAAATGTGACGATTGTGTTCAAGAATTGAAAAGAAGATTGGTGAATGCTCCAGTTTTGGCACTACCTTCCAGGAATGGTGAATTTGTTATATACAGTGATGCTTTATTGAAAGGACTTGGTTGCGTCCTAATGCAGAATGATCAGGTAATTGCTTATGCTTCACGACAGTTGAAAACTCATGAGATAAATTACCCTACACATGATTTGGAATTAGCTTTTGTTGTTTTTGCTTTAAAAATTTGGAGGCATCATTTGTATGGAGTAAAGTGTGAAATATATACCGATCACAAAAGTTTAAAGTATATATATTCACTCAGAAATAGTTGAACATGAGACATAGGAGATGGCTAGAATTAATCAAGGATTATGATTGTACAATTCATTACCATCCGGGAAAAGAAAATAAAGTGGCTGATGCTTTGAGTCGAAAAAGTAATGCTTCATTAAAAATGTTGGGTTTGGAATGTGATCCTTTGGTTAAGGATTTGATGAACTTTGGAATAGAAATTTTTGGTGCAGGAGGTCCTTCTGTTTTGTTTCAGGTATCAGTGAGATCTTCTCTATCAGATAGAATCAAGCAAGCACAGAAGCAAGACAGTGAGTTGTAGAAAAAGGTAGAGCTGGTTCAGAAAAGTAAGTTGCCTGAATTTAACATTGATAATGATTGTGTTTTGAGATTTGGGAAGAGATTGTGTGTGCCTTGTGATTCACAGTTGAAGAGAGAGTTGTTACGTGAAGCTCATAGTTCTCCGTTTTCAGTTCATCCGGGCAGTACTACGATGTATAGAGATCTCCGGGAGTATTACTGGTGGGATGGAATGAAAAGAGATATTGCTGACTTTACTGTGAAGTGTTTGACTTGTCAGCAGGTTAAAGCAGAGCTTCAGTTACCGAAAGGGATGCTTCAGCCTTTACCAGTGCCAGAGTGGAAATGGGAGAATATATCCATGGACTTTGTTGTTGGATTACCGAAGACATCTCGAGGTAATAATGCAATCTACGTTATTGTTGATCGCTTGACCAAATCTTCTCATTTCCTTGCTATACGAGATACTTTTTCCTTAGATCAACTTTCCTGTTTGTATCTTAAAGAGATAGTCAGGTTACATGGAGTTCCTCTCACCATTGTATCTGATCGTGATCCCAGGTTCACTTCTAACTTTTGGAAAGGCCTTCAGAAGTCGTTGGGTACTGAATTAAATTTTAGTACAGCTTTTCATCCTCAATCAGATGGGCAGTCAGAACGAACAATACAGACATTGGAGGATATGCTACGAGCTTGTTCTATGGATTATCAGGGAAGTTGGGACCAACATCTTTCTTTGGTTGAATTTTCATATAATAACAGTTTTCATTCCAGTATACAGATGGCACCATTTCAGGCATTATATGGGAAGCGGTGTCGAACTCCAGCTTTCTGGGATGAAGTGGGTGAAAGGAAGTTGATGGGACCAGAATTGGTATAAGAGTTAGCAGAAAAAGTTCAGCTGATTCAGAAGCACATGAGAACAGCTCAGAGCAGGCAGAAGAGTTATGAGGATAACCGGAGGAGGGATCTATCTTTTGAGGTCGTTGATCATGTTTTTCTCAAAGTATCACCATGGAAAAGTGTGATGCGATTTGGTAAGAAAGGAAAGATGAGTCCAAGGTTTATTTGACCATATGAAATTCTAGAGAGAGTTGGATCAATTGCTTACTGAGTGGATTTACCTCCGAGTTTATCTCAGGTACACAATGTTTTTCATGTTTCGATGTTGAGAAAGTATATGCCAGATCCATCTCATGTTTTGAGTCCAGAGGTAGTTCAGCTGGAAGAGAATCTATCTTATGAGGAACACCCGGTCCAGATTCTTGACCACAGGGAGCAAGTGTTACGGAATAAGGTGAATCACCAGGTAAAGGTTTTGTGGAAAAACCACATGATTGAAGAGGCAACATGGGAATCTGAAAATGCAATGAGGGATAAGTACCCCCATTTATTCGATAAGTAAATAAATTGCGGGGATGCAATTTTCTAAAGGGGGGAAGGATGTAACATCCCAAGTAAGTAATGAATAATATATATTTTTATCTATGTCTATTAATGAATTATATGGTGTTTTAGAGGCTTAAAATGAATATAAATCCAATCTTAAGCATGGAATACACTAATATTTTTAAAAGATTGTTCTAATGCCTTTTGATGGCAAACCATTTTTAAATCTATCTTTTGACAATTTTATAAGCTATGTTTGTCAAAATAAACTTATTCTTTATGATTGGGACATAAAAATTTACTTTGTGTGAATTTTTGGTATTTTTCTGACAATGTTCATTTTTAATGAATAGTGAAAAATACTGCATTTTACATCAAAACTGCTTTTTAATCTAATTTATTTATATGATTAGATTATCTTTTGAATTGGTTTTGAAGTGAAATTAGAATATATTTTTACCATTTTATCCAATGGTGGTCATTGGAATCAATTTTACTTTGAAATTGGACTTAAACTAGTGTCAATCTTTTGATACTTATTGTTTCATAAAAACACGCAATTTGCTCTGACAGCGGGAATTAATTATTAAATTAATTAATGTGACTTATATGTTTTGAATTTTGTAAAATAGACTTCATTTTTGAATTCGGAATATCAAATATAGCTTAGGGTGGATTTTTGGTAATTTTCTGAAAAACTTCAATTTTTGATGAATAGTGAAACCACTAAGTGGTACTTATAAAAACTGATTTTCCGTTTAAATGAAATTTTTCCTTCATTGTGTTTTGAATTTCAAAAATCCGACATACATGGTTGTCATTAAGAAGAAAATTTTGGTTCAATGAGATTAAAATAATTTTTTGGTGAATAGTAACTTATTAAGTTTTAATCGTGATTAGTGGTAATTAGTGTTGTTTAAGGTAAAAATAATGCTTTAATAAAATAAGATGAGCTTGAAACATATCCTACCCTCATTGTTTGTGTCATGGCCGTCCAAGACAAGCCATGGGTCAACTTGGGGACCCCATATATCCACTTTGGTTGGGAAATGACATAAATAACTTTTTATTTAATGTAAAAGTAAAAATGACACAAACATAACATGTTTTACGAAAACAATTTTTACATGGGGTTATAAAGATCAGAGGTTTGATTATAAATACTCATTGTAAAGATAAAAATATTTCCTATATCATAGTTTTTTTATATAATTTTTAGACTTTAAATAAATTAAATTATTTATGACATCATGATGATGCAGCGATGACCTCATTATTTAACGATTTAAATAAAATGGAAAGACAATGAAAAATATAAAACCTACACATGGCCAAAACCAACTGGATGAGTGGATTTCTAAGCCTTATCACCATATCCTAGAATTATAGCAATGTGGGACCTTTTGAATCCGAAACTCTTTTTAAAATAAAGTAACTTATCTTTACTTTCCAAAAGTGCCCCTCCTCTCCTCTTATAAAAGGCCCCCACCTCTACCTCATTTCACACACTCCTCAAGCCTTTGGCTCATCCAACCCCTGCCCATTTACTCTCTCCACATCCCTCTCCTCATCCTAGAGGATTCCCCTTGGGCTGAATCCTTTCAAAGGAAGCCTTTAGGCTCAAATCAAAAGGAGTTACACTTTTAAAGGTAATTCTTTCTCTCTTGTTCATTTGTTTTATTTTGCTTCTCCAACCCCCTAAACTCTTTTTATTTACTTTTTTTGTAACAACACCAGTATCTGCAATATACTAGGATGTTGTTATAAGATTTATTTGAGCTACACTCTCACACAACTACATCAAATGGTTAAAGAACATACGGTTTCCGTGGATGGCGAAATTCTGCCTCCCGAAACGATGATTGTTCAATACTCAATTAACATCTTCAAAGGTGGCCATTATGATGTCACTATTTTTATATATGAAATATAATATGTTTATTTTTTCCTTATTCTTCTGTTTTTTATTCATTTTGGGCATACCTTTATGGTTTCCATTATGGGTAAACACGATATCTTCATTTTAGGAAGTGCGGACTACCGCCCCCTGAAAGTGATTTGATTCGTTAATACCATATGTGGGATGTGTAAAGGATAAAGTTAATGATATTATATATGTTATTATACTGGAATTATAATATACTCGTATATCATTATGATTCCATTCCAGAAAATATGAAATAGAAATGGAAGTAGCGTTCATGCGTACGTACGGCTTACCGTCTCCATGAACGGTGCATTTCATTTCTTACCTCTAAATGTGATGTAATATTATAAATACATGTATATGATTAATTTATATGTTATATATGTTATCCAAATCATTAATATTATTCTGGATATAACGAACCTTTGACCAAATTAACAACATGTAAGTGTAAGAAGTCTATTTTTGACTTAAGAACCAAATACCGAAAAAATGAACATTATTAACTTAAATGATTAAATGATGTTCATAACATGGTATAAAAGGAATAATGAACTTGAAAATGGTTCATAAGTAAGTAGATATTAACTCAAGTTTATTATTCTGGAGATTAAAGAATGGTCGGGTCAAGTCGGATACGAGGTATGGGACTTCGTCTCAATCTCCTTTCATTGAGGCATATTTTGTTTTATACACAACCTTTTTTTATACAATGTATAAACCCCTTTGACTTTTACATTTATTCACAAAGAATCTTTTTATACAAAGCGTTTACTAAACGACAAAAGGGAATGTTTTTGTCGTACGTATGCGGCGACAATGACTTCTCCAACGTCGTGACCGTTAATTGAGTTTCAGCTTCCTCTACAAGCCATACCTTCTTTTTAAAAGGAAAAATAAATACCATGTTTTACTTTTCATTTATTTTGGTATTGAAAATGGTTTTCATAATATTTTTATATCAATGTGTTGTATTGATATCTTGTGATTGAAAGGTGGAAATTTTATGTTTCCTTTATGCATGTTTTATGTGATACGATTATGTTGAGGTTCTTGGGCATTATTATGAAGACGGGTGGTTCCGTGATAAACTAAGGGCGGGTGAGCCCGATATAGCTCTCCAATGCATTGGGTAACGTGAAGGAGTGAAAGGTTAAGGTTTCTCTAAAGAGATTTAGGGAATATACTGTGATGGGTATTCCAAACGTAACCAAGAGGGTTAATCCCTACGTAAGAATGTTATGAATGCCTCAAGTTACCTTTATGTCTTATGATTTCTATGATTTATTCATGATTTGATGAGGTATGTTAAAGTGCTTATGTTTTATGGGTAAAGTATGATTTCATTCTTATGTATATATGTACCCATGTTTCCTTTCCATGTTTTTATAGCCCATACTGAGATTTTTATGCTCATCCCAAGTTTTTTTGAAATGATTTTCACATGTCAAGGGAAAGGTACATGATATGATGATAGTGTCAAGGAAGTGTCAAGAAAGAATCCATGTTTTATTTTAAATATGTTTCCATTGATGGGAATGAAGAATACTATCTTTATGTAACCACTTTGTTTTAATGTGGGTTTTAATGCATGTTTTAAGATCTAATTCTCTAAAACTCTAAACCTGAAAAGATCCTCAATGTGTAATCTTGTAATAAATCAAGATTAAGTAAGGTTTAAGGATGGGGCCTTATATTTGTTATCAAAGGTCGGTTTAGATAACTTTAGGAGTTAGAATTATGTTAAATGATTATCCAAAAAACAAAATTTGAAATGATATAGCATTTGAAGATTACCATGTTGCTTCATCTAAGACATGTTTGTTCAGAATGATTTTCCGCAGAGGAAACAGGGAAGCAGTGCTAGGAAGGCATACAGAAGGAAATAACCTTCCGAATCAGCATCCAGAAATGGTCGGAATTGGAACTGAACAGTTTGTTGCAGTAATGGCGCAGTTGACACAAGCGATAAATGGTGGTTGTATCCAAACACGAGATCAGCCAGATCAACCGCAGAAGAACATGTCAGTGGTTGAACATTTCATGAGGCAACATCTCCCATCATTCAGAGGATCATATGACCCTGTGCTAGCTGAAGGGTGGATTAAAGCACTGGAGAAGATTTTTGATGTCATGGGGTGTTCAGACAATCAAAAGTTTAGTCTTTCTATTTACCGTTTGGAGGGTGAAGCAGATCGGTGGAGGTCTATGCTTAAAAATATCAGGGACGCCGATGAGATTGATGCTCTTGACTGGTATGAATTCAAAGGTATGTTTCTTGAGAAGTATTTTCCAAAGGCTGTTCGACTTAGGATGGAAAACAAATTCTTGGAATTGAGGCAAGAGGAAGACTCAGTGGCTGCCTATGAAGAAAGGTTCACTCGATTGGAAAGGTATGCTCCAAATTTTATCCGAGACCTTGATAGTAAAATAAATCGTTTTTACTCAGAATTAAAGCCAAACTATCGAAGGGCATTAGCTTCTCGTGAGTTTAAAAGTTATGAAAAGCTTGTTCGATGTGCTAAGAAGGTGGAAATGGAGTTTTCCGATGACCAAGTGTTCTATAACAACCAGTAGAAGAAGAGACCGAGGTGGCAGGAGAAAGGTAAGAATTCTTCAAAAAAGTCTGATGGTAAGAGAACTAAGTTTCCAGTTTGTGATAAATGTGGCAAAAGGCATGCTGGGGAATGTCTTCTGAATTCTGGAAAGTGCTACCGATGTGGTAAGATGGTACATAAGGCTCATGATTGCACTGAAAAGGATCAAGGTGAAGGTAAGAACAAATTTTATTTACAATTAGTGAAATGTTATAAGTGCAATGAGATGGGTCACTATGCAAACGAGTGTCCGACAAAGAGCTTGAGTGATGGGAAGCAGTTAGACTACAAGCAGAAAGGGGTGGTGAATTCTTTTGCAACTACTTCAGCAGGTGTCGGGCCATCAAATGAAGTTGTATCAGGTACTTTGTTTTTTCAGATTATGCCAGTGTGTTGTTTGATTCAGGGTCTACACATTCTTTCATCTCTAAAACCTTTTCTAGTAAAATGGGAATACCATCTCAAGAAATGACTCCTGAACTTTTGGTAAAAACACATGGGGGAAATGTTGAGGCAAAAAGAATTTATAAGAATCTTCCTATCCTTATCTGTGGAAAGAACCTACTTGCAAACCTTATTGTTATACCTCTAGTAGAGTTTGATGTTATCTTGGGTATGGATTGGCTCTCTATTTACCATGCTAAGATTGACTGTAGAGCTAAAGAAGTTTCTTTTCAGAAAGACTTTCAGTTTGTGTAGAAGAATGAACCCTTACTGTTGATAACTTATCAAGAGGCCGAGAAACTTATAAAAGATGGAAATGAATGTTACCTTGCACACGTAGTTGAAGATAAAGGAACTATTCAGATTAATGATGTGCCAGTGGTAAATGAGTATCCTGATGTTTTTCCTGATGAGTTGCCTAGAATAATACCAGATCGGGAAGTTGAGTTTACTGTTGACTTAGTTCCTGATGCTAATCCAATTTCAAAACCCCCTTATCGAATGGCACAAATTGAAATTTTAGAGTTGAAGGAGCAATTGCAAGATTTATTAGAGAAAGGTTTCATTAGACCTAGCACATCACCATGGGGTGCTCCTGTTTTATTTGTTAAAGAGAAATATTGTTCTATGAGACTTTGAATTGATTATAGAGACTTGAATAATATCACTGTTAAGAACAAATATCCTTTGCCTCATATCGATGATTTGTTTGAGCAGCTCCAGGGAGCTCAATTTTTTTTCAAAGATTGACCTGAGATCGGGGTACCATCAGCTGAAGGAAAAGGAGGCAGATATTCCAAAGACCGCGTTCCGTACGAGATATGGCCATTATGAATTTGTAGTAATGCCTTTTGGGATAACCAATGCACCTGCTGTATTCATGGAATTAATGAATAGAATTTTCCATGAGTTCTTGGATAAGTTTGTGGTGGGTTTCATTGATGATATTTTGGTGTTTTATAAAAGTAAAGAGGAGCATGAAATACATTTAAGGGTTATCTTGCAAACCTTAAAAGAAAAGAAACTGTATGGGAAATTCAGCAATTGTGAGTTTTGGTTGCAACAAATTTCTTTCCTTGGTCACATTGTTTCTAAAGATGGAATAACTGTTGATCCTGCAAAAACAAAAGTTGTGGAAGAATGGCCATGACCCACAAATGTAAACGAGATTCGTAGCTTCCTTGGTTTGGCAGGATATTACCGAAGGTTTGTTAGAAATTTTTCACGGTTATCTAGTCCAATGACTAAGCTAACTCGGAAGGGTGTTAAGTTTATCTGGACAAAAGAATGTGATGATTGTTTTCAGAAATTGAAAATAAGATTGGTGAATGCTCCAGTTTTGGCACTACCTTCCAGGAATAGTGAGTTTGTTATATACAGTGGTGCTTCATTGAAAGGACTTGGTTGCATCCTAATGCAGAATGATCAGGTAATTTCTTATGCTTCACGACAGTTGAAAACTCATGAGGTAAGTTACCCTACACATGATTTGAAATTAGCTGTTGTTGTTTTTGCTTTAAAAATTTGGAGGCATCATTTGTATAGAGTAAAGTATGAAATATATACCGATCACAAAGTTTAAAGTATATATTCACTCAGAAAGAGTTGAACATGAGACAGAGGAGATGGATAGAATTAATCAAGGATTATGATTATACAATTCATTACCATCCGGGAAAAGCAAATAAAGTGGCTGATGCTTTGAGTCGAAAAAGTAATGCTTCATTAACAATGTTGCATTTGGAACGTGATCCTTTGGTTAAGGATTTGATGAACTTTTTCATAGAAGTTGTTGGTGCAGGAAGTCCTTCTGTTTTGTTTCAGGTATCAGTGAGATCTTCTCTATCAGATAGAATCAAGCAAGCACAGAAGCAAGACAGTGAGTTGCAGAAAAAGGTAGAGCTGGTTCAGAAAGGTAAGTTGCCTGAATTTAACATTGATAATGATTGTGTTTTGAGATTTGGGAAGAGATTGTGTGTGCCTTGTGATTCACAGTTGAAGAGAGAGTTGTTATGTGAAGCTCATAGTTCTCCGTTTTCAGTTCATCCGGGCAGTACTAAGATGTATAGAGATCTGTGGGAGTATTACTGGTGGGATGGAATGAAAAGAGATATTGCTGACTTTACTGTGAAGTGTTTGACTTGTCAGCAGGTTAAAGAAGAGCGGCAGTTACCGAAAGGGATGCTTCAGCCTTTACCAGTGCCAGAGTGGAAATGGGAGAATATATCCACGGACTTTGTTGTTGGATTATCGAAGACATCTCGAGGTAATAATGCAATCTGGGTTATTGTTGATCGCTTGACCAAATCTGCTCATTTCCTTGCTTACGAGATACTTTTTTCTTAGATCAACTTTCCTGTTTGTATCTTAAAGAGATAGTTAGGTTACATGGAGTTCCTCTCACCATTGTATCTGATCGTGATCCCAGGTTCACTTCTAACTTTTGGAAAGGCCTTCAGAAGTCGTTGGGTACTGAATTAAATTTTAGTACAGCTTTTCATCCTCAATCAGATGGGCAGTTAGAACGAACAATACAGACATTGGAGGATATGCTACGAGCTTGTTCTATAGATTATCAGGGAAGTTGGGACCAACATCATTCTTTGGTTGAATTTTCATATAATAACAGTTTTCATTCCAGTATACAGATGGCACCATTTCAGGAAATATATGGGAAGCGGTGTCGAACTCCAGCTTTCTGGGATGAAGTGGGTGAAAGGAAGTTGATGGGACCAGAATTGGTAGAAGAGTTAGTAGAAAAAGTTTAGCTGATTCAGAAGCACATGAGAACAGCTCAGAGCAGGCATAAGAGTTATGCGGATAACCGGAGGAAGGATCTATCTTTTGAGGTAGGTGATCATGTTTTTCTCAAAGTATCACCATGGAAAAGTGTGATGCGATTTGGTAAGAAAGGAAAGATGAGTCCAAGGTTTGTTGGACCATATGAAATTCTGGAGAGAGTTGGATCAGTTGCTTACCGAGTGGCTTTACCTCTGAGTTTATCTCAGGTACACAATTTTTTTCACATTTCGATGTTGAGAAATTATATGCCAGATCCATCTCATGTTTTGAGTCTAGAGGTAGTTCAGCTGGAAGAGAACTTATATTATGAGGAATACCCGGTCCAGATTTTTGACCATAGGGAGCAATTGTTACGGAATAAGGTGATTCACCAGGTAAAGGTTTTGTGGAAAAACCACATGATTGAAGAGGCAACATGGGAATCTGAAAATGCAATGAGGGATAAGTACCCCCATTTATTCGATAAGTAAATAAATTGCGGGGATGAAATTTTCTAAAGGAGGGAAGGATGTAACATCCCAAGTAAGTAATGAATAATAGATATTTTTATCTATGTCTATTAATGAATTAGATGGTGTTTTAGAGGCTTAAAGTGAAAATAAATCCAATCTTAAGCATGGAATACACTAATATTTTTAAAAGATTGTTCTACTGCCTTTTGATGGAAAACCATTTTTAAATCTATCTATTGATAATTTTATAAGCTATGTTTGTCAAAATGAACTTATTCTTTATGATTTGGACATCAAAATTTACTTTGTGTGAATTTTTTGTATTTTTCTGACAATGTTCATTTTTTAATGAATACTGAAAAATACTGCATTTTACATCAAAACTGCTTTTTAATCTAATTTATTTATATGATTATATTATCTTTTGAATTGGTTTTGAAGTGAAATTAGAATATATTTTTACCATTTTATCCAATGGTGGTCATTGGAATCAATTTTACTTTGAAATTGGACTTAATCTAGTGTCAATCTTTTGATACTTATTGTTTCATAAAAACACGCTATTTGCTCTGACAGCGGGAATTAATTATTAAATTAATTAATGTGACTTATATGTTTTGAATTTTGAAAAATAGACTTCATTTTTGAATTCGGAATATCAAATATAGCTTAGGGTGGATTTTTGGTAATTTTCTGAAAAACTTCAATTTTTGATGAATAGTGAAATCACTAAGTGGTACTTATAAAAACTGATTTTCTGTTTAAATGAAATTTTTCCATCATTGTGTTTTGAATTTCAAAAATCCAACATACATGGTTGTCATTAAGAATTAAAATGTGGTTCAATGAGATTAAAATAATTTTTTGGTGAATAGTAACTTATTAAGTTTTAATCGCGATTAGTGGTAATTAGTGTAGTTTAAGGTAAAAATAATGCTTTAATAAAATTAGATGAGCTTGACACATGTCCTACCCTCATAGGTTATGTCATGGCCGACCACAAAAAGCCATGGGTCAACTTGGGGACCCCATAGATCCACTTTGGTTGGGAAAAGACATAAATAACTTTTTATTTAATGTAAAAGTAAAAATGACACAAACATAATATGTTTTAAGAAAACAATTTTTACATGGGGTTATAAAGATCAGAGGTTTGATTATAAATAGTCATTGGAAAGCTAAAAATATTTCCTACATCATATTTTTTTTTATAATTTTTAGACTTTAAATAAATTAAATTATTTATGACATCATGATGATGCAGCGATGACCTCATTATTTAACGATTTAAATAAAATGGAAAGATAATGAAAAATATAAAACCTACACATGGCCAAAACCAACTGGATGAGTGTATTTCTAAGCCTTATCACCATAGCCTAGAATTATAGCAATGTGGGACCTTTTGAATCCGAAACTCTTTTTAAAATAAAGTAACTTATCTTTACTTTCCAAAAGTGCCCCTCCTCTCCTCTTATAAAAGGCCCCCACCTCTACCTCATTTCACACACTCCTCAAGCCTTTGTCTCAGCCAACCCCTGCCCATTTACTCTCTCCACATCCCTATCCTCATCCTAGAGGATTACCTTTGGGAATAATCCTTTCAAAGGAAGCCTTTAGGCTCAAATCAAAAGGAGTTACACTTTTAAAGGTAATTCTTTCTCCCTTGTTCATTTGTTTTATTTTGCTTCTCCAACCCCCTAAACTCTTTTTATTTACCTTTTTTGTAACAACAACAGTATCTTCAATATACTAGGATGCTGTTATAAGATTTATTTGAGCTAAACTCTCACACAACTACATCAAATGGTTAAAGAACATACGGTTTCCGTGGATGGCAAAATTCTGCCTCCCGAAACGATGATTGTTCAATACTCATTTAACATCTTCAAAGGTGGCCATTATGATGTCACTATTTTTATATATGATATATAATATGTTTATGTTTTCCTTAATCTTCTGTTTTTTTTCATTTTTGGCATATCTTTATGGTTTCCATTATGGGTAAACACGATATCTTCATTTTAGGAAGTGCGGACTACCGCCCCCTGAAAGTGATTTGATTCGTTAATACCATATGTTGGATGTGTAAAGGATAAAGTTAATGATATTATATATGTTATTATACTGGAATTATAATATACTCTTATATAATTATGATTCCAGTCCAGAAAATATGAAATAGAAATGGAAGTAGCGTTCATGCATACGTACGGCTTACCGTCTCCATGGACGGTACATTTCATTTCTTACCTCTAAATGTGATGTAATATTATAAATACATGTATATGATGAATGTATATGTTATATATGTTATCCAAATAATTAATATCATTCTGGATATAATGAACCTTTGACCAAATTAACAACATGTAAGTGTAAGAAGTCTATTTTTGACTTAAGAACCAAATACCGAAAAAATGAACATTATTAACTTAAATGATTACATGATGTTCATAACATGGTATAAAAGGAATAATTAACTTGAAAATGGTTCATAAGCAAGTATAGATTAACTCAAGTTTATTATTCAGGAGATTAAAGAATGGTCGGGTCAAGTCGGATACGAGGTATGGGACTTCGTCTCAATCTCCTTTCATTGAGGAATATTTTGTTTTATACACAACCTTTTTTTATACAATGTATAAACCCCTTTGACTTTTACGTTTATTAAAAATTAATCTTTTTATACAAAGTGTTTACTAAATAAAAAAAGGGAATGTTTTTGTCGTACGTATGCGGCGACAATGACTTCTCCGCCGTTGTGACCGTTATTTGAGTTTCGGCTTCCTCTACAAGCCATACCTTCTTTTTAAAAGGAAAAATAAATACCATGTTTTACTTTTCATTTATTTTGGTATTGAAAATGGTTTTCATAATATTTTTATATCAATGTGTTGTATTGATATCTTGTGATTGAAAGGTGGAAATATTATGTTTCCTTTATGCATGTTTTATGTGATACGATTATGTTGAGGTTCTTGGGCATTATTATGAAGACGAGTGGTTCCGTGATAAACTAAGGGCGGGTGAGCCCGATATAGCTCTCCAATGCATTGGGTAACGCGAAGGAGTGAAAGGTTAAGGTTTCTCCGAAGAGATTTAGGGAATATACTGTGATGGGTATTCCAAACGTAACCAAGAGGGTTACTCCCTACGTAAGAATGTTATGAATGCCTCAAGTTACCTTTATGTCTTATGATTTCTAGGATTTATTCATGATTTGATGAGGTATGTTAAAGTGATTATGTTTTATGGGTAAAGTATGATTTCATTCTTATGTATATATGTACTCATGTTTCCTTTCCATGTTTTTATAACCCATACTGAGCTTTTTATGCTCATCCCAAGTTGTTTTGAAATGATTTTCACAGGTCAAGGGAAAGGTACATGATATGATGATAGTGTCAAGGAAGTGTCAAGAAAGAATCCATGTTTTATTTTAAATATGTTTCCATTGATGGGAATGAAGAATACTATCTTTATGTAACCACTTTGTTTTAATTTGGGTTATATTGCAGGTTTTAAGATATAATTCTCTAAAACTCTAAACCCGAAAAGATCCTCAATGTGTAATCTTGTAATAACTCAAGATTAAGTAAGGTTTAAGGATGAGGCCTTATATATTTAATAATCATTAATTACTTTTTGTCTTTCGGGTGCTAACAACCTTATTTTTCAAGTATGATTGGAGTTGATATGAAATTTTCATATTACATAGATCATGATTTTGTCACTAGTATAATTTAATACAATATTTATATATATTATATATTTATTACATATGTATTTTTATTAATCCATCATATTTGGGGCACGAAATGGAATGCACTCTTCTTGGAGACAGTAGGTCGTACCTACGAATGAACGCTGGTTCCATTTTCATATTGGGTTAAAAGAAAGAAAAATTAAATGATATATATATATAACAAAATTATAGTATATTTTTATGTTATATATGTATATAAGATATTTTTATTAAAACCATTTTTAATACATTCCATGTGCAGCATGAAGGAATCACAATGCTTCGGGAGGTAGTAGTGCACGCGTCCACAAAGGATGTTATTATATTCCCAAAAATGGAATGAATGAAGGTACGTTTTATATAATAAAACCCGAAACAAAATAAAAATAAAAATATCATATATATAATATTAAATTTTTAATTTAATCATTATCTTTAGCCTCTAATGGTGGATATCGAAGAATGAATGACATTGGTTTGTGAGACGGTACTATACCGTACACATGAATGATGATTTTGTATCCCATTTTATGGATGATTTTCTTAGTGTAGGTGGTGCCCATATAATAACATAATAATATAATATTTAAAATACTAAGGTCATTATTTAAGAACTGTTTAAAAATCAATTAATGTGTTTAATTAGTAAATAAAAAATGTGTTTGTTGATTAACATTACTTATTCTTCCGGTAACCCCTTTTGATTTAAAGCAATGACATTCCAAGGTTTTATTTATTCAAATATAGAGGCTCATAAGATGTGGATAATATAATTTGTAAATAATTTAGGAATATTCTGGAATAGAAAAATGGTTTGAGAGTGATGGGTATTTGGGAAGAGTAATGTCCCCTTTATATGATAGGTGAGTGGAAATAATGTAAATACCAAATTCGTAAATTATATTGGGAGTTATCCATTATCTCATTTGATTGAAAAATGAAAAATAATAGATAGTTATTGGTGGGAGGAGTATGTTAGATCCACACTCACACCACATGAATGAAATTTATTTTTTATACAATTATTTTATTGAATACGATGTTTCCTTATTTTAAAAAATTGGATTTTTCATTAAGGAAAGTAGTTTTATATCCAATTTACTTCATCTATTACGATTAAATTAAAGTGATACATATTAAACTATTTAGGGAGAATTATTTTCCATATAAAATCACAATTATAAAATAAAAAACTCATGTTTAATGGAAATTAATTTAATGACAGGGCATATAGCTCGCAAAAACACAACATTTTCCCTAACCATGCCAACAATGCTTTTACTATTTATAGGTGAATATGTTAATTTTAAAATTTAAATTGGTTCATTAATGGATCATATTTTATATTTATTAATAATTTAAAACCAATTTAAAGTGGATAGTAATTTTATTATTTTTAAATCATTTAATAAAATATTATTTAATAAAAAAGAACAATAATATCAATTTTGACATTATTCATTTAATTTTAATTTAAAAAAATCAAAAAAATAATGGAATTAAAATATATTATTTTCACATATTACTATCATGATATATTAATCTAAAAAAGCATGGAAAAATGTAATTCAATCTCTTTACGACGCTTTTTATTGTTTTAGTCTCATTTTCTTTTTAAATTATTAACTGAATAATCCATGTGTTCATGTTTCATAATCAATTAATGTAATAATATAATATTTATTAATTTATAGATAAATTATTACAATGATAAAAGCTCATTTAAATTTAAGAATAATATTTTTAACCAAACCCATTTTATTTTATTATTTATCCTAAGGCATTATTGAAAATAAAAGAGAGAAAGACACATTTTATTGTATTTTTTTACTACACATATTATATGGGTATAATTCATGGAAATGTTTTGAAAAAACTCATACTTTTAGATAATAATCTCATAAGGGTATATGTGTGTCTAGTAAATTGGTGTTTAAACTGTTTTTGTTTTATTTTTCACCTTATGATTAACAATTAACCAATAAGTAAACTCTTTCTTACCTTAATCACTCTAATGAATTTTCATTACATTCACTACTAATTTTGGTTAAATAATGATTACCGTATTAAATATTATTTATTACACTAATTACAAATATGGACTATATCTCTCCGAATTCAAATCTCATAATTGATGGAATTTAATTTAAAATTAATCCCACAAATGAGACGAGCAATCTGGTTTTAAATATTAAAATGTTCAAATTATTGAAATGATTTTATTACCAATTTTAATGAGAAATTCATTCCAATGAGATAACATATATTAATTGATTTAAAATTTATATAAATAATCATTGTAACAAATTAAAACTTTAATTTATCATTATAAATTTTTCAAATGAAATGTAAGTGTTCAATTAATATTATGATTTTTTTACTATTCATGAAATAATAAAATGCCTAAGATAAATACCAAAAAATAAACCAAAGATAATTTTGAAATTATTAGTTCAATAATTAAGTTTATTTTTTAAAATAAAATTTTTTATAATTCACAAATTTTTTATTAAAAGAAGTCCACCACAAATGAGTGGAAAACATTTTTTAGAAAAATACAGCTCCTTATGTGTAAAATCTGATTTGTTCTTATCTTACACCTATAAAATATATTGGATGTTTGAAAAACTTTATAAACTTTTGTAATGTATATTTTAATCATTTATTTATTTTTATTCATCCAAATAATTCTAAAACAAGGTGATGAATTTAATAATATTTTAGAAATAATAAAAATATTATTCGATAAAACTCAGTCTTGCATCAAACTCAATCCATTGAAGAAATTTGTTCTTGCATTTAATGAAATATGAAACTGTGTTTAGTGTATTGAAAGATATATCATATCTTTCATAAATTTAAAATTTTAAACATATATTATTTTTAGGTGATATTATATTCCATTTAATAGGGGGAGTTGTGTTTTATAATGCTATCAAATACAATGTTCTATCTTTAAAATTTTGGGGCATTATATTCTCCCCACTATAATTAATATTAATTTTCATAATTCAAACCTGATCTTGGTAATCAGGCATTGATATTTAAAAATACTATTATTTGGAAACCCACATCGTAATAATGACAATAAAACAATTAGTCAATAAGAGAGAAAGGAAATTAAAAAGGTCATCTGGAAATTTCACATAATTAGGTTTTTGTGTTGGAGAACATACATGGGAAATGAACACATTTTTAAGGAAGGAAAATATTACTATCATTTTCATATAGTGAGTGACAGAGAACATTTTTCAAAATAAATTTGTTGATACTGATAAGGTTAACGATGTCAATTCCTTAAACCACATTTGTGTAAAAAGGTTATTATTAATAGAATAATGGTTTTGTCTCAAGACCCTTTTCCTATATTTGATGAAATCTTTTAATATCTTTGTATATAAGTAAATATATTTTTCTATTTCATAAATAGAATTTAAAACTTTAGTTTTGACTTGAACATTATATTATCACATGTTTCATCATACATTGAAGTAATTCATTAACCACTAAAACCTCCTATAAATATCAATAAAAACCATATAGTAAATTGTTAACCCTTTTCACCTTAAAATTATTATGATTATAATCATTAGGATTTTTTTAAAGGTAGTTAGTTGTATCTAATATAATTTATCCCTATCAATAATATTTCTATACAAACAGCATTATCTCATCATTAGAAAGATATTATGGTTTATCTTTCCCTCAACCACATTTTTTTCAAAATTTTTAACTTGCTACCAAAATATTTCTTCAGTACCATTTTACATATTTTCTAAAATAATTATTGAATAGTTATTGTTGTATAATATTTATATATTTAACAATTCATATAAAAAGTACCTTAATAATGAAATATTCAAATTAGATAATTCATGAATCCAGGAACATATATATTAATCTTTCCACATATTTTGTGGTGGTAGAAGATTTTTAAACATGATACATTAGCCTAATTTGGGGTACCTTACTTTAACGCATGGGAAATATATTTTTTTAAATGTTCCATATCCAAATAGTGGAATTATTTAACATTATAAGATTAATTATATCCTTTTAAATCCTGATCATGGTGACATTTTTCTCTACACAAGAAGAAAACATGTTTTCCCAATAGTACTATACTATGATGTTTCCTTCTAAAATTAATACATCTTGGAAAATCATTCTTTCACTTATTCCATTTTTACATATTTTCATATATCATACTCTTCTTCATATTTTACTATTTAATGAACAAAATACTTGGAAAATTCTTTCTATGAATTTTTTGAACATGATAACATGTCCACATTTGATGAGAATGTTTGTGATACTTGTTCTATTCGAAACACTATATTAAGACAATAAAAGACACAATCATTCATACTCTTTTGATTTAGTGCATTTGTGGGGTTCATATTTCATAGACAAGGATAAATTTATAAATGATGATATACAATATAACATATCATATAATTATTAAATGTAATAAATTATGAAAATACAAGTGAAATACTTAACATAAATTTTAAAATTTATGTGTGACTAATATCATAACCATTATCATGGTTTATTTGTTATTTTCATATGTTCTCTTCCTTAATGAATTTAATAGGGGTTTTATCTAAAATATATATTTTTTAGAAATCTATAATCTTATGGTTCTAATAAAAATTCCTTGATCACAATTATAACTAACCAAATCCAGTAGCTCCGAGTTAGTGCCTTACATTTATTCATTGGTATAGACACATGATTCAGGTCCAAAAGACACGAACTGTTTATATGTTTTGGAAAATAAGATTACTCATAGGATACCCATATTACATTGGTACTAAATTAATAAAAGATAATACATAAAAAATCTAACAAAATTTAACCTTCAAATTCTTTCAAGTATCTCTTACTTGTAACTTGGTAAAATGAAACAAAATAACGTTGAGATCAAATGATTCTTACAGTTTAAGTAAAATTAAAGAAATAATTAATCAAAAAACATAATCAACATGGGAATAATTAAATATTATCAAATAATTCCTTATAAATAGTCAAATGATTGTGAAACTTTACAAAGGATATTATAAGTAATTAAATAATTACATGGAATTAAAATAATGGTGGTATTCATAATTACACGCATCTCCACTATCAAAATCTATATTAAAGATTATTAATGACAACATATATCCTCAAGACATTTAAATTTTGTGTGTAGAGATCCATCTATACTATCATGATCTATCCTCAAGATAGGTACTATCAAGACCTATCTTCCTGAAAAATTTAATCTTCTTGAAAAAAAGTGAAGGGTATATCACTAATTGAATTTCTCCAATGACACCCTCGATGCATCGAGGGTATAAGATCTGAGATTTTTTATAAGGTATTTTTTGGTTTATGTGTTAGTTTTAAGTACATTTTTTTGTCAAATATGATTTTCCCAACTATCATTCAAAGGATCAGGGGTGTTATGAGGGTTTGGGGAATGAAAGAGGAGGAAAAAGGAATTTCTAGGCATGTTGCACGATTTGTTCATGGTTAGTGAAAACTATCCACAACATCCCAGGTAACCATGCAGCCTTGGATAGAGGATTTCCCATCATTTCCATATAGTTAACATAACCATGTGTAATTCCTATTAAACCATATTAAATGGGGATTTTGGGATAGTATATATTATAGGGTTTGTGAACGGTTTATCCAACAATGCTGGTAAACTATGCAGCCCTATAAGTATAAGAAATTTTCAATCTATGATTTTTGGTCTTGTTCATTATTTTTATCCTTTCCTCTTCCATAAACCCTAGTAATTAAATAAATAATCCAATATCTTTCAATGTATATCCTTCTTCATTCATCTATCATTTGGAGGGTAATCGGTTGCTTATAGAATCTTCATGTAATTTAAAACTCCTCCTTGTCGTCTCTTCCGAATTAGGATTTTCATCTTTCTCCCATATCCTTCAAAATAACTAAAACCATATCTTAATTATTAGATAGAGGTTGGGGATTCAATGGTTGGTTAAACTGGGATCTAAGGCATCGATTGAGAGAGTGTTCGTCAACGGATTCTAGGTAGGTGGTCTATAAGTTATATCCAATAGTTTCATTTGGTATTTGATGATTATTATGTTTTCCTTATTGGTTCCACCTTATTATTCATTTGATCCTTTAATGAGATTTGGTATAATTAATATTTAAATGATGAAAGGAAACACTCATGGTTCTTCAATGGTCACAAATAAAATTATTGGACCTATTTAAGGCCACCCATGTGGTGTGCCGATACATTCATAACCTAAAATTAGAGAAGTAAGTTCTAGGTTGTTGTTTGATCAATTATATCCCTTTCTGAGTATGTGATTTTCTTAAGGAAATTACAAATTACCGATTGGTTAATTATTTTAAGAGTACGTTTCTTATGAGTTATGTTCGATATTCTTAAGCGTGTTAGGGTTTTTGAAATGGTGAGTATGCTAAATTGACAATGGTATGTGAAATTGGAAAATATGTGGAAGTTAATTTCATAAGGGAATTTATTAATATGTATAATGGGTTCAAATATGGGGATTACTCACTATTCATAGTGATTTAGGATTGAAAATTTGAAATGGGGTAACTGGACTGAGTGGTGTAATAGAAAGGGTGTTAATGGATAATGGAAAAATAGGATTTAACATATTGATTATTATGGATTATGATTGTTGTATCTATTGGATTTTTTTGGTTGTGATGTGGTTGGGGGTGGTGAATAGATGGATAAAAATGTGATCCTGGATTGAGGTGTGGTATAATGGACTGAGGCTCCTACCATGAGTCAAGATGGAATGATGCTCTAACTCTAGACACAATATATGGGTTAGGAAAGGGGACAAAGCTCCATTCCCCTATAGGTTACATTCCACCCAGACTAATGCTTCAATGTGAGGATATTTTGATGTTTTGATATGTATAACCTAGTGATTTAGGGGATTACTTATTACTTTTTGAGAATTATTTATTCCATTAACCTTGTACGATTGATGATGAACTATTAATTGTAGAGACTAAATGAATTGGGACCTTGGTTCATTTAGGTGTGTAGAGAATGTTAACTAGTGGAATCTGAGTTTTCATTCCCTTTCATTTTATTTATTTAATACTTTCATGAAAAATCTACTAGAATGTATATTATTAGACATCATTGGTGGTTTCCAACTCTTTTTCACTCACACCCTTCCCAGGACTCCATTTGGTACTCGAGCATATTTGATTCTTGTTGGTCAGTAAAATAGCTAGGGCCCTATACAAGAGAATTGGGTAGGACATGGGGACTGTAATGTATCATATTTTTCCATGTATTATTTTAAAATTACGGGGGAATTCTTTTGAGACCATTCATTGAGACGACGTGCAGTTCTGAGGCCCGGTGAGCCCAAAACAAATGTTTGAATGTAATTTAATGACTAAATTATGTTCATGGATGATTTTCCTAAAAAAGTGGAATAACTCTAGAACGGGTTCTCATATCAGAATTCTGAGGGCACCGTTGCGTCCAGAGAAGCGGGTTTACTCTAAGAGAGACCTATCATTGACTGGCACAGGTCAGTGGCGAAATCCAGTTTTTTGACATAACCGTTATTAAATATTCAATTAAATTATTTTATTGCAGAGAATATCATTTTATCCTTTTTAAAAAATGGTTTGCGTAGAGGTCCAGGGTTATAGACCTCATAACCCTGAAACCCCTAGAGGCTCTGGGAAAGATCTGGAAGAATCCCCCAGCGCGGCGATGACGTTCTTGAATAATTTCACCAGCGACGACGACGCAATGACCCGATCTTCACCAACGAACTTCGCAGATCCATGTAGGATGTTTGATTTTGGTTTCTTATCCCAGTTATTGATTCCTAAAATTAACACAGACTAATCCAAGAATTGATTACCCGCAGATCTATCATATTTGTGGGATGTGGTTTTTGCGGGGAATTTGGGGATTTGATTCGTGAAGTTATTTTGGTTCGTTAATCTTATAATGGTGAAAAACCAAGATCGACATGAACATCTATCGAGGTTTATACCTCTCAATTTGTGGTGCCTTTCTCCCCTGATTTTTTCACATTCTTCATGTTCATTCTACGCGTTCATCATACAGATATGAATGACAGATAGTTGCACCTCCTTTGTGTGACAAAACAATCCAATATTGAAGATCTAGTGGCGGTAAAACCCCATGTAGGTGTGTCTATGGTGGCGACGGACAGATCGATGCAGATTAGAAGATATCGTTCATCGAGTAATTTTTGCACGGATGACCGGAATCGGATATCGGAGCCGATCGAAGGCCCGAAACCCACGGATTCGGCATCACAATGACGAGGCGACCCATGATCTTGAGTTTCATGGCAAACGGACAAGAGAAACGTGATCTGGAAGATTGGCCAAGGTGCGAGGATGAAGACGACATTTCAGGAAAAATCCCGACTACACGTCGTGTAGTATGGGATACACGGCTTGTGTTCATCGGTAGACTACCTAGAGTGTACTTTGGGAGTACGTGGACACAGGTTGGGTACATGGCCAGGGACACGATGTGTGTACCCTTCCCCAGCCAGACCAGGCCAGATACACAGGATACCCCGTGTACTAGTACACGGGAGGGAGACACAGATAGTGACCGTGTACTGGCACATGGCCAACGTACACAGAGAAAACCCCAGTTGATTGGACACATCGTGTAATCCAAGAACACGCAGTGTAGTGAATTTTTACATGACAATATTAATGACATGGTCCGTTTACACAGGAAGTACCTGGAGTCAAGGAACACAACATGTGATCATTCTACATGACGTGTAGTTGAGTTTTACACAGAATGGGTGAATGACACGGGTAGTACCCAGGGTCAAGGAACACAACATGTAACCATAATACACGCCATGTAACTTATTTTACATGGCATGAGCCAGTAGTCTTCTACGACTTAGACTAGTTTCCTTAGGGTTTTTCCCCTTAGGTCTTTGCACTGAATGTTTCCGGTATCATTTCCTATGTACACGAGTATAATTCTTTCAGCAGGACTTCCTGAATAGAGTTGTTGGAATCTCCACTTTGAGACTTAGAGATGGATCCTCTATTCATTTCCGGAACCCTAGGTAGAGTTATTGGTATCGACATGACCAACATTACCCGGGCACCGATCCTCTACTTAGTGGATTAGTTCAGACATAGTTGTTGGAATCACCCCAAATATATTGGTTGTGATCCTCATCTGAACATCGTATTCTCATGTACTTGTGGGGTGTGTTCTCCTAGAATGAGTACTTCTTACCTCTCTCTTCATACCTAGGAGTGTGTTCCCCATGTTATGCGATTAGTTGAATCTATGAGCAGGATCTTAGTGGTGGTTTCACGATGGTAGATCGTGTATGAGTATATCTGGATATTCTTGTTATATGTTCTGTAAACATATACTGTGTAAAGATGACTGTATCCTTCCTTTATGGTATTTCTCACTTATTGTATTCCATTTTGGTTTTGGGGTGTCCTACTGTGAATTGTTATACTCATCCCTGTATGGGTTTTTCCCTCACATGTCGTGTTTTGTGCAGAAGAGCGAGCCTTTGACAGGATTCTAGGCGGACCAGGACCGAACGGTGCTCAGTGAGATCAGACAGGCCGAGGTGTTTCTAAGGCTACAGATTGCAGTCCCAGAACCTTTTCTTTACATTTTGGACTTTGTTACAGACTCTCTTTTGGTGGGATTATACTTTTGGCTGAGGGTATTACATTACTGTACATTACTTTCCTGTCATACTCTGTTGGTTGGGACATTAGTGTATACATGCATTTCCATTTTTAGAAGTTTTTATTTTTCAGATTTGTCAGCATGGAGATGTGTGTGTGTGTGTACATGATTATTGTAAATGCCTCCGATGTTAGGGACATGCCTAATCGATGTTAGTCACCAGTCCATGGCCTATTGGAGGCGAGCTTGGGGTGTTGCGGCTCAAAGCCCACTAGGACGGGTCGTAAAAGAGTGGCATCATAGGGAGTTCCATACATCTCCTTTGGTGGTGCATCCAGGCATGGAAAAGATGTACCAGGACCTCTGACATCATTTCTGGTGGCCAGGGATGAAGAAGAGTGTGGCAGAGTTTGTTTCTCAGTGCCTTAGTTGTCAGCAAGTAAAGGCTGAGCACCAGGTGCCAGTAGGTTTGAATCAGCCTCTCGAGGTGCAAGAGTGGAAGTTGGATGGGATATCCATGTAATTCATGATGGGTTTACTAGGTACATCAAGGGGACATGATTCCACCTGTGTGATCGTTGAACAACTCACAAAGTCGTACCACTTCCTAGCCATATGGGAGCAGAGTTCAGTAGAGATCTTGGGACACCTCTACGTATAGGAGATAGTTCGGTTTCATGGAGTGCCATCAATGATCGCTTCAGATCTTGATGCTTGTTTCACATCCCATTTGTGGAAGGGATTGCAGGAATCTTTTGGGACTCAGTTTCGCTTGAGCACATTGTTCCAACCTCAGACTGATGGCCAGACGGAGCAGACCATCCAGGTTCTAGAGTATATGCTACGAGCTTGCATACTCGACTTCAGTCGTAGCTGGTAGGATCACCTACCACTAGTGGAATTTTCTTTTAACAACATTTATCATTCCAATATTGGTATAGCACTATTCTAGGATTTATACAGATGGCGTTGCAGGTCACTACCTTGCTAGATTTACCCAGGAGAGTCCACACTCATGGGAACAGAGATGGTGCAAGTTACTACAGAGAAGGTGCATGTCATCCAGGAGCGGATGAATACTGCACAGAGTCCATAGAAGTCTTATGCAAACTGGAGATGGAGGCCCTTGTAGTTCGAGGAGGGAGACTATGTGTTCTTTTGGGTCTCACCTCTATGGGGATTGCAGAGATTTGGCCGAGGTGGCAAGTTATCTCCGAGGTTTATCGAACCATTTCAGATTCTGAGCAGAGTTGGCGAGGTGGCATACCACTTGGCTCTACCTCCTCAGATGGACCGCTTACACAATGACTTCAATGTGTCATAGATATGGAAGTATGTGCATGATCCATCACACGTTATTGACTGGGGTAGGCTGGACTTCGATGATGGAGTGACCTTTGTTGAGTACCCAGTGGAGAACGAGGATCAGTAAGAGAATATCTTTTGTGGGCAAGCTACTCCCTTGGTGTGTGTCCAGTAGCAGTATGTGAATCTCCAGGAGAGCATGTGGGAGTGGGAGGCTCAAATTCTTGTGCAGTAACGATATCATTTTGGGTAGCCCTTGTTTTGGATTTTCAGGGACGTAAAATACTTAAGGTGGGTGTGATGTAATGTCCTGGATTTTTCCATGTACTATTTTAATATTATGTTGGAATTCATTCGAGAATAGGCTTTGAGACGACGTGCAGTTCCGAGGACTGGTGAGCCCAGAACAAATGTTTGAATTTTATTAAATAATTAAATTATGTGCGTGTATAGTTTTCCAGAAAAAGTGGAATAACTCTTGAATGGGTACTCTGATTGGAAATCCGAAGGCACCATTGCGTCCAGAGGTGCGGGTTTACCATATGAGAAACCTAACATTGGTGGGCACAGGTCGGTGGTGAAATCCAGTTTTTGGACGTAACCGTAATAAAAAATTTAATTAAAATAATTTATGGCGGAAAATATCTTTTTATACTTTATAAAAAAAAGGCTTCCTTAGGGGTCCAGGGTTACAGACCTCATAACCTTGAAACCCTTAGAGGCTCTGGGAAATCTCTAGAGTAAACTACCAGTGTGGCGATGAAGTTCTTGATGAATTTCACCGGCGACAACGACGCGACGACCGGATCTTCGGCAACAAATGCCATGGATCAAGGTAGGATGTTTGATTTTGGTTTCTTTTCCCTGTTCTTGATTCATATGATGAACACTGACGAATCCATGAACAGATTATCCAGTAGATCGATCATGTTTATAGGATAGATTTTTTGCAGGGATTTTGGGGATTTGATTCGTGAAGTTATTTTGGTTCATTAAAATTATAATGGCGATGAACCAAGATCGAAACGAACATCGATCAAGTTTTATCCATCTCGATTTGTGGTGCTTTTCTCAAACTATTTTCTCGTGTTCTTCATGTGCGTTATATTCGTTCTTCAAAGAGATATGAACGATGGATCATTGTGCATCAATTGTGTGACACAAAAATCCCAAATTGAAGATCTGGCATTGGTACAACCCCACAGAGGTGCGGCTACGATGGCGACGGACAGATCGAAGAGGATAAGAAGATATCATTCTTCGAGCGATTTCCGCTCAGATAACCAGAATCGGATTTCAGAGCCGATCGAAGGACGAAAACCCATGGATTCGAAATTATGACAATGAGGTGACCCATGATCTTCTGTTTTGAGGTAAATTGAAAAGAGAAACATGATCCATAAAATCGGATGAGGCGTGAGGAGGAAGATGACATTTATGGAAAAATAGCGACTACACAACATGTAGTATGGGCAACATTGCATGTGTCTATCGGTGGACTACCTAGAATGTACTCTAGAAGCAGAAAGACATGGGTTTAGTACATGACCAATGACATGGCATGTGTACCCTTCCCCAGCCAGACCCGACCAGATACACAGGATACCTCATGTACTAGTACACGGGCAGGCAACACGGACAGAGACCGTGTACGGGCATAGGGCCAGCATACACGGAGCGAACCCCAGATGCTCAGACACAATGTGTAATCCAAGTACATTCCGTGTAGTGAATTTTTACATGACAATACTAATGACATGTGCCATTTACGCGGTCAGTACCCAGAGTTAGGGAACACAACGTGTGATCCTTCTACACGCCATGTAGTTGAGTTTTACACAGTTTGGACGAATGACAGAGGCCGTTTACATGGGCAGTACCAAGGGTCAAGGAACACGATGTGTGACCATACTACATCTCTTGTAACCTATTTTACATGGCTTGAGCCATTTTCCTTCTGTTACTTGGACTTGTTTCTTTAGGGTTTTTCGCCTTGGTCTTTCTCCTGAAGGTTTTCGGTATCATTTCCTTCATACAGGAGTATGATCCATTTAGCAGGACTTCCTGGATAGAGTTGTTGGAATCAACTCTATGAGACTTAGAGCCAAAACCCATATTCATTCCTAGAACCCTAGGTAGAGTTCTTGGTATCAATGTAACCAAATTTACCCCAGCACTGATACTCTTCCTAGCAGATTAGTTCAGACTGAGTTGTTGGAATCACCCCATAGATATTAGTTGTGATCCTCATCTAAACATTGTATTATCAAGTACTTGTGGAGTGTGTTCTCCCGGAACGAGTATTTCGTACCTCTATCTTCATACCTCGGAGTGTGTTCTCCTTGTTACGTGCTTTATGGAATCTTTGAGCTGGATCTTAGTGGGGGTTTCGTGATGGTCGATCATGTATGAGTATATCTGGATATTCTTGGTATATTTTCTATAAACATATACTGTGTAGAGCTGAATATATCTTTCCTTTGTGGTGTTTTCACCTTGTTGTATTTCATTGTGGTTTCGGGGTGTCCTACTAGGTATTTTTATACTCACCCCGGCATGGGATTTTCCCGCACGTGTCGTGTCTTGTGCAAACAAGCGAGGCTGTGATAGGATTCTAGGAGGACCAGGACCAGATGGTGCTCAATGAGATCGGACAGGCCGAGGTGTGTTCCTACGACTATATATTGTAGTCCTAGTACCTTTCTTTATAGGTTGGACTTTGTTACAGACTCTCTTTTGGTGGGATTGTACTTTTGGGCCATGGTTTTACATTACTGTACTTTACATTCCTTTCATACTCTGTTGGATGGGACTTTAGTGTATGCATGAATTTCCAGTTTTAGTAGTTTTTAATTTTCATATTTGTGGTCATGGAGATGTGTGCGTGTTTAAAGGTTTATAGGCAATGCCTCCCATGTTAGTGACATGCCTACTCAGTTCTAGTCACCAGCCCCTGGCCTATTGGAGGTGGGCTTGGGGAGTTGCGTCTCAGGCCCCACTGGGGCGGGTTGTGACAGGGACCTACATGGAAGATGATCCAAACTTGGAGTTGTTACTATTTTGGATATTCTAATGTTTTTCTTTATTTTGGGATTCAATCACTTTGAATAGTATCATTATGTTACATGTTTACTATTTCTTAGGGATAGTACCCAATTTTGGATAGGCTTGACTATGTTTGCTATTGCTTGTTTCCTATTGTTTTAATTATTTATACTGTATACTACTCTGGGTTACTCTAGTAAAGAGGGTATAGTCTCCACATGAGACCTATTGGACTTTTGCTACTATTTGAAAACTTCGGATGTAAGGTGAGGTGCACTTGGATTCTTGTGACAACCCATCTTGGGGCACGATTTTGTGGCACCTCGGCCAGGGACATTCCAAAGTGGTATCAGATGAGTTTTCTTCCCTTCAAACTATTTTGGGATGGTATATATATGATTAGGATAGTTTGGGGCCTTGGTAATGATATCATTCCTTGGAATAGCTAACCCAAGTACAATGGAAAACCCAGGTCACCCATGGTGGGAATTGTTGTTCTTACTCTGTGTTGTTAAATTTTATGATATTTCCCCATTGTGTGTTGTAGATGTTGTCTAATGTGATAGTTTTTTGATATTTTTCTCATGGTTGGATTTAAATAATGTTGTGCATTCTTTAATCATTCTAGGAACATATTTATATAACAAAAATGCATCATGGTTGGTATACACACACATGGGATATGTGTTTTTGAAATATAGGCTAGACTGCATTTGACTTTATTTAGAGTGCTGAAAATTGTGTCTATCGATACAATACAAAGGATTTAAGATGGGATGAAATTGTTAAATGATTATAATGCAAGCATACTAGATAATGGGTGATATGTGAAATGATGTGTTATTGGAATTAGTCGTGGTTTGATAATAGTTTTGATATTTTGTAGAATGTAAGGATTATAGTTGTGTGTGTTTGTTACCTTATGTTATCTATGACCATAGCGGGGATGGTTGAGGGTATCATTCTTGGTACGATGAGACCTACTTCTGTGGGTATGTGAATTTTTTTGGTTCCTAATAAAGATCTTTCCATTATATTTGAGAAATATTTATTATTTGTGTTTTAAATTTCCTGTTTCACATTATAGAAAAATGCCGCCATAAAGATGTCAATCGGTTGGGAACCATAATGAAATTGTTGAGTATTCTCCCCTAGTAGTGGAGCAAGGGGATCTGGTGGTTCAAGATAACAGTGAAGAGTAATTTCGTGAGAATATTTCTTATTTTTGGTAGATGATGGAACAATTCATAGTGCATGTGTTTTTAAGTATGTTCAAACTGGCCATGGAGTTTCAACTACAATACCAAATGACCATTACAGGTGAGGGTGGGTAGATTCTATCAAGACTATTATTGATAATCCAAAGACTAATCTTTATAAGCGATTCACTATAGTAGCCAACATGTTAAGAAGGAAGGACAAGAGTTAGTGGGATAAAATGGTTTACATGGAGTAGAAATAAGGAAAGGTGTGGAAGAATTTTTAGGAAATGTTTCTGAAACATTAATTCCTAGAAACCTTGAGGCGAAATATGGATGTAGAGATTATGAATTTAACGTAGGGGATATGTTATTTATAAATTATGCAACCTGTTTCTTAGATTTTCACCAAATCATCCTAATGATGTATAGAGATGAGGTGACTATGTAAAAACAATTCCAGGATGGTTATATGAATGATATTAGATCGCATGTGAACATCTCCCATCTATAGAGGTTTTCAGATGTAGTTGAACAATAACATATCTTAGAAGGGATCCTAAAGGGAGCATAAGGAGGTGGACTTGTGGTGTCAACTGGAAAAACAGGTGGTACAACCTCTTATGTAAGGAAGCATAATTTTGGATGCTTCCAACAATTTGAAAGTGCATAGAATAGTCAGAGGAGAGGGTCAAATTCTCAAGGTGGTTATCAGTAGTATTTTTATTAGTGAGGATGGTTCTGTTACATATAGTTTCATTTTCCCTGACAACATTTCAATTGTAATTATTGTATAATTTTTAGACATATACAAAGGTTCTGTGAGAAACCTCAAAATCCGGGTATAGATGGGAGTTTGAGGAAAGTACTGAATGTGGGCAAGGGATTGATCATCGCATATCAAGAAATAAGTTAGAGAACCAATGGCCGTACTGGTTGGGGTGGTGGTTGTGGATCTACGGGGTGAGACCATACACACCAACATGGATGTGCAATACATGGTACTCAGGTTGCATCCTATATTAGTGGGACTGACCATCTTCACATAGCTCAGTCTACACCTGGAGATAGAGAGGCTAGACTATCTACTATCTGAGGTATGATTCATGGTGCTTCCACACTCTCTAATGGTTTATTTGAAATAGGGTCCACAAACTCTTTTATCTCTATGTATTTCATGGTTGTGATGGGCCATTTCATGAAACATGTTTTTGGGGTTATCTCAATAGATACTGTGTTAGGTGTGCAAGTTTAAGATATCAGACATTGTAGAGGTTTTCCTTTATTGTTTGGTGGTTATCATTTAATGTGGAATTTTTTTTATCATGATATCATGTTTTTACATGATTTTTGTAATGGAATAGAAAGTGATGTATCAAGTCCATATCAATTGTTACTGACATAGGGTAATATTTACATCTCTATGTAGTCACACATATGTCTTTTGTGCTGAGTGGGATGTTCTATTAGGCCATGCTAGGACAATATGTCAGTAGTTAGGGAAACTCGTAGCTCTTGTGATGTACCTTATTTGGGATGATAGATAGGTGGTGAAAAATGTCTTTACTCAGGTGGTGGGTAAGTTTTATAATGTGTTTCTTGAGGATTTCATGGGAATACCACCGAAAAGGTATGTGGAGTTCACAATCAAGTTGCTTCTAAGGGAATAACAAATTTTTATTCTACCATATTGAATGGTGCTTGGAGAACTCCAAGAGCTTATGGCTCATCTAAAAGAGTTGGAGCGAAAGGTGTGCATTTGAACCAATACATCGTTGTGGGATTCATCCGTTATGTTTGATAAAAAGGAAGAGGATTCATTGTCATTATGTGTCGATTAGAGGATGAAGAATCAGATGATGGTTAGGAACTGATACTCACATCCCAGAATTGATGACTATCTTGACCAACTAAGGGGTTCTTTACTGTTCTCCAAGATTGATTTGATATTGGGATACCATAAACAGAGTGTGAGACCTTCTAATTTATTGTGGATATCTTTCATGAAAAGGTACTGATTGTAAAAAAGAAATCATGTTGCTCGGGTTTTCCAATGAACATGTTGGGTTCATGGAGCTAATGAACCAGATATTTCACCATTATCTAGATCAGTTCATGGTTTCCTTTGTTTATGGCATCTTGGTGTACTAAAAAACTCTTGAAGATAATGCCAAACATCATGAAATCATCTTGAGTACACATAGATAATATAGACTTTATTCCAAAATATCAAAATTTATGTTTTATATTAAAAAATTTCATTTTATGGAACACATCATTTTTGAGTCAGGTGTGTCTGTTGATCCAGAGGAGGTGCAAGTTTTGGTGCCTTGGGAGATGCCTAATATTTTTTTATGTTTGGAGTTTTCTAGGTTTGGTAAGTTGTTACCAGACATTCATTATAGATTTCTATCATTTAGAAGCCCCACTACCAATATTAATTAGGAACAGTTTTATGATTGAGGGGACTAAGCCACATGAGAGTACATTTCAAGAATTGAAGAAGGGGTTGACTACCACCCCAATTTTGATCCTACCTGAACTTGGTATGTACTCTTTTTTATGTGATGAATATGGTGTGAGAATCAGGGAATTGATGATGGAGGATGATCATGTTGTAACTTATTGTTCAGTATCGTAGGGGCCCCATGAATGAAATTTCCCTACCCATGGAATCGAGCTAGAAGGTATAGTTTGTGCCATGATGTAATGGAGTCATTACATATTGGGTGAGCAGTTCTTGGTGTTTACTGATCATAAAATTATTATGTACATTTTATATTCAAGGATTTTGATTATTCTGGAGTGAAGGTGGTTTTAGAACCTAACATCCATTAAATTTTATTTGGCATAAACACGAGGAAAAGAGAGTAGTGTTACCAATTCCATGAGATGGAAGACTCATAATTAGTTGGTACATGAATCCAACATTGAATGGAAAATGTTGGCTATGTTTGCTAAGATTCACCTAGAGGTGGTTGATGGGTACAAAAAAATGACCCTTTCATCTATAGTTAACGATTAAAAACATTTTTCCTATTCAACGAATGTTGGATGAAATATTTGGATTGTTTGGCCATGAAAAAAATTCATAAAGGAGGAGATTCATCTTCTAGTTGGGTTTTTGGTTACAAAGGATTATTCTGTGTTTAGGTTCATGTAGTTGTACCAATGGGTGTGTGTGAAGAATTGATGTGCAAGTTCCATGAATTGAAGTAGGAAGAATATCCTAGCTTGAATAAATTGTATCTTGATGATACTCTATAGTATTGGTGGCCAGGAATAAAGAAATAGGTTGTGGGTTTTGTGGCATAATGCCTTACTAGTCAATAGGTGAAGGACATGCATCATCATCCAAGTGGGTTGTTGAAGTCCTTTCACATTCCTGAATTTAGGTGGAATGATGTAATGATGAAATTCATAGTGGTTCTCCTAAGGATGCCTTGAAATAATGATGCAATCTGGTTCATTGTGCATCGGTTGATTAAAGTGGCCAATTTCCTACTGATCCAAGAAACTTATGCAGTCGACCAGTTGGGTGAGTGATATGTTCATGAAACAGTTTCGCTGCATGTTTTTAAAAGAACCATAGTTTTAGATCATGATCCACATTTTACATCATTCTACTAAAAGGGGATACCAAATGAGCTGGGTATGCATGTGTTTTTTAGTGTGTCTTATAACCCACAGATGGACTGGCAGTCTAAGCATGTAATTGACATATTGAAGGACATGTTGAGAGCCTGTGATTTAGATTTTGGTGGTTCATGGGAAAACACTTACCAATTGTTGAGTTTTCTTATAACAATAGTATTTAGGCTATAATAAAGATGGATCCTATTGAGAAACTCCACGGGAGGCCATTTTAATATATGCTTTGTTGGTTAGAAGATGGGAAGTCTGAGATCTTAGGGACAAGGCTCATGTACGTGATGTCTAAGAAGGTTCGTTTGATTTAGAAGCTGATTTCTGCAGAATAGAGTATATAGATTTCATAAACACATTGGTGTTGTAGACCCATATTATTAATTTTATGTGAGAGTATGTTTCATTGGGTGTTGAAAAGGATGGATCACCATCAAATTTGGATGTAGGGAAATTTGGAACCCATGTCTGTGGATCTATTTGAGATTGTGGAGAGGATCAGACTGGTGGCATACTGATTGGCTCTTCAAAAAAGGTATAGTAGAATTCTTGATATTTTTCATATCTCGAGACTCTGGATGTATCATCATGATCCATCTCACATGATAAATGTTTATTATGTTGATCTTGATCTATATCCATCCTTTAGAAAGCATCTAGTTCATATTGTGGACTATAGTGAGAAAGTCATACGAGATAAGGTTGTTCCTTTAGTTTGAGTTTTATGGTAGCATGAAAATGTCTTGGAATTAAATTAAGAGTTATAATTAGATATGTAGGATTTTTGGCATGATATCATTATGTTGCAATCTCAATTATTCTTGGTAAGAGCAGCTTGAGGACGAGTCGTCCTAAGGTGGGGTGATTATATGATTCAGGTTTTTTCTTAAGGTAATTTTTTAGGATTCAGTTTATGTAATTTATTTTGGAAAAATTAGTGTATCCCAAAGATCATGAGATTATACTAGTGTGTTTCAAGGTTTTGGGGCATGAAAGATGATGCAACAAAAATTTATGGGCATGTTTCACTATTTGTGCATGATTAGGGAAAACAATGTCGAGCATCCCAGGTAATCATGCATTCTTGAATAGAAACATCTGAACGGTTACCATACGATTAAGATAACCATGGTGATTTACCTTCAAATAATGTAAATGGTGGATTTAGGGATAGTATATCTCACACAGTTTTTTCACAGGTTGAAAAACCATGTGGGTAAACAATGCATACTAGTAATGTTTGGAAATTTACAAAATTGTTACTTTGGGATATTAAGGCTCACTAAATATTTTCCTTCTTTCCTCTCCCATAAATCCTAGTAATGATCCAATCCTTCCAAGAACACCCTAGGGTGACCCACCTTCATTCATTGGTCATTTGGAGTGCCATCAGTTGCAGATTAATGTTCTGAGTGAGTCTAATCTCTTACTTGTATCCGCTTCTCGATTGAGGATTGCATCGTACTCCCACTTCCTTATAAATCAATAAAAGACATTTTTCCCTGTGAGATCTAGGATGAGGATTCAAGGTTTGGTTGAATCAGGATCAATGGATTATTTTGGGAGAGTGTTCGTTAATCGATTCAATGTAGGTGGTCAATAAGTTATATCCCACATTTTCATTTGGGTTTTTTCCTTGCCTGGGTTTACTTCTTGGTTACTCCTTGTTTTAATTTTGACTCATTTAGGATATTTGGTATAATTAATATCTAAATGATGAATTGAAACCCTCTTGGTTATCTATGGGACACATAGAGGATGATTTGACTCATTTAATTCCACCCATGGGGTGCACTGATAATTTCTGAACACAAAATTATCTAAGTTCTAGGTTTTTGTCTGATCATGTAGTGCCCTTATTGAGTATGTTATATTCTTAATGGAAATAAAAATTATACATTGGTTAATTATGGTTTTTTATGAGTTTTATAAGTTATATTTTATATTCCTATGTGAGTTAGTGCTTGTGAAATGGTAAATAAACTAAATTGACAATTATATGTGAAATGGGAAAATCTGTTGGAGGGAATTTCAGAAGGGAATTTATAATTACATATAATGGTTTGACATATGGGGATTATAGAGTATTCTTAGTGACATATGATTTGAAATTGGTATTGGATTAAATGGACTACGTGATGTAATGGAAAGGCTGTTAATGGATTACGGCACAATATGATTTACCATATTGAATGTTATGGATTATGATTGTTGTATTGTATTGGTTATGTTTTTATATGATGTGGTTAAGGGAGGTTAATAGATGGATAATAATTTGAAAATGGTTTGACGCATTGGAAAATGGACTGAGGCTCCTCTTATGGGTAGAGTTGGACCGATGCTCTAACTCCACCCACAGTGCATGGGTTATGGATGGGGACAAGGCTCTTTTCCCCTAACGGTTTCATTCCACCCGAACTGAGGATTGGAGGTGATGATATTGTGATGTTGTGATATGGTATACCAAGTGAGTTAGGTACTTAATTATTCCCTTATGTGAATGATTTATTCCATTAACCTTGTGTGATTTATGATTAACTAGTAATGATAGGGACATAATGTATTGCAACCTTAGATAGTTTTTATCAGAAGATATTGTTAACTAGTTGCCTCAGAGTTTTCCTTAATTTTCTTATTATTTATTTAAAAAATTAATGAAATATATTATACTAGATCATTGTAGACACCATTGGTGGTGGATTACTGAGTTGTACTCAAACCATGATCGGTCCATCCTTGGGTACCCGAGTAGATTTCATGCTTCTAGGTCGGGAAATGGTAAAGGGCCATATACTTGGGTATTGGCTTGGAATTTGGGACATGCATGGAAGATGTTATAGAATTAGAGTCAGAAACATTTTGGGGATTCTAATATAGATCTTTATATTGGGTTTCTTTCACTTGGAATTGTATAATGACATGTCATATTTACTGTTTCTTTTTTACTGTAACATATTTGGGAGATGTTTGACTATGAATGTGATGGGTTGTTTCTAACATTTTCGCTATTTATATTGTATCATTATAGGGATAACTTTTTTAAAGAGGGTATAGTCTACCTACAAGATCGATTCGACCATCAATGTTATCTAGAAACCTCTGGAATATGGGGAGGACTACACGAGGTCATGTAATGACCCAGCTAGAGGAACCTATTTAGTGTAACCAAGTTCGAGGAAGATTTGTAGGAGTGTGAATTAATAGGTTCCAAACCCTTGTAATTCTTGAAAAAAGTAGTCCTCATATATTGAATAATCAACTTAAATAATAAATAATGTGCCTAATCAAATATAATTTTCGAGTAAAAGATATGGATTTATCTATATTTATCAAATAAATCATATAACAGTCAATGTAAACACCATATGTAAAATGATATTTGGTTTGGGAAATAACCATATCCACTATAAAATAATATATGTAATAAATATAAAATATCCAATGAAAATTTATTACAAGAAATTTATTGTTTCAATAGAGAGATAAAACTCACAAAAGAAATGATAACTTTTACCACATGTAACGCCCTGACCCCAGTTACCCGGAGACGGTGCATTACTTCATAACATTGGCATGATCACAAAAGATCAAGTCTTGAAAGACCGATTAGTTTAGTAGCCTTGGAAACACTAGATACATTCATAAATGTTACATTACATCATAAATTGAAAAACTACAATAACAAAGTCTCCATAGTCCACACTCATATCCTCTTCTGACTATCCCATGCAGGTCATTCATACAATACTTCTTCACATCCTAGAAAATGTTAAAACATTGAAAGGGGTGAGCTCAGATGCTCAGTAAGGATAAAAATATAGCAGAAGCTTTCATAAATAAACATTAACATTTAAGGCAATGTATAACTAAAACAAAATCCTTTTAAACATGAATTTCAACATAATATGGCAAAAGTAAATCGAGATAATGCCATTTACTTATTCACATGGATATTCTACTGGTCGAATATTAACATGCAATATCAATAACCACTTTCATAATGATGGAATGCATAATGCCATACTATCAAAACCATGTAGCCAAGGCCTCATGACAAGACCACAAATAAGATTTTGTCAATGCCTTGTACCAAGACACTAGTTTGTCTCATGAGACCTGCCGATGCATCGAGGAGCTATAGCGGGCTCCACCCGTCACTTATTAAGTCCAATGCATTCCTCCTATGAACAGGTTTAAACATATCATAAACTATAACATAATTGTATCACATAAAACATGCATAAAGGAAACATAATATTTCCACACTTCAGTCACAAGATATCAATACAACACATTGATATAATAGAAACTTTATCAAAACCATTTTCAACACCAAAATAAAAGAAAAGTAAAACATGGTATTTATTTTTCTTTTATAAAAAGTTACAGATTTTAGAGGAAGCCGAAACTCAAATAGTTCTCACAGAGGTGGAGAGGTCGTTGTCGCCGCATATGTACGACAATAAAAACATTCCTTTTTGTCGTTTAGTAAAATGCTTCGTATAAAATAGATTCCTTTTGAATAAACGTAAAATTCAAAGGGGTTTATACATCGTATAAAAGAAAGTTGTGTATAAAACAAAATATGACTCAATTAAAGGAGATTGAGATGAAGTCCTTACCAAGATCATTTTTTAAATAAAATAGATCTATTATTTGTATTCAATATAAGTACACATAAAGAAAGAACAAATAGAATATAAGACATAATAATATCATAACATAACTTGAAAGTAGGAGATTAACCCAAAGAATGGAAATTGGGTTAAGAAATTCCTTTACGAAGATCATTTTTTAAATAAAATAGATCTATTATATGTATTCATTATAGGTACACATAAATAAAGTACCAATACAAGATATGACATAATAATATAATGACATAATTTGAAAGTATGAGATTAACCCAAAGAATAGAAATTGGGTTAAGAAGTTCCCTTACGAAGATAATTTTTTAAATAAAATAGATCTATTATGTGTATTAACTATAATTACACATAAAGAAAGTACAAATACAATATAGGACATAATAATATCATAACATAATTTGAAAGTAGGAGATTAACCCAAATAATGAAAATTGGGTTAAGAAATTCCCTTACCTCATGTCCGACTTGACTCAACCATTCTTTAACCTCCTGAATAATAACCTAGAGTTAATTTATAATTTCTTAAGAACCTTTTTCATGTTTATTATTCCTTTTATATCACTTATTACCATGTTATGAACATTATGTAATTATTTATGTTAATAACGGTTGTTTTGTCGATCTTTGGTACTTGAGTCAACAATAAACTTCTTATAATTACAAGTTGTTTATGTGGTAGAATATCCATTATCTACAAAATTATATTCATTATTTAGATATCATACATATCATATATATCCAGTATCTTCATTCATTTATAATATTACATAACATTTATTGGTAAGAAATGAAATGCACCGTTCATGGAGACGGTAAGCCGTACGTACGCATGAACACTACTTTCATTTCTATTTCATATTTAATGGAATGAAATTATAATTATATAAATGTATACTATAATTCCAGTATAATATAATGTATAATACTATTTACTCCATCCTTTATACATCCCACATATGGCATTAACGATTCAAATAACTTTGAGGGGGCGGTAGTCCTCACTTCCTAAAATGAAAATATCGCGTTTACCCATAATGGAAACCATAATGGTATGCAATAAATGAAAAATACATAAGATTAAGTAAAAAAAAACATATTATATATAATATATAAATATAGTGACATATTAATGGACACCTTTGAAGGTGTTATATGAGTGTTGAACAATCATCATTTCGTGAGGCAGAAATTCGCCATCCAGAGAAACAGTATGTTCTTTAACCATTAGATATAGGTGTGTGTAAGTATAGCTCTAATTATTCTTATAACAACATCCTAGTATATTGAGTATACTGTTGTTGTTACAAAAGAAATTAATAAAAAGAGTTTAGGGGGTTGTAGATGCAAAATAAAACAAAATAACATAAGAGAAGACATTACCTTAAAATCAGGTAACTCTTTTTGATTTGAGACAAAGGCATCCTTGGGAAGAGTTATGCCCAATGTGATGCTTATAGGAGTAATATAGGGAAGTTGGGAGAGTATTTGGGCAGAGGTTTTCTGAGACAAATGTCTTGATGGTGTTAATAAGGTGGGAGTGGTGGGGGCCTTTTATAAGAGGAGAGAGGGGGCACTCTTGGAAAGATAGAAGTGTTACTTTATTATGAAATGATTTTCGGATTCTAAAGGTCCCAAAATGATATATTTAGAGGATAAGGTGATAAGGGTTCGAAATATACTCATCAAATTGGTTTTTGACAAGTTTAGGCCTTAGAATTTACATTATCTTTTCATTTTATTTAAATCGTTAATTAATGAGGTAATCGCTGCATCATCATGGTGTCATAAATAATTTTAATTTATTTAATGTTTAAAAATTATAAAACAAATATCATGATGTAGGAAATCTTTTTAGATTTCTAATTTATATTTATAGTCAAAAATATGACTTGTATAACCCCATTTAAAAATTGTTTTAGTAAAACAACTCATGTTTGTGACATTTTTATTTTAACATTAAATAAAAAGTTTTTAATGTCATTTTCCTACCAATGTGGCTCCATGGATTCCCCAAGTTGACCCATGTATTGTCTTGGTCGGCCATGACTCATCCATTAGGGGTAGGACAAGTGTAAATGTATTTTCATATTTTTATAATATCATTTTTACCTTAAATTTCCCTAATTACCTTTAATCGTGATTAATTAAACTTAAAAGTTACTATTCACCAAAAAAAATTTTTATCCCATTGAACCAAATTTTACATCCAAATGACAACCATGTATGTCAGATTTTTGAAAATCAAATCACAGAAGTGGTAATGTTTCATTTAAATGAAAAATCAGTTTTTTTAACTACCACTTAGTGGTTTCACTATTCATCAAAAATTGAAGTTTTTCAGAACAGTGTCAAAATTTCACCCTAAGCTATAATTGATATTCTGAATTCAAAAATGATGTCTATTTTACAAAATTCCAAACAAATAAGTTGCATTAATTAATTTTATAATTAATTCCCGCTGTCACTACAAATAGCATGTTTTTAAGAAACAATATATATCAAAAGATTGACAATTGTTTATGTCCAATTTCAAAGTGAAATCAATTCTAATGACCACCATTGTATAAAATGGTAAAAATATATTCTAATTATACTTTAAAACCACAAAATAGTATAATTTATCACAATAAATTACATTGATTTAAAAAGTTGTTTTTAAGTATTTTTCACTATTCATAAAAACATTGAACTTCTTAGAAAAATACAAAAAATTCAACATAGGCTAATTTTGATATTCTGAATCCAAAAATGAAGTCCATTTTGAAATAGAAAATATATATATAATTTCAAAAGGTGGGTATTACTATTCAGAATGGCTGTTTTGATTGGTCGCGGTGTGATAGAATCTCGAACTTGCGTACAATGCAAGCTATTGCATTATTGAAAGAGAAGCGTATCATGGAAGGTCGGGGTGTTATATTCTCCCCTCCTTCAATAAATTGTGTCCTCGCAATTTGAAATTTTTCTTTGAATATAAAAGGTTGAAAATATAAAATACCTTTGTGGAATACCCACATCGGAAATAAGGTTAATAAAAATATAACTTTAAAAGAAATGAAGAGAAGAACAAAGGTCACCCGAGATAGCCCATACTAGGATTCTATGAAAATATGGATATGGAGAAGAAACAAACCATCAAGGTCTGATGGAGACTTGTAGAAAACAAGATTAGGATAATGTTAACCATAAGAAAATCACAAACTTGTGATTGGTTAAACGGTCGTTGAATCCCCAGTTAGAAAAGTTAACCGACAACGTTTTTTGTTTTAAGTTAGATTTTATAAAGTTGAGGAATTTATTTAAGAGATTTTCTAAGAAAGTAAGTAAATATACTTACTTTTCATGTAGGCTTTCAATCTTTAATAAATTTTTACCACGAACCCATCTTTCACTCCAAATGGTAACCAAACTCAAAAAATATTCTATTTATCCTAATTGTGTAAGGTTCCAAATATTACCACATACCATTTAGATGAGGAAATCTATTTTTTAATACCTAGGGACTTCATGTAGGCTAGTGGTAGGTAATAAAGGCCTGTTGCACTATGGTTGTGGGTTCGATTCCTGCAGCTTTGTCCAACGCGACGGGTTATCCCCCAACCCGCAGGTTGTCCTTTTCCTAAAACTATAGTATTATAATATTCCAAAAATAATATTCAAGAATTTTTTTTGACCTTAAATAATAATATGTATGGTTCAACTTAATACATTCCAACCTATATAGTTTTCCAAAATAACTCTATCCAGACTTTCTCTAAAAGGTCTCTAAATTCCAAAATCAATTGTAACATCAGATTCCCCAAACAATGTAAAGTTTCTCTTATTGTCACATACTAAAAATATGATTACCTTCATCATATTAAAACCTTAATGAAAAAAAACAAGTACTGCAGTAAAATACTTATATATATCACATTATTATTAAAACCAGAATATAATCCTTGAGTCCAAAAGCACCAATACATTAATTATTCAACTTCAACTATAGTAACAGCATAAGATTGTCCTTGATCCCTTGGCCTTTTCTGAGGTAAGTTTCCCTGATGCATAGGACATTCATTTGAATAATTCCCCATTTCCCTACAATTTTAGCATTCAACATTGATAGCCTCTTTCTTTCCCTTACAATCACGAGCCTGGTGACCTTTTTCTCCACATTTATAACAAACTCCCATTATTTTTAGGCAAGTACTAGGGTGATTCTTCCCACAATTATCACATAATGGAAAATCATTCTTTCCCTTTTTCCCTTTATCTGTCTCTTGTTCCACCGTTCTCTTCTTCTATTGCTTTACTTTATTGTCATAAGATTTAGAGAATTCCTTTTTTGACTTGATAGAACACGTGACTATATCTTTGTACGTTGAGAAAGATTGTGATACTAGTGCTCGACAGAGAAACGGTTTTAACCCATCAAATAAATGATCGATCTTACTTCTTGGGTTACATATACAATCTGGAGCATGCCTCGCTAACCTTGTAATGTTAGCCTCATACTTTGCGACATTCTCATCCTCCTTCTTCCTCAGACTCAGAAATTGCCTTTCCATATCTGATCTATGGTCACGAGGGAAGTACTTTTCTAAGAAGAGCTATTTGAACTCCCTCCATTCCATATTATATACTTCATCATCTTCCTTTGTATTTTGAATCAATGACCACCATTGATCATCATCTCCAGTGAGGTGGTAAACTGCCATGATAACCTTTTCCCTTTCACTACTCCCTAAGGCGTGGAATATTTTCTCTAAGGAGTTTATCCATTGCTCAGCTACTAATGTATTTGTACCCCCATTAAATGTTGATGGTTGTTGCCTCATGAAACGATCTAACATTGATCCTCTATGTTGCGGATCAGGGTGCTCCATACGAGTAAGGTTATTATTCCTAACCTGAGTGAGTTGTCCCAGTATGGTAATAATTTGATCAGCACTAGTTGTATCTCTAGCTCCACAATAATTATCTTGATCAGGAGGGAAATCTCTACACAGAGTGTGTGCATTGATATGGTTTTCATTCCTTCCACTAGGCGCCATTTCTAAACAATGTCATAAACTAGATTAGTTTATGAATCAAAATACATAATTACATACTTGTAAAACACTTAACATAAATTGAACTATTTATGGATATAATCCATAATCATAAAAATGATTTCTTTTAGGAAGTATGTACTCATAATCTCTTCATAATGGTTTGTAATGAAAATGATAATTATCCTAAGCATATCCCCAGGGAGTGTCATAACGAAGAGTACAACAAGGCCTGTTGTCGTGCACCAGTTCCCGTTTGAGTCTAGCTCAAAGCGGTGTTTTTGGGTTTTCCCCCTAGTTACATCAATGCCAGAGCCGCCTCTACCTGCTCGTATCCAGACAGGGATGTATTGCTCTGAAAACTCACAAAATCTCTATAATACAAAAAATCTAGGATGTTCTTCTATACTAATACTCAAATTTTATCTTAGGACTATGTGCTCTAATCAGAGTTGATCTAAATATAGCTTCCAAGGTTAGTACTAAACTGCCTCTGATACAAACTGTAACGACCCGACCCCAGTTACCCGTAGTCGGTTCATTACTTCGTAACATTGGCATGATCACAAAAGATCATGTATCAAAAGACTAATTAGTTTAGTAACCTTGGAAACACTAGATACATTCATAAATATTACATTACATCATAAATTGAAAAAATACAATAAAAAAGACTCTATAGTCCACACTCATATCCTCTTCTGACTATCCCTGCAGGTCATTCATACAATATTTCTTCACATCCTAGAAAATATTAAAACATTGAATGGGGTGAGCTCAGATGCTAAGTAACGATAACAATATAGCAGAAGCTTTCATAAATAAACATTAACATTTAAGGCAATGCATAACTAAAACAAAAGCCTTTTAAACATGAACTTTAACATAATATGGAAAAAGTAAATTGAGATAATTCCATTTACCTATTCACATTGATATTCTATTGGTCTAATAATCACATGCAATATCAATAACCACTTTTATAATGATGGAATTCATAATTCCAAACTATCATAACCACGTAGCCAAGGCCTTGTGCCAAGACCAAAAATATGATTTTGTCAAGGCCTCATGCCAAGACACTAGTTTGTCTCATGAGACCTGCCGATGCATCGAGGAGCTATAGCGGGCTCCACCTATCACTTATTATGTCCAATGCATTCCTCATTTGAATAGGTTTAAACATATCATAAACCATAACATAATTGTATCACATAAAACATGCATAATGGAGACCTAAGATTTCCACACTTCAGTCACAAGATATCAATACAAAACATTGATATAATACAAACTTTATCAAAACCATTTTCAACACCAAAATAAAAGAAAAGTAAAACATGGTATTTATTTTTCTTTTATAAAAAGTTATGTCTTGTAGAGGAAGCCGAAACTCAAATAGTGCTCATGGAGGCAGAGAAGTCGTTGTCACTGCATACGTACGACAATAAAAACATTTCTTTTTGTTGTTTAGTAAATTTCTTTGTATAAAAAAGATTCCTTTTGAGTAAACATAAAATTAAAAGGGGTTTATATATCGTATAAAAGAAAATTGTGTATAAAAAAATATGCCTCAATGAAAAAAGATTGAGATGAAGTCCTTAACAAGATCATTTTTTAAACAAAATAGATCTATTATGTGTATTCAATATAAGTACACATAAAGAAAGTACAAATACAATATAAGACATAATAATATCATAACATAATTTGAAAGTAGGGGATTAACCCAAAGAATGGAAATTGGTTTAAGAAATTGTGTTATGAAGATCATTTTTTGAATAAACTAGATCTATTATGTGTATTCATTATTGGTACACATAAAGAATGTAAAAATACAAGATATGACATAATAATATAATGACATAATTTGAAAGTAGGAGATTAACCCAAAGAATAGAAATTGGGTTAAGAAGTTCCCTTACGAAGATAATTTTTTAAATAAAATAGATTTATTATGCGTATTCAGTATAAGTACACATAAATAAAGTACAAATAAAATATAGGACATAATAATATCATAACATAATTTGAAAGTAGGAGATTAACCCAAAGAATGGAAATTAGGTTAAGAAATTCCCTTACCTCGTGTCTGACTTGACTCGACCATTCCTTAAACTCCTGAATAATAAACTAGAGTTAATTTATAATTTCTTTAGAAACTTTTTCAAATTTATTATTCCTTTTATATCACTCATTACCATGTTATGAAAATTATGTAATTATTTATGTTAATAACGGTCGTTTTGTCGATCTTTGGTACTTGAGTCAACAATAAACCTCTTATAATTACAAGTTGTTTATGTGGTAGAATATACATTATCTCCAGAATTATATTCATGATTTAGATATCATATATATCATATATATCCAGTATATACATTCATTTATAATATTACATAACATTTAGAGGTAAGAAATGAAATGCACCGTTCATGGAGACGGTAAGCCGTACGTACGCATGAACTCTACTTTCATTTCTATTTCATATTAAATGGAATTAAATTAAAATTATATAAATTTATACTATAATTAAAGTATAATATAATGTATAATAACATTTACTCCATCCTTTATACATCCCACATATGGCATTAACGATTCAAATCACTTTGAGTGGGCGGTAGTCCTCACTTCCTAAAATGAAAATATCGCTTTTACACATAATGGAAACCATAAAGGTATGCAGTAAATGAAAAATACATAAGATTAAGTAAAACATAAACATATTATATATCATATATAAATATAGTGACATATTAATGGACACCTTTTAAGGTGTTATATGAGTGTTGAACAATCATCGTTTCGTGAGGCAGAAATTCACCATCCACAGAAATAGTATATTCTTTAACAATTAGATGTAGGTGTGTGTAATTGTAGCTCGAATACTTCTTATAAAATCATCCTAGTATATTTAGGATACTTTATTTGTTATAAAAGAAATTATTAAAAATGGTTTAGGGGGTTGGAGAATCAAAATAAAACAAAATAACCTAAGGGAAGACATTACCTTAAAATCGGGTTACTCTTTTTGATTTGAGCCAAAGGCTTCCTTGGGAAGAGTTCTGCACAAAGTGAGGCTTCTAGGAGTAATATAGGGAAGTTGGGAGAGTATTTGGGCAGAGTTTTTCTGAGCCAAATTTCTTGAAGGTGTGAATAAGGTGGGAGTGGTGGGGGAATTTTATAAGAGGAGAGAAGGGGCACTCTTGGAAAGATTGAAATGTTACTTTATTATGAAATTATTTTCAGATTCTAAAGGTCCCACAATAATATATTTAGATGATAAGGTGATAAGGGTTCGAAATATACTCATACAATAGGTTGTTGACAAGTTTAAGACTTATATGTTACTTTATCTTTTCATTTTATTTAAATCCTTAATTAATGAGGTAATCGCTGCATCATCATGGTGTCATAAATAATTTTAATTTATTTAAATTTTAAAAATTATAAAAAAATATCATGATGTAGGAACTATTTTTATCTTTCTAATTAATATTTATAGTCAAAAATATGACTTTTATAAACCCTTTTAAAAATTGTTTTAGTAAAACAACTCATGTTTGTGACATTTTTATTTTAACATTAAATAAAACGTTTTTAATGTCATTTTCGTACAAAAGTGGCTCCATGGGGTCCCCAAGTTGACCCATGTATTTTATTGGTCGGCCATGACTCATACAATAGGGGTAGGACAAGTTTAAAGGTATTTTCATATATTTATAATATCATTTTTACCTTATATTTCACTAATTACCTTTAATCGCGATTAATTAAACTTAAAAGTTTCTATTCACCAGAAAATTATTTTAATCCCATTGAACCACATTTTAATTCCTAATTACAACCATGTATGTCTGATTTCTGAAAATCAAATCACAAAAGTGTTAATGTTTCATTTAAATGAAAAATCAGTTTTTTAACTACCACTTAGTGGTTTCACTATTCATCAAAAATTGATGTTTTTCAGAACAATGCCAAAATTTCACCCTAGGCTATAATTGATATTCTGAATTCAAAAATGATGTCTATTTTACAAAATTCAAAACATATAAGTTGAATTAATTAATTTTATAATTAATTCCCGCTGTCACTACAAATAGCGTTTTTTTAAGAAACAATATATATCAAAAGATTGACAATTGTTTATGTCCAATTTCAAAGTGAAATTAATTCTAATGACCACCATTGGATAAAATGGTAAAAATATATTCTAATTATACTTTAAAAACAATCAATAGAATAATTTATCACTATAAATAATTTTGATTAAAAAAGTTGTTTTTAAGTATTTTTCATTATTCATAAAAAATTGGAAGTTCTGAGAAAAATACCAAAAATTCAACATAGGCTAATTTCGATACTCCGAATCCAAAAAAGAAGTCCATTTTGAAATATAAAATATATATAATTTGAAAAAGTGTGTATTACTATTCAGAATGGCTATTTTGATTGGCCGCGGTGTGTTAGAATCTCGAACTTGCGTACAATGCAAGCTATCGCATTATTGAAAGAGAAGCGTATCGTGGAAGCTCGTGGTGTTATACCACTTGGTAGTTTTCACGTAAAAACACCTTGGATGAGATAAATAAAAGTCAAACATAAAATACCCTTAATTCTGAGTGAGTAATGATATTAAATGATAAAGGGATTTTATTTATACAATAGAAAAGAAACTATTTGTGAATATAGAATAAATCTCAAAGAAATAAAAGAGAGACTATAAATCTCTTAACATTATGCTTCCCTTGGGTTGAATGATCATTAAACTCATGTATAATGGTTTTATGTATTTTATTAACTTATAAAAAACCATAATAGTTATTATAATGTTATATATTATCTTTTCATAACATTTTATTACCTATTCATTATTTTCCATTCATTATTTTCAATATTTTTGGAGTTAACAACCTTGTTTTTGGAGTATGTTTTGTCATGAATTTTTTTATTCCACTTTCATTGATCTATATTGTATCATCTACAAAATTTAATCCAAGATTGGAATATCATATATATTTATTTTTATTAATCCATAAAATTTTGAGATATGGAATGAATTGCACATTTCATGTAGATGGTATGATGTACGCACACATGAACATCTCTTCAATTTTTTTGTCATTTTAAAAGAACGAAAAGCAATATATATATATATATATGAATTATTGAATCATATTATATAATATATATATCACATATTTTTATTAAAAACATCCTTAATACATTCCCTTTGAAGCGTAAATGAATCACAACGCTTTCAGGACACAATGGTCTACACATCCACAAACAATGTTATCTTATATCCAAAAAATGAAATTCATTAAGGTATGTGTTATATAATAATATTAAAATCATAAAAAAATATAAATATCCTACATATTAAATTAAAATAGTAATTCCATCCTTATTATCCACCTTGAAATGTGATAATTGCAGAAAGAACGACATTGGTTAGTGAGGTGATAGTACGCCGCACACACATATGATAATTACACATCATTTTATACGGATGTAAATTTTATTGTATGTAATAACCTTAAAATGTCAACATATAAAAAAATTTAACACAATTATTTCATTATATAATTATGATGTAAAAATAATTTCATGTGTTTATGAATTAAATAAAACAAAGACATTCATTGATGAATATTACCTCTACATCGACAACTCATTTTGGTTGGAATAAATGTACTTCCTAGTTTCTATTTCATAAAATATAGGGGTTTATAGTATTAGGGGATGGATGATTTTATATAAATTGGGAATATTTTTTATGATTCAAATGGGTTGAGTTGTGTTAAGAAGTGGGAAAATTGAATGTCCTTTTATAGGGGACGTGAGTGGATAACTGTTATATACAAAAAAGGTAAACACTATTTGGATGATTACATTACCAAATTTGTTACTAAATTAAAAAAAAATCTATTCTTTGGAATTTATTTTCTATCCAAACACAGACCACAAAAAATAAATTCATTTTTTAAACACATTGATCCTTAACTTCTAAGTTTCCTTTTTTCATTTTGTTTTTTTCATTAAAGTAAATAGTTATTTAACCTATTTAGTTCATCCCTTAATACTAAATTTATGTGAAAATTTTTAGTATAATTAGACCCACTTAATTTTAAATATTAAATCCAAATTATAAAAATTAAAAACTCTTGTGTGTTTGTAATGAAATTTAACTGAAGTGCATCTCACACACATAAACACTAATTTATCCCTAATCGTTCCAACACTGTTTTTACAACATAGGGATCAATATGTTCATTATAAATGATAAATTGGTCCTTGAATGGGCCATATTTGATTTAAATTTTAATTAAAAAATTACATTAAAGAATATATTATTTTTTATACTTTTAAATAATTTAATAAATATCATTTATTAAAAAATAACATTAATGTCATTTTTGATATAATTTATTTAGTTTGAATTTAACAAATATAAATAAAGTAAAATAATTAAAATATATTATGGTTATATCTGAGTATCATGAATTGTTAATCTCCCAAAATAATGGAAAAAATATTTATTCTATTTACCTCACTATTAATGTTTTTTGTATCATTTTATTATATTTAATTATTACGTAAATAATCCATGTGTTCAAATTTATTATTATTTTAATATAAATATATAATCTCTAAATAACTAAACATATAATGTAATTATGAAAAAAAAATCATTTTAATTTCAAAATTATATATACAACCTAACCAATGTCAACTTTTTCTCTAAACGAAATTATTTTTTAAATTAAAATGAAGAAGATTATTTTTTGTGTGTTTTTAACGTAACTTATTATCTTAGTCAATATCATGGAAAAGTTCCCCAAAACACATATATTTCGATCCTAATGAAAAAATGGTATAAATAGTTCTATAAAATAGGTGTTGTACATGTTTTAGTTCATTTATACACTATATGATTAAATGTTAACCACTAAGTAATCACTTTTTTTTACCACAATCAGTATTAATACTTTTAATTAATTTCAATTATTTTTTCAAGAAAAAATATGTTAGAAAGATTAGAAATTATAAAATATACCTATTCAAATTATGGATTCCATTTTATCAAATTCAAATCATATAACCTGTAGAAATTAATTTTTAATTAATCACATAGACAGAGCAAGACAATGAGTTCAAAATGTGAAAATTATCAACAGATTGAAATGATTTTATATCCAATTTAAATGTGAAATTTATTAAAATGACTTAATTTTTTTAATTTACGTACAATTGATCTCATTAATCATTTAAACCGATTAGAATGTTTATTTATCCATATAAATTATTCAAAAGAAAAATAAATTTAAATTTAGTATTTAGTAAATTTAATAATTCATCAAAAAATGAAACATCTCGGAAAAATACCATACATTCAACCTAAGATAAATTTGATTCATGTATTTCAAAAATAATGTATTTTTCAAATAATATATTTTGAACTGTCAGAATAGAGTATTAAAATTAGTGCGCCATAAAAAGATGGAAAATTGTTTTTTAAAATATATAGCTTTTTATGTGTCAAACCATATTAGTTCTTATCTTATGCTTATAAAATCTGTTGGATGACTGTGACAATTTTTTATAATCATGTGTAAACCATATTTTTATAATTTATTTAATCATGTTAAAACCCATCATTACAATGGATAGATGATAACAATAATGATATTTTATTTAAAAAATAAATAGTATTTGGTAAAACCCTATCTTGCGTACAACACAAGACATCAAAGAAACTAATTCCTTTATGTAATGGAATCTAACTTGGTTTCTTTTCATTGATAGATATTTCATAGACTGAATTTATTTTAAGTATTGAACATATAGTAATTTATTAGGATATTATATTCCCTTTCACACGAGCGTTTTTTATTATAAATTATATCCAATACATGGTTCTATCTCATGGATATTGGGTGATTTGAATTTTGGAATTGTTTATTATTTTATGCATGTGAATGTTAATGGAAACACATAAATTAATAAATATAATAATTTATAATTACATGATAATTTTTTTATTAATGCATGTTCCTTTGTGAGAATAAAAAAATTGCATGAACATATTATATAGAAAAGGATTACATTCATCGAAAAATAATAACAGCACATAAAAGTAATATAATGTCATAATGACATCCATCACATAAATTCAAAATAAATCAGCTGTTCTTGGTGCTCTTCTTCCCTAGTTGAGGGTGTCTGCTACAAATGTATATTTCATATAAGATTTATGGCATGGTTAACTAATGATGGTACATTAAAGTATCGAAATACTTCTTACTACCACTTTTGATGAAAATCATTAGGGTAATCATTGTTATGATTCTGATATGAATTGAATTTTCTCTACATTTTGAGGAACCATTAGTTAATGTGATTGCAAAATCTTGTGACTACCTCAAAACTCTATGTCAATTGGAATAACCAATGAATTGGGTATGAGGGTAGCTTTAAATTATCCTTAACACTATAATACTCATGTGACTATGTATACTAGAACTAGTAGTGCCGGATACTAGGGATCTATAAAATTGGGGGAGAAATTTAATTATTTATGTAATCATTAATGTTTAAATCAATTAACAGTATAGCTTATTGACCTCTAAATTTTATTTTTAACGGTAAAATGGAAATCAAAAGTACCATAAGTTTATTATCACTACAGATGATTCTAGATAATGAAAAGATAATAGTCGTCTATAACTTCTAGGATTGGTACAAGAAAATGGGAATAGTACTATGCAAAGAAATAAATATTTCTATGATTGAAACCTCCCATCCCAATGATCCCCATAAAGGGGAAGGTTAGTGGAAAAATTAAAATGGGGAAGTCATGTAGATGATTTGTTAGATATATGGTGTATCATGTTTCCTTCTCAGTCTAGTAAGCTATAGAAAATGAATGTGGATATAGATTCCTATTTGATTTTACCTAATCTCATGCAGTTATACAAAGATAAAGATTGAAAAAATTGTATGAGATATCCCATACAATGTATAGTTTCTTGATAGAATATGGGAATATTGAAAGTCTTCATGTAATCATGATGATCAAGTACGTTAAGAGACTTGAGGTACTTGGGTTCATGCTGAATCAAGAACTAGTAATTGATCTCATTTTTCCACTCTACTACCATCATTATAGTCATTTATATTTAATTATAATATGTTTATCATGGAAATTTAATTATTATATATAATTAATCTCTTTCATCTAGATGATTTTAATATGAAGAATACCAATTTTCAGTCATTATGGTGAAGAAGAGGCAGAAATCCATGTTTAAGGGGTCTAAGGTAAGCACATGCTGATGGAACCTGTCAAACATCCTAATAAATACAAGGATAAATATGGTGGGATAGAAGAAAGTGGTTATCTTATTTTCATGATGAATGAAATAAAAAACCTCTAAACCAAAAACATGGTGTATAGACACTCCTAACACAAATTGAAAACACCATCCTTATATTGGGATGCAAAATCATCTATACCCAAAATACGATGTATTGAAACAATTAACCTTTGATCCATCCATTATTTCATTCTTGTATGCCTTAAGTCAATATAAATACCTCCATGAGGAACTTCTATTGGCCTTATCAAGCCCTAAAAAATATCATATCGAGGCTTCTACTGCTAATGAATATCATGAATATAATGATCCCCTAAAATTCCATATGATCATTTAATTTATAGACCAATTTGAAGATGTTTTCATTCTAGGACATGTAAAAACCCTATAAATCATCATAAAGATCAATTACATTAATATCTAGAGAGACTTAATCTCCAACTGATAAAGAATCAACCTAATTTTGATTCAGAAACTCATTTAATTGTGTTTCAATGAGTCTCATTTCCCCCTCTCTACTCTGATGTTACAGGGTTATGACATGATTGAGAAGAAACCACTCTAGACTCATCATACCTTTTAAGAAGGCATCCTAACCAATTTAAATGAACGTAGGGAAATAAAATAGGGTACAATTAAATATCTGAGACCAACGTTGATCGGTGCATCCATGACCTTTGAAGAACATGAGAGGTATACTACTTTTTAGAAGAATCACCAGGATGCATTTTCTATGAATTATATAGGGATTCTAGTCCTTGACCCTGAAGTGGTCACCTATTATTTTGGTTTTCCAAAGGATTATCGAGGATATAAACCCGAGGTCATAAAAACATACTCAATTCATGTCTCCAAAATTGAGGTTCATGTGGAGAAGTTTATATAATGTGAAATTATCCAATAGGTATATTATCCAAAATTGATATCTAATAACTTCATAGTGATGAATTATAATGATATAATTATATTTTTCATTGAATTTAGATACCTCATCTAACACATTCCAAATAAGGATTTTTTTTGTCCCAATCACAGAACATATTATTGAAAAAACAACGATTTATGAATAATTATCTTTGATTTATGGTTATTCTGGGTAGAAACAAATTTGGAGGTACCTAGAAGATGAATAATCCACTACATTCATATAACTTTATGGATTATTCTCCTATCGGGTAATTCCCTTTGGTTTGATGAATAATGATGCCACAATCCAATTTGTCTTGGATCTCATCATTAGACATTTCCTGGGAATGTCTGTTGAATGATATATTTTTGATTTATTGGTTATATAACAAGATTATTCCAAGAATTTAGATGATTTATATCCCATATTCAATATGCTACATGAAAATATCTTTAACAATAAACCATTGAAATTAATTCTCAAGGTAACCTCAGGGATGTTTCGTTACATCATTATACGTCACTGTGACATCCAAGTTGATCCTGAGAAAAAATATATCATTAGCTTGTCTCCACTTAAAAAACTGAATGTGTTCGGAGGACCTCAAGGGAACTTGGACAACATTTCTTTCTTCATATACAACCTTATAGGGAATTTTATACCCTTCACAAAACAATTTAATAATTGGGTCACGTATTAGTCAACCAGTGACTACCAGGAAGAATTTAATAATCTAAAGAAATACATGATGAGAAAACCGGTATAAATGATGCCTATTGAAGGAAAGAAACACATTCAATATGTGACACCCCTAGAATGATCATCTGGTTCCTTCGTTGTCATTGAAATAATGTTGGGAATGAAAAAAATCCAATATTATCTCAGTTGAACCATGCTCGGATTTGTGACTCGCTATTCAAATATCGAGAAGAGATTCCTAGCATTAATATTCATAGACCAGAAATTTAAGCACTACCTGTAGCACCACGAGGTCCATTTCACCTCTAGATATAACATGCTCAAATATATCCCCAGACGTTGTATGCTGGCAGGGAACCTGTAATGGTGGGTAGTTATTCAATAGTGTTTTTTCATACATTTTTTCCATTAGAAGGAATCAAATGGATATGACTTTGAAATTTACTTGAAGAGAACTTGTCTATAGATGAAACATTATTAAATACTAAATTTCCATATAATTATATATTTTCTATTCATGATGGCCATTGAATTTGGGATATGAATTTTTATGTTTCATCAAGTTTCACAACAAGGATGAGAATGGAATATCCCAAAATCAAAATATTAATTTAGGAATCATGATTATCTCCTTAAAAAATACGTTTTTCCCTTACTCCATATTATCAGTAGATTGTACAAAAAATAAGTTCATGTACAAGGCCCTCATTTTAGTCTTGTAAATTTCACTTCAAATACCTGTATACCTCATGGAGGAGAAATGAGACTCAGAGTTGGTAATCAAACATATTAATGGGAATTATACAAAGATAAAAGAAGAGATGATTCCCGTGTTTGATTGTGTATGAGGTTGGATGAAAAAATTCACCTAAGTAACAACATTGACACATATCTTGAGATCACGGAATGAATAATTAGATGCATTGGTGAATGCATCTACCACTTTGAAAGATCCAAACTGGGAAAAAATAATCATCACCATTTCCCATCATAGAATGGCCTCACCTTTTATTCAAATCATAAAGAAAATATATTAATGAAATAAATCCAATCCCTGAAACATATTTCCCTAAAATTGGGTTTATGATTACAATTATGGATTTTCTTCAAGATATAGTGCCCCCGCTGGATAGAGTTGAGGAAGAAAAAATCTGATGGCAACCAGTGAACTTCACTCTTTATGACTGCCCAAATAACTAAAAAAGTACTATATATGTAATGATTTAATGGGGTAATTATTAGATATATTAATGTATAAGAGACTACTTCCATTATAAAACAGGTATAGTAAATAATTTTTGGTTTCCAAAAGTTTAGATATAAGATTTCTAACCAAATCGAAAGGCATGGGTTCTACTGGTCTACTATGACTCATGATTGCACGAACATCACCATGAAATATCATTTGTTCCATGTGCATGAAAATTTAATCAATTACACCATGGATTTTATATGTACATCCTAAAACACAAAGACATTCCCCATTTAGGTAATTGATGTTGGGGGTCCGTACCATCTAGCTATTGTAATGATGTTCAAATACATCTTAACTACTTCCAATTTCTTCTCTAAATGGGTCAAGATAGTTCCCCTCTATGATATAGGGGCCACAAGTATTGTTAAATTCATAAAATCTAACATCATTAGTAGATTTGGCATCACTAATAAAATATTTATGGGAAAAACACCAATTTCCATTCAACTGAATTAGAGAAACTACATCAGGAATACAACATCAAAACCAACCATTCATCTCACTATCATGGTGAGGATAAGGGATAGATAAAATCCATAAATATGTCACTATAAAACATAATCTAGAATATGGTTGATAAGGATATGAAATCATGGCCTAATTAGATCTTTTATTCCTTATGTTCTTAACAGACTACACCGCATGCAAACACATAGGAAACTAGGTACTCACTAGTATACAGAACATAAACATTCCAACTCATTAAGGTTTAGTTTCTATCTCTCTATATTTCCATTTTTTAAAATCATTAAATAGATGAGAAGTCAAAAATATGACTTGATGAATTGGTTAAAATGGATGAATAAAGATTTCATACTGTGCATCTCTTGGATGTCTATCCAAATCGGGAAGCACAAGCCTTCAATAATAAGGACTACCATCATTTATTCTTTTAAGGAGAATTGGTACTAGTCCATAGGACATCGATTATACCTTGGAAGAATCCTAAAAACATGTCTCAAAGTGGTAAGGGACTTATTCCATACAAAAGTCCTACTCTAATGGATCTTATTCTTTTATTTCGTTGGATGGAGAGGTCATAAGAACTCCAACCATTGTATGGTTTCTAAAGTATTATTTCATGTAATATCATAACTTCTAACAATAGTTATATGATGATAAACTATGTAAAACGTATTATTTTTGTAATATAATGTAACACTATGTGTCAGTATCCATAACACATGATGTTAAACTAAAAATATGGGTCCTATATCATAACCCTAAACTGTGACATTATGTCCCTCACAAAACGATGATAAATTGTTCAATAGATTTCCTAGTTTCATGAAAATAAATAGTGTAACATTATTTTTCAATTAAATATAATTTCTAACTATGTCACTATAGTTTTAGTTATATGAATTTATACTATGTAGCCTTAGCATCCCAGGTATATGATATTAAACTAGGAATTTAAGTCCAACATCATGACTCTAAACTATATGTGGGTTTTCTTACCAGGATGTGTTGCGTGACAAAATGCCTCCATGGACTCATTCAAATTTGGGTATAGTTTTCATGCATGTCAAATAACCTTCAACAATTTTCATCATTACATCCTCTTATTGTGAGGTTAAAATATATTGCATCAACCTAGCTATAGGATATTGAAGGACATACCACCACATCCAAGACGAATGAAATTAAACTATGTAGTTGGTCCCAGTCATGCGACCCAATACTCTAAGGAGTCACATGTCCTTTCAACAAGACATAAAAAATGAATGGTGAATGTCCCTCCCTGTTGATTTTTAGAATCCCAGGATAACATGAATTGAGATATCACTCATAGTTCCTTTGATATGGGATTTTATATCATTTATAAGTCCTAGTCACAGCCCTCTACTCACAGTTCAATAGGAACCTCTCACTAACTATTATAGGCATGATCATCAGTCCAATGAAACATGTACTGATTCCCATATCACTTATATTGGGCCTTTCTACAAAAAAATATATATAGGCCCCATTTTCCCTATATTAGAGTTAAATCAGTGTAGGGAAATTTTTTACAATTTCTTGTGGCCTAATTCTCACCATCATGGGTGATGTAGTGATGCCCATATTTCTATCATTGGGCCCAACCATTACATTTAACCTAATTTTCATATAAGTTAATCTTTATATTTAATATGTTATATTAAATAACATGGGATTTCTAGAACTATGAACAAATTAATTCACATCCTATTACGATACATACTAATTCAAAGATCATACCTCATGTCCCAGCCAACAAAAAAATATAAATGACCTTATCCTTCACATTTTTTTTGTTTTCATCTTGAAATTGGATTTTTTCCACTCCTTATTTCTCACACCGATCATAGCTTATGTGGGATTTAGTGTTTTGGAAGAATAATTCCCGAAATATGTAATACATATCAACTTATAACATGGTTATCTTGGTCCTAGTGTGAGGACCTTATAAGGCACACCAGATGTCCACCAAACCTGACAAAAAACATTATGATTTCCCCAAAAAATGTATATGGCTTGATTCTCATTATAATTAGATACATAGTGACCTATGGATCATCACATCCTAGGCATAACCACAACATAATAGGCGAAATCCTCTACCCTCTTATGTATGATTCAAATCTACACAATGGGATTAAAAAGGTACATCACCGCATGCATGAGTTCATATTTTGAAAACCAATATTTTCTCCACATGAATCATAAAAATATAGAGAATATTATTAAACTACAAATTTTTGTATTATTGTTTCCACAAGATATATAATGTCACATGGGTCCAATACCCTAGTGAAAAAAAGATACTCCTTTGTTTTTCACATTGGAATCACCCACATTCGTACCACAAGATGTAAAACTGCACGACCTATGTCCTCACTTCATGAAATTAAACTACACTATATTTTGAGAACTATCTATGGATTTATTCCCATTCCAATTAGACACATAGGGATTCGTAGGCTTTATGTATTATTCTTAGTAATGGAGTTAAATGAAAAAATGATATCTTTTTTTATATGAGTCAAATAAATAAATGGGAATCTACATTATATGGCCAATATCATCCTAGACAATTATTCTCTGCCAAAACATACACCTTATAAGAATCACACTATGGGTATTGGACATGATCAGTTCATCATAATATTTCTCAAGCTTTCTGAGAAAGAATGACTGATTCCCAAAGGCTTGTTTACCAGACTCTGCACTACACGCTCCAGTTAACCTTGCATAATTCACCCATAAAAGAAACCTGTCATCCTAATGATTCCATTTTTGAATATATAGTATGTGATTCTATTTTCTTTATATAAAATATTAATCGTAATGGGGTTTCCAACCAATGGTAACTTCAGCCTTGGGAGTAGCCTATTTGTTCTTGTTTTCATTGATGATACTATATGGGGGCCCATGATTTTAAGCAATATATGGTAACCGCACATATTTATCCTATATCCATCATTTTGATCTAATTACCTACATTAACATGGATTTAAAATTCCCCCTTCATGTGTCTAAATCACATTGTTATTAATTTAGCATGTTATACCTCATATCATCCAATATTTCCACGATTCCATAGTCCTCTCCATATGATCTTAAAATACAGCTCCAAATTTCCCACTCATGGCTCTGACTAGAATAAGGAAAACAATTCCCTTCATTTCACTGATAGTTTCGACAAGAAATTATTCTTCTTTATTTATGTATTTTACATCCAATAACCATCTCATATTCTTGTGAAAATATAAATAACCAAATGATTCATTTGTCCTTGGGTAATAGAATTTCAGAATTTTGGAATTCCCCTTTATCTTACTATGAAGTATGTTCACCCAGTTTTAGTTTAATATGATTCCCAAAAAATAGTTCATTCTTCCTAAGGATGTTATTTTTTGACTATGCAGTGTATGCCCTAGTTTTTTTAGAATTAAATAGACCCCATTACAGGTTATATGACTTGGGGTAAAATCATCCTCAAGAGAGACCTACTCTATCACCATAATTTATCCTATTTCAACCATATCAATCATACGATTTAGTGATTACAGAATCATATCATACAACATCTTCCCCTCTCTTACATGAAAATGATGGTGAATTATCAAAAAATTATCAAAGAATTAGAGAACTATCAACCTCTATACCAAATGTAATGACCTTAATGTATGGCCCCTAATGTCTGTTATTGCATGACTATAAAATGCACAATTAAAATTCAACAATGTTAGATTATAAACTGCATCATCAATGTCTTAAGTTCATGAAATTTAATTACATAATACATTAACCATTTTCAAAAAGGATCTTTTCCCTATGGAATTGGTTATCCAAAAAATATACCCTTCATGAAATTCCAAATTCACGAGGTAGTGGTTTTTTATTTATAGCTAGTGAAAATATAGATGATTCCTTCATTCTCAGACCTCTCCCAGAGAAAAATTAACCATTCGTAGTCTTGATAAATAAAAATATCCATAATTTTTCTTCCGACCATAAGCATCTGAATATCATAATTCATAAGTGTCATTTACCTAACTATATAGTACATGCACATAGTTAGTCTTGCATATGTCGCCCAAAAATGGGCATGTCATCTGAAGGATGACACTATTTGACTCTATAAAATGTCTTTCTATTGTCATTGAATAAGAAACCATCATAATGTATTTTTTATTCATTGGTTACTTCACCCCCAGTTGAGACCTCTTATGTTCTTTCCACCGTGTCCTACAATTGTAAACAATGTAATCATGGCCCAAGATTCCCCTTAATAGTATTCAAATAATTAGAGAAACTTATTATCACATATAGACTATTTTTAATTATTAATTTAGAGATTTGTGTTCTGTATTTTTTAACCAAAAATGATTTCCTCATCTGCCTAACTTACCTTACATTAAAACTACCCCAAAATGGAAACATTGTACTCGCCAGATTAAACACACACAAAGGGAACTATGCACCAATGTCAATTCTCATCTCGCTTGACCTGCACATTGGTTTTATAGGTAAAATAGAGAAACAAAAGGAAAAAGTCACAGAACATCATAGTCTAAAAACTAGAAAATGGGTGTCTATAAAAAATCTAAGTCTCACCCACTATGTATCCTTTATTTCTATTTTGGGAAAATATCATGGTGATGTCATAAAAAGAAACACTGTTTGTAGAGTTTTCCACACAACCATAGTAATAGTCAATCAATTTTCACTAGGCCCCATGACATTGGTAAAAATTATAAAAATTCCCCATCTTATAATTGTGGTTATGAATAACTGATTCATGTACAATTTTTTCTATGGAAATTAGTTTCACTATTACATGTGATTACAGGAGAAGGACAATGATGGAGACATATATGATTGAAAAAAAATTATATACCTTTTTGGAGAAAAATTAGAGGAAGTTCCAAAATATGGATTCTATCTGTGAAGTGTTACAAGAGGCCTTCAAAATTGATTTTAAACTATTGAATGGCCCCCTGAGTCCCATTAGCATCACAATGAAGATAAATCAGTTGACTGAATTCGGTCACCTTATTTTGGGAATGTTCTTCAAATGCGGTTTTAATGGATGTTGACATTTTATTTGGGATTCCCACAATGATCTATGGAGTTTATTGATTTTCCCCTGAATAACATCCAATAGTGGTCGAAGGTATGACACTATAATGGTATTCTCTATGATATTTCATCCTAATACTACCAGCTTCATTTGATGGATATCCTCTGTCTAGGACAATTTATCTCAAAAGTAAACAAGGTTGGAGAGATGTTTATCATTTATGAGGTGTCTGTGAAGCATATAATCCTTACCCAACCTACAAATGTTCTCATTCATAGAAGCATGTATTAGGAGGGAATTAAATCCACGAAATATGAACATGACAAATAGAACTAGTAGTTAGCTAAACTGTGAAGGTATGTCTTCCATAGAAATCTTGTAAATTATCTTCCATAAAATCCACCATGCTCTACCATTTGTAACATGGAGAGAAACATATATATCTATGTCCAATTCAGATCCACTTTTAGTGGGTTTAATGTACTCTAGAACTAGATAAATCGAGGAATTACCTTGCCCTTCTCCCTATGAAAAGGCAACCACCTCATCTTCCATTTTTAGTAGAACTCCTACAGATTCTTCAACCTCACACCTATACACATAAGATTATATCACTAGAAAATGAATTAGAATTACAATTAACTTTAAATGAATTAAAATAATAGATCATGGTCAAGGTAGATGATGATACTGACCCTTTAATGTGTAAACCACTTTGATGGATTCCACTGTAGTATTCCAACCTTGAGAAGTTTGAACTGGAATCTGTTGATGATGGAATCTCTCTGAGGTCTTGTTGTGGTTCTGTAAAGGAGGAAGAGGAAGACCCTATGTTTTATGATTTTCCAGAGTTTCTCCACCCTCAACAGAAGAGATGGAATGGAATTCAACATATTCTTCATGCACCACTACTATGATAATTCCCATGGGAAGAGCTTCAAATTTTAACAAGTCATTATTAGGGAATCATACAAGAAAATATTTACTGGATATGATAAATAAATACTCCCATCTATTAAATGTCCTATTTAGTACATCAAATTACACTAATGTAGTAGGAGTATTAATATGTTTCAATAGCTATTTAAATTACATACCATGATATCACATGGAACATATTCGCATCTAATGCCCTATGGAAATATCACATGTGGAGATGCTTGGAATAATTGGTTCAGGACCTGGCACATCACCCTCCATAAATGACTTGAGACCATGAATAACTTCCTTGGTCATAATTGCAGTTTCAGCATCAGTTTTCACAAGGTCTTCTAGTGGATGTGGGGAATCTGAAATATAATAGGATTAAAAGTAATCAATTTGTTTGTGAAACCTTATAATATATATTTGACATTACTAGAATTCCCCAATCTCTCCACTACAGTGGTTCGAACGGTGATGGGAGTGGTATTAGAAGCATATGATGCATCCTCAAACCTTGAAACCTCTTCGGTCGAGGGATATTTACACCAGTATAGATCCATGCTTGTTATAAAAACCCTTATCATTACATGAATGTTCATCTGTAATCCCATTGATAGAGGACATGAAAGGAGTTCCAATAGTCATGAAGAAGGTTAGAAAGTATTTCTCGATAAAGAAATGATTTATGGAATTCTTATGAATTTCTACAATCATAGAGTCACGTATCATTGTATTTTATCCTCCAAAATTCGATCGTTTTTGTGAAGGAGGAATAACATCAACCCACTCAAATATTTTCATCATATGGGTCAAAAAATTATCCAAGCCATATCATCCCCCATTGTCCATAAGGATGGGGATTGCTATATTTTAAGGGATACAATTCACAAATCATATGTGGGGTACCATTTGGGACGCAATTTAGTTATAGGACACCAGTAAACCCCCCTATCCTATTGTAATTTAAAATTACCTTCCCATTAGCAACAAAACTATGTTCCAATTAAAATAATGCAACAAAAAAGAATTTAATTTAAAAAAAGGATGTGACTTAAATCCTTGGGATTGGTGTAATCAATCCACTCTTAGGAGGATGGGTGTCCATACCCTTCAAAATCCCATCATCTTGTCATATCCTCCACCCCTCGCATGATATGAATCATATCATCGATTGAATATACATGAATCTCTAGTCCTCATGAGTAAATCTTTACCCAGATAAGATTTTCCTAAAAGATATGGTCATGAGGGGATTGAGTATCTCCTTTCTCTCAGATCTATAGCCCGACATGAAGAAGCAAACATATGATATTAGTATCAAAATAAATGGATATCCAAAATTAGACTACCAATGGACACATTGATTTTGATTACATTCTAATCTGTAGTGAAGATAATTTAATAGATTTGGAATTCATGTTCTTACTAACCCTTTATGTCATATATGAATGATGGGGAAATGGAACCCAATTATCTTCATGGTGAATATGACTATATAGTCATAGTGGGATCACATTTTGTGTGAATATTTTAATTATGATCAATGGATTAAGCCTTGAACGAGGTCATTTGGATGAACATGATACCGCATTATGAGCCCCATTCAAATATGATGAAACTTTCTCTAGATGAGGTAATGCATCTTCTGGTGGAGCAGAGGTCATAATCACACGCTTTCCAAACATTGAATATGGTTTAGTCCCAACCAAATGAATTACCATGGATATAACTCCCACTGGGTATGATTTAATCCATGCCTCGATATACCAAATGGTTAACCTGATGGTCGCATCAACTTCTGTAATGTAGATCACCAGTCGAGTAAACTCCGTGGTTGTGAGCACAAATAGCTATCAAGCTACCATATGATGATTATCTACACTAACATGTACTATAGGAGATAAGGTTGTTTGTTTTGGGAATTTTAATTGATGTTGAATCCTCTATGTAGAATAGGTGTCACATACGAACTTTCTGACAATAGGAGTTCCTAATACACCGTCTTTAAATGCCATCAATATGAACCTTTCTCATCACCATCCTTCCCATTAGTAGTGAATCACCCAATAGATGGTTCCCATTATATTAAGTGATCGAATTCCTTAAATAGGCACTATCTTGATTGGATCTCACTCATTTTCCAAGAAGAAGGTGGAATCCCAGAAACTTCCGGAATGTATAGATACAAAAGAATCCCATGGACCTCGACCCCGCTCAACGTGACATAGTTATTAAAGCGACAATACCAAAAATTGTCCCATGAATCTAAATTAGGCATTCCCCATATGCACATGTTGAAAAAATTGACAAATATTTTCCATGTCATGGATTTCCAACCCCAATAAATTCTTCTCTACCTGCTTGGAATCTACAACAAATGTACATGTCCTTACACAACAATTAGAATCAGAGACGACCAGTATATAAGAACATAACTACATGGATAGAAATTGAAAATGGTTCTTCATCATAGGAAAACTGGACCTACGTTTATACCCACATTTTTTATGCCCCCTTTTCCAATGTTGGCCAAAATGTAGAGAGAGTGCTTTAATTTTTCTCCTCTGGACATGTTGTTGGATGATTTCAAGCAGGACCATAAAATATGGTTCTAAGAAGATATTAATCCACACTTTTGGGTGGATTTCCACTTCAAATTAGTGTAATCCCCTATAATATCACGATCAATCTTCAAAATCTCATGGAAAAATGATTACACCCTTTTATAATGTCCAAAAAATTACATTGGAGGGATGAATTTGAATTCTTTTCTACCAGAATCAAGGCCCAGATAACTTTTGGACATCCCGAAAGATAATTACAACTTCTCCATGCTTCAGATGGAAGGATCTTGTCTGCAGGATCCACTGACATATCAGCTAAAAAACAAAATCAATGTTCTTATATACATAAATATGACCTGCCAACACATTATAGAGACACTAAATTCAATCCATTTCTCCCCCATTTCCAATATTCCTAAAGACTAATAATCATCCATTATAGATCTCCTAACATACTACCCCTAGAACGAATATCCCCTAAAAACTTAAAAAACTTCCCGAAAACAAATTAAAATAGTTAAAAAACTAGGGAGAGGGGAATATAATAACCTCCTTATGAAATGGGAGGTGGCTAAATATCGTGGTTTAACTGATTTTCTAAAAACACGGCCACTGAAAGCGGCTTTGTACGGAGATTAGCAACTTTCTCATCAGTTCCCACATGATCCATTCAAATCACGCCTTGCTCATATTTTTCAATGATATTGTGTTATTTGATTTAAATATGATTTGTACAAGAAGGATGAACTTGATTCTTTGTAGGATCAATTACGCTCTAGTTGTCATAGTAAATCGCCACTGGTTGTTTCACCTAATCACCAATATCTTTCAGTTGTTGCTTCATCCATAACAGTTGAGGGAATTCATTTGTAGTGGAAATATACTCAACTTCAGCAGTACTAAGAAAAGTAATTTCATGTTTCTTACTCAACCATCCAACACATTTCTTCCCAATATAGAATGCTCCACCACTAGTGGAAATTATCTCCACTATATCTCCAACCCGGTTAGCATTTGAAAATGTTGATAAATCATTGTCCCTTCCTACAACAATGTATAACCTAGAATTATGAGTACCTTGAATGTATCTCAGGATTGTTTTTACTGCAGCAATATGTTCTGCTTTTGGATAACTCTGAAATTAGACCTCTCATCATGTTCCAAATAAAATGCCTGGTCGTGTTGCTGTCAGGTGAAATAAGATCCCAATGATCCTTTTGTACATTTTGGGATCTATAGAGGTCCCATCCTTATGTTTTCCATGATTAGTTCAAACCACAATTAGAGTTGACAATGGTTTCGAGTCATGCATATTAAATTTATATAGTAACACTCTTGCGTAATTTTCCTAAGAAAGGTACAAATAATCCTTCATTTGAATCACATGTAGCCCCATGAGATATGTGAGCTCCCCAATCATAGACATTTAAAATTTATATTTTATGTGATTAGTGAATTAATCTATGGATTTATTCCTGATTCCACCAAATATAATGTCATCAACATAAACTAAAACCATGAACCAATAATTTGGAGAATTCTTCAAATCAATATTGTGAAAAACTCCTCCTCTTTTGAATTCTAGCTTCTTGAGAGAAGAATCCAGTCAGTAGTACCATGCCTGTTATGCTTGTTTGAATCCATAGAGTTCTTTATTTAGTTTGAAAACTTTTTTTTCATTAGTACCAAGAATAAAACCCACTCTTTGTTCAATGTAGACTTTTTCTCTTCAATAACAACATTAAATAATGATGTCTTGACATCAATTTAATATACTTTATATCCTTTTTGAAGTGGCATGGAAAGAAAAAGCTTGATTGACTCTAGTCTAGCAACTGGGTAAAAGGTTTCATCAACATCAACACCTTCAATCTGGGAATATCCTATATATACCAGTCATGACTTGTTTCTAATAACACTTCCATTCTCATCAAACATGTTCATGAGGATCCATTTTTTTTCAACACACATTGTGACAATTGAGTCTCTTTACTATATCCTAGGTCTAATTCTGGTCTATATGATGTAATTCATCAGTCATAGATTTCACCCAAGATTCATCCTTTGATGCTTCTTCAAATGAGGATGGTTCCAAAACTGATAGAAATGTAGATTGTGTGTAATTCATCATCCCCTTTATTTGTGTGGGTGCACTATTATCCCCAATTCTGTTAGATGGATAAATCTCATCTCTTTGATTTCTTCTGTGAGGTTCACTCACATTCTCTCTAGCCAAGGTTTCCTCTTTAATTTCTTCTTTTGAGTCAACATCATGATGGGACTAATCAATGTATTGTACACCATTCTATATTTATGTATTGATATTTACTCTAGTTTCATTTTCTTCCTCACATTCTAGCACGTCAGCATATGAAATCCTTGAAGTATTTTTGGTTTTCTCTTAAATGATCTTAACATTTATTCTTTCTATGATCCTTAACATGTGCTTCTCGAAACACTTATAGTCCATGTTGTTCATTCAGTGTCAAAGGAAAATTCCATCATCTGCATTGTCCCAATACATCTCTTGATTTACTTATTTTTTCAAATGAATCATTTACATCCGAAAACACGAAAGTATTTGAAAGAGGTATTCCTTCTATGAAATAATTCACATGGTGTATTTGTCTCATCCATATAAAGCCCTATTTGATTTTAAATATACATTGAAACTTGAAAAACCTCTTTCTAGTAATGTTTTGGAATATGTCTCTCAATCAATATTGTTCTATCCATGTTTTTAACATGTCAATTACAATGCTCAACAAATCCATTTTGTTGTGGAGTTCTCACAGCATCTAACTCATGTTGTTCCCCATTCTTCTCCACCTAATTTTAAAATTCAATGGATGTGTATTACACTACATTTTCAGAACAAAGCACTTTTATTCTTCATCCAGTATCACTCTCAGCAATTCGGTGATATGTTTTCATGAAATCATGCACTTGTCATTTCTTATGTATTACCATTACAGATTCCATTCTACTGTAATCATTTATTAAATGGATGAATTACCTTTATCTCTGAGTTATGGAAAACCTAATTGGGCCACATACATCTATATGAATGAGATTAAGAAGTTGATATACCATTTTCTTCTTTGGATGATATGAACTGGAAACCAGCTTCTCCCAAATGCAAGCATCACAAGACTTTTCTCACTCTCGCTTCTGGTTAAAAATGTCTATGAAAATCTTCGATTTTGATATTTTATCCATGTCTTGTTGATTGATGTACCCCAATCAATGATGCCAAAGGTTATTTTATTCCTCAGTAGTCTTGTAGAAATTTTTTTCTTTACTATCAACCAGATATATGTTTCCCTCTGTTCTACATCCCTTCATAAGTTAATTTTCTGAATTTCCCTCGATAGTGTAGCCTTTTTGATTAAAAGTTACTATAAATCTGGAGTCCTATAGTAGAATAATGATGAGGAGATTATGACTTAGAACATCCATATAAAGGACTTCAGTTTTCTTTATCTCTCTATTATCTAGTTCAGAACATCTATTGCCTTTGATTTTTAGAGCTCCATCATTACGAAATTTTACTGTTCCATCAACCCTCCTTAAAACATTCATTAATAGGTCTGAATATCTTATCAATTGAAATGAAGAACAAATATCTAGAATTCAGGTTCTTTTGATTTTTGAAGCTTTGACGGATACCTCTACATGGTTGGATTTCTCAATCTTTTTATTTTCTTTCCATGATACACTTGACTGAGTGTAAAACACTGATGACATTTTAATCCCATCTTCTGTGTACATGGGTTCTTTATAATGAAATCTTCATCCAGAAGAGAAAATCAATTTGTAAGAGAAACACTATCTAGTAAATGAACATTGACTTGTCTTGGAATTTGGTATGATGTGTCCATGTCCCAACGTTTCCTGTAATCAATGACCTTATGACCAAAGTTAGAACAACATAAACAATATCCATCTAAATTTTTTATTCTAAAAGAATAAGGATACAAATTAGTTCTCTTTTTTAACTCCCATCTATTCTCCATTTAAATATATTCATACGTCTTCACAATAAGAAATGGTATGGCCTGGATATCCACACAACAAACACTTCATGAGAGGAAATTTATTCTAACTTTTGTTTATCCTCATTTATTCTTCCAAGGGATAGTAGTTTGGATGCCTATTATTATTAGAGGCTCGAGGATGGTCTTATACTTTTCATTTACACTGAAATGGTGGTTTAATTTTCAGCACATCAAGTGTTTTTTCCACATCACCCAAATTCAGCATGCCATTATTTTGGTCACCATTTTCTGCAGTATTTGAAGAATTGGACTCACAAAAAATTCTAATATTTCCCTTGTAAGAACGTCTTTGATCATTCAAAATCATTTTAACTCCATTAGAATAATGTTTTTCTCTCTCCAAGAGCTTGATATATGATAACCTTCCAAACTGTATTTTCTTCCTTGATTCTTTTGAAATTGATTCACTCATAAGTTTACTTATTAGAGTAACAAATTCCTCTTCATGACCGTTAGTAGTCATGGTCATTTCTTCTAGTCTCGTATGGAGTTCATTGATGGATTTTTCTGAATCTTCAATTATCAAGTTCAGATCCCAACATCATCAGTGCTTTTAAGCATTTTAGACTGTACTTTTAGAAATCCTTCCAGTCATTCATTATATTCTTCGTGTTGATCCACATTATCAGATGATTCTTCTATAATTTATTTCCACTTCTTTCAACTCTTACATATGATATTTATATTACTAACAACATCTTTAAGTAGATACTCAGGATTGGAATTAGTTGTTAACAGATTGTCTCCCCCATTATATTCTGATGGTTTTAATTTCTAATTAGCTTCCATCAGGGAATCATGGTTTCTAATTTTAATTCTGTTTCTTATTCTTCAAATAATTCATTATCCTCTTCTTCCTCTTCACATATAAAACACTTCTTATGTACTTTCTTTCAAGATATTAAGTCTCCCTTTTTGAAAAACCATTTTTAATGCTTTTCTTTGTTTTCATCTTCACTGTATTTATAATTAATGTTTCTTAAACACTGATATGCAATGTTCCCAACATTTCCACAATGAAAGCAAGAAAGAGGTAAATTCCCTTTGTATTTCCCTTTTCCATTCAATAACATCTAGTATATAAGAGAGAAAATTTATTTTTTCTCATCATATACACCACTACTATTTTTAAAATTTTTAGTTTCTCCATGGCATTGAAGACCATTTTCATGCACACTTGAGTCATAGAATCTTCTAGTTTGACTCTCTTTTAATATGCCAATAGGCTACTTATCATATCATCAAAAAAAGTTTGGAAAGGTCCCTTTATTCAATGGATGAAACCTTTGCATTTTATAGGGGAGGAAGTCTTCTTAATATTTTCATTAAAATGTAAATGTATTTGTTTTCTTCTCCTAGAAACAAAATTGAGACAACCACATTAGTAATTCTATTGATGATGGAGTCTTGATTCTCATCATGATAAATCTTCATTTTATCAAGCCAATTTTGTAGGATTTATAGTTTTTCCTCAATCACTTTGTTATATCCATCATTATTATTTTCATGTTTATCCCACATGGAGTTTCCTGACTTTCAACTCATCACCTTTAGATAGATTAGATCAGAAAGGGTTTTGGTGAGTGCATTGTCTACTTTAACATCTACATAATAAATCTTCCTATCTGCATTTTTCATATCCAGCACTATTGGATCGGTGAATTGTATTCCTTACACAGTAGAAAATATGACCTCTTTTACATGGGCTCATAGATGAGATCTCATTCCGTTCTTCAAGATTTAAAAATTACATCCATCATAGAGGGGTATCCCCTCACATTGGATGAATTCTCCATAATGGTATAAGACATATAAAAAACCATTGAACCGCCCTCGTATACCCCTTGAAGGACCCCAGAACACCCTGAGAGGGGAGGGGTGAATCAAGGTATCAAATTTTCTTTTTAATGTTGTGGATCTTGTTCCCAATTTTGTAGAATCTTATTAAATCTATCAATCTAATGATAGTATTTATATGAAAAAAAACATTCACACAATTCACCACTAAGGGATACATCAAATGAACATATGCCGATAGGTTGTCAGTCATACCTAATTCCATTAAACTTCACTAGCTGTGGATTAAAAGGTTCGAGAATAGATACTATGTCCCTGGAATACTACCTTTAATAATGTTCAGGGATAGATCACTGCGCCCATCGGGTCACTCCCATTGACTCCCCCTCACTCACTTCCATTGGTTTAGTCATACTTAGTTTATAGACATGAAGGCCACTTCAATATATTTTCATTGAAGTCTTTGTATCTATTCATAATGAGACACTTCATACATTGAAGTCCTTGATTGAATCACCTGAAAGCACAGTACCATACAACCAGATATTAAAAACTATTAGAACCATAACACCACACATGTGTGCAATGCCTCAAATTGAAAGAAAGATTTGAGAATTTTCTCAAAAGATGAATTTCGTGAAACCTCTACATTATGAAGTGAACTTATCTTTCATGAAATTACACCACATTGTTCATGTGGAATTTTCATACTAAAGGAAAACATTTCACGCAATATTTAATCTATTCAAATCTTTCGCATCCAAATTATTTGCATGGATGAGAAACTAGATTTTCATTGGAAAATTATTAAGTATTCTTTGAGGGTAGCCGCATACTTATTGGCCCTTGATGACCCTACGCGCCAGATCACAACATGTTTTTTTCAGTGTGGGTATGTTTATTTTTGAGGATTCAACTCAACTTTTGACGTTGCATTCGGTGTATAGATTCATTCTTGTAACACCACCTTCCGCGCACTCTATCAAATTTCCATTTTTCAATGTTATAATCCTAAAACATGTCTTGTGCACAAGTTCCAAAAACACCTTCAATATTTCATGAAAAAACCAATCATTCATGCACAATAAACCAATCATTCATGTACCTTTGTTTTCCAAAAACACTTTTCTCTATTTTTAGATTTTTATCCCCAATAATTTGGAAAACCCTAGGAAATGACACCACCTTTAGTACTAATTTCAACTCTAACCGTATGATACCTATCCTAGAAATCTCCACGATCTTCCTTTTGAGGATTGACAACAAACAAAAATCGAACTTCTTTTCCCGCATAGAACGGTCGTGGTTCCAACACCACATTCATACTAACTCAAGGGGCCTCCTATACGGTGTAAGTCATAATTGTAAACATCATTGAACTATGAGAACATTGTTTCCTGATACATCCATGATACATAAGAAGCCTACATATGTCCCGAGATCATTGGTTAAACCCATTCAAATTAAGATCCATCTAAATTCCCCAATCCATTGGGGAATCCTCTCAATAGTAATCCCTAAAATTCATAATGTGCGCCTCCTCCTCAAGTTTAAGTCCCAATTATTCTATCATAGTATAGGTATCCTTATCAAGCGTATTCCCCTACTAGATCCTCTCAAAAATTCATTATCCCTATGACATTAAACTTAATTATCCACCTTAGGTGAAGATTATCACTAACCTAACTATGTGGGATTTGATTCTCATACAAATTGGATACATAGGAATCCTCACTAAGGTCCAAAACCAAACACCCAAAATTGACCCTATTCATTCTAGACCCGATTCCAATTAGGGTTTTATTAATCCTTGAAGATGATATCACTTCTATATTCCTTTGGATTCTTTGAAAAATTCCTACACTAAACACTGAATATGCCCTTTCCTCCAAGACATCCTTACCAAATGACATTACACTATGTGGCCAGGTCCTTATCACATGACCATAAAAGGTTTCATGTTCCCTGTTACATGGGAAAAATGATTATGGGTATTGATTCCTCTGATAGAGATGTTTGGTATTCTCATCTATGGGTTTGATCCCAAAATTGAAACTACTTTGGTCTTTTTTGAAGATGATAAACCCCATATTGACTCTCATCTCCCCGGATGACAACACCCCGGAGTTCCCATCTATGTGAATTACATACTAGAATCATCATAACAATTGATAAATAATCTCTATGTAGTACATAATAGGATACCATTGGTTGAGAAACTTAGATATATTCAGATGTCTCCATTGATAGAGAACCTCAGATACGTATAGGAGATTCTATAAAACCTTATATGATCAAAATTGGTTTTTAATGAAATGTTTATCCACATCATACATGGGGTTTAATGAAAAATTCATGAATATTTCACAA